>CM057230.1:51864694-53323514 GCA_029891385.1 Erythroxylum novogranatense
ATCCCATGCCCTCTCGAACTCCAATACACAAGCTCAAGCATATCCTCAACAGCCTTAATCGCCCTCTCACTCGCCCATCTGTTCGAGGATGAAACGCCGATCAAGTTCACCTAGTACCCATAGAAGATCGCAAACTCGCCGAAACTCAAGTAAATCTGGGATCCCCGCCGACACTATCGACATTTGGGACCCCATGCGGTCTCACTATCTCCGCCACATACTTCGGGCCAACTGATCCATGGTATTGTTCTCCTCATCGGCAAGAAATGGGCCGATTTAGTCAATCGATCCACTATGACCCAGATAGCATCATCTTTGCCTCGGCCCTAGGCAAACCCATAATGAAATCCATGGTAATTGCTCCCATTTCCACTTTGGAATGGGCAACGAATAAAGCTTCCTCATCGAGCCCGGTGTTCACCTTAACTCACTTGCACGCCAAACATCTAGATACAAACTCCGCCACTTGCTTTTTCATGCCAGCCACCGTAAATGTTGCTTAAGAGTGTTATACATCTTGGTAGTACCAGGATGCATAGCATATGTGGCCATATGAGCCTCCTCCAATATCTCTCCTCAAGTCATCCACATCGTGCACACAAAGCCTCATCTCAACCACAAGGTCTCATCTCTCACATCAAACTCGTAACCCGAATCAACTTTTACCTTCTCAATCAGCCTCACCATAACAGATCCTTGTCCCGAACTCTCCGATCCCGCCCAAGAGCATCGGTCTCAAGTGTCAAAGTAGCCAATAAGACTCCATCCTCGCCCAGAGTCAACTCAACATTCAAAGCCCTCAATCAATCAAATTAGGCAACCTCATTGCACAATCAGCTGTACTAGTATGTGACTTCCTACCGTAGCATCCGCCACCACATTAGCTTTCCCTGGTGATACTCAATAGTACAATCATAGTCCTTCAACAACTCAAGCCATCTCCTCTGCCTCAAATTCAACTCTCTCTCGCTCAAGAATATCTCAAACTCTTATGGTCGGTGAAGATTTGGAAAGTCTCACCATACGTAAATGCCTCCAAATCTTCAAAGCAAACACTACCGCAGCTAACTCCAAATCATGAACAGATAGTTTACCTCGTGAGACCTCAAATTGTCTCGAGGCATAGGCAATGACTCTACCGTCTCGCATCGTAACACACCCAATCCTCGATGCGATGCATCATCAGATACCTCAAATCCTCCAATCCCAGATGGAATAGCCAACACCGGCAAGAGTCAACCGATGTTTCACTCCTCAAAGCTCTTCCGACACTCCTCACCATCTCAATGGCACATTCTTCCTCGAAGTTTTGTCGTAGGGCCGAGATCAATGAAAACCCTCGACAAACCTCCGTAATAACCGCCAATCCGAGGAAACTCCGAATCTCGAAACATTCCTAGAGCTTCCCACTTCAAAGACGCTTCCACCTTACTCGGATCCACTGAATACCCTCTCCAAATACTATATGTCCCAAAAATATCACTGATCCAGCCAAAATTCACATTTATCAATTTGGCATACAACTGTCTCTCCTCATGGTCTCGCAACACAATCCTCAAATGCTCACTATGCTCCCGTGCTCTCCTCGAATACACTAAAATGTCATCAATAAACACAATAACAAACCGATCCAGTAGGGCTGAAATACCTTATTCATCAAGGCCATGAAGTGCCGCCGGCATTAGTTAACCCAAACGCATCACTAAAACTCAAAATGCCCAGACGGCTCCTCAAGGCACTCTTAGGCACATCGGCCTCTGCAATCTTCAATCGATAGTACCGACCTCGATCCAACTTAGTGAACACCGAGCTCCCCTGCAATCGATCAAATAAGTCATCGATCCTAGGAAGTGGATACTTATTCTTCATCACACCCGATTCAACCGCACAGTAATCGATGCACGCCTCAAAGTCCCATCCTTTTCTTCACAAACAAAACCGAGCTCCCGTATGGTGAAACACTAGGTCCGATAAAGCCCTTCTCCAACAACTCCCGCGAATCGAGCTCCTTAAGCTCCCTCGCCCACAGGTGCCATCCTATATGGAGGTATAGATATAGGCGCAAGACTGAACGAGGTCAATAGTGAACTCGCCTCCCGATCCGTGGCAAACCCAGAACTCATCAGAAACACATCTAGAAATTCCCTAACCACGGAATATCCTAAAGCCTCTCGCTCAACTCTGGTGTCAACCACATGAGCCAGATATGCCTCACGTACCTCCTGCATCAATCTCGTGGCACTAAGGAAAGAGATCATCCGGCCGGTATCTGACCGACTCTCTAAACACCGCCTAGTCGACCAGAGACTCTAAAACAACCTCCTCGTATAACAAATCCATAATAGCCCTATGGGCCGGCACCATCCATCCCGTAATCACATCGATCTCTCAGAGGCAACACTATAAGGTGCGCTTCAACACCGCTTGATATATTCGGATCAAGCATCCTCGCACTCTCTCCCAATGCAATCAGTAGTACCTAAAGGTGTACTCACCTCTAGCCCATACAAGAATATCTCCGATCCCCATGCAATCTACATGCCATATGAGGTGCAATAAAGAATGTGTGATCCAGATCCAAGAATGCAAACGCCTCAAAATCGTAAATAAGGAGCATACCACCACGACATCGGGGAATCTGGCCTCCCGCCTCGTCATGGCATATACTGCCTGGGACCGTGGTCGACCGCCTGACCTCGTCCCTCCAAAGGATCCTCACCTACCTCGGCCTCTACTCGCCCCTCCAGATCGATCCACGCCGATCCACCCACTCTACTCACAGACAGTACTACTCCTACCGCCACTATCAGCAGACCGAGCTCCCAATGTACTGGCAATCCCGAATCGATGATCCATGGAGCCAGATTTAAGGCAAGCTCCAATCAATCGCCAACACTCTCAAAGTGCCTCTTCTCAAGGTTTCACGAGAATGGGGAATTCGCCTAAACCTCTCGCCATCGCCATCGCCATCGCCATCTGTACAAATCTCCTCTCGTCCAAAACCCGACCGTCTCGATCCTCTCAAGATCTCAAGGCCTCGCTCCGCGCCGCTAAAACTCTTACCAGAGCCGCCACTATCACTAACTCTCTTTCTCTAAACCCTTGACCCATCTCTTTGTCTCGCTCTCACAACCGCTTCCACTCACAAAGAAGCAGCTCTCAACTCTATAAAGGAGCCCATATCGATCGGGCCAATCTCGCACGGATCTCCAGATTCAGCCCCATCTCAAACCTCCGCACTCATTCCGCCTCAAGGAAACCACAAGAGCAAAGATATCCCATCAACTCATTAAACCTAACCTCGTACTGCCATCGTCATCCTACCTTGTCTCACCCAAAACTCCTGTGATCTTCATTTCCAGATACACCTGGGCATATAATTGTCTCTAAAAGCCCTCGTAAAATTTGCCCATGTCAAGAAGCAAGGTCCAGTGGTAACGCCTTAACAGCCTTCCACCATGTATAAGCGGGGCCAGCGGAAGAGATATCATGAATCGAACCTCTCATCGTTCGCAATCCATCCGATCAAGGACTCTCAGTCCTCCCCAACCATCCTCACCCTCGGCGGAATCTCAGATCGCCATAAAGTTCATGTCCTCGCCACGCAAAGAAATCGATCTCCTCTCCCGCCTCACGGGGACTCTAGGAGGTACTCCTCGATCGAGGCACCGAGGACTCTCTACTAGCTCCAACAGATCCTCGGTCACCGTTGATCAATCTGATCACCAAATACGGATGACCTAAAACAAAACAAGAACTCTAATCTGTTTCTGCATTTCCCACAATAATTCAAGCCTAATTATGTACTAGTCCCAACAGATGCCAAACCATGCTCTGATACCACCTAATGTAGCACCCCCATACCATAGGATATGTATCGGGACGCCCGTAGGTCATTCCGACACACACCCTACGATAAGGGTGCGCTACGAACAACCACTAACACTCCACATGGTATCAAAATCATAAAGCATTAATATGAAAACCATAAATTCTCATTTCATAACCTCAAAGCAGTAAATTTACACAACTGGTATGTTCTGTGCATTACTCCAAAAGAAAATCAAACAAAAAGGCTAGCTAGGTCATCCCTCAAAAAGTGCCAGCTGACCGACCTATATGCCATGACTTCTCTTGCCAACTCAATCTACACGGCAGGAAAAGTCCCTCCGAGCTATAAGTCTACTCTCTCTATTCCCGAAAATAATTTGCAATTTTGGGTGAGTTTATAACTCAAATGAGGAACCATCATCGATGGTTCACCCAATTCATGCATATACACATACATAACACAACTACGCACAATTATCTCATCAAATCACATTTAGTAGTACCACATAATTTCATACCAATCCAAAGAATCAATTCAAATGCACATGGAATGTATGAGACGCTTCCAATTTATTACGTTGTTGGATCGAGCTTTCAAATCGTCCCCATTAAGGGCGATTAAGCGCGAGCCATAGGCTCAATCACTATGGGCTCAAGGCCCAATCACGTTGAGCTTTAAGCTCTCTTGGGCTTCCGTCACAATCGCCAATTATCGATCATGCAATTATGCATGAAGTGCATATCCAAATAAAACAACACCAACATCATATCGATCCCAATTCAACATATACACATAAGTCTTGTACAAGTAATCGTAAGAAAATCACATATGACACTTCTATGTCGAATTCCTCAATTCATCGGACCTTCGTCCGCAATCCGTGCACAAACAAACATAATTGTCCTCCATTATTCTCCACAGGTTCTAAGTGCGTAATTATAAACACTTACTAACCGAGGAACCATCTAGGTTACTCACCTAATAACTTCCGAAGCTAATGTCGGGAAGTCTCCGCAACGTCCGTGAGATGACGCTCCAACCGAGCCTCTATAACAATTAAAATAAGTAAACATTACCAACCGAATAGTTAAAAATATCAAACAATGCACATGGAATAAGTAAAAGCGTGTATAATGCATGTTCATGGCATTCCAACCCTAATCCAAAATTTTCCCATAAAAAAATCCGTCTAAAATTAGAAACCTATTGGCGCCGACGATTAGCAATTTAACCTCTATAGGTCCCCAATTAAACAAAACAAAGGATTAAAGGCATTTGCACACCTACACAATAAGTTATGATCATTTTAGCTTGGTTTTGGATTGAGTTTGTAAGGATAGATGAATGGAAAACTTAGGAAGATCATTTGTGTAGGTGCTGCCAATTTTTGTGTCATTATAGAAGTGTATGTTGTGATGAATTTGTGGTTGAATTAGAGATATGAATGGATGCTTAGTGATGTGTTATTGATGTTAGAGTGATAGGAGTTAGGGTCATGTTGAAATCTGGAAAATTGGTGTTTGACCTGTTGGAATGTTTTGATCATAGCTTATTGTGTAGGTGTGCAAATGAGGTGAAGTTTGTGCCCAATGAAACTTTGGGATGTTGGCTACAATTTTGTGTGAAATAGGTGTTGTTAAATTGTAATGCTAGAAGGGCGAAATTTTGCATGGAAAGTTACTATTTTATTGCCTGTGAACAGTATCCGTAGTTATGACCTGATTACTTTGTTGATTTTTCTAAATTAATTGGTATGGAACTAGGAAAATTGGTCTTTATGAAAGTTGAGGCATATTGAGTTAGCTTTCCATTGCCACTGATCTTGCTAATTTTCGAGTTGTATATTGGGATATATGAACTGATTACTATTGATTGGTTTTATGCTTTTTGGAGAAACCTAGTCAAAGTGTTGATTTTGTGAGCTTTCTACTTGGGAGCAATTTTAGCAATTTTTGTGGACTGAATTGGTGTGAGTGATCTTCTGTAAAGTTGTAGAGGAAGACATTATCTTGAAAATGATTTATGGTGTGTAATTTTTAGAGGTCAGAGTTGGGAGTTATGATTTTGCAAAAACGGACCCTGCATTAGGTTGTGAATTGCTGTTAATGGCAGTAACTTCCATAACAGTTTTGAAATTGTTAAAAATCGAATTGGAGTTTGTGTTCTTCATGAAAATTGAAGTTTGAGATCTTATATTTTCAGGGATATAAGGTAATGATTTTTGTGACATTTGTGCTAAGAGAATTACTGTTTGAAACATCACTGTCCAGATTGGTTGATTTCAGAGGGGTGATGCTTTGGTGAATTGTTTGACCTTGTTAATAAGTAAATTTGATTTTGAGTTGTTCATGAAAGTTGGAGATAACATTGTGAACTCACTGAGAATATTTATTGTGTTATTTTTGACTGAGGAAATGAGTAGTTACTGAATTTGCAAAGTATTGCACTGTTTGAGAGGTTTTGTGTAGACAGTAGCTATGATGGGATATTTGACACCCTTAGGGGTGAAATTGATTTTTATGGTCTTCATGAGAATGGTAGAGCTTTTCATTATCTTTCCAACAAGCTATGGTTTGTATTTTTCCGATTTGTGTGCTAAGAATTATTGTTGTTGGAAATTCGGATGGGAAATAGGAAAAATTATGGCGCACTCCAAATAATTTTTTAAATACAACTTTCACATAAATTTCACAAAAGATCTCAATTAGACACTTATGCCGGAAATGTCATGAATGAATGTATACCATGTGCATGTGCAAAACAATCATCAGTTATAGAGGCTATATAATGTATGTTCATGCCGAGTTATAATCCAATTCTCCTAACCCGTCCCAAATTACCAATAAATCCTTCCTATGGGAGATGGGATGTTACATTTCTTGAAAGTGAGGACTATTAAATGAGAAGTTGTTCATGATTATTCATGTATAAAGAAAGGAGAACGCATGAATTTGAAATGAAATAAAAAATATGGTTTAGATATAAGATGGATTTTATGTGATATGTTGAAGTTAAAAAGCAGGAAATTTCAAGTGAAATATGTTCATGAAGTATGCTTCGGTGTTTTGGCCATAACTTGATGTCTAGTTATCTAAATAAGATGATTCTTAATTTGGATTAAAATAGAGAATTAGGGCTACAAATGTTATGAAGGATTCGAATCTCAATTTAGTCTTTAAGAATGCCAATTTTCGGATGGAAGTAAAGTACAGGAAATTATGTTAACATAAGAACAGTCCGAAATGTTTAGAGTATAACTTTTGGTGTAGTGATCCAAATTAAATGATTTTGGTGGCGTTATGAAATTAAGACAATGAGGAACATTTTTATAGAAGGAAGTTTTAGCAAATTCCTTCAAGTTGATGATTTGAAAAATGTCCTAATTTAAGCATGATTTGATGAATTTTGAGGCTTTGTTACATTTTATGATTTGAGGACTTAATTAGCTTGTTAATGTGATTAATTAGCATGTAAATTTGAGCAAGAGCATATGGGATATATTGATTGGATTGAGTTAAATTAAAGTGTTAGAAATGTAAGAGGGAAAACTTGGAAGAGTGCTTAGGTGTTTTAAGTTGGAAGGCTAACGTGGAGGGGCATAAGGGTCCTTTACCATTCATTTAATGACATGGCATGTGGGTTAGTATAAAAGGAAGAGTGACCCAAAAAAATGAGAGGGAAAGACCAAATAAAAGAGAGAAAGGATAGAGAAGGTCGGTGGAGAGGAAGGAGAAAGAAGGAAGAAGAGCTAGGGTTCGATTTTTCAAGGTCCTCAAGGGTGATTTTTCAAGTTGTTCATGAAGGAAAAAGGTGGAGGAGCTTGAGAGCTTCCTAAAGAATCAAAAAATGTCAATTTTGGGTGAAGATATACGTAAGAGTGTTTTTGATTTGTTGAGTTTTTGAAAGGGTTATGGTTTAGATAGCCTAATAATGATATGGGTTTGTGTTTTATAAGTTGAATTTTGGTGATTATATGTTATGGGTTTGTCAATTTGGATGTCTTTTGATTTGGGTATTTTGTGGCTATTGTTAAAGGAGATTAAGAAAGGAATTCAAGAGGAGCAAGAGGGGAAGCATGTTGAACAAGTTTATAAGCAAGGATTTAAGGTGAGTATCTTGTTTATAGCAGAATTTACGAGTCATAAATGTTTCCTTTGAAAGCCATTGAAGAAAATGATTTCAAATTGAGTCATATTTGTTGCATTATTGCTATAAATGCATTGTGAAATTGCTACATATGGCTATGTGAAATTTGTGATGAATTATGAAAAACATTTCTTTTGAAAAGATTGCAAGATTATGATTTTATGTTTTTGAACATGGTTTTCGGAATATATCAAGTGCATGGAATCAAGTTTTTCGAAAAGTGCCATTTATGGCAACAAGCTTTGAATTACATGTTATGTGAGTTTTGGTAGTCCATCCAAGAACCGTCACGTGCACGTTGACCCAAGAATAGGCTTATCCCGCCTGCCCGCTAGTGTTACGGAGCTCTTTCAAGGACTCCTCAAGTTTATGACTACACAAGGCCATTATATGGAACTGTGTAGTTCGTCATGTTTATGGATCTACCTAAACCATTTATGTGCTTATGTGTTCATGATTTGTGAATAAGTTGATGCATTCATGCTTTGTGATTTATGAATTTGAATACTTGATGAGAAATTGAGAAACAAATGTTTTATGGATTTCAACAAGAATTTTTCCATGATTAAGAACTTTTGAAAGATTTTGCTTGTTATTTCGTTATAAGCATGTTACCCACGGGCTTTTAAAGCTCATCCCCACTCTCTTTCCCTAATTCAGGTGTTGATCAAGAAACAAAGAGAGAACCAAGGCATTATTTTGGACTTTGTATGTTTTGTATTGTTTTGGAATAATTGATGTAAACACAAAGCTGTAATTGCATGTTGAGCAATTGAATGATGTAATTTGTGATTTTGTGAAATATTGTAACATGGCTTGGAAATGCCATTGGAGCTTGTAAACTCTTATATATGATGTGAATGAAATATGGAATTGTGTATGGATATGAATTATGAAATTGTGTATGATGATAATGAAATGTGAAATTATGTATGGATGATTGTCACTGTTGAATGCAAATTTGGGTATGGATCAAGGTGGAGTAAAATATGGATTAATTAAGGATGAGGTTATATGGGAATTAAGTACATTGGAAGAAGCGATCCATGTGAGTTAATAAACTTTGCATATGAATTGATATATATAAATAAGTGAGACAATATGGACAAGAAAGATAGGAATGTTATGATGATAATCATGAGATGTTTTGAATAAAGTGAAGTGATGATTTGATGAACTTCTATTGGTAATTGAAATTAAGTACGCTTAAAGAAGTAATCCAACTGGATTGATGGACTTTGAATATGAGTTTCCATTACTTATAATTGAAATGTTATGGAAAGAAGGATTAGTATTTGAATGGATAAGAATGATTGTGTATTAGCTAAGGAAGTGAAATAGGGGCAAAGTTCTAGTCTTTCATAAGGGTCAGATTTGTGTTCAGGATTCAAGGGAAATTCTAGAAAAATCTGGGTAGAATTAGTAAAAATGGTCTTCTTTGAAGTTGTAGATGATCTTCTTATCTTTCCGATGCTATAAAGCTTGTAATTTTTAGACATCGGAATGAAGAGATACGATTGTTACAAGTTGGGATGCTACTTAGGATTTTTGTGTGTATGACAACTATGGTTATTGATGGGAATTGTGGTTTTGATGAATCAAATGAATTAAGAATTGAGAGTTTGATGAGATAAATATGTTGTTTGAGTTGTTATGAAGTGTTTTGGCATTGGAATAAGTGAAATTTGCAAGATTATAAGTGTTTATGATGTTAGACTTGATGTAGGAAGCATTAGAGAAGGTTTGGAAAGGTTTTGGGAAGTCCCATGTCCGTTTAACAGACTTTAGGTCTATTTAATGGAAATTTACGAGTCAAAAAGGACCCTTTGCACTACCCATGTCCGTTAAATGGACTTTCTCGGGTGAAATGGTGCAGTTTGGCCCGATAGTGTCCGTTAAACGGACATGCATGTCCGTTTAATGGACATTCACGGGAAAGATTATGAATTTTGGACTTTTTAGAGGCATAATCTGACTTTATGATCTTCATTAAATTTTAGATCTAGAAGTATTCTTTCCAATGGTCGAAGAACGAAATCAATCAAACATTTGTGTTCAAAGTTATGATAATCGCGCTAAGACATGTTACTTCATGATTGAGATTACGAACATGTTAGATTCTTTCGGTCATAACTCACTCATCCGACCTCCGAATGAAGCTATTCTTAAAGCGATGAATTTCTAAGACATGTATTTATCTCTCCATGAAATTTAGTAGCTTTTGGTTTTGATTTGAAAAAGTTTGATCAAAAGAAAGTGAGAGGTCAGTTTAGAGAGCATGATTGAGGTATAGACACGCTTTGGAATTTTAAGCATATCTTGAGCTATATAGCTCCGATTGAGGTGATTCTTGCGTCAAAACAAATTTGAGGCTTAAAGCTACAATTTATTTGGAGAATTCAACTTATGATTTTGGTGATTATTTAGTGTGCGCTCAGCACCATTGTGGAATGAGAGCAAATGACCCTTCAGGAAAATTAGCTCAAGGTATGTGTCTCCGAATGTTGGGCTCCGAGAACGGGGTCCATAAACATGGTGACTAATTTTATGTGGGCACGCCATTGAGCAAATTGTGAAAAAAAAATTCATTGGGATTTTATAAGAATGAGAATGAACCGATGAAGCACAAGTTTCATGATTTCGCAAGAGTTGGGCTCCGGAAGCAAGCAGGGTCTAACAACTGTATGAGTTTGCAAGAGGGTTGGGTTCTAAAATTCGGGATCCAACATTTGTGGTATCAGAGCGTTGGAATTGAGATTTTACATGGGTGCAGGTGTATAAGTTACACACATAAGCAATTGTTAAGAGTTTAGGCTGATCGAATTAGTGAGCAAAATGATAATCTTTCATTGGATAAACGGAAATGTGAAATAACATATGGGTAATATGGCAGATAATGATTCAATGTAATTGTAGTGGGGGGGGATGCAGTGTATGACATTATGGTGATATATCCCCGAATGTGATATAGATGTAAATGTATGACCATGGCTTGTTTGAGGAAGACAAGGATATGAGTGGAAATGTTGAGCTTAAAGTGAATAAGTGAAATTTATTGAAAACAGAGATTCTTATGGTCTTAAGAAGATGAAATCGGAACCTAAATGGGTGCATGTTTATAATTTGAGTAATGAGCCTTTATGTTTTCTTTTTTCCGAATCAAGAAATAAAAATTTGTTTTTGAATCAAGAGAATGAAATGCTTTCAATTACTTCATAAATGTTGCTTATATTGCTTGTGATTGATTTGAGAAATTTGCTACATGTTTGATATGTAAATTGTGTGATGATTTTACATCTATAAGTCTGAATCAATGGTGAATATACATATGTAAAATGTAATGTGAAGAATAATGGGAAGATGAGATGAATGATATTAATGTTTGTACAAGTCCAAGAAGGTTAAATTGTTGTTATTGTGAGTATCTATATGATGGTCCATCATCATACACAAGTGAGTATATTAAGCACGTAGGTAATATATATATATATATATATGGAGATGATAGAGGAAGAAACCTATAACGTATTGGATAATTGTTAGTTATAGTTCCCATATGTTAAAGTCTAAGGGGAAACTAGAGTGACACATGAAAGTGCTCATAATGATCAAGCGGAGATAGATTGGGATTTGTTGATGATATTGCAGTGAGAAATAAATTCGAAGGTCAAGAGAGGAATATTGTCTAGGATTAATGAGGATGAAAGTATCAATCATGTAAGAGAAAGATTTGTTAATTGATGGAGATAAATATGTGGGTAAAATGGGATGAATTTCATAACGCCCACCCAAGCATATGCGACAACAAGTATGTTCATTACTCCATTGAATTTTGAGTGACTTGACCATTATGACCTTGTGAGGATGATAGGAATTGGTCTTCCCGCAGTATTAAGAATAGCTGATAATAGGTGATTGATCAAGATTGCATAAATAGTATAGATGATGGTAGCAAGAAACCCCTCTTTCGAAGAAAACTTTTATTAAGTTAGATTAAGCAGATCAGGTAGTTTATATTAAGAATGATCAATGAAAGAACTGATTGGAAAAGAATAGCTAATGATTCGAAAGTAAGTACACTCCCTAACAGAGATTCAAGCAAAGAGGTAGAGTATGTTATTGAAAAAGTATGTATTTTGTTTGATGATAAGGATCACATGAGTGAATTTCTGAATTTGAGGAGACATTGATTGCTAATATGAGGAGTATATAGGTTCATGTTGTATATTATGTGAAAGTATGATTGGGAGATACTAATCTGACTTGATGAATATATTAAAATCACAAGAAGTTAAGTCTACAAATAAACTACAATGTGTGGCGAAATTGGTATGAATGAGCAAACATAAGAATAAGTCCAAGTGAGATTTGAGGAAATTCAAGGAATGGAGAAAATCAATCGAGGAAGGAAGTCAATTGGGAAATTGAAAAGAAAGTGAAACAATGTACCTCATTAAGGAATCAATTATTTAAGGAATCACGAGGGCTAATCATGAGGTACATGAAATTTGATAAAAATTGTTGGAGTTAACAAATGCCCAATAGCACAATAGTATTGAAGACTAAAATGATTCAATATTTGATGATGTATTAAAGGTATTCGAAGAATTGAGAAGAATAGTTTGAATACATGAAGAAAAATGTGTAAAGCGTATGAGTGATGCAAGTAAACAGAATTTTGAAAGAATTATGCTGATGTAGACTATATTATATAGTTTTGGAGATTTTATGGTATGCACTGATGTTGTGTAAGACATTTGGCTAAAATCCAATACAGCGTAACAAAGTGATTTCATATTTATGGAGGCAACTAAAGTCCTATGAGTTGATTTTTGATACATGATTTAGAACTGCTTCATTAATGATTTTTTTGAAAGTTTAGAGACAGTATATGCACAGGAACATCTTAGATATACATATGCAAGTACAGATCGTACAAGTATGAGACAATCACTGAATTGGGAGAATTAAATATGAGACTCATGAGATTGACATCAATACCAAAAGACTATAATTGTACAAGTAAGATATTCCAAGTAAGGCTAAGTGTTATATTAGATACATTAAGCATAAATTCGATATTATGATTATCAGAACTAGAGCAAAAAGAAGCATAGCATGTGGGGCTAAGTATATCCCAAATTGAAGAGTAAAAGATTGTGAATCTGATCACGAGATTGAAACCAGATCAGAATTTCGAGTTCGAATAAGAAGAATGATACACGGTGAATGAAATACGAATTATGTGAAATCAATAAAGATGATTGAGTAAAGAGATTGCTAGCAAAGTAAAATTGGTGGCATAAGTTATGCATCCTAGTAGGGATACATCGAAAGACCTTTTAGTGACTAAGAATGTCAAAGTAAGCAAGTGAATGTTTGAATTGATGGTCGTAACTGGCAAGAATATGTTTAAGGCATATCGTTTGAAGTTTAATAGGATCATGAGATCCAAGTATAATCTATTTGAACTTAAGCACAAAAATCACAGTCATAGTGAGTTCAGTTGAACACTGTATGAGGAGTTAGATGATAGAATGAGTCATCGCTTTTGTATTATGATGAGTAAGGCCTACACGTCGTTGAAGGTTAGAATTGGAGATGTTATGGATAGGTGAAATAGATGAATGATAAGAATCAAGTGAATTAAGAAAGATGAATGAATTAGAAGGATCAACGTCAAGGGAATGAAATTTAACAAGAATAGGCATGAGAGTTAAGTGGATTAGCACACAGTCACTTAGCACGACCCTGATGTGAATCATCAAGCGTAAGACAAATTACCTCTGTGATACTCTCACATGAGCACATGTTTATGAGTACAATCGTGCCAAGGTGTGCTCAAGATCAAACAAGCAGGGTCAGGATGGTGCGATATCTGAACAAGTTATGGAGGGATTGTTCGAATCCGTTAACTAAGGTCATTGACAAGAAAGCATTTGAGTGATGGAGTAAAATGGAAAAACAAAGGAGTACAAGAGGAAGCAAACCCTGGCCACTAGATCAGTAAGATATGAATTTCGAGGACCAAATTCTTTAAGGGGGGAAGAATTGTTGGGCCCCGAACCTTTCTTGGAAGTGAGGACTATTAAATGAGAAGTTGTTCATGATTATTCATGTATAAAGAAAGGAGAATGCATGAATTTGAAATGAAATAAAAAAATATGGTTTAGATATAAGATGGATTTTATGTGATATGTTGAAGTTAAAAAGTAGGAAATTTCAAGTGAAATATGTTCATGGAGTATGCTTCGGTGTTTTGGCCATAACTTGATGTATAGTTATCCAAATAAAATGATTCTTGATTTGGATTAAAATAGAGAATTAGGGCTACAAATGTTATGAAGGATTCGAATCTCAATTTAGTCTTTAAGAATGCCAATTTTCGGATGGAAGTAAAGTACAGGAAATTGTGTTAACATAAGAACAGTCCGAAATATTTAGAGTATAACTTTTGGTGTAGTGATCCAAATTAAATGATTTTGGTGGCGTTATGAAATTAAGACAATGAGGAACATTTTTATAGAAGGAAGTTTTAGCAAATTCCTTCAAGTTGATGATTTGAAAAATGTCCTAATTTAAGCATGATTTGATGAATTTTGAGGCTTTGTTATATTTTATGATTTTGAGGACTTAATTAGCATGTTAATGTGATTAATTAGCAAGGAAATTTGAGCAAGAGCATATGGGATATATTGATTGGATTGAGTTAAATTAAAGTGTTAGAAATGTAAGAGGGCAAACTTGGAAGAGTGCTTAGGTGTTTTAAGTTGGAAGGCTAACATGGAGGGGCATAAGGGTCCTTTACCATTCATTTAATGAGATGGCATGTGGGTTAGTATAAAAGAAAGAGTGACCCACGAAAATGAGAGGGAAAGACCAAATAAAAGAGAGAAAGGAGAGAGAGGGTCGGTGGAGAGGAAGGAGAAAGAAGGAAGAAGAGCTAGGGTTCGATTTTTCAAGGTCCTCAAGGTGATTTTTCAAGTTGTTCATGAAGGAAAAAGGTGGAGGAGCTTGAGAGCTTCCTAAAGAATCCAGAAATTTCGATTTTGGGTGAAGATATAGGTAAGAGTGTTTTTGATTTGTTGAGTGTTTGAAAGAGTTATGGTTTATATAGCCTAAGAATGATATGGGTTTGTATTTTATAAGTTGAATTTTGGTGATTATATGTTATGGGTTTGTCAATTTGGATGTCTTTTGATTTGGGTATTTTGTGGCTATTGTTAAAGGAGATTAAGAGAGGAATTTAAGAGGAGCAAGAGGGGAAGCATGTTGAACAAGTTTATAAGCAAGGATTTAAGGTGGGTATCTTGTTTATAGCAGAATTTACGAGCCATAAATGTTTCCTTTGAAAGCCATTGAAGAAAATGATTTCAAATTGAGTCATATTTGTTGCATTATTGCTATGAATGCATTGTGAAATTGCTACATGTTGCTATGTGAAATTTGTGATGAATTATGAAAAACATTTCTTTTGAAAAGATTGCAAGATTATGATTTTATGTTTTCGAACATGGTTTTTGGAATATATCAAGTGCATGGAATCAAGTTTTTTGAAAAGTGCCATTTATGGCAACAAGCTTTGAATTACATGTTATGTGGGTTTTGGTAGTCCATCCAAGAACCGTCACGTGCACGTTGACCCAAGAATAGGCTTATCCCGCCTGCCCGCTAGTGGCACGGAGCTCCTTCAAGGACTCCTCAAGTTTACGACTACACAAGGCCATTATATAGAACTGTGTAGTTCGTCATGTTTATGGATTTACCTAAACCATTTATGTGCTTACGTGTTCATGATTTGTGAATAAGTTGATTCATTCATGCTTTGTGATTTATGAATTTGAATACTTGATGAGAATTTGAGAAACAAATGTTTTATGGATTTCAATAAGAATTTTTCCATGATTAAGAACTTTTGAAAGGTTTTGCTTGTTATTTTGTTATAAGCATGTTACCCATGGGCTTTTAAAGCTCACCCCCACTCTCTTTCCCCAATTCAGATGTTGATCAAGAAACAAAGAGAGAACCAAGGCATTATTTTGGACTTTGTATGTTTTGTATTGTTTTGGAATAATTGATGTAAATACAAAGCTGTAATTGCGTGTTGAGCAATTGAATGATGTAATTCGTGATTTTGTGAAATATCGTAACATGGCTTGGAAATGCCATTGGAGCTTGTAAACTCTTATATATGATGTGAATGAAATATGGAATTGTGTATGGATATGAATTATGAAATTGTGTATGATGATAATGAAATGTGAAATTATGTATGGATGATTGTCACTGTTGAATGCGAATTTGGGTATGGATCAAGGTGGAGTAAAATATGGATTAATTAAGGATGAGGTTATATGGGAATTAAGTACATTGGAAGAAGCGATCCATGTGAGTTAATGAACTTTGCATATGAATTGATATATATAAATAAGTGAGACAATATGGACAAGAAAGATAGGAATGTTATGATGATAATCATGAGATGTTTTGAATAAAGTGAAGTGATGATTTGATGAACTTCTATTGGTAATTGAAATTAAGTACGCTTAAAGAAGTAATCCAACTGGATTTATGGACTTTGAATATGAGTTTCCATTACTTATAATTGAAATGTTATGGAAAGAAGGATTAGTATTTGAATGGATAAGAATGATGGTGTATTAGCTAAGGAAGTGAAATAGGGGCAAAGTTCTAGTCTTTCATAAGGGTCAGATTTGTGTTCATGATTCAAGGGAAATTCTGGAAAAATCTGGGTAGAATTAGTAAAAATGGTCTTCTTTGAAGTTGTAGATGATCTTCTTATCTTTCCGAAGCTATAAAGCTTGTAATTTTTAGACATCGGAATGAAGAGATACGATTGTTACAAGTTGGGATGCTACTTAGGATTTTTGTGTGTATGAGAGCTATGGTTATTGATGGGAATTGTGGTTTTGATGAATCAAATGAATTAAGTATTGAGAGTTTGATAAGATAAATATATTGTTTGAGTTGTTATGAAGTGTTTTGGCATTGGAATAAGTGAAATTTGCAAGATTATAAGTGTTTATGATGTTAGACTTGATGTAGGAAGCATTAGAGAAGGTTTGGAAAGGTTTTGGGAAGTCCCATGTCCGTTTAACGGACATTTACGGGTCAAAAAGGACCCTTTGCACTGCCCATGTCCGTTAAATGGACTTGATGTCCTTTTAACGGACTTTCTCGGGTGAAATGGTGCAGTTTGGCCTGATAGTGTCCGTTAAACGGACATGCATGTCCGTTTAACGGACATTCAGGGGAAAGATTATGAATTTTGGACTTTTTAGAGGCAGAATATGACTTTATGGTCTTAATAAAAGTTTTAGATCTCGAAGTCTTCTTTCCTATGATTGAAGAACGAAATCAATCAAACATTTGTGGTCAAAGTTATGATAATCGTGCTAAGACATGTTACTGCATGATTGAGATTATGAACATGTTAGATTCTTTCGGTCATAACTCGCTCATCCGACCTCCGAATGAAGCGATTCTTGAAGCGATGAATTTCTAAGGCATGTATTTATCTCTCTATGAAATTTAGTTGCTTTTGGTTTTGATTTGAAAAAGTTTGATCAAAAGAAAGTTAGAGGTCAGTTTAGAGAGCATGATTGAGGTATAGACACGCTTTGAAATTTTAAGCATATCTTGAGCTATATAGCTCCGATTGAGGTGATTCTTGCTTCAAAACAAATTTGAGGCTTAAAGATACAATTTCTTTGAAGAAGTTAACTTATGATTTTGGTGATTATTTAGTGTGCGCTCAGCACCATTGTGGAATGAGAGCAAATGACCCTTCAGGAAAATTTGCTCAAGGTCTGTGTCTCCGAATATTGGGCTCCGGGAACGGGGTCCATAAACATGGTAACTAATTTTATGTGGGCACGCCATTGAGAAAATTATGAAAAAAATTTATTGGGATTTTATAAGAATGAGAATGAACCGATGAAGCGCAAGTTTCATGATTTCGCAAGAGTTGGGCTCCGGAAGCAAGTAGGGTCCAACAACTGTATGAGTCTGCAAGAGGGTTAGGTTCTAAAATTTGGGATCCAACACTCACCATGCTTGGACTTAGATTCTGACATGGCCTCGAGTGAGAAGATGGCGGAACTGCCTCCAATGTCGAGAAATGGTGAACTTTGCCGCCAATGTCAAGAAATGGTGAACTCCAAATATTTAACAGAATTCTTATCTCAATGTAACCTGTTTTGACAAAAATTCTTGCCTCGTATTAATCTCTGCGAAACATCTTGATAAGAATAAATAGTACTAAAACATTAGCAGATCGCATTCCACAAAAAGCGAAAACATACACAGCTAGCAATCGCACACTCGAGAATAACCACAACTAGAGAACAAGGGAATGAATTTACGCAATGCGTAAAGTTTAGATAGTAGTACTTAAGCGAAGAAGAGATAGAGAGGGAAGCACACAGCTAGCTGCACACTTGAGAACCCAGCCGAACCCATGATACTAGAGAACCCACAACATTGGAGAACCCAACCTAACCTATGACACTGGAGAAGAAGCTTCATGAAGGAGATAGCCGAAGTGGAAGACGTTGAAGAGGGATAAACGCAGAAGAATAAAGTTGTCTTTGATAAGAATGGGTATTCATAGAATACACAAAGATAGGTAGTATATAGTTTTATCTATTCTCCGAATTTTAAGAATGCATATTCTACATGCTTAGATATTCTGTTTTTGGTTTCTAACCAAACACAGGTTTAATATTATGTTAGGAATAGGAAAGGAATAGAATAGCTATTCATTTATACCAAACATCTTGTTAGCTCTTGTTTTTCCTCGAGTAAGGAAAAAGAAAGAAAGACAAAAGAAATATACTAAATAAAAGTCGTGACATGCAAAAAGCTAGTGTGGATGCAAAAGCAAAGGAAAATGTGTATGCAAATGCAGGAACACTTTTCTTAAGTGTTATAGCTTTTCTCCCAACCTCCCAACAACATCAAAGAAGCACAAGCATCATAAACAAAAAGGAACCCGTGACATTCAATCCATAAAATTAATGAACTTACTTTAAATGTAAGAACTAAGCTAGATAACATATAAGACTTAGAGGAAATCTACTCTATGTCAAAATAGTAGGTCCTCTCATATGTGTTTAACTCTCATAAATTCAAATAATGCAATGCTCTATCATATGCTTACTCTTTAATCTCGAATATACTACTAAATATAGTTGCACAACACAAACCCAAAGGTCTTAACAAGGATGTAACTTGGCTAGGCTACAGGTAAGGTAAAAGAAAGGTAAAGAAAAGGTTTAAGTATCAAAGAAAGCAAAGCATAAAAATAATCAATGACATATATGTCACACATCATGCATAACATCAAACAATCAAGCACAACTCAACTTTTCATTTGAATTTTCAAACCCAATAATATTGAGCAAGAAAATCACGTGGGGAATTCTTTTCTTTTACTCTGGGCCTCAATCTTTTTTTTAACCGAATACTCCTCCTTAATAATTAAGCACAAAATAAGCCATATACCACAAATAACTAAACATGCGCAACTTCCTCAAGTTTTACTCAACAAAAACATTCTCTACTAACCATGATATGGGTTAGAAAGATAAATCAAATAAAAACAGGCTATGTTAAACATGGGAAAAAAAGAATAGATAATAAGCTCAAGTGGGCTAACTAGTGGTCAATATGCTTTGGGTTGGCTTTTTGGTTAAGTGGTTTAAAATCCTAGGGGCCTTTATCATGTTTTATGTAATGCATGCACAAATGTAGTATCAACATGATAAGAAGCAAGTTCTAGAGATACAAAGCATTAAATGAAATCACACATCAAAGAGGCATGTTGAAGGTTCAAAAACTCACATGGGACAATCATCTAGTAAGTCAACATAGTGTAGTTTCAAGGTCAATCCAAACACCATCATGCTCAAAAATTACATAAAAACACATTCATCAAATTTATGATTCAAAAACCACAGATTAATTCTCATCTTTAACATTCATATTCTTATCAATCATTGGGAGATAAAAAAGACAAAACCAAACACTTAAGGTGCAAAACATACAAAAATAGAAAATCCTTTTGGATTTATCGAAATTTTTTCGATGTTTATGGGTTTTTAGAATAAAGCATGCAAGTATGAGTGAAAACATTCAAGTTCAAGCAAAAGTAAAGGTGCAACACATTAAAGCATGTAAATCTGAACTAATAACTATTTAAAACCCAAAAATTTAATGCAAAAACTAACCTAAATTCTCTCCCCCCCACCACTCCACACTTAAACACAACATTGTCCTCAATGTTGAAACCAAAGCAAGAAAAGAAGATAAAAAAACACCAAAAAGAAAGAAATTCTGATAAGAAGAAGAAGAAGATGAAAAACATAAAGAGAAAAAGAAATGGAAGAGAAATCAAATATAGTTTTTGTATGATGGGTTGCCTCCCATTTAGCGCTTTTGTTTAACGTCTTTAGCTCGACGTCATGTTATTGCTCATCACTCCTCATCTGCTGGCTCGACAAAGTGCATCTCCTCTAAGTTAGATTAAAACCTTCAAAGAAAGGCTTCAACCTATGACCACTGACTATGAACCTCTTGCTTGTATCCATGCTCTTAACCTCAACCACACCATAATAAAAAAACATGGGTAACAATAAAAGGTCTAATCCAACGAGATCGAAGGTTACTTAGGAAAAGGTGCAGGCGTGATTGGTAGAGAAGAACTTTCTGACCCTCATAAAACTCTTTCCTACTAATATTCTTGTCATGGACTGCCTTCGACTTCTCCTTGTAAATCCTTATGTTCTCGTAAGCGTCATTTCTTATCTCCTCTAACTCTTACAATTGTAACTTCCTAAAATTTCTATCCTCATCATAGTTCAAGTTACATTGCTTAATGGCCAAAAACGCTTTATGCTCAAGTTCTACTGGAAAGTGACAAGCTTTTCCTTTAACCATCCTAATGGGTGACATTCCTAAAAGTGGCTTGTAGGCTGCTCTATAAGCCCACAATGCATCTCCCAATCTAAGACTCCAATCCTTTCGATTAAGTTGCACTGTCTTCTCTAAGATAGACTTGATCTCATAGTTAGAAACTTCTACTTGGCCACTTGTTTGAGGATGGTATGTTCTGCTAGTTCTATTAAAAATGTGGTACTGCTTCAACATGGCCTCAAAGGATCGGTTACAAAAGTGGATCCCCTATCACTGATTATTGCTTTGGGAATGCCAAACCTGTCAAAGATGTCAACCTTAACAAATCCAACAATAACCTTAGCATCATCGGTTCTAATAGGAATAGCCTCAATCCATTTAGATACATAATCCACAGCAAGCAAGATATAAAGATAGTCATAAGAAGAGGGAAAAGGACCCATTAAATCAATACCCAAAACATCAAATATCTCACTAAAAATCAAAGTAGTTTGCAGCATTTGATCTCTTTAGGTTATGTTACCAGTTCTTTGACGTCTTTCATATGATTTACAGAAGTGGAATGCATCTTTAAACAATGAAGGCCAAAACAAACCACATTCAAACACCATATAAGTTGTTCGCTTGGCACCAAAATGACCACCACAAGAATAAGTATGACAGAAAGCAAGTATGGAATTAAACTCATCTTGTGGCACACATCTCCTAATAACTTGGTCAGCATGGAATTTCCACAAATATGGATTATCCCAATAATAATACTTAGCATTAGCATGTAATTTATGTCTTTGGGATTTAGACATACATAGGGGTAGCTCATTAGTAACAAAAAAGTTAAATAAATCAGCATACCATTACCAAGAAGTAGTATAGAAGACAACATATAACTCTTCATCAGGAAAGGTCTCCTTGACAGGAACAACATAAACACCCTTGGCATTGAGTTGAATCAAGTGATTAGCAACAAGGTTCTCAGCTCCCTTCTTGTCCTTAATCTCAAGGTTAAACCCTTGTAGGAACAAAAACCATATGATAAGGCATGACTTGGACTCCTTTTTCTTTAAGAGTTACCTAAGAGTTGCATGATCAGTGAAAACAACAACTTTTTTACCAAGTAACTATGGTGAAACTTTTCGAGAGCAAACATAACAATAAACAATTCCTTTTCAATTTTATGGTAATTGCACTGAGCCTTATTCAATGTACTAGAAGCATAAGCAATCACATGCAAATACTTCCTTTTACGCTGCCTAAGAATAGCTTTAACTACATAGTCACTGGTATACACATAATTTCAAAAGGAAGCTCCAAATTAGGTGGTTAAATGATGGGTGTCATTGTTAACTTGTTTTTCAACAAGTTAAACACATCCCTGCACTCTTTGGAGAAGATAAACTTGGCATCATTGGCTAGCAACTTGCATAATGGTGCGGCTACCTTGCTAAAATGCTTGATAAACCTATGATAGAAACTTGCATGTCTAAGAAAAGATCGAACATCCCTTACAAAGGAGAGGTAAGGCAAGGACAAGATAATATCCATCTTAGCTTTATCAACCTCTAAGCCATGTCCAGAAACCACATGCCTCAAAACTATCCCTTGTTCTATCATAAAATGACATTTTCATAGTTCAAAACAAGGTTAGTATCTATGCATCTTTTCAAGATTAGAGACAAGTTTCCTAAACAATGATAAAAGGAATCACCATAGATAATAAAATCATCCATAAAAACTTCAATGATCCTCTCAATATAATAAAAAGTATACTCATCATGTATCTTTAAAAAGTAGCAGGTGCATTACATAAACCAAAGGGCATTCTCCTATAAGAATATATGCCAAATGGACAGGTAAAGGCTGTCTTTTCTTGATCCTCAAGGGTAATAACAATTTGATTATATCCACTATAGCCATGAAGGAAACAATAGAAAGACTTACTAATTAGGTGCTCAAGCATTTAGTCCATGAAAGGCAAAGGAAACGGGTCCTTTTTCGTTGCCAAGTTCAACTTCCTATAATCAATACACATTCACTAGTCAATTTGCATACTTGTTGGCACTAACTCAATCTCAGCATTCTTCACCACAGTAATGCCCATCTTTTTAGGAACCAAATTGATAGGACTTGCACACTTGCTATCAGAGAAAGGGTATATGACACCAGCATATAAGAGCTTCAAAATTTCGACCTTCACTACCTCCACTATTGGCGGATTGAACCATCTCTGCATCTTCCTCGAAGGCTTGGAATTATCCTCAGAGAGTAGGACTAATCTTTTTGATGTCAGCTAAAGTCCATCCAATGGGAGTCTTGTGGTCCTTTAAGACACGCAACAATCTATCCTCCTGCATAGTTGTTTAATTCTTCGCAAAAATCACTGGAAGAGTATCATTAGATCTAAAAAAAGCATACTTCAAATGATTATGCAAAGGTTTCAATTCTAACTCAAGAGCATGCAACATAGAAGGTAAGATTTTCTTGCAAGAAAGAGGTAAATTAGTAAACATGTCCAATTTTGGCACCATTTAAGAATGCTACAATGCCATAATAGCATAAGTCATGTAAGGTTCAAAAATCATAGCACCATTGGCGTTAACATCAAAAGATGAGAAGAAGGAACACATAAAAGCAGTATTAATGCCATCATCACCACCATAAGCATAAAATTCATCCACCAACAAATCAGCGATATCCGAATTATGTAATTCATGCACGTCATCATTATATTTCATTGCCTCATTAAAATTAAACAAGATATGTTCATCATTAATCCTCATAGACAAAGTGCAATCATCAAAATTAATCACAATCTTAGCAGTACTAAAAAAAATGGCTCCTAAGCAGAAGAGATGAACATATATGAGGGTCACCATCACATGTCTCAATGATATAGAAATCATAAGGGAAAACCAAGCTACCAACTTTCACTAACACATCTTCCAACAAACCCAAAGGATAGAGAAAAGACCTATTAGCAAGTTGAATGATAACAAAAGTGTTTTTCAAAGAACCAACACTAAGAGAATCAAAGATGGATTTCAGCATCACACTAATTGAAGCTCCTAAACCACACATAGCCTTATCAAAGCATATATTACCAATCACATAAGGGATAAAAAATGCACTGGGTCTCGTTGCTTAATAGGTAATTTCTTTTGGAGAGTAGCACTTACATTCTCTCCCAAGCCAACTATGTCACCATTTCTGACCTTGTAGGCTCTCTTGGTGGTGCACATCTCCTTAAGAAATTTGGCATACTTAGGCTCATGTCTTATTACCTCTAGTAAAGGAATGTTGATCTCCACCTTTTTAAACAACTCCAATATTTCTTTCTCCTTGTCCTCCTTTTTCTTGTTAGAACTCAAAGGGAAAGGTGGAGTTAGCTTATAGGTGGAACCCACAAGGTTAGGAGATACCTTAGAAGCATAAGATGGTTGCTTAGGTTGAGAAGAAGGTTTGGTACCCTTCAAATCAGAGGGTGGTGCCACTATTTTTGGGTTATTATAGTCTCCATTTCATCCAAAATAATCACTTTGACTCCAATCTCCTTACCACTCCTTAACTTAAGTGCAAAAGCACTTTCCTTGCCTTGCAACCCTTAGGATGACAATTTTTTAGAATTTTTGGCCTCCATCTTTCCAAGGTTCAATGCCAACTGTCCTAGTTGCCTCTCAAGGTTTTTGATGCCTGACATTGTCTCTTGCTGAAAAGATTTATAGTCTTGTTGAAAAGACATGAAATATTACTACATGGAAAAGGTGTTAGATGCCTTAGTTTTCATCATATCTATAACCTCATTCAAAGAAGGATTAGAAGAAGAAGAAAGGTTAGAAGGTGGCGGCATAGGTTTGGGAATGTTTGGCTGTGGTTGAAACCCAAGGGGGTTGGGTGCTCTTATTCCATTTGGTATAGGTGGTTCCTGAGGATTCCCATAGCGAAGGTTGGGATGATCTCTCCATCCCAGATTGTAGATGTGAGAGTAGGGATCATACTTTATCTATCGGTTAGCATTAAAAACACCACAAACTACATTCACATGGTCATCAGAATCATCTTGCATAGTAGGACATGTATTAGCATTATGACCATGCATGGAACAAATAGAACAGATAACAACTTGTATACCACCACCCATGAAGGATTGCATGATAAAAGTAAGCTCCTTAACCTTGTTCTCTAAATTAGAGACACAAACCTCATTCATGCGTTTATGATCAACTCGGGTGCCAAACTTCTTGAAATTTGCAGCCATATTAAAGATTAAATGCCATGCCGCCTTGGGTGTTTTGTTCACCAAAGCTCCACCACTAGGTACATCAACAATACTCTTATATTGGGGAGTTAATCCCTCATAGAAATATTGAATGAGGAGTTGGACAGAAATTTGGTGGTGGGGACATTGGTTGCAGAATTTCTTGAACCTCTCCCAATACTTAGAGAATGATTCACCATGAGCTTGTCTTAACCCACAAATCTCCTGCCTAATGGTGTCCTAATGGTGACAACTCTTGAGGCTGGGAAGTACTTCTCTAGGAAATTCTCTTAAGGTAATTCCACGTCCTTATGGAACTAGATGGGATTGAGAACAACCAATCCTCAGCTGCCTCCTTGAAAGAGAAATGGAAAGCTTTCAGCTTAACTTGCTCCTCCTCCACACTATTCAACTTCATTCCATTGCAATTCATGTAGAACTTCTTAAGATGAGCATGTGGATCTTCACTTGCAAGATTGTTAAAACAAGGAAGCAAATGGATAAAACTAGATTTTAGCTTAAAGCTAGCATTCTCAACATTAATACAAAGAGGATGGTTCTCAAAGTCCTTTGCTATGCAACTACCATGTCTTCTTGGTGATGGTAAGTGTGAGGGATGTCAGGAACAGGAGATGAAGATGAACCAGAAGCATTAGGATCAATGTAGAAATCGGATGGTGATGAGTCTACGAGTTGTGCACGTGTGAAAGATAACTTCTCCTCAAAGTTTGGTTGGAAGAGTGGATTGAATGAATGGCACTACTCAATGATGATGGGATCGTGCATTGGTTTATAAGCAAGTGTTTGTGTGGAGTTGATTAAGAAATATATGTAGAATTGATCTAAGTTAGCTTGTTCTTGATCTGAGAGTTGCTCTCTGGATGACTATGACATACAACCTTCAAAACAAAAGGTTAAATGCACCAAATCAAACAAAGAAAGGAAAATAACACGCAAACTATAAAAAAAGCTAAAAATCAACACTTTGATCCTTGGCAACGACATCAAAAATTTGATAGGTTGTCGTTAGCCTACAAATTTAATCCCCTACTTAAATTGATTTGTAGTATAGTGAAACAAAGGTATCATCCTACAGAGATCAAAACATAACGAAAGTTTTTTTTTACTACAGAGATCAAAACATAAGGAAAGTTTTTTTTTTAAATTTTCAAGCAAAGTATGGGTGAATGCCAAGGGGAAAATAGAAGTTGAATGCAAGATAAAAACTAAGGTGAATGATCATGTTATACTAGTTATTAGGCCCGGGTCCTGGATCCCCAATCCCGAGGTGGCTCCTCGGACTGCGCCAGCGACGAGCTCCCAAACCTTGGACCCGATCCCAACATCTATACATAGTTTCGATTCACACATGCATTTTGGCACACATAATAACATACACACAAACATTCTAACTATGAACTAGGCATACCATAAGCCAAGGGCTTCATGCCCTTACAATTCGAAGGAATTTCAAACAAGCATTCTCAAAATGACACCTTACATATTAAAGTGTAAATCCAAATTACAATCATGAGAATGCCCAATGATGACATGCTTGGTGGGCTAACCAAAAATACTAACTTAATACAATGATCTTTAACTATTGCGGAGTTCTTCGATGCCTGACAAGGATCAACTGACGTCTTGAGTTGCACCTGAGGAGGGAAAGTAATGGGCTGAGCTACACAGCTCAGTGGCTAATATAATTATAGCCATCGATAACTAGCACAAATTCAGGCATATGTATGTATATATATATACATGCAATAATTCTAGCACTCACATGCTAACCAAACAATTTACGCATTCAGCAATATTGAATTCAACGCACAAAACATGTCACAAGAATGCTTCATAGAGAACAGATCAAATATGCAATGCACATCACATGGCTCGAGGGTTCCATGGAAACAAAAGGAAGAAACCGAAGTTTACATCCTGAATAAAATGAGTCTATTCGGAGCTTATAAGTCGCAAGCGGGCAGCCGGGAGAAGGCTCTTGTCGACATGCACGTGACGAATGAAATGGTTCCACTCTCGCCTAAACAAAAGCACATAATCATGCTCAAAATCATTCTATCAGATGATATGCTTTCAAGCTTTCATTTATTCAAAATGTCATGACCGAAGTCGAGACATAACATGCTCAGAATTAAAATATGCTTCTATCAAATCTCATGCTTCTCTCAAAGTATATAAAATCAAAATCATTCAAATCTTATAACCAATTATGTTTAAACAAGTAACCACATATTCAAGCAAAATGTCATGCATCTCACAATGCATAACATACAACATATATTCACACATAGGCAAGAATTTGCCTAATATCACAATAACTATAATTACATTACCCACCTAATATAGCTCGAGAGTCCAATCTCACTGCTGTCCTTCCTCTTGCGATTGAATCAGGTCGGCTTGGTTTCCTATAATAAACCAAGTTTCCATTCAAACAATATCCAAAAGAAATAATCAACAAGCTGCGAAAATCAAAAACGCTAACACGAACAATCTATACTCGACTCCCTCTAAATTCTCGGATCTTTAGAGACTAATTCCAAACGTTCTTCCTTCCTAAGACTTGTATGTCTTTGTATCTAGTTCACAACGAATCTAAAATCACCTCATTTGGACATCTACAGCCCAAGATATGCTCAAATGACTAAAATTTTTTGCTGTTGGAAACAAGGGGCTCGCCGCGGCGAAGCCCCACTCGTCGCCAATGAACGCCTGCTTTCGTCGAGCGTCTGAAGTGTGCTTGGCGGCGCACCATTCCTCGTATATCATTCGGCGTGCTTCTTCTGCGTCGCGGTGTGCTCCTTCTTGCACGTTGCGGCGAATATGATTTCGCACGTCGCGACGAACTCGCACGTCGCGTCGTGTTCATACGCACGTCGCGACGTGCGGGCCTGGAGAACAACTCTGAACCTGATTTTCCAGCATTTTTCAAACCTCAATCCTTCCCTTTTGCAAATGCAACACACCTAAACCTTGATTCAAGTACTAATCTTCAGTTCTAACTCATTCAAACCTTAAAATCAGCCACAAATCTAACAACCCAAGGAAATCTATCCAGTTTTCCCTTAAAACCCTAAACCACCGATTCTAACATATGCAAAACAATTCTAGGGTTTCATCTAACCACAACAAGATTTAAAGAAGTTAAGCTTACCAAGAAACGTCTCACATCTGTCGAAAAACTCAAGGAATCGAAAACCCTTAATCTCTTCTTTCTCTTCCTCTTCCTACGACACTCTCCTCACTTCTTCTTTTCCTTTTTTTTCTTTCCCTTCTAATTCTTTCACTTATATCTAAAGGAGATGGGTAAAGACCATTTTACCCCTCCTTCAAAGCCTTAACTTAATCCAACCTAGGCAATCTTCCCAAAATACCCTCATACACTCTTATCCTTTAATTCCTATTTAAACCACATAAAACTCAAATAAACCTCAATTATCTTCTAACACTCTCAATTTCATCAAACTAAGGTATAATCACATAATTAACACAATTCATGCTTAAATACATCATAAAAAAATAAATTTGGGGTCCAACATATCTCCCCCTCTTAAAAGAAATTTCGTCCTCGAAATTATTACCTGAATCATCGAAGAGATATAGATACTTTTCCTTCATGGCTTCCAAGGGCTCCCAAGTAGCCTCCTCCACCGAATGATTTCTCCACAAGACTTTGACTAGCTGAACCGTCTTGTTCCTGAGGACTTTTTCCTTTGCATCCAAAATTTCCACTAGAAGCTCCTCATAACTCAATTCATCCCTTAGCTGAACCTCACTAGTCTGAACAATATGAGAAGGATCCGATCTATATCTCCTCAGCATGGAAACATGGAAAATGTCATGAATCTGAGACAATTCCGGAGGTAACGCCAACCTGTAGGTGAGTGGTCAAATCCTCTTAAGAATTTCATAAGGACCCACATACCTCGGACTCAACTTGCCCTTTTTGCCAAATCTCATTACTCCTTTCCAAGGAGATGTCTTAAGGAACACTTTTTCACCGACTTCAAACTCCATCTCCCTTCGATGCTCATCAGTGTAACTCTCCATCCTATCTTGTGCTGCCTTAAGTCGCTGCTTAACCAGATTGACTTTCTCAACTGTGGTCTGAATCAACTCTAGTCCTACCAGTTTCCTCTCTCCTTCTTCATCCCAACAAATCGGAGTTCTACATCTCCTCCCATACAAAGCCTCATATGGAGCCATCTAAATAGTCGAATGGTACGAATTATTATAAGCAAATTCGACCCATGGAAAATGCTCATCCCAAGCTCTTTGAAAATCCCTCACACAAGCCCTGAGCATTCCCTCAAGATTCTGAATGGTCCTCTCAGATTGACCATCCGTCTGAGGGTGAAAAGCCGTACTAAAATGCAGCTTAGTACCCAAAGCTTCCTGCAAACTATCCCAAAACCTCGAAGTAAACCGAGGGTCCCTATCAGACATTATCGAATCCGGGATCCCATGCAATCTCACTATCTCATCGATGTACTTCTTTGCTAGCACATGAAAAGAATCAATCTGCTTAATTTCCAAAAAGTGAGCTGACTTCGTCAATCGATCCACAATAACACAAATTGCATCGTGCTTCCTACTGGTCCTGGGCAATCCCATCAGAAAATCCATGGTCACCCTTTGCCACTTCCATTTCGGGATGGACAATGGCCTCAACTTACCCGAAGGTGCCTGGTGTTCAGCTTTGACTTGCTGACACACTAGACACTTACCCACAAACTCTTCTATATCTCTCTTCATACCTTTCCACAAAAAATGCTCTCTCAAATTCCTGTATATCCTGGTGTTACCTGGATGCATGGCATAAGGCGCATTGTGTGCCTCATCCAAAATCTCATCCTTTACCTCCTGAACATCTAGGATACAAAGTCTGTTTCCCACTGTCATCAGTCCGTCATCCCTCACCATGACTTCAGAAATCTTACCACTCTGAATTTCCTCTCTGAGCTTGCTCAAATCTGCATCTTGAGTCTGCAACTCTCTAACCTTCTCCCTGAATATCGGTCTCACTCGAAAGTTAGCTAGAAGGAAATCCGGCTCCTCCTGTTTCAAGCTTATATTAAGCTTGGCCATTTCTTCCAATAAAGGAAGATAGACTGTCCGAACATGAGCAATCGAAGACTTCCTACTTAAGGCATCCGCCACTACATTGGCCTTGCCTGGATGATACTCAATCAGCAAATCATAATCCTTAAGCAGCTCGATCCACCATCGCTGTCTCAAATTCAGTTCTTTCTAACTCAACAAATACTTGAGACTCTTATGATCGGTAAAGATCCTCGTCTGAACTCCATACAGATAATGCCTCCAAATCTTCAAGGCAAAGATCACTACTGCCAACTCCAAATCGTGTGTCAGATAGTTCAACTCATATGGCTTCAACTGCCTCGAAGCATAAGCAATCACCCAGTCTCCCTGCATCAATACGCAACCAAGACCCTTCCTCGAAGCATCACTATACACAGCATAGCCCTCATCTCTCGAAGGCAAAATCAGAACGGAGCACTTGTCAATCTGCACTTGAGCTCCTCAAAGCTCTTCTGGCATTCATCACTCCAAATAAACTTATGATTTTTCCTCAACAACTTAGTCATCGGAGTGGCTATCATGGAGAATCCCTCCATAAATCTCCTGTAGTAACCTGCCAAACCCAGAAAACTCCTCACCTCTGCTACATTCTTCGGTGCTTCCCAATTCACCACAGCTTCTATTTTCTTTGGATCCACATGCACTCCTTGTTCTGAGATCACATGTCCAAGAAACGCAACTTCTCTCAGTCAAAATTCGCATTTATCGAATTTAGCATACAACTTGCTTCTCCTCAAAGTCTCCAAAGAAATCCTCAAATGCCCATCATGCTGCTCATCACTCTTGGAATAAACCAATATATCATCAATAAAGACAATGATAAATTGGTCCAAGCATGGCTTAAAGTGTAACATCCCATCACCGATGGGAAGGTTATTTGGTTATTGGGACTGGGTAGGATTTCATACTGCATTTTACTGATTGAGCATCCATTGACCTCTAATTATAGAGGAATGAATTATTGCACATGCATTGATAGGTATATGCATTCATGGCATTTTCCGGCATTTAATTGTGATCATGAATTGATTTGAAAAATTTCGAGATAATTAGGTTTAATTATGATTTATTGGGTTTGTATAGTTAATGGGAGTGGGAATTGAATTTTAGGGATTTGAAATTTTAAATTGGAGTATAGGATCTAGTGTCTTATATTTTTGAGGATTTATAGGAATTTTTCCGGAATTTTTAGAGTTATGGCTCCGGACCGGGAAATTGACTTAAAGACTGATGAATTAGATTCCAGTTCCGAAATTGATGGGTAAATGGCAGGGAAAAATTAGATTTGTGAGTTTAGGAATTTTTATGCTGAGCCATTAAAATTTAGAGACTGAAATTTAATGGATTTGAGGACTTGTGTTTGATGAGCTATAGGTTATAAATCAACCCTTTATATATAGTATGTTTTGAAATTAGAAAGTATCTCTCCTAGGGCAAAATCCTTCTTCTCTTTGTTGGTGATTTTCGATTCCCCCTTTTGGTGAGAGCCTTCAATCGTTGCTTGTTTTCTTCCCTTTGGTGTGAGTTTAGCTGGATCCTTGAGAGAATGAAGTTTGGTGAGTGTTAAGGGTTCATCGTGGTTGTTGGAGAAAGGAGAAAGAGTTGGTGATTTTCGAAGATTTAGGGTTTAAGGATTTGAGCTTCGATTTGGTAAGTTTAATGGCTTTAATGTTGTTATTTATTGTTGTTTGAGTAATTTATGGTTTTTATTGTGTAAGAAATGGGTAGTTGAGAGTGATTAATGCTGGTTTTTAGAGAGAGAAAGGATGAAAAATGGACAGGAGAAGACGATGTAGCCCGCGCGTCGCGACATCTGCAAGACGCCTCGCCACGGCGAGTAAATGTTTACTCGCCGCGACGAGCGCGCAGCAGGGATGGGTCGTCGCCGGGACGAGCGGGGCGAGACGTCGCGGCGAGCGTAAAATTTTACGCCGCGACGCGTCTCTCTTCGTGCGTCACGGCGCGCTGAAGGAAGGTGTTCGCCGCGGCGAGCAACCCTTATACGTCGCGGCGAGGACACCTGCGTCGCGGCGAGGGGCAAAATTTTTGAAAATGTGTTTTGGTTTTTGGGGAATAACTTATGGTATAGATCTCCAATTGAGGTAAAGAATGAGAGTTCGAATTTAAATTAGTGGGTTTTCAATTATAGAAAGAGAGTTGATTATAGTTCCTATTGTAACCTAAGGATAGTTTCTTGACAATTGGAGTTCCAATTGGAGACTTATGAAATTAAAGGATGATAGTGATCTAGTAAATAGTGAATTTTGGTTATGAGGCAAGAGATAGCGGTATTGGGTTATAGCGCCAAAAAATCATGAACATGCATCGTATATATTTTCAATTAAGACATATGCATCACTGAATTGTTTTATTTGAGCATCTAGTAATGGGAAATTATTTTACTGTTATAGAGGCACCGTTGGATCGTCATTCCACGAATATTGCTGGGACTTCCAGGCAGTAGCTCGGAAGTTACAGGTGAGTAGCCTAGTTGGTTCCTCAATTTCTGATGTGCTAAATGCTCTATGTGAACTGTTTGCCAATATGAATGATTAGGATCAAGATGCATGTTTTTGATAAATTGGATTTCATTGATACGTGATTATGGGAAACTGTGTTAAATGGGCTTATAGCCATATGACTGTGAATTATCGGACATATGCATTATATGCATAATTGCATGAATAGATAATGGACGTTGTGACCTGAGACGCTGCTATTACTGAAAAGAGCTTTGAGCTCGAATACTGTCACTGAACCGAGCCTCGAGCTCGAGGGGAGTTAGTGCATCCTGCATGAGGGCTCTCCTACTCCCTAGACGCGTCTACTAATCACTGTCACTAAATAAGCGCTCAGTCACAACACTGAAATAACTGGAAAAGAGTCACATATGCATTGCATACAAGTGTGATAACTGAATTGTGAATTGTCTGTGTTCTGTAAACTGCTATATGATATTTTAACTGTTACTGCGATGTGTTGTACGCAAGTTGCGTAATGCATAAATTGAGTGAACCATCGATGATGGTTTCTCATTGAGTTCGCAAACTCACCCAAAATTGCATTTATTTTCAGGACTGATAGATTAGACTCCTAGCTCCAGAGTTATACTGCTCCTGCCGCGTGAGCGTTCTGGCGAGAGAGGCGATGGCACACAGGTCTGTCAGCTGGGATTGGATTTTGGGGACGACTTAGTATAGACTTTTGTATCAGTTTCCTTTTTGGATTATTGTATTTAGACTATAGGGAACTGATAGACTTGTCTATATTTCAGATTGATTTTATGACATGAGAAAGGCTTTATGGTTTTTAAAATTCAGTGATTTTGATATTGCGGATTTTATTGTATTGATGCCATGCGGTTTATAGAATGGATCGACTCGTAGTGTACTCTCGTCATAGGTTATGTATCGGTATGACCTACGGGCATTCCGGTGTATACCCTATGGTCAGGGGGCGCTACATTAGGAAATGGCTCAATGGTAAGAGGCGTGCACTTAAAGTACAACAAAATCTTGAGGTCTTGGCTTCGAGTCGTGGACTCACCCTTGACCAAAGAGGACAATACCTGAAGTGATGGCAGTAGAAGCCGGGCTCTATGTTAAAAAGAGTCATAACTCGAACACCTTTTTAATGTAGAGCCCGACCTCTACCGCCATCACTCCAGGTATTGTCCTCTTTGGCACTTGTGTGAGTCACGACTCGAACACAAGACCTCAAGGTTTTGTTGCACTTTAAGTGCACGCCTCTTACCATTGAGCCACCTGGAGTGATGGCGGTAGAGGCCGGGCTCTACATAAAGACCCGATTCATCAAATCCATAAATGCTGCAGGAGCATTTGTAAATCCAAAAGGCATAACCAAAAACTCAAAATACCCATACCTAGTCCTGAAAGCAGACTTTGGCACATCTAACTCCTTAATCCTCAACTGATGATAACCCGATCTCAAGTCTATCTTAGAGAAGACTTTCGCCCTTTGCAATTGATCAAACAGATCATCAATGCGGGGGAGCGGATATCTGTTCTTCACCGTGACTTGGTCAAGTTTCCTGTAGTCGACACACATCCTCAATGATCCATCTTTCTTCTTCACAAAAAGGACCGGAGCTCCCCAAGGTGAAGAGCTCGGCCTTATATACCCTTTCTCTAACAACTCCTCCAACTGCTCTTTAAGCTCCTTCAATTCCGCCGGAGCCATCCGGTAAGGCAGAATTGAAATTGGCGCCGTACCTGAAAGAAGCTCAATGGGAAACTCAATTTCCCTAGCTGGCGCTAGTCCTGACAATTCCTCGGGAAAGACATCCGAGAATTCCCTGACTACTGGAATATCCTCAAGCTTCCCTCTATCTGCCCTTGTGTCTACCACATAGGCCAAAAATGCCTCACATCCCTTCCTCATCATTTTCTCTGCTGTCAAAGCTGAAACAATTTTAGGCGGACTTGCTTTTCTGTCCCCAACAAATACCACTCTTCTACCGTCATCCAATTCAAATTCCACTGTTTTCTACTTACAATCCAGATGGGCGTTGTACCTCTCTAACGATACATAGCTCACAGCCTCTATATACTTAACTGATAATAATATACTGGCAGATTGGAGTACTCACTATCAGCGGAGCATCCAAAGGGCTCAAATTCTTATCACACACAGGTCTACTCGAAGAAACAAACGAATGAGTAGAACCCGGATCAATCAAAGCAATCACATCATCAGAAAAGAGTCTAACCATACCAGTCACAACATCTAGAGCGGTCTCTGCATCCTCTCGAGTCATCGCAAACACCCTAGCCGGTGCCTGCCCTCTCGGTCTCCCTGGAATGCTTACTCTCTTGGCTGCATCAGAACTGTCCACTTCTGTTGCAGTCCTCTTTCCCACAGTCTCTGTTCTCCCAGCAGCTTGCATCTGTGATCCCTCTCTTCTGGACGGCTTGGGACACTTTCTTGCCAGGTGTCCTTTCTGTCCGCAATTGAAACATGCTCCTGTTAATCTGTAACATTCGCCTCCATGAAAACTGCCACAATGCTCACACTTTGGAACGGATGACCTGTCCCCATCTCCCTTTCTGTTTCCTCCTGCCGTAGAGGCCTGATGAGAATAAGCAGGAGTCCTCATCTGTCTCGGCCTACTTGCACCACTGCTCCTCTCCTTTGACTGAATAGGAAAGCTCCTAGCACTCCTGTCTGGCATAGGGGTACTAGTACTACCTCCCCTCTTAAACTGCTCTCTTCCTTTCCTCTTCTTGTTCACAGCACTCTTGATATTCTCTATGTTCTCCACCCTTAAAGCTGCCTCAACCAATTGCTGAAAATCACAGAAGTTCTGCACTATCACTTTCTTTCTGATGGCCAAGTGCAGACTCGACTCAAAACGGTGACATCTGGCAGCCTCACTTAGCATCAGATTTGAAGCATACTACGCCAACTGAGTGAATCGATGCTCATACTCACTGACTGTCATCTCCCTCTGAGTAAGACTGAGAAACTCCCTCTGCTTCTGCTGAATTTATACCTCAGACATATATTTCTTCCTGTAAGAAGCAAGAAAGTCCTGCCATGCCAACCCTACCGGTCTCATCTGACTCCCTGGCACAGTCTCCCACCAATGTAGAGCATCTCCCTGAAGCAAGCTTGCAGCATAAATAAGCCGCTCATCATCCTCACACTCCATCTGATCTAGCACCCTCTCGGTCTTTCTCAGCCATGTCTCAGCTTCCTCAGGATCAGTGGTCCCGTAAAAGTCCACTGCTCCATACTTCCTCAATTTGTCGAACCGCCTCCCCTTCTTAACTGGGGCTAGAGCAGAAGGCTGTGGCATCTGACCCATAGCCTGAACAAATGCTTGAGTAAAGGCCTGGAACAGCCTCGGATCCAGAGGAGGCACTTGCTCCTGCTGTTACCCCCAGAATTTTTTTTTATATATGATAAATCAAGCATGGTTAGATTAATGGGGTAAATTAATATAGTATTTAATAAAGTTAGCATGAATTAGCCTATGACATTAAATGAGTTAGGTGTTAAGAATTAATGTTAGTAAATGTATTAGTTGACTTAAATGAGTTAGATGTAGTTTAATGTGCTAGTTGGGCCTTGGGCCCAAATGAAATGAATAAAAATGAAATAAGAAAGAAGAGAGGATGTATATGAAATGGGCTTAAATGAAGAAGTGGGCTTGAGTAGTGTGAGTTGTGTTAGTGGGAGAATAAGAAGAAGAAGAGAAGAGTAGATGGGCTTTAAGGCAAATGGGCTTAAGTTAAATGAAAAGGGAGTATAAAAGAAAGGAAAATTAAGTGAGTTAGAGAGGAGAAGAAGTGAAGCACCGAAATTGTGAGAGAGAGGGGGAGAGTGTCGTGAATGGGAAGAAGAAGAGAGAAAGAAGAAGCTTGTTAGGGTGGTGATTTCCAAGAGATCAAGAGGGAGTTGGAAGAAAGTCCAAGAGTTAAAAGTGAAGAGGAAGGCTAGAGCTTCATCTTGAACCAAGAAACTCTTGGTGTTGTTGAAGATTTAAGGTAAGCCTTTTGTTTAAGTGTGAGATTTTAGTTGGGTTTTTGGTTAGAAAGACTAAGAATGGAATGGGTATAGTGATTTCCAAGTTGATTTCATGAAAGGTGTAACATGGTTTCTCAATTGAAGTAAGATTTACATGTGTTTTTGGTTTTTAATGAAGAGAGAGAAGGAAGAGAAGAGGAACAAGAGTTGTAGCAAGGAAACCAAGGATTTAGCAAGTCTTAAAGGTGGGTTCCATATTTATCTTTATATTTATGAGCAATTAATGCAAGTTGATAAATGACACTAATGAATGTTTGTTACTTGTAAGTGAGTATAAATGATTGCTATAAATGCTTGTGTTAGTTGTGGTTAGATGACATTAATCATGAGTTGTGTAAATGAAAATAATACATGTTGATGATTTGATGATGGTTGAGTTAGTATTGAATGAAGTAGCTTAAATGAGTATGAATGCACAATATGACTTATGCATGAAATGTACAATATGAAATATGCATGAAAGATAAGATTTTCAAGAAAAAAGTGAATTGGACAAAACGGTCCAATTTTATTGTTATCATGATTGTTATGTTATGTGGGTAAGGTATAGTCCCAAGAATCATCACGTGCACGTCGACCATGAAAAGGCTTCACTACCGCCCGATTGTGGCATAGGATGATCCATTATTTGGACTCCTCAAGATTTGCCCATATAAGCTCATAAATGAGACTATATGGTTGCCATGAATATGGACTTACCGAGCCATTTGATGTGTTTCATATGTGATTACATGAAATTGCAAGAATTATGAATGTTCGAATTGTGAGAAATTATGTTTATGTATTGATGAAAATTGCATGATGCATGTATTATGATTTCATTGAAAGATTGCTTAATGTGTGAATAACTAAATAGACATGCTTGTTATATAAATATAAATGTGTTACCATGAGTTTAAAGCTCACCCCTCAATTCTCCAAGAAATGAGCAGGATCCCGAGGAGCAAGCTTAAAGGCATTTACTCCAAGAGTTTTCTTTTGGTTTTATGATTGAAATGATTTTTGTAAAACAATGCTTTAGTTGCATTTTGAGAATGATATTGTACTTTGAAGTTTCATGTAATTGGACTTAAAATGCCCACTAAAGCATTGTATGAAATATGACATGATTTGATGGAGATGGAATGAATGAGTTATGATTCAAAAGTAAATTTTAAACCCTAATGTATAATGCTTGATTGTATGACCTTTGATCTTTTGAGATGATGCATGAGATGGCATGAATGTCGTATAGGTAGGTAAATGTTATGAGGTTGGGATTGATGGTCATGCATGTGTAATGAAGGTGAGAATGAGGCTTATGTGAGGTTGATTGTGCAAAGTCTTGTAGATGTGTTAAATTGGTTAGACAATAGAAGTTGGAAGTTGAGAGTTATGATGGTTGAAAGTTAGCAGGATGCATAAGTCTTGTTTATGAGGATAGCTTTGATGGTTGCGTAGGAATCTAGGGTTTGATGGACAAATCAATCAAGAATTGATAGAATGATAAAATAAGTTGGATGTTTGGAGTTGTTATGAAGTATTTAGTAGTAGAGTAAGTGAATTTTGCAAGATTGCAAGTGTATTTGGTGTTAGGAATAAGTTAGAAAGCATGGGTGAGGGTTTAAGAGGCTTTGGGAAAAATCTCATCATTCGGTCATTTCTTCCTCATGGTATGAGCTCCATACCTCATGGGTGCGACCATAGAAAATCGAGGAGCCTCAACTTTCATTCGTCTCTTCCTCATGGTATGACGAAGTAAATCATGGTAGCGACCAGGTTAAGTCTGAATTCCATTTTTAGGCCTCTAATATGAGTTGTAGATCAGGATGTGTACATATTGATTGGTATAAAGATGAAATCAATCCGACATCTGTAGCAAGAGTTATGGCGTTTTTACCAAAGTATGTCAAATATACATCGGGATATGATTATGAAGGATTGTTTTAATCTTAACTTCCGCATCAGACCTCCAAATGAAGTGATTTTTGAGCCATGGATTCATGAGACATGTAGGTACCTACCCATAAGAATTGGTGTCATTTGGAGTTAAATTGAAAGAGTTGGCATGAAATCAAGTAAAGGGTCAGTCGAGAGAGCGTGATCGAGATATGATCACATGTTGGTATTTTGTAGATATCTTGAGTTATAGAACTCCGATAGAAGCGATCCTTTTCTTAAATTAAACAAGAGTCATAAGGCTATGATTTACAAGAGAAATCAATTTGAAATTAGGGTTAAATGAAATAAACCCTACAAGACAAGATGATCAAGTTTCATATTTTACGGTTCAAGAGTTGGACTCCGGTAACGGGATCCAACACCTGCGTACCCGGCGACTCCTGAGTCTGCGATGGCATAGGCTCACTACCTAGCCCTACAGAAGCCTCAGCATTTCCTGGGGCTACCGACTCATCAGTCCTCTCCTCTCCAGTCGGACAGTCAAGTGTAACAAATCGTTGCATAACTCCTCGTGTCCTTCTACGAGGTGGCATCGTGCTCCTTCAAATCCAAACACTAAGGATTAGCTACCTATCAATCTAAATTCCTACATGTATGTATGATATGCATGTCACTTAATGCAATCAATCAATGCAACACATAATCATATACCAAACAATTCATCCTACTATGCATTCTAAGCCGAGGATACTAAACCTAGGCGCTCTGATACCAAACATGTTGGGCCCGAGTCCCGGATCCCCAATCCCGAGGTGGCTCCTCGGGCTGCTCCAGCGGCGAGCTCCCAAACCTCGGACCCGATCCCAACATCTATACATAATTTCGATTCACATATGCATTTTCACACAAATAATAACATACACACAAGCATTCTAACTATGAACTAGGCATACCATAAGCCAAGGGCTTCATGCCCTTACAATCTGAAGGAATTTCAAACAAGCATTCTCAAAATGACACCTTACATATTAAAGTGTAAATCCAAAATACAATACATGAGAATGCCCAATGATGACATGCTTGGTGGGCTAACCAAAAATACTAACTTAATGCAATGATCTTTAACTATTGCGGAGTTCTTCGATGCCTGGAAAGGATCAACTGACGTCTTGAGTTGCACCTGAGGAGGGAAAGTAATGGGTTGAGCTACACAGCTCAGTGGCTAATATAATTATAGCCATCGGTAACTAGCACAAATTCAGGCATATGTATGTATATATATATACATGCAATAATTCTAGCACTCACATGCTAACCAAACAATTTACGCATTCAGCAATATTGAATTCAACGCACAAAACATGTCACAAGAATGCTTCATAGAGAACAGATCAAATATGCAATGCACATCACATGGCTCGAGGGTTTCATGGAAACAAAAGGAAGAAACTGAAGTTTACATCCTGAACAAAATGAGTCTATTCGGAGCTCATAAGCCACAAGCGGGCAGCCGGGAGAAGGCTCTTGTCGACGTGCACGTGATGAACGAAATGGTTCCACTCTCGCCCAAACAAAAGCACATAATCATGCTCAAAATCATTCTATCAGATGATATGCTTTCAAGCTTTCATTTATTCAAAATGTCATGACCGAAGTCGAGGCATAACATGGTCAGAATTAAAATATGCTTCTATCAAATCTCATGCTTCTCTCAAAGTATACAAAATCAAAGTCATTCAAATCTTATAACCAATTATGTTTAAACAAGTAACCACATATTCAAGCAAAATGTCATGCATCTCACAATGCATAACATACAACATATATTCACACATAGGTAAGAATTTGCCTAATATCACAATAACTATAATTACATTACCCACCTAATATAGCTCGAGAGTCCAATCTCACTGCTGTCCTTCCTCTTGCGATTGAATCAGGTCGGCTTGGTTTCCTATAATAAACCAAGTTTCCATTCAAACAATATCCATTCATATAAAAAATAAATTTGGGGTCCAACACTAGTTCTTAAATGCTAAGATGCATGCAGCAATTAAGCAAAGTTAGGTTAATTAAATTATCTTAGTGAGTGCAACTGTATGCCGTGAGAAGATAAGAAGAAGAGTATATTGTTTTTTAGGGTTTTAATTCAAGCTATATATAGAATTAAAGAAGGGAAAGAATAGAATTCCCAAAATTTCATTGTAGCTAAACTTTCTATATGATATGGATGAAATTAACTATTAATGCATGAATTAGTACTACGTGAATTTTCATGCAAGGTTGAATGGAAACCTATGTGAAGCAATCAAATTAAGTATATGATGTACGTGAATGCTATGCATGAACTAATGCTAGATTACATGACATAATAGGACTAGATTGGGGGACTTGTTTGCTTGCATTAAAAGTAAACAAGAAAAGAAAGAAGAAGATGTGATTTAAGTTTAGAAAATTAAAATAAAGTTGAAAGTTTTCGAGAGAGAAATTGCTAGGAAAATTTAAGTAAAAAGTTCAAATTAATTAAAGACCAATTGCAAAGGTTTTCACTGAATCCTTAGATTGTTTTTAATCATTGAAAAAAAAATCATTTCTTATATTGGAAAATTAGGGTTCATAAAGCAAAGATAAATGCATTCAAAATAAGCATGATATGCAACAACTTCTTGTTAATGCATTAATCCAAAACTAGCATAAACAACACCATAACAAGAGCATTAAGATCGAAATCAAGTCTGTCGAACCTAAGTTAATTTTCAAGAAAGCTAGCATGCATAAATTAACCTATGTCTTGATTCCAACTAATTAAAACCTATATATAAGCTTCAATTTTAATTAGTTGTTGCTACTTAACTTAATCAATTTATTGTCTAGCAATTAAATTAATAAGATAACATACAAATTATTCATGCAATCTTTAAATTCATGACTTCAAATCCATATGCATAATTAGACAATCATGTCCAGATCAAGAACACAAATTTTTAATCATAGATTCATCAATTATATGCACATGCTTCTCATAAAAACAACCAAGATTTTAGCTAATAGCCTCAACAACTGGAAAAGAGAACTTAGTTCATGATTTTAATTAAAACAAAGTTAAAAATTTAACATCGTCATAGAAAATATAGTGCAAAATAATGGTATAAGAAGAAGAAAAAGAAGAAGAAGATAAGAAAATAAAACTAGGGTTCTAACCAAAGAAAGAAAGAGAGAACATAGGAGAGAGAAAGAGAAAAAGAGAGATTAATTTCCAAAGAAAAGAGAGAAAACGTTAATACCCTAAAAAATAATGCTAAAGGACTCTATTTATATTAGAGGAGGTCTGGTCATCAAATCCTTGTAGGAGAGGATTTGTTTTCCAAGTAGAAGTACGTTTTTCTTTCCTTGTAAAATTAAAATCTTTACAAGTAGAGGATTTCTTTTCCAAGTAGAAGTAGGTCTTTCTTTCTTTGTAGAATTAGGATCTTCATAAGGAGAGAATTTCCTTTCCAAGTAGAAGTAGGTCTTTATTTCCTTGTAGAATTAGGATCTTTTAGAAGCTTTCCTCCAAGTCAGACACACTTCCTAGGGCTTAAGTGGCAGTCCACGCGTGCTTTCATGTAGGCACCACGTGTCCTAAAATGCAGACGTGGCATGCTGACCGGTCACCAAATGTCATCCATGTGTACCAATCAGGTGCTGCTAGTTCATCAATTCTCCTAAAAAGTAGGGATCTTCATTTCTCCCAATCTATATGTCCTATAATCGTTTGGATTGTTCCTTGATCCATTTCTCACAGTTGCGAAAATAAATCTTCCGAAATGTAGAAATCCTAGTTGAAGTAGGATTCCTTGTCTGAGTAGGATTCCTAATCCTTTTGGGAATAGGATTTCACCATCTCTTGCCAAGTTCAACTCCTGATTCTCGTTTTGCCAGATTCTCTACAAAACAGGAAATCTTAGTTGCATTAGGATTTAGGGAGTCCTAATCTTATTCTACAACTTTGGTCACCTTCGAGTATTTCAAGCTCCTCATTCTGAAAATGACATCTAAAAGTTCTAAATTTCCCTTATTAGCATAATTTTCCTTACTTGATACCTAAAACACATAAAATGATAAAATCAATGTAAGTCACGTGATTTAGACATCAAATAAGAATAAAAACTACGTGTAAAAGTATAAAAGATAAGAAAATATGAGTGCATCAAATATGAGACAAGTTTAAAGTTGATGCTTCATCCATAAAATTTGAGCCCAACAGCTGGTAGCTATTATCTATTCAACTTTAGTCGTCAAAGTGCTTTGCAATTTTGCTTCTTACAGGACCAAAATACTAGACATCCTCTAAGAAATTGATAGAGATCGCTTGTGCTTTTTCAATCAACTATATCACTTACATAATCTGCATCACAATATCCTACTATGTCAAATGAATCAATTTTTGGATACCATACTCCAAAATCCATAGTTTCGTGGAGATATCAAAAGAGTCTTTTTATTGTTTGAAGGTGACTTTCTTTTGGATTTGATTAAAAGCATGCGCAAAGACACACACTAAGCATAATGTCTTGTCTTGAGCTTATAAGATATAGTAGTGATCGAATCATTCCTTTATACTTTGTCTCATCTGTAGCTTTGCCTTGTCCATCTTTATCAAGTTTAGTTCTAGTGAATATGGAAGTATCCATCGATTTGACATTCTTAAAGTGATATTTCTTGATGAGTTCCTTTGTTTATTTTTCTTGGCTAATAAAGATTCCTTTTTCTATTTGTTTGATTTTTAATCTGAGAAAGAATAATTCTCCCATTATGCTCATTTCAAACTCCCCATCCATTAATGCTGAGAATTCTTCACCAAGGGATGTATTAGTAGCATCAAATATTATGCGATCAATATATATTTGCATTGAGAGTAAATTATTATCCTTTCTCTTAATACTTTCAAAGTTATTTTCAAGCAGAAAGTAAATCAACCTTATCATGCTCGAGGAGCTTGCTTTAAGTCATATAGAGCTTTGGTTAACTTCATCATGTAATCTAGATGGTTTTCATCTTCCAAACCTGGGGGTTGCTCAACAAATACTTCTTTGTTAATGTAACCATTTAAGCATGCACTTTTAACATCCATTTGGAATAACTTGAAATTTCTATAGCATGTAAAGGAAAGTAAGATTTTAATTGATTCCAATCTAGCAACAAGAGCATAAGTTTCATCAAAATTAATACCTTCTTGTTGATTGTAACCTTGAGCTACAAGTCTGGCTTTGTTTCTTACCACCTTACAATTTTTCATCAAGTTTGTTTCAAAAAATGGATCAAGTGCCAATGATTAACCTGTTTTGAGGACGAGGTACAAGATTCTAGACTTTGTTTTTATCAAATTGATTCAGTTCTTCTTTCATAACTGAGATCTATTTTTTGTCAGTAAGGGCCTTTTCAACAGTCTTTGGTTCTATTTGTGAGAAGAGAGCAACAAAGTTATTCTTGAATGATAATCTTGTTTTTAGAATTTTAGAGAAATCTCACATAATGTATTGGTATGTATCAAGACCTTTCCATTCTCTAGTTGTTTTTCTTTGCACAGGCTCCTACTAAGAGGAGGGAGCTTGCTCTGTTCTAACTTCAGAGGGACCTTCTTGATCTTGTGATTATGAAGGTGCTATAGTTAGAGTCTTCGATGTATTTTTAGGAACCAGAAGGTGCTCTTCATCATTTGAATTATTTGATATTGTCGATAGGAGTGTTTCATTAAATACCACATGTATTGATTCATCTATTTTCTTTTTTTTTTATTATTATAGACTCTGAATCCCTTACTTACATTATTGTAGCCCAAAAATATGGCTTCATCTGATTTCGCATCAAAATTTTCAAGATTGTCTTTTCCTTTGTTTAGAACAAAACACTTGCAGCCAAATGCTCGAAAGTAAACAATATTTGGTTTGCTTCCTTTCCACAACTCATAAGAAGTCTTTTTTAGAATGGGTCTTATAAGCCATCTATTGAATACATAACATGTTGCAGATATTGCTTCTACCCAGTATCCATGAGGTAGTCCACTTTCACACAGCATAATTCTGGCCATATCAACCAAAATTATGTTCTTACTCTCTACAACTCCATTTTGTTAAGGAGTCCTTAGACATGAGAAGTTATGAGTTATTCCATTGTTGTCACAAAACTCTTTAAAATTTCTGTTATCAAATTCTCCTCCATGATCACTTCAAATTGAAGTAATGCATTACCCGTTTTCTATCTGATTTTTTCTAAAAAATTTCTCAAAAACTTCATAAGCATCATTCTTATTTGATAAGAAATAAACCCATATAAATCTAGAGTAATCATCTAATAGAACCAAAGCGTAATGTTTGCCACCAAAATTTTGAGTCCTAGTAGGACCAAACAAATCCATGTGCACGAGTTCAAGGAGTTGGCTAGTAGTCACAATACTTTTAGGAGGAAAGTTACTTTTGACTTGTTTATCTTTTAAGCAAGCCTTATAAACCAGATTGCCTTCGAACTTTAGAGTAGGTCGTTCTCTTACTAACCCATTTTTGGATAATTTTGATAGAATGCTCAACTTAGCATGTCCAAATCTCTTGTGCCACATAAATGAATCATTTTCTAAACAGAAAAAAATACTTAACATTTTGTGAGGACATGTCTTCAATTTGAGCATAATATATATTTTGATTTCTAGGACCAACAAACATAATATTATCATTATGAATATCGATAATTTCGTAATGAAATGAATAGAAAATGACTTTGTAACTTTTTTCACATAGATGACTCACACTCAACAAATTGTGTTTCAAATCTTCAACAAAGAGAATTTTATCAATGGAGGTAGGGTCATAATTACCAATTTTACGAACTCTGATGACCTTTGAATTATTTTTGTCTGTAAAGACAAAATTATCTTCATCTTTCCTTTCAATATAGTTGAAGTGTGATATTTCACTTGTCATGTGTCTCGAATAGCCACTATCAACTATCCATTAATTTTCTCTTGTCTCTGTTTTGAAGCATATCTTCAAAACTATTATCTCATTTTAGGTACCTAAATTTTTCTGGGTCCTTTCAGGTTAGTATTTTGACCTTTCAGTCTCCAGATATATATTTGAGATATTTTTTAATGAAAATTACAAGAATGACTAATGTGACCATGTTCACTACAGTAATCGCACAAAACAGATGAATGATAGTTATTATGATTTTTGTAACTTAGCAAGTTCTTGCTATTTTGGCTATAGCTGTTGTTGAATTTAACAAAAAAAATTTTGTATAGATGGATATTGTTATTTTCATTGTATCCTATTCCAGCCTTACCAAGAATGTATTTATCGTTACCAAGTAATGTATCAAGATTCTTCCTTCCATCAACAAAATTTTCCAGATCTTTTTCTAAGGATAAAATGTTTCAAACACTTTTCTCCTTTTTAAGTTCCAAGGCGGCAACTTTTCCTTCTAATTTTTTTACCTTTACAAGATCATTTTTTAGCAACTTATTTTTCAACTTGGCTATTCTTTTTCCAGTACTTTCTTTTCAAAGACCTTTTTCTTATACTCAACTTTGATAGACATATTTTTGGTCGCTAGATTCTCATTCATTAATTCTAATGATTTAATCTTACTCTTCAGAGATGCATATTGCTCTTAAACTTCTCAACATCTTTGAAATATTTCATTGTCAACCTTTTATCCTTATCATACAATTCATGATATGAATTTTTCAATTCATCAACTTCAATATCAAAGTTAGAATAGTATACCTCATTGTCTCCTGATTTAGCCATGAAGCAGACGTTGCTAACTTCCTTAGCTTCATCTTCTTCAAAGCTTTCAAAATCCTTGTCAGTCCAAGCTGCTGTCATAACTTGCTTTCTAGGTTTCATGTTCTCTATTTTATTTTTTTTAAAGAAGAGGACGTTCAAGTCTAGTGTGCTCAGGCTTCTTGTAGTGGTAGCTTATGATTTGTTACAGCTGTTGCTACCTTTTGATAGGGGCCTAATGTTTCTAGTTTTTTTGTTTCCTTCTCTTTTCTTTGTTAACTTCTTTTTGTAGAAGTGTGTGTATTTTTTGTCCATAAAATTGAATTCAACATCTCCATGTATCTGCAACTCAGTGTCACTTTCATCACAGTTTGAATCGTCAGTTGCTTTTCCTAACATCCTATCATTTGAATTAAGGTTAAAATGGTATTTATTAGAGATTAATGAGAATTAGGAAGCATAACTCATGCTTATGCATAATGTGACATACACATACACAATACTATTGATCTTGCACATTACAATTATTTGTACATGCATTCATTAATAATTTTTGGGTATAATTAATTGCTAAAAATGCAATTAAAATGTGAATTGTGAAATATTGGAGCTGGAAATTTATTTGAAGAATATTCTTATTATTTAAAAAATTTTGGTGAATTTTGGAAAATTTTTGAAAATTTTAGAGTATTTTTGGATTAAGAAAAATAAAAAAACAAATAGACCAATAAAATTGTGACATGTGGTGGTATTGTATAGTGATACGTATAGGAACATGCAAAACGCCACGTATTGTATGAATTCAGTGTAGCATTCCTCTATTGATGCTTCTTCATACTGAAGGTATTGTTAGACAAAATAAACTGAAACATCGGGCTGTTCTATTTTTCCTTGTTTTTCTTCATCCAACGAAGTAAGTGATTTTGGTAATGATATAATAGTATTTGGTGATGTTTGAACTTGACTGAATTGGTTATAATAAATGAAGTGACTGGAAATAATTGCATAAATGAATATATACATACTCTATTTTTGGTTTACATAAAACCAAATATGGGTTGTTTTACTATTCACATGTGAATCTGTGAAGTATGTATGAGTATGAATTGAATGAGTTTGATGATAAGAAACGAGGATTAGGGAAGGTTATGGTATAAATGATATGAAAATATAGATTTTAGTGAAAAGAAATGCATTTGTTGAAAGATAGAAAAGTGCAGAAAAATGAAAACATGCATGAATATGTTGGTTTTGGAACTGGATGTGAATCTTAGATTTTGACTTATTTTTGTTGCGTTGAATTGAAATGAAAGTGGTACAAGTGATTTACGTATGAGTTGAATAATACAGGAATGAGAAAATTAGAGGATGAAACAAATAAATTCTAGATGCAGAGGATGCACGGGTGTGAGAAGTTAACTTACACTCGTGGCATCACTGTAGATTAATGAAGAAATATGTTTAACGTGTTTTAAAAGAAGTTGAGTTTAAACAAGTTTGATAATAAGGAATGAAGATGTAGGTGAGGTCGTGATATAGAGTCGATAAAATAATAAATTTGTGATGAAATGAAAGAGTAGAAATATGGAAAAATTCGTCAGATGATAGTAGTTAGAGAATAAAATGCATAAGTTGGAATTTTGCATGTATGAGAAACGAATTTTCATGTTTACATGTGAACCTTGGATTTTGGATTTCTTTTGTGTTGTTAAGCTAAAATGAAAGTTAAATAATTAGTTGGAGTGCCATTTGTGTTAATTGAAGAAGATTGAAGTGAGAATAAAAATCTGAAAATTTATAGTAGAGAGAGAAAGCATATGTGAAGTTTTGATTTTGATCAATTACTGTATAGGCTTGCATTTGATGTATTTAGAGTTTGTACTAGGCATAGAAATACAAAAAGTAAGAGTTTGGAATGGAAAGAAAAGTTTTGGGAAAAGTTGGTAAAGCATGTATTGGTGTGCAAGAATATTGCACACCTGTGACTAAAAGTTGAGGGATTTTATGAAAGTTAAAAATCACGATCATGTACTCGAAGCTATTTTCCATACTGAATAGCCTTGTTTCTTATGATCATAAATTTTTATCTAGAAATCCAAATAATTTGATTCTTGAACCAGTAGATTACTAATACATTTTTCTACCTCCCTATAAAAATTGGTAGCCTTCTAAATTAATTTGAAAAAGATTGATTGAATGAAAGTGAGGGAATATGTTGGAATAGTATGAACTGGAATATTTTACTGAACATACTTTGGTATTTTTATTATATCTTGACATATAGAGTTCAAAATGGAATGATTTTTTGTTTGAATTAAACTAGAGACATAAGGCTACATATTACATAAAGAGATTAAATTCTAGTTCTATCTCTAAGAATTACATAATTTGACTTGAAATTGAACACATAGTACATATATGTTTTTTTTATAACCATCCAAAGGAAATTGAGTATAACTTTGGGAATACTAAACCAAATTAAATGATCTTAGTAACAAGAGACTTAAGACATGGGAGAACAATTTGTTAAAAAGAAGTGTTACCAAATTCCTTCACATTCCTAATGAAATTAATTATGCAAAGTGGACTCGAAAGTATATCTTTAAACAAATCTGAGTTGATCAATTAAATGTGGATATCCGAATGATCATTGTGATAAGATTAATGATTAGAAACTCGAAATTGTCATGAACATGCCTTGTACATATTCAGTAGACATGAATGTGCACTAATGAATAAATAATTGTGCAATATTGTGATATTTGTATATATTATATGTATAGAGGAGTGCATTGAGTGACAACATCCAGACATTGCCGGGACTTTAAGGCAATAGCTGTTTGGAGCATACTGTAAGTAAACTAAGATGGTCTCACCTTCTATTTGCATATATTACTGAACTATACTGAATCGAATTGCCATTTTATTGAACTGTACTGAAGTGTGTTGACTGTGTACTGGATTTTGGACAATATTTGTCCGAGGTGTTTTGATACATGGAAATGATATTGGAAGTGCTGAGTGAATGTAAATGCAACTGCCTAAATGATTTTTTGATTCTTAGCTGAAAAATTGAATGCCGGACCTATTTCGATAACTACTATTACTATGACTGATACTGTGACTATTGAACTGTCATAATACTTGCAAAAGAAAGTGATTGAATTTGATTACTGAATTGTGACATGCATTTCATTCTAATGCATGTAATATAAAGGAGTTGTGGCTGATGTTGCTACTGATATTGTTACTGATAAGAGCTTTAAGCTCTCGTATATATGTTTTGAGCCTATGGCTCACTATGATTAATGAGCCCTATATCCATAATGGATAGGGGACATACAGACTAATTGAGCTCGATAATTTGGGATACTGTAAAAGAACATTGTCACAATAGTATAAAAACCAATGTGAGTCTCATACATATAGCATCCGAATATAATTTGAATTTATTGAATGATTTGCAAAGCTGTGTGAATGTTGTTATATGATTGAACTGTTTAACTGAGAAATGATTTGTCTGTGATATTATTTGATACTAATCTAGTGGATTTAAATTGTATGATTACATGCGATAATTGATCTTGTTTTATGCATGAGTAAACCATTGAGGATGGTTACTGTACTGAGTTTGCAAAACTCATCAAATTTGCACCATTGCTTTTTAGGTTTGAGAGTTAGACGACCTAGCTTCTAAGACTCTGTAGAAGCATATTTGATACAACTATTACAGTCAGATATGGCTCAAAGGTCAATCAACTAGGAATTGAGGACTTAGTTGTTTCTTTCATGATTGTAGTTTTCTGTATAAACTGAGCTATTTATGCTCATAGGACAAATTTTTATGAACAGGGATGATGTTGTATTAAATGAAATAATGTAAATTATGGTTTTGATATAACATGATAACACTTTGGGTTTTAGAAAATGTGTGATTTATGGTTTAGTTTATGATGCCATGTTATGTACAGTGAAGGTGAGATTAGTTAACATGGCATTTCTGTCAGGCATGTACACGTCACTACAAGAAAATAAGATTTTTTCGACATTTTTAAAACATCACAGAATGTTAAAAAATGTTGCAGAATGCATTTTGCGACGTTTTGAAAATTTTTACAAAAAACATTATGAAATGTGGTGTAGGCAAAAGGTTTATGCGACGATTTATGTAAATCATCACGAAAAACACTGACATTTCACGATGTTTATAAAAACTTCACTGAAAGTTTGGACAATCCGCGACGATTTCTACAAATATCGCGAAAGCTGCTACATTTCACGACGTTTTAAAAACATTGCAGAATGCCTTAGAAAAACATCGCAAATAGTTTTTTTAATTTTTTCAAAATTATTTTAATTTATTAATTTTTCAATTTTAATAATTATTTTATTTTCATTTTCATTTTTTGAAAATAATTTTAATTTAATATTTTATGGATTTGAGTAATTATTTTTAAATAACAAGTTTTTAAATCTTATTTATTTAGTAATCATTCAATATTATTTATGAATTTTATTTATTTAATAATTCTTCAATTTTAAGTATATCATCAATTTTAATAATTATTCATATATAACAAGAATTTCATACGTGCAGATAATTTATTATTTAATTGCAATTTTGAAACAAGTCATAATAAAGTAAGTAATATAAACAATACGTCATAAGTGTTTAATATATCAATATGAGTAGATATATCTAATATAAACAAATATTATGTGTAGAATATAAAAGTTCCAAAAGCTTTTTTGTTGTTCGACTTCGGTAGTTAATCGATCCTCCATTTGTTCAACTTTTTTATTCAATTCATCGATTTAAGACTATAACCCCTGATTAATCTTCTTTGACTCCTCTAGTTTGTCTCAAAGTCTCTTTCTGACTGAAGTCTTCCCTTGTTGTAACATCTCATCACCGATGGGAAGGATAAAATAGCAAAATTGGGTCGGGTTATGAGTGTGTACACGTATCTCGGTATATTCATGCATAAAACGGTCTCTATATGGATATGAATGGTAATTTTTGCAAATGCACATGATTGTACATGCATTTGTGACTTTTCCCGGAATATGTGTCTATAAGTGTAATTTTTGTGAAAAATGTAAATTATGTGTTTGAAAAGAATTGAATTGGAGTGATGTATATGTATTCTACATAAAATTGCTAAGTGGGTACCGATGAGATTTTCGATACTGAAAATGACTGTCAAGTTGACACTTCAAATTAATGACATGATTTAGGAAAAAAAAATTTATCATGAGCCATTGAAATTTGGAGAGGTTTATGAAAGTCAAAGTAAATAAATTGATTGAAATGGAAGTTGATAGGCATGAAAGATATAATGAAAGTGTGTGATTTTGAAATGTGAGACATTGATCTTCATGAAACTTGTAGAATATGTTGAGGGTTTTCTCTTGCATTAGAGTTTGATATTTTTTCGATATCGGGATTGAAAGAAATGATTTTCTGAAGTTAAGGCTATATTACTTTGTATTGAAAGTGTTTGAATGGGATATTTTCTGAACATGGTTCAGTCTAATGAGAAATTCGTGATCTGTAGAGATCCAATTAAGTTAATGATTGTTTCTAAATAAACTAGAAACATGGATCTGCAAATTATCTGAAGGAATTGAATTTCAATTCAGTTCCTAAGAGTTTAAATTTCTAAATTGAAGTAGTAAGGTTATAAGAATTTGTATAAGGGCAAATTGGGCATGATACTTAAGTTTATAAGACTTAAGGTTTAAAGGAAGGGGTAGAATGGACATTTCACCCTTCCTAAGGGTATAAAAAGAAGAAGTTAGGGTTTTTGTTAAAAGATGGAGGAAGATGTCGTGGGAGAGGAAGAAGAGAAGGAAAGTTGTGTTTTGGAAATCTTTGAAGATTTAGAAGCCAAATCAAGTAAGTGTAAGTATCATCCCTCTTGATCAAATGAATAAAACATGTTTTGATGTTAGTTAAGAGGGGTTTATGAGTAGAAGTTGTAAAATGGGTTAAAGAAAATGTGTGGTTTTTCGATTTTTGATCAAGGTTAGATTTTAATGTTTTGTTGATTTTATTGTGTTCAAATGAGTTGAAAATGAAATATAAGTGAGGTTTTAGGGTTAAGATGAATTATGTTTTGAAAGATGGGAAGAATTTGATTGAATTATGTTGAAAAATCAGGTTTCGGGAGGTTTTTGGGCTCGCACGTCGCAGCGCGCAAGCAAGCGACCACGCCGCGGCGAGGACCCATTTTCCTGCACGGACATGTTTTGGTATTTTAGCCATAAATGTTGATGTAGATGTCCAAATGAGATAATTTTTGATTTATTGTAAACTAGAGACACAAGTCTACAAATTTTATGAAGAAGGGAAGTGTCGACTTAGTCTTTAAAAGTTCTCAATTTTGGATGGAAGTTGAGTGTAAAATATATTTTCGACATAAGGATAGTTCGTATATGTTTAGAGAATACCTTTCGGATTCATGAGACAAATTGAATGATTTTAGTGTCTATTGAGTTTCTCATATTGAGAAAAGGCTGTGACGAGAATTTTTGGGATAGTTCCGGGAATGTCACGAAAGTGCATAGTACATACTTTTAAATTGCTACATGTGCATTATTAAATATTTCTGATTAGACAATGTGTAAAATATGAGTATTTGACTTGTGATAGAGGCGCATTTGGAACGTCAGCCCATCGACATGCCGAGACTTCCAGGCGTTAGCGCGGAAGCTATGGTGAGTGACCTAGATAGTTTCTCAATTATCATTTGATTATAATTCTTTAATTATGATTATGTGGAGAATAATGGTGGGATTGTGTTTGGTTTATGGTTTCCGGACAGAAGGTTCGAGGTATTGGGAGATTATGACATAGAAGTGCTGTTTGTCTGAGAATTTGGGACCTCCGTGTTTAAATGTGATTAAATGTGATTGTGATTTTAATGTGACTAATTGTGAACTATTTGTTCGAATGTGATAATTTGGAAATGATTGTGATATATGAATACGTGCATATAAAGTGATGAATTGTGGCATATGCATTTCATACATGAATGCATTAACAGATAATGACAGTTGTGACCGGAGCAGCCACTGAGAGCTATAAGCTCAACGTTTATATTTAGGCCTCGAGCTCCACAGTGATTCAGAGCCTCTGACTCAACGATTAATGTGCCTTTATTGGGACAGTTTCAGAGCCTCTGGCTCAACGACTAACGTGCCCTTATTGGGACAGTTTCAGAGTCTCTGGCTCAACGACTAACGTGCCCTTATAGGGACAGTTCAGGTGCTCGGTCACAAAACCGAAATAAATTGTAAAAGTGTTACATGCGCACATCATATGCATTTGATTTAATCCTTTTGATTGAATGAAAGGCAAGATGCCTTATACTGATGTGATAACAATCATGTGTACTTCTAAATGTGAGATTATGAAATAACTGTGATATGTCTGAGTGTTGCATGAAACATAATGGCTGTTGTGACCAGAGTTGCCACCGATCAGAGCTTTTAGCTCAACGAGCAAAAATGAGCTTCGAGCTCATAAGTGGTTCAGAGCCTCAGGCTCAACGTATAATGAGCCCTGTATCCACCAACGGATAAGGGACAGATATTAATGAGCCCTTCAAGGGACAGTTTAGGCACTCAGTCACAACAAAATAATAATAAATGGGAAGTGAGTCTCATATGCGTGTATCAAATATGAAAAATATGAATGTGACCTTCTGTAACTGTATGAAATGTGAAATTTTGCGAAAGCGCATTACGAAATAAAGTTAGATTTATGTGAATTGTGAAATGTGATCAAATATGCAACAATGCGAAAATATGATATGTGAATTGATGTTGTTGCATGGATTGAGTGGACCATCGATGATGGTTACCTCCTTGAGTTTGCAAAACTCAACCAAAATTTACAATTATTTTTCAGGGCTCAGAAGAATACCCCGTTAGGCAAAGGGCGTATAGCGATTGCTTGCGAGTGAGAGAAGAGTTCGGGATCAGTTGTGTCTGCATTAGTGTCTGATTATGTTTTTCTGACTTACTGTATAATTGATTCGGTCAATTTGTAAAGGCACCGGACTAAATTAATTTGTATTTATAAGAGGGCCCTCGTGGTCATTGTATTTATCGGTCTTGTTATGTAAAGTGTTTTCCGCATAATATTTATAATGTATGTGTATGTTTAAAAAAAAAAATTATTTATACTGATATTTGACTGAGTGATGTAGCATGCCACCCTCGCAGGGCACGGACTCGGATATCACCATCGATGTCGGGTTCGGGTCTTACGAGAGTGGGGTGTTACACTTGTGGTCAAGGCCTAACTCCCATGCCAACGACGTAATCTGATCTAGTGCTCAAGACTTTGTTGCACACTTCATCCACTATCATCAGATGACTTTCTTCTATTGAATCTGCTAGTTCCTTACAAATTAATTCCTGAAAAAGTAAGAATTAATTATATACAGAATCTCATTTAAGAAATATTTTTAAGTGAACTATGTATTCACCCATTTTTCTCTGCATTCGGTAGTTTTCTATTGACTTTTACGTTCATCATAATAAGTATGATATAATAGCTTCATCCAGTCACACTCTTCTCCATCTTTGTCACTTTGTTGTATGGAAATATATTACTAATAATATTTATTATAAATTTTGAAATGTCAATCAAAGTAAAATATAATTAAAAAGACAACAACTCACAATCTCATGTCGTATCGCAACAAAGGCCTTGGAGCTGGAGTTTGGTCGACATTTGGCCTGACTCTTAGCCAATTTGACTTTTTGACTTTTTTCCTAATTGTACACATAACAAAATCTATTATAACATCTATAAATCACAATTCATAAATAATGAAATATAATCTGTTGTCAATAACGTTGTGAAATTAAGTTTTGTGATCAAATTAACTAACCTTTGTACCTTATTGCTCCTAATATTTGCATAAATCCATCCACTCTATCACTATGACATTATGCAGCTTAACATCCTTTCCGTGCTTGGTAAAATGCTTTTTCAAATTAAATCTTTGATCTTTAGACCTTAAAGCAAGAAACTTTTTCACAGCAACATGTAATTCGTTGTCTATCCTAATTCCCTTGAATTCCAACTTTTGCCGCAAAAAATTATAAATTATTGGTTAAAGCTTTAGGCATATGTAAAACACATACAAATTAGATAGTTTTATAAAACTTACGTCTAACTTATCAAATGCAATGTCCAACTCCCCATTAGTAATTTTTTTCCATTTTGTTCTTACAAGTAAGGAAGTTCAGATACCACACCAATCTCACTCGATAATTTAACAGATTATACGGAGTTGGTTGATCATCCTTTAGTGGGGGAGATCTCTATCTCCAATCTCTTACCTATGGCTTTATTAATCTTTGTCAATCCATGTCCTTTTCTGACACCCCTTGTCTTTTTAGGCTCAAATGTGGATCCTAAAATAGCAAAGGAATATTTTACAATTAGCATAGAACATATTCTTAATTGGTTAGATAAATAAAATAATTAAACTTAATAAATCTCACCAATGTGATGTAAAAGATCATACCTGCAATGCTTGCAGAGGTAGCACTAACATTGGAAAAAATATTGTCATTTACTAGTGTTTGATAATTAGAAGCTGGAGGCATCTCTTGAGAAGTTGATGGAAAACTAATATTACGTCGCATATTCAAAAGTATACTTCTGCACCAAACTATGAGGTCCACATGCTAATGCATACAAAGAATTAAAGATATTTCCTTCACGGGAGCTAGTTAATGTTGTCATCTATAACAAGAAATGAAAATTAGTTAATAATATATAATTATTAGTGTAGACCACATACAAACCTTCTTCTCACCCAATACTTTAACTATAAAGAAAATTGTTCTCTGTGTCTCCTGTCAACATATAATGGACTTTGTTGTCTCAAATCATCCATGTGCTCACTATGGATGAAAAAAATTCAATCAAGATTATATGAAATATCTTTACTAATTACATATCTTAATTTCACAATAGTTTAGAATTACTTACTCAATAAAGGGCCTAATCTCATGATAATTCATAAGCACATACCAATGTGCAATCTCTAGCTCATTTATAGGAAGAGCAATTGTTTTGCCAGCACCAAGTAGCTTACATTGTTGGAATAACACTGATATGTCACTACCATCAACCATATCATTGATTTGCTCTGGCACATTGAAGTTGGTTTCAATTCCTTTTAGATACATTGAACAGAATGTCATGCACTCTTTAACAACATTCATTTCAGTAATTGACCCTTTTGAATATGCTTTATTTCTAACAAATCCCTTTAATGTACCTAGGAATCTTAACAAATGATTAACCATAATTAGATAGGACACTATTTAGTTAACTTTTAAGAGTGATAGGATAAATTTAAATAATACCTCTCAATTGAATACATCCATCTATACGCAACCGGTCCAAATGAATAGCCAAATATACCATGACATCAAAGAATGTTGGTGGGTATATCATTTCAAGTTTGCAAAAGATTAAAGTTATCTCATGACACATCTTTTTTAGGTCATCCTTATTCAAACTTCATCTACAAATTCGGCATAAAAAGCCCCCCAACTCTATTAAAACACCTATCACATCTTTATTCAAGATAACACACGTGCCTAATGGAAGAATGTTTTGTAACAGTATATGACAATTATGAGACTTAGGTCCAGTAAACATCGAAAGACATTGTATAGCATACTGGAGGTTTTTCCACAATAGTTCCATCAGCTGCTCTCATCAAGTGCAATTCCTTTTGAATGTTCATATCTTCCAAATCAAGCCGAGCCTTGATTGTATCTTTGGTTTTACCTTTAACATTTATCAAGGTACCAAGGATATTGTTACAAATATTATTTTCTATATGCATGATATCAAGGTTATGCCTTAATCTTAACTTATGCCAATATGGGAGATAAAAAAGAATGCTTTTTTATTCCAATTAAACTCTCCTTCCAATCTCGTTCACCTCTTATTGCTAGGGTGCTTTCCATAACATATATTCTGCACATGATATAATTGTTCCACCACATCTTCTCCATCTGGTAAGTCAGGTATAGGTCGATGATCACTTTTGCCATCAAACTTCTTGCTTTTTCTCCATGGATGATCGAAAGGAAGAAAATGTCGATGGCCTAAGTAACAAATCTTACCTCTTAACTTACACAAAGGAGTGTGCTTGTTACAAATAGGGCATGACTTATAGCCTTTTGTGCTCCACCCAAAAATAGTACCATAGGCTCAAAAGTCATTGATAGTCCACATTAAAGCTGCATGCATTGGAAAATTTTCTCCTTTAACATCAAAACCATCTTCCCATAATTCATTTAACTCATCTACTAGTGGTCTCATATAGATGTCAATTTCTCTACCAACTACTTTCAAACTTGGAATAACCAGCGATAGCATAAAGAATGACTCGTCCATATACATCCAGGGAGGTAAATTGTATGCTAAGAGAACAACAGGCCACTCGCTATATGACAGTGACAAATTGCCATGTGGATTGAATCCATCTGTTGTTAAGCCTAGTCTAACATTACGTGGTTCTCTGGCAAGCTCAAGATATAGCTCATCAAAGCTCTTACAAGCTTCTTCATCATAAGGATGAACCATGGTATTACTGTCACCTTTAGGTATATCATTATGCCACGTCATTTGTGTAGCGGTCTTACTTGACATAAATAATTGTTGTAATCTAGACGTTAATGAAAAGTAACACAATACTTTATGAGGTATCTTCTTACCCTTGCCATCATTAATTCTCCATCTTGATGTTCCACACTGGGGACAAGTTTTCAAGTCCTCATACTCTTTCCAAAATAGGGAACAATTGTATTTACATGCATGTATCAACATATAACCCAAACCTAGGCTCCGTAGAAATTGATTTGCTTCATAATAGGACTTTGAAAAAAATTTACAATTAGGTAATATATCCCTTAGCAAAGCAAGTAACATGTCAAATGACTTATTGCTCCACTTTTTTTATACTTTCAAGTGAAGTATCTTTATTAAAAATGATAACTTTGAAAAGTTTGTACATCCGGGGTATAACTCTTCAGTTGCTTTACTCAACAATTCATGAAATGCACCCATAATAAAACCTCTAACGTCTGCAGGAGGACTCCTTCTATCTTGATTAATTGGACAATCATTTAAAAAAGTAACCACATCTTCAAGCACATCTTGCATGCCATGATCCTCTTCATCACCATCACCTTCATTACTATCATTGCCTGTCCCATCTATGTCTACATTTGCAGTGTCAAACCTTTCTTCCCTAGAGATAATTTTATATTCTGGCAGTTCACCATGTAAAACCCAACGGGTATATGATTGGTCCATGCCAAATTGCATTAAATGTTCAAAAAATTCATATAATAATTCATGCAACGTACACAAGGGTATGAAATTTCACTCTTTGCCCTTTTTTTCAGCCACAAAATTCATAAATATTGTAACATCCCACCCCCGACAGGAAGGGTAAAATAGTAAATTGGCATAGGATGAGATTGATAGGGATTTATTAGTATTGTTCATGCATATTGGTACTAGTGAACAGTAAAATCTGTGCACATGAAATAACTGTACATGCATACATGACATTCCCGGTTTTCGTGCCCAATGTAATTTTATTGTGATTAACGTGGTTATTGGGTTTGAAAAATTATTCCGAGTGCGCCATTGAGTGTTTTATATTTTAAGAGATTTTTAGGAATTTTTCTGGAATTGTCCGGGAAAAATTTCCGGACCGGAAAAAAAACGTCAAGTGGCGAACCGGTTGATTTTCGGTAGCGAAAATTTCTATCCAATGGCACTGTAATATTGGGTATATTATTTTGGGATTGAAATTAGGGTCATTGGACTAGAATGGGTCAAATTGCAATAGGATTCCTATTTACTAATTTGTTTTTTAGCCTAATTTGTCTTTTTCTTAAACTTTACACTTGTCCTACACCATTTAATGCCTCCACCATTTGTTCCTATCCTTTATTTACGGCTACTTCATGTGAAAGAGGGGAAAAACTTCATTTTACTTGCTTTATTCCTCATCATCCAAAACCACCCATTCCATTTGCCTCTCCATCATTTCTCTTCTTTCTTCCTTAAGAAAATCTTAAAACCTTAAGAGCTCTTCTTCTTCTTGCAACCAAGTTAGTTTCTTGTTATGGAGAACAAGTGTTAGAGGAAGTGGTGAGAAAAAAATAGCAAAGAAAGAATTGAAGGAATTGAAGCTTCCTAAGTAGGTAAGTGTAGTGTTAAGCTTTAACTTATGCTTTAATTATGTTTTCATAAATCATGGTTGTTAGATGCATTAAATGGGAATTTTGGTGTAATTATTATGCTTATTGATGCTTTAATTTGATGAAAATATATGTGGAATTGATGGGTATAAATGTATGGTGTGTTAGGATAATGAATGATTATAAGTGAAGTGTTGAGCTTGATTTTGAAGTGATTAGATGACTAATCCTTAAAAGAATTTGATAAGAACATGATTGTGTATGGTGCTGCCAAATTGAGGTGGTTATTCCTAGTGAATGTAGGCATGATATAGGGACTGATTTTGTGGTCAATTGAGATGCTCATGGTAGTAGAAATTGAATTGGTATGATAGGAAGTGAAGTTGGGAAGTGAAGCTGAAATTTGAGTTTTGCCCTACAGTACTGTTTTGAGTATAACTCATTGTCTGGTTATGCAAATGAGGTGAGGTTTGTGCCCAATTAAACTTTGGTTTGTTGGCAACATTCTTGTGTGAAATAGGTGTTGTCTAATTTTAACCTTAAGAGGTTGAAGTTTGGCTTGAAAAGTTACTGTTTTGACCTAGGTGAATAGTATCCGGATTGATGACCTAAGAGATTTGCTGATTTTTCTAAATTAATTAAGAAGGAATTAGGGAAAATGGTCTAAATGAAAGTTTAAGCCTGTATTGCTATATTTCCAATGCCACTAATTTTTCAATTTTTCGATTTGTATATTGTGAGATATGAACTGATGACTGTTGACTGGAACAATGCATTTTGGTGAAACCTAGCTGAAATGTCAGTTTTGTGAGCATTTTGATTGGAAGCAATTTTAGAAATTTCTGAGAATTGAATTGGCTTAAATGGTATTCTGAAGAGTTGTATAGGAAACAATTATCATGAAAATGGTATAGATAATGTAATTTTTGGAGATCATATTTGAGAGTTATGAAATTTCAAACACTGAACCTGCATTAGGTTATTAACAGCCCTGATCAGCAGAAACTTGCATGACAAGTTTGAAATTGTTAGGGATGGAATTGGATTCTGAGTTCTTCATGAGAAGTGTAGTAATGTGTTTTATCTTTCCAGTGATATAATGTAGTGATTTTCTTGACATGTGTACAAGGAGTTATACTGTTTTAAAAATTACTGTCCAGATTGAGTACTTTCAGGGGTAGCAGCATTCACTGAATTGTTTGACCTAGTTAACAATTGAATTTGATTTTGGTTTGTTCATAAAAGTTGTTGATAACATTGGGATATTTCTGAGCATATTTATTGTGTAATTTTTGACTAAGGAACTGGAAAGTTACGGATTTTATAAACTGTTGCACTGTTTTGACAAATGTTGCACTGTTTTGAGAGGCATTATGAGGGCAGTAATTGTGATTGCATTTTTGACACCCTTAGAGGTGAAATTGGCTTTTGTCTCCTTCATGAAACTTGTAGAGCTCTCTTTTCTCTATAAAATAGACATCAAGTTTGTCCATTTTGGAGTCAGGAGTAGGGAGTTATGCTCTGTGTAAGTTGGGATGTCGGAGGACGTTATTTCAGATCTGCTATTGTATAGCATAAGTCGACTTGCACCCCATATAAGTCGACTAGTACATACACAATGGTATAAGTCGACTTGCATCCTCAGACAAGTCGACTAGGATCATATATTTTCTTTCTTTTGCCCATAACTTTTCCGTCCGACATCCGATTGACCTGATTCTTGAGGCATCGGACTCGTGAGACATTGAATTTCATTTCATGGGAAATTGGGAATTTTTGGACAGGAAATTGACGGGTATCCGGGAAATGGGTATTTCATCATTGTTTTATTTAGTTGGGGACCTATAGAGGTCCAAATTGAGCGCCGTCAGCACCATTGAATTTCTAATTTTTAAACGGATTTTTCTGGTAGAAAAAAATGAGATTAGAGCCGGGAATGCATGAACATGCATTATACACCTACATATGCATCGTTAACGAATTCGGATTGGATAATTAGTGATCGTTTTCTTCTTTGATTCTTATAGAGGCTCAATTGGAGCGTCGTTCGACCGACGTGGTAGAGACTTCCTGGAATTAGCTCGGAAGTGATAGGTGAGTAACCTAGTTGGTTTCTCAATCTATGTGTGTGTTTAATATTACGCATTGATGCCATGTGGAGTTAAGGAAGGATCTGTGTGTTTGATTTTGATTGATTTTGGACCAGGGGTGTCCGAAATGTTGGAAATGTGATATTGAAGTGCTAATGTGTGTAAATGACTGTGAATGCATCAATGCAATAAATTGAAAAAATATATAATTGAAATACCGGAACGAAAGTCCGAAGAAATGGCAAATAGAATTGACATATAAATAGAAATTGGAACATGTACATTGCATGCATAAAAGTATGGCCAGATAAAGGCAGTTGTGACCAGAGCAGCCACCGTATCAGGGCATATCACGCCCAACGTATAAGAGAGCTTTCAGCTCAACGCACAGGACCTCAGGTCCAACATATTCAAAGCCTCAGGCTCAATGTATCAGGGCTTCAAGCCCAATGTTTTCAGAGCCACTGGCTCAACGCAATGTGCCCACATCCTTGGGGCGATTTGAGTATCAGTCACAACAACGAAATGAAAATGAAAAGTGTCACATGTGCATTGCCTCTATAAATGATTGAATATGAATTGTGTTAAAGGCGAAACGCCTTACACTTGAGAAATGTGATTGTATGTATTATTTGGTAAATTGATTGAATATGCATGAATTGAGTGAACCATCGATGATGGTTTCTCATTGAGTTCATAAACTCACCCAACATTGCATTTATTTTCAGGAATTGAAGAGTACCCGTTAGTGAAGCGGGAGTATGATTCTTGCAAGAGAGTCGGTGTTTGAAGTCGATCAGTTCACGTCGCATTTGTGTCATTTTGAATTATGTAAATTTATATTCCGCAAAAATAGTCTTGAATTGTTTGAGGCCCTAATTGATAAATATTGTTTTGAAATGTGATCTTTGATAAAGTGTATGACTGAAAAGGGTTTTCGTATCACGGGCCCGAATCGTTTATTATTTCCGCGCACTCAACTGTTTTCAAAAAGAAAAATATCATAATGAGTTTTTTTTAAAACTTCATTGACTGCTCTAGCATACCACCCTCGCGGGTCACGGGCTCGGATATCACCATCTATAACGGGTTCGGGTCTTGCGGGAGTGGGATGCTACATTTGTGGTATCAGAGCCCAGAAGTACGAATGTATCTGGGCACAGTCTGAAACATAGGTTAAGGTTGCATGCATTTGAGACGTGTCGTTGCAGACCGTGGCAACTGATCCCCAGTCTGAGTCGCACGAGTAGAAATCCTACGTGTGCATACGTGTTAAGTGACTAAGTGAGAGAAAAGTGATACTGTATTTGAATGTGAGCCCATGAATGTGTATGGGCAATGAGGAATGGGAAAAAGGAAACATCAATAATTAGAATTATAATGTACTGTGGTTAGAATGACTATGTTGGCTTAGACTGATTAAGGAAAGAAGTGATATCACAATGAATTCCCGGATTAAAGTGGCAATATGACGGCGACAGAAAACGAATAGGTCCCCTGGAGATATGAGAAGCATACTGGTTATAGTAGGCCAATGTGAAATTAAATGATAAGGTAATTAGAGTTCTGACTTGCATCTTCGACGAAATGGGAATTGGAAATGAGCTAGGAGGATATGGTTCGATCAGGCAGATATGAAAAAAAAAATAGACAGACTGACAAGTCTGACAATTTTTACTGATTGTATATCGGGAAATTCTGGATTAGGTGAAAAGATGTATTTGAACACATAAATAGTAAATGGTTGGGTAAATAGATAGAGATATAGTGGAGTTGTATCACCGATTTTTGTCGTGTTTTGGGGACTGTGACTACCCAATTATAGATTGTTTGAGGAAGATAAAGAGATATGTAGCAATAAGGAGATGACATTGTATAAGCCAAGTGGATATGACCTTAAAAGGTCAAGCTGACACATGAATGATATGGGAATGAAACTAGGGAAATGAAAAAAAAATGAATGAAACAATGATAGTGATATATGACAAGAGTTGTCGCATTTAAGCCGATTTACCGTTAGGAGTATCTATTGGACAGTAAAATTGATCATGATTAATGAAACGTATGTGAAAGATACATGGAAATCATAGAGGAGATGATCGGTGAATGATTAGAGTGGCTATGGCATCAGTCCTCTATTTGAGGATTAGCATAAACGGAAAGGAGTTTTATGGAAGTCTGAATTGTATAGGTTACTAATTGGCTTCCGGATAAGATGAAATAAGTTCTGGTGAGGTGTAAATTACGGAATAAGAGTTAAAGAAAGTGTTTATGTAACTGTCACGTGGAACCTTAGTGCAAAGACTGTTATGATCTTTAAATTATGGCATAACATTGTTCTGATTGAGATAGTGCGTATAGTTGAGAATGATTGAAAAGCAATTAGGGACACTAATTGGCTGATGGGACTTTCGTGAACGGTAAAATGACGGTAGCAATACTAATGGTCAAACGAAAAGAAGTACGGACGAAATCAAAAGTGAAATTGAGTCATATCTCAAGAGGAGATTTAGACATAACAAGTGAAATATACTCTTGAGGTTACACCTTTGTGTGTACGGGAATGTAACGTAACTACGTAGGTGAGTGGAATTTTAATTTGAGGTGATTCTATTGCAATGTGAAGTGAATAGATCTCCATATGTGATGCAAAACTGTTGGAAAATCTTGATTTGAATCTTGATTTGAAACTAAGAAGAAAATAGTCCCGAACTGCGAAGTGAAATACTCAAATAAAGTGGAATTTATGGAAGTCCAATACGGATGACTAGGTATTGACATATGTCGATGTGGATGACGAAATCAATTGAAAAGAGAAAATGAGTAGAGACAAGAAGTCTAAAGGAAACCCGACAATGACGTGATGTAGTGTTACCTTCATAAAGGGATTGCAAATACACTACTAAATGGACTCAATGAAAAAGTAGAATAATGTATGGTAAAGTTAACAAGACCCTAATAGGGAATTATGCGAGGTAAACAAATGGTAGTGACTATGAGTGTAGATGTAATGTGTTTGAAAGTGTTGAACAGTGAAAAGTAAAAAGAACTATGTGAATAATTGAGAAAGTTGATACTGACGATAAGCATACCCTTGGAGAGTGGGCAGTGTGTGATGAAATGAGACATTATGTTAAAACGGTATAAGATAAATTGAATTGACTTTGATAAATGGTATTGGTGTTATGATCGCAATTGTTTAAAGCCTTGGAGACTTTAGATTCCTATAAGGATACATTGTGTTAATTCGAGGAAAAAGAGGGCATAAATGACTACTATACCGCTAATTCTGAAATGAACAGACAATTCTGCCTACTAAATTCAAATAGTGAACAGATAATGTTGCAAGGAACAAACCAATTACAGATATAGGGATTTCCAAAGAATGTCAAGTAGATTATGGGTAATTGTGAAGTGTTTCTGGAAAATTGAGATAGTAGATAAAGGTAAGAAAGGTTAAGAGTGCAGGAGTTAAAGTGGTGAGTCCTATGATGAGTCTGAATATGCGAGTGAAATCGGAAAAAAAAAACAATATTGAAGGATTCAAAGAAAAAGTATGTGTACCCGATAGAAAGTGAACAGTCAAGGCTAGACATTCTAGTAAGTATATGCGAAAAGTGAAATTGAATCACTAGGGGTATAGAACGAAATGATTATAGATTCAAGTGATTATAGGTTGAATGTTCCACAGAAAAAGTGCTTAAGTGTTTTGGACTTCATAGGATTATGACCTTGTTATATAGTTTTGACTGAGTGACTTTAGGGCTATTGGTGATCATAAAAAGGAATTGTACACGCTTATATTACACAAAAAGTGCCTAACAAGAGTCAAAGACCAAAATTGAGGCGAGATACTTGTGATGAGTGAAACAAAGGAAAGTGACTTAGGAAAACTGCATGGGTTAGCTGAAATGGATCAGGATTGGACAAATGAAATAGAATGAAATGCATATAGAACAATGAAGTGTCAAAAGAACACTGAATCTGGACTAAGAGTCAATGAAATATGAAGGATAAATGCGTTAGGTGGATTACCATCGGTTATAGTGAAAAATAGAGATAAGTGCCACTGTGTCGGTACCAAAGAAAAGGGAAGTGTCACAGACGAGAGAACCTATTTTATTGTAAGTATCATAGTGATAAAGTGTACGCATAATTGGCAAAAAGGGTATCAAGGAAGTTATTAGAATAAGTCTATATATTGAGAAACAGGTATTTGATGGTATAGTGAGAAAAGGTATTGGATGGTATAGTGAGAAAAAGGTATTGGATGGATAAAACGTGATGAGGGAGCAGATTCGGAAATAATAAGTTGAGACATAGCAACCGACTGCCTTACTGCGATCTTTTGGTAAATGAATGATTGAGTGACTTAGTGTATAGGAATTGTAGGAACATATGATCACTGTCATCTGGAACCGTTGACTGAGAATTTCGAGGACGAAATTTTTATAAAGAGGGGGGAGTTGTAATATCCCACCCCCGATAGGAAGGGTAAAATAGTAAATTGGCATAGGATGAGATTGATAGGGATTTATTAGTATTGTTCATGCATATTGGTACTAGTGAACAGTAAAATCTGTGCACATGAAATAACTGTACATGCATACATGACATTCCCGGTTTTCGTGCCCAATGTAATTTTATTGTGATTAACGTGGTTATTGGGTTTGAAAAATTATTCCGAGTGCGCCATTGAGTGTTTTATATTTTAAGAGATTTTTAGGAATTTTCCTTGAATTTTTCGGAGAAAATTTTCGGACCGGAAAAAAAACGCCAAGTGGCGAACCGGTTGATTTTCGGTAGCAAAAATTTCTATCCAATGGCACTGTAATATTGGGTATATTATTTTGGGATTGAAATTATGGTCATTGGACTAGAATGGGTCAAATTGCATTAGGATTCCTATTTACTAATTTGTTTTTTAGCCTAATTTGTCTTTTTCTTAAACTTTACACTTGTCCTACACCATTTAATGCCTCCACCATTTGTTCCTATCCTCTATTTACGGCTACTTCATGTGAAAGAGGGGAAAAACTTCATTTTACTTGCTTTATTCCCTCATCATCCGAAAACCACCCATTCCATTTTGCCTCTCCATCATTTTCTCTTCTTTCTTCCTTAAGAAAATCTTAAAACCTTAAGAGCTCTTCTTCTTCTTGCAACCAAGTTAGTTTCTTGTTATGGAGAACAAGTGTTAGAGGAAGTGGTGAGAAAAAAATAGCAAAGAAAGAATTGAAGGAATTGAAGCTTCTAAGTAGGTAAGTGTAGTGTTAGCTTTAACTTATGCTTTAATTATGTTTTCATAAATCATGGTTGTTAGATGCATTAAATGGGAATTTTGGTGTAATTATTATGCTTATTGATGCTTTAATTTGATGAAAATATATGTGGAATTGATGGGTATAAATGTATGGTGTGTTAGGATAATGAATGATTATAAGTGAAGTGTTGAGCTTGATTTTGAAGTGATTAGATGACTAATCCTTAAAAGAATTTGATAAGAACATGATTGTGTATGGTGCTGCCAAATTGAGGTGGTTATTCCTAGTGAATGTAGGCATGATATAGGGACTGATTTTGTGGTCAATTGAGATGCTCATGGTAGTAGAAATTGAATTGGTATGATAGGAAGTGAAGTTGGGAAGTGAAGCTGAAATTTGAGTTTTGCCCTACTGTACTGTTTTGAGTATACCTCATTGTGTGGTTATGCAAATGAGGTGAGGTTTGTGCCCAATTAAACTTTGGTTTGTTGGCAACATTCTTGTGTGAAATAGGTGTTGTCTAATTTTAACCTTCAGAGGTTGAAGTTTGGCTTGAAAAGTTATTGTTTGGACCTAGGTGAATAGTATCCGGATTGATGACCTAAGAGTTTTGCTGATTTTTCTAACTTAATTAAGAAGGAATTAGGGAAAATGGTCTAAATGAAAGTTTAAGCCTGTATTGTTATCTTTCCAATGCCACTGATTTTGCAATTTTTCGATTTGTATATTGTGAGATATGAACTGATGACTGTTGACTGGAACAATGCATTTTGGTGAAACCTAGCTGAAATGTCAGTTTTGTGAGCATTCTGATTGGAAGCAATTTTAGAAATTTGTGGGAATTGAATTGGCTTAAATGGTATTTTGAAGAGTTGTATAGGAAACAATTATCATGAAAATGGTATAGAGAATGTAATATTTGGAGATCATATTTGAGAGTTATGAAATTTCAAACACTGAACCTGCATTAGGTTATTAACTGCCCTGATCAGCAGAAACTTGCATGACAAGTTTGAAATTGTTAGGGATGGAATTGGATTCTGAGTTCTTCATGATAAGTGTAGTAATGTGTTTTATCTTTCCATTGATATAAGGTAGTGATTTTCTTGACATGTGTACAAGGAGTTATATTGTTTTAAAAATTACTGTCCAGATTGAGTACTTTCAGGGGTAGCAGCATTCACTGAATTGTTTGACCTAGTTAACAATTGAATTTGATTTTGGTTTGTTCATGAAAGTTGTTGATAACATTGGGATATTTCTTATCATATTTATTATGTAATTTTTGACTAAGGAACTGGAAAGTTACGGATTTTATAAACTGTTCCACTGTTTTGACAAATGTTGCACTGTTTTGAGAGGCATTATGAGGGCAGTAACTTTGATTGCATTTTTGACACCCTTAGAGGTGAAATTGGCTTTTGTGTCCTTCATGAAACTTGTAGAGCTCTCTTTTCTCTATAAAATAGACATCAAGTTTGTCTATTTTGGAGTCAGGAGTAGGGAGTTATGCTCTGTGTAAGTTGGGATGTCGAAGGACGTTGTTTTAGATCTGCTATTGTATAGCATAAGTCGACTTGCACCCCATATAAGTCGACTAGTACATACACAGTGGTATAAGTCGACTTGCATCCTCAGACAAGTCGACTAGGATCATATATTTTCTTTCTTTTGCTCCTAAATTTTCCATCCGATTGACCTGATTCTTGAGGCATCGGACTCGTGAGACATTGAATTTCATTTCATAGGAAATTGAGAATTTTTGGACAGGAAATTGACGGGTATCCGGGAAATGGGTATTTCATCATTGTTTTATTTAATTGAGGACCTATAGAGGTCCAAATGGAGCACCGTCAGCACCATTGGATTTCTAATTTTTAAACGGATTTTTCTGGTAGAAAAAAATGAGATTAGAGCCGGGAATGCATGAACATGCATTATACACCTACATATGCATCGTTAACGAATTCGGATTGGATAATTAGTGATCGTTTTCTTCTCTGATTCTTATAGAGGCTCAATTGGAGCGTCGTTCGACCGACATGGTAGAGACTTCCCGACATTAGCTCAGAAGTGATAGGTGAGTAACCTAGTTGGTTTCTCAATCTATGTGTGTGTTTAATATTACGCATTGATGCCATGTGGAGTTAAGGAAGGATCTGTGTGTTTGATTTTGATTGATTTCGGACCAGGGGTGTCCGAAATGTTGGAAATGTGATATTGAAGTGCTAATGTGTGTAAATGACTGTGAATGCATCAATTCAATAAATTGAAAATATATATGATTGAAATACCGGACCGAAAGTCCGAAGAAATGGCAAATAGCATTGACATGTAAATAGAAATTGGAACATGTACATTGCATGCATAAAAGTATGACCAGATAAAGGCAGTTATGATCGGAGCAGCCACCGTATCAGGGCATATCACGTCCAACGTATATGAGAGCTTTCAGCTCAACGCACAGGACCTCAGGTCCAACGTATTCAAAGCCTCAGGCTCAATGTATCAGGGCTTCAAGCCCATGTTTTCGAGCCAGCGGCTCAACGCAATGCCCGCCCTTTGGGACGATTTCAGCGCATGCGGTCACAATAACGAAATGAAAATGAAAAGTGTCACATGTGCATTGCCTCTATAAATGATTGAATATGAATTGTGTTAAAGGCGAAATGTCTTACACTTGAGAAATGTGATTGTATGTATTATTTGGTAAATTGATTGAATATGCATGAATTGAGTGAACCATCGATGATGGTTTCTCATTGAGTTCGCAAACTCACCCAACATTGCATCTATTTTTCAGGAATTGAAGAGTACCGCGTTAGTGAAACGGGAGTATGATTACTGCAAGAGAGTCGGTGTTTGAAGTCGGGATCAGTTCATGTCTGCATTTGTGTCATTTTGAATTATGTGTAAATTTATATTCCATAAAATATAATCTTGAATTGTTTGAGGGCCCTAATTGATAAATATTGTTTTGAAATGTGATCTTTGATAAAGTGTATGACTGAAAAGGGTTTTAGTATCACGGGCCGAATCGTTTATTATTTTCAAAGACTTTCATTTGTTTTCAAAAGAAAAATATCATAATGAGTTTTTTTAAAAACTTCATTGACTGCTCTAGCATACCACCCTCGCAGGTCACGGGCTCGGATATCACCATCGATATCGGGTTCGGGTCTTGCGGGAGTGGGATGCTACAAACATTCTCACTCCATAATGTATTCACAGGAAACCCTAATACTGTTCATCCAACTCTTATCCATAGAGCAAAAAAATACCTATTAGTTCAATATAAGAATGAGAACATGATCTTATGTTAGTGGCAAATCAACCATAACTCAAACACAATATTTATAGTAAACAATTAATGGAAAATCTATAAGAAATTGCCACATTTCAGTACCTGCTGGTGCTGCCTGAAGCACTCTGAGCACCAGCAAGTGTTGTTGCAGGCAACACCAGCAGGTGTTGCATTGCTACACCTCAATATGGCCAATATAGTAGTTACTGGTTTTGCATTACTGCACCAGCATGTGCTACAAAGTGCCGCGAGCAGTAATGAGAGTCATAGATATGAGAGTTGTATATAAAGAGTTATAAGAAGTCTATAAGTCTAACTTCCTAAGAGAGTCGTAGATAAACAAAGGCCTAAACCATTGTTTAACAACTTAGAAAAATTAAAAGAAGGAAGATTTTGATAAATACATAATCCAAGCTAAAACATCCGTAGAAAAATTAGCTTTCCTCTACACATACTAATATGTAGAATTTGTATTATTATTTGATAAACTATGTGAAGTAGGAGAGAGTAATCAAGAAAGTCAAAAAATAAATTAAGGAAAATATGGCATTTCATATCTCTTTTAGTACCAAAACAATGTTGAATAAAATTTAGCATAAATAATTGAACAACATTAATCAATCTTCATCTTCTAATACAAATGTATTAATTAACAATAACAAGTTTTCTTGTATGCAATTATCACATATTATATTTAGAGTTATATGGTTCGAAGTGGACCTAGAAACATAACAAAATAAAGTAAAAACGACAGAGGAAGAACAAATTAACAGAACTCTTGTATATGGGTCCAAAAATGTGCCCTTTTGTCACATAAAAATACATATATACATAAGTGGAAGTATGAAACTTGTGTAGGTCATCCCATACAACTATGATTTTACCAAAATTAACAAGCAAAAGTAACCTATGCTTAGTTATCAGTACAACTTGTCTTCTTTATCTGTTGAAGATGGTGTGTAACATCCCATCTCCGATGGGAAGGGTGTTTTCGTAAATTAGGTCGGGTCAGGAGTACTAAATTATATCTCGGCATGCACATACAGCATATAGCCTCTATGATTGATGGTTTGTTGCACTTGCACATGGTATACATGCATTCATGATATTTTTCGGCTTAGGTTTCAAATTGAGATCTTTTGTGAAATTTATGGGATAATTGTACTTGGAAAATTATATTGGAGTACGCCATTGAGTGTTTCACATTTTTAGGGATTTATTAGAATTTTTCTGGAATTGTCCGGAGAAAATTCCCGGACCGGCAAAATCGTCGGTAAATGGCCTAAATGTGTTTTTGTAGTGGACAAGGTGGTTTTCATGTTTGAAAAATTATTGGGAGTGGACTGTTATATGTTTTACAATTTTGGGCAATTTCGGTAATTTTCAAAAAATGATTCGGGGAAATTCCCGGAAATTCCCGTACCGGAAAAAAATCGTCAAGTGGCGAACCGGTCAATTTTCGGTACCGAAATTGTTATCAATTGGTACTGGCCTATTGGATATTTTGTGGTAAGGTCAAAATATGGACCCTTAACAATGGATTGAACATTTATTTGGTATTTGGGTTAATTGTTTTTATCAAAATTTGTGATTGGTTCTTTGACTTTTCTTTATATCTCCTCTAATTGCCAAATGTTATGGTGACTCATCCCACTTCTTTAATGCTCATTCTCGGATGTTCCATTTGAAAGAAGGAAAAGATGGCCTTTGGCTTGTTTTAGTCATACAAGACTCTTCCAAAATAAAAGCATGAAAGATGAATTTTACTCATTTCTCTTTAACCAACCGAAACCTCCTTATTCTCCTTTGGTCTCCACCAATTTTGTTGCTATTTTCTTCCAACCTTAGGTGACTTCCTTCCACCCTTAGGTGACTTCCTTCCACCTTCTTACCTAGATGAAAAACCGTGTATTTATGTGAAATAGGTGTTGTTAAATGGTAAAGTTAGAAGGGTGAATTTTTGCATGGAAAGTATCTGTTTATAGGGTTTGTGCACAGTACCTGCATATATGACCTGATTACTTTGTTGATTTTTCTAAATTAATTGAGATGGAATTAAGAAAAATGGTCTTCATGGAAGTTGTATCATATTGAGTTAGCTTTCCATTTCCACTGATCGTACTAATTTTCGAGTTGTATATTGGGAGATATGAACTGATTACTATTGTCTGGTTTTAAGCATTTTGATGAAACCTAGCCTAAGTGTTGAGTTTGTGAGCTTGCGGATTGGAAGCAATTTTAGCAAATTATGTGAACTGAATTGGTGTAAGTGACCTTCTGCAAAGTTGCAGAGGAAGGAATGATCTTGAAAATGATATATGGTGTGTAATTTTTAGAGGTCCGATTTGGGAGTTATGATTTTTCAAATATTGAACCTGCATTAGGTTATGAATTGCTGATCATGGCAGTAACTTGCATGACTGTTTTGAAATTGTTAGAAATTGAATTGGATTTTGAGTTCTTCATGAAAATTGAATTTTAAGATCTTATCTTTTCAGGGATTTAAGGTAGTGAATTTTGTGACATTTGTGCTAAGAGTTATGCTGTTTGGAAAATTACTGTCCAGATTGGTTGATTTCAGTAGACAGATTCTTTGTGGAATTGTTTGGCCTAGTTAGAAAGTGATTTTGATTTTGGGTTGTTCATGAAAGTTGTAGATGACATTGTGAACTTATTGAGCATATTTATGTGGTAATTTCTGGCTGAAGAATCTGAGAGTTATGGAAATTGCAATGTACTGTGTGTTTTAATGGGATTTGAGTAGGCAGTAGCTTTGAAGGGATTTTTGACACCCTTAGGGGTGAAATTGATTTTTATGGTCTTCTTGAGAATTGTAGAGGGTTTCATGATCTTTCCAACAAGGTATGAATTGTAATTTTTTGAATTGTGTGCCAAGAGCTATGAGTGTTGGAAGTTGGATTAGAAATCAAGAAAAAGGGAATAGGAATGTGGAATCATGCCCGGTCACTAGGGCGACGCCTCGCCCTAGTGACGAGGCTCGGATGGACGGCAACGCTAGGGCGACGCCTCGCCCTAGCAACGAGGCCGGATCAGTCGGTGTATTTGGTGATTCTTTTGTCAATTTCTTTTCCGTCCGTCGTCCGATTGACCTGATTCTTGAGGCATCGGATTTGTATCATATTGAATTTCATTTTGTGATAAATTGGGAATTTTTAGACGGGAAATTGACGTGGCCCTGGGTACTTGTTCTGTGATCACTATTTTATTTATTTTTGAACCGATTGAGGTCCAAATTGAGTGCTGTCAGTGGCTATAGCTTTCAAATTTTAGTTGGAATTTTTATTGTGAGAAAATTTGGATATAGGGTCGGAAATCTCATGAACAAGCATTATACACTTACATGTGCATTATTACTAGTTTGGATTGGATAATTAGTGATCGGATTCCTCTCTGCTTGTTATAGAGGCACAGTTGGAGCGTCGACCTACCGACGTTGCAGAGACTTCCCGGCAATAGCTCGGAAGTAATAGGTGAGTAACCTAGTTGGTTTCTCAATCTATGTGTGTTTAATATGACGCATTGATGCCATGTGGAGATAATGGAGGGATTATGTGTGTTTACTTTTGATTGATTTCGGACCATAGGTGTCCGAAGTATTGGAAACTTATTATCGAAGTGTTATTTGTGTGTGACTGTTTGTGAATAATTACATTGGAGATCTCGGACCAAAGGTCCGAGGGAATGGAAAATTAATATTGAAGTGTTAATTGTCTGTTTTGATACATTGGATGTGACTTTCAATATGATATGGTAGGATGCAATAAATTGTAAATGTATATGACTGAAACACCGGACTAAAGGTCCGAAGAAACAGAAATTGGTCACTGAACTATAACTGACTGTAAAAGGGAATTAGAGCATATGCATCCATGCATGATGGCATAATCAGATGAAAGCAGTTGTGACCGGAGCAGCCACCGTATCAGGGCATATCACGCCCAACGTATATGAGAGCTTTCAGCTCAACGCACAGGACCTCAGGTCCAACGTATTGAGCCTCGGGCTCAATGTACGAGGCTTCAAGCCCATGTTTTCGAGCCATCGGCTCAACGCAATGTGCCCGTTCTTGGGGCGGTTTGAGCGCATCCACAACAACAAAACGAAAATGAAAAGTGTCACGTGTTCATAGCATAAATGGTATGACTAAATATGGATGGTATGAAAGGCGATATGCTTTACATTTGTGAATTGTGATAGTATGTGATATTTGGTAAATTGATTGAATATGCATGAATTGAGTGAACCATCGATGATGGTTTCTCACTGAGTTCGCAAACTCACCCAACATTGCAAATATTTTTCAGGAATTGAAGAGTACCCCGTTACTGAACCGGGAGTATGATTACTACAAGAGAGTCGGTGTTCGATGTAGGGTTTAGTTCACGTCTGCATTTGTGTTATTTTGACTTATGTGTAAATTTATATTCCGCAAAAATAGTACTGAATTGTTTGAGGGCCCTAATTGATAAATATTGTTTGAAAAGTGATCTTTGATAAAATGTATGACTGAAATGAGTTTTCGTATCACGGGCCCGAATCGTTTATTCTTAATTCCGCGCACTCGACTATTTCAAAAAAACAAATATAATATAATGAGTTTTTTTACACTGCATTGACTGCCCTAGCATACCACCCTAGCGGGTCGCGAGCTCGGACATCACCGTCGATATCGGGTTCGGGTCTCGCGGGAGTGGGGTGCTACATGCTGACTAGATACATCATACTTTTTGCATACCAATATAGCTCAAAGTTTCTGCCCTTGTGCACGAAAAATCATTTAGATAGGTAAAGAGGTACTTTGACCTAATAGTTGAAAACATATCAATTTATTCTGAAGGATGCTATGTTTCATTAGAGCATATGTCTACTTTTGGCATTTCATCACGACCAAAATTAACAAGCAAAAGTAACTTTTGCTTAGTTATCAATACATCTTATCTTCTTTATCTGTTGAAGATGGTGACTAGATACATCATATTTTTTTAATACCAATATAGCTGAAAGTTTATGCCCTTATGCATGAAAAATCGTTTAGACAGTTAGTGAGGAATTTTGACTTGATAGGTGAAAACACATCAATTTATTCTAAAGGATGCTATGTTTCATTAGAGCATATGTCTACTTTTGGCATTTTGAATCCATGCTGAATTGCATTAAATGGTCAAAAACATTCATCTAAAACCTCATATAACAATTCATGCAACGTGCATAAGGGCATGAAATTTCACAATCTTTGCCCTTTTTTTCAACCACAAAATTTATAAACATTCTCACTCCATCAATGTATTCATGAGAAACCCTAACACTATTCATCCAACTCTTATCCATAGAGCAAAAAATACCTATTAATTATTTATAAGAATGAGAACATTATTTTATGTTAATGGCAAATCAACAAAGACTCTTACTCGTATGCTGACTCTTTTCATCAAAGTCTTAATAAGCTTAGAAAAATACAATCATTCAAAATACATTAAAGAGATAGGGAGAAGATGAAAATACCTTGACAAAATACACCGAAGAAGACAACCACGTTGGTTAGAGACACAGCCTGTCGATGGAGCGCACATGATGGACAAAGGAGCAATCTGGAGGAGGAAGAATAATGGAGTTGTGGAGAAAAAAACCGCGCACAGGTGGGGGTGGGGGAGGGGGAGGGGACTCGGGTAGGGTTTTTTAAAAACCAAAACAATGTCATTTGGTTTAAAACCAAACGACGTCATTTTGCACCTGCACGATCGTGACCCACAACATTAGCAGCAAAGTCGCAATCGTGTAGAAACACGATCGCGACTCCCGACCTTCTCCAGAGAAATGACGATCGTGCTTTCTCTCTTCTTCTTCACCGAACATCTCTTCTTCTTCTCTCTTTCTTTCTTTCATTATTTCTAGATTTACTCACTCCTAAATCATCTATTTTGCATTTCTATATCCAATACAATCTCTAAACAAGTCAAATTCAAATTTACACATCAAACATCAAAAATCCAAAACTTCACATTTACTTCCTCTCTTTATGTAATTTTTTCCAAATTTTCCTTACTTTTATCTTCTTCAATTAACACATAAAACACTTAAACCAATTCTTCTAGCTTCATTTCATCCTAACAACACAAATCAAATAAAAAATCTACGGTTTAAACTTAAACATCAAATTTTTTATTCTCATATCGACGGCAAAATGAACACCATATACTGCGCGCAGGTGAACGGGAAAGGGACTGGGTAGAGGTTTTAAAAAAACCAAAGCAACGTCATTTGGTTTGGTTTAAAACAAAACAACATCGTTTTGCACATAGAGAGAATGTTCAGAAAACAAGATAGCCACGGTGGCAAAACGAACACCATATAGTGCAGAGGTAGGCGGGGAAGGGGACTAAGGTAGAGGTTTTAAGCAAACCAAAACGATTTCGTTTGCCTTCTTTGATGTTTTCTTCAACAAAGCATCGAAAGTTTCTGTTTGTAGGGTTTGTGCACAGTACCTGCATATATGACCTGATTACTTTGTTGATTTTTCTAAATTAATTGAGATGGAATAAAGGAAAATGGTCTTCATGGAAGTTGTATCATATTGAGTTAGCTTTCCATTTCCACTTATCGTACTAATTTTCGAGTTGTATATTGGGAGATATGAACTGATTACTATTGTCTGGTTTTAAGCATTTTGATGAAACCTAGCCTAAGTGTTGAGTTTGTGAGCTTGCCGATTGGAAGACATTTTAGCAAATTATGTGAACTGAATTGGTGTGAGTGATCTTCTGCAAAGTTGCAGAGGAAGGAATGATCTTGAAAATGATATATGGTGTGTAATTTTTAGAGGTCAGATTTGGGAGTTATGATTTTTCAAATATTGAACCTGCATTAGGTTATGAATTGCTGAACATGGCAGTAACTTTCATGACAGTTTTGAAATTGTTAGAAATTGAATTGGATTTTGAGTTCTTCATGAAAATTGAAGTTTAAGATCTTATCTTTTCAGGAATTTAAGGTAGTGAATTTTGTGACATTTGTGCTAAGAGTTATGCTGTTTGGAAAATTACTGTCCAGATTGGTTGATTTCAGTAGACAGATTCTTTGTGGAATTGTTTGTCCTAGTTAGAAAGTGATTTTGATTTTGGGTTGTTCATGAAAGTTGTAGCTGACATTGTGAACTTATTGATCATATTTATGTGGTAATTTCGGGCTGAAGAATCTGAGAGTTATGGAAATTACAATGTACTGTCTATTTTAAAGGGATTTGAGTAGGCAGTAGATTTGAAGGGATTTTTGACACCCTTAGGGGTGAAATTGATTTTTATGGTCTTCTTGAGAATTGTAGAGGGTTTCATGATCTTTCCAACAAGGTATGAATTGTATTTTTCTGAATTGTGTGCCAAGATCTATGAGTGTTGGAAGTTGGATTAGAAATCAGAAAAAAGGGAATAGGAATGTAGAATCATGCTCGGTCACTAGGGCGACGCCTCGCCCTAGTGACGAGGCTCGGATGGACGGTATCGCTAGGGTGACGCCTCGCCCTAGCTACGAGGCCAGATCAGTCGGCCTCGCGAGGGCGACGCCTCGCCCCCGCGAGGCTGGTTTTTCTTATTTATTATTATTTGATTATTTGGTATTTGGTGATTCTTTTGTCAATTTCTTTTCCGTCCGTCGTCCGATTGACCTGATTCTTGAGGCATCGGATTTGTATCATATTGAATTTCATTTTGTGATAAATTGGGAATTTTTAGACGGGAAATTGACGTGACCCCGGGTACTTGTTCTGTGATCACTATTTTATTTATTTTTGAACCGATTGAGGTCCAAATTGAGTGCTGTCAGTGGCTATAGCTTTCGAATTTTAGTTGGAATTTTTATTGTGGGAAAATTTTGATTTAGGGCCAGAAATCTCATGAACAAGCATTATACACTTACATGTGCATTATTACTAGTTCGGATTGGATAATTAGTGATCGGATTCCTCTCTGCTTGTTATAGAGGCACAGTTGGAGCGTCGACCTACCGACGTTGCAGAGACTTCCCGGCAATAGCTCGGAAGTAATAGGTGAGTAACCTAGTTGGTTTCTCAATCTATGTGTGTTTAATATGACGCATTGATGCCATGTGGAGATAATGGAGGGATTATGTGTGTTTACTTTTGATTGATTTCGGACCATAGGTGTCCGAAGTATTAGAAACTTGTTATCGAAGTGTTATTTGTGTGTGACTGTTTGTGAATAATTACATTGGAGATCTCGGACCAAAGGTCCAAGGGAATGGGAAATTAATATTGAAGTGTTAATTGTCTGTTTTGATACATTGGATGTGACTTTTAATATGATATGGTAGGATGCAATAAATTGTAAATGTATATGACTGAAACACCGGACTGAAGGTCCGAAGAAACGGAAATTGGTCACTGAACTATAACTGACTGTAAAAGGGAATTAGAGCATATGCATCCATGCATGATGGCATAATCAGATAAAGGCAATTGTGACCGGAACAACCACCGTATCAGGGCATATCACGCCCAACGTATATGAGAGCTTTCAGCTCAACGCACAGGACCTCAGGTCCAACGTATTCAGAGCCTCAGGCTCAATGTACCAGGGCTTCAAGCCCAATGTCTTCAGAGCTACTGGCTCAACGCAATGTGCCCGTTCTTCGAGCAGCCAAAGCATGCGGTCACAACAACGAAACGAAAATGAAAAGTGTCACATGTTCATAGCATAAATGGTATGACTAAATATGGATGGTATGAAAGGTGATATGCTTTACATTTGTGAATTGTGATAGTATGTGATATTTGGTAAATTGATTGAATATGCATGAATTGAGTGAACCATCGATGATGATTTCTCACTGAGTTCGCAAACTCACCCAACATTGCAAATATTTTTCAGGAATTGAAGAGTACCCGCTTCTTGAACCGGAGTATGATTACTACAAGAGAGTCGGTGTTCGATGTCGGGATCAGTTCACGTCTGCATTTGTGTTATTTTGACTTATGTGTAAATTTATATTCCGTAAAAATAGTACTGAATTGTTTGAGGGCCCTAATTGATAAATATTGTTTGAAAAGTGATCTTTGATAAAGTGTATGACTGAAATGGGTTTTCGTATCACGGGCCCGAATCGTTTATTCTTAATTCCGCGCACTCGACTGTTTCAAAAAAACAAATATAACATAATGAGTTTTTTTACACTGCATTGACTGCCCTAGCATACCACCCTAGCGGGTCGCGGGCTCGGACATCACCGTCGATGTCGGGTTCGGGTGTCGCGGGAGTAGGGTGCTACATTTGTGGTATCAGAGCCCAGAAGTACAATCTTACATGGGCTTTCAAAAAAAAATATGTGTCAAGTTATGTGCATTTAAGTCGTGTCACGGCAGACAGTGACAACTGATCCCCAGTGTAGTATATGCGTCGTATGCATAAATATGTCTCATTCGTTTAAGCGGTTAGAAAAAAGTGAGAAAAAGGATAATGTGTTTGAATGTGATAAAAAGGAAGAAATGGATATCGCTAAATAAGAAAAAAAAAGTGTATGGTTCGATCAGACAGATGAATATTTAGTGTACTGGTATTGACGGATATCTTGTGAAATATACTATTGGAGTTATATTGGGTATATCCTTGAATATGAGTCAGAAATAAAGATTATAGTTGTACATTAATAGAGGAAAATAGAGATGTGGTAATGGTAAGATTTCCAGTGTATAAGGTGAATGAAAATAAAGTGTTCTATGATATAGAGAAGTTACAATTGGGATTGATTACCGTGATAAGAGTTATACATAAGGATTGGTGATTTGGAGTCAGATTATACATTAAGTGCAAAATCAAGAATGATTTCATATCTGTGATATTGATATGAGTATGGAAATATATGGGTATAATGTCATAATGAAAAGATTGAAATGTAAGACAATGAAATTGATAGATGAAAAAGTTGTTCGGGTTTAATTGATCTGCCTAAGTAAATGCACACCTGCTTATGGGAGCCCTATGGTAAGTGAAAATGTTAAGCTGCAATTGATGAGTTAATGGATAATTGCTAGCCAGAATTCTTGTCGAACAAAAAAAAAACTTTTATGCGTTAGAATAAGAAATGAAAGTGCTTATAATGATCATTTGTGGATGAATAAAGCTTGTATATGATCCTCACGAGCGAGGACGGGTGTAAACAGGAAGGTTGTTGAGTTTAGACTATATTATCACTGTAAGTGTATATCTGATAGTGGGATTACTATCATGGGTAAAATGATTAAGCATAAATAAATAATTTGCGTGAATATGATATAGGAAGTAATCGGTGGTCTATTACATAAGCTCAACTATAATGTCGATGCCCAAGTTTAGAATGAGTTAGAGTCGAGGCATGAGCATGTTACGAGAAAGAAGTGAGACAGTTAAAGATGTTTGTTTTGGTAATGAGCTTGAGGGGAATAAAAAGAGGGACATGAATATAGTAAGGTCCCCATGATCAAGAACTGGTACCAAAAAGAGAATGGTTATCGAAAATTAAATGCGATTACGGTGTTCTTAGCAGTATGAGCTATTAACGGGCAAATTGATGAGCATATATATATTGTTAGATTAGGTGTGATGATCACGGTGATGTATGTTAAGATATTAGAGGAAATAAAATTGTCTAAGTGTCATTCAGAGATGTATCTTCGTGAAGTATCAAGAGTAACTGATATATATTTTATGAACTGTAGTAAATCCAGCAGAGACGCTAGCGTAAGAGCTAAGATATGCTACTAAAAAAAATGTACATTATGTTAATGAGATGATTCTGATTATGTAAGAGAATTACTGAATAGTAATTGCAGCTTTGAGGGGATAAAAGGTTCGTGTATATTTTGTGTAATTATGTTTTGAAAGCACGAGATCGATATAACGATTGTTTATTCAAGTCAGTGAGTGATCTATCGCTAATAAATTGAGTTATGTGGAGAAATGAAGGTAAGGAACATGTGGCAGAATATGTTATGATGAGACAAATTATACAAAAATTGTTCCTCATTGGAGACGTTCGATAATTAACAAGTTATATGAATCAACTATGGGTACGGAAAAGGAACATGTCTCAATTGTATTGCAGTGGATAATGGATATAAGCATAAGAAATAGATACATTGGTATAGGTGAGGAGATTGGTTATCATGCAAGTTTCGTAAGAGTGAAATAAGGGATAAATTAGTACGCGAACATGGGATATTGGAAGAATTAATCAAGATATTGGTATCGATAAAATGCGAAAGTTCAAAAGATATGTGTATGCGGAATTTGAAATTAATTAGAACTAACGGAATGCTGGATACGTTCGGAAATTGTCAAAGATTTTCTGGTTTTAGTAAATTGACAAGAATATTTGAGGAAAACGTGTGAATGTTATGACTGATGATCTTAAAGGAGACATTTGAAGAAATTACTATCTATATTAAAGTGTTCCAGTAAAGGTTATGATGTGATGTGATCTATTGAAATTGTATAAAGTGATTTTATGCACCTTGAGACAAATATAATTCCATGGGCGGTATTATGATTGATGATTTGAAATTTGTTATACTGAGTATGGCCTAAAATCTTGGAGACATGAATAGTACAGAAATAGTTTGGAGATGTCTATGAATATGCAAATCGATACCGATTGAGTTATTTCGTGCATTTGAATGATTTGAAAAGGATTCAGCGGCTGATTACTCCAAACTAAGCTAATGGTGCAATTCAAGGGATTGAGCAAAGAAATAAATAAATAGATAAATAAATTCAATTGCAGAAGATCAAAATTTGGGTAATAGGGGTAATAAGGTTATCAAATCTAGTGTATTATTGAGTATTAATAGTCGAACTGACAAAAAGGGGCAAAAGAAAGCATTATTAGTTATGGGAATTTTTAAAGTAGGTGTGCATCAAAACGGATTGGCAAAACCCGAAGTGAGGATGTAGAAATTGTAAACCGTATCGAAGAACTAAAGATAATTCCAATTGTGGAGGAAAGTGATAGGTATAGTTCAAATTAAGAAATATGGGTGAAACTCATTACGGGAACTGTTAGTGAAAATGTAAGGAATGATCGAAGCTTTATGTTCTAGCAAGAGCGTATTGAAAGAGTAATTGAAAGGTTAGAATGGGAAATCGAATGATTATAGGTGAATGGTTCGAGAAAGCACAAGAAACAATCGAAGCGTTATGCTCTAGTAAAAGTATTGTGGAAAAGCAATTGATGGTATAGTCTGTCAAAGTGAACGATGACATGTGTGATTGACCAACAGGTATTTTTGGATTTCGTTGGGATATGAGATTGATGTATAGTGCAAAGGGATTATGACATGTCCATCATTATATTGGTGTCACCATTCGAAAAGTGTATAAGGGGTCTTACTGCCAAAAAGGAGTCGTTATCCCTATACGATGTGATCGATTGTCTGATGATAGGCTAAGTAATTTAAGGTGGTGACAGTGAGTTAAATTGATTCACACTGAGATTTGTGTTTTGATAATAACGAAATCTGTTAAGCGATAAATGAAATATTTTGAAGGGTATGGCCTCGGCCAAAAGATACTTAGATGAAAATAAAGGTGTAGTTAAGAGAAATTGAATTCGTGATGAGAGGCCTCTATGCGATTGTGGTGTGAATAGAATTATGGTTTGGTAAGTTAGGCTAAAACCTAAAAGATGATTTGGATTCACAAAGTGTTTCATAGATATAATTGAAAATATTGTTAGGATTTGATATATATGTTAATTGAAAGTAACGAATTGCGCGTAATCAGGAGAAAGCAATAAAATCATGGAAAGTTTGAGAAAAGGAAAAAAAAGTAATTGATTGTTTTGATCTCCATTTATTGACTGAAGTTGGTCGTGTAGTGAAAACAGTGAAAAACAGAGAGTATTAATCAAAAAGACTCCCCTGCCTTCCTGATCAATCGTATATGAAATTTCGAGGACGAAATTTTTATTAAGAGGGGAGAATTGTAACATCCAATCTCCGATGGGAAGGGTATTTTTGTAAATTGGGTCGGGTCAGGAGTACTAAATTATATCTCGGCATGCACATACAGCATATAGCCTCTATGATTGATGGTTTGTTGCATTTGCACATGGTATACATGCATTCATGACATTTTCCGGCTTAGGTTTCAAATTGAGATCTTTTGTGAAATTTATGGGATAATTGTACTTGGAAAATTATATTGGAGTACGCCATTGAGTGTTTTGCATTTTTATGGATTTATTAGAATTTTTCTGGAATTGTCCGGAGAAAATTCTCGGACCGGCAAAATCGCCGGTAAATGGCCTAAATGTGTTTTTGTAGTGGAAAAGGTGGTTTTCATGTTTGAAAAATTATTTGGAGTGGACTGTTATATGTTTTACAATTTTGGGCAATTTCGGTAATTTTCAAAAAAATGATTCGGGGAAATTCCCAGAAATTCCCGGACCGGAAAAAAATCGTCAAGTGGCGAACCGGTCAATTTTCGGTACCGAAATTGTTATCAATTGGTACTGGCCTATTGGATATTTTGTGGTAAGGTCGAAATATGGACCCTTAACAATGGATTGAACATTTATTTGATATTTGGGTTAATTGTTTTTATCAAAATTTGTGATTGGTTCTTTGACTTTTCTTTATGTCTCCTCCAATTGCCAAATGTTATGGTGACTCATCCCACTTCTTTAATGCTCATTCTCGGATGTTCCATTTGAAAGAAGGAAAAGATGGCCTTTGGCTTGTTTTAGTCATACACGACTCTTCCAAAATAAAAGCATGAAAGATGAATTTTACTCATTTCTCTTTAACCAACCGAAACCTCCTTATTCTCCTTTGGTCTCCACCAATTTTGTTGCTATTTTCTTCCAACCTTAGGTGACTTCCTTCCACCTTCTTACCTAGATGAAAAACCGTGCATGGGATGGAAAGTGAGCAAGTTGTGATTGGTTGTTTAATGAAAGGCTTGAAGAGGTGGAGATGGAAGCTTTAGGTAAGATGAGTTTTAAGCTTTGATTATGTTTAATGCATGAATTCATGGGTAGTTGCATGGATTAGAAGTGATTGTTTATTAAATGAGATGAATGATGCCTTGATTTCATGACACGTATGGTTTGAATTGTTGGGTATGTTGGTGTGTAAGAAATCATAAGGTGGAGATGATTAGTGTTTGACTTTTATAGTTTGAAGTGATTAGATGACTAATCCTTAAAAGAAATTGATAAGAACATGATTGTGTATGGTGCTGCCAAATTGAGGTGGTTATTCCTAGTGAATGTATGCATGACCTAGGGACTGATTTCTTGTCCATTTGGATGCTTAATGATGTGTTAATGGCATTGGAAATGATAGAGCTAAGGTTAACACCAAAGCTGGAAAATTAGGGTTTTCACTGATTGTATTGTTGTTAACATAACTAATTGTATAGGTGTGCAAATGAGGTTAGGTTTGTGCCTAATGAAACTTTGGGATGTTGGCTTCAACTTTGTGTGAAATAGGTGTTGTTAAATGGTAAAGTTAGAAGGGTGAATTATTGCATGGAAAGTTTCTGTTTGTAGGGTTTGTGCACAGTACCTGCATATATGACCTGATTACTTTGTTGATTTTTATAAATTAATTGAGATGGAATTAAGGAAAATGGTCTTCATGGAAGTTGTATCATATTGAGTTAGCTTTCCATTTCCACTGATCGTCCTAATTTTCGAGTTGTATATTGGGAGATATGAACTGATTACTATTGTCTGGTTTTAAGCATTTTGATGAAACCTAGCCTAAGTGTTGAGTTTGTGAGCTTGCCGATTGGAAGCAATTTTAGCAAATTATGTGAACTGAATTGGTGTGAGTGATCTTCTGAAAATTTCAGAGGAAGGAATTATCTTGAAAATGATATATGGTGTGTAATTTTTAGAGGTCAGATTTGGGAGTTATGATTTTTCAAATATTGAACCTGCATTAGGTTATGAATTGCTGATCATGGCAGTAACTTGTATGACAGTTTTGAAATTGTTAGAAATTGAATTGGATTTTGAGTTCTTCATGAAAATTGAAGTTTAAGATCTTATCTTTTCAGGGATTTAAGGTAGTGAATTTTGTGACATTTGTGCTAATAGTTATGCTGTTTGGAATATTACTGTCCAGATTGGTTGATTTCAGTAGACAGATTCTTTGTGGAATTGTTTGGCCTAGTTACCAAGTGATTTTGATTTTGGGTTGTTCATGAAAGTTGTAGATGACATTGTGAAATTATTGAGTATATTTATGTGGTAATTTCTGGCTGAAGAATCTGAGAGTTATGGAAATTGCAATGTACTGTCTGTTTTAATGGGATTTGAGTAGGCAGTCGCTTTGAAGGGATTTTTGACATCCTTAAGGGTGAAATTGATTTTTATGGTCTTCTTGAGAATTGTAGAGGGTTTCATGATCTTTCCAACAAGGTATGAATTGTATTTTTCTGAATTGTGTGCCAAGAGCTATGAGTGTTGGAAGTTGGATTAGAAATCGGAAAAGGGAATAGGAATGTGGAATCATGCCCGGTCACTAGGCGACGCCTCGCCTAGTGACGAGGCTCGGATGGACGGCATCGCTAGGGCGACGCCTCGCCCTAGCGACGAGGCCAGATCAGTCGGCCTCATGAGGCGACGCCGCCCCATGAGGCTGGTTTTTCTTATTTATTATTATTTGATTATTTGGTATTTGGTGATTCTTTTGTCAATTTCTTTTCCGTCCGTCGTCCGATTGACCTGATTCTTGAGGCATCGGATTTGTATCATATTGAATTTCATTTTGTGATAAATTGGGAATTTTTAGACGGGAAATTGACGTGGCCCCGGGTACTTGTTCTGTGATCATTATTTTATTTATTTTTGAACCGATTGAGGTCCAAATTGAGTGCTGTCAGTGGCTATAGCTTTCAAATTTTGGTTGGAATTTTTATTGTGGGAAAATTTGGATTTAGGGCCGGAAATCTCATGAACAAGCATTATACACTAACATGTGCATTATTACTAGTTTGGATTGGATAATTAGTGATCGGATTTCTCTCTGTTTGTTATAGAGGCACAGTTGGAGCGTCGACCTACCGACGTTGCAGAGACTTCCCGGCAATAGCTCTGAAGTAATAGGTGAGTAACCTAGTTGGTTTCTCAATCTATGTGTGTTTAATATGACGATTGATGCCATGTGGAGATAATGGAGGGATTATGTGTGTTTACTTTTGATTGATTTCGGACCATAGGTGTCCGAAGTATTGGAAACTTGTTATCGAAGTGTTATTTGTGTGTGACTGTTTGTGAATAATTACATTGGAGATCTCGGACCAAAGGTCCGAGGGAATGGGAAATTAATATTGAAGTGTTAATTGTCTATTTTGATACATTGGATGTGACTTTTAATATGATATGGTAGGATGCAATAAATTGTAAATGTATATGACTGAAACACCGGACTGAAGGTCCGAAGAAACAGAAATTGGTCACTGAACTATAACTGACTGTAAAAGGGAATTAAAGCATATGCATCCATGCATGATGGCATAATCAGATAAAAGCAGTTATGACCGGAGCAGCCAGCGTATCAGGGCATATCACGCCTAACGATATGAGAGCTTTCCAACGCATGCGACCTCGTGTCCAATATATTGAGCCTCGGGCTCAATGTACGAGGCTTCAAGCCCAATATTTTCGAGCTACCGCTCAACGCAATGTGCCCACATCGGGATAGTTTCAGACGCACGGTCACAACAACGAAACGAAAATGAAAAGTGTCACATGTTCATAGCATAAATGGTATGACTAAATATGGATGGTATGAAAGGCGATATGCTTTACATTTGTGAATTGTGATAGTATGTGATATTTGGTAAATTGATTGAATATGCATGAATTGAGTGAACCATCGATGATGGTTTCTCACCGAGTTCGCAAACTCACCCAACATTGCAAATATTTTTCAGAATTGAAGAGTACCCGTTCTTCGAACCGGAGTATGATTACTACAAGAGAGTCGGTGTTCGATGTAGGGTTTAGTTCACGTCTGCATTTGTGTTATTTTGACTTATGTGTAAATTTATATTCTGCAAAAATAGTACTGAATTGTTTGAGGGCCCTAATTGATAAATATTGTTTGAAAAGTGATCTTTGATAAAGTGTATGACTGAAATGAGTTTTCGTATCACGGGCCCGAATCGTTTATTCTTAATTACGCGCACTCGACTGTTTCAAAAAAACAAATATAACATAATGAGTTTTTTTACACTGCATTGACTGCCCTAGCATACCACCCTAGTGAGTCGCGGGCTCGGACATCACCGTCGATGTCGGGTTCGGGTCTCGCGGGAGTGGGGTGCTACATGGTGACTAGATTCATCATACTTTTTGCATACCAATATAGCTCAAAGTTTCTGCCCTTGTGCACGAAAAATCATTTAGATAGGTAAAGAGGTACTTTGACCTAATAGTTGAAAACATATCAATTTATTCTGAAGGATGCTATGTTTCATTAGAGCATATGTCTACTTTTGGCATTTCATCACGACCAAAATTAACAAGCAAAAGTAACTTATGCTTAGTTATCAATACATCTTATCTTCTTTATCTGTTGAAGATGGTGACTAGATACATCATATTTTTTTAATACCAATATAGCTGAAAGTTTATGCCCTTATGCATGAAAAATCGTTTAGACAGTTAGTGAGGAATTTTGACTTGATAGGTGAAAACACATCAATTTATTCTAAAGGATGCTATGTTTCATTAGAGCATATGTCTACTTTTGGCATTTTGAATCCATGCTGAATTGCAATAAATGGTCAAAAACATTCATCTAAAACCTCATATAACAATTCATGCAACGTGCATAAGGGCATAAAAATTCACAATCTTTGCCCTTTTTTTCAACCACAAAATTTATAAACATTCTCACTCCATCAATGTATTCATGAGAAACCCTAACACTATTCATCCAACTCTTATCCATAGAGCAAAAAATACCTATTAATTATTTATAAGAATGAGAACATTATGTTATGTTAATGGCAAATCAACAAAGACTCTTACTCGTATGCTGACTCTTTTCATCAAAGTCTTAATAAGCTTAGAAAAATACAATCATTCAAAATACATTAAAGAGATAGGGAGAAGATGAAAATACCTTGACAAAATACACCGAAGAAGACAACCACATTGGTTAGATACACAGCCTGTCGATGGAGCGCACATGATGGACAAAGGAGCAATCTGGAGGAGGAAGAATAATGGAGTTGTGGAGAAAAAAACCGCAGCAGTGGGGGGGGGGGAGGGAGGGACTCGGGTAGGGTTTTAAAGAACCAAAACAATGTCATTTGGTTTAAAACCAAACGACGTCATTTTGCACCTGCACGATCGTGACCCACAACATTAGCAGCAAAGTCGCAATCATGTAGAAACACGATCGCGACTCGCGACCTTCTCCAGAGAAATCACGATCGTGCTTTCTCTCTTCTTCACCAACATCTCTTCTTCTTCTCTTTCTTTCTTTCATTATTTCTAGATTTACTCACTCCTAAATCATCTATTTTGCATTTCTATATCCAATACAATCTCTAAACAAGTCAAATTCAAATTTACACATCAAACATCAAAAATCCAAAACTTCACATTTACTTCCTCTCTTTATGTAATTTTTTCCACATTTTCCTTACTTTTATCTTCTTCAATTAACACATAAAACACTTAAACCAATTCTTCTAGCTTCATTTCAGCTTAACAACACAAATCAAATAAAAAATCTACGGTTTAAACTTAAACATCAAATTTTTTATTCTCATATCGACGCCAAAATGAACACCATATCTTTACAGCAGTGAACGGGAAGGGACTGGTAGAGGTTTTAAAAAAACCAAAGCAACGTCATTTGGTTTGGTTTAAAACAAAACAACATCGTTTTGCACATAGAGAGAATGTTCAGAAAACAAGATAGCCACGGTGGCAAAACGAACACCATATAGTGCAGAGGTAGGCGGGGAAGGGGACTAAGGTAGAGGTTTTAAGCAAACCAAAATGATTTCGTTTGCCTTCTGTGATGTTTTCTTCAACAAAGCATCGCGGTTTCTATTTCAACGACATTTTATTGATAAAACGTCGCAAAAAGTGTTACAAATCTGCAACGTTTTCATAAAATGTCGCAGAAAAGTCAAAGTTTTTGTGACATTTATCAATAAAACATTGCGGATTGTATGTATTTCTTGTAGTGTGTGTATCTGATGAACGCATGTGCATATGTCAAATGAGAATGGGGTGTTACACATTTAGTATCATTCATTTTCTGTAGGAGGATCCTTCATCTCTCCTAAGCTCAATTTCATGGATCATCATATTTTCTCGTAGCCAGTCGAGTAAAATAGTGTCTAGATCCTTTGTTGTTTCTAGAGCTGTCACCTTAGGTCTACATTCCTTTAGTAGTAACCTTAGAATCTTCGTTATGAGCTCATCATTGGAATATATTTTTCCTAAATTCTTCAAGACGGTGAGGATGTTGTTGAAGCGTTCAAAGAATTCGTCTATGGTCTCCCCCTATTTCATGCCAATAGTTTTGTATTGATGTACCAAAAGACTTATTCTATGTTCTTTACCTCATTCGTCCCTTGAAAGGTAACTTGAAGTTTGTCCCACACTTCTTTTGCTGTAGAGCAGTAGGATATCTTTTCATATTCTTATGGAGACAACGTATATATCAAGTGATGTTTTGCCTTAACATTTAGTTGTGCATTTTCCTGACAACGTTAGTCTATACTTCTACATTATCATAAATGGGAATTGTAGCTCAAACTTTAATCGCTTAGTATACTTCGATATCTATGGATTGAAGATATATGGTCATTCTCTCTTTCTAATATGAGTAGTTGCTTTCATTGAAGTAAAGAGGTTTTGAGATAGATTGTCCTTCAAAACTTCTTAAGGTATTTATCATAATCTATCACGTGCTGTAAAACACAATAAATGTGAAACTTTGCTCTGATACTAAATGATAAAGCAAACACAAGCAAGAGGGAGGGGAATTATGCGTATAAATTTTTTTGAAAAGTTATTTTAGTTCAAAAGGAAATGACAGAAGCCTATTTATAATTAATATAGTAGGAGCATATTGTGTGATAGGATCCTGTTAAATGAAAGGAGCTTGTTAAATAATAAAACCTTTTAAACAATAGGAGCCTGCTAAACTAAAAGTCTTGCTAAAAATAATTTAAAACAGAAGGCGTCTATTCAAATGAAAGGACCCTTTAGCAAGCTAAAAACAAAAGGAGCCTACTATAACAGTGAAGAAGCCTCTTGCTGAAATAAACATACACACAATATAATGTGAAAACATAAAAGTTAAGAGAAAAGAGAGAATGATATAGTCGATTTATATTGGTTTGGCTTACAATCCAAGCCCACGTCCAGTTCTCAAGTATCCAACTTGAGTATTTCATTATAAAAACAAGTAGTAATTTGACGAGTCTCTCCAAGCTCACAAGTTAATTTTTTTCAAAATTCTCCAACCTTCCAAACTAGTAGTATTTAGCTAGCCTCTATAAGCTCTTAACAGAAAATGAAGTTTGCTCGATATGAGCTACACTCATCTCTCAAAAATATTTTCACTTTCTAAAGCACAAGAGATTTTATAATGATATCACTTTCAAAAGAATTTATGCTATAGTTGTATCTTGAAAGTTCGATCTCAATTTGCAAAGGCAGTAGCTCTTCCTTAAATAGGCTTTTCTTTCAACTAGCCATTACTTCACTTGTATCCTTAGTCAACTGGATGGATTTAATTCCAAATAACTTCGATGTCATCATTGTCAAAAATCTTCCAGTAATCATGCAACTAACATATGATCTTTATAATAAGTATGATTCTTTCGGATAAACCATTTTTTAGTTTCGGATAAACCATTTTTTAGTATGGTATATTCATAAAGAAGGAAAACAATTATTCCATGATTTTACTTTCTTTTAAAGAGTATACTTTTGTTTATATATAAGGAAATAAATCCAATTTGAATTATAAAATATTATAAGGTTATCATCAAAATCGTTAAATATGAACATTGAGTTAACAATGTAGATAATTGAGTAAGTCAATAAATGATTCGTCATTCTAAAGTAATTAGAGAATGTTCTAATGTTCTTAATTAGCGCTTATTTATGAAATTATCTTGTTAGAGTGAATTGACATTTAAAAATGCATTTTTGAAATTTAATTATAAATCAATTATTAATTAGCATGAATGAAAATGATTGGATGAAAAAAGTAGACACTATATCTATACTCTGTCCAATTGAAATATTGAACGACGACATCATAATCATACATGGGCAAGTTAAGTTAAACTATCTTGACATTCTTGATATTTGAATGGTCATGATATGTTGCAAGATGTCAATCTTGATATATAATTGCAACTTGTTTAATTGGAGAATTAAAGATAAATTAAGAGAAGTTTTAATTTATCTTGTGAATTAGAATTAGAATTTATAATTATTGTCAATATAGTAGTAACCTAATGGGAGAGCAACTTGTAAAGAAAAATTCAATTTTAATTAAGTTTGACTTAATTATGAAGTTTATAAAATTTTAGAGATCAAATATGATATTTGGCTTTATTAAAATTAAATAAATTATAATTAAAGTATGACTTTTAATTTTAATAAAATTACAAAAAAACTCTCATTTTTCTATAAATAGTAATGAAATAACACTCGTACTTATTCCTCTTAAGTGTTGAAAATTGTTTTATACATACCATGTGAATGACTCGTAATTGACAAATCAAAATAAATTTCAAAGGAATATCGACAAAAAAAGCAAATAAGGTACAATTCTTTATCAATCGATTTGTGTTTTATTATTTAAATTATTCAATTATTAAAATCCAATCAAAAATAATAAAAATTTTTATTTTCCGCTGCGTCTATGATTTTAATCATAGTTGATTTCCAATAAAGTACTCAACTATGTGAACAATCCAGGCAGCGGAAGACAAATCAAGTCAGTAATTGCAAACAAAGCAAACTCCGGATTCCTATCGATTTGTGCTTTATTATTTAAATTATTCAATTATCGAGAGATCCGATCAAAAATAGTAAAAAGTTTTATTTTTCATTGCGCTTGTGATCAAAATCACAGTTGATTTCCAATAAAGTACTCAACTAAAGGAACTTAAAACTACGTGAACAATCCAGATGGCGAAAGACAAATCAAATCAGTAATTGCAAACAAAGCAAACTCCCGATCCCTATTTAATCCTCAAAGACTGAGACCCATCTTCCAGGACATGGCAAAGTTTTTCCCCACTGGAATATCCAATCCCTTTACTTCTACCATTACACTTGTCTTCTTATCATCCAGATTATGCAGGTACTTATGCGCCAAATTGCTGATCTCCGTCTTTGAAGCAGTCGTCACAGGCTCCCCATCAATCTCAAGATTAGTCGGATGTCCACTTCCACCCAATCCTAACACAGTTATCTTTTCAATGGTCCAACCATTGTCCGAAGCAAACTTGCCATCCTCAACCTCAGACCACACCTTTACAGTTCGGTGATTAACACTTGCATAGAAGTGAACGTAAGTTGAGTATCCATTGCCAAGTTTCATCTCTACAAGCTCATCATCATCAAGGAAAAGAGTTCCTTTAGCTTCACCATTGCTTGCCCCTGCTGGGAAGGTAACTATGAGGCTAAAAGGTGTCATTCTAGCAACCTTAGATAACATTCCACCTTGCTGCATAGGTAAGATGGTATTTTGATACAGATGCACATTAATCACATGTAGAGGTGCATCCAATGTTACATATTTTCCCTCTGATTCAATGGCCTGAGTCATATCGAACATACTATACCAAGTACCAGGAGGAAACAGCGCTGTAACTTCTGATTTACCTTGCTCAAGCACTGGAGATACCATCAGACTGCTCCCTAGCAAGAACTGCGTGCTCACTCCATAACAATCAGTGTAATCTGGGAACGAGAAGAAAAGAGGTCTGGCAATTGGGGCCCCACTGATGTGGGCCTCATAGTTCAACGTATACAGATATGGAAGAAGCTTATATCTCATTCCAAGAGCATTTCTAGCAGACTCAGCCACTGAGTCCCATATATAAAGCTCTTGGCTTGGGGAGTAATAGTTGGCATGATCCCTTGAGAACGGATAGAATGCGCCAACTTCAATCCAACGGTTGCAAATCTCCTCTGTTGGTTGAGGATAAAATCCACATATATCTGACCCAACCATTGGTACCCCAAATATACCGAAGTTTAGCATAGTAGATATGGAATACTTTAAATTCTCCCAAGTGCCCTGATTGTCACCAGTCCAATGAGCAGCATATTTGCCCGATCCAACATACGTGGAACGTGTTAAAATAAATGGTCGTTTGCCCTGAATCCCCTGAAGGCCCTTGTGTGTGGCAATCGTCTGAGAGAATCCGTAAAGACTATGAGCATCATACTCCAGAACACCATTGTAGTGAACTGCACTGGTGGCTATGGTTTTATAACCTATCGGCACCTGCTGTCCTGAAGCGTTTATCTTGTATGGTGGATCATCCCATCTTGTCTTTGTTATGTTCTTGCAATCCAAGCAACAGATCCAGCCAGGTCCAGTCCCAGTTGGACATTTCTTCCCCCTTGGGATCTTGCACAGTCCAGAACAGAAATTTGAAGCTTCATTCATGTCAATCCATAGGCCATTAACAGGAACAAGTTCGTGAAAGCGACGAATTTCATCACCCCACCAATCAACTGCTTTGGGATTGAGAAAGTCAGGAAAGTTGACAGCCCCTGGCCAGACTTGGGCAAGGTAGGGCTCACCCTCATACTTGATAAACACGTCATTAGCAATGCCTCTTTGATGAACACCATACGAAGAATTCACAGCGATCCCAGGATCGATAAGGACAACATACTTCATGCCAATGCTATGAATTTTCTCAAGGAAAGGCACAAGTTTATCACGAGGGTAGTTAGTAGGGTTAAGAGTGAAGTCCTTCTTGCCATCCATATGATCATCGTCATTCCAAATGACATCGAGTGGGATCTGAGCCTTCTTGTAATTCTCTACAACATCTTCAACCACAGAGAGATTATGGTAACCCCATCTGCATTGGTGGAACCCTGTAAAATCATATCATAACTGCATGAGATTAACTGCTTTTGGTTTCCATAATTTGGAGATGAAACAGGGTATCTATGGCACAAGGGCATTCAAAATTTCAGTATCACTTGCTCTCAAATGAATTTCGAAGTTATCAGTAACATAAAATGTTATAATTCTTTCCCAAGGTTACATATTGAAATTGTTAGTCCTGAATACTATAAAGATAGCAGAGGATGAGATTGCTTCCCATTTTGTTACTGTTCTTTTTTTTTTCTTTTTTTCTGGTGGATTATACGGAAAGAAACTAAGCCAGATTCTTTCTATTCCTTTTGAGTAGCATAGCACTTCAGTGACTCAATACTTGATTCTGCTATATATGCTGAGAGGGCTGGAGACTTGGCCTCGTGTTAGCGCCATATGGACCTTGCCATTACCAGTCCAATGACACTCTTATAACACTAATGGGTATTTCCATTTACAAAACCCCCTGCGTTTGACTCTCCCTAGTTGGATTCATTATTAGACACATCAAAACTTATCTGGGAGAAACCCTTACTCTTAGCCCAAATAAAGTTTACAGTACAAATTGACAATCAAAACTGTTCATAATTAAGAAATTTTCTAACACAAATGTACTGAAACATTATAAAATGATGATTGTGATAAAGAAAGACCACTTGGCTGTACAGGTTAGGTCACTCCTTTGTTTCAGTTCATGAGCATGCAAAAGGGGGCGCATGTCAATGAAACAACATACTTATAAATTCACGGTTACCTAGCCTACAGGTACCAACCAAAAAGAGGCAGCAAAGGTGTTGAACATAACTTTGAAATATCTAAATAAATTCTGAACTGAAATAACTTATCCTCAATTTGGCAATGGAAATGGACCAGGTAATCTCGAGGAAGTAGAGCAACAATATCCACGTTATACAGTTCATAAGAAATAGAGGGTTTTATGTAATATAGAAAAGAACCAAAATTTGGCCAGTCATAGCCAGCAAAATCTAGATTTCCACAAGCCAACATCAACTGGGACAGATTTTCAGAAAATTTGTGTCTATTCACGTGTGTGTCGAGACTTTTTAAGGTTAAACCAGCAAGCAAGCAAGAAATTTTAGATTGTATTGTAGAGAAAGATTTGAGCTTTATCATATATGTCTTCGGAAACACAGTACCTAAGTCTTGTCTCAATCGCCCATCTACCGACATGGCAATCGCCACCACACAAGCGAACACCTTCTCATCAAAATATAGCAACCACACAAACATAAGGTTGTCTCTTAACCTATTGGCATTGTCATAGGACCAATACAAAACGTAGAAGAATAGGTGAAACCATAAAAGAATGGGCACAGCTGTCTACATGGGGCCACGGAGGCTTAGAAAATAATTGTCTTAGTGATGCATGCATTAGAGATTGGAGATAAATTCATTGTAACGTTTTGGGGAAGTGAATAAAAACACTTTGGGCTGAGACCAATGTCCTATTATTTAACACCTTAAAAAAAATTTTGGTAAATTTATATCCTGGTAGGAATAACGACATCCATATCCTGATTCTGGCGCACATGCATTGAGAATGGCTATTACAAAAGAACTTTGTTTCTATCGGGTCTAAAAAGTCCACATAATTCAGCAGTTTCTTTAATAAAACACACTTCTCTTCTGTGATCACCTCAAATCCATCGTTTGTCTTAAAACTCTTCTTTTCAGAATCTTGTCCAACAAATTTTAAGACTGAGATCAACAAGAAAGCAAATTTGTCTAAATAACAATCCTGAAACAGAGAAAAGAGGAGAACGTAATCATTACCGAAAGCCCAGTAAGGCATCGGCGCCGGTCTTCCTATCAAGTCGGTGTACTGTTCAACAACATCAAGAGGTGTTGGACCGGAGAAGAAGTAAAAGTCCAGAACACCCCCAATAACCTTGTACGTCAGAGAAGTCCCTCTATAGAACACGTCCATGCCATTGCTGTTCAACAACAGAACTGCGTGAGCATAGGCTTTCCCATCCACATTCCGAAGATCCAAGTACATCGGATGTGAGCCGTACAAGTCTGTGTTAAGGTTAATGGCTGAGGCATCAGTGGTATACAAAGTGTAGGGATCTCCAGGATATAGTTTGATTCCATGAGGCTGTGTGTTCTCTCCTAGACCATACAATGAAGCATCTTTTGGCAATTGCGTGGATATTTCCAAGTACTGGTCTTTAAACACCATTTCACCAAAATCATTTGACCCACTAGAGCTAGAATTGAAAAGGGTCTGCCCATTTGATTTTCTGGTCACTGCAAAGCTAAATGGGTCAGCTGTGTAGCTAAATAGCAGCTTAGAGCCCGAGAATTCTTGAACCTTCAGTGGGTTCTTTGTCAATCTCCCTATAGCTTGCTTCTTTAAAGGCGCCTTCTCTCTTGGCAAGAGATTGTATGGAACTTCCCATCTCTGCTTCGTTGCGTCAGTTATGTGAACCCTTAAACGATTTTGAGTTTCTTGCCTGCAAAAGTTCAACAAAGACAGCTCCATTTTAGTGTTTTAACTTCTGGATTTCACCCTAATATGCAACAAAATGCAAACAAGACAAGACATTTACTTGACATAGAGCTGCAATAGTGAGATATCAGCACCGTAGACATTGTTCTTCTGCTTAACTTGGAGGTGACCCAGTAAGCCACCGTCAGAGGTCTTTTCCGTGGAGATGAGACGGTAACCTTGGCCAATGTTAGAGGCTGTGGCACACTGGATCGAGAGTAGAAGCAAAAGAGTGAGGCAGAGAGAAGCAAATAGAGTATAAGAACAAGAAGACATTATAAGTCTTTGGTTTGCGAAGACAGAGACTGGCTAACTACTGCTAACAAGTATTGAGCTTGCGCTGAAGTATTAATGTATTTATATATACTAATGCTGATCAAAAGATATTGACGCAATATGATTGTGTCGATTATGAACATGGAAGGCTGAATTAGGGGAAGTGGAGAAATGTCATCCGGTGCATGCGAGGAACATGAGGTGTCATGAGGCCATCTCTGCCAACTGCCAAGTGATGATGATGGTACATGGGTCCGCTTCTACAGTCTATCTTTTGCTTATCTCTTTGTGTTATTTTTTGGACAATCGTTGTCTTCCACTTCTAGACTTTGATTGATAGAATATCTCCTACCGCATCAAGAATGTCTCATGTGTAAAGAGGCAGCGCCTCGTGTGCTTTCTCTAACTGTTATTGAATATGGATGTATTTCTATGAAGCACTACAAAAGATTAAATATTAATTTATTAACAAATAAAGGTATTGTGCATAAGACTATAGAACATTAACTTTATGTTCAGTTATAATATCTGATTAACTGTTACAAACACAACCCGTAAATCCTATTCAAAATTGTTGGTGTGAGTTAAATATTAGTGGTAGAAGAGGGGAGAGAATTGTGTGTGGTCGTGAATTCGAGCTTGAGAGGAGCAACCTTTATTAAGGTGATGTAATCTCTTTGGTAATAAAGGTCCATCCGTTAGAGCAGGTACCTCTGATATTATCTAAGATTAAACTCAGATTTACTTATCTATGAGTCTGAGTAGGTGACTCATAAGTCTCAAATAATCAGATCAAACCCAAACCCTGAGTTATCAAAAAAAAAAAATCCTTTACCACGCCACGTGCAGCAAATGAACCAAAACTTAAGAAACCGATGGAAAATTTAAAGTAACCATGAAATTAGATAAATAGAAGTATACTTAATTTACTATTCATTTTGTTTGATTAAGCAATTAGAGACTTTGTATAAGCTCATCAACTTACGAATAAATAGTTGAAACTTTCAATAGTCTTTTACAAAAACTGTTTGAAACAACGTAAATAAAGATCTTTTATATACCTTTCTTAATGTACAAGTCTTTTAAAATGTCAGGAAATCTAATACTTGTCATACTTAAATAGGTACAAAAGATTTAAAACTTTTATTGTAACTTTTAAGTCTTCATCCCAGATCTCGTAAGTATCGATTCACACTAATAAAGTATCACTCTTTTAGTAGACTTCAATCCACTTAATTATATTATTTATTAGACCACTTTTATTATCTTATATTAGATTAAATTTTATTTTATCCTAATTTAAAAATAACAACTAATAAATGTATAATATAAAATAATTCAACATTCTTGGACAAATATTAATTTTCATATCTATAATAAAAATAATAAAAGATAAGAGAATAAAACTAATAGTGTTGGTCGACCTTGTAAACTATTTTATCTAAAGATATTCGAAGTCCATTGGTTAATCATGTTAGACTTTCAAATTTTGAAGATATCAAAAGCATATGTCAAATGTGATACAAATATAATATAATATCTAATAACTTTAATAATATGAATGAGAATAGACTGTGAAAAACAACAATAGTGCCTAAATAATTTATAATATATCATATTTCGCTCGATGATTTTAATTTCTCTAAATTTTATGTTAAATTGTAATAGAAAATATGCTCTCTCACTAAATACTAAATTACATTAGAGAAAATATTTCGAGACTAAAGAACTTACACCTCACTATTCTCATTAACTTGTAAATTTATCAATATACTTAAATGTGTTAGAAGACATATTATCTAGGTTAAAGTATAAATATGCCTAATGACCTATAACATGCTTAAGATTAACACAAATCTTAAGACTTTTACTTCTATTATGAAAATGTAAAGTAATTTGTATAATTGAGGATAAAATGAAAATCATCAATATATAAAAACAATGTAGTCATAATACAATGTAAGAAAATTGTATCTAGAGCAAATATACAATTATATGTAACTAGTAATGCTAAAGGGCTTCAAAATACATATACTACTATATCTATCTAAAATAGTAGGAAAAAGTCCTTTATTCAAAAGATCAACCAACATATACTCATTTAGAACATGCTTCACGATAATGTCACATTTTGTACAAGTTCCTTTTATAGTCAAATATTTGGACCTTCGAATACTTAGACCTTGCGATATTATATCACAATATTACTAAATAAGGATAGTAACTAAATTAACCATAGATAATCCAAAAATTAAAGCTCTCAATTAAACTGAATGTCAAGCAGTCTTATAATGTATAACAAACTCAACGTGCATATTATAAGAGGTTACAAGTGCCTTCTTGACACTTGTTTCATGAAACAACTACACTTACTAACAGAAAATGACGTGGACTTTCTATCATTTGGATATTTAACAAAGTTAGAATAAATGATACTTAACAAGTTAGAATCTATGTACCTAATCAAATTTAGTTTTCTAATTTTCATGTATGTCAACATAATATCATTTGTCCTTTAAAGATATTTCAAGCTTATTTAAATACCTTCAAGTGGTTTATATATGAATTATATAAATATCTACCTAATACTTCAACAACAAATGCAATGCTTAATCTAATATAGATATGAGGATATATCATATTACCAATTATTAGAATGAGGAACATTTTATGACCTCTCTTCAACATCATTCTTAAGACACTATGTCAAAGATATTTTTCTTCAAAAGAGAATGGTGTTACATATATAATTGTTTTATATTAAACCTTTTATCACACACTCCATATATGCTCATTGAAAGAAACCTAACAAGTTTTAAGATCTATCCAAATATCAAGGAAGAAAGATATTTACCAAGATCTTTTATGTCAAAATACATAGATAATAAGTGCTTAATCTCAAGCAATATGGCTAAGTCATTTGATGCAATCAAGATATTATCTACATATAAAAGTAGAAAAATGACCTTGCTTCTCCTAACCTTGTTGTATAAATATCTTTCAACTTTATTTTTCATAAAGCCAAATAAGATAATTATCTCATTAAATTTCAAATACCATTGATGAAAAACTTGTTTCAATTTGTGTAATTATCTTCACAATTTACAAACCAAATGACTCTTTTCATTTTCTTAAAACATTTAAGTTGTATAATAATTTTCTCAATTATTTATGATTCACTAATTCTAAATCCTCCTTCTTTATAATAGAACTTGTAGCCCTTAAAATGATCTAGGTAACTTATTCCCTAATTCTAAATCCTCCTTTAGTCTTATTCACCTCATGAGGGAATCGAGGGGAGAATACCTATGAATAGGAATAACCCATTTCAAATTCTTCTGGAATCCATAAAAGCAAACAACTAGAGAACCAATAGAAAACTGTCAAAAATAGATCCAAAGGAAGCAGACAAGTCTTTGGAGAAATGTAGTGGATGTAGACACTCCAATTAAGAAACCAAAACATTTCCAATCAACTGTGGTTAATAGGATGATCACTTCTTTACTGAAGTTGTTGTAAGAAGGAGCAAAAACCTGGTCTAACACATTGGTAGGTTATTTTTTTCTAAACAAGAGGCTTTCTTTACCTCAAGTTCAGAACTTGGCACATAGTAGATAGGGAAATAAATGTTTTAATAAAATTCTACTAACTGAGGAGGACTCATTCCTATTCAAATTTATAGACATGGATAATATAAATATGCTTATTAAATATGTTCATTGGCACATTGGAGGTTAGTTCAATGTTTGTCTAAAAATTGACCTTTGGAATGGAGTTTGAAAGAAATGAAATTAAAGTCATACCTATATGGATCAACTTACCTCCATAATATTCCACTAAAGCATTGGACATTAGATGGTCTAAGTTTTCTACCAAGCTCAGTGGTTAACCCACTAGCTTTTGTTTCACCAATTGTTAGATTTAAAAAGATCAGTTATGTAAGGATATTTTGTAGCGCCCCCTTACCATAGGGTACGCACTGGGACGCCCGTAGGTCATTCCGACGCATATCCGACGATAAGGGTGCACTACGAGCGATCATTACTATACTTCACATGGCATCAATAAAAACAAAGCATCAGTAAGAACAACTCTAAATTTTGAAACCATAAAATACTCTCTCATTTCAACCATCAAACAAAATTATCTACAAGTCTATCAGTTTTCCATGGTCTAAATACATTACTCCAAAAAGGAAATCTGATACAAAAGTCTATACTAGGTCATCCCCAAAATCAATCCCAGCTAGGAGTCTAATCTATCGATCCTGAAAAATAGATGCAATTTTGGGTGAGTTTGCTAACTCAATGAGAAACTATCATCGATGGTTCACTCAATTCATGCATTACGCAAATAGCGTACAGCATATCACAAAAACACATTCAGAATACCATATGGCAATTTACAATTTCTCATACAATCACAGAACTCAGAAACTTCGCAAATCAGTTATCACAATTATAGCATGCACTCTTGCCTATTTTCTATTCACTGAATTCAATCCATCACAATGTGTATGCAATGCATATGTGACTCTTTCCCATTTTATTACGGTGTTGTGACCGAGCGCTTAAACAAAGGTACGTTGTTCAAGAGACGCGTCAGGGGAGTAGGAGAGCCCTCCGGTATGCACTAACTCCCTTCGAGCTCGAGGCTCGTTTCAGTATCAGTGGCGACTCAGGTCACAACTATCATTATCTGTTCATGCATTTATGTATGAAATGAAAAAATGCCCAATAATTCATAGTCACATTGTCATTAAAACCGATTTATCACTATTCTTCAGAATTACGTAGCAGCCAAATCCGATTTATCAAAAGTAAATGTATCGATCCTAATCATTCACATGATCATACAATTCACATTCACAGACAGTTTACAGAGCATTTAACAATCAAAGATTGAGGAACCAACTAGGTTACTCACCTGTAACTTCCGAGCTACTGCCTGGAAGTCCCAGCAATATCCGTGGAATGACGATCCAATAGTGCCTCTATAACAGTTAAATAATTTCTCATTACTAAATGCATAATCATAACAATTCAATGATGCACATGTCTTAAAGAAAAGATGTACGATGCATGTTCATGACTTTCCAGCGCTATATCCCAATTTCGCCATCTTTTGTCCAAATCTAACTTTTCACTCAATAAACACAATCACATTTAGACGATACCCTTAAATTCCCAAGAAAGACCTCAAAACCAAATTACTATTTACTTGATCAAATTCACCCATAGTACTCTATTTCTAAAACCTCAAAGGCATTAATTTTATTTCATAACTCTCACAGTTATACCCTAATTATCATACAACAACCCGTTAGGTTGAAATAAAAACCTATCCTTAACTTCCATGCAATAATTAGGATCTTACTGATTAAAATTCAAACTTTCATTCTTCACATTAATTGTAGACCTCTTTCTCTATTTATAACGAATCAAGAATCACCTCAATTGAAGGTCTACATCAATAGTTATGCCCCATAAACTAAAATAAACCAATTTAGAAAATGATCCTCGCCGCGGCCTCAAAACCCTAGCCGCGGCATCCTAGAGTCGCTCGCCGCGGCGTGAAGAGACGGTCGTCGCGGCGAACAATCTCTTTGGGGCTTGTCGCGACGTCAACACGAGCTCGTCGCGGTGTCAAATGTTTAGAGCTCACCGCGGCGACCTCCTACACGCTCGCCGCGGCGAACGAATGTTTATTCGTCGCGGCGAGGCTCTCGAGCAGGTCGGGACATGCGGGCTTCCGGCCTTCTTCTCCAACAGATTTATACCCTGTTTCTCTCTAAAAACAACCATAACTCACTCTCAACTACCCCAATCTTACACAATAAAGACCATAAATGCATTTCAACTACAATAAAACATCACTAAAGCCAATTTACTTACCAATCAAGCCTCAAATCTTCAAATACCCGAAAATCTTCTCCAAGCCCTAACACCCACGATTTTCACCTAAAGCCATATAAACTTCATCTTTTCTTAAGGTTTAGACTCGCTCTTGCACAAGGAGAAGCAAGCAAATAATTTGACAAGCAAGGATCGTGAAGGGGGAAAGGAAACGAAAATCACCAAAGAAGGAAGAGGAAAACTTGCCCTAGGTGAAGGAGAAGAGATTTTACTGCCAAAATTCAAACCTAAAGCTTTTAAAGGTTGATTTAAGCCTAGGGCTCATAAGACATAAGTCCTCAAATTTTTTTAATTTCAGTCTCTAAATTTCCAATGACTCAACATTTTTATTCCTAAACTCATAAATATAAATTTCCCATTATCATTGGATATTCATTTCAGTATCATTTAGTCAACTAGTCTGTCACTCGAAAAATTCTAGTCCGGACATTTACTCCCAAATTTTCAGAAAAATTTCGTATGAGACGCTATCAACTGACAATCACTCTTAACACATTCTAATCCAATTATTCAAATCCAATTATTCCATAATTCCCAATAAATCATCATCAAACATAATTATCTCAAATTCACCAATCATATCATATTCACAATTGAATGCCGGGAAATGTCATGAATGCATGTACCTATATGTGCATGTGCAGAAATAACTCATTCCTCTATAATTAGAGGCCAAATGCATGCTCAATTCAGTAAATGCAATAAAACCTATTAGCCCGTCCTGATTTACCAAAATAACCTTCCCACCGGTGATGGGATGTTACAATTCTCCCCTCCTAATAAAAATTTTGTCCCCGAAATTTCATACCTGTCTGATCGAATAAATGAGGGTACTGCCTCATCATATGCTCCTCAGTCACCCAAGTTGCTTCCTCAGATGAGTGGTTCTTCCAAAGGACTTTTACCAGTGGAATAACCCTGTTCCTCAGCTGCTTGACCCGTGATCTTATAATCTGAATCGACTCCTCAACATAACTCAGATTACTAGCCATTTCAATCTCCTGAGCCGGAATCGCATGTGTCGGGTCTGATCGATACCGTCGGAGCATACTCACATGAAAAACATCGTGCAACTGGGCATCTCACTTGGTAAAGCCAATCAATAAGCCAATGGTCCCATCCTCTCGATAATCTCATACGGACCAATATATCTAGAGCTTAACTTGCCCTTCTTGCCAAATCTCAGAACCCCTCTCCAGGGTGACACTCGGAGGAACACTCTGTCTGCTACACTATACTCCATCTCTCGCCGATGCTGATCCACATAACTCTTCTGTCTATCCTGGGCCGCTTTGATGCGACTCCTGTTAGTAGTGTACCCTAGGCTAATGGATATTTGTTATACACGTATTAACATTATGACTTGTTAATAATATATTATGAGGTATTCCTTTATATATGCATGTATTTCGTTAATGTAATGTGATTTACATTCTATGAATAGTATTAGACTTATGTCATCAAGTATGTGACTTGATAGTAAAACCATAAGCGTTATAACACTATTCTAGACTGTCCCTGGTTGATCATTATTGGTGGAACAATAATGAATTAAGACTAGTATGTGTTCGATTGATGATCACGCTTTCTTGATCATGGATATGAGATATCAAATCGAAACATAGATATATGTTAGAGAACATATATTGGACGGACCCACATAAAGAATACTACATGGTTTCATGTCATTAGTGATTCTTTATATGGTTTGACTTTAGTCCTTTGACCTGAAGCCATCATGGTTCCCTACATGAAGGAATTCGGTGTTTTGATATTAGACTAAGTTATTTTTAACCGAATAACAAATAGTCTTATGTTGGACATCAAATGAATCATGCAGAGGGATGTGAATGACGTAGATGGGATTTGTACCTCTCTTAAATAAGAGAGATATCATCTGGCCTCTTGACAAGTGTGGTCAAGAAATGCATGGTTGTGCTCAAATGAATTGATGAAGAGTCATCAATGTCATTTGTTATAATCACCAACTTGGGATCAAGAAACTATGATTAATCAAAGGTTGACATGTACCATGCCTTGTGATTAATCTTGATATCGTGTTACAAAAGGATTGAGCTTATAACCATAGTTACAGGTTAAATCGGATTATCGATCCTCATTTAATTTGGGTAGTCATAATGTCTTGCTAGAGGCCGCTTATGACTTATGGGCCTTGAAGTGTGATCAAGCCCATTGCCAACATCAAATGAGCCTACAGGGTCGCACACAAAGAGTGATATGATCTGGGCTTATTCTCTTGGACCTAATTTATTAGGTACTGAATAAATATATGTAGATATATTTATTGGGCTAGATTGAATTAAGTTATCGGGCTTTTATTATATGAGATATAATGGGCCGAAACTTATTGGGGCCTCAATGGGATTAGGGTCTCTATAAATAGAGAAGTTTAGGTCTCATTAGGTAGAGGAAGACACCATTGTCTAAAACCCTAGCCGCCATCCGAGAGAAAAATCGTGCGACGTTCGGAAGAGTTTCAGGACGTGCTAGCACACCACAGCCGCAGCCCGGATCGTGCATACTCGTGTGGATACCGGTAGAGGGCATTCGCGTTTTGCAGTGTATTGGAATCTGAAAAGAAGCAACCTATTCACGAAAATAAGGTATTTTCGTACATCTTTGGTATTTTCGATTATACTTCATATTGTTGTATGGTCTTTTTCCGCAATGTATTGTGAATACTCGGACTGTACGAGATCCAACAGTGGTATCAAAGCCAGGTTCTTCTGTATAATCGTTAATATACGTGTTTTGATTACATGTGTTCACGATTTTGGCTTCTATATAATCGAAAATATATACATGTTTTGATTACATGTGTTTTACGGATTTGGATTCTGTAGAGATAAAAAATATGCATGTTTTGATTACATGTGCTCACGTTTTTGGTTGTGTGATACGAAAGTGTTTTTATTTCATGCATGTTGTTTTCAGATTTGTTGATTATCTTGGTACTGATGAGAATATATGACAAGCATGAAGGGTTTGACTGAAAAGTGGTGGCTATTAGGGTTTCCGCCGTGCAAGACATGGATGTGGAATAGGAAACCGCAAGTATCCATGTTGGACAAGGATACTCCAGTCGACTAGCATCTCTTCCAGTCAACTAGAAGCGTTCCAGTCGACTGATCGGAGAGCGAAGATGAGTTTTTCAGAAAAAACGTTTGTTCCAGTCGACTGAGATTGGTTCCAGTTGACTAGCACAGGTCGACTAGTCGACTATCATCCCTTCCAGTCGACTAGAAGTGTTCCAGTCGACTTATCGGAGAGCGGAGATGAGTTTTTCAGCAAAAACGTTTGTTCCAGTCGACTGAGATTGGTTCCAGTCGACTATCATCTCTTCCAGTCGACTAGCACAAGTCGACCAGTCGACTGACAAGCCCAGCAAGGGGCTGCTTCCCCTACACTTGATTGTTCGTTATGTGTTATATATTATAGGTGATGTTACATGTGTTTATTTATATTTTTTGAATATTTATATTCATGTGTAAGTTACTATTCTATACTTCTAATATATATATACTCAAGTATGTTGAAGTATAGGATTAGAAATAACATAGTACAAACACCCTTACTAATAGGATTAGTAGCCTTCATAATGTACTAAGAACGACCCTCTTCATAATTTCAAGTTTATATGCCTTCCATAAATCTTTACCAATGTTTATCTCTAGCTTATCTTTATGTGGGTTTTTGCCAAAGCAAGGCATGTAGGGATCATCTAGAGAAGACATTTGAATAATGGTGCTATTCATAGGTAAAGTATGGTTAAACTTGACTAAGCTATCAAAACGGTTTTGGGCTTAAGGCATAAGATTGGGTTTTTACATACATGCAGTACATAAGATGTATTTTAACATAAACATGTGATGTAATTGAAAAGAGTTTTCTACCTAAATAACTAAGTCTTGAGTGTTAAGCCAAAGCTTTCTTAGGACTTAGTGAAATATGGATCTTGTTTCTCCCATTTTTCAATTGAGGGTTATTTATTTGAGTGGGAGCTAATACCTCTTAATAATAAGAATCTTGACCCTTATTGCATAATTTTTGTAGATTATGGCTACTCCATCCATAAACCTTTCTATGCGATCTATCTTAGAGAAAGAAAAGCTTAATGGAACAAATTTCCTAGATTGGTATAGGAACTTGAGAATTGTTCTCAAATAAGAAAGAAAGCTTTATGTCTTAGAAGAGCCCATCCCTGAGGAACCACCAGCAAATGCACCTAAGGCTTAAAAGGATGCTTACATGAAGCATATCAATGACTCTACGGATGTGTCATGCCTTATGTTAGGCGCCATAATCTCTGACCTTCAGAAGGATTTAAAGGAAATGGGGCCTATGACATGCTTGCTCAACTGAAAGCTATGTTTCAAGAGCAAGCACGCCAAGAGAGGTTTAGAACCACTAAGGCATTGAATTCATGCAAGATGACTCCTGACACACCCGTCAGTGCTCATGTTCTCAAGATGAAGAGTTACATTCATCATCTTGAGAAATTAGGTGCACCTGTTAGTCAAGAATTGGCAACTGATCTTATTCTAGCATCTTTGACTGATGAACATGATCAGTTCATTCTTAACTACAACATGCATAATATGGAGAAGTCCATTGATGAATTGCATGGGATGCTGAAGACTGTTGAAGAAAACTTAAAGGGAAAGGTTAAGACCACCAATGAAGTTTTTGTGGTTCAAAAAGCGAAAAGCTTTCAAGAAGAAGGGCACAACAAAGGACAAAGGTAAAGTACCCAAGTCCAAGCCCAAGCCCAAGCCCAAGCCTAAAGCTAAGACTAAGGAACCCAAGGAGGGAGTTTGCTTCCACTGCAATGAACCTGGTCATTGGAAAAGGAACTGCAAACTCTATTGGGAAGAGCTGAATTAGGCCTAATACATACCGATGTATGCGGTCCTTTTAGCATATCAGCGAGAGGAGGTTATTTGTATTTCATTACTTTTTCAGATGACTTCAGTAGATATGGGTATGTCTATTTAATGAAGCACAAATCTGAATCTTTTGAAAAGTTCAAAGAATATAAGAATGAAGTACAAAATCAGCTTGGCAAAATAATTAAAATCCTTCAATCTGATCGAGGAGGTGAATACTTAAGCCAAGAGTTTGATGATTATCTTAAGGATTGTGGAATTGTTTCACAATTGACTCCTCCAGGAACTCCTCAATGGAATGGTGTGTCTGAAAGGAGAAATCGAACTCTATTAGATATGGTTCGATCAATTATGAGTCAAACTGATCTTCCAAAATATTTTTGAGGCTATGCATTAGAAACAGCAGCATTCATATTGAATCGTATTCCTTCAAAGGCTGTAGAAAAGATACCTTATGAGATATGGACTGGGAAGCGTCCCAATTTATCTTTTCTAAAGATTTGGGGTTGTGAGGCTTATGTGAAGCGTCCAATTGCTGACAAGTTGGCACCCAAATCTGAAAAATGTTATTTTGTGGGATATCCTAAAGAAACCAAAGGATATTACTTTTACATCCCAGCAGAGAACAAAGTGTTTGTTGCTCGAAATGGTTTTTTCTTAGAGAAGGAATTTGTTTCTGAAGGAAACAGTAGGAGTAAAGTACAACTTGAAAAAATTCAAGTTTCACAAAATGACATTGAACCTGAAAAGGAGATTGAAGCGAGCTCACAAGCTGTTGATGAGCAGCCTTCAATAACACAAGGCCTACGTAGATCCGATAGATTCGCCATGAGCCCGAGAGATATGGATTTCTCACATCGATGATGATAATGTGATGCTCATCGATCATAATGAGCCCACAACTTATCAAGAAGCTATGGAAAGTCCAGAATCTGCTAAGTGGTTAGAGGCCATGAAAGCAGAGATGCAATCCATGTATGACAATCAAGTTTGGACTTTGATTGATCCGTCTGATGGCTTGAGACCATTGGATGCAAATGGGTTTTCAAAAGAATCTCGACATGGATGGAAATGTGCACACTTATAAAGCAAGACTTGTTGCTAAAGGTTATCGACAAGTTCATGGAATTGATTATGATGAGACATTTTCTCAAAGGGTCATGATCAAATCTATTACAATTCTTACGCCATAAATGCATACTATGATTATGAGATATGGAAAATGGATGTCAAAATGGCTTTCCTTAATGGAAACTTACTTGAGGATGTATATATGATACACTTGAGGGTTTTGTCCATCCTAAGAATTCAGAAAGGTGTGCAAGCTTCAAAGATCCATTTATGGATTGAAGCAAGCATCAAGAAGTTTGGAATCTTCGCTTTGATGAAGTTGTCAAAGAGTTTGGATTCATCAAGAATGAAGATGAACCTTGTGTTTACAAAAGGTTAGTGGGAGTCTTGTTGTCTTTTAGCTTTATATGTTGATGACATACCGCTCATTGGAAATGATATTCCGACCTACAGAGTGTCAAGATTTGGTTAAGGAAACGTTTCTCAATGAAAGACTTAGGTGAGGCTGCCTATGTTTTAGGCATTAAGATCTATAGAGATAGATCAAGAAAGCTTATAGGCCTAAGTCGAGTACATACATAGATAAGATATCGAAAAGGTTCAAGATGCAAGATTCCAAGAGAGGATTCTTGCCATGTCACATGGAATCAAGCTTTCTAATAAGGATTGTCCTACTTGGTAAAGAGCTTAAGCGCATGAGTAAGATTCCATATGCATCCGCAATTGGATCTATCATGTATGCCATGTTATGTACTCGACCGGATGTCTCATATTCTTTGAGCATAACAAGTAGATACCAATCTAATTATGGTGAGAGTCATTTGGATAGCGATTAAGAATATCCTTAAGTACTTGAGAAGAACTAAGGATATGTTCCTAGTCTATGGAGGACTCAAGGAGAGCTCGTTGTAAATGGTTACACCGATGCTGGTTTTCATCGACATAGATGATTTTAGATCGCAATCGTGTTTTGTGTTCTGCTTTGAATGGAGGTGCGGTGAGTGGAAAAGTTCAAAGCAAGACATTGTTCTTGATTCTACAACCAAGTTTGAGTACATTCTTTGCCTCGGATGCGATTAAGGAAGTCAGATGGATCGGAAGTTCATTACTGAGCTTGGAGTTGTTCCTAGCATTGCAAGTCCTATAGACCTTTAATAATGGGGCTATATCACGGGCTAAGGAACCAAACTCACATCATAGATCCAAACACATACTCAGACGTTTCCATCTGATTAGAGAGATCATTTGGAGAGGAGACGTGAAGATATGCAAAGTGGGCACAGATGATAACATTGTCGATCCACTTAATAAGCCTCTTCCACAGCCTAAACATGAGAGTCATACGAGGTCTATGGGTATTAGATATCTGACCGATTAGGCCTAGTGCAAGTGGGAGATTGTTAGTAGTGTACCCTAGGCCAACGGATATTTGTTATACACGTATTAACATTATGACTTGTTAATAATATATTATGAGGTATTCCTTTATATATGCATGTATTTCGTTAATGTAATGTGATTTACATTCTATGAATAGTATTAGACTTATGTCATCAAGTATGTGACTTGATAGTAAAACCATAAGCGTTATAACACTATTCTAGACTGTCCCTGGTTGACCATTATTGGAGGAACAATAATGAATTAAGACTAGTATGTGTTCTGATTGATGATCACGTTTTACTGATCATGGATATGAGATATCAAATCAGAAATATAGATATATGTTAGAGAACATATATTGGACGGACCCACATAAAGAATACTACATGGTTTCATGTCATTAGTGATTCTTTATATGGTTTGACTTTAGTCCTTTGACCTGAAGTCATCATGGTTCCCTACATAAGACTATTTGTTATTCGGTTAAAAATAACTTAGTCTAATATCAAAACACCGAATTCCTTCATGTAGGGAACCATGATGACTTCAGGTCAAAGGGATGTGAATGACGTAGATGGGATTTGTACCTCTCTTAAATAAGAGAGATATCATCTGGGCCTCTTAACAAGTGTGGCTGAAGAAATGCATGGCCGTGCTCAAATGAATTGATGAAGAGTCATCAATGTCATTTGTTATAATCAACAACTTGGGATCAAGAAACTATGATTAATCAAAGGTTGACATGTACCATGCCTTGTGATTAATCTTGATATCGTGTTACAAAAGGATGAGCTTATAACCATAGTTCTGAGTTAAATCGGATTATCGATCCTCATTTGATTTGGGTAGTCATAATATCTTGCTAGAGGCCGCTTATGACTTATGGGCCTTGAAGTGTGATCAAGCCCATTGCCAACATCAAATGAGCCTACAGGGTCGCACACAAAGAGTGATGTGATCAGGTTTATTCTCTTGGACCTAATTTATTAGTATCTAATAAATATATGTAGATATATTTATTGGGCTAGATTGAATTAAGTTGTCGAGCTTTTATTATATGAGATATAATAGGCCGAAACTTATTGGGGCCTCAATGAGATTAGGGTTTCTCTATAAATAGAGAAGCTTAGGTCTCATTAGGTAGAGGAAGACACCATTGTCTAAAACCCTAGCCGCCATCCGAGAGAAAAATCGTGCGGCGTTCGGAAGAGTTTCAGGACGTGCTAGCACACCACAGCCGTAGCCCGAATTGTGCATACTCGTGTGGATACCGATAGAGGGCATTCGCGTTTTGCAGTGTATTGGAATCTGAAAAGAAGCAACCTATTCACGAAAATAAGGTATTTTCATACATCTTTGGTATTTTCGATTATACTTCATGTTGTTGTATGGTCTTTTTCTGCAGTGTATTGTGAATACTCGGACCGTACGAGATCCAACAACTCCGAATCAGTTTCACCTTATCTACAGTATCCTGAATCAGCTCGGGACCCTCAATCGTCCTCACACCCTCTTCATCCCAATATAGAGGCGATCGACACTGCCTCCCATACAAAGCCCCATACGGTGCCATCCCAATACTGCTGTGATAATGATTGTTGTACGCGAACTCAATTAGGGCCAAATACCGATCCCATGCTCCTCTGAACTCCAATACACAAGCTCGAAGCATATCCTCAACAGTCTTAATCGTCCTCTCACTCTGCCCATCTGTCTGAGGATGAAAAGCTGTACTGAAATTCAACCTAGTACCCATAGCAGTCTGCAGGCTCTTCCAGAACCTCGAAGTAAATCTGGGATCCCTATCTGAGACGATAGACAATGGGACCCCATGCAGTCACACAATCTCTGTCACATACTTCTGGGCCAACTGATCAAGAGTATTGCTCTTTCTCACTGGCAAGAAATGGGCCGATTTAGTCAACCGGTCTACTATGACCCAGATCGCATCATGCTGCCTCGGCGTCCTAGGCAGCCCTATAATGAAATCCATGGTAATCCATTCCCATTTCCACTCCGGAATGGGCAACGAATGCAATTTTTCCACTGGAGCCTGGTGCTCAGCCTTCACTTGCTGACACGTCAAACATCTGGAAACATACTCTGCCACTTGCTTCTTCATGCCAGGCCACCAGAAATGTGGCTTAAGAGTATTATACATCTTGGTAGAACCAGGATGCATGGCATAGGCAGCCATATGCACCTCCTTTAGAATCTCACGCCTCAAATCATCTACATCAGGAACACAGAGTCTCTGACCCATCCATAACGTCCCATCTCTCAACTCAAAATCAGAAGTTAGATCGGATTTCACTCGCTCAATCAGTCTCACCATAGCAGGATCCTTATCCTGACCTCGCCTGATCCTGTCATGTAGCATCGGCCTAAGCCTCAGAGTGGCTATCAAAGCCCCATCCTGATCCAAATCCATCTATACATTCAGAGCTTTCAACTGAATCAAACTAGGTAATCTCCCAATCTGAATCTTAGCTGCACTGATGTGAGACCTCCTGCTCAAAGCATCAGCTACCACATTGACCTTCCCTGGATGATACTCAATTGTACAGTCATAGTCCTTAAGCAGCACTCTATCCATCTCCTCTGTCTCAAATTCAACTCTCTCTGACTCAACAGATACCTCAAACTCTTGTGATCGGTATAAATCTGGAATGTCTCACCATATAAATAATGTCTCCAAATCTTCAGGGCAAACACAACTGCAGCTAACTCCAAATCATGCACGGGATAATTTGCCTCATGAGATCTTAATTGTCTCTAGGCATAAGCTATTACTCTACCATGCTGCATCAAAACACATCCCAGTCCCTGATGCGAAGCATCACTATACACCTCAAATCCTCCAGTCTCAGATGGAATACCTAACACCGGTGCAGTAGTCAACCAATGTTTCAGCTCCTCAAAGCTCTCCTGGCACTCCTCAATCCATCTGAACGGTACATTCTTACTCAGAAGTTTTGTCAGAGGGGCTGAGATCAGTGAGAACCCCTCGACAAACCTCCAGTAATAACCGGCCAATCCTAGGAAACTCCGAACCTCAGACACATTCCTAGGGGCCTCCCAATGCAACACTGCCTCAATCTTGTGAGGATCCACCTGAATACCCTCACCAGTAACAATGTGCCCTAGAAATGCTACCTCATCCAGCTAGAATTCACATTTATTGAATTTGGCATACAACTGTCTCTCTCTCATAACCTGTAAAACAATCCTCAGATGCTCAGCGTGCTCCTGTCTACTCCTCGAATACACCAATATGTCATCAATAAATACTATCACAAACTGATCCAGGTAGGGCTGAAAAACCTTATTCATCAAGGCCATGAAAGCAGCTGGGGCATTAGTCAACCCGAACGGCATCACTAGGAACTCAAAATGCCCGTACTTGCTCCGAAAAGCACTCTTAGGCACGTCAGCCTTTTCTATCTTCAACTGGTAATAACCCGATCTCAGATCTAACTTAGTGAACACCTGAGCTCCCTACAACTGATCAAACAAATCATCGATTCTAGGCAGTGGATACTTATTCTTCACTGTTATCCGATTCAACTGCCTATAATCGATGCACAGTCTTAAAGTCCCATCCTTCTTATTCACAAATAGAACTGGAGTTCCCCACGACGAAACACTGGGCCTGATAAATCCCTTATCCAGAAGCTCCTGCAGCTGAGCCTTAAGCTCCCTCAGTTCCACCGGTGCCATCCTATACGGAGGTATGGATATAGGAGCGGTGCCTGGAACGAGGTCGATCGACAACTCGTCTCCCGATCCGGCGGTAAACCCGGTAACTCATCGGGAAACACATCTAGAAATTTCCTGATCACGGGAATATCCTGCAACCTCTGCTCAACTCTGACATCAATAACGTGGGCCAAATAGGCCTCACAACCTCCTTGCATCAATCTCAAGGAACTCAGAAAAGAAATCATGCAGGCTGGCACTGCCTGACTAACTCCTCTGAACACTGCTCTAGACTGACCAGGAGACTCAAATACAACCTCCTTGGTATAGCAATCCATGACGGCCTTATGCACAGTAAGCCAGTCCATCCCCAAAATCACTTCAATCTTTCGCAGAGGCAAAACTATCAAGTCTGCACTCAAAACTGCTCGATCTATCTGAATCGGGCACCCCTTGTAGATCTCTCCCAAGACAGTAGTACTACCTAGATGTGTACTCACCTCTAGCCCATACTGCAACATCTCCCTATCCCCATGCAGTCTACATGCCATATGCGGTGCAATAAAAGAATGAGTGGATCCAGGATCCAACAATACATATGCTTCAAAGCCAGAAATCAGAAGTGTTGGACCCCGAACCTTGAAGCAAAAATTAGAAATATAAAAATGAAAGTAAATGAGTGTTTTAGCATATAACTTGTGTTATAGATGAGGAAATGTAAATCATGTATGGATGGTAAGTTGAGAAACCCTTAGTATGAATTATGGTTATCTATGTGAGATATTATGCAAAAGCAAGAGAGGAAATTTGGTAAATGACAAGATGTTATGAAATGTAAGAAATCATATGAATTGAGGCTGAGATTTGGATAAATTCGAAATCATAGTTGCATTGTTATAAATGATTTGTAATTAAGAAAGTGAAGTTAGGATGAATGTTAAGTGTGTATGCTGATTTTAGGGAAATTAGGGAATGATGGAAATAGATTTGGCCAAAGTTGCCTTCTTTGAAGTTGTAGTTTGTTCTTCTATCTTTCCAATGATACCAATTATGCAAGATTTCGAGACCGGAGTTAAGAGTTATAGTTGATACAAGTTATGATGTTATATAAGATTGATGTTAGTGACAGCTTTGATGCATGTTTGAGAATTGTGGTTTTGAAGAACCAATTTAGTTGAGATTTGAGAAGTTCATGAATTGAATTTGTTGTTTGGATTGTTATGAAGTGTTTAGGCATTTGAATAAGTAAATATGTGAAGATTATAGGTGTATATGACGTTGGTTTGGATGTAAGAAGCATTGGAAAAAGTTTTGAATGGGTTTGGAAAACCCATGTCCATTAAACGGACATGGGAGTCCGTTTAACGGATAGCCTCGGGTCAAAAGGACCCCTCCTGTTGCTTATGTCCGTTAGGCGGACATGTATGTCCGTTTAACGGACATTCTCGGATGGATTGGTGTATTTTTGGCTGTATGTGTCCGTTAAACGGACATGCATGTCCGTTTAACGGACAGCCACGGGTCAACTTTAATAATTTGCGCTTTTGACCGGTTTGAGGCCGAATCTTGTTTTTAGTCTTGATGTTATCTTTCCAATGGCACTAGAACAAAGGCATTTGGATATTTGTCGAAAACATTATGGCATTTTCGCAAAAAGAGTTTCAAATCGATTTAGGGTTTGAACATGTTGAGTTGTTTTGATCATAACTCACTCATCTGACCTCGGATTGAGGCGATTCTTGAAGCATTGAATTACTAACACATGTATCCTTCTCTACATGAAAATTTGCATCAATTAGAGTTGAATTGAAAGAGTTTGATCGAATCTTATGATAATCAGAATGATTTGTTCCATTCTGATCTTGCTAATTTCCTTCCTCATCCGACTTTGTTAAATCATTTGTTTATATCTTTTCCGTCCGACATCCGAATGACTTGGTTCTCAAAGCGTTGGATTCCTAAAACAATGAATTTCATGATTATGTGAAAATTTTGAATTTTAGAGATTTAGTTGAGCAAGATTATTTAAATCAAAGTGAGACAGGAAAGTTTCTAAACATAGTTCAGTATTTTGTGAAATTCGGGATCTGTGGAGATCCGATTGAAGCGATGTTTGAGGCGAAATAAAATTAAGACGTGGGGCTACAATTTTTATGAAGAAATGAAACTTCATTTTAGCCCTTAAGAATGCCAATTTGTGGAAGGAAGTGAATTGCTAGAAAATGTGTTAGTAGAATGATATGTCCGACATGTTTGGACTATAACTTTTGATATAGTGCTCCGAATTGGATGATTCTTGTGGCATTATGAAATTAATACAATAAGGAACATTTCTCTAGAAGTAAGTTTTAGCAAATTCCTTCATTTAGATGTGAGAATAATTTTCCAAAAGTGAGCATGACTTAAAGTAAAGTTTAGGGGCAAAATAGGGAGTAAACTTAAAGATTTGAGACTTAGGGCTTATAAGTAAGGGACAAAAGGATCTTTTACACCTCATTTAATGACTTGGCATATATTTAAAGAAGGATTTTCGTTGGTTCTAGAAGAGACACGAAAATGAAAGAAAGAAAACAAGGAGAGAAGAGAGAAAAGGGAGAAATCGTGGAGGAGAAGGAGAAAGAGGAAGATGAAGCTAGGGTTCTGATTTTGTGAGCTTCCAAAAGCATTTTTGAGTTGTTTGCAAAAGGAAAAGAAGGAAGAAGTCAAGAGTTTCCTTCCAAGCAAGAGGAATTTCGAAAATAGAGAAAGAATAAGGTAAGAGTTAAGTGTTGATCTTTGAGCTTTAATGAGTTTTTGGGTTGATTAGGCTTAAGATGGATACGGGTTTGTTAATTATGAAGTAAATTTTAATGATTTTGCTTTGGGTTTTGTTTAATTTTGGATGATGTTATTTGGGATTATACCCACTTGTATAAGTTGGAGATTTTAGAAGTTTTTGATTAAGTTATCATGAAATTAGTATGGGTTGGTAAGTTATGTAATCAATTTTGAGAAGTATGAGGGTTATGATATTGGATTTGGTTGATTATGGCTTAGGTGATTTTAAGTTGGAAGAGAGAGGGAGTCAAAGATCAAATTGAAGCATTTGGACAAGATTATGGCATGGATAAAAGGTGGGTAATATGTTTGTTTTTTCAAATTTTAAGTTATTTGTAAGTTTTGAAAAAATCAAGAAAATGATCATGTTTTCTAAGCTATTGTTTTACAATTGAATTTGGAAAGGTTATGAATTGCCGAGTTCTTTATGCTTAATTGATTGACAATTCAATATGTGAACTTGTGTGACATGACTTCAAAATGATTTACAATTGTCTAAAGTATGCATTTTTGGTCTAGAAAATTAAAGATTGTTATGTGAATTATGGTTTGCAAATTATGAAGTAATGCTAGAATTGCATATATATGTCATGTTCATGAAATCAAGTTTTCAAGAAAGTGCCATTTGGGCAAAGAAATTTTCAATGCATGATTACATGTTATGTGGGTTTCGGCATAGTCCCCTCATGTGGAGTCAGTGCACTGGTCTCATTCTTAAAGCCTTCTCCCAGCATGCCCACAAGTGGCACGGAGTTCCTTTTAGGACTCCCTTATGTGTACGATTACACAAGGCCATTTTATGGAATTGTGTAGTCATCATGTGTATTGGACTTGCCAAACCGTTATGATGTGTTATAGGATTTTAATGTTGCTTGAAATGTGATGCATTCATATCTTTAAGATTTTTCATGCTTTGTGAAAGGAAAAATTTGAGTTTTACGGGAATAAGAAAGTGAGGTTTCAACTGTGGCAGTTTTTGGCAATTGGGTATGAATGTTTTGAAAAAAGTTGAAGAGTTTGTGAAATAAACGTTTGATGAAATTTCTATTATGAAATTCTTTATAAGATTGCAAAAGTTTTGAGAAAAAGATTTTGCTTATTTTCCAACTTACAAGCATATTATCCACGAGCTCTCTAGCTCACCCCCCACCTTTCATCCCCATCTCCAGGTATTCGACAAGGAGATCGGATGAAAGCATGGCAAGACTTTATGTTCGTTTTGCATAGCGAGAGTTTTGTATAAAGTAGAGTTTGATAATGATTTTTGTATAAGTCTTTGATATGGCTTAATTGCCATAAATGTATTACAAGCATTTTATTGCAGGATGTATGAGAATTATGATACTGTATAAGAACATGATTTATGGAATTGGGAATGTATTTTGGCTATGGATTGTTCATATTGGTTAATTGGAATGTACACATATATAGACATGGATGATCATGTTTGATGATGAGATTTGAATTGTGAAGATTTATAAAATGCGATTGGTTGAGTTTGATGGGAGCATTAAATTGTATATGAGTTAATGGAAATTGTATATAAGTTTGAATGTGATGAAGATGAATTGAATATGAAAAATGACTGGAAAAGGGTTAGAAATAGGATTGCGTTTATACTGAGATCCCAGACGGAGGGTCCGGTAGATTATGATGTATGTGTGATTGTTGAAAGTTATAGCAGTGAGTTTACTACTTGCAGGTTTTTGGATAGGTTAAAATGCAGCTGTCATGCTGCCAAATTTTTAGTTGATTAGTATGAGTTTCCCATTTTGAAAGAGATCAACAAAAGTGGAGAACTGAACAATAAGAAAAAGTAAAGAGAAAAACAAAATTTATACCGATTTGGATAGGTCAAGTTTAAGGTATCCAACGCAACGCTTCTTTAAGATAATTATTCCCAGATGTCGGACACTTGTACTGCTATTCGATTTCTTTTCATTTGTATGTTTTGATTCCCAATAGTATTCGATCCTATCGAATTGATATATTTGTTTGGCATTTGTATTCGATTCCATTCGATTTCCATTTGTATTCGATTCGACTTATTTGATATTCGTTATCGGTTGGATTCGATCCTATTAGATTCGACTCATTTGTTTCATTGTATTCCCTATATGATCCGTTTCATTGTTTTCATTCCGCTTCACGAGTGGTTATGAGTGTTTAGTTTAAGCAGGTTGGGTTCCGGAAACGGGATCCAACAGATGTGGTATCAGAGCCCAGTAATATGATCTTACTTGGGCGTATGTGTATGAGTGATTTTACATGAGAAATTGATAAGAGTTTGTAAGGCTACGTTTGATTTTGTGACAATATGATATTGATGTGAAAAAAAGTTGCATGAATTATTCGAAGAACTTATGTGATTGTTTGATTAAGGTGAACGATTATGATTGAGTTTAAGATTATGATAAAGGAAGTTAAGATCATAAATTCATGATGATCACCAAGAACGGATGACCTATAACAAACAAGAATTCTGATCAATTTCTGCTTTTCTCACTGAAATTCAAGCCTAATTATGCAATATACCCAACAGATGCCAAACCATGCTCTGATACCACCTAAATGTAGCACCCCCTTACCATAGGGTACGCACCGGACGCTCAGAAGCCATTCGGACGATATCCGATTTATAAGGGTGCCTTACTGACGATCACTACTATACGTCACATGGCATCAATAAAAACAAAGCATCAGTAAGAACAACTCTAAATTTTGAAACCATAAAATACTCTCTCATTTCAACCTTCAAACAAAATTATCTACAAGTCTATCAGTTTTCCACGGTCTAAATACATTACTTCAAAAAGGAAATCTGATACAAAAGTCTACACTAGGTCATCCTCAAAATCAATCCCAGCTGACCGACCTGTGTGCTATAACTTCTCTTGCCAACGCGTTCACACAGTAGGAAAAGTCTATCTCTGGAGCTAGGAGTCTAATATATCGATCCTGAAAAATAGATGCAATTTTGGGTGAGTTTGCGAACTCAAAGAGAAACCATCATCGATGGTTCACTCAATTCATGCATTACGCAAATAGCATACAGCATATCACAATAACACATTCAGAATACCATATGGCAATTTACAATTTCTCATACAATTACAGAACTCAGAAACTTCGCAAATCAGTTATCACAATTATAGCATGCACTCTTGCCTATTTTCCATTCACTGAATTCAATCCATCACAATGTGTATGCAATGCATATGTGACTCTTTCCCATTTTATTATGGTGTTGTGACCGAGCGCTTAAACAGTGTACAGTGTTCAGTAGACGCGTCTAGGGAGTAGAAGAGCCCTCTGGGTATGCACTAACTCCCTTCGAGCTCGAGGCTCGTTTCAGTATCAGTGGTGACTCAGGTCACAACTATCATTATCTGTTCATGCATTTATGTATGAAATGCAAAAATGCCCAATAATTCACAGTCACATTGTCATTAAAACCGATTTATCACTATTCTTCAGAATTACGTAGCAGCCAAATCCGATTTATCAAAAGTAAATGTATCGATCCTAATCATTCACATGATCATACAATTCACATTCGCAGACAGTTTACATAGCATTTAACAATCAAAGATTGAGGAACCAACTAGGTTACTCACCTGTAACTTCCAAGCTACTGCCTGGAAGTCCCAGCAATATCCGTGGAATGACGATCCAATGGTGCCTCTATAACAATTAAATAATTCCGCATTACTAAATGCATAATCAGAACAATTCAATGATGCACATGTCTTAAAGAAAAGATGTACGATGCATGTTCATGACTTTCCGGCGCTATATCCCAATTTAGCCATCTTTTGTCCAAATCTAACCTTTCACTCAATAAACACTATCACATTTAAACGATACCCTTAAATTCCTAAGAAAGACCTCAAAGCCAAATTACTATTTACTTGATCAAATTCACCCATAGTACTCTATTTCTAAAACCTCAAAGGCATTAATTTTATTTCAGAACTCTCACAGTTATACCCCAATTATCATGCGACAACCCCTTAGGTTGAAATAAAAACCTATCCTTAACTTCCATGCAATAATTGGGATCTTACTAATTAAAATTCAAACTTTCATTCTTCACATCAATTGTAGAACTCTTTCTTTAGTTTATAACGAATCAAGAATCACCTCAATTGGAGGTCTACATCAATAGTTATACCCCGTAAACTAAAATAAACCAATTTAGAAAATGATCCTCGTTGCGGCCTCAAAACCCTCACCGCGGCGTCCTGGAGTCGCTCGCCGCGGTGAACAATCTCTATGGGGCTCGCCGCGACGTCAATGTGAACTTGTCGCGACGTCAAATGTTTAGAGCTCGCCGCGGCGAACTCCTACACGCTCGCCGCGGTGAACGAATGTTTGTTTGTCGCGGCGAGGCTCTCGCGCAGATCGCGTCGTGCGGGCTTCCGGCCTTCTTCTCCGACAGATTTATACCCTATTTCTCTCTAAAAATAACCATAACTAACTCTCAACTACCCCAATCTTACACAATAAACATCATAAATGCATTTCAACAATAATAAAACATCACTAAAGCCAATTTACTTACCAATCAAGCCTCAAATCTTCAAATACCCGAAAATCTTCTCCAAGCCCTAACACCCACGGTTTGCACCTAAAGCCATATAAACTTCATCTTTTCTTAAGGTTTAGACTCTCTCTTGCACAAGGAGAAGCAAGCAAATAATTTGACAAGCAAGGATCGTGAAGGGGGGAAGGAAACGAAAATCACCAAAGAAGGAAGAGGAAAACTTGCCCTAGGTGAAGGAGAAGAGATTTTACTGCCAAAATTCAAAACCTAAAGCTTTTAAAGGTTGATTTAAGCCTAGGGCTCATAAGACATAAGTCCTTAAATTCTTTTAAATTTCAGTATCTAAATTTCCAATGGCTCAACATTTTTATTCCTAAACTCATAAATATAAATTTCCCATTATCATTGGATATTCATTTCAGTATCATTTAGTCAACCAGTCTGTCACTCGAAAAATTCCGGTCTAGACATTTACTCCCAAATTTCCAGAAAAATTTCCTATGAGACGCTATCAACTGACAATCACTCTTAACACATTCTAATCCAATTATTCCATAATTCCCAATAAATCATCATCAAACATAATTATCTCAAATTCACCAATCATATCATATTCACAATTGAATGCCGGGAAATGTCATGAATGCATGTACCTATATATGCATGTGCAGAAATAACTCATTCCTCTATAATTAGAGGCTAAATGCATGCTCAATTCAGTAAATGTAATAAAACCTATTAGCCCGTCCCGATTTACCAAAATAACCTTCCCATCGGTGATGAGATGTTACATATTTGCGGAAGCAAAAGTCAAGGATGACCTCCTAATGCACTGTTTGTGATGAAACTGAATGAAGTTCAAGAAATGGTAAAATCAAAAATTCAACTTACCTACAATTAGATACCTTAGCTTGGTAGGAAAGTTTGAAAACCTACAGGCAAATTGCTCAATACAGGTGATTATTATGAGCTAATGGGGCTTATGGAGAAATTGATATCTCAACCATTAGAAGATAGAGGGGGAGATTCTACCAATTGATCAACTTGATCCCTTGACAGATTTAACAAAAGGAATAGAGGCTTTAGCAAACAAGCATGACAAGGATGGAGAAGTTAGAGAAAAACAAACTAAAATAGGGAATAGTGAAAGATTATAGATTGATCCTAATATCACAAAGCATAAAGTGGAAAATCAAGACTAGGAAACTCTGAACCCAACTTGAATGTGAAGTTCATTGTGCAATTATCTCTAGTTTCCGGTAGGAAATCAAGGAAAAAGAGAAGAAAACCCAAAGAAGTTTGGTACTACAAATATCTTTTAAGATCTAGTGCCTCAAGTCAAATTAAATTGCAGGAGCTAGTAGGGTTAATTGGTCATTCTAATGCCCTACATTAGGATATTTTGAAAAATTTACAGCAACATATGTCTTACAAAGAAATTAAAAGGACCCTCTTCAATCTAAACCCAAGGAAAGCATCGAGTCTTGATGGATATAATGCTCACTTCTTCCAATGTTCTTGAGATATCACTAGAAGTTTCCTTGTTGAGATAATTCAGGAATTCTTATTCTCTACAAAATGCTGAAAGAGATTAATTTAACTCATATTTTTTTATTCCTAAAAAATTCTTAATGCCAACAGTCTCAAGGAATTTTGTCCAATTTCATGTTATATTACTATATGCAAAGTTATCCCTAAGTTGCTAGCCCATAGACTAAAGGAACCATTGAAGCACATCATTCACTAATAGAGATAAGGAATATCACTGGACTGAATGCTCACTGCTTGCAGTTTAAGTATCTAGGAGTTCTAATTTCTTCTAAGAAGCTAAGATTTTATGATTGCCTAGTTCTCCTGGAGACTTACAAGAGGGAAATAAATGCATGGTAGAATAAAGCCTTGTCACAAGCAAAAAGAGTGTAGCTTATCACCTTGGTATTAAAAAATCTTTAAACTCACTAGAGTAGTCGCCTCTTCTTACCTTTGAAGATTAACAAGGAGGTAGAGAAACGTATCAATAACTTTTATGGCTTGGAAAGGTTGATATCTCTAAAGGAGAGTAATTTTTTCGGAGAAAGTCAGAGGGAGGACTAGGCTTGGTTTCTTAGTAAATGATTCCGTTAATCTTAGTGGCTAAGAGAATCTAGAAACTATTCATTGATAAAGAGGCACTATGAAGCAAATGGACCAACGAATACTACAAGTACTATGAAGCAAATGGACTAACTAATATTGCTTGAAAGAATCCAACTTCTAGCAAATTGGGGAAAAGAAGGAACATTCTTAGCCTTTAATACAATTGTTTCGGAAAAGGCATGCTGGCTATTTAACATTTTATCATAATTGAGATGGAAACTCCAAGACTCCTAGTTTTGGTTTGATAATTGGGCAATTCAAAGTCCTCTAATCTTAAGGGAGGATCTTACTTCTCTTACAACCATAATTCCAGTCGAAGCTCGTGTAATGAAAGTTATTGAATAGGAAGCATGGTCTATAAACTTCAGGGGCATTAAATAGATTACAAAAACACTTCCTTGATTATCCTCCTAAACCCACAAGGAAGGACAAAGCAATTTGGACAATCAACAACAACGGTGAATTTACTAATCCTTTATGTTTAAAAGCTTTCAGTCCTCAAAATCCTAATACACAATGGGATAACATTGTATGGAAAGGCTCCTTGATGCCCAATGCTTCTTATGTTACTTGGCTAGTTGCTAAGAGATTCAAAACCAAGAATAGAATAAAGGGATCCACTAATCCACCATGCACTTTATGATTTCTTAAATCTAAAGTCATCAATCACTTATTTTTCCAATGTAGCTACACTAGCATTATCTGAATCATAATGCAACATAACCTCAGATTGGGATAACTAACTTGTGTAGGGTGAGAATTAGTATAAAAGACTAGGGAAAGTTTAGAAATATATCTAAGCTTTAGCTTAAACTTTTCAGTTTATACAATCTGGTGTGAAAGGAATGAAAGACTGGATAGAAATTGCAAAACAGAGAATTATGCTCTTGCTCATAAGATTTGCTGATGGATTAGAGAAATTCTACTAGCTCACAAAGCTACTAACGGTCTAAGCTACTCAGTTAAGAGAAGAGGGAACCTACAGTGATCTATCTCACCATATCTACTAGCTGTTCTAATTGATGTTTGATTGTAAGATTATGATGATTTTTGTAACATGTTTCTATACAACTTTGTATTAACACCTTGTTGATGCTTTTGATTAGGCAATTCAGTGAATTCATTTCAATATTAAAAAAAAAAGTATTTTAGGGATGATTTACTTAACACTGTTTAATAGCTCACCTAAAAAATAATCTAGAAAGTTAGTTCCTCTCTCAGTATATTCCTCATTATATTTTTTGAAGTATGATTCCACTTTTGGGCACATGAGTACTTAATACAGTAACTCAATTTGTGGTTTCCTGAGTATTCAAGGGAATTACATCACTGCAAGATGTTGATTTTCTTTCTACTGACTAACAGGGTTTATATGGTGGGTTGTGGCTCTTTATGTTTCTTCAGATGCAAAGGCGAGTGAGCTGTAAATCTTAGAATTATGGTGTATTAGAAAGGATTTCCGGTCTGAATTATGATTAAATAACAGGAGAAGGTGGATGAGACATGGGAAAGAATGAGTATCCACAAATTTATAGAATAAATTAACGGAAATATCCCATTAAATGAACGTAAAAGCAACTGGAAGTGGGAGATTGGAGAAAATCCAAAGCGTAATTGACTTTCCCATTTTCCATACCAAATGATAAAACCCCTCGTGAGTCGTGACCCTTCAATTTAAATACCCAACTCTTTCCATTTGTCTCCTGTAGCAAAGCCTTTTAAATCAATAATTACACAGTGCCAGCATGTGCCTCATTTAATTAAAGAAAACAACATGTCATGTCAGAAAAATCTGCTTCGGATGCTGGCCTTTGGACCCTCCCTCCTCATTACCTTTGTCGTACAATTTTTTCTTCTCTCCATTGGCAACATGTTATTAGTCAAGGGAAAAGATAAGTGGGCCATTTACAGAACAAATGATGATTCTTTGGATTTCAACATTCTATACAAATTATCTTTAATTTGAATTATTAACTTAAATTCAGCCAATTTTGTATCAATGCCCAACTCATTTTCTTCAAAAAAATTTTTAATTTCAATCAAATATTGCTCAAACCGACAAAGATATACCATGTTGCTTAAAATTGTCGTTTTTACATGATCAAAATGACTAGGAAAATTGAAACACTGTCCCTGTCCCTGTCCTTATCCACAAATGTTGTATGAAGTATGGGAGAAAATAACACCGCAAATGTTTTGAGTGCACATTAAATAATAATTAATATTTAAAAATCCACACCTCATTTCGAGCTGTGATTGTGTCAAATAACTCGTTTATTTATATTCGAAGTAAGCTCCTAACTTTATCAACCACCAACCGGATCACTTTCAAGGAGACCAACGCTGGTAGTTTGGCTTTGGAGCGTAGTGTAATTATAGATAACTGCCTTGTAATGACACCGGCTTTCAACAGGGCATTTTTTTTGGGGAGTCCAAATAATGCAAACTACGTTCATGGATAGACATATGATTTATATTGCACGCCACAACATAGGATTTTGCGAAGATGATTATATTGTCCGGTGCTCATAATTAAGTTTGATTCTCCTGTGCACTAACTGATGTATAATTTATTGTTCCCAGAACCTGGATAGTCGCATAGTATGTCCGGAGAATAACTATTGTGGTTCTAATCCCATTATATACTAGTTTATTTGTTTAATTCTACTAAATATCACTGTCTTCATGTATCAAAAGAAACAAACTTATCACTTGAGATCTTGTGTTCCATTTCTTGTATACCAACCCTGTCCTCTTCAATCTCAACCTTTCATTTATCACATAAATGAAAGATTGAGATTGAAGGGGACATGATTGGTACACAAGAAATAAGACACAGAATCAAGTCGCCAAACTTATAGGTAACTGAATATAATATAGAATCTTATCACTTCAAATTTTAAAGATAAGTTTAAGAGACAAAAGTTATATGAAATAAATAATAATAATAGAAGAGTTTCAAAGTCCTTACCAACTACAATTTTATACTTTTATTAAAATTTGATTTTAGAATTTCTTTAGGAATGGTATCACATACGCACACAATATATATATATATATATATATATATATATATATATATATATAAAAGTCTTTTGAGAGAGCTTTAGAAAAAGCTCAGAGACCTATATTAGTTGCAGTTGTCTTGTGAAGTGTTCATGAGTGAGAGAGTTCTAAAATTTTATTATTTATATCATGCTATTTGATTTAGTGGATTTTATTTTTAGCTTGTCCCGCTATTTTTACCTCTATACTTGAGGCTTTTTGAATAATAAAATCTCGTATTCGTAATTTTTCAGTCATCTTTATTGTGTGGGTAGTTTGTTAGTGGTGAGTTTGGAGCCCTATAAAGTGATATCATAACCTAAGGTAAGGAGAGTGACAATAACTCTATAATGAAGTTGATGTCAACCAACTACTCGATATGGAGATAAATAATGGAAGATCTTCATATTGTAAGGACCTCTATGATCCAATCAACGTGGATGAAAGTGTAAAAGATGTTGTCCTATCTAAATCGGAGAAGATAATAGATAAAAAGTAAGAGAAGATGAAGCGAAATACCTTGGAAACTAATAAACAATGCATTGATATTAGTATCTTCATTCAGGTATCCTAAGAGATAGATCCTTTTAAGTTATGAAAGGGGCATCTATGAGAGGAAGACTGCTCACAATAAGGCCTTCTTGATTAAAAGACATGTAAACTTGGAGTTAAAGACAGGGAAATTTGTGTTGGAACATCTTAGTGATTTTCAGGGCATCATTAACAAGTTGACTTCAATGTATATTGTTCTCAATGATGAATTACAGGCTTTGTTCTTATTAAATTCTTTGTTGAATACTTGGGAACTTTTGTTATGACTATTAGCAACTCCTCTTTGAATGGTGTACTTTCTTTGGATGTGATCAAAGAGAGTATGTTTAATAAAGAGATTAAGAGGAAGAAAATCAGTGTCGTCAACATGCAAGCTCTTATAGTTGAAAATAGAGGAAGAAGCAAGATTAGAGGTCCCAAAGAACAAGGCAAGTAGAAGAACATGATGAAGTTAAGAGATGGAAAGGAGACCAAAATGTGTTACTACTGAACCAAACTTGGTCATATAAAGAAGTTCTACTACAAGTGGAAGAACAACAAGAAGAAGCAAGACAACTAGAAGGATGAAGACAACAACAATGTTGAAATAATGACATCAAACACAAATGATGAAGTGTCATTGATTTGTACAATTAGTGAATATCTCCATATTAGTTACTCAAATTCAGAGTGGCTTGTTGATACAAGGGACTCCTCTCATTGTGTTAAAGTACTTCACTAACTATAGGAGTGATGCTTTTGAAAGCGCGAAGATGGGTAATCAAAGCTCCATTAGCTTCATCGACATAAGAGACTTCTAGGTTTAAATTGACATTAGGTGCATATTGACCTTAAAAGGTGTATGACACATTCCAAACTTGTGCCTCAATTTGTTGTATGCAAATATGCTTGACCAAGAGGGATGCTGGCACATGTTTGGAGATGTAAATGGAAGCTATCTAAAGCAGCATTGATGGTTGCTCATAGTGGGTTATGCTTCACTTAGTACAAGACACACTTAAAAGTGTGAGTTAGAGAATTACATGTCATTTAAGAAAATACTTCATTGGGTTTGTGGCATTAGAGATTGGAACATATTAGTGAGAAGGGGATCTTGCTAGCTAAAAAAATTATTTATTCCTGTAAAGACTATGTTTTCTCTTAACCCTTGTGATCATTATGTGACTAGAAAGTAGCATCGAATGTCTTCGCATAAGAAGCCTACAAGGAGGAAGACGAAGTTGGAGCTAGTGCACTCCAAAGTGTCTGGTCTTGTGGAGGTGGAGTCTTTGGGTGGTAAAAAGTGCTTTTCTATATTTTTTGATGATACTACATGCAAGACTTTGGTATTTATACTAAAAATAAAAAGTTAGGTGCTAACTACCTTTCGAAGATTTCATGTCATGGTGGACAGGGAGATGGGGAGGAAGTTAAAATGTCTTCGAATCGATAATGGAGGTGAGCATACCTCTAATGAGCTTGAAGAGTACTATGCAAGATGTGAGAAGACAACTTAGTACCTTATAAAACAATGCCATTTCTAAGAGGATGAATAAATCCATTATGAAGAAGTTTTGGTGTATGTTTTGAATGTCAAAACTAATGAAGTCCTTTTAGGGTGAGATAGTCAAAACTACTATATACATAATCAGCATAATTCCTTCAGTCCCTTTGGAGCTTGACATTCCCTAGAGAACATGGAAAGGGAAGGATTTATCCTATTTGTGTTTGAGGTTGTTCAGATATAAGGATATTAAGCATATACCAAAGGAGGAAATATCAAAGCTAGATTCGTACACTACTCCTTATGTATTCATTGGATATGGTGATGAGAAGTTTGACTATAGGCCCCATAACCCAAAAAAGTAAAAGTTGTTAGAAGTGGGGACTTAGTCTGCTATGAGCATGAGATACGTGCTAATCTCATCAAAGTAGACATGATTACATCCAACATTTCATCTTTTGGTTATGATGATACTACACCTATTTTTACTTCCACTGAGCAGCCCGGAGGTAAAGAAGGCAAAGGACATGAGCTAGCACATGATAATAATCAGGTGAACCTATGAAAAAGTGAAGGACATAAACTGGCACATGATAATAATCCAGTTTGATGGAGAGGATATACATGAGTCACATCCTATAAATAATGTAAAAGAGGTCTATGTGCATCAAGAGTAGGGGGAGCAACCCACTTAAGTGTTAGAAGATGTCTAACTTCGAAAGTCAATTAGAGAGAAGAGGTCTTCAATGAGATTTCCTAGTTTAGAATATCTCCTAGTCATTATTGAGGGGGAGCCAGAAAATCTTCAAGAAGTTCAATTGGTCAAAGTCAAAGAAAAAGAGGACTTGATGTAGAAGTTGAAGAAGAGATTTTATGAACACAAACAGGCTCTAAGGAAGTGATACAAACATAGCGCCAGTATGTTAACAAAGGTAGTTCCCAATAGTATACTTGAGCTTTGTAGTAGGCTCATCACGATTACTTTCAATTGATCGATGAGGCAGTTGATTTCTCGTACAAAATGGGTTGAGGGAGAGATTATTATGTATCTAGCCCCATTCTATGGACGTTTATTTATTTAATTCCATTTAATTTGGAATTTGGAAGTCTTATCTATCTTTGTGGATCAAAAGGAATGAAGTTGTGGGTGACTGCGTGTAATATGAAATCTTATCCTTTCGAGATTTAAAGACAAGTTTGGGAGAAAAAAGTTACATGAGATAGAAACACATGATGATAGAAGATTTTTAAAATCCAAATAGCTTTTATCAACTAAAGTTTTTCTAAAGTTTGAATTCTAGAACTTATTTAGGACTATTATTCGTATATGTGTGTATGTGTAGGTGGCTTATATATATATATATATATATATATATATATCAATTTGCACTCAATTCTATAAGTGGTTAGTATAAGTCTTCCAAGAAACATTTAAAAAAAGATGAAAGAGCTAGATTACTGTAGTTATCTTGTGAGGTGTTCTTGAGTGAGAGAGTTCGAAAATTTTATTATTTATATCCTACTATTTGATTTAGTGGACATTATTGTTAGTTTATCCCATGATTTTTACCTCTACATTAGAGGGTTTTTTCCATTAAAATCCTATGTTTATAAATTTTCACTTATCTTTATTATGTGAGTAGTTTTTTATTTATTGAGTGAAGAGATATATCTTGTGAGTGCTATAACTTGGAGCCCCAGTAATAACAACATATTAATTTAAACAAATATGGTTATGTTAAAGATTTTGAAGTAATTACATCTGAGCTAGTTTTATATTTTGTCCCAGTTGTATGGTTATCAAAGTCTCCCAGTAACATTTGTTATTGTTCAATTGACTTCTAAATTCTAATATGATCCATGTCAGGTTTATGAATGAATACAAAAAAATGATTATGGATGTCTTAATTACAATTTACTTTCTTTTTTTTAAAATGTGAATTAAATTAAGAGATAAAAGACAATATCAAGGTTTTATAAGCATAACTAGCCCTTCATTTTGATTGGAAAAAAAAATAACTAGAAAAATGTTACATCATGAATTAAACTTACAGATACACAAAACAAACAGTAGTTCCATATTGTGATAAGACTGAATTCTATCTACATTTTGTCTCCAAATGTGATAATGTGTAACTTGATTGCACTAAGTAGTTCTATAAATAACTTTGATGTTACCTCTAATTGCCCTTTGATATTCTCATATTTCTTTCATCCCACAAAGCTTGTACTAGATATGATAAAGTCATAAAGAAGTATCATTATTTTGCTTTGTTATGTATGTATAAAGTTGAGCACTAAATCGTAATCTGATCCCATTCCTTTGGTGGCTTCTCTAATAAGCATATTTTTGTAATGTCCTTCCAAAACGACTGAGTATACTAACATTTAAAAAATGAGTGAGTTATTCTTTCTTGCTCTTATCTGCAAAATGAACATCTGTTTGTTATTATTGATGAGTCAAATTATTGTTAGATGATTTTGGGTTGAATTGGAGTTAATTTGGCTTATTTCTATATGGATTATTTGAAGCTTTATTTGGTCAATTCTCTCACATTTCAACTTTGTTGCTTGATAGGTACAAATGGATAGATTGAGGGGGCATAACTTTTCTTGTGAATGTCGGATTAAGGTAATTCAAGGACGTTTGCAAAGAGGACTCTGAGCTCTACAACTTCAGTGAAGACTCTAAGGAGGGATTATGTTGACTGAAGGGTCAAAAGTGCAAAAATTGTGAATAGGAGAATGTTCGTTTAACGGACATTCGTATCTGTTTAACAAACATCACCTGGTAAAATGCAATTCTAGACCCGAGAATGTCCGTTTAACGGACATTGGCAGCCCAAACACAATATGCTCTCCCTTGTTTAGTCGAAACTAGGTTTCTTTGGACCCAAGACATTATAAATACTCATTTTGAAGACCTAATTAAGGAAGCTGGACACTGAAAACAAGGTTATCATAAAAATGAGGCACAAAATAAGAGGAAGATAAGGAATTTGGAGGATTTCATCAAGGATTGGAAGCAACATTGTCTTATGTTTCTTCTACCTTCTCTCTCTACTTTTTCTTAAATGTTGAGCATCTTTGTGTGTATGAATTTTGTTACAATGTTCTGGAACTAAACCTCATTTAAGGTGAGGGATGTAGCCTATTTGGGGGATTGATTTGTATGTTATAGATTGATGAGTGTTAAATGAAAGTTCTTGGGTTATGATTATCTATCTTGAATTTCACTGTTGTTTCTATGTTTGATCTCCATAGATGCAATCTTAGGAATCATATGATGTACTGAGAGGTGAAATATGGTTTATGCTCTAGGAAGATGAACACCTTAGACTTAGAGATAGAGGTATCCTAAGCTAGTGTGAGAACTTGTGGTTGCTTGTTCTTCATGGATTTAACTAGTTAGTTTACACATTGAGAGATGGTAATCAACTAGTTAGATACTCTTATGCTTTGAGAAAAGATATGGGTAAAGTTATGCAACTGTTTTCATAACCTAACATTCAATCAATTTCATAATGTATGAATCAATCTTTTGAGTTGGTGAACCCCAAGCCCTAGGAAATTGCAGAGATCTCACATTATAAGGTAACTAGGAGCAAAGCTGTTACTCTGAATATAGTGGGTTCCAAATCTGACATGGCCTACCAAGTTGCTGAGATTAATAAGAGGTTGAACTTGTTAATGAACGACAACAAGTATAGTAGAGATCCTTGTACTCTTTGTGGTAGATTTGGGCATACAGCAGCGGGTTGTATGAATATTGAGGCAACATTGACAAAGGAAGAGGTGAACTGTGTGAACAATGGTAGACAAGGTCAGAGACTTGATCCTTTCTCGAACACTTACAATGAAGGTTGAAAGTTTCATCCAAATTTCTCATGGAAAAATCAAGGGGCGATAAAACCAATGGGACCATCGGGGTTCCAAGCACCATTGAAATAGTAGTACTCATCCCCTTCATCCTCTGCACCACAACAATTCCCTCGCCTAGGAGAAAAAGGTAGATCGGCTTGAGGATATGTTTTCTCAACTGATGAGCAAGATGGATCAGAGTGCCCAAGCTAGCTCTCAAGCAATGAACAGAATGAAGCAGAATATTCAGTCAAATGAAGCAGCTATTAGAAATTTAGAAGTTCAAATCAGTCAAGTGGAAAAAGAAGTAAGTGAAAGAGGTAAAGGAAAGTTGCCTAGCAATACCCAAGTGAACCTGAAACAAGATTGTATGGCAATTGTTCTAAGAAGTGGTAAGGTGATAGAGTGGTCCCTAAAAAGAAGGAAGCTAAGGATGTTGAAAATGAAAATGAGGGTGAAGGGGAGGAACCAAAAGAAATCACACAAAAGAAAGCATCCTCACCAAGTTCGGACTTTACCTTTGTACCACCCATACCATACCCTCAAAGGGTAAAGAAGAAGAATGATGATTCTAAATTCCAGAAATTTCTTGACCTTTTTAAGAAAATCCAAATTAATATCCCTCTTGTAGAAGCTCTTGCAGAGATTCCTGCATACACTAAGTTTTTGAAGGAAATAATCTCCAACAAAAAGAAGTTTGATAACTTTGCTATAGTAGCCTTAACTGAGGAGTGTAGTTCTATTCTACAAAATAAACTACCCCCTAAGTTAAAGGATCCAGGGAGTTTCACTATACCTTGCCACTTTGGCAAGTCTAATATTTTTCAATGCTTGTGTGACCTAGGTGCAAGCATTAACCTTATTCCCTTGTCTCTATATAACAGGTTGGGAATTGGTGAACTCAAACTAACTACAATTTCATTGCAGCTTGCTGATAGATCAGTTCGATATCCTATTGGTATAGTTGAGGATTTACTAGTAAAAGTTGGTAAGCTTATAATTCCAACTGATTTTGTTGTGTTTGAGATGGAGTTTGACATGCAGGTTCCTATAATTTTAGGAAGACCATTCTTAGCCACCGGTGGAGCATTGATTGATGTACCAGATGGTATGCTAACTTTGCAGGTAGGTGATGAAAAAGAGGTGTTTAACATTTTTAAGGTTTTAAAGAGTCCCTCTTTTGATGAAGTCACCTATAGGATAGATGTAATTGATTCTCTTACATTTGAATCTATTCTTGAATTGATGTGTGATGACGCTTTGGAAGCATGCCTAACCTTAGGAATAGAAAAGAATGAGTTGGATGATGAGTTAGTGGACTATGCTTAGATTGCAAGGTAATGGTTCTAGGTATAAACCCCAATTTGAAGAATTGGGTCCTCCTAAACCTAAATTATTACCCTCCATATTGAGCCCACCGAAACCTAAACTTAAAAAACTTCCAATTCATTTGAGATATGCATTCTTGGGAGAAGCAAATACATATCCAGTTATCACTTCTTCTTCTTTGGACTCCTCTCAAGAGGAGAAGTTGTTAAGATTGTGACGTGAACATAAATTGGCTATGGCTTGGAATATTGCTGACATAAAGGGGATTAGCCCTTTTATTTGTGCTCACAGGATTCTAATGGAAGAAAACCGCAAACCTAGTGTGGAAAGTCAAAGAAGGCTCAATCCTAACATGAAGGAAGTTGTGCGATCTGAGGTACTTAAATTACTTGACGCGGGAATTATCTATCCTATTTTTGATAGCTCTTGGATAAGTCCTGTGCAGGTAGTGCCCAATAAGGGTGGCATAACTATTATTTTAAATGATAGGAACGAATTAATTTCCACTAGGGTTGTGACAGGGTGGAGGGTGTGTATAGATTACAGAAAATTGAATGTAGCAACTAGGAAAGATCACTTCCCTCTTCCCTTTATAGATCAAATGTTGGAACTATTAGCGGGGCACGAGTATTACTATTTTTTAGATGGTTATTTAGGTTATAACCAAATCCCGATAGCCTCATAGGATCAGGAGAAAACCACCTTCAAGTGTCCCTACGATACATTTGTGTATCGTAGGATGCCTTTCGGTTTGTGTAATGCTCCTGCCACTTTCCAACGCTGTATGATGTCTATATTCTCCAACATGTTGAAGAATGTATATCGGAGAATATAATTGAGGTATTTATGGATGATTTCTCTTTTTTTGGTTCTTCTTTTGATTCATGTCTGTTCAATCTAGAATAGGTTCTACAAAGGCATGAAGAAACCAATCTTGTGCTAAATTGGGAAAAGTGTCACTTCATGGTACAAGAAGGAATCGTCCTAGGCCATAAAATTTCCAACAATGGAATTGAGGTGGATCCAGCTAAAATAGAGGTCATCAACAAGTTGCCACCTCCTAATTCGGTTAGAGCGATAAGGATTTTTCTTGGACATGTCGGGTTTTACCGTAGATTCATTAAGAAATTTTCCAAGATCTCTCGACCGTTATGTGCTTTATTGCAAAAGGAAGCTCCTTATGAATTTACTAATGAATGTCTTTGTGCTTTTAACAGGTTGAAGAAGGAACTCACATCAGCCTCGATAATGGCCGCACCGAATTGGAACGTCCCCTTTGAGCTGATGTGTGATGCTAGTGAATATGCACTTGGGGCTGTATTGGGGCAAAAATAGGATAAGAAATTATATGTCATTTATTACGCTAGCAAAGTTCTAAACGATGCTCAAATTAACTATGCTACTACAGAGAAAGAATTGCTAGCAGTAGTTTTTGCATTTGATAAATTTAGGTATTATCTTGTTGGGTCAAAAGTCATAATTTATACTGGCCATTCTGCTTTAAAATATTTACTTACAAAACAAGATGCAAAACTAAGACTGATCAGATGGATTATACTCTTATAGGAATTTGACTTGGAAATTCGAGAGAAGAAAGGGTTGGAAAATTCAGTAGCTGACCATCTTGCGAGACTGGAACAAGGAGACAAGCTGGGAGCCAACCAATCAATGATACCATCCCTGATGAGAATCTGTGGTCTGTTAAGGACAACATCCCTTGGTTTGCTGATTATGTCAAATTTCTAGTATCAGACGTTATTCCTGCTGATTATTCATATCATAAAAGACAGAAATTCTTCTCTGAGGTGACAAAATACTTTTGGAAACTTTTGGAAAGATTCATTGCTCTTTAGGAGATGTGCCGACGGGGTGATTAGGAGATGTGCCGACGGGGTGATCAGGAGATGTGTACTCGATGAAGAGATGCAATTAGTTCTGCATCATTTTTATGCTTCCCTGTATGGAGGACACCATGGGGCCAACAAAATAACAGCCAACGTTTTACAATCTGGACTCTATTGGACGACTCTCTTTAAGGATGCTAGGACTTTCATCATGACTTGTGGCAAGTGTCAGAGAACTGGAAATATTGGTAAAAAACACGAGATGCCTCAATAAGGAATTCTAGAAGTAGAACTATTTGATGTATAGGGCATGGACTTCGTGGGACCGTTTCTAGTATCCTTCGGAAATGAATACATCTTTATGGTGGTTGACTACGTGTCTAAATGGGTGGAAGCCACAACTCTATCAAACAACACTGGAGCTAGTGTAGTCAAATTTGTTAAGAAGCACATATTCTCAAGGTTTGGTGTTTTAAGAGCTATAATAAGTGACAATGGGGTACATTTTTAGAATCATTAGTTTAAATCTCTATTGTCAAAATATGGGTGTCATTTTAAGTTTGGAACCACCTACCACCCTCAGACGAGCAGGCAAGTTGAGGTATCTAACCAGGAAATTAAGTAGATTTTGGAGAAGACTGTTAATACCTCAAGAAAGGATTGGGCATTGAAGCTTGACGACACTCTATGGGCATATAGAACAACATACAAAACTCCTTTAAGGATGTCCCTTTATAGGTTAGTCTTTGGGAAATCTTGCCATCTCCTGGTTGAAATTGAGCATAAGGCGTTATGGGCAATCCGAAAGTTGAATTTTGATCTCAAGGAAGCTGGACAAAGGAGACTAATGGAATTGAACAAGCTCGATGAATTTCGTCTCGATGCTTTTGAGAATGCTCGCATTTACAAGGAGAGAACTAAGGCCTTCCACAACAAACATATCCTTTGGAGAGAATTTAAACCTGGTCAAAAAGTTTTGCTATTTAACTCTCGTTTGAAATTATTTCCAGGGAAATTACGATCAAGATGGTCGGGACCTTTCGTAGTAACAAAGGCATACCCACATGGAGCAGTGAAAATTAGAAGGGATGATCAAGAGCCCTTCGTGGTCAATGGGAAAAGACTTAAGCATTATTTTGAGGGAGAAATGGTGGGATGCGTTTCCACCATCATACTTCAAAGCTGATATCAGGATGGCTAAGTCCAGCTAAGGACATTAAATTTAGCACTTGTTGGGAGGCAACCCAATGTTTCTAACTCTTGTGTTATTTTCTTGTTGAATTTTCAATCTTTGTCACATCTTCTTATTTTAGTTGTTATTTGTGTATAGGGATTGTGTGTGCAAGGCATCACAGTGACATCTTCCAATAGTATGAGGAATGACGTGATAACAATTCTTCAAACCTAGAGGTGAGACTCATGTTAAGTGTGGAGGAGGTAAGTGACAATGTCTCTTTGTTTTATTTTGATGTTCTTTCAATTTTAGCACTCATACATCATGCATATAGTCCCAGGATATCATTGAATGGTTAGAAGGACAAAAGAAGAGTGTACAAGGTGAGAATTTTTTTTGAAGAAGTCAAGAATGTCCGTTTAACGGACATTGGAAGCAACAAGGTGCAAACTGACTCGTAAAGGTCCGTTAAAAGGACATTCATGTCCGCTTAACAGATCTACAACTTCAACACAATCCGTTTAACAGACATGAATGTCCGTTTAACGGACATGCGCCTTCCAAATACACAATTTGACCTGTAAAGGTCTATTAAACGGACATTCATGTTTGCTTAACGGACATTGTTCAATTCCAGACTAAAAACCCTTCCTTCTTCTTTTCCCACACTTTCTTCTCCCTTTCTCTCTCACCGCTTGTCGCACTTCCTTTTTGTCTCTCTCTCTCCTTCATCCACGCCAACCCTTCTAGCACAAGGTTTCGTCCCTTCCCTTTCCTCTACCTTCTCCAAAATCCACGCCTAGCCTCCATCCTAGCCAAACCTTATCCCTTAAGCCCTCTCTCTCTTATGCTATAGCTGAAAAACTTGAAGGAGTCTCTAGAGATTAGGGGGAGCAATCCATGCCAATTCCACTTCAATACTGTTGGGTAAGTGTCTATACATCATCTTATGGGTTGTTGATTGAAGGTGAATATTAGTGGATTTTCTGGACTTTGTGACACAATTGTGTGAATAATTCATTTGGGGGTTGAGATTTAAGTTTCATTTCAAAAGTCATTATTGATTTTGGGTTGCAAGAGATTGAATTGCAATTTGGATTTTGATTGGGCTGAAGTGTGTTTTTGCCATTCTTGGGTTGGATTGAATTGAATGGTGGATTGAGAAGTGAATTGAAGTGCTGATTATATTATTGAATTTGGAGGAGATTAAGAGTGAATTAAATTTTAGGGTTAACAGAAATTGAAGTGTTGGGGGGAATTCAGAGAAACTTGTATTCGTTCAGATTGATATTGACGGTTGGTTTGGATTGAAGCGTTTGGTTTGTGATTAAACTAACTTTCTGAGTGTGGTTGGCTGAGTTTGAAATTGAAGAATTTGATTGTGAAGCTACAATGTCGAGATTTAAGCAATCTGTGAGAAAGAACACCGGGCAATCCTCTCGATCTGTGAGAGGGAAAAACTTGGTTGAAGATGAACCTATCTCTGAACCGCCATTGTTTATCAATGAGCAATGTGAAGAATGGTATAACAAGAAGAAGAACAACAAGTTTGTGATTGAGGTATCCGTGGTAGAAATCATTGATGAAAAGTTCCATGTAAGAGCAAATTTGGACAAATTCCACTGGGGCAAATTGCTGACACTCAAGGGTGTCTATTACCCGAACGCTGTCAAGCAATTCTACGCCAACCTTAGTGCGGTGACAGGGAAACAACTTCCAGTGCTCACTTCGTGAGTCAATGGGGAAGAGGTGGTGATCATTGAGGAGCTAATTTGCAACCACTTAGAACTAATAATGGGAGGCAGTATCCCATCTTTTGACAAGAGGGCCCGATGTTCCTATGATAGCACATGGGAGAAGCACGACGCTATGGATCGACTCTAGAATCGAGCTAAATGGTGCCAGACCAACCAGTGGTACTTTATGCACTGCAAATATCTAGATATAGCCCTGATATTGGTCGCCTTCTTGCTAGCACATAATGTCATGCCAAAGGCTAGTGACTCTGGATACCTCCGAAATGAAGACTTATTCCTTTTAGATAAGATGTTCTTCTATGATGATCAGTTCTAGGACATTGATACGGTTAAGCGTTGATGATGGCTTCAATGTGGTAAGTGGTCCACCACAAGTCCGAGACAAAAGCGTTTGTCTTTCCCGTCCTATTAAGCCAATTGTTTCATCATCTCTAGGTCATTAAACGAGATGAAGCAGTGGCTTCTACCACTGAGGGGGATGTCATAGATGCTAATAAGATATGGGAATTTGAATTCGAAGACAATGCCCCTCATGGATGGATCAATTCGCATCGAGCAAGACAAAATACAAATGGCCCTGCAGCACAACAACCAAGAGCCCCTCCAACTTTAGGCGATACTCCAACTCTGGTCTAGAAGCAAGAAAACATAAAAGGTCTTCAGGCAGAAATGATCGATATCGTAACTTCACAAGCAAGAATGGAAGCAATGTTAAAGACTTTTATGGATCAGCACCAACAACCACCACCATCACAATGAAGCATAGGGCTTTAAGATTTCATTTGTGTCCCCACTCACATGCATTTTACATTTCATCTAGACCTAGCTTTGATTTTCTATTGGTACATTGTAGTACTAACTTCCGTTTTATTTTGCTTTATTTCCATATTTTGTGTATTTGATGGGAGCTATGAACTTTCAGGATACAGAATTGGGAAATCCACTCTTTCAGGGGGTTCCTTTACCTTCCCTATACTTTCCGTTAATTACATTACTTTTCCTTTATCTTTCCTAACATTGAGGACAATGTGAATTTTAAGTGTGGGGGAGGATCAAGTGGATGGTAGTGCATACCTTGTCTCGGATTAAATCATTCTCACATCAAATCATAAAAAAGAGAGGTTAATTTAACATCTTTCATGTCTAATTGTCATTATAGCTCAATTTAATGAGTTAATTGCATTATGGATGAGATTGATCATGAATAAGATGCATAATATGATTAATTGGATTACATACCTTGTCACAATAGGATGGTTTAATGTTAAATTGATTTAATGAGCATGCTATTGAATGAGAAACCATCACCAAGTGAGCTAATTGGAGCCTAAAGGATTGCACTCAATTCTACTTTTCTTGTGAGTGAGATGATTTTCTCTTCCATGTATGTTTACTTCTAGAACTTGCATTACATCTCTTCGAGGTTACATAATCATGCTATGGTATGTCATGAAAGTGATAAAAGGCACTAGGATTGTGCTTGAGACAAATAACTAACCCTTTGTATACATCAATCCCCTAGTGAACCCTTTATGCCTAGTGAATGTATTTGACCCAATTTCTTTGTAAACCTACTCCAAAGAACCTTAAACCAAGAAAAACAAGTTTACCTTTGTTCAATGTTTAGTAAAGCTATCAATGTTGTGCATTTACCATTTCTATTGATAGGTTTACAAAGGAAGAAGTGTGGGGGTATATTTTTTATTATTGAAGAAGCATGCAAAAAAAAAGAAAGAAAGCAAGCAAGCAAGCAAAAAAAGAAAAAAGAAAAAGTGATAATAATAAACAAAGGATGTATACTTCAGATTTCAAGGTGAAGGAATGAGGAAAATTGTGACAATAGAGTTGGTGGAGTTTCATAAACATCACGATTGTAAGATTTGTGATTTCGGCTATACTAATTGTTGAATAGTTGAATTCTTATCCCTTCTTTCATAACCCATTTTACCGGTTAGCCCCATTATAACCTAAGGAATAAAGACCTTTTTGATTTATGGATATGCAATAGATGGGAGTAGTGGAGAAGTAGATAAAATGCAAAATTATGGTAAGGGACATGCATAAGAAGATGATTGAGAGTAACCCTTAAGCATTTTTCTGTGAAAGTGAATGCTTTATGAGAGACTTCATTCATGGCATGTGATTTTGATTAATTGAAGCATTATGAGATCTTATTGTTGCTTAGTTGTGATCTAAATTATGAAGTATTATGTGATCCTATTTCTATGTTTCAATTCTTACCTATAATGCTTTCGACTTATTGGATTGAGCTATGGTGATGGTTAGGTACGAAATGATGGAAGGGAAATGTTTGTGGGTACCATCCATTTTAAGTAAACCCTCAGGAGACTATAACTCCTCCATTATGGACACATAGTGGTTCAAAGGCTTGTGGCATATGCTAAATGCCACCGTACACTTACGAAAGTGAAATCGATAATTTAGTTAAGGATTTAGTAGTTAGTTTTCTTTTGTTTTGCTTGGGGACAAGCAATAGTCTAAGTGTGGGGGAATTTGATAAGTCAAATTATTCTTAGATGATTTTGGGTTAAATTGGAATTAATTTGACTTATTTCTATACGGATTTGAAGCTTTATTTAGTCAATTCTCTCACATTTCAACTTTGTTGCTTGATAGGTACAAATGGATAGATTGTGGGGGTGAAAGGCATAACTTTTCTTGTGGATCTTATGTAACACCCCACTCTCACAAGACACATACCCGACATCCATGGTGATATCCGAGTACGTACCCCGCAAGGGTGGCATGCTAGAACGATCATTCAGTCAAAATTCATTACAAAACTTTTGTTTATTTAAAAATAAGGAACATGCAAGCGGAAAATACTAATCAAATTGAGCCCATGTCATTTGAAAACATTTCCATTTCCAAGCTATAATCTTTACGAACATTAGTATTTAACCTTAAATTTGGGCCCATTTCAGATACAAAACACTTGAAACCATAAAGTCATTTCATTACCAAATCGTTTACATACACTTTGTACAATTCTTGTAGAACATAATTCAAAAATAAAGTCAATGAAGACATGTGCAGGTGCAAACTGATCCCGACCCCTAAATCCATATCAGACCTCAGTGGCTATACTCCATTTAGCCTAGCTGAAATAATTCCTCAGAACCTGAAAAGCCACATTGTAATTTTTTATGAGTTTTGCAACTCAGTGAGTGAACCATCATTGATGAATTCACCGGATTACAAACAAACATCACAGATATTCATTCAGAACATATAACTATTTCTGATATTCACATAACATGGCATCTCATGTGATCATACAATTCACGTAGCTAGGTATAGCAACGGTTCATATCAATGTATCACTCACTTCAGCTTTGCAAATCATTCAAGGAGTTTCAGTCTTATATGAATGCTATATGCATGAGACTCACATTCGTTCTTATTGTTATGACTGAGTGCCTATCACATACTTATACAAATACTGGCCCATAGGGCTCAGTCAGAACAGAATCATGGAGCATAGCTCTACGTGCACACACATATATCACGGAGCAAAGCTCTACGTGGAAGCGCTTCATACTGGCAACTCAAGTCACAACGTCTTTATCTGAGCATGTATTTATGAAATGCATCAAATACTGATTATGCCATATCAGACAATCACATATGATATTCAGTCAAAAACTCATAATCATCAGACCTAAGTCTGGCATTCAACATCCGTTGAGAATTCACATATCATAAAGGATTCCACATCAATTCAGAACACTTCCAATGCATCAAAACTGAATATTGTTTACATAGCAATCACATATGGTGCTTATACAAAACTCATAATCATTGGACCTAAGTCCGGCATTAAACTTCCATTGAGAATTCACATAATATTCAGAATTTCAAAGCGCACAAAGCCACAATTAAAGCACTTCCAATACATTCCCGAATATTGATCTCCTCAGACAATTAAAGTCCGGAATTCATAAACAAATCGCAAGCAATTTAATAATATGGGAAGTTATAAACAAATCAAATCAATCAATCCTAGGAAATCATCTAGGTTGACTCACAGTATGCTCCAATAAGCTATTGCCTGGATAGTCCGGCAATGTTCGATTGGCGTCCGATATGTTCCTCTAAAATATACAAAACACATTCACAATTATCACATTTTTGCATAAATACACAAGTGGTTCTTTCATGCACATCAATGTATAGAATGTATGCACAATGCATGTTCAATGACAATTTCGGGGTATAAAGACGCGATCCTTATCGAAATCATTCAGATATCAATTCCTCCCTAATACCATGTATAATTACAATTGAATTGGACCAAACAATGTCAAATAATTTCATAGTTTCATTGACCACTTCAGATTTTTCCTATAAAACATATTCTGGTCAACTTTCCATACTAAATCAGATAAGGTAAATGACCAAATTAGACAAAACTTCCTTCTGTAAAGTTGTTCTTTCATTTCTTAGCTTTCTAAAGACACCAAATTCATTTAATTTGGATCAGTATACCAAGAGATATCCTCAAAATATTCTAGACAGTTCATAAGTTCCAACAAAATTCATACCTCAAATTACAACCAAACATTGAAACTCTTAGAGACATAATTAAAACTTCATTTCTTCATAAAAGTTGTAGCCCTATGTCTCTAGTGTACAGAAAATCAAAAATCACCCAATTTGGATCAGTATAGAGAAAGTTAGGGTCAAAATACGAAAGGATGTTTGAGCAGTCGAAGGAGGGGTGCTAGCCGCAACGTGGAGAAAAGATGAAGTCGCGACGTACAGCCCAAAAAATCAGTTTTCTCGGGATTTTTGCAACATTCGCGACGACAAGCTCAAGGGGGGTCTCATACGTCGTGATGTACAAAGAGGAATGAGCCGACAAAGAGGAATGAGCCGCGGCGAGGATAAAAATGGACACCGCGACGAATAAACAAAATAAGCTACACGTCGCGACGTACAAAAGAACACGTCGCGACGTCTGGTTCTGAAACTCGTCTTCCCCGATTTCTTTTTTCAGATTTTTCACTTCTATACCCAAAATAATCTCTACAAATTTACTCCAATTAACTCCTAATCCAGTTCGAATCATTTACATAAGATCAAATTCAAGATTTATTTAAAACATCAAAATCTGACCCTCACACATGCAGCTTCACTTCTAACAAAATGCATGCACACCCATTTCAGTTTTCTCTAACCCGAACAGGGTATATACGCATCATTCAATCTAGAGTTCATTGAACACCATATTAAACAATTCTTATGTAGCACCCCACTCCCGCCAGACCCGAACCCGATATCTATGGTGATATCCTAGCCCACGCCCCGCGAGGGTGGCGTACTAGAGCACTCAAATCCGTTCAGAAAGCAAACGAGTGCGCAGAAAATAATAAACAATTTGGACCCGCAATATGAAAACATTTTTGATCAAATACTATTTCGGTACTCACATTACAATTATAGCATTTATCAATTAGGCCCATTAAAACAACAGTACAAATCTGCAGAATTTGCAGAGTCACAAATTACATACAAATCAGAAAGACTCAAATGAAGACGTAACACTGATCCCGATCTCAACTCTGACTCTCTTGCCATAATCATACTCCCGTTTGTCTAACGGGGTACTCTTCAATTTTCTGTAAAAATAAATGCAATGTTGGGTGAGTTTGCGAACTCAGTGAGAAACCATCATCGATGGTTCACCCAACTCATGCATTCACAAAGCATATACACATAATCACACAATAACATTTACAGAAATATCACATGCAATTCCATCTTTCACATTTCGCAGTCAATCATATACATATGCAATACGCATGTGACACTTCCATTTTCTTACGGTATTGTGGCCGAGCGCTTTCAGAATGAACAGTAATTACATTTTAGGAAGTAGGAGAGCCCTCCGGGTATGCACTACCTTCCACGCGTCTAGGGAGTAGGAGAGCCCTCAGGGTATGCACTGACTCCCCTCGAGCTCGAGGCTCGGTTCGATGTGATAAGCCTTAATGTGGTATCCGAAGACTGCGTGGGAGAGCCCTCGGGTATGCACCACCTCGAGGGCAAGCGATACCAAGGCATTATTGGTTGCTCGGTCACAACTATCTTTATCGATCATGTCATGCCTTTATCGCGAATGCACATGTAACAATTCACATTCACAATCATTTTACATTTCACAAGCCGATTCCCATTCCTTCGGACTTTTAGTCCGGCATTTCAATCATAATCAATTTGCATATTCACACTCTATTTCTTTCAAGTATTCACCGTCAGTACACACAATTGGCACTTCTATATCACATTTCAATGTTTCAGACACCCGTGGTCCGAAATCAATCAAATCAAACACACATATATCCATCCATATCTCCGCATGGCATTAATGCATATAATATTAAACACATAAAGGCTGAGGAACCAACTAGGTTACTCACTTTGAACTTCTAGTTTGTTGCTCGAAGCTCCAAAGATTTGTCCGTGGATTATCGATCCATCAACTCTATAATCAATTAATTTCATTACCAAATGCACAGTCAAAATAATTAATGATGCACATGCCTTGAATAAAAGATGTACTATGCCTATTCATGACTTTTTCGGTACCGTTTCCCATTTTTTTCACTTTCTTTGACCGCATCTAATTTCCCACTCATTTGCTCAAAAATAACTCACTTCCAATTCCATATCATGTTATAGAACTCCATCAATTTCAATTCTAATATTCAGTAGATTTATCAAGTCATATTTGTCAGGGTATTACCTCAAAATCAATAGCACTGTTCTCTAGGTCAAATTCAGCCTTTATGCTCAGTTCCTAAAATTCTCAATAACATTGAATTCACTTTCAAAGTCTCACATTATACCCCAATTACTCAAAACAATTCTTAGGATGCAATACCATTATATTTCTTAACTTTCTTTCACTAATTGAGATCACAAAAAATCTAAATTCAAACTCTTATTCTTTTCCTCAATTGTAGACCTCTTTCTCTAGATCACAACGAATCAAACCTCACCTCAATTGGAGGTCTACACCATTAGTTATGCCTAAAAAACCACACTATACTCATTCAGAAAAAACAGCCTCGCCGTGACGTGAGGGCGTTAAATCATGCGGTGACAAGGGCCGCCATGGGCGAAAAGATAGCTCGCCGCGGCGTGGAAGGCTTGGAGGCTCGCCGCGACGTGCTTCAGTAAGCTCGCCGCGACGAGTAAATGAAGGCTCGCGGCGGCGAGGCCTCCGCCCGGGCCGCGGCGAGAACATAATTTTCTTGCCGCGTCGCGGCACAGACATGCCGCGACGTGCGGCCTTCCAGTCGTCTTCTCCGACGAGTTTTCGCCATTTTCTCTCTCTAAAAACCTCTATAACTCACCCATAACTACCCCAATCTTCACACTTAAACCCATGTATGCATTTAACACAATAGTAAACAACATATAACCAATTACTTACCAAATCGAGCTCAAATCGTCAGATTTCTGTAAATCTTCCAACTCCCTCCACCTTCTTCTACCATCCATGATAAACCTTTAAACTCTCCCAAAACATTATTTTCCAAGGTTCCAAGTTGATCTTCAACCAAAGAGAAGAAACAGCAAGAATCTCGGAGGAAGAATCGAAGATCACCTAAGAAGAGGGAGGAGAAAATCGCAAGCCCTAAAATGGAGGAGGAAACAATTTTCTTTTTCCTTTTCCCATTTTCAAAACGTAAAACATATATATATATCTATATATAGAACCAATAAGCCTGTTTTCATTTTCCTCCCAAACATTTAAATCTCTTTCTCTAATCATTTTTATTTCCAGTTCAATTCATCTCCACATCTCAAGAACTCAACATATTAATTTCGAAAATCAAAATTCTAGATTTCCATTGCCAATGGACAATTATTTCGGTCCAATTTATTCAATTATTCCGCCACTCGGAAGATTTCCGTCCGACATTTTCTCTAATTATTTCAGAAACTTTTCCTAAAGTTCATTGTCACTTTACGATCACTCTAAATACGCCCAATTCCACTATTCATACCCAATTATTCCATAATTCCCAATATATCATAATCCAGTCTAATATCTCACAAATTCACAATTCAAATCATTTACATAATCAAATGTCGGAAAAAGCCATAAATGCATGTACCTACATGTGCATGTGCTAAATGACTCAATCCTCTACAATTAGAGGCCAAATGCAGGTTCATATCAGACTATGCAATGCAACAAACTAACCTGTACCAATTGACCCATATACCCTTCCCATCAGGGTCGGGATGTTACATCTTATTCTCAAAACAATCCTCTAATCTATGCATTCACCGAGACTACACCGTGTAACTTCACATGCATGTATATATATATATATATATATATATATACCGTAAACTTACTTGCTAAAGCAATATTTCCCAACAGTGAGAGTGAATCACTGACACAACAATAACGACTGATGATCGGCGTTTGGTAAAACCAGAAGAAGATTTTTCAACAATGCATTCGGTGAAGAGAAAACAATGGAGGAATGAGTTATACCGAAGTCTATACACTACGTGCCTACATTGCGCGTCCTACACATGTCGCTATTCCATACTGCCATATGTCACCTTTGCATGTAGGTCATTTGTCACTAAATGATCAGTCCACGTGTCTCAATAGGATTGGTCCAAATTTCAATATTTTTCTAAAAATTCAACAAAATTTTTTTGAAATATTCTAAATAGACCAAAATTGCCAAATCACATTTTAATTGCATTAACAACTCAATTATACCCGAAAAAATGTCATGAATGCATGTACAATCATATTAATGTGCAAAAATTGTGCATATCAAATTTAGCATAAACATGAATTGCACTTTCTAATTTCTCAATAATTATCGTAATTCACAATTTTATCCCTCACATGGGTAACGGGATGTCACATCTTAGATTAAGGCCATTTAAGGGCGCTTGCAAAGAGGACTCTGAGCTCTACAACTTTAGTGAAGACTTTGAGGAGGGATTATGTTGACTGAAGGGTCAAAAGTGCGAAAATTGTGAATAAGAGAATGTCCATTTAACGGACATTCGTGTCCGTTTAACGGACATTGCCTGGAAAAATGCAGTTCTAGACCTGAGAATGTTCGTTTAGTGGACATTCATGTCAGTTTAACGAACATTGGCAGCCCAAACACGATCTGCTCTCCCCTATTTAGTCGAAACTAGGTTTCTTTGGACCTAAGACACTATAAATACTCATTGTGAAGACCTAATTAAGGAGGCTGGACATTAAAACGAGGTTACCACAAAAAGGAGGCACAAAATAAGAGGAAGATAGGGAATTTTGAGGATTTCATCAAAGATTGGAAGCAACATTGTCTTGTGTTTTTTCTACCTTCTCTCTCTACTCTTTCTTAAATGCTGAGCATCTTTGTGTGTATGACTTTTGTTACAATGTTCTGGAACTAAACCTCATTTAGGGTGAGGGATGTAGCTCATTTTGGGGGTTTGTATGTTATAGATTGACGAGTGTTGAATGAAAGTTCTTAGGTTATGTTTATCTATCTTGAATTTCATTGTTGTTTCTATGCTTGATCTCCATAGATGCAATCTTAGGAATCATATGATGTACTGAGAGGTGAAATATGGTTTATGCTCTAGGAAGATGAACACCTTAGACTTAGAGATTGAGGTATCCTAAGCTAGTGTGAGAACTTGTGGTTGCTTGTTCTTCATGGATTTGACTAGTTAGTTTGCACATTGAGAGATGGTAATCAACTAGTTAGATACTCTTATGCTTTGAGAAAAGATATGGGTAAAGTTGTGCAACTATTTTCATAACCTAACATTCAATCAATTTCATAATGTATGAATCAATATTTTGAGTTGGTGAACCCCAAGCCCTAATTTCAAATCTTTAGTTTATCCCTATTTGCTATTGTTTAGTCTTTACAATTTACTGTCTACTAAACTCCAATCATCTTTTAAGGTTTATGGTCGATTTCATTCAAATAATTAGAATTAATTTGGTGGTGAATGATTTAGTCCTTGAGGGAGATGACCTTGGAAGACTTAATGTGTGGGTACTAGGAATGACTCTGTGCACTTGTAGATTTTGTTGACCAATTATCATATATTGTTCAATCTATCCATTGTAGGCAATCTATTCTTGATAGCTCTCCACAAGGTTGCTGAAGCTCTAAGAATTATTACTTGCACCAAATTAGATTTTAGTATGGTATTATGTTTCCCTGCTCTTAAAATATCATTATACAAGACACATTAGTGAATTTACCATTCATAGACAGTGTCTAAAAGTTTAGGTTTACCTTGTTTTCCTTAAGCTTGGTATTGTTGATCTAATTATAGAAATTAGAGTCTTTAATTCTTGATAAAATTTTAGCTTTATATGCAAGAGCATAAGTAACATATTGGTCTTCCCTGATAATTTCTCTAATTGAATTAAGCTAATCAATAACCTCTAATAATTTCTCTAATTGAATTAAGCTAATCAATAACCTCACATAATCTAGTAGTTAACCATCTATTACACCAAAAGAACGTATTGACACCATTCCCCAACACCTTGGTAACATATTGCCTAAGTTTACTTCTTAATTTGAAGATTGTTTTGGTTGTAGCAGGTGCTTCTTAGGTATATTGATCTTTTATAAGCTCCTCCCTTTAATGTAATAGACATTTATCTATTTAACCTATAAAAATTGCTTATCCTGAATGATTGTTGAGTAAGTTTTATATATTACCCACAAGTATACAGATCATATCTTGTAGTATTAAAGTTATCATTCCTATGAGGATTATGAACACCTAAATAGTTTGAATCTAACTTTGTCTAAGGTATTATGAAATTTATTGAATCAAACTAAATAATAGAAATTGAAACAATTACACATACAAAAAAGTAAACAAACAAATAAATGAGCTGCTAATAAAATTAGGGTTTGATCAAAGTTAAATACTTAGGAACTATTCTATCTTTATTTTGACTGACTTAATCTTGTTAATTCAAATATGATCCCGGATTTCCTAATGTTTTGATCACTTTCTATCAAGATCTAATCAATTAACCCTAACTGAATTTGATAATTATAGATTTGCAATATCTCTATTAACAAAACTATTCCTATTAAATCTGAAGCAATCTATTAGATAATTAATTTCACAACCAAGATCTCTCTTCAATTGATCATTAATTTGATAATTGTGGGTCTATTAAGTTTCCAATTCTCATTGTATACCGTAACATTATTTACTTTGATTTAGTCTCTCGATTTATTGTCAAATATATACATGACAATTATCACAAACATTAAAACATATATTAAATTTAACAATGATTAAAGTTCACAAAATAATTCCTAAAATGAATTTAAAAATCCATAGACATGTTATACATCCTAAAAATCCAATTACAGATCAAGGATAATGAAGAAAGTGAAAGGAAAAGAATAAAAACTATTTGACTCCTTAATCTTTATTACTAAAATTTTCTAACGTTCTTCTTTGATCTCTACATTTTTGATCGATTTTAATGAATGATTGCTACCTCTTTTTGATGTTTTTTCATATTCTTATATAGTACATTAAGGTTATAGGGTTGTGTCTATAGTATTCCAACTTTTTTTAGTTACAAAAATAACCCTGAACCCTAAAAACATGAAAAATTTCGCGTTCGGAAAAGCTTCAGTGACAATCGTGACTTGGAGTCATGATCGTGCTCCATGCTTTTTCTCCTCTCTGTTACAATTGTGCTCCCTTGTCTTGATCATGACAAAGAGCCATGTAACCTTGGCAAGGAGCACGATTATGACACCTTCATGCAGTATTTTGTTCATTCTTTAATTTCCTAATTTCCAACACTCACAAACACATTAAACACCTTATAAAACATCAGAATAAGAATAAATTCATGCTCTAAATCACACAAACATTTATAAAATAATCAAGCACTAACAATAACACAATTCTAAGCCTATACACAATAATTATCTAAGAAACACTTGAAAACACACTGAAACATATAGAAAAACATAGCAAGATCTATACCTATCAACATCCATACACTTAAAATTTTGCATGTTCTCAAGCAAAAAAAAAAAAACCACATAATCACACATTTATGCAACATGCAATAATGATTCAATGTCATCAAATCTTACGAAATCAATTTAACCTCAAACATCAATCATTTAAAATGAGTCAATATATTAACTCATTCTTTTCATGTTTAAGTACTTGAATTAAATATACATATCTATTAAAATATTAACACGCTATTCATACACCTATGACACTTATAAGCATACAATTATGATTAGTGATCAATCAAAAAGGCAACTAGCACTAAGTATCCTTTCATAAAAATTTCTTGTTACTTTTCAAAAGATCAGTAGGTTTATTATTTTAACACTATTTTTTAGATTTTATTTAATGTTAACCTAGTCTTTTGATGTGAAGGCAAACATCTTGTAATGAATGTCCCCCTGTTACTCAATTAGGTCAAAATTTTTATTTAACTTGGTTGGAGTGTCATTCTAGCCTTTTAACGAGAAGATAAATATTTTGTCATGAATTCCCCCAGTTACCCAGTTATATCACACTTTCAACTGGCAATCAGTGCTATTCATAACCTAATTTTTTTTAAAAAAAAGGGGAAGCAAAATAGGAATTTATTTAACACATTTTTTTAAAAAAACTTTTTAGCTTACCTCATTTCTCGTTTATTCAATCATTCTTATGAAATGGTACTAATAATGTTAACCAATTCAATTGACTTATAATTATAAATGTGTACAACAAATTTCCTAAATTGAAAGAATAGTTGTCATATCCTAATTAACATATATATTCATCCCAATGACACTTAAAATGTAAAATTCATAAGTCAATATGCCTTTACAAATTAAATAACCATCGTCAAAGCTAAACTAATTCCATTAAATTCTTGCCATTGGCACTTTCACACAAAACACACATTATGCAACAAAATGTTCACACTATGTTAGCATAATCAAAACTAACACAATATGATATGAAAAATTCACACACATATGACATACAAATGCATAAACATCCCCACACTTAGACAAAACGTTGTCCTCAATGCGAGAAATCAAACAACACACTTGAAAGAAAAAATAAATAACAATAATAAAAAATTTAGAGCAAGAAAAACTTATGGAGATTAAGTCAATGATGGCATGGTTGAAGGAATTTGAACACTTTGAGTAGCGAAGTACTTCAAAATCTTCTTTCTGTCATGTTACTGTTTACGTTGATCTCTCGCAATATCCTTTATTTGTGTCTCCATGGTGTTTATGCGCTTCGCCATAAGCTTGTTGTTTTTTTATACTAAATTGAAGACCTTCTCCTAGCCTTACTAGATGAGTCTTCAATTTAGTGTTGTGCAAATGTGAAACCAGAGCTAGCCTGTCCTATCCTACATTTCACACGAGTTTTTGAACTAATATCTTGAGGTTCCATGTCATGGACGTTTAAGATCTCAGCTCGCCTTAAACGAGTGTGATTAAGAAACTCAAGAAAAATAGAAGTTAGTCCCTCAACAAATACACCATGATATATAGCCAGTGCAATAATAAGATAACCCATTCCAAGATAACTAGTTTTCTTATTACAAAAAGTAACTCTTGTGTGAAAAATATAGGTTGAAGTACAAACATTATATAGGTTGAAGTACAAACATTGACCTCATGGTCCATGCACCAAAGTATGAATAAGTATTTAAGAGAACATTTGATACTTTCAGATTTTTCAAACACAATATGACACATGCATTTATGCAGTAATAGATGTTCAGGACTAAGAATAACATTATTATAGACATTTCTCATAATAAAGTCATCTAACCTTGTTAATTACTTCTAATATTTCTTAACATAAAAGTTATCATACTTTTCAATAATGTTCAATCTAGGAAATCTGCCAATTTCTTCCATAATATCATAATCTAAAATATAAGGGTGGCCCCTCAATTGAAACAAAAAATTATCCAAATTCTGTGGCTCATAAGTTAGAGTAGTATAGAATTTGAGGGTTAAATCGTTGTATATAATATAATTAAATTTAATAAATTTTTCTCATCAAATTTTCGCACTCGAAGTCTCAATCTTTTCTTTCAACCTTAAATTTTCTAAAATTTCCAAATCAAAGTATCTGTGTGTAGTCACAATTATAGAGTAAAGAGTTTGGAATTGAATACCTTTTTCTTCCGAACAAATAAGAAAAGGTGCTCCAAAATCTATGGCCCTATCACATGCACCCTCTCCCAATACTTGAGCTTTCCCTTTTTTTTATGAGTGTTTAGCGTCTTACTTGATTCTTGGTTCCATGATTGAGTGTCTACCTAAAAAATCATCTAAGAAACACAATAAAAATACACAGAACACCAAAAATGTGAAAGAGAAAAGTTGAAAGAAATCTTGAAACACCTACTTAAAAGATATGATTTTTATGTGGAAATCACTAGATTTGTGTAAGAGGGATGTTTATCTTGTTGAAAGCTGAAAGAAAGTGGTGAAAATCCTAAGCATGAATGAAGATAAATTTGAGAGAGTTCACGAGTTTGAAAGGTAGCTGCTAGGTTTAGAGAGATAGGTAAGATGTAGAAGAAGATAAAAGGTTCATTTAAATAGATAGGGTTGAAAACGAAAAGGTAGAATAGGGTTTAAAGGTTGGAAGAACATAAGTGTGTCTTTCAATGCCTATCACGATCGTGACCTTGGAGTATGATCATGATAGAGGCCTAACACGCCATGTATGATCATGCTCCTTGAGGCACGATTGTGACAGTCTATCCCGTTTTATTCATTTTTACTCATGTAACCCCTAGAATTTATTCCCTAACTTATAATAACTTCAAAATATGGAAATTAGCAATCCAAATCACTCCAAAAGTATGAAAATAAAAACTTAAATACTAGAATTTGAGGAAGAACCTAACAACATAAAATGCTATGTTATGGTCATTAGCTTGACCATTCATCATTCAAGACTTTTTTAACTAGTTGAAAGGCAAGAAATCACTTTCATTTCTTACAAAATGAATCCACTAAGATACGGTCTATTCACCTTGAAGGTTTCCTTGTTTTGATTTTTCAAATCCAAAGCTCCGTGCACAAATGTGTCACTTTGAAAGGCCCACTCCACCTTGACTTAAGCTTTTGGGAAACAAATTCAATCTTAAATTATAAAGTAACACCATTTCTCCCTCTTTGAACTCTTTCTTCTTGATATAAGCATCATGCCATTTCTTAACTTTTTCTTTATATAGCTTGTTATTCTCATATGCATTCAATCCTAGCTTGTCAAGTTCATTCAATTGTAAAAGCCTTCTTTTACTTACTTGCTTCTAATCAAAATTTAAGGCTTTTATTGCCCAATATGCCTTATTCTCTAACTCCACGAGCAGGTGACAAGTCACACCATAAACAAGCCTAAATTGAGTTGTATCAATTGTATTTTTAAAGGTGGTTTGATAGGCCCGTAGGGCATCATCCAGCTTTAATGCCTGATCCTTGCTTGAACTATTTACTGTCTTCTCCAATGTCCTTTTAAGCTCACGGTTCATGACCTACACTTGTCCAATTATTTATGGGTGGTATGGAGTAGCTACATGATCGTGAACTCTATATCTCTTCAGAAGAGCAACGCAAGATTTATTACAAAAATGTGCTCCTCCAGCGCTTATTATGGCTTGTGACACTTGAATAGTCTTTCGATAAACTTTTTCCCTACTTTACGATTATTTATTGGAGTTGTTATTGCTTCAGATCATTGTAACACATAGTCCACTTTGTTTAAATATAGGTTTTCCCTGTAAAGGATGGGAGTGGTTTCATGAAGTCTAGTCCCCACACATCGAACACTTTTACTTCAAGAATGTTAGACAAAGGCATTTCATCTCATTTTGAGATGTTCTCCACTCTTTGAAATCTATCGCATTGTGTCATAAATTCCTATGCATCCTTAAACAAATTCGATCAATAAAAATCACATTCTAAAACTCCTGTTATTGTCTTGTTAATTTCGTAATTCCCAAGATAGATAGCTTTATAACACTGCATCAGTATGTCTACCATTTCCTCCTTTGGAGCACACTTCCTAATTATTCCATCAGCATATTTCATAAAGAGTATTGAGTCCTCCCATAGATAATTGGCACACTCATACAAGAATCTCTTCCTCTATTGGTAAGACAAATCTAATGGGAGGATGCCGCCTGTAACGTAGTTTGCTATATCAGTGTATCAAGCTATCACAAGGTGGTTCAGTAACGTTAAGTTTTCAGCCGAGAATTTTTCATTAATGTCTTCACTTTACTCTAATTCCCCTCCTTCTAAACGTGATAAGTGTCTAGCTACCACATTCTTTGCTCCCTTCTTGTCTCTTTTCTCAATATCAAATTCTTGTAATAGTAACTCCCATCAGATAAGCTGCAATTTTGCATCTTTCTTAGCGAAGAAATATTTAACTGCCACATAATTGATAAAAATGATCACCTTAGATCCTAAGAGATATGAACGAAACTTTTTACATGCGAATACCACTGCTAAGAATTCCATTTCAGTGGTGGTGTTGAGTTGGGGTCTTGTTAATTTCTTGCTTGCGTAATATACTGTAACACCCCACTCCCGCGAGACCCGAACCCGATACCGACGGTGATATCCGAGCCCGTGACCCTCGAGGGTGGCGTGCTAACCACTCATTCAGTAATCGGTACATTATTCTTCTTCAAACATATGTGCGGAATTTCATGCCCAAATTGGGTACTCGTTCAATCACATTCAATTTCAATACACACATTTTTCAAAAGCCACTGAGGTCCATTTCACAAATACAAATAAACACTTTATTACAAAATAAAGACATGCAATGCGAACCTAACTCGATCCCGATCACGACCTTCACTTGAATCCTGCAAACATACTCCCGTTTTACTAACGGGGTACTATTCAATTCCTGAAAAATAGTTGCAATGTTGGGTGAGTTTGCGAACTCAGTGAGAAACCATCATCGATGGTTCACTCAACGCATGCATAACCAAAAAATTCACATCTTATCACATATTATCACCTTCTAAATTAACTCAGGCATTACCAATTTGTACACATATAAGGCGTATCACCTTTCACACTATTCACATACATATCGACATTGCACACACAAATCTCTTCCCATAATTTCCATTATTTTACTTTGAGTTGTATTTGGTAACGAACAAGTAATTGAGATACACTTAGGGAGTAGGAGAGCCCTCCGGGTATACATCGACTCCCTCGAGCTCAAAGCTCGGTTCATTCACGTAAATCACATTTTAAGCAAGTAGGAGGCCCCGGGGTATGCACTCATCTCGCTCACATTATGGATAGGAGAGCCCTCCGGGTATGCACTATTCCCTTTTCACAATTGATGAGCTTATAGCTCCGATCAGAATATGCTCCAGTCACAACCATTATTTATTAACCAATTATGGATTTCACAATTTCATTCATATCTCTATAGACAATACACATGTATCAAATCACATTTCCAATCATTTCGCAGCAGAATTCATTCATACGATATACACATTTTGCACTTCAATATCACGTTCAAATACTTCAGACACCCATGGTCCGAAATCCATCAAAACAAACACATATATCCCTCCATTCTCTCCACATGGCATAATGGTAAGATATTAAACACATAAAGGCTGAGGAACCAACTAGGTTACTCACCTGCACTTTTGAGCTATAGCCTGGAAGTCCCAGCATATCCGTGGAATTGCTCCATCGGTGCCTTTAAAAACAGTCAAATAATGCATATTTAACAAATGCGATAAATACTATACATGTTATGACATTCCTGATCCACTTCCCGAATTTTCTCAATTTGATCACTCTCACTCAAATTCATAACAATTTCAGATACCATAATTCAATTTACCAATTTCCATACTCTAAAGTCACATTCCAATTAAAATCACTTTCACGATTTATTGCCACTCGATCCTGAGAATCATCTAATTAAATTTCGAATTTCCATTCCTATCAATTCAAAATTCTAAATCTCCAAGTTCCAATTAATCATTAAGGAACCAATTCATTTAAAATCAAAACCTCAAACTCATTACTTGTAACAATCATCTCGTAATCATTTGATTTCATTTCTTCTAATTTTCAATTTCTAATCTCAAAAATTCGATTGATCCAATAGCCAAACTCATAAGAAATTTATCCTCAAAATTTCCATCAATAAAACCAATTCAAATTTGAACTCAAATTTCTCCAATTAAAAAGATCACCCTCGGCCTTCAACAGTGTCCTCGCCGCGGCGAGACTCCCTCCTCTCGCATACGTCGCGGCGTATGCGAGAGCGTCTCGCAGCGTGATCGATGCCGCTCGTCGCGGCGTGCGCTTGCGCTCATCGCGGCGTGTGACAAAATTTCGCTCGCTGCGGCGTGCGATGTACACGTCGCGGCATGCGAAGGAGGATTTGCTTGCTGCGGCATATGATGAACACGTCGCGGCATACGAACCCAAATTCACGCCCGAAACCCAGAAATTCTCTGATCTTCTGATCTAAACTCATCCAAATCCATTCTAAACACTTTAAATCAGTTTAAAACATTAAACCCAACTTATTTCTAACCTCAAATCCATCAAAAACTCATTATTCATCAAAACCCAAATCAAAATCAACAAAAACCCTATCATCCGAACTTTCTAACTTTCTAAACAATTTCATACTCAAATCAATGATCAAACTAAATGATTTAAATCATAAACACATAGAAACTTACTTGATTCAAGCTAGAAACCTTCGAAAATTCTCCAAGAAACTCCAAATCCCAGCTAATCTCACCCACGACGAAACTCCATTTCTTTTGAAAGTAAAGAGATTTTCGTGGATCACTAAAATCAAACAAGTTCACTTTATATACTAAAGGGATCTAAGGCTTGTTTGGCAATTTAATTGCCACAAGTCCAAATCGAGGTCTATCAATCCAAATCTTATTCTAATTTCCTCCCAATTTATGATAATCGTAAATAAAATTCCCAAAATCATAATTCAAATTGTTTCAGATCAATTGTCAATCCATCTCGGACCAAAATCAAATTAATCGACACTAAGCCAATTTTCGGTCCGGATCCAAAGACTCTAAAATTCGGAAAAATTCTCATAAATTCACAAAATTTGAACATACCCATTCCTATACTCAAATTCCAGTTTCCATTCCTCTAAATCCAAATTCACTCCAATTCCATATCCAAAACCTAATTTATACACTTATTACTCAATTTCCAATTTTCACAATCAAATCCTCATCTGAACGATTATAACCAAATTTTCGATTTACATAATCAAGTCGGGAATTTGTCATACATGTATGTACATATATATATATATATATGCTTATACAATCAATAATCAGTTACCAATGACTATCGAAACTATAATGCATGAGCAATGCAACATTTGCCTGTACTCAATCCTAACCCGATCCAAATTACCGACACACCCATCATACCGGTAACGGGGTGTTACAATTCTCCCCTCCTAATAAAATTTCGTCCTCGAAATTTCATATACGATTGATTAAGAAGATAGGGGAATTATTTCGATCACTAAAACATCTTTTTACACTATATCAATACAAAACTAATTTCTGCCAATTTACTAAAAATTAATACAATCACTTACCTCTTTTTTTTTCTTTTCTCAAACTATACACTGTTTTAACGATTTCTTTATGATTACTCGCAATTCTTCAAATTCAACACCAATAACACACACTTCGATCATATCAATATTCCTATTTCATCCATATAACACTTTACTGAATCCAATTCATCTTTTAGGTTGCTCTTGACTTGCCAATCCATAAATTGATTCACAACACGGTCACATCAAGGCCACTAATAACAAATTCGTTTCTTCCAACTTTACCTTTATCTCTATCTCGGTGTATCTTGGCCGAGGCGGTATACTTGAAACATTTCCTTACACAATTATCAACTTATATTTCTTTAAAGTTCAATCACCAATATAACGATTGATATGCATACAATCGATCGGACTTTACCTCAATCTCATGTCTCTACTAATTCCAAAATATCAATTTCACATTTATCTCCAGCGATCAAATCATTGGTTACTCACATCTATAATCATTCGATTTAACACGCTTAAACTATCAATTCCTCTTCGATTTGCTCGTACTAAACCATAATACTCTAATCGCTTCTCGCGATTTCTCTAATTTCTCGATAACATTCGCAAATGTCAACACCTTAATTTGGTCTTTGCGATCTTTTAAATATACACACCAGTTTTGGAATTCCAATAACAAATAATACTTTCTTTTGCCCCATTTGCTAGCTCGACGATTTTTACCCAAATCATACAATCAAAACCTTATCGCTCAAATTGCGATCATCTCATTTGAATTTCCTATTCAATCCATTTAATTTCATGACTAGCATAATTTGAATTATTCAATCGCTTAATTCTTTTCAAATCTTTCGAATTCACAAAATACCTCTATCACTATTGATTTGCACATTCGTAGACATCTTCAATTATTTCTGTACAATTTTTGTCTCCAAGCTTTTAGAGCAACACTCATTACAACAGATCTCAAATCATCAATCACAATACAGCCCATGAAGTTTTACTTGTCCCAAGGTACAAAAATCACTTTATACACTTTCATCAGATACAGTATAACCTTTACTGGGACATTTCAGTATATAATACAAAATCTCCAAATCCCATATACATATATAGGTCCCTAACAATTTCGCATTGTATCCATACCCCTATCATCATTAAGTCTCTCAATGCCATTTTCGAATAATAATTCATCCATTATTAATTCAATCAGGGTCAAATTCACTCTTATGAAGTTCGCATAGGATACAATTTCCTCATCTGTGCTGATTTATATTCTTTACTTTTCAAATGCATTTAATCGATCATCGATGATCTTCATCATTTCCCAATTTGAATGCACTCAAGACACTTTACTTTTCAGTAGCACAATACTATTAGGGCATTGTCACCTCGGACAATTTCAATCCAAAATTCCTTATACCAGTTATCAATTTATATAACTCTTTAAATATCAAAAGTCTCCAATGAGGAACGATTTTCTTATAATTTTCTCAATTCCATCACAACATATTCTGACATATGTTCCTTTTACCCAATTTCTCCACATAACCCAATTTATTTGCAATAGGTCACTGCCTGCGTTAAATAAACATTCATCAAATCAATTTCGTATTTTCAGCACATAAATACACAAACCATACACGAATCTATTTTCTCCTCATATTCGCAATTACTATTTTCTTAATGTTCAGTAATTCTCTTACATAATTGGATTCATCTCATCATCATAATGAAAGCATTTTCTACCTCATACGCTCGAGTCTCTGCTAGAATTAAGACTCCAAATTAACTTGTAATTCATTTCAAATTTATCTCTATACAGTCCTTGCATTGATCACTATTTAATTGAATCATTCGAGCAACTTAATCCAATTCAGGTAAATTCTTCTTTGCAATTAGATTTCTTACTATTTTCATCAATACTACTTGTGAAATTCCTCAATATCACAGTCATCACATTTCTTGTCAGTTATTCTCTATGCCACAGGGACTTAGTTTCCAACCATACACAATATCCCATGCAGGTCAATCTATGCCATAATCCATATCATCATAACATCCTTTTTAATACCGTTCAATGAGGTCCGTACCAGCAAAAATCATTGCATCGATGTACCAATTAGTCACTTACACTAAGGATACCCAATACTCTCTTTTTGCACCTATCCTCACTCGTGAGGATTATATCATGATCAAGTCCTCAACATGTAACAATTTCAATTCGTTCCCAATAAATCACTATAATCATCACATCTTATTTGAAAATGTATTCTCATCAATTTACCCATTAATAGCTTATACTACTAAGAACTCTTTAATCACATTTAACTTTAGATAACCTTTCTCTTTTTGGTACCACATTAACAGTCTCCCTTCTTTCCCAAAGGATTTATCATAAACATTTTCCTTTCTCATTTGAACTCATATTGAACTTTATACAATACGATCATCCCTTAATTTACTTCTCATGCCATCTCTACATACACAAGACAATTTCGGTTAATATTTTTCACTTACCATGGGGCTCTCATAATCAGGTGTGTATTCACTTAGGCAAATCAACTAAACCGGAACATCTGTTTCACTTATCAGTATCTTTGTCTTACCTTTCAATCTTTTCATTATTACATCGCACCCATATAATTTCACACTCAAAAATCAACATCATAGATATACCATCATTCTTGATTTCTCTCTAACGTAATCGATTCACGATCGAAATCATTATTCATAACACTCACACGATGTTCAATCTCAATGATAACATTTCATTTCATCCACATTATACACTTGTACTCTTGTCATTTCTCTCATAGCTCTAATTTCCTCTATCAGTTCAGAACATATTTATATCTATCTCACATTCAAGAATATACCCCCGGTATAACCCGGATATCGCATTCCATAAGGTATCCACTAATACCAATACACTCAATATTCATTTGTCAAATCGAATCATATACCTTTTTCCGATTTCATGATATCCACAACTGGCATTTATCCCATTCTGATATATCATCAATGCCCTCACAAATTCTAACGACTGAAACAATTGGTACAGGCTCTTACATGTGACTCATATACTAGATTGGGGATCAGTTGTCACTGTCTGCCATGACATGACTTAAATGCATGTAACTTGACACATTTTTCAGAACGCCCATGTAAGATTGTACTTCTGGGCTCTGATACCACAATTGTACACCCCACTCCCGCGTGACCCGAACCCGATACCGACGGTGATATCCGAGCCCGTGACCCGCGAGGGTGGCGTGCTAACCACTCATTCAGTAATCGGTACATTATTCTTCTTCAAACATATGTGCGGAATTTCATGCCCAAATTGGGTACTCGTTTCAATCACATTCAATTTCAATACACACATTTTTCAAAAGCCACTGAGGTCCATTTCACAAATACAAATAAACACTTTATTACAAAATAAAGACATGCAATGCAGACACGAACTAATCCCGACTGCTGACCTTCACTTTAATCCTGCAAACATACTCCCGTTTTACTAACGGGGTACTCTTCAATTCCTGAAAAATAGTTGCAATGTTGGGTGAGTTTGCGAACTCAGTGAGAAACCATCATCGATGGTTCACTCAACGCATGCATAACCAAACAATTCACATCTTATCACATATTATCACCTTCCAAATTAACTCAGGCATTACCAATTTGTACACATATAAGGCGTATCACCTTTCACACTATTCACATACATATCGACATTGCACACACAAATCTCTTCCCATAATTTCCATTGTTTTACTTTGAGTTGTGACTGGGCGCTTAATGAAACAGAATTCAGATACACTTAGGGAGTAGGAGAGCCCTTTGGGTATACACTGACTCCCCTCGAGCTCAAAGCTCGGTTCATTAACAGAAATCACATTTTAAGCAAGTAGGAGAGCCCCGGGTATGCACTATCGCTCACGTTAGGGATAGGAGAGCCCTCGGGTATGCACTATTCCTTTTCACAATTGATGAGCTTATAGCTCCGATCGAATATGCTCCGATCCAACCATTATTTATTAACCAATTATGGATTTCACAAGTTCATTCATATCTCTATAGACAATACACATGTATCAAATCACATTTCCAATCATTTCAAAGAGATTCACATGTAGTATACACATTTTGCACTTCAATATCACGTTCAAATACTTCGGACACCCATGGTCCGAAATCCATCAAAACAAACACATATATCCCTCCATTCTCTCCACATGGCATAATGGTAAGATATTAAACACATAAAGGCTGAGGAACCAACTAGGTTACTCACCTGCACTTTTGAGCTATAGCCTGGAAGTCCCAGCATATCCGTGGAATTGCTCCATCGGTGCCTTTAAAAACAGTCAAATAATGCATATTTAACAAATGCGATAAATACTATACATGTTATGACATTCCCGATCCACTTCCCGAATTTTCTCAATTTGATCACTCTCACTCAAATTTATAACAATTTCAGATACCATAATTCAATTTACCAATTTCCATACTCTAAAGTCACATTCCAATTAAAATCACTTTCACGATTTATTGCCACTCGATCCCGAGAATCATCTAATTAAATTTCGAATTTCCATTCCTATCAATTCAAAATTCTAAATCTCCAAATTCCAATTAATCATTAAGGAACCAATTCATTTAAAATCAAAACCTCAAACTCATTACTTGTAACAATCATCTCGTAATCATTTGATTTCATTTCTTCTAATTTGCAATTTCTAATCTCAAAAATTCGATTGATCCAATAGCCAAACTCATAAGAAATTTATCCTCAAAATTGCCATCAATAAAACCAATTCAAATTTGAACTCAAATTTCTCCAATTAAAAAGATCACCCTCGGCCTTCAACAGTGTCCTCATGGCGAGAGACTCCTCCTCTAGCATAATGTCGTGGCGATGCGAGGCGTCTCGCAACGTGATCGTTGCGCTTCACATGGCAAGTGCGCTTGCACTCGTTGTGGCGTGTGACAAAATTTCGCTCGCCGCGGCGTGGGAAGGAGGATTTGCTTGCCGCGGCGTATGATGAACACGTCGCGGCGTGCGAACCCAAATTCACGCCCGAAACTCAGAAATTCTCTGATCTTCTGATCTAAACTCATCCAAATCCATTCTAAACACTTTAAATCAGTTTAAAACATTAAACCCAACTTATTTCTAACCTCAAATCCATCAAAAACTCATTAGTCATCAAAACCCAAATCAAAATCAACAAAAACCCTATCATCCGAATTTTCTAACTTTCTAAACAATTTTATACTCAAATCAATGATCAAACTAAACGATTTAAATCATAAACACATAGAAACTTACTTGATTCAAGCTAGAAACCTTCGAAAATTCTCCAAGAAACTCCAAATCCCAGCTAATCTCACCCACGAAGAAACTCCATTTCTTTTGAAAGTAAAGAGATTTTCGTGGATCACTAAAATCAAACAAGTTCACTTTATATACTAAAGGGATCTAGGGCTTGTTTGGCAATTTAATTGCCACAAGTCCAAATCTTAGGGTCTATCAATCCAAATCTTATTCTAATTTCCTCCCAATTTCGCAATAACTGTAAATAAAAATTCCCAAAATCATAATTCAAATTGTTTCGTATCAATTGTCAATCCATCTCGGACCCGGAATCAAATTAATCAGTCACTAAGCCAATTTTTCGATTAGGATCCAAGACTCTAAAATTCGGAAAATTTCCATAAATTCACAAAATTTGAACATACCCATTCCTATACTCAAATTCCAGTTTCCATTCCTCTAAATCCAAATTCACTCCAATTCCATATTCAAAACCTAATTTATACACTTATTACTCAATTTTCAATTTTCACAATCAAATCCTCATCTGAACGATTATAACCAAATTTCTGATTTACATAATCAAGTCGAGAATTTGTCATACATGTATGTACATATATATATATATATGCTTATACAATCAATAATCAGTTACCAATGACTATCGAAACTATAATGCATGAGCAATGCAACATTTGCCTGTACTCAATCCTAACCCGATCCAAATTACCGACACACCCATCATACCAGTAACGGGGTGTTACATATACTGCATTTAGTCTTTTGTCTTTTCATTGGCCGAACATGTAATCCACATCTTGGTCACTCACATCTTACATGACTTCGAATGGTAATGACCAATCTAATGACATTAAGATTGGTGCTAAAATCAGTGCCTCCTTTAATCGAATAAACATAGATAAATAGCTATTATGAAAAAGGAAGGATATTTCTTTGACTAACAAGTTTTTAAGAGGCACAAAAGTTAATGAGAAGTCCTTAATAAAGCCTTTGACATTAACTAGTGCTGGAAGATTCTTAATGAACTCTGTCTTAGCTTTGTCCACTTCAATACCTTGGCACGATATCTTATGTTCCAATACTACGCCTTCGTATACTATAAAGTGAAACTTCACCTAGTTTAAAACCAAGTGTGATTCTTCACATCTCTAAAGTATTTTGTCTAAGTTAGTCAAGCACTACTTAAAGAAGTCTCCAAAAACTTAAAATCACCTATAAATATCTCCATTATGTCCTCTATGATATCTACGAATATAGGCATCATACACCTTTGAAATGTTGCTGAAGCATTACATAACTCAAAAGGCATCTTTTATAAGCAAATGATCCATAAAGACATGTGAAAGTGATCCTTTTATGATCCTCCAAATAGATAAAAACTTGATTCTAACCCAATTATCCATCCAGGAAATAGCAGAATGCATGGCCAGTTATGCTTTTCTATCATTTGATCCACGAATGGAAGAGGAAAGTGATCCTTTTTAGTCACTTTTTTTTAGCTTGCAATAGTCAACACATACTCTCCCCTCTGTGACTATTCCCATGGCAATCATCTCCCCACTTTCACTCTCCATTATCATCATTCCGCTTTTCTTGGGTACACATTGTACCATATTGAGTCATTCACTATATGATATCGAGTATATTACTCGCATATGACAACTTTACCATTTCTTTCTTTACCACTTCTTTCATGTGAGAGTTTAGTCTTTTTTGGCATTCCTTTACTGCTTTACTTCCTTCTTTAAGGTTGATTCTATGTATAACTGCATATGGACTTATACCTTATATATCAGATATCTATCATCTCATGGCCTTCATTCACTTTCTGATGATCTTCACCACCTTGCTCTCTTATTCCCCATCCAGCTGGTGGAAAATAATGATGGATAGAGTTTGGCCCTTATTTAGGAAAACCTAAGGTATGAGGGTAAAAACTTCAACTCTAGAGTTAGTGGCTTTTCAATAGAGAGCGGTATAGGTGATTTGATTCTCACTAGTATGGCTTGATGTCCTCGAACACCCAACTCCTCAATCTTTCCTTCTTCCTCAGTCTCAGCTTCCTTAAAACTTGCTTCCTCAGAACTTACTTCATTGCAGCTCTCCTCTTGCTCTTTGATGCATTCATCCATTATATCGACATTCATACAAGAGTTATGTTCTTTCAAAATTTTCAAGACTTTGATCATATTGAACTCATTGTGATCATCATTAATCTAAAGAATCAATTTGCCTTCATAAATGTCTATTAGTGCTCTCCTAATGTTTATGAATGGTCGTCCAAGAATTAGTGAACAATTATACCCTCTTTGAAATCTAGTACCACGAAGTCCACATGAAAAATTAATTTGTCATGTTCCACTACACCAAATGGTCTCTTAATCGATTGATTTGCCCATTGAATGAGCATCAAAGTTAGCTTCATATCGCGTAGCCTCAATTTTCAATAGATCGACAAAGGCATAAGGTTAATGTTTACGCCTAAGTTTCATAGACATTTTTCAAATCCTAACTCAATAACTATATAGGGTATTGTAAAGCTCTTTGGATACTTTAATTTGGAAGGCATATGGCTAGTGATAATCGAACTACAACTCTTCATTAGTGTTACTGTTTGATTATCTTCCTAAGTCCACTTGTTTGACAATATGTCTTTAAGGAACTTAGCATACTTGGGCATGTGTTCCAATGCCTCCATAAAGATAAGTTAATTTGAAAAGTCTTTAACTTCTCCAAAAACTTTGCAAAATATGTGTCTAGTTTGCAAAATGTGTGTCTAGTTTATTCTTCTGTTGTCATTGTATGATTGGAATTTTAAGTGCGTATGGAGGAGAGGTAACATAAGGAGGGTCCTCATTCTTTTCTGCATCCTTTTCTTTTACTTTTCTTGGTCCTTTAAAAGGCGAGTTTTAACTTGTTTTTCCACTGGTTCTTCTAGCTCTTTCCCAATCCTAAGTGTGATTTCCTTGAGTTGCTTCCTTAAATTTGCTTCGGTATTACATGGGAGACTCCCCAAACTTCTTGTAGATAATGCATTTATAAACTGACCCATTTGAACATTTAGGTTGTGAATTAAAAAGGCATAGTTCTTTATTACTTGCATAAATTGCCCTTTTAACCTCTTCTAGGCCTCTTCCATACTGTGATTTTGTCTATGATCTTGTCTAATTTTGAATCACTTATATTGGACTTGTCTTGTCGAAATCCTGGTGGATCTTGATTTCTCAACTGAGTCCCTGCATTATACCAAGAAAAATTTAGGTGGTTCCTCCACCCAAGATTGTATGTGTTCAAATAGGGGTTATTCCCTCCTCCTCAATCAAACTGTGCTAACATATAGTTGAGTTGCTCTGTATTGTTGTTTTCCATTAAGAATTAATCAACGGTAACATGATTATCTTGCCCACATAACTTGCATCCATGCTAAATTACTTTAAATGGAGCTGATGAGGAGGCTTTTAGGCTGTTTAATTGTTTTTTTAAGTTGGAAATTTTAGCCTATAGTGTTATCACAGAATTGACAGTAATTACTCCCTTTTGATCTCAGAAGGTTGACTACTGTCTGCTTCTGTCCGACATTTAAAGACAGATATTATTTGCCATCTTCTCTAGCAAATATTTTACTTCCTTAACTTTTTTATGCATCGAGGATCCTATAGCAGCTCATCTATGTTGGATCGCGTACGGTCCGAGTATTCACAATACACTGCGAAAAAAGACCATACAACAACATGAGTATAATCGAGAATACCAAAGATGTACGAAAATACCTTATTTTCGTGGATAGATTGCTTCTTTTGAGATTCCAAGACACTGCAAAACGTGAATGCCCTCTACCGGTATCCATACGAGTATGCACGATCCGGGCTGCGGCTGTGGTGTGCTAGCACGTTCAGAAACTCTTCCGAACGTCGCACGATTATTCTCTCGGATGGCGGCTAGGGTTTCGTCTTTTTCTTCCCTTTTTAACCTAATGAGACCTAAGTTTCTCTATTTATAGAGAAACCCTAATCTCATTCAGGCCCTACTAAGTTTCGGCCCATTATATCATATATAATAAAAGCCCAATAACTTAATTAAATCCAGCCCAATAAATATATCTAAACATATTTATTCAACACCTAATAAATTAGGCCCAAGAGAATAAGCCCAGATCATATCACTCTTTGTGTGCGACCCTGTAGGCTCATTTGATGTTGGCAATGGGCTTGATCACACTTCAAGGCCCATAAGTCATAAGCGGCCTCTAGCAAGACATTATGACTACCCAAATCAAATGAGGATCGATAATCCGATTTAACCTGGTAACTATGGTTATAGGCTTGTCCTTTTGTAACACGATATCAAGATTAATCACAAGGCATGGTACATGTCAACCTTTGATTAATCATAGTTTCTTGATGCCCAAGTTGACGATTATAACAAATGACATTGATGACTCTTCATCAATTCATTTGAGCACGCCCATGCATTTCTTCATCACACTTGTCAAGAGGCCCAAATGATATCTCTCTCATTTAAGAGAGGTACAAATCCCATCTACGTCATTCACATCCTCCGCATGATTCATTTAGTGTCCAATATAAGACTATTTGTTATTCGGTTAAAATAACTTAGTCTAATATCAAAACACTAAATTCCTCATGTAGGAAACCATGATGACTTCAGGTCAAAGGACTAAAGTCAAACCATATAAAGAATCACTAATGACATTAAACCATGTAGTGTTCTTTATGTGGTCGGTCCAATATATGTTCTCTAACATATATCTATGTTTCGATTTGATATCTCATATCCATGATCGAGAAACGTGATCATCAATCGAACACATACTAGTCTTAATCCATTATTGTTCCACCAATAATGATCGACCAGGGACAGTCTACAATAGTCTTATAACGCTTATGGTTTTACTATCAAGTCACATACTTGATGACATAAGTCTAATACTATTCATGGAATGTAAATCACATTACATAAATGAAATACATGCATATATAAAGGAATACCTCATAATATAATATTAACAAGTCATAATGTTAATACATGAATGACAAATATCCATTGGCCTAGGGCACACTACTAACAATCTCCCACTTACACTAGGCCTAATCGGTCAGATATCTAATACCCATAGACCTCGTATGACTCTCATGTTTAGGCTGTGGAAGAGCCTTAGTAAGTGGATCGACAATGTTATCATCTGTGCCCACTTTGCATATCTTCACGTCTCCTCTCCCAATGATCTCTCTAATCAGATGGAAACGTCTGAGTATGTGTTGGATCTATGATGTGAGTTTGGTTCCTTAGCCTGTGCTATAGCTCCATTATTATCACAATAAAGGTCTATAGGACTTGCAATGCTAGGAACAACTCCAAGTTCAGTAATGAACTTCCTGATCCATACAGCTTCCTTAGCTGCATCCGAGGCAGCAATGTACTCAGCTTCAGTTGTAGAATCATCAACAGTGTCTTGCTTTGAACTTTTCAAGCTCACTGCACCTCCATTCAAATAGAACACAAAACCGATTGCAATCTAAAATCATCTATGTCGATGAAAACTAGCATCGGTGTAACCATTTACAACGAGCTCTCCTTCAAGTCCTCCATAGATTAGAACATATCCTTAGTTCTTCTCAAGTACTTAAGGATATTCTTAAACTGTTATCCAGTGACTCTCACCATAATTAGATTGGTATCTACTTGTTATGCTCAAAGCATATGAGACATCTGGTCGAGTACATAACATGGCATACATGATAGATCCAATTGCGATGCATATGGAATCTTACTCATGCGCTCAAGCTCCTTATCCAAGTAGGACAATCCTTCTTAGAAAGCTTGATTCCATGTGACATAGGCAAGAATCCTCTCTTAGAATCTTGCATACTGAACCTTTTCAGTATCTTATCTATGTATGTACTCTGACTTAGGCCTATAAGCTTTCTTAATCTATCTCTATAGATCTTAATGCCTAAAACATAGGCAGCCTCACCTAAGTCTTTCATTGAGAAATGTTTCCTTAATCAAATCTTGACATTCTGTAAGGTCGGAATATCGTTTCCAATGAGCAGTATGTCATCAACATATAAAGCTAAAAAGACAACAGTACTCCCACTAACCTTTTTGTAAACACAAGGTTCATCTTCATTCTTGATGAATCCAAACTCTTTGACAACTTCATCAAAACGAAGATTCCAGCTTCTTGATGCTTGCTTCAATCCATAAATGGATCTTTGAAGCTTGCACACCTTTCCCGAATTCTTAGGATGGACAAAACCCTCAGGCTGTATCATATATACATCCTTAAGTAAGTTTCCATTAAGGAAAGCCGTTTTGACATCCTTTTGCCATATCTCATAATCATAGTATGCAGCTATGGCAATAAGAATTCTAATGGATTTGATCATGACCACTGGAGAAAATGTCTCATCATAATCAATTCCATGAACTTGTCGATAACCTTTAGCAACAAGTCTTTCTTTATAAGTGTGCACATTTCCATCCATGTCGAGTTTCTTTTTGAAAACCCATTTGCATCCAATGGTCTTCAAGCCATCAGACGGATCAATCAAAGTCCAAAATTGATTGTCATACATGGATTGCATCTCTGCTTTCATGGCCTCTAACCATTTAGCAAATTCTGGACTTTCCATAGCTTCTTAATAGGTTGTGGGCTCATTATGATCAGTGAGCATCACATTGTCATCATCAATAACGAGAAATCCATATCTCTCGAGCTCATGACGAATCCTATCAGATCTACGTAGGCCTTGTGTTGTTGAAGACTACTCATCAAAAACTTATGAGCTCGTTTCAATCTCCTTTTCAGGCTCAATGTCATTTTGTGAAACTTGAATTTCTTCAAGTTGTACTTTACTCCCACTGTTTCCTTTGGAAACAAATTCCTTCTCTAAGAAAAAACTATTTCGAGCAACAAACACTTTGTTCTCTGCTGGGATGTAAAAGTAATATCCTTTAGTTTCCTTAGGATATCCCACAAAATAACATTTTTCAGATTTGGGTGCCAACTTGTCGGCAATTGGACACTTCACATAAGCTTCACAACCCCAAATCTTTAGAAAAGATAAATTGGGACGCTTCCCAGTCCATATCTCATAAGGTGTCTTTTCTACAGCCTTTGAAGGAATACGGTTCAATATGAATGCTGTTGTTTCTAAAGCATAGCCCCAGAAATATTTTGGAAGATCAGTTTGACTCATCATTGATCGAACCATATCTAATAGAGTTTGATTTCTCCTTTCAGAAACACCATTCCATTGAGGAGTTCCTGGAGGAGTCAATTGTGAAACGATTCCACAATCCTTAAGATAATCATCAAACTCTTGGCTTAAGTATTCACCTCCTCGATCAGATCGAAGGATTTTAATTATTTTGCCAAGCTGATTTTGTACTTCATTCTTATATTCTTTGAACTTTTCAAAAGATTGTGCTTCATTAAATAGACATACCCATATCTACTGAAGTCATCTGAAAACGTAATGAAATACAAATAACCTCCTCTCGCTGAAATGCTAAAAGGACCACATACATCGGTATGTATAAGGTCCAATAGCTTATCGCCCTTTCCCTTTACTCAAAGGGGCCTTTGTCATCTTACCCAGTAAACAAGAATCACATGTCTCAAAAGATTCAAAAGAATCAATGAATCCATCTTGATGGAGTTTTGAAATGCGTTTTTCATTTACATGGCCTAAACGACAATGCCAGAGATAGGTTGGGTTCAGCTCTTCCAAATAGAGTTTGCGGTTCCTTTTCCAATGACCAGGTTCATTGCAGTGGAAGCAAACTCCCTCCTTGGGTGCCTTAGTCTTAGCTTTGGGCTTGGGCTTGGACTTGGTTACTTTACTTTTGCCCTTCGTTGTGCCCTTCTTCTTGAAACCTTTTCCCTTTTGAACCACAAAAACTTCATTGGTGGTCTTTACCTTTCCCTTTAAGTTCTCTTCAGCAGTTTTCAGCATCCGATGCAATTCATCAATGGACTTCTCCATATTATGCATGTTGTAGTTAAGAATGAACTGATCATATTCATCAGTCAAGGATGATAGAATAAGATCCGTTGCCAATTCTTGACTAACAGGTGCACCTAATTTCTCAAGATGATGAATGTAACTCTTCATCTTGAGAACATGAGCACTCACGGGTGTGCCAGGAGTCATCTTGCATGAATTCAATGCCTTAGTGGTTCTAAACCTCTCTTGGCGTGCTTGCTCTTGAAACATAGTTTTCAGTTGAGCAAGCATGTCATAAGCCTCCATTTCCTCTAAATCCTTCTGAAGGTCAGAGATCATGGCGCCTAACATAAGGCATGACACATCCGTAGAGTCATTGATATGCTTCATGTAAGCATCCTTTTGAGCCTTAGGTGCATTTGCCGGTGGTTCCTCAGGGATGGGCACTTCTAAGACATAAAGTTTTCTTTCTTGCTTGAGAACAATTCTCAAGTTCCTATACCAATCTAGGAAATTTGTTCCACTAAGCTTTTCTTTCTCTAAGATAGATCGCATAGAAAGGTTTGTGGATGGAGTAGCCATAATCTACAAAAATTATGCAACAAGGGTCAACATTCATATATTATGAGGTATTAGCTCCCACTCAAATAAATAACCCTCAATTGAAAAATGGGAGAAACAAGATCCATATTTCACTAAGTCCTAAGAAAGCTTTGGCTTAACACTCAAAACTTAGTTATTTAGGTAGAAAACTCTTTTCAATTACATCACATGTAACTCTTGATGGGCTTATGTTAAAATACATCTTATGTACTGCATGTATGTAAAAACCCAATCTTATGCCCTAAGCCCAAAACCGTTTTGATAGCTTAGTCAAGTTTAACCATACTTTACCTATGAATAGCACCATTATTCAAATGTCTTCCCTAGATGATTCCTACATGCCTTGCTTTGGCAAAAACCCACATAAGGATAAGCTAGAGATAAACATTGGTAAAGATTTATGGAAGGCATATAAACTTGAAATTATGAAGAGGGTCGTTCTTAGTACATTATGAAGGCTACTAATCCTATTAGTAAGGGTGTTTGTACTATGCTATTTCTAATCCTATATCACAACATACTTGAGTATATATATATTAGAAGTATAGAATAGTAACTTACACATGAATATAAATATTCAAAAAATATAAATAAACACATGTAACATCACCCAGAATATATAACACATAACAAATAAACAAGTGTAGGAAAATCGCCTTTCATGGGCTTGCCAATCATTGGAAAAGTCGATAGTCGATCGTCGACTTGTGCTACCGATCGAAAGATGATAGTCGATCGGTCGACTTGTGCCGATCGATCGAACCAATTCCAATCATCGAACAAACGTTTTCACCAAAACTCATCTCCGCTTCCAACCAATCATTGAACACTTCTAGTCATTGAAGAGATGCTAGTCGACTGGTCGACTTGTATTAGTCGACTGGAACCATTTTCAGTCGACTGGAACGAACATTTTTCGCTAAAATGCTCATCTCCGCTCTCCAACCAGTTGACTGGAACACTTCTAGTCGACTGGAAGAGATGCTAGTCGACTGGAATATCCTTGTCCAACATGAATACTTGGATTTCCCATTCCAGATCCATGTCTCACATGGTGGAAACCCTAGCAGCCACCACCTGTCGGTTAAACCCTTCATGCTTATCATATATTCTCATCAGTACCAAGATAATCAACAGATCCGAAAAGAACATGCATGAAATAAAAAATACTTTCATATCACGCAACCAAAACGTGAGCACATGTAATCAAAACATGCATATTTTTTATCTCTACAGAATCCAAATCCGTAAACACATGTAATCCAAACATGTATATATTTTCGATTATACATATGCCAAAATCGTGAACACATGTAATCAAAAACACGTATATTAACGATTTTACGAAGAACCCGGCTCGATACCACTTTGTTGGATCGCAGACGGTCCGAGTATTCACAATACATCATGGAAAAGACCATACAATAGCATGAGTATAATCGAGAATACCAAAGATGTACGAAAATACCTTATTTTGTGGATAGATTGCTTCTTTTGGATTCCAAGACACTTTGAAACGCGAATGCCCTCTACCGGTATCCACACGAGTATGCACGATCCGGCTGCGGTACGTGGTGTGCTAGCACGCTCGAAAACTCTTCCGAACGCGTCATCGATTATTCTCTCGGATGGCGGCTAGGGTTTCGTCTTTTCTTCCTTTTAACCTAATGAGACCTAAGTTTCTATTTATGGAGAAACCCTAATCTCATTCAGGCCCTATTAAGTTTCGGCCCATTATATCATATATAATAAAAGCCTAATAACTTAATTAAATCCAGCCCAATAAATATATCTAAATATATTTATTCAACACCTAATAAATTAGGCCCAAGAGAATAAGCCTAGATCACATCACTCTTTGTAATGCGACCAGAGGCTCATTTGATGTTGGCAATGGGCTTGATTACACTTCAAGGCCCATAAGTCATAAGCGGCCTCTAGTAAGACATTATGACTACCCAAATCAAATGAGGATCGATAATCCGATTTAACCTGTAACTATGATTATAGGCTTAGTCCTTTTGTAACACGATATCAAGATTAATCACAAGGCATGGTACATGTCAACCTTTGATTAATCATAGTTTCTTGATGCCCAAGTTGACTGATTATAACAAATGACATTGATGACTCTTCATCAATTCATTTGAGCACGGCCATGCATTTCTTCAGTCACACTTGTCAAGAGGCCCAAATGATATCTCTCTCATTTAAGAGAGGTAGAAATCCCATCTACGTCATTCACATCCCTCCACATGATTCATTTAGTGTCCAACATAAGACTATTTGTTATTCGGTTAAAAATAACTTAGTCTAATATCAAAACACTAAATTCCTCATGTAGGAAACCATGATGACTTCAGGTCAAAGGACTAAAGTCAAACCATATAAAGAATCACTAATGACATGAAACCATGTAGTATTCTTTATGTGGGTCGGTCCAATATATGTTCTCTAACATATATCTATGTTTCGATTTGATATCTCATATCCATGATCAAGAAACGTGATCATCAATCGTAACACATACTAGTCTTAATTCATTATTATTCCACCAATAATGATCGACCGTGACGATCTAGAATAGTGTTATAACGCTTATGGTTTTACTATCAAGTCACATACTTGATGACATAAGTCTAATACTATTCATGGAATGTAAATCACATTACATAAATGAAATACATGCATATATAAAGGAATACCTCATAATATAATATTAACAAGTCATAATGTTAATACATGAATGACAAATATCCATTGGCCTAGGGCACACTACTAACAATCTATGGTGACCCTCATGGGTTGATTAACTCCATTATAAAAAGTTTGTAATAGGAATTCCTTCTGCAGGTTATGATGAGGACATCTTCTTTGTAAGTCCTTTTACATCTCCCATGCCTCGTATAGAAGCTCTCCCTCCTTTTGTTGGAAATTAGTAATTTCCTTTATCAGTCTTATCATCTTTGTTAGAGGGAAGTACTTGTTTAGAAAAGCATGCATTATCTGCTCCTATGTCGTTACGTTGACTAGGTTGAGTGAATGGTACCACCCCTTTGCTCTATCCCTAAGTGTAAAGAGAAAGAGTCTCATCCTAACATCATCTTTTGACATACCATTATATCGAAAGGTATTACTTATTTGTAAAAAGTCCACTAAATGAGCATTGGGATCTTCATTAGCTAACACATAGAGCTTTATGTTAGACTGCAGTATATTCAACAGATGCTGGTTTGATCTTAAATGAGTTTGCTTGCACAAGTGCTCAAGTAACTCCTTGTTATTCCGCATTACCCTGACCTCATGAAGTTCATTAGAGTTCTTTACTGCTCTCCGCGATTGAATTCTTCTACCATCATTCTTTCTATCTCTTCTTGATGTTTAGCTTTTAAGATTTCTCTTTATTGCCTGGTGATGTCAAAAGCTGGAGTTTCATCTACCTTGCTTGAACTCTGAGTGATTTTTGTGTTTATGCGATTGCAAGGAATGGTGAAAATTCCTTAAAGCAAAGAAATTCAAAACATCCTAATGCTAAATTCTCCAGCAATGGCACCAATAACTTGTTGAGCAAGTTTTTTATATAATAAAACTCTCAATATCCGCAAATATGTGGATCGTATCTTGTAGTATTAAGGTTATTGCTCCCACAAGGACTATGAACGCCTAAACATTTTGAATCTAACTTTGTCTAACATATTATGAAATTGAATTGAATTAAATTAAATAACAAAAATTGAAATAATTGAATAGAAAAAACAATTAAACAAATAAACAAATGAGCTGCCAACAAAATTAGGGTTTGATCAAAGTCAAATACTTAGGAACTATTCTATCGTTATTTTGATTCCCTTATTCTTGTTAATTCAATTATGTTTGATCTTAGATTTCCTAATGTTTTGATTACTCTCTCTTAAGATCTAGTCAATTAAACCTGATTGAATTTGATAATTATATATTTGCAATCTCTCGATTTAGAAAACTATTCCTAACTTATTCAATTAGATATGAAGCAATAATTAGATAATTGATTTCACAAACAAGATCTCTCTTTGATTGATCGTTAATTTGATAATTTTGGATCTATTAAGTTGCCAACTCTTGTTGTATGTTTTAACACTAATTACTTTGATTCACTCTCTCGATTTATTATCAAGTATATGCACAATGATTAAAGTTCCCAAAATAACTCCATAATAATTCCTAATCTAAATTTAGAAATCCATGGACATATTATACATCATATAAATCCAATTACACATTAAGGATAATGAAGAAAATAAAAGGAAAAGAATAAAAATTGTTTGATTCCTTGATCTAGAATGTTGGAATTTCCTGAATTCTTTAAGCACTTTACTTTTGATCCAGTTTGATGAATCGCTGTTACCTCTTTTTGATGTTTTTCATGTTCTTGAATAGTGCATTAGGGTTTGAGGGTTATGTTTAGGGTTTTTTTTTCACTTTGTTTGGTTCAAAAAATATCCATGAACTTTAAAAATATGAAAAAATTCGTGTCTGAAAAAACTTATGTCACAATTATGATAGAGAGCTAAGCAGCCCATGCACGCCTGTCACGATTGTATTCCTTATGCATGATCATGACACCTTCTATACTTTCAATATTTTCTTCAGTCTTTAATTTCCTTATTTCTAACACTTTCAAATATATCAAACACCTCATGAACCATAAGATTAAGATTAAATTCATGCTCTAAATCATACAAACAAATTGTGGTAGAAAGAAGAAAAAAAAGTAAAAACATTTGCGAGAAGTAGGAAATCAAAGAGATACGACCATGGAAGTAAATTCATGGTTGGAAAAGCATTGAATTAGGATTGTCGTGGCCATGCGATTTAACTTGTTCTAGAACAAGTTGAAGTTTACCTCTCCGGCGGATGTCTGTTCATCGATGATGAACTTGAATTAAACTGGCTGTTAAAAACAAATTTCTTCTCTTAATGAATCAGGTTTAACATTATTAAGAACAAATATAAGTTGGGGAATTTTCATTTCTTTTTATTCAACTTCAAATGTTGGTTTTCAGCAACATGTTCGGTACATTCTGAATTTGTTGGAACAATAAAAAATGTTCACAAGATTAGTGAATCCTTACTTGACAGAAAAACTATTTTGTAGCAAAATATTTGACTTGATGACATCAAATCCCAAATCTAGAATTTTCTTCCAGCTTACTTCAACTATATGCAAATATTATTTTTGTACTGTTTCCAAGTCCAAGGATGCGTTCCGACATTTGGACTTTCCGAGGAACTAGGGAAACAAACCCAGATATCTTAGGTTAGGTCACCTATTACGTGTATACTTTACAGTCATTTGCATTTCTTCTGCATCAATTTCTAGCGGAGCACCGCCCCAACTTGAACGCTAGCAATTCAAAAGACGGCATAGAAAATTGAGCGTAAGTTGACAAAGAATCAGCCTCGTATCATGAAAGAGCAAACAAAGCTTATCTGGCTCCTTCACAAATTGATTGAGATTCTTACCTTCCAAAAGCGACAACAGTGACTGCATAAGTGAGCATGGAATCGATCGGTCAGCTATTAAAACGCGAAACAACAAGGGTTAGTGGACCATAGTGGTCAAGCATTTCAATTTTGTTTAGGTGAAGAGACCAAGCACCCTTATTTAATCTTTGGTCCTAACAATCACGTGATTCTTGAGTTCGTTCCATTACATTCTTATCTGCTCTTCGTTCATTCTTTTTTGAAAAGTAAAAGAAATTATAATAAAACAAATCAGTACAGGAACAAGTGGATCAAGAGCAACATGGAGCAAAATAGGATCTACTAGAAACCAACCTAAGATTATAAATAAAAAAGAAGTCAAGCACTAGTTAAATGCAACAGTTATACAACTACTGTCCAATCTCAGTTACACCATCCATGTAAAAGTTATCAGTTCCTTGCGGAAATCGGGAACTTCTTCTACTGATGAGCTATCCAATTCACATTATATCCTGGCTCATGTCCCTATCTATCCCATTGACAATCAGTTGTTCTTTGATCTATTTATTATAGAGCATAAATATCCTCCCATCCCATTCAACACCATCTGTTAAATTTATTTGTGAATTTAACATTTTAGCCAAAAATCGGAATTGTGCCCTAATTTCACTTAAATATAACAGTCGACATCTAGTCTTGCGTAAATAATTATTCAAAGTAATTCCTTTCATACCGTTCAAGGTTTGAAGTTTATTTTTTATTGCCACTTAAACACAAATGAGAACATGGAGTGTTGGTTTTGAACCACACTAAATGCTTCCAGAAAACTTGTGTAGCGGACTCTTTGAATACCTTAATGCATGAGTTACTATTATTGAACATGCCATAACTATGCCTCCTCTAAATTATTTTATCTCGCTTCATATTTGAACTATAAACTAGGGTTGATTCCATAATTTGATTGAAGCTTTTGAATCACAGGTCACCGGTGGTCACCTTCTTCTTTTGGTCAAGCACATATCCCTCTATCTGACTTTTGCTTTAGTTTCTGTTTTTCCACTTGAGCTCCCTAACCAAAAGATATTCCTCAATAGCTTCTCAATTTGCCTGACCGGGTTAAGTAGTAAGAATGGATGACTACACCAGTGGACACAGAGATTCTTTAGTATTGCTACTATTAGTTGGTGCTTTCCTATAAATGTAAGGAGTTTACAAGTCTAGTGATCCCCTTGTAATTGAGTCAAATATAAGCTGACACTCATTATATGTGATTCTCCTATCAAATGTAGGAACTAAATATATTTAAATGGTAAATTTTATAGCCTAAGTTTTAAGACCTTAGATAAACTATTAGCCTAAAGCAATTAGTCATAATAAATAAAGATGAAGCTTTTGTTTAGGTTTGGGTTTATAGGCAACTTAAAATATTACTAGAAGTTTGGATAGTTTCCATAAGTAGCTTAACTGAGTTTAGGGCTCACACCACTTGACAGAAGTTTATCATATGTAAATGAGAGGTGAAACCACTTCAATTTTTTGCACCTATGGTGATATGTGTAATCTCCACTCTCTTTTGGTCGTTTGGATAGCATTCTAGTTAACACTTCTACACCTAAAGTGAATAAATATGGAGACATAAAATCTCCTTGCCTCAAGCCTTTTAATCTTTGAAAAGATGTTGTAGGTTTCCTATTAAACAATATGGGATATGAGACTAAAGTCATATATTGCTCAATCCTTGAAAAAACGTGCTCAGGAAACCAAGTGCTATTAGTGAATCTAGTACAAGCCTCCAATTCAAAGAATTATAGGTTTTATTGACATCCAATTTCATAAGACAACTTCTTAAAAGCTTCATGAACATATAACTTCTGAATATTTCCTATTCAATTAACAAGTTATCCCTCGTACTTCTCCATTGCATAAAAGCACCTTATCATGGATTAATGATCATCTTTAACACATCCTTAAGTCTTAGAGTTATAAACTTAGAAATGATTTTATTAAGGATGTTCACTACAAGAAATTGTATTTTTAGTGAAAATAAAAGTTGTCACTAAAAGCAGTAATATTACTCACTATTACTAATAGTGTCCAATTTTTGAAGTCATCACCTACCGTCATAAATACCTCCGTCACTAATGAAATAGTGACTAATTTAAGATATGGTCACAATTATGCAACACTTTTGTGACATAAATACTGACACTAAGACTTATGAAATTTGTGACAAAACTATATGGTCACAATAACTTTACATGTTTGTGACAAGTTTATAGTCACAAATAATATAAAGTAGTGACGAATTAAGCCGTAACAGTTCTCCATTTTATTGTGACAAAATTGTCGGCACTAAAACCTATCAAATGTGTGACAATCCTATATGGTCACAACAACTATACTTATTTATGACAAGTTTGTTGACACAAATAATATAAAGTAGTGACGAATAAAGTTATAACAATATTTCATTATATTGTGACAAAAGTGCCGACACTAAAACATATGGAATGTGTGACAACACTATATGATCACAGTAACTTTACATATTTATGACAAGTTTTTTGACACAAATAATATAAAGTAGTGACAAATAAAGTCGTAAAAGTACTTCATTTTATTGTTAGAACATTATCGCCACTAAAATAATTATAAATACTGACAAAATATTTGTCACTAATAATTTTTTTATCAGCGTCCATTACTTCTTGGTCACTAATATTTTAATAAAAAAGTGTCAACATCATTTTGTCACAAAAATGAATATTGGTTCTTACAAAAAGTATTGTCACTAACTATGTTTATTACTATCACAAATGAAACTATAAATTCATCAACGAAATTACATTAGCTGTAAAAGAAAATTGTATTAGTGTCTATATTGTGTAAAAGATTTCGTCACAAGTATGAAAGCTATATATTACAATAATGTTGTCACTAAATACATAATATATGTTACAATAAATTTATCACTAATGCCTTATCATATACATCTGATATGTGTAACAAATCTTCACTAGAAAACCCAATGAATGAAGAGGCTGAGTAGGCATCAATGTATCTTTTCACCTACAATAGAAAATTACGAAATGACAGAAGGTAACGAAAAGAAGGATGTCTTGAAATTAACAGCGAATGCAGAATCATTTAAAGAGAAGGCAATACCAAATTGGGAGCACAAGAAGAGGTATTAAAGTCAGATGGAAGCGGATAGGAAGATTTCTTAAAACTCATGCCCAACATTAATGTTTCAACCTACAACATGTAATTTTGTTACAAAGGAAACAGAGAATGAAACCAAATTGAACTTCAGAAAGTTAAATCATATACCTCTTCAACGCTTCCTTCACCGTGATCACCATTCAGGGTTTGTCCATGGTCGCCCATAACAAGAAGGAAAGTGTTTTCATGCAAGCCACCTAAACTAGACTCACCATCCAGAATTCTGATAAGCTTCTGCAGTCGAATTTGTGGTAAAGCATTATCAAATAAGAATTAAACATACAGGAAAGATTAAAATCAACAGACAAAGGCAGTTTGATAATGGAAACAAGATGAGCTTATTCCATCATAGGCAACAAATGTGCATTGAGAAAGTTCACATGTATAATAGAGTGAATGAATAAGTAACCAATGTGTATTGAGAAACTTCACATGTATGGTAAAGTCAATGAAGGTAGGACAATTGGAATAATAGAATACCCAAAATTTTGCAAACTTCACTTTTCAGTCACTAAAGACCAGCAAAAGCTCAATTTCTAGTTCACTGAATAATAGAATACCCAAAATTTTGCAAACTTCACTTTTCAGTCACTAAAGACCAGCAAAAACTCAATTTCTAGTTCACTTCTTATATTCTTTCCAAAAAAATTCCAGGCATCAATCTAACATTAATAGCTGAAAGTTTGTGTCTTTCCCATAATTAAAAGGGCTGAAGGAGATAATTCTAATTGTTTCTTCAGTTTGATAGATGTACATCATACTTATCCTACCAAAGTATAATAACGTAATCAACTCCATTCCAACAAATGAAATCATGATATGATGATAAAAGAAAAGTATACCAATGAAATAGGGAGAGCAAACATCCCCTCACAACCCATAACCCACAACTTACAACCTATACCCCGTGACAAACAAATTGGAAAAATGAATTAAACAAACAGAAGAATAGACACGCATAAGATAAACCAAGTAAACTATATGCTCACACATAAGACCAAAGCCCCAAACTAGAAAAAGTGGGAAAAAGTACCTTGATCATTTCTAGAAGTAAAGATTATCATTCTCGTCTTATCTCTAATCAAGCATTCAGTAATCCAATTACAAAGACTAGTCTACCTCAATTATAAAGACCAGTCTACCTCAATTACCTCTCTTATAGAGCTCATTACTACTAGCATAAGGGAGCAACTGATTATAAATAAGTTAAACCTATACTGTAGTAGGAGAATGACTTATGTATAGATGATATAGCCATATCTAGTTTCTAATCCAAAGAAGCAGCTACTAAATCCACGCAATCAACTATGCAGAAGCTAATATACAACCATAGAACCACAACCACAGTTCACAAAAGGAAATTAAGGAATGCACATAATAGATTCATTCCCCTTCTCAGGGATGAACACAGTATGAGGTACATAGTTAAAATTCATCTCAATGAAAAAAAAGGAGAAGTATGAGAGAATCTAAAAACATACCTGGGTAGGGTTAGCCCAACCCCTTTTCAAGAATGTTGTTGAAGTCCCTATAATCTTATAGGGAAGCAAATCAAAAACATAGAAATCAGATCAGACATACCAGATTCGACAACAGGGATATATGGAAGAAGAAATAGAGAAATTCATGAAAAAGGATCTGACCTGAATCCTCTTCTTCCTCTTCAAACTGTCACCGAATGTTAAGCCCACACAGAAATCCCCTTCCATCTCCAAAAGTAAAGATGTCCGAGAAGGAGATGTTTACCTGTGGAATAGAGTCAGGTGGAAGTAGATTAGAGAACAGAATGTCCATTGGAGTCACCTGGAAGTCACGAAGAGTCTCCTGGAAACGAAGAAATTTCTTAGAGGAAACCCTAATTGCTAAATAATGAATGTTGGGACCCGATCCGAGAACCGGATCCCAACCAAAAAATAGGAACGGATACGAAGAAAGGGGCGAATTCAAATTGGATAATTTGAATTCGATAACTACAAACAAAGCGAAAGCGGAAGCAAAGCGAATGCAAATCGAATACAGAATCGAAAGAAGCCAATCGGGACGGTTACAATCAAAGGCGCAATAGAGACGGATCGAATTCAAACTTACAATCAAAGTATACAAATGAAGCCAAATCGAATGGCATAACAAATGTCCGACATCCATGAATACAATACAAAGACAACAACGATCGCGTTGGAAACCTAGACTAAGACATATCCGAAAATCGAGCAAGATTTTTTTGCCTCAAGAATCACTTCAATCGGATCTCTACAGATCCTGAATTTCTCAAAATAATGAACTATGTTTGGAAAATTTCCCGACTCACTTTGATTAATTTAATCAACCTCAATTTAATCTAAAAAATTCACAAATTTTCTATAAAAATGAAATTCATTGTCTTAGGAATCCAACGCTTCAAGAATCAACTCAATCGGATGTCGGACGGAAAAGATATGAGCAAAATAGTGGAGGAGGAAGCAACAAAGAAAATCAAAACAGCGTCGCATGAAGGGTCCGAAAACGACACCGTATGAAGCAAAAACGCGCGTGCAAAGAAAAGGAGAAATCAAAACGACGTCGCGTGGAGAAACGAAAACGGCGTCGTGTTGGCGGAGCGCCCGCGCGTGCAGGCGAGGGCTCGTTCTCCCTCCCGAGGCGATGCGTCGCCCTAGCGACGGCGATACGTCATTTTCATTTTTTTTTAAAGCCTAATTAAATCCGAAACTTCCAATCTTAATAACTCTTAATCTCGAACTTCAAATGTGACAAAATTGGTCTCTATGGAAAGCTTAAAGGAAGCTCTACAACTTCTATGAAGGAAATAAAAATCAATTCGACTCCTAAGGGAGTCCAGTTTCAGTCAAAGATTCTGTCCTCTAATATATCATGCTAAAACCATAACATAAACTTGTAAAAATCATAACTTACTATTCCTTGATCGAAAAATTACATACTTTATAGCAAAATAAAGATCAAATCAAATCCTTCAACTTTCATGAAGAACTTAAAGGCTAATTTCACCTCTAACTAGGTTAATTCTTCAGTCAAAGCAACAGCCATAATTAAGTCAACCCATAACACATCTAAACTTTGACTGACCATAACTTTCACTCCCGATATCGAAAAATTACAAACTTTATGGCTACAGAAAGCTCTTAACATAATCTACCAGTTTCATGTAGATCATTTTATCAAATTTTGCCTAAATCAAAAGTCAACCCTCAAAGGCCAAAAAGTCAAACTTCTCACAATTTTTTTCATCTTCTCACACTTTCTCTCTTTATTTCTTGATTTTCAACTTAATTTCAATCAACTCATCCACTTTTGAATATTTCTTATTTTCACTCAAAAATCGGGGTCCAACATTTCTCCCCCTCTTAAAAGAATTTCGTCCTCGAAATTTATATTTGATTAGACACCAAGTAACTTTTTCTCTTACTTTTTGGCACTGGTCACACACTTTCTAACTGATTTCTCGTCATACTTATTTTTCACTTATACAATATCATAGCAAAACACTATTTCATTTTATCTTATCTCCAAACAGTCATTCTTTCATTTCACAAAAGTATAATCAATTCAATTTCATCCAAATGCTATCATTCAATTCAAATCTCAATTTTTATCATCACAAACCTAAAATTCATCAAAGTTCTTAATCCTCATCAATCACTTAGTTAGGTCTTCACATAATTCATAAAAATCCATCTCCATGCTCATCTTTCACTTACAAATGGATATACAAAATTAAATCATCATAATCACTTCATCAAATAATCACTTTTATTCTTCACATAATTCACGACAAATCATTTATATCAATTCAACATTCCTAAAGTCATTAATACTTATTGTCTTCGAAATCAAACGATCACTTAGCACATTCTCACAAATTCAATTTTATCCTTACACACTCTTCTCAATCTTACATGCCCAGTTAAGATCCTAATACTGGGCTCTGATACCATAAATGTTGGGACCCGATCCGGGAACCAGATCTCAACCGAAAAATAGGAACGGATACGAAAAACGGGGCGAATTTAAATTGGATAATTTGAATTCGATAACGACAAACAAAGCGAAAGCGAAAGCAAAGCGGAAGCAAAGCGAATGCAAATCGAATACAGAATCGGAAGAAGCAAATCGGGACGGTTACAATCAAAGGCGCAACAGAGACGGATCGAATTCAAACTTACAATCAAAGTATACAAATGAAGCCAAATCGAATGGCATAACAAATGTCCGACATCCATGAATACAATACAAAGACAACAACGATCGCGTTGGAAACCTAGACTAAGACATATCCGAAATCCGGTGTAAATTTTTTTTTCTTTCTTTCTTTTTCTTATAACCATTTTTACTCAAACTCATGCAAATCATACAATTTCCTTTTTCTTGGAAATTTATTAATTTCATAATCTCACTCAAATCATAACAAACTTCTTAACATTTATACCAATCTCATAAATCCATCTTTCATACATCTAAATCTCATTTTTATTCATTTTCAATTTATCTAACAAAATTTCGGCAGCATAACGGCTGCCTTTGACCTAACCCAAAACCTACAAATGGTTCAAAATATACTTCTAAATGCCCAATCAATCATACAATCATCAAAATCAACCGGACCCTCCGTCCAGAATCTCAGCAGAAACAAACGCAATCTTAGTTCTAAACATTTCAATCATTCTTATACATAACCATAACTCATCATCATACACAAACTTTGAATCGCAACTCAACATATAAATCCATAATTTACTTATATCAACACAATATACACAATTTCATACTCTCATACATCAAGTCATAATCCTCATACATTCTGAAATACATGCTCGAAATACATCATAATAAACAATATTAATATCAAAATCTCCATTCACAAAAAAATACAGATGATGCAAAATTGAGCTTGACGCTCTTTCATCCGATCTCCTGCTCGAATACCTGGAGATTGGGGATGAAAGTAGGGGTGAGCTCGAAAGCTCTTGGATAACACATTTATAAATTGACAAATAAGCATAAATCATTTTTCATAAGCGTTTTGCCAAAAGGACTAATTTTTCAAACTTTGTAACTTTTCCAATAGTTTCCTCAAACCTTTCAATTTTTCAAACTTTTCATATAAATCCCACTTTTCATTTCTCAATTTTAAACATGAATGCAGCACACGAAAACAAAGCAAAAGCACGTAACATATCAAAATGGTCTGGTTCGGTTCAAAGAACGTATCGCACATTCTCAAGATAATGGTCTCAGATAGTCAGAGCAGAACGTATTACACTTTCCCGATATATGGTCCAAGTATAGCCGTGAAGGAGTCCAAATCGGAGTCCGTCTACTAGCGGCAAATGGGAGAAGGCTATAAATGAATAGAGAGTGCATCGACTCACGAGGACCCGACCAAACCCACATAACACATAAGTTTAAAACGAAATTGAATTGCGTAAGGCATTTTCAAAATCTTAATTTTCTTGAAAATTTTCATATCTCCATATAATTCCACATACAAATCAAATTGTCCAAGGCACAATTTTGAAACTTGATTTTATACCTTCACATAAGGCATACAACTCAATCAATTCAATAATGCCACAAACATAGCAATTATCAAAACATTCATATATAATGATGCAAATTTGTTCAAAACACATTCGAAAATCATAAATCCACTATTAACCAACATTTTTCAAACATTTGCAAAAACAATAATTTATCAAAAATCCAATTTTTGCTTTCTTTAAATTTTTCAAAATTGCTTTCTTTAATTTTTCAAAATTGCATGTACAGCTTACAAATCAAAATATAAATATGCTACCCACCTGAAATTAATGCCAAAAACTTGTTCCAAGCTCCAAATTAACCATTTCTTCTTTCTTCCTTCCAATTTAAAATAACCTAAGCCAATTTCATCAAAATTCAACCTCATAAATAACATAATTCTTAAAATTGATGTCATAATTCATCAATTTATACTAATTTTAAGATATCTAAATCACCAATTTCTAAAATCTTCAAATTTCAAATTTGACCTAAATCGATTCACTCAAATTCAATATCATATTTAACTTAATTTCTCAATTTGAGCTTAGAAAACATTAATTCCTTACATATTCAAACTATCTAAATCTCCAATTTTCAAAAACCTCAATTTTCAAAATTGGCCTAAACCAATTTACACAAATTCAATATCATAAATCACAATTTCTTCAAAATTGATTTCATATATCACCAATTCATCATACTTTCCATGATTCTGAGCCAATAATTTGCAAAAATTCCAAATTCTAAAATTGGGCAAAATCCCTACTCACATAAATCCAAAATTAAATCCAACATACTTAGCAATCTCTCAAATTGACTTTAAATACCACAAACCCATATCATAATCATGCTAAATCAACCAAAAATTTTAGAAAATCTCAAAGCTTGAAATTTCCTCTTACCTCATTTCTCCTCCAATTTTCGGATTTCTTGGCTCATGATGAAGTTCTCTTCATTCTCCATCATTTTCCTCCTTGAAAGAAGCACGAAAATCATCTTAGAAGCTTGGAAAAAATCAAAAACCCTCACTTCTCTGTCTTCTTTCTCCATGGACGAACCTTCTCTCCTCTTTCGCTTCTTATTTTCTTCTTCTTTTCTCTAAAAATCATGTCTTTCCTTTCCCAAACGACATCCCCTTGTGTTTTTAAAGCCATGTCATTAAATGATAGATAAATGACCATATCGCCCCTCCATTCAAAGCTTAAAGTCATCCTTACTTGCGGGTTTGATTTGCACTATCAATTTAAAGGAATTTGCCAAAACTTCCTTCTAGAGAAATGTTCCTCTATGTTTTAATTTAATAATGCCACAAAAATCATCCAATTCGGAGCACTACATCAAAAGTTATGCTCAAAACATTTCGGGTATGTTTATGTTCTAACACATTTTCTAGCACGTTATTTCCATCCAGAAATTAACATTCTTAATCCCAAAATTGACATTCGATGTCTTCATAATAATTGTATCCCTATTGCTCTAGTTTAATTCAAAACAAGAATCACCTCGTTTCGATTTCCAGAGCAAAAGTTATGCTCAAAATACTTTCAGATGTTCCTAATCCAAAAACTGCACTCTAATATGAACTTCCATTTATAATTTGAAGGTCTTAGGGGCAAAATTGATATTTCATTTCTTCATATGATTTGTAGCCCCTTGTCTTAACTTTATTTCGCCTCAAGAATCACTTCAATCGGATCTCTATAGATCCTGAATTTCTCAAAATACTGAACTATGTTTGGAAAATTTCCCGACTCACTTTGAGTAATTTAATCAACCTATATTTAATCTAAAAAATTCACAAATTTTTTATAAAAATGAAATTCATTGTCTTAGGAATCCAACGCTTCAAGAATCAACTCAATCGGATGTCGAACGGAAAAGATATGAGCAAAATAGTGGAGGAGGAAGCAACAAAGAAAATCAAAACAGCGTCGCATGAAGGCTCTGAAAACGGCGCCGGTTGAAGCAAAAACGCACGCGCAGAGGAAAGGAGAAATCAAAACGACGTCTCGTGGAGAATCGAAAACGGCGTCGTGTTGGGGAGCGCCACAGCAGAAGAGAGAGGCTCGCTTCGTCATCGCGATCGATCGTCGCCCTAGCGACGGCGAAGAGCAACTTCGCCTCGTGAGGGATGATGCATCGCCTAGCGGCGGCGACACGTCATTTTCATTTTTTAAAAAACCTAATTAAATCTAAAACTTCCAACCTTAATAACTCTTAATCCCGAACTCCAAATGTGACAAAATTGGTCTCTATGGAAAGCTTAAAGGAAGCTCTACAACTTCTATGAAGGAAATAAAATCAATTCGACTCTAAGGAGTCCAGCCATCAAAGATTCGTCTCTAATATATCATGCTAAAACCATAACATAAACTTGTAAAAATCATAACTTACTATTCCTTGATCGAAAAATTACATACTTTATAGTAAAATAAAGATCAAATCAAATCCTTCAACTTTCATGAAGAACTTAAAGGCTAATTTCACCTCTAACTAGGTTAATTCCTCACCAAAGCTTCAGCCATAATTAAGTCAACCCATAGCACATCTAAACTTTGATCGACCATAACTTTCACTCCCGATATCGAAAAATTACAAACTTTATGGCTACAGAAAGCTCTTAACATAATCTACCAGTTTCATGTAGATCGTTTTATCAAATTTTGCCTAAATCAAAAGTCAACCCTCAAAGGCCAAAAAGTCAAACTTCTCACAATTTTTTTCATCTACTCACACTTTCTCTCTTTTTATTTCTTGATTTTTAACTTAATTTCAATCAACTCACCCACTTTTGAATATTTCTAATTTTCACTCAAAAATCGGGATTCAACATTTCTCCCCCTCTTAAAAGAATTTCGTCCTCAAAATTCATATTTGATTAGACACCAAGTAACTTTTTCTCTTACTTTTTGGCACTGGTCACATACTTTCTAATTGATTTCTCGTCATACTTATTTTTCACTTATTCAATATCATAGCAAAACACTATTTCATTTTATCTTATCTCTAAACAGTCATTCTTTCATTTCACAAAAGTATAATCAATTCAATTTCATCCAAATGCTATCATTCAATTCAAATCTCAATTTTTATCATCACAAACCTAAAATTCATCAAAGTTCTTAACCCTCATCAATCACTTAGTTAGGTCTTCACATAATTCATAAAAATCCATCTCCATGCTCATCTTTCACTTACAAATGGATATACAAAATTAAATCATCATAATCACTTCATCAAATAATCACTTTTATTCTTCACATAATTCACGACAAATCATTTATATCAATTCAACATTCCTAAAGTCATTCATACTTATTGTCTTCGAAATCAAACGATCACTTAGCACATTCTCACAAATTCAATTTTATCCTTACACTCTTCTCAATCTTACATGCCCGCTAAGATCCTAATCTCGGCTCGATATCATAATGTTGGGACCCGATCCGGAACCGATCTCAACCAAAAATAGGAACGGATACGAAGAATGGGCGAATTTAAATTGGATAATTTGAATTCGATAACGACAAACAAAGCGAAAGCGAAAGCAAAGAGGAAGCAAAGCGAATGCAAATCGAATACAGAATCGAAAGAAGCAAATCGGGACGGTTACAATCAAAGGCGCAACAGAGACGGATCGAATTCAAACTTACAATCAAAGTATACAAATGAAGCCAAATCGAATGGCATAACAAATGTCCGACATCCATGAATACAATACAAAGACAACAACGATCGCATTGGAAACCTAGACTAAGACATATCCGAAATTCGGTATAAATTTTTTTTTCTTTCTTTCTTTTTCTTATAACCATTTTTACTCAAACTCATGCAAATCATACAATTTCCTTTTTCTTGGAAATTTATTAATTTCATAATCTCACTCAAATCATAACAAACTTCTTAACATTTATACCAATCTCATAAATCCATCTTTCATACATCTAAATCTCATTTTTATTCATTTTCAATTTATCTAACAAAATTTCGGCAGCATAACGGCTGCCTTTGACCTAACCCAAAACCTACAAATGGTTCAAAATATACTTCTAAATGCCCAATCAATCATACAATCATCAAAATCAACCGGACCCTCCGTCCGTAATCTCAAAGAAACAAACGCAATCTTAGTTCTAAACATTTCAATCATTCTTATACATAACCATAACTCATCATCATACACAAACTTTGAATCGCAACTCAACATATAAATCCATAATTTACTTATATCAACACAATATACACAATTTCATACTCTCATACATCAAGTCATAATCCTCATACATTCTGAAATACATGCTCGAAATACATCATAATAAACAATATTAATATCAAAATCTCCATTCACAAAAAATACAGATGATGCAAAATTGAGCTTGACGCTTTTCATCCGATCTCCCGTCAATACACGGAGATTGGGGATGAAAGTAGGGTGAGCTCGAAAGCTCTTGGATAACACATTTATAAATTGACAAATAAGCATAAATCATTTTCATAAGCGTTTTGCCAAAAGGACTAATTTTCAAACTTTGTAACTTTTCCAATAGTTTCTCAAACCTTTCAATTTTCAAACTTTTCATATAAATCCCACTTTTAATTTCTCAATTTTAAACATGAATGCAAAGACACGAAAACAAAGCAAAAGCACGTAATATATCAAAATGGTCGGTTCGGTTCGAAAGCGATCGCACATTCACATTCAGATATGCGGTCAGATAGTCATGAATGAGAAGGCGTATTACACTTTCCGCGATAATGGTCCAAGAAGCCGTGAAGGAGTCCAAATCGAGTCCGTGCTACTAGCGGGCAGCTGGGAGAAGGCTATAAATGAATAGAGAGAGTGCACTGACTCACGAGGGACCTGACCAAACCCACATAACACATAAGCGAAAACGGAAATTCGAATTGCCAGAAGGCATTTTTCAAAATCTTAATTTTTCTTGAAAATTTTCATATCTCCATATAATTCCCACATACAAATCAAATTGTCCGAAGGCACAATTTTGAAACTTGATTTTATACCTTCACATAAGGCATACAACTCAATCAATTCAATAATGCCACAAACATAGCAATTATCAAAACATTCATATATAATGATGCAAATTTGTTCAAAACACATTCGAAAATCATAAATCCACTATTAACCAACATTTTTCAAACATTTGCAAAAACAATAATTTATCAAAAATCCAATTTTTGCTTTCTTTAAATTTTTCAAAATTGCTTTCTTTAATTTTTCAAAATTGCATGTACAGCTTACAAATCAAAATATAAATATGCTACCCACCTGAAATTAATGCCAAAAACTTGTTCCAAGCTCCAAATTGACCATTTCTTCTTTCTTCCTTCCAATTTAAAATAACCTAAGCCAATTTCATCAAAATTCAACCTCATAAATAACATAATTCTTAAAATTGATGTCATAATTCATCAATTTATACTAATTTTAAGATATCTAAATCACCAATTTCTAAAATCTTCAAATTTCAAATTTGACCTAAATCGATTCACTCAAATTCAATATCATATTTAACTTAATTTCTCAATTTGAGCTTAGAAAACATTAATTCCTTACATATTCAAACTATCTAAATCTCCAATTTTCAAAAACCTCAATTTTCAAAATTGGCCTAAACCAATTTACACAAATTCAATATCATAAATCACAATTTCTTCAAAATTGATTTCATATATCACCAATTCATCATACTTTCCATGATTCTGAGCCAATAATTTGCAAAATTCCAAATTCTAAAATTGGGCAAAATCCTACTCACATAAATCCAAAATTAAATCCAACATACTTAGCAATCTCTCAAATTGACTTTAAATACCACAAACCCATATCATAATCATGCTAAATCAACCAAAAATTTTAGAAAATCTCAAAGCTTGAAATTTCCTCTTACCTCATTTCTCCTCCAATTTTCGGATTTCTTGGCTCATGATGAAGTTCTCTTCATTCTCCATCATTTTCCTCCTTGAAAGAAGCACGAAAATCATCTTGAAGCTTGGAAAAATCAAAACCCTCACTTCTCTGTCTTCTTTCTCCACGGACGAACCTTCTCTCCTCTTTCGCTTCTTATTTTCTTCTTCTTTTCTCTAAAAATCATGTCTTTCCTTTCCCAAACGACATCCCCTTGTGTTTTTAAAGCCATGTCATTAAATGATAGATAAATGACCATATCGCCCCTCCATTCAAAGCTTAAAGTCATCCTTACTTGGGTTTGATTTGCACTATCAATTTAAAGGAATTTGCCAAAACTTCCTTCTAGAGAAATGTTCCTCTATGTTTTAATTTAATAATGCCACAAAAATCATCCAATTCGGAGCACTACATCAAAAGTTATGCTCAAAACATTTCGGGTATGTTTATGTTCTAACACATTTTCTAGCACGTTATTTCCATCCAGAAATTAACATTCTTAATCCCAAAATTGACATTCGATGTCTTCATAATAATTGTATCCCTATTGCTCTAGTTTAATTCAAAACAAGAATCACCTCGTTTCGATTTCCAGAGCAAAAGTTATGCTCAAAATACTTTCAGATGTTCCTAATCCAAAAACTGCACTCTAATATGAACTTCCATTTATAATTTGAAGGTCTTAGGGGCAAAATTGATATTTCATTTCTTCATATGATTTGTAGCCCTTGTCTTAACTTTATTTCGCCTCAAGAATCACTTCAATCGGATCTCTATAGATCCTGAATTTCTCAAAATACTGAACTATGTTTGGAAAATTTCCCGACTCACTTTGAGTAATTTAATCAACCTATATTTAATCTAAAAAATTCACAAATTTTCTATAAAAATGAAATTCATTGTCTTAGGAATCCAACGCTTCAAGAATCAACTCAATCGGATGTCGAACGGAAAAGATATGAGCAAAATAGTGGAGGAGGAAGCAACAAAGAAAATCAAAACAGCGTCGCATGAAGGTTCTGAAAACGGCGCCGGTTGAAGCAAAAACGCACGCGCAGAGGAAAGGAGAAATCAAAACGACGTCTCGTGGAGAATCGAAAACGGCGTCGTGTTGGGGGAGCGCCCGCACGCGCAGGCGAGGGCTCGCTCGCCGTCGCGAGGCGATGCGTCGCCTAGCGACGGCGAGCTGAACGCTCGCCCTCGTGAGGGCGATGCATCGCCCTAGCGACGGCGATACGTCATTTTCATTTTTTTAAAAAAAACCTAATTAAATCTAAAACTTCCAACCTTAATAACTCTTAATCCCGAACTCCAAATGTGACAAAATTGGTCTCTATGGAAAGCTTAAAGGAAGCTCTACAACTTCTATGAAGGAAATAAAAATCAATTCGACTCCTAAGGGAGTCCAGTTTCAGTCAAAGATTCTGTCCTCTAATATATCATGCTAAAACCATAACATAAACTTGTAAAAATCATAACTTACTATTCCTTGATCGAAAAATTACATACTTTATAGTAAAATAAAGATCAAATCAAATCCTTCAACTTTCATGAAGAACTTAAAGGCTAATTTCACCTCTAACTAGGTTAATTCCTCAGTCAAAGCTTCAGCCATAATTAAGTCAACCCATAGCACATCTAAACTTTGACTGACCATAACTTTCACTCCCGATATCGAAAAATTACAAACTTTATGGCTACAGAAAGCTCTTAACATAATCTACCAGTTTCATGTAGATCATTTTATCAAATTTTGCCTAAATCAAAAGTCAACCCTCAAAGGCCAAAAAGTCAAACTTCTCACAATTTTTTTCATCTACTCACACTTTCTCTCTTTTTATTTCTTGATTTTTAACTTAATTTCAATCAACTCACCCACTTTTGAATATTTCTTATTTTCACTCAAAAATCGGGATTCAACATTTCTCCCCCTCTTAAAAGAATTTCGTCCTCAAAATTCATATTTGATTAGACACCAAGTAACTTTTTCTCTTACTTTTTGGCACTGGTCACATACTTTCTAATTGATTTCTCGTCATACTTATTTTTCACTTATTCAATATCATAGCAAAACACTATTTCATTTTATCTTATCTCTAAACAGTCATTCTTTCATTTCACAAAAGTATAATCAATTCAATTTCATCCAAATGCTATCATTCAATTCAAATCTCAATTTTTATCATCACAAACCTAAAATTCATCAAAGTTCTTAACCCTCATCAATCACTTAGTTAGGTCTTCACATAATTCATAAAAATCCATCTCCATGCTCATCTTTCACTTACAAATGGATATACAAAATTAAATCATCATAATCATCATAATCACTTCATCAAATAATCACTTTTATTCTTCACATAATTCACGACAAATCATTTATATCAATTCAACATTCCTAAAGTCATTCATACTTATTGTCTTCGAAATCAAACGATCACTTAGCACATTCTCACAAATTCAATTTTATCCTTACACACTCTTCTCAATCTTACATGCCCAGTTAAGATCCTAATACTGGGCTCTGATATCATAAATGTTGGGACCCGATCCGGGAACCAGATCTCAACCGAAAAATAGGAACGGATACGAAGAATGGGGCGAATTTAAATTGGATAATTTGAATTCGATAACGACAAACAAAGCGAAAGCGAAAGCAAAGCGGAAGCAAAGCAAATGCAAATCGAATACAGAATCGAAAGAAGCAAATCGGGACGGTTACAATCAAAGGCGCAACAGAGACGGATCGAATTCAAACTTACAATCAAAGTATACAAATGAAGCCAAATCGAATGGCATAACAAATGTCCGACATCCATGAATACAATACAAAGACAACAACGATCGCATTGGAAACCTAGACTAAGACATATCCGAAATTCGGTATAAATTTTTTTTTCTTTCTTTCTTTTTCTTATAACCATTTTTACTCAAACTCATGCAAATCATACAATTTCCTTTTTCTTGGAAATTTATTAATTTCATAATCTCACTCAAATCATAACAAACTTCTTAACATTTATACCAATCTCATAAATCCATCTTTCATACATCTAAATCTCATTTTTATTCATTTTCAATTTATCTAACAAAATTTCGGCAGCATAACGGCTGCCTTTGACCTAACCCAAAACCTACAAATGGTTCAAAATATACTTCTAAATGCCCAATCAATCATACAATCATCAAAATCAACCGGACCCTCCGTCCAGAATCTCAGCAGAAACAAACGCAATCTTAGTTCTAAACATTTCAATCATTCTTATACATAACCATAACTCATCATCATACACAAACTTTGAACCGCAACTCAACATATAAATCCATAATTTACTTATATCAACACAATATACACAATTTCATACTCTCATACATCAAGTCATAATCCTCATACATTCTGAAATACATGCTCGAAATACATCATAATAAACAATATTAATATCAAAATCTCCATTCACAAAAAAATACAGATGATGCAAAATTGAGCTTGACGCTCTTTCATCCGATCTCCTGCTCGAATACCTGGAGATTGGGGATGAGCTCGGAAGCTCTTGGATAACACATTTATAAATTGACAAATAAGCAGAAATCATTTTTCATAAGCGTTTTGCCAAAAGGACTAATTTTTCAAACTTTGTAACTTTTCCAATAGTTTCCTCAAACCTTTCAATTTTTCAAACTTTTCATATAAATCCCACTTTTTCATTTCTCAATTTTAAACATGAATGCAACACACAAAAACAAAGCAAAAGCACGTAACATATCAAAATAGTCTGGTTCGGTTCGAAACAGAACGTACTGCACATTCCCGCATAGCGGTCCTGTATAGCCGTGAACAGAACGTACTACACTTTCTCGCATAGCGGTCCAGTGTAGCCGTGAAGGGAATCCGAAATCGGAGCTCCGTGCTACTAGCGGGCAGCTGGGAGAAGGCTATAAATGAATAGAGACAGTGCACTGACTCACGAGGGACCTGACCAAACCCACATAACACATAAGCGAAAACGGAAATTCGAATTGCCCGAAGGCATTTTTCAAAATCTTAATTTTTCTTGAAAATTTTCATATCTCCATATAATTCCCACATACAAATCAAATTGTCTGAAGGCACAATTTTGAAACTTGATTTTATACCTTCACATAAGGCATACAACTCAATCAATTCAATAATGCCACAAACATAGCAATTATCAAAACATTCATATATAATGATGCAAATTTGTTCAAAACACATTCGAAAATCATAAATCCACTATTAACCAACATTTTTCAAACATTTACAAAAACAATAATTTATCAAAAATCCAATTTTTGCTTTCTTTAAAATTTTCAAAATTGCTTTCTTTAATTTTTCAAAATTGCATGGATAGCTTACAAATCAAAATATAAATATGCTACCCACCTCAAATTAATGCCAAAAACTTGTTCCAAGCTCCAAATTGATCATTTCTTCTTTCTTCCTTCCAATTTAAAATAACCTAAGCCAATTTCATCAAAATTCAACCTCATAAATAACATAATTCTTAAAATTGATGTCATAATTCATCAATTCATACTAATTTCAAGATATCTAAATCACCAATTTCTAAAATCTCCAAATTTCAAATTTGACCTAAATCGATTCACTCAAATTCAATATCATATTTAACTTAATTTCTCAATTTGAGCTTAGAAAACATTAATTCCTTACATATTCAAACTATCTAAATCTCCAATTTTCAAAAACCTCAATTTTCATAATTGGCCTAAACCAATTTACACAAATTCAATATCACAAATCACAATTTCTTCAAAATTGATTTCATATATCACCAATTCATCATACTTTCCATGATTCCTCATCGCCAGTCGCAACCTCAATCAATCGCTCATCTGAATTGAGTAAAGATTCGAAGTGTGTTTTGCGTGTGTCTCCTGGTGATGTATTTCTCCCCAGCTGCGTGCGTTGTTCGTTCCTGCGTGGTGCGTTGTCTCTTCCTCTTTGCGTGTTGGCTCCTCCTCACATGCGTCAGCCCGATGTTGCATCGTTATGGTGGGTCTCTCACATGCTTCCTGGTACTTGGTGCCTGCGTGGTGCGTGTGTTGTATGCCTCCCTTGGTGGTGCGTTAGCCTCCCTTCGATGTAACGGTCCTCCCAAATTGTAACCTCGTTCCTTTCCTTAGACCTAAGCCCTTATGCGTTTTTTTTTCTTTTCAATTCTAGAAACGCAAGCCACGCCTCTTTCCTTTCTCTTCCATGTCGTCGTTTCCTAGCTAATGTGACTAATTAATTGTGTTGGTCAAAAAACTCTTCCAAGCCTTCTCTTCACTCTACGCCGTCGTTTCTCCTTGTTGCCCATGCTACTGACATTTTCTGCTGGTGCCCTCTACATTTTGTGCCTTTATTTCTCAGCTAAACAATCTTCATAAGTCTTTCCAGCAGCTGTCGTTTAATGCTTATGCTTGGATCATTTCAGCCCTCCTTTTTTTGGCTTCATTTTACTTTGGACGCTGCTTCCTTCATTTAACCGTGGTCCTTTTCAACTAAAGTCAAGTATATTTTTTACAAATTAAACATGAACTACTATAAATACAGATTCAGATAAACTAAATAATTTAGCAAGTAAAATATGTATAAAACCTACTGACTGTATGTAGAAACTAAGAGAAAATTCCACTCTTTCTAATAAGGAAATGCATTCAACATGTGTTTAAGTAGACTATACAATAGAACGTCGTAGTATTAAGGTTTTCTCTTATGTTTTGTGTTTAAGTAGACTATGCACGTTTGTAAGTCTCCACTATATAAATTTATCAGATTAATGAAAATTTTAATTTCTAAAAAAAACAATGTCATATAAGAGAAATACCATTCTATCCCTCTCCTATAACTTCATCCTCTAAATTGCTATTTATAATAGACTTACGACCTTTAATTGACTCCATCACCTTAATAATTAAATCTCACAATAATCATTCTCTTTGTTTATTCAACTGGTCATTTGTTATTGTTGGATCGCGTACGATTCGAGTATTCACAATACACTGCGGAAAAAGACCATAGAACAACATGAAGTATAATCGAAAATACCAAGGATGTGCGAAAATACCTTATTTCCGTGAATTGGTTGCTTCTTTTTCAGATTCCAAGACACTGCAAACGCGAATGCCCTCTACCGATATCCACACGAGTATGCACGATCCGGGCTGCGGCTATGGTGTGCTAGCACGTCCTGAAACTCTTCCCGAATGCCGCACGATTTTCCTCTCGGATGGCGGCTAGGGTTTTGTGACAATTGTGTCTCATCTGCCTAATGAGACCTAAGTTTCTCTATTTATAGAGAAACCCTAATCCCATTGAGGCCCCAATAAGTTTCGACCCATTATATCTCATATAATAAAAGCCCGACAACTTAATTCAATCTAGCCCAATAAATATATCTACATATATTTATTCAATACCTAATAAATTAGGCCCAAGAGAATAAGCCCAGATCACATAACTCTTTGTGTGCGACCCTGTAGGCTCATTTGATGTTGGCAATGGGCTTGATCACACTTCAAGGCCCATAAATCATAAGCAGCCTCTAGCAAGACATTATGACTACCCAAATCAAATGAGGATCGATAGTCCGATTTAACCTGTAACCATGGTTATAGACTCAGTCCTTTTGTAACACGATATCAAGATTAATCACAAGGCATGGTACATGTCAACCTTTGATTAATCATAGTTTCTTGATCCTCAAGTTGACTGATTATAACAAATGACATTGATGACTCTTCATCAATTCATTTGAGAACGACCATGCATTTCTTCAGTCACACTTGTCAAGAGGCCCAATGATATCTCTCTCACTTAAGAGAGGTACAAATCCCATCTACGTCATTCACATCCCTACGTATGATTCATTTGATGTCCAATATAAGACTACTTGCTATTCGGTTAAAAATAACTTAGTATAATATCAAAACACCGAATTCCTCATGTAGGGAACCATGATGACTTTAGGTCAAAGGACTAAAGTCAAACCATATTAAGAATCACTAATGACATGAAACCATATAGTATTCTTTATGTGGGTCGGTCCAATATATGTTCTCTAACATATATCTATGTTTCTGATTTGATATCTCATATCCATGATCAGTAAAACATGATCATCAATCATAACACATACTAGTCTTAATTCATTATTGTTCCACCAATAATGATCGACCAAGGACAGTCTAGAATAGTGTTATAACGCTTATGGTTTTACTATCAAGTCACATACTTGATGACATAAGTCTAATACCATTCATGGAGTGTAAATCACATTACATAAACGAAATACATGCATATATGAAAGGAATACCTCATAATATATTATTAACAAGTCATAATGTTAATACATGAATAACAAATATCCATTGGCCTAGGGCACACTATTAACAATCTCCCACTTGCACTAGGCCTAATCGGTCAGATATCTAATACCCATAGACCTCGTATGACTCTCATGTTTAGGCTGTGGAAGAGGCTTAGTAAGTGGATCGACAATGTTGTCATCTGTGCCCACTTTGCATATCTTCACGTCTCCTCTCCCAATGATCTCTCTAATCAGATGGAAACGTCTAAGTAAGTGTTTGGATCTATAATGTGAGTTTGGTTCCTTAGCGTGTGCTATAGCCCCATTATTATCACAATAAAGGTTTATAAGAGTTGCAATGCTAGGAACAACTCCAAGCTCAGTAATGAACTTCCTAATTCATACAGTTTCCTTAGCTGCATCCGAGGCAGCAATGTACTCGACTTCGCCAGAATCAAGAACACTGCTCTTGCTTTGAACTTTTCCACTCACTCGCACTCCATTCAAATGTAATGAAAACCCGATTGCGATCTAAAATCATCTATGTCGATCGAAAACCAGCATCAGTGTAACCATTTACAATGAGCTCTCCTTCAAGTCCTCCATAGACTAGGAACATATACTTAGTTCTTCTCAAGTACTTAAGGATATTCTTAACTTCTATCCAGTGACTCTCACCATAATTAGATTGGTATCTACTTGTTATGCTCAAAGAATATGAGACATCTGGTCAACTACATAACATGGCATACATGATAGATCCAATTGTAGATGCATATGGAATCTTACTCATGCGCTCAAGCTCTTTACCTGAAGTAGGACAATCCTTCTTAGAAAGCTTGATTCCATGTGACATAGGCAAGAATCCTCTCTGAATCTTGCATCTTGAACCTTTCAAGATCTTATCTATGTATGTACTCTGACTTAGGCCTATAAGCTTTCTTGATCTATCTCTATAGATCTTAATGCCTAAAACATAGGTAGCCTCACCTAAGTCTTTCATTGAGAAATGTTTCTTTAACCAAATCTTGACACTTTGTAAGGTTGGAATATCGTTTCCAATGAGCAGTATGTCATCAACATATAAAGCTAAAAGGACAACAGCACTCCCACAAACCTTTTTGTAAACACAAGGTTCATCTTCATTCTTGATGAATCCAAACTCTTTGACAACTTCATCAAAATGAAGATTCCGGCTTCTTGATGCTTGCTTCAATCCATAAATGGATCTTTGAAGCTTGCACACCTTTCCCAAATTCTTAGGATGGACAAAACCCTCAGGCTGTATCATATATACATCCTCAAGTAAGTTTCCATTGACATCCATTTGCCATATCTCATAATCATAGTATGCAGCTATGGAAATAAGAATTCTAATGGATTTGATCATGACCACTGGAGAAAATGTCTCATCATAATCAATTCCATGAACTTGTCGATAACCTTTAGCAACAAGTCTTGCTTTATAAGTGTGCACATTTCCATCCATGTCGAGTTTTTTTTTGAAAACTCACTTACATCCAATGGTCTTCAAGCCATCAGACGGATCAATCAAAGTCCAAACTTGATTGTCACACATGGATTGCATCTCTGCTTTCATGGCCTCTAACCATTTAACAGATTCTGGACTTTTCATAGCTTCTTGATAGGTTGTGGGCTCTTTATGATCGATGAGCATCACATTATCATCATCAGTAACGAGAAATTCATATCTCTCGGGCTCATGACGAATCCTATCAGATCTACGTAGGCCTTGTGTTGTTGAAGGCTGCTCATCAACAGCTTGTGAGCTCGCTTCAATCTCCTTTTTAGGCTCAATGTCATTATGTGAAACTTGAATTTCTTCAAGTTGTACTTTACTCCCATTGTTTCCTTTGGAAACAAATTCCTTCTCTAAGAAAAAACCATTTCGATCAACAAACACTTTGTTCTCTGCTAGGATGTAAAAGTAATATCCTTTAGTTTCCTTAGGATATCCCACAAAATAACATTTTTCAGATTTGGGTGCCAACTTGTCAGCAATTGGACGCTTCAAATAAGCTTCACAACCCCAAATCTTTAGAAAAGATAAATTGGGACGCTTCCCAGTCCATATCTCATAAGGTGTCTTTTCTACAGCCTTTGAAGGAATACGGTTCAATATGAATGTTGCCGTTTCTAAAGCATAGCCCCAGAAATATTTTGGAAGATCAGTTTGACTCATCATTGATCGAACCATATCTAATAGAGTTCGATTTCTCCTTTCAGAAACACCATTCCATTGAGGAGTTCCTGGAGGAGTCAATTGTGAAACAATTCCACAATTCTTAAGATAATCATCAAACTCTTGGCTTAAGTACTCACCTCCTCGAACAGATCGAAGGATTTTAATTATTTTGCCAAGCTAATTTTGTACTTCATTCTTATATTCTTTGAACTTTTCAAAAGATTCAGATTTGTGCTTCATTAAATAGACATACCTATATCTACTGAAGTCATCTGAAAAAGTAATGAAATACAAATAATCTCCTCTCGCTGAAATGCTAAAAGGACCACATACATCGGTATGTATAAGGCCCAATAGCTTATTGGCCCTTTCCCTTTTACCTGTGAAGGGGGCCTTTTTTATCTTACCCAGCAAAAAAGAATCACATGTCTCAAAAGATTCAAAAGAATCAATGAATCCATCTTGATGGAGTTTTGAAATGCGTTTTTCATTTACATGGCCTAAGCGACAATGCCAGAGATAGGTTGGGTTCAAATCGTTAGATTTAAACTTCTTGGTATTTATGTTATAGATGGGCTCATTTGTAACAAACTCAGTGTCTAGAGTATAAATGCCATTTAATTGATGCGCAATGCCATATAAAATGTCATTCTTATAAATGGAAATACTTCTATTCTTAATAGAAAATTTAAATCCATCATTCTCTAAACAAGCAAAAGAAATAATGTTCTTACTCATAGTAGGTACATAATAACAATTTTTGAGTTCCAAAATGAGTCCAGTAGACAAAATAAGATCATAAGTCCCTACAGATAAAGCAGCAACTCTTGCTCCATTTCCTACGCGCAGGTCGATCTCACCAGACATCAATCTTCTAGTCCTTCTTAGACTCTCCACATTAGTACAAATGTGAGTTGCAGCTCCGGTATCTAATACCCAAGATGCAAAAGGAGTAAAATTGATTTCTATAACAAACATAACTGAAGAAGTAGTCGCACTATTCTTCTTCCCTTTCAGCTCTTCCAAATAGAGTTTGCAGTTCCTTTTCCAATGACCAGGTTCTTTGCAGTGAAAGCAAACTCCCTCCTTAGGTGCCTTAGTCTTAGCTTTGGGCTTGGGTTTGGACTTGGACTTGGGTACTTTACCTTTGTCCTTTGCTGTGCCCTTCTTCTTGAAACCTTTTCCCTTCTGAACCACAAGAACTTCATTGGTGGTCTTAACCTTTCCCTTTAAGTTCTCTTCAGCAGTTTTCAGCATCCCATGCAATTCATCAATGGACTTCTTCATATTATGCATGTTGTAGTTAAGAATGAATTGATCATATTCATCAGTCAAAGATGCTAGAATAAGATCAGTTGCCAATTCTTGACTAACAGGTGCACCTAATTTCTCAAGATGATGAATGTAACTCTTCATCTTGAGAACATGAGCACTCACGGGTGTGCCAGGAGTCATCTTGCATGAATTCAATGCCTTAGTGGTTCTAAACCTCTCTTGGCGTGCTTGCTCTTGAAACATAGAGTTGAGCAAGCATGTCATAGGCCTCCATTTCCTCTAAATCCTTCTGAAGGTCAGAGATCATGGAGCCTAACATAAGGCATGACACATCCGTAGAGTCATTGATATGCTTCGTGTAAGCATCCTTCTGAGCCTTAGGTGCATTTGTTGGTGGTTCCTCAGGGATGGGCTCTTCTAAAACATAAACCTTTCTTTCTTGCTTGAGAACAATTCTCAAGTTCCTATACCAATCTAGGAAATTTGTTCCATTAAGTTTTTCTTTCTCTAGGATAGATCGCATAGAAAGGTTTGTGGATGGAGTAGCCATAATCTACAAAAATTATGCAATAAGGGTCAACATTCTTATTATTAAGAGGTATTAGCTCCCACTCAAATAAATAACCCTCAATTGAAAAATGGGAGAAACAAGATCCATATTTCACTAAGTCCTAAGAAAGCTTTGGCTTAACACTCAAGACTTAGTTATTTAGGTAGAAAACTCTTTTCAATTACATCACATGTAATTCTTGATGGGCTTATGTTTAAAATACATCTTATGTACTGCATGTATGTAAAAACCTAATCTTATGCCCTAAGCCCAAAACCGTTTTGATAGGTTAGTTAAGTTTAACCATACTTTACCTATGAATAGCACCATTATTCAAATGTCTTCCCTAGATGATCCCCACATGCCTTGCTTTGGCAAAAATCCACATAAGGATAAGCTAGAGATAAACATTGGTAAAGATTTATGGAAGACATATAAACTTAAAATTATGAAGAGGGTCGTTCAGGTTACTAATCCTATTAGTAAGGGTGTTTGTACTATGCTATTTCTAATCCTATACTACAACATACTTGAGTATATATATATTAGAAGTATAGAATAGTAACTTACACATGAATATAAATATTCAAAAAATATAAATAAACACATGTAACATCACCCAGAATATATAACACATAACGAACAAACAAGCGTAGGGAAGTCGCCTTCTTCGGGCTTGTCACCATGGAAGAGATTATAGTCGACTGGTCGACTTGTGCTAGTCGACTGGAAGAGATGATAGTCGACTGGTCGACTTGTGCTAGTCGACTAGAACCAATGTCAGTCGATTGGAACAAACGTTTTTGCTGAAACACTCATCTCTGCTCTCCGATCAGTCGACTGAAACGCTTCTAGTCGATTGGAAGAGATGATAGTCGACTGGTCGACTGGAACTAATTTCAGTCGACTGGAACAAACGTTTTTGCTGAAATACTCATCTTCGTTCTCCGATCAGTCGACTGGAACGCTTCTAGTCAACTGGAAGAGATGATTGTCGACTAGAGTATCCTTGTCCAACATGGATACTTGCAGTTTCCAATTCCACATCCATGTCTTACATGGTGGAAACCCTAGCAGCCACCACCTTTCGGTCAACCCCTTCATGCTTGTCATATATTCTCATCAGTACCAAGATAATCAACAGATCCGAAAAGAACATGCATGAAATAAAAACATTTTCGTATCACGCAACCAAAAACTGTGAGCACATGTAATACAAACATGCATATTTTTGATTATACAGAAGCCAAAATCGTGAACACATGTAATCAAAACACGTATATTAATGATTATACAGAAGAACCTAGCTTTGATACCACTGTTGGATCGCGTACGGTCCGAGTATTCACAATACACTGCGGAAAAGACCGTAGAACAACATGAAGTATAATCAAAAATACCAAGGATGTGCGAAAATACCTTATTTCCATAAATTGGTTGCTTCTTTTTCGGATTCCAAGACACTGCAAACGCAAATGCCCTCTACCGGTATCCACACGAGTATGCACGATCCGGGCTGCGGCTATGGTGTGCTAGCACGTCCTGAAACTCTTCCCGAATGCCGCACGATTTTCCTCTCGGATGGCGGCTAGGGTTTTGTGACAATTGTGTCTCATCTGCCTAATGAGACCTAAGCTTCTCTATTTATAGAGAAACCCTAATCCCATTGAGGCTCCAATAAGTTTCGGCCCATTATATCTCATATAATAAAAGCCCGACAACTTAATTCAATCTAGCCCAATAAATATATCTACATATATTTATTCAATACCTAATAAATTAGGCCCAAGAGAATAAGCCCATATCACATAACTCTTTGTGTGCGACCCTGTAGGCTCATTTGATGTTGGCAATGGGCTTGATCACACTTCAAGGCCCATAAGTCGTAAGCGGCCTCTAGTAAGACATTACGACTACTCAAATCAAATGAGGATCGATAATCCGATTTAACCTGTAACCATGGTTATAGGCTCAGTCCTTTTGTAACACGATATCAAGATTAATCACAAGGCATGGTACATGTCAACCTTTGATTAATCATAGTTTCTTGATCCTCATGTTGACTGATTATAGCAAATGACATTGATGACTCTTCATCAATTTATTTGAGCACGGCAATGCATTTCTTCAGTCACACTTGTCAAGAGGCCCAAATGATATCTCTCTCACTTAAGAGAGGTACAATTCCCATCTACGTCATTCACATCGCTTCGCATGATTCATTTGATGTCCAACATAAGACTACTTGTTATTCGGTTAAAAATAACTTAGTCTAATATCAAAACACCGAATTCCTCATGTAGGGAACTATGATGACTTCAGGTCAAAGGACTAAAGTCAAACCATATTAAGAATCACTAATGACATGAAACCATGTAGTATTCTTTATGTGGGTCGGTCCAATATATGTTCTCTAACATATATATATGTTTCTGATTTGATATCTCATATCCATGATCAGTAAAACGTGACCATCAATCAAAACACATACTAGTCTTAATTCATTATTGTTCCACCAATAATGATCGACCAGGGACAGTCTAGAATAGTGTTATAATGCTTATGGTTTTACTATCAAGTCACATACTTGATGACATAAGTCTAATACCATTCATGGAGTGTAAATCACATTACATAAACGAAATACATGCATATATGAAAGGTATACCTCATAATATATTATTAACAAGTCATAATGTTAATACATGAATAACAAATATCCATTGGCCTAGGGCACACTACTAACAGTTATTAAGCTTATGAAAATACAATATCTTATAATAGATACACACATTCACATGATTTAATCTTCTTTCTCCTTTCTATTTAAAATAATACTTAACATTTACGACTACTCAATTTAGTCCGTCAAAAATAAAAGAACTAAAAAAACTCTCACAAATGACAAAATCACTTCTACCTAACCCAAACAATCATAACCTTACAACATAATTACTCTAAAATTAAAACTTGTGATCTCGCAATTTACCAACCTCTCTCCTTTTCTTTTTTTATTATTTTCTTGCATGAAAAAGGAAAGTAGACACTAACTAATTGAATTTTTATTGACAAAAGTTTTCTTCATAACAAGTACATAGACTTTTAATAACAAAGCTTAGTGATAAAAGAAAGTTTGACAATATTAATATATTAATAGTGACAATTTAATTGTGAAGATACTAAATTGTCACAATTCCCATTGTATTAGTGACACAAAAATAAATTATCACAGTTAATCCAAACAATAGTATCAATCAATTATTTTGTCACAACAAACCTGGTATCTGTGACGAAACAATACTTAGGCACAAAAAATTGTTACTAAATTACAAATGGTAGTGATCATAGTTATATTTTGGTGATTGTGACAATATTAAGTAGACACTGATTAATTAAATTTTTATTGACAAAAGTTTTCGCCAAAACAAGTAACATATTGTGTGATGATAAACCGTTTCGTCATAACAAGAAAAAAATATTAGTGACCAAACTATGTTTTGTTAAAACAAATAGAAAATATTAGTTACCAACATATGTTTTGTCACAATTACAATTAATTCCTGCCAAAATTTTTTGACACCAAATTTCATAGGCTTTTAATGACAAAATTTAGTGATAAAATAAAATTTAACACTATTAATATATTAATAGTGACAATTTAACTGTGAAAGATAATAAATTGTCACAATTACCATTATATTAGTGACAAAATATAAATCATCATAGATAATCCAAACAATTGTGTCAATCAATTGTCTTGATACTAAAAAATATCATATTTGTGATGACAAAAATAGTTAGTCACAAAAAATTGTCACTAAATTACGAATAGTTGTGACCGTAGTTATAATTCGGTTATTGTGACAATATAAAGTAGACACTAATTAATTGAATATTTATTGACAAATTTTTTTATCACAACAAGTAAAATATTGTGTGACGATTAACCGTTTCGTAACAAAAAGAAAAAAATATTAGTGGCCAAACTATGTTTTGTCACAACAAATAGAAAATATTAGTTACTAACACATGTTTTGTCACAATTACAATTTATTCCTGCCACAATTATTTTGGCACCAAATTGCATAGGCTTTTAATGACAAAACTTAGTGATAAAATAAAAGCTGTCATTATTAATATGTTAATAGTGACAACTTAATTGTGAAAGATACTAAACTGTCACAATTACTATTGTATTAGTGACAAAAAATAAATCATCACAGTTAATCCAAACAATAGTGTCAATCTATTGTCTTGTCACAAAAAACCTTGTATTTGTGATAAAATAATAGTTTGTTTGGTTAGCGTCTTCAACATGCAGGGACGGGACAAGACAGGACAGGACAGGACAAGGTAGAACAAGAATTGAAGACAGTGAGATGTTTGGTTACGGTGGACAGAACAGATAAAATTGTCTTCATCTTGTGGATAGAAATGTGTTTGGTTGCAGTGGACAGAACAAAAAACAGTGTTTAATAACAAAAATGCCCCTGCAGTATAATGTTTTGGAAAGATGTAATCCATTGGTTATTTCATAATTGTGTCAATATTTATATTAAGTGTATTTGCAACTCTAATAACATTAATTATCTTATTAATTATAATTTTTATAACAATTATTATTGATACAATTAATATTAATTTTGTAATTGTTGTTAGTATAATTCATTGGTTATTTTATAAGTGTAAAATATTTATTTGAATTTTATTTGCAACTCTAATAATAATTATTATGTTATTATTATAATTTCGTAATCACAAAAATAGTAAAATTAATATGAATATGAATATTAAGTAAAATTGTCATCATCATTATCATTGGTATGGTAATAATTTAATGATTATTATTAGTATTATTATTATTAATTTATTGTTATTATCATTATTATTATTATTATGAACATTATTTAGGGCAAAATAATTTAATAAAACATCTAAGCATTCATATAATTGAATACATAATAGGTTCAAGTAAGTCCGACAACACACATGTTCAAAGAACATGGCATGCCCCAAATCATAAACACATATAGGCGGTAGACACATCAAATAAGAGTAGCAAACTTGAAAACACACCAACAAATGGCTTTCCATCTGTCAATGCAATCCGATATTGTTCTCGTAACCACTATCATAGGCAAAATAACCTTCTTCATACTTGATACTAGGATCAAGCATCCAAATAACTTTAAATCCACTATCACGGAGATCTTTCACCAAAGACCGTGGATCCGAAAACGCGTTCTGTGGGCATCAATGAAACATCTTATTGCCAAGTGCAAAAATTGCAAGTCTATTATAAAACAACAGCCAATTATACATGGAAAAGCTCTTGATTTAAGAGATCTTGCTTGTATCTATCTAATTGAAAATGCATATAAGACACGGAAAGTAGAATATTACATAAGTAATTTTATGGGTCAAATCTTAATTCCTAGGAACCAGCAATATCCTAATGAAATAGATTTTGGAAGGAATGATGTATAACATCCAAGATTCAAAGATTGAATAAAGTGGCTTCATAATGAAAATTGATGACATTATCAAAGCAATGCCCTAAAAAAATACTATTGAGTAGCAACAAATGGTTGAACTTGATGAATGTCCCAAAAGCAATATGTTAATTGGACTATCTCCTAATTGAATTTGGAATCCATCTAAAGCCAACTACTTAAATATGGAAAGCTAGAAACACCAAGTCATCAAGTGCAGCTAAGCAAAAAATAAGTAAAGGCCAATTTATTCTAGTCTTCAATACCATGACAAACATATTCAACAAAAACATGCCTTATCAATAGTAAAATAGTGAAAACCATCCATGTCGTCAATATCCATCCATATTACATCACAAGGTATACCCTTCTCCTGAAATGTTCTGGCGACCTGTAAAATTAAGAAACCCAAGCACGAGAATTATGTTGTTGGAGAAGGAAAGAGACCTTTATGAAATAGCGATGTTGAAATTCTAAACAATAGACACGTTTTGTTTCCTCGGTCAAGAACAAAGGGACAAAACATAATTTAGTAAAGTGACCCAAAGAGCTTACTTCTCGAACTCTTTTATCAGAATCATAGCTCCAACGACATTGGTGATACCCCAAGGACCACTTTGGAGGCATAAAAACAGTTCCTGTTGGCATTAATAAACTATTATCCGAAGCCTAAAACATTAACACTGTTAAGTCAAAATGACTTTACTTAGATATAATTTTGATGTATAACAAAGAGCAAAATAAAAGAAAAACAAAAGCAGACGAAGCAACACAGACGTAGACGCACAATAAGACGTAGACGAAGCAACATAGACGCAGACACACAATAAGACATAGACAAAGAACGTAGAAGAAATAAACAGACGCAGACACAAAATAAACATAGACGAAGCAATACAGACAAAGCAACACAGACGAAGCAATGCAGACGCAAAAGAGAAGTACAGACGCAGACGGAGACACAGTAGAAAAACAAACGGAGACACAGTAGTAAAATAGACGAAGACGTGAATAGAAAAATAGACATAGAAGAAGAATTGAGAAGCAGACGGAAGAGTCAGTTCGGGTTAGTTACAGAACTCAACTGATTAACCGTTTATGTTAAAGATTCAAGAAGCAAGATTCAAGAAACAAGAATCAAGAAGTAGTTGGAGATGAAGGCTATAAATACAAGTCAAAGTTGAAGATTGCAAAGTTAGTTGGTTAGTTGAAAAGCTGAACAATTGAAAAATTAGCTGAATTATATCTACGTGATATTAAAAAGCATTATGTGAAAAATTAGCCGAGAGCTATTTTTACTGTAACAAGTGTTCAAACACTTATCTGTGAGAAAGTAGTACAGATAGCCTGCTGATCGTGGCTCTGTCGATTCGATCTTATGATCGATCCTTGGAAACCGGTCAAATATAATAAATTCCAAGATTGCGGTATAGGTTGCAATCCTCGGTTCGTCTCACTTAATTGGAACCAAGTGAAAAAAGGTCTAAACTAGCCTAAATGTCAAAAATTGCAATCAAGTTGATAAAACGGGGGTTTGGTATTTTGGTCAAAACTGATAAAGTAATCAAAATTGGACAAAAAGTATAAAAGAATGTTTTTGTAATTTTGGAAATAATGCAATTAACAAAAATCAGATAAAAATCAAATTGATAAAATCCTCTTGAACATGGGCGCAGGCTATCACGGTTAAAAAATGATTTTCAGGGACACGATCCACTAAGTTTCGAAAGATCAACCCTAAAGGACTCTTTAGGTCCAAAGATTTAACTAATGAACTCCATTATTTAAATCTTTGTTAAAAACCTTAGTGTGAGAATTGGACAAGCAAATGCAATCAGTCAACGGGGTCAAAACACAACAATCTTAATCAAACACAACTAGACAGATGAAGATAGTAAATGAAATACCCGATGACATATATGAAACTTCATATATTAAGCATCAAACATTCTACAAATCACTTTGTCCAAATCTCAACATAGTGTTCAGCACACGGTTAAACTATAACAATGCTAATCTAGCTATGCCGATGCAACCTCTAACTCAGAGTTTACACAAATATAACTAAACTTCAGACACTATATGATTACTCCCCTTTGAAGCTTTTGTGTACTCAAGCCATTGCTACATCTTCAGGAGGAAATGTGGCTTAGCTACGTATGGCTCTTGTCTATTCCTCGACTGTTAAAGACGGAGCGATACTCATGATGGCAATTGATATTGACAGTTGCGGTAGCGATGATGGTCGGCAAGGATGGAAATGGAAATGATGGCGGAGTAGAGTGTGATCGTCCGAGGAGGTGAAGTCCAGTCTCCGAGTATCAGCCCCCTGGGTATCTCTCTTCTCTACTTGACCTAAAAATAGCAAGGTTTTATATGGTGGGTGCGGGCCGGGTCAGAGCAGTGAGACAAACTTTCCATTTAAGGTTTGGATATCCGCTCGTACGTCTCGACGTATAAATGAAAATTCGTCGCGACGTGAAGAATTGTCTGCTCGTCGCGACGTATAAATTAATATTCGCCGCGACGTGTAGATTGAAGTGCTCGTCGCGACATGCGGATTGATATTCTTCGCGACGTGCGGATTGACCTCATGACTGTTGACTTCCTGATGTGTTGACTCCTTTGTTCCTGTAATAAAAATAACAATTCGCAGTATCAATTGTCCTCATGAAAATTATAAAGAAAGTAGTATCAAATCATGACAATTTACTGACAAATTGTGAATTAAAAGAGATCAGTATGAGGAACCAATTTAAGCAAAAAAATCATCAATAGGAGTCAACAAATGCATAAGCAGCTATGAAAATGCAGCCAATTTATAATGTAAACTTGGCTCAATCAAATTCCCCCACACTTAGACCTTTGTACTCCTGGACAAAGTTTACAAGAGTCAAAAAGAATACAAGAGTGAAAGATATCTGCCATGCTCAAAACAATAAAACGAAATTATCTCAATTCATTTCCTCATAAATCAACCACAGAAAAATGAAAGAGTCCTAATAAAACAAACATTGAAAGAATTCAAGCACAAGAGATTGAACAAAAGAGAATCACTCGGGATAAGGTGTATACGCTCAGCTCACTTGTGTCTGGGATATTGTTGCTCTCAGTCTGCTTATTCCATCTCCTACCATAGGCTTGTGTCAATTCTATTTCTCCACCACAAGGACTATCATTTTAAAGATCAAGAGGACTTTTAGGGATGTAATGTATGGTAGGCTAAATGAATGGATAAGGTGAAAGAAAGAAAGAATAGTTGAGCACATGCATTAAACAAAGAGCTGATGTCAATAGTTTTCTGAAACTAAATGTATGCATAAACAGAATGCATTTTTTTTAAATATATATACTGCATAAATTGTTATTGATCTTGCTTTTCTTCTTTCTCTTTTTTTTATATATATTTTTTATTTTTGAATTGAAAAACACTTCTGTCCCCTTTTTGGAACTTTTTTTTAAGCAAAATAACTAATGACACGTAAAAATATGAATGCAAATGCTCATAGCAAGAAGGCTCAACGGGCTAGCAAAGGGTAAATATGTAAGGGGTTGTGTTTAGGAAAATGGGTTGAGGAAGAAACGCCTCTATCATATCAACAAAAATCCAGTCCATTAAGCTTCAAATAAGAATTAAAACAAGTTCTAGAGGAGAATGAAATAAGCAGATACACACAAAGATAAAAGAAAATTTTTGGCTCAAATATCCTTCCAACAAGGGTATAATCTCTATGAACAATCTTATGTCTCAAAAACTTAAAATGCTACTTTGTTAGAATACTTCCATTCACTGTGTTTTGAAAACATGAAGAGCAAAATTTTTGCCAATTCCAACTATTATTAAAAGAATGGGAGGTGTTTTCAAAACATCAAGCATCATTTTGAAACTAGTAAAACTTTGAAGACAACAAAGAACAAAGATCCGGTCTGAGAAAATGTTTGATTGAATAGAAAAATGGAAAAATGAAGCACAAGTCATTCATGCATACATGTGACGTCACGGCGTCTTGAAGCGAGGCGACGTCAGACGTCGGACATCGTGACGTATAAAATGGGTGACGTCGCGACGTATACACACTTGAGAATAGCATGCCGACGTGTGATCACTCGTCTCGGCGAAGAGATGCGAATGACAAAAGATGTAAAATGCACCAAGTTAATCGACAGAATGCACCAATTGGCCAACAATTTATATTCACAGTGTCAACAGTAATGCAATATGGAGGATAAATGGGGAAACAACTCCCCAACACTTAAAGCACACATTTTCCTCAATGAAAATGTAGAGGAAGGAAAAGATAAGAAGAATAAGGCACAAAAATCAGAGATTGATCATTAAGGGGAATAAGGCAAGTACAAAAGAAACAAAAGAACTAAATACATAAATAAAAGACAAGAAAAGAAAAGAAATACAAGAAAAGAAAAGAACTAAAAGACAAAATTAAGCCGAAGGATCATCAGCTGGCGGATTCGGGGGAGCAGCCTGAGAAGTACTAGGGTTAGCTGAAAGATCCTGGAGTGCAGGAGGGGGTGGCAACTGCAGGCGATTCGTAATAAAGGTGAACATCGAATGATAGAACCGACGATCAGCTGCCATCTGTGCCTCGATGCATCGTAAGTCGCGAAGAAGGGCGACCGAGTCAGGAGAGGTGGAAGAGGAAGGTGGTGGACGGATAGGGTCGCGAGGCGGAGCCTCGGATGGAGGGAAAATAACAGAGGGAGCAGGACCAGGGGGAAGAGGGGAAGAAGGAACAGGGGTAGGGGAGGTAGAAGAAGGTAGGGAAGGGACAGGTGGGGTGGGAAGGCTACGAGGTTGGCGGAGACGAATGTACCAGAAAGCAGGAGCAGGCTCGAAAGTAAGATCGGCCGGATATTCCGAAACCCGATAGGCTCGGAACATATCGGTGATGAGATGGGGAAATATGATGGAATGGGTGATGTTGGTGGAGAGGGTGCATTGACGAAGGGCGGAGGTGATGGCTAGAGCGAGGTCGACGGGCCGGCCGACCATCAATAGGTAAATGTAAAGAGCCTGCTCCTTGGGAACCATGGCTAGGTGGGTGGTGGGAAGGATGTTGTTTCAAATAAAATGAAGCCACAGACGGGCCTCGAAGCGCAGGTCAGCACGGCGGATATAACGTTGAGCCCCTCTAGGTTGATACCACTGGGTACCCTCAAGACAGAGGGTACGAAGGACGTCATCCTAAGGGTACTCATGTATGAGCTCTAAGTAGTGGCAGCGGGTGGTAGGAGGGAGATGATAATGTTCCCGAATGGAGATAGAAGTGAAAGCTCGGGGAATGGAAACACCACAGAACTCGATTCCGAAGGTGCCTGAGAAACGGGTATGGGTGTAGAACTGGCGAACGAATGTTAGGTTCCCAGAGGTGCAGGGTTGGGCGACGTTGGTGAGGTTGAGTTGATAGAGTTGGCGGTTGAAGGGGTTATCGTGAGGGGTCAAAGGAAAGGGTTTTTCCTTAAGTATGGCTCTGGCCTCAGTTTTGGCGGCCAGTGCATCATACTCAGGATCAGCCGAAAGGGAAGAGGAATGGGTAGGAGAAAGGTGGTGGTGTGAAGAGTGGGAGGGCTGGGGAGAAGGAGAATGGGCGGAGAAAACTCACAAGGAGGATGTAGAGGCAACTGGGTGAGGTAAAACAGAAGGGTGAGAGTAAAACTCATCAAGCGAATGTGGGGGAGAGGGAAGTACATCAGAAGGGGATTGGGGTCGGTCGGACTTGCTAACGTTCTTAGTTCGAGGCATTATCCTGCAAACAAAAAGAAACAGAACAGAAAAAATCAATAGAGAGTTAAGTAAAAATTAGCTTCCTCGTCGCGACGTGTGGGTAGACGCCGCGGCGAGACAAAGTCCTCGACCAGACGTCGCGACGAGATAAGGTACTTCGTACGTCGCGACGAGGCAATGCGTTCTTCGGGCCGTATGGCGATTTCCAGACGCATCACGGCGAGCAATCGCTCGTCGTAAAAAACCTAACTCAAAAGCACTAACAAGGAAGATGAAAAACAGGAAAACGAAGGACAATGGAACACTTACAAAGATTAAAGACGCAAGAAGGGAGACGGCGGAAACGGCGAGCACTTCTGAACAACCGAGAGAATGAAGATAGCGAGAGCTGGAACGGCGGAAACAAAGCGGTAGAGAAGAAGAATGATAGGGAAGAGAAGAGGAATAGACGGTGAGAGGAGGTGGACGGTCGCAAGGTGAAAAGATAAAAAGGGCGTCCTCATGAAAATTATAAAGAAAGTAGTATCAAATCATGACAATTTACTGACAAATTGTGAATTAAAAGAGATCGGTATGAGGAACCAATTTAAGCACAAAAATCATCAATTAGGAGTCAACAAATGCATAAGCAGCTATGAAAATGCAGCCAATTTATAATGTAAACTTGGCTCAATCACCTGCAGAGGCTAAGTGTGAAAGAATACTGATTGTAGAGACCTGAAGAGGCTCGTAAAGAATACTTGTAAAAGTTGAAGAGATAGTGAAATCTCATAAAGAACTCTGAGGACTGGACGTAGCCCACTGTTTGGGGTGAACCAGGATAAATCTCTGTGTCAACTACTCTTACTCTATCTCTCTTAGATTCAAGTTTTTATCATTACTTAGTTCGAAAACAAAGTTTACAAAGTTTTTGATTATTTAGAATCTATCGGAAACTCTGTAAAAGAATTTTATTTCTAACAAACATTTTTTTAAAAAAGATTTTCAAAAAGGAGAATACACAATTCAACTCCCCCTTCTCATGCATTCTTATATCGTTTTCTCAGCATTGTATTAAAGTGTGATTCACTTCAATTGGTATCAGAGCAAAGTATCCAAGGATCACTTTAACAAAGTGTGGATCAAAGATAATGGCGGAATCACATGATACATCGCAGAAGGAGCCTCTGTCACTAGACCTCCAACATTCAACGGAGAAAATTATCATTACTGGAAAGATAGGATGTGACTATTCATAGAATCTACTCATTTTGACCTTTGGGATGTGATAGAGAACGGACCTTATATACCAGTAGATGAAGATGGTGATTCTATTCCACGAATCAGATGGACGACTGACCAAAATGCGAGAATACAACTGAACTCAAAGGCGAAGTTCTTCTTGACCTGTGCCCTAAGCCGGAGCGAGTATGACAAAGTCCACGGATGCGACACCGCGAAGGAGATGTGGGACACATTGTCCATTGCTCACGAAGGCACAAGCCAAGTTAAAGAATCCAAGATAAGTATTCTTGTGCACCAGTACGAACTTTTCAGGATGAAAGATGAAGAATCTATTGATCAAACGTTTGGAAGATTTAAAACAATTGTCAATGGATTGAAAGCTCTTGGAAGAACGTACAACAATCAAGATCATGCTCGAAAGATTTTAAGAAGTCTTCCGAAGAGGTGGAGACCTAAAGTTACTGCGGTGCAAGAAGCCAAAGATTTGAGCGTATTAAAGCTTGATGAGTTGCTTGGATCCTTGAAGATTCATGAAGTTGAACTCGATGCTGAAGACAAGCCCAAACGGGACAAATCGATAGCACTGAAGGCCGGACAAAAGAATCACAAAACTCAAAGAAGGAGGAAGTCATCAAAAGCGTTAAAGATTGAAGAACCAAAGAATGATGACTCCAGCCAATCTGAACAAGAGTCAAGTGATGAAGATGTTGAATTATCTTTCATCTCTAGAAAGATAAGACGTATGTGGAAGAGAAGTCCAAAAGAAATCAGACTTTCAAGAAGAATGGCAAAGATGAAGCTAAACCAGAGAAGTCATCTGTCATTTGCTACGAGTGCAATCAGCCTGGACACTGCAAGTCTGAATGTCCTACTCTAAAGAAGAAACCAAAGAAGAGTAGATAAGGCAATAAAAGCATGATGGCAATGTGGGAGGACCTAGATTCATCAGAATCAGATACAAGTTCCGAGTCGTCTGAACATGCAAACATCTGCCTGGTAGCCGAGGAAGAAAGTGATGAGGAGGTAAAATCTGATTACGATAACTTGCATGATGCCTACTCAGAATTGTTAGAAGATTCTCATGCTATTCTAAAACTGTACAATCTGTTAAAGAAAAAGTATGTGGAAAATATTAGACATACGGAAGTAATAGAGAGAGAAAATATATGTCTGAAGAAGCAATTAGATGAGAAAAAGAAAGTTGTAGACAGATCAGAAGAGATCAATCAGCTGAAACTTAGAATTAAAAATCTATCAGCTGATTTAGCTACTTTCACCGAGAGCACAAAGAAAATGAACGAGATGCTTGGAAAATGTAGACATCCAAGTGATAAAACTGGGTTAGGGTTTACAGATAATAAGTCTCATCCTCATAAGAACCCTTTCTCTCAAAAGAGAAACTATATTAAATTTTGTGTTAATCAACGTACTAGTAATATGCATCAAAGAACTCATCATGTGCATGCTACTAACTCTAAAGGACCCAAGAAAATATGGGTACCAAAAAATAAAATAGTTTCTCCTACAGATATCTTTCCTTGGAAGATGCAGCAAGCACCATTGGTATTTAGAGAGTGGATGCTCGCGACATATGACGGGAAGAAGGTCTATATTCCTAGATCTTCAGTATAAGAAGGGAGGATCGGTAACTTTCGGAGACAACCAGCAGGGAAAGATTATTGGAATCGGTAAAATAGGTAAAGATTCCTTTGCATGCATAAATAATATACTGTTGTTGATGGTCTGAAACATAATTTGATCAGCGTCAGTCAATTGTGTGATTCTGGTTTCACAGTCACATTCAATCAAAATCTTTGTGAAGTCAGAAACAAAGACGAGTCTATACTTTTTTCTGCCAAGAGAAGAAATAATCTTTACAAAATTGATTTAGAAGATTTTAAAAGTCAAAATGTTTCATGTTTTCTATCTTCCGAAGAAGAAAGACTAGTCTGGCATAAAAAACTGGGTCATGTTTCTTTTAAACACTTTTCAAAATTGGCAAAACATGATTTGGTAAGAGGTTTACCAAAAATAAGTTTTGACAAAGAGTTTTTCTGTGAAAATTGTTTGAAAGGAAAACAAGTTAAAACTTCATTTTCTTCTAAAAATTTTGTAACATCATCTAGACCTTTAGAGTTGTTACATATGGATTTATTTGGTCCAACACGGATAATAAGTCTTGGCGGAAAGAAATATGGACTTGTTATTGTTGATGACTTTACTCGAATTTGTTAGATATTGTTTTTATCACACAAAGATGAATCTTTTAAGTGTTTTAGGTCCTTATCCAGAAAGTTACAAAATGAAAAAGGAATGTCTATAGCTAGTATCAGGAGTGACCATGGTGGAGAGTTTGAGAATGAGAAGTTTAGGTTATTCTGTGAGGAGAATGGAATTTTCCACAATTTCTCTGCTCCCAAGACTCCATAACAGAATGGAGTTGTTGAAAGGAAGAACAGGACGATTCAAGAAATGGCTAGGACTATGCTTTGTGAGATGAATTTTCCAAAGTACTTATGGGCAGAAGCTGTGAATACAACATGCTATATTCAGAATAGAATTCTGTTGCGACCCATATTGAAGAAGACTCCTTATGAGTTATGGAATGGAAGAAGACCAAACATATCTTACTTTCATCCATTCGGGTGCAAATGCTCTATTCTGAATACAAAGGAGTTGTTGGATAAATTCGATTCAAAGACCTTTCCAGGAATCTTTCTAAGCTACTCATTGTCGTCTAAGGCATTTCGTGTGTACAACCTTATTTCAAAGACAGTTGAGGAGACCATCCATGTCAAGTTTGATGATTGCTCCCAACCCCACAAGGAAGATGACATGGAGAGTGAAGGTCCTTCAAAGAACTTAGACGACACAACAAAAACTCCAACACCAGGAACTCATGAAGACAAAGTTGAAGATATCCCAGAAACTATTGGACTAAAAAGAGACTGCAAATATAAAAGTTCTCATCCAGAAGAGTTGATTATCGGAGAGACCTCAGAAGGAGTTAGGACAAGCTCTAGATTCAGAAGAGAAGCTAATGTGGCTTTTATTTCTGAAATAGAGCCTAAGAAGGTTGAGGAAGCTCTTCGAGACGAAACTTGGGTGTTAGCCATGCAAGAGGAGCTGAATCAATTTACTAGGAATAATGTTTGGTCCTTAGTTCCGAAACCCCCTAAGAAATCCATCATAGGAACCAGATGGGTCTTTAAGAATAAGTTAGACGAATCAGGAAGAGTGAGTCGAAATAAGGCTAGATTAGTAGCACAAGGCTATAATCAGCAAGAAGGAATAGACTACAATGAGACATATGCTCCAGTAGCAAGACTTGAAGCCATTAGAATATTGCTGGCATATGCGGTCTGTCATAATATAAAGCTATTTCAGATGGATGTGAAGAGTGCCTTTCTGAATGGTTTTATAGACGAAGAGGTGTATGTTAAGCAACCACCTGGTTTCGAGGATGTTAAGAATCCAGACTATGTCTATAGACTTCATAAAGCCTTATACGGCCTGAAGCAATCTCCTAGAGCTTGGTATGATCGTCTGAGTACTTTTCTCTTAGAGAATGGTTTCAGTAGAGGTCAAGTTGATAAGACGCTCTTTAGGAAGAAGCATGAAAATAAATTTATAATAGTTCAGATATATGTTGATGATATTATTTTTGGTGCTACTTCAAAAAGGCTATGCATGAAGTTTGAGAGTCTAATGAAAAATGAATTTGAAATGAGCATGATGGGTGAGTTAAAGTTCTTTCTTGGGTTGCAAGTTAAGCAAACCAAAGAGAAAATCTTTATCCATCAACAAAAATATGTGAAAGAATTGTTGAATAAGTTTGATATGCAAAGTGTGAAGCCAATGACTACTCCGATGCATCCTTCAAACCTTTTGTCGAAAGATGAACTTGGTAAGAAGGTGGATCAAACCCTGTATAGAGGGATGATCGGTTCTTTACTGTATCTTACAACAAGTAGACCTCATATATTATTCAGTGTATGCTTGTGTGCAAGGTTTCAGGCTGATCCTAGAGAGTCTCATTACATTGTTGTTAAGAGGATTATGAGATATCTCGCAGGTACTACTGATCTTTGCTTAATGTTTGAGAAAGGTAAAGATTTCATGTTAATTGTATATTGCGACGCGGACTATGCCGGAGATAGAATCGAAAGGAAGAGCACAAGTGGAGGATGTCACTTTCTTGGCGCAAACCTAGTTTCCTGGTCAAGCAAGAGACAAAGCTCGATAGCTCTATCAACTGCCGAAGCAGAGTATATGTCTGTCGTAAGCTGCTATTCACAAACGTTGCGGATCAAATATCAACTTGAAGACTATTCAATTCAAGAAGAGGAGATTCCAATTTATTGCGACAACACTAGTGCAATCAATCTGTCTAAGAATCCGATCCAGAATTCTAGGGTGAAACACATCGAAGTCAGACATCACTTCTTGAGAGACTATGTTCAGAGGAAGGTGATTAAACTTCAGTTCATCGAAGCAGTATCAAAGGCGACATCTTCACCAAACCATTGAGTGAAGAACGGTTCCAGAAGATCAGACGCAACCTTAACATGGTTATGTTAAGCGAACAGTCAGACTAAAGGGACATCAAAATTAACGGCGTCACATACAGTGAGTTACAGCTGGTAACTTTTATGACAAGAAAGTTTTGGAGGGAAACGCTACACGACCTTTATAATCCCGACGATTCTAGGGCACGCGTGATAAGACCCTTCAAGTAGCCTAAAATTGAAATCATTGCGGTTTCTCTCATCTTTAGACGGTTCATCTTGCTTTTAAAATTCTCTCAGTCATCCTACCCTAGAAGAAAAGCTTACCAAAGACAGTTTTTGTTCTAAAACAATAGAGGCAGCTATGATATTCGAAAGACATGTGGATTTCGAGTCGCTAAGGAATGATGGTATGGACGTAGAACCTGAGATTGAAAGAGCTGGTTGGAGGAATTTCTTCCAGATTCGAGAACCAGTGTACACCGATGAAGTATTTGATTTTTGGAAAAATGCTCAACTTGTAGACAACACTATTGTATCCTCAGTAGACGGTATATCTGTTCTTGTGACAAAGGAGCTGATAAGGATGGTGACCGATTGTCCATCGATTGGTGAGACTCTGTCAACTAAGGCTAAATGGATGACAATGGTCAATATGAATGAAGAAGATGTTAGCAGACAACTGTATGGAGTGAATGACCCTTCGGAGAGGAAGACTTCGAGTCTGGTCCCAAAAGCTAGGGTTCTTCATGCTATTTTGTTTAATTGCATTTTACCTAGAGTAGGTTCAAGGCATTTGGTGACCACTCTCGATGAACAATGCTTGTTCTACCTGCTGAATCGCAATCCTATTGACTTACCCTTCTTAATCTTCCATTATATGATTAAGGGGATGAAGGATACAAACAGCTATCCTTACGGCATGCTTCTTTCAAGGATTTTTAAGGAATCTGGAGTCCTTCTACACAGAGGAAATAGAAGGATTGTACCAGTGAAGAGTATTATTGACTCAATCACTATACGACGAATGGGTCTGAGGACAGTGAATCAGGAAGAAGCACACTCTTCAAGGAGAACAAGAACTGAGGGGGAGCATGTATCGAAGAAGACTCCTGCTTCTAGATCTCATGGAAGTGTGAGTATGCCAATAGAAGAAAGGAGAAGATTAAATAAAGGGCCTTTGATAAAACTGCCATGTCCTAGAGAAGAGTATGATATTGCTCGAAGGACAAACGATGGTGCGATAAAAAGGAAAGGAGAGAGTCTTTTGGGTGAAGTTACTAAGAAAGCAAGGAGATCACCTAGGATTCGAACCTTAAGGCAACAAGAAGAGAGAAGAACTAGAGAGCAGGAACAAGAAGAAGCCTCTGGATCCAGCGCACCAAGAGCAAACGTGACAAGATCTCTCGTCTCAATTTTGGAGGAAGAATCAGCCAAACAGAGCAAAGAGACTGAGAAGAAGAGAAAATTGGAGTCTGAGACATAGAAGTCTCAGATGAAGAAAACTCCAAGAATAAAAACTAAAGTGGTTAGTCGAAGGAGGAGTTTGTCTACTCCTGAGGAAGCTAATCAAGAGAAGAATACTCCTATTGTTGAGCAACCGGAGGAACCAGTGGAGCCTAACCTGGTTCAGCCTACTCCTGTCAATAATCAACAAGAACTCCTGTCGATCCTTGGAAACTGGTCAAATATAATAAGTTCCAAGATTGCGGTATAGGTTGCAATCCTCAGGTCGTCTCACTTAATTGGAACCAAGCCAAAAAAAAAAGTCTAAGCTAGCCTAAATGTCAAAAATTGCAATTAAAGTTGATAACAGGGGTTTAGTCATTGAAAGAACTAGTAAATGTAATTAAAATTGGAGAAAAAAGTAATAAAGAATGTTTTTGTATTTTTAATAGAATGAATGAACTTGAATTTTTTTGGTAATGATCAAATGATAATAAATCCTCTTGAAAAATGGGCACAGGCTATCACAGTTCAAAAATGAATTTTCAGGGATAGAATCCACTAAGTTTCGAAAGATCAACCCTAAAGGACTCTTTAGGTCCAAAGATTTAATTAATGAACTCCATTATTTAAATCTTTGTTAAAAACCTTAGTGTGAAAAATGGACAAGTAAATGCAATTGGTCAATCGGATAAAAACACAACCATCTAAATCAAACACAACTAGGCAGATTAAAAGAGTAAATGCAATATCCGAATGACATATATGAGACTTCATATATTAAGCATCAAAAGTTCTACAAATCACTTTGTCCAAATCGCAACATAGTGTTCAACACACGGTTAAACTGTTAACCATGCTAATCTAGCCATACAAATGCAATCTCTAACTCAGAGTTTACACAAATACAACTAAACCTCAGACACTATATGATTACTCCCCTTTGAAGCTTCCGGTGAACTCAAGCCATTGCTACATCTTCAAGAGGAAATGTGACTTAGCTACGCATAACTCCGGTCTGTCTCTCGATTGCTGAAGATTGGGCGATACTCATGGTGGCAGAAGATATTGACGGTGGCGATGATGATGGTGATGGTCGACGATGATGGAAACTGGAAATGATGGTGAGTAGAATGTTGTCTCTGCTGCCTCCGAAGCGTCTCTCATATCCAAGTCTCTCCCGTCTCCTCTGACCTAAAAATAGCAAAGTTTATATATAATGGATGCGGGTAGGGTCAGAGCAGTGAGACAAACTTTCCATTTCAGGTCGGATATCCGCTCGTACGTCGCGGCGTGTGAATAAATATTCGCCGCGACGTGTGGAATTGCTTGCTCGTCGCGACGTACGAATTAATATTCGCCACGACGTGTGAATTGACCTCATGACTGTTGACTTCTTGATGTGTTGACTCATTTACTACTGCAATAAAAATAACAATTTGCAGTATCAATTATCCTCGTGAAAATTATAGAGAAAGTAGTATCAAATGATGACAATTTACTGACAAATTGTGAATTAAAAGAGATCGGTATGAGGAACCAATTTAAGCACAAAAATCATTAATTAGGAGTCAACGAATGCATAAGTAGCTATGAAAATGTAGCCAATTTATAATGCAAACTTGGCTCAATCAAATTCCCCCACACTTAGACCTTTGTACTCCTGGGCAAAGTTTACAAGAGCCAAAAAGAATACAAGAGGGAAAGAAAATATCTGCCATGCTCAAAACAATAAAAGGAAATTGACCCAATTCACTTCCTCAGAAATAAACCACAATAAAGTGAAAGAATGCTAATAAAACAAACATTGAAAGAATTCAAGTACAAGAGATTGAACAAAAGTGAATCACTCGAAATATAGTGTATATGCTCATCTCACTTGTGTCTAGGGATATTTTTGCTCTCAGTCTGCTTAATCCATCTCCTACCATAGGCTTGTGTCAATTATATTTCTCCACTACAAGAACTATCATTTCAAAGATCAAGAGGACTTTTAGGGTTGTAATGTACGGTAGGCTAAATGAATGGATGAAGTGAAAGAATGAAAGAATAGTATGAGCACATGCACTAACAAGGAACTGATATCAATAGTTTTCTTAAACTAAACGTATGCATAAACAGAATGCTTTTTTTAAAAAATGCAATACATTCTGCATAAATTGTTATTGATCTTGCTTTTCTTCTTTCTTTTTTCTCGTTTTTTTTAATTGAAAAACACTATCTGTCCCTTTGTGGAACATTTTTTTTTGTTTTTGACATAAGCAAAATAACTAATGACACCATAAAAATATGAATGCAAATGCTCATAACAAGAGGACTCAAAGGGCTAGCAAGGGATAGATATGTAAGGACCGTGTTTAGGAAAATGGGTTGAGGAAGGAACGCCTATCACATCAACAAAAATCCAAATCCATTAAGCTTCAAGTAAAATTAAAACAAGTTCTAGAGAAGAATGAAATAAGCAGACGCACACAAAGATAAAAATTTTTTTTGGCTCAAATATCCTTCCAACAAGGGTATTATCTATATGAACAATCTCAAGTCTCAAAAACTTAAAATGCTACTTTGTTAGCATGCTTCCATTCACTGTGCTTGAAAACATGAAGAGCAAAATTTTTGCCAATTCCAACTATCATTAAATGTAGCACCCCCATACCATAGGATATGTATCGGGACGCCCGTAGGTCATTCCGACACATACCCTACGATAAGGGTGCGCTACGAACAACCACTAACACTCCACATGGCATCAAAATCATAAAGCATTTATATGAAATCCACTAAATTTTTTTTGAAACCATAAATTCTCATTTCATAACCTCAAAGCAGTAAATTTACACAACTGATGTGTTCTGTACAATACTCCAAAAGAAAATCAAACAAAAAGGCTAACTAGGTCATCCTCAAAAGTGCCAATGACCGACATGTGCCATGACTTCTCTTGCCAACTCAATCTACACGGCAGAAAAGTCCCTCCGAGCTATAAGTCTACTCTCTCGGTCCTGAAAAATAATTTGCAATTTTGGGTGAGTTTATGAACTCGGTGAGGAACCATCATCGATGGTTCACCCAATTCATGCATATACACATACATAACATACCTACGCACAATTATCTCACCAAATCACATTTAGTAGTACCACATAATTTTCATACCAATCAAAGAATCAATTCAAATGCATATGGAATGTGTATGAGACGCTTTTCCAATTTATTACGTTGTTGTGATCGAAATGGCTCGTCCCATTAAGGGCGATAAACGGTGAGCCATAGGCTCGAATCACTATGGGCTCAAGGCCCAATCACGCTGAGCTTAAAGCTCTCGTTGGTATCGCCTCGTCACAACCGCCAAATAAAACAACACCAACATCATATCAGATCCCAATTCAATATGTACACATAAATCTTGTACAGTAATCACGTATGACACTTCTATGTCAAATTTTCCAATCCATCGGACCTTCGGTCCGCAATCCGAGCACAAACAAACACAATTTTCCCACCATTATTCTCCATGGGTTCTAAGTGCGTAATTATAAACACTTACTAACCGAGGAACCATCTAGGTTACTCACCTAATAACTTCCGAAGCAATGCGGAAGTCTCGCAACGCCCACAGGATGACGCTCCAACCGAGCCTCTATAACAATTAAAATAAGTAAACATTACCAACTGAATAGATAAAATACTAAACAATGCACATGGAATAAGTAAACGTGTATAATGCATGCTCATGGCATTCCGGCCCTAATCCAAAATTTTCCCATAAAAAATCCGTCTAAAATTAGAAACCTATTGGCGCCGACGGCATGCAATTCGGACCTCTATAGGTCCCCAATTAAACAAAATAAGGATTAAAGGCTCCGTTACCGGGCCACGCCAATTTCTCGTCCAAAATTCCCAATTTCTCACAAAATGAAATTAATATTCTACTAATCCGATGCCTCAAGAATCAGGTCAATCGGATGTCGGACGGAAAAGAAATTGACAAAAGAAACAATTAGGCCAACTAATAAAAAAAATAAAAATATAAATATATATAGCGCTTTCATGGGGCGACATGTCGCCCACGCGAGGCCGACTTCTCCTTCGTCATGAGGCGAGGAGTCGCCTCATGAGAGGCCAATCTACCTCGCCTCGCGAGGGCGAGGAGTCGCCACGATCCGGCGAGGTTCAACCTCACTTCATTCCTTTTTTTTTCCTATTTCCAATCCAAATTTCCAACAACAATAACTCTTAGCACACAAATCGGAAAAATACAAACCATAGCTTGTTGAAAGATAATGAAAAGGTCTACCATTCTCATGAAGACCATAAAATCAATTTCACTCTTAATGGTGTCAAAATCCTTCAAAGCTACTGCCTACTCAAATCCCATTAAAACAGAACAGTACATTTCAAATTCCTTAACTCTCTGATTCTTCAGCCAAAAATTACCTCATAAATATGCTCAATAAGGTCACAATGTCATCTACAACTTTGATGAACAACCCAAAATCAAATTCCATTGCTAAACAAGTCAATTAATTCAGTCAATGTTGCTGTCCCTGAAATCATTCAATTTGAGCAGGAAACTTATAACAAGCATAACTCCCTGTACACAAGTCAGAAAAATCTGAACTTTATATCCCTGAAAAGATAAATCCTTGAACTTCAATTTTCATGAAGAACTCAATTTCCAATTTAATTTTAACCATTTCAAAACTGTCATGCAAGTTACTGCCATGATCAGCAATTCCTAACCTAATGCAGGATCAGTTTTGCAAAATCATAACTCCCAACTCTGACCTCTAAAATTATATTCCATATCTCATTTTCAAGATAATGTCTTCCTCTACAACTTTGCAGAAGATCACTCACACCAATTCAGTCCAAAAAAATTGCTAAAATTGCTCCCAAGCAGAAAGCTCACAAAATCAACACTTTGACTAGGTTTCTCCAAAAAGCATAAAACCAAGCAATAGTAATCAGTTCATATCTCCCAATATACAACTCGAAAATTAGCAAGATCAGTGGCAATGGAAAGCTAACTCAATATGCCTCAACTTTCATAAAGACCCTTTTTCCTAGTTCCATACCAATAAATTTAGAAAAATCAACAAAACACATTACTCATACTTGCGGTTACTGTTCACAGGCAATAAAACAGTAACTTTCCATGCAAATTTTCGCCCTTCTAGCAGTACAATTTAACAACACCTATTTCACACTAAATTGAAGCCAACATCCCAAAGTTTAATTGGGCACAAACTTCACCTCATTTGCACACCTACACAATAAGTTATGATCAAAACATTCCAACTGGTCAAACACCAATTTTCCAGATTTCAACATTACCCTAACTCCTATCACTTCTAACATCAATAACACATCACTAAGCATCCATTCCTACCTCTAATTCAACCACAAATTCAACACAACATAAACTTCTATAATGACACAAAATTTGGCAGCACCTACACAAATGATCTTCCTAAATTTTCCATTCATCTATCCTTACAAACTCAATCCAAAACCAAGCTAAAATCAATAAGAAGTATAGTCATTCATTCATCCATAACTAAGTATACATTTAAACCCATTCAAACCTACCCTTATAATCATAAAATAAATGCATAAGTGCTTCCTTAAGTGCTTCAAACTACTAATTCATGCATTAAATGAATGGTCAAAGCTTAAAACATAATCTTACCTAGTCAAGCTTTCAATCTTTCCCTTAATCTTCCAACTTATCACAACTTCCTAATTCCTCTTCTACTTTCTCCAACACCTACGGCTATCACTTGAGCATACACACAATTCAACATCTTCACTAGGTTTAAGCTAGCTTTACAAGAGAAGGAAGAAGAAAAACAAGCAAAGGAATGGAGAGGAATGACCTACGGATGGGAGAACAAGTTGTAATCAAAAGTGGTTTTTTTTTTCATACTTCCAAGGAAGAGTCGTGGAAGCTAAGGACATGAAGGGTTTATATAACCTTTCAATGTAAGAAAGCACGGGGAATGGTAACACCACAGAACTCGATGCCGTAGGTGCCTGAGTAACGGGACTGGGTATAGTAGTGGTGGACGAAGGTGAGGTTCCCAGAGGTGCGGGGTTGGGCTAGGTTTGAGAGGTTGAGTTGAAACAGTTGGCGGACGAAGGGGTTGGTGTGGGGGGTTAAAGGAAAGAGTTTTTCCTTGAGTATGGCTCTGGCCTTAGTTTTGACGGCCAGTGCAACATACTCCGAATCAACCGGAAGGGAAGAGGAATGGGTAGGAGAAGGGTGGTGGTGCGAAGAATGTGAGGGTTGAGGAGAAGGAGAATGAGCGGAGAACACTCCCAAAGAGGATGGGAGGCAACGGGGTGAGGGGAAACCGAAGGGTCAGAGTAAAACTCGTCGAGCGAGTTGGAGGAAGAGGGGAGGACATGCGAAGGAGATAGGGGACGGTCGGACCTGCTAACATTCTTTGTCCGAGGCATTATCCTGCACACAAAAAGAAACAGAACAGAAAAATCAATAAAGAGTTAAGCAGAAATCAGCCACCTCGTCACGACCTGTGGGCAGACGCCGCGACGAGGCAAAGTCCTCGACCAGACGTCGCGAGGAGATAAGGTACACGGTACTTCGTACATCGCGACGAGGCAAGGCGTTCCCCGCTACGTATGGCGATTTTCCAGACGCATCACGGCAAGCAACGCTCGTCGCGAAAAACCTAACTCAAGACTACTAACAAGGAAGACGAAAAACAGGAAAACGAGAAACAATGGAACACTTACAGAAGTCGAAAATGCAAGTAGGGAGATGGCAGAGATGGCAGGTACAGCAAAACAACGGAGAGAGTCGAGAGAAATCGAGAGCGGGGACGGCAGAAACAGAGTGGTAGAGAAGAAAAAAATGATGGGGAAGAGAAGAAGAATAGACGGCGAGTGGAGGTGGAAGGTCACGAGGTGAAAAGAAAAAAAGGGCACTGGACAAACGAAAAGACCAAAGGACAGAAGGGGCAAAAAAGAAATTTCAAAAGTTGGCACGTCGCGACGTATAAATGAAAATACGTCACGACGTAGACTTTAAAGAGAAACGAGGCACGTCGTGACGTATAAATTAAAATACGTCGCGACGCCGCTGCCCTAACAGAAAACACAAACCTGACTTACTACAGAAACAATCAATCTCACAGAAATCAACCCTTCAACCAATTTCATGCTTCTGCAGAAAGATGTAAAGCTCAAAAACATGAAAGTAATTTATTAGAATAATGAACATAAATCCTACCTAACTACAGCTAATCTACTGGTTAGGTCTCTCCCCCACACTTAGTCAAGATACTCATGCAACACAAAAGTTCACATCACTTCCAAGCAGGGTACATGAATATATTGAGAATGCAGGTAGAGAAACAACCTGGTCTCACGGTGGGTCCTGAAACTTTGGATGATCATCTGGATGATATCCAAACTTCATCCCAGTAGCTTGGCTCTTGTGCAGCTCCATATCTAACCCCTTACTTGAAGGTTCTCCTACAAAATCAGCAGCAAGCAAATTCTCTCCAAGGAGATTATCAGTAGATGATGTGAAGGTTTGTGCAAAATCACTACATGCATCGTCAACAACCATATTAAGCATGTTCACTCCAAGCAGAGAATAATCCTCATGGGGGTGCTTCATTGCCTCATACATATTAAAGCTCACCTGTTGGTCACCTACCTCTATGGTGATCTTACCTTCCTTCATGCTTATCATTGTTCCTGCTGTCCACAAAAAGGGTCGCCCAAGAATTAAGGAAGTATCCTGCACAACTTCAGAAGACATATCAAGTACATAAAAATCAGCAGGAAATACTAAACCCTTAACCTGGACCAAGATGTCCTCAATGATACCCACTGGATGCCTAAATGATCTATCAGCCAACTGGAGGACAACAGATGTAGGCTTTATACTCTTCACTCCTAAGGCCTCATAAACTGACTTAGGTATCACATTTATCGCTGCCCCTAGATCTAGCAAAGCTCTACCTATACTCACTTTCCCTAAGATGCAAGGGATGGTGAAAGATCCAGGGTCTTGACACTTGACAGGTATTTGCGGCTTGAACAAAGCTGACACATTTGAGCTCACTTGCACTCTCTCATTTGGCCTAAACTTTCTCTTGTTAGTGCGTAAGTTCTTCAAATATTTTGCATAGGCCGGAACTCTCTTCACCAAATCAAGCAAAGGCACATTCACCTATACTTTCCTAAACAAGTCAATGATTTCTTTATGTTTACTCTCATTCATGCGCTTGCTCATCAAATATAAGTTTGGAAAATGAAGGTCTTGAATACTTACCTCCTTACCTTTGTTGGCTTGCTTGCTCGATTCTCCATTTTTAGCTTGATAATTGGAACTCTCTAAAGTAGTTCCCTTGTTTCTTGAAGCATGCTTTTTCTCTTTCAATAGCTCTTCTTCCCTCACACTTTCTGATTTCTTACTCTTTTCCTTGGGTGGAGGTACTTCTGCTCTCTCAACATCTTCATCACATGCCTCTTCATCTACTTGAGGATTAAACATCACTTGCTTCCCACTTCGGCGGGCAATTGCATTCAGACTCTTCAGATTCATCACAGTATTAGAAGGAATAGTCCCACTACTTTTTGTTTGACTTTCACTCATGTTGTTGGGCAACTGAGTGACATATGAATTTATGTTCTCCGTCTTGGTCTCCCATTGTTCCATTCTCTTCTCCAAGGCATTGAATCTAGCAGCAGTCTTTGAGGAATTCTGTTGAATAAGAGAAGCTATTGGATCCAGGACCTAACTGCTTAGACTTACCGCTGTCACACTTCCTTTGATACCACAAAATGTCGGACCCCGCTCCCGGAGCCCAACTTCCGTATTCCTGAAACCTTGCGCTTATAACATTGCAGTGCTATATGCTGTTGTTCCATAAAAGTGATGAGCGCACACTACCTAAACATCGTAATCACATATTGACTTGTTCATATCAAAAATATCTTAAAGCCTCACATTCTCATAGAGGCAAGAATCGCTTTAATCGGAGTTATATAACTCAAGATACACTCCAAAAACCTAAAAGAGTTCACACCTGAAACATGTTCTCTTAACCGGCCTCTCACTTTCTTTAAGGTGAAATTCCACAATTTAACTCCAAATGATACCAATTTTTGTAGAGAGAAAGATATCTGTCTTATAAATCCAATGGTTCAAGCCTCACCTCAATTGGAGGTCGGATGAGGGATTTATACCCAAAACAATAGACCATGCTCACTTCCAAAATCAAATTGAAACACTTTTGGTGCGATTGCCATAACTTTTTATCTAGATGTCGGATTGTGTTCTTTCTTTCACCATTTGAAATTAGACATCGCGATCTACAACTCTAATGAAGACTACAAAACAAGATTCGGCCTCTAACAATATCCAAAACATCATTTTTCCCGTAGCTGTCCGTTAAACGGACACACATGTCCGTTTAACGGACACGTTCGGGTGAAAGTGTACCAATTGGTTCGCAAATGTCCGTTAAACGAACATGGGCAGGGTAAGGGGTGTTTTGGAACCCGAGGCTGTCCGTTTAACGGACATGCCTTTCTTCAAAACTTCAAACCCTCTCCTCTTCAATCCAACTTCAAACCACTTGACACTAGCGTCTTTCAAAACTCATAACTTCTTAATCCTAACTCCAACATGTGCATACTATACCTCTATGGAAAGATAACAAGATTTTCTACAACTCTCATGAAGGATGCAAAAGCTAATTCCATCATTAATCAAGGCAAAAAGCCACTCAAAGGACACTGCTCATTAAAGACCAATGTAACAGTAATATAGCTAAATGAATAAAGGATCGAATGTGTTCTTCACCTCATAACTTTTTAACCCTAAGTCCAAATGAGACAAATGATACACCCTTAGAAAGTTCTGAACTTTTACTACAATCTTCGTGAAGACTTCCCAATCTAAATAAAGCCCTAAGAGGATCTAAAACTGAAGCGAAGTTCTGTCAAATTTTAGGAAAATTTGACAGCACTCCCCTTGAAAATGCAACTAACCAATTTGCAATCCTAATGCTTCCACCTGCATAAAACTCAACATGCAACCTCATATAACATAACTCAATCCCAAAAACATCTCCAAATGCAATTCAAGGCAACAACCACACTCTTAGCATTCTAACCATATCCAAACTATACAATGATGCAATTGTTTTAAAACATACATGGATTTCACGAAATACATTAGAACTTAACATTCTTGCTTTCATATGAAAAATATGAGTTATTACAAGGCTTTAGAGGCATTTTAAGCCACTTGCATCCAAAATCCAAAATACAACTTGCAAAAGTAAACTTGCCCAAATTGCATCTGAAGCATTGATTTACAAAAGCTATCTTGAAAATACAAAATCATCATTTGTGGAGTAATGCCTTTGAGCTCGATGGTCGATCTCGTGCTCCTCACCTGGAGATGGGACTGGATTGGAGGGGGTGAGCTTTAAACAAATGGGTAACATGTTTATATTTATGCAAATAAGCTGAATCTATTCATTATTCATACTGTTAGCAATTTTCTCATCAAACATTCATACAACTTGCATTCTCATAATTTCATAAAGCTAAAAGCATAACTTTCATGATTCATGCATCTTTCATTCTGGCACATACATGCTACACATAGACACATAGCTGATGGTTCATAAGTCCACAATAATCGATTTAACTACACGAGTGTAATCGTATCTTGAGGAGTCCAAAAGGAACATCCTATGCCACAATCGGCAAAGGGCTGAAGCTTTATATCGTCAACTTGCACGTGACTTTCTTGGGTGGACTTAAGTACCCACATAACACAAATTCATGCATTAAAATCTGGATCGTCTTGTCCACTGGTTGATTTCTGAAATTGGATTTTCATGCATCCAAATAGCTGATTCTTGAAAATTGTATTTCATGCTTAAATCACCTTTCATGATTTCACTAATATTCATGCTCATTCAATTCATGAACTTTTCAAGCAAAAGCAAGCAATGTCATATACTAATCAAACTCTCACATAATGGCAATCATAAATCAATTAATACACAACCAAAGCTCAACCCAAGGTAATTGAAAAACATTAATTTTCCTTAGTTGAGATAGTATTTAGAACTTACTAACATAAAGATAAAAATGAAACCCACCTTATATCTTACTTAATCCTTGCTTAGGAGTGCTCTTCTCCTCTCTCTTGCTCTGCTTCAAGAGAAACAAAAACCCAATTCAACATAATTTCAATTGAAATTCTACATAATCTCTTACATGAGATTAACTTGAAAATCACTAAACCCACTTCATTTCTAAGCTTTCTACACCATAACCCAACTAAAAGATAACACTTGAGATCATGACTTACCTTGATTCTTGACTCAACCAAAGAGTTTCTTGGCTCAAGATGTAGCTTAGCTCCTCCTCTACACTTTTCCTTCTTGAACTTTCTTCAAACTCTCACTTGAACTCTTGGGATCTCAAACCCTAGCCATGCTTTTCTCTTTTTCTCCTTCTCCTTTCCTCCTTCCACGACTTCTCCCTCTTCTCCCTTTAATTTTCGTATTCCTCTTCTTTTCTCCTACTAATTCACTTAACTTCTCTTCTTTTTATACTCCTTATTACTTACTTAAGCCCATAGGCCCAAAGCCCATTCACTTCTCCTTCCTCCCTTCATATTTTCCTCTATAAACTTCTCAAGCCCACTAATTCTTTAAGCCCATCATATTCTCTCTTCCTTTCCTACCTCATTAAGGCCCAACTAACACATTTAATCTCATTAACTCACCACCTAACTCTTTAATGCTATCACATACTAATTAATATCAACTCAATTAATGCTAACATAACTCACTCAATTAGTCTAATCATGCTTAATTTAAAAAAAAAATTGGGGCTAACATTTCTCCCCCCCCTTAAGAAATTTCGTCCTCGAAATTCTTACCTGATCCATTGAAGAGATGTGGATACTTCTCCTTCATTGCATCCAAAGGTTCCCACGTCGCCTCTTCAACTGCATGATTCCTCCAAAGGACTTTAACTAGTGAATTGTCTTGTTCACGAGAACTTTCTCCTTGCTATCCGTAATTGCCACCGCATCTCCTCATAGCTCGATCATCACTCACCGAACCTCTCGAGGTCTCAATAATGTGAGAAGGATCTGATCTGTACCTTCTCAACATGGAAACATGAAAAATATCATAGATCTGAGACAACTCTGGAGGCAATGCCAATTTGTAAGCTAACGACCCGTTCCTCTCTAGAATCTCATACGGACCCACATACCGAGGACTTAACTTGCCTTTCTTGCCAAACCTCATGAATCCCTTCCATGGAGACGTCTTCAGGAATACTTTGTCACCTATTGCATACTCCATCTCCTTCCTGTGAGCATCTGCATAACTCTTCATTCTATCCTCGAAATGCCTTAAGTCACCGCTTGATCAAACTAACCTTATTCATTGTCATCTGAACCAATTCTGGTCCTACCAGTTTCCTTTCACCTTCTTCATCCCAACATATTGGAGTCTTGCATCTTCTGCCATACAACGCTTCATAAGGAGCCATCTAAATGCTCGAATGGTACGAATTGTTATAGGCAAATTCGACCAACGGCAAATGTTCATCCCATACTCCTTTGAAGTCCATGACACACGCTCTGAGCTTTCCCTCTAGGGTCTGAATGGTCCTGTCAGATTGACCATCCGTCTGAGGATGAAATGCTGTGCTGAAACTCAACTTAGTCCCTAGAGCTTCCTGCAAACTACTCCAGAATCTCGACGTAAATCGAGGATCCTTGTCGGATACTATGGAATCTGGAACTCCATGTAACCTCACTACCTCATCAATGTATTTCCTTGCTAACACCGCAATGAATCATACGCTTAATTGCGGAAAATGGGCTGACTTGGTTAACCGATCTACAATAACCCATATGGCATCATGCTTCCTACTAGTTCGGGTAAACCCATCGTAAAATCTATATCGATCCTTTGCCACTTCCATTCAGAATGGACAATGGCCTTAATAAGCTGAAGGTGCCCGGTGTTCACCTTGACCACCGACACACTAGACATCCGCCACATACTCGCTACATCCTCTTCATGCCTTTCCACCGAAATGCCCTTCAAGTCCCTCAGACATCCCGGTGTCGCCTGGGTGCATGGAATAAGCGCGTTATGCGCCTCATCCAAGATCTCGCCCTGACTTCCTTAACATTCGAATACATAATCTGCCCCGACTACCATAAGTCCTTCATCTCTCACTACCACTTCAGATCGCTTGCCATTCGGATTTCCTCACGGCTTACTCAATTCTGCATCCTGCTCCCACAACTCCTTGACTTTCTCTCTAAGTATCGGCCTCACCCTGAATTGAGCAAGAATGCATTCTGACTTCTCCTGCTTCAAGCTTATCTTAAGCTTAGCCATCTATTCCAACAAAGGCAAGTAAACTGCCTGGACATGAGCTATGGATGACTTCCTACTCAATGCATCCGCTACTACATTTGCCTTGCCTGGATGGTACTCAATCATCAAATCGTAGTCCTTAAGTAACTCAATCCACCTTCTCTCGCCTCAAATTAAGCTCTTCGCTCAAGAATACTTAAGACTCTTGTGATCCGTGAAGATCCTAGTCCGCACCCCATACAAATAATGTCTCCAAATTTTCGTGGCAAAATTACTACTGCTAGCTCTAAATCATGAGTAGGATAATTCAACTCATATGGCTTCAATCGCCGGAAGCATAGGCTATCACTCGTAGCTTACGCATTAACACACAACCTAAGCCTTTTCTCAAGCATCACTTTGTAATCGATACCTTGATCTCCATTGGGAAGGATTAGGATTGAGCGCTCGTTAATCTATGCTTGAGTTCCTCAAAACTCTTCTCGACATTCTTCACCCGTGATAAATCGATTCTTCCTCAACAACTTAGTTATCGGTAGCGCCTATCATGGAGAATCCTCCACAAACCTTCAGAATAACCCGCCAGCCTAGAAAACTCCGCACTCTTTTCCGCCTTAGGCTCTTCCCAATTAACCATCGCTTCTACTTTTCTGATCAACATGGATCCTCTCATTGAAATCACATGTCCAAGGAAAACCACTTCACGCAGCCAAAATTCACACTTGCAGAATTTGACATATAGCTCTTTCCTTTAATCTTTGCAACACTATTCGAGATGCTCGCATGTTCCCTTCATCTTGAATAGACCAGAATGTCATCGATAAATACTATGACAAACCGATCTAAAACTCCCGAAAACCCTGCTTATAAGGTCCATGAATGCAATGGAGCATTGGTCATCCAATGGCATGACCTCAACTCATAGTGCCAGAACGGGTCCCGAAAGCCGCCTTTCTAACATCGACTCCGATTCGACTTGATGATAACTCGATCCGAGATCTATCTTCGAAAAGACCTTGCTTCCTCGCAATGATCAAATGATCATCTATCCCGGCAGAGGATACTTGTTCTTAACCGTCACCTTGTTGAGTTTCCTGTAATCAATACACATCCGCCACGTTCCATCCTTCTTCTTAACAAATAGAACTGGCGCTCCCCAAGGTTATGAACTTGTCTTGATAAACTGCTTTTCTAATAATTCCTGCAATTGCTCTTTAAGCTCCCTCAACTCAGCTGAGGCCATCCGGTATGGTGGTATTGAAATGGCTGCGGTTCTGGGAATCAAGTCAATTGCAAACTCAATTTCCCTCACCGGCGGCAAACCTGGTAACTCCTCTGGAAATACATCTGGGAACTCCCTCACTATAGGGTAATCCTCCAACCTTCCTACTTTCACCTATGGATCCACCACATGTGCTAAAAAGGCCTCGGCCCCCTGGCCTATCATCCTGTCAGCTAGCAAAGCTGAAATGATCCTCGGTGATGGCATCTTCCTGTCCCCCTTGAAGACCACTTTCTCTCCATCTCCTAGGTCAAACTCCACTTCCTTACTGCTACAATCTAACTTTGCCCGGTACTTTTCCATGGCATCCATACCTAGTATGACATCTAGTCCCTTTAGGTCTAGAGGTAGCAAGTCTACTACCAATCTAGCACCATCGATACTGAGCTCGCACTCCTTATAGACTAGACTGATCACCACCTTACTCCCTAAAGGAGTACTAACAACCAGAAAATTATCCATAATCTCGGATTCACAAAGATGCATATTCGCACTTGAGGACACAAATGAACGTGCAGAGCCAATATCAATCGTAACATAAATCGCTGAATTAAATAATTGAGCCATACCAGTCACAACTCCGGAGAAGTGCGGCTTCTTCCACGTCATGGAAAATACTCTGGCTGGTGTCGACCACATGCCTTGGCCTTCCTACAGATTTGCCTTCCTCATGCCTCCCGAATCGCCTATTTCAGAATCGTCCGTTCCTGCTGTTTTAAATCGCCTCGACTTGAAATTGAGAGCCCTCTTGCCTTGACCTCTGAGGACAATCTCTCATCATGTGCCCTTCTCCACATTGAAACAACCACCAAACCCCCGAGACACTTCCCGGGTGAAACTTCCCACATCGACCACACCGAGGGTTTGCATATCGCCTTTCCATGTCTTCCCTGGCCTCCCACACTAGAGACCCGCCGAAACCGCCTTGATCACTGGCTCTTGGCAGGACCACTATTGCCTATACCACCCTGAGAATGAAAAATCCTGGTGCTCCTTTCAGATGCTGGAGCACTCACTCCTTTCCTGAAGATCGCCTCCCGGTCTTCCTCTTTACATTACCTCGACTTGATGTTCTCCAACTTTTCTGCTTGGAGAGCAGCATGTACCAACTGCTGGTAGTCATGGAAATTATGGATCAGTACCTTCTCCCTGATTCCTAAGTGCAATCCACTCTCAAACTTGCGGCACTTATCCTCTTCATTCGCCACAATGTTTGCTACATACCGTGACAGCTGAGTGAATTTCAGCTCATATTCACTCACATTCAGCTCCCTCTACGTGAGGCTCAGAAACTCCCTGACCTTCTCTTGACGAAACCTCGAGAAGTACTTCTTCCGAATACTTCCAAACTCCCTCCATGTCAACACCGGAGGTATCGCTGATCATGGGCACCGACTCACCAAGGCAACAGATCCCCTGCAATAAACTAGCTGCATATTCTAACCTCTCCTCATCTGAGCACTTCATCTGATTCAGGACCCTCTCGGTCCGCTTCAGCCATGCTTCAACTTCCTCGGGATTAGTAGTCTCGCTGAAATCGACAGCCCCATACTTCCGGAGCTTGTCATACTGTCCACTCCGATCTGCTGGAGTTGGCATCTGAGCTTGCATTCCTTGGCCCATGGCGTAAGTGAAAGCCTAGGCAAAGGCCTGAAAGAACTGGGGATCTACTGGATTTACTTGAGGTATAGGAGGGGGCTGGAGAGGCACTTCATGCTGCACACTTGGTGCCTCTGAATCTGAAACAGGGATGGTCCCTGCATCCTGGGAAATATGGGATTCATCCGCATTTCCCCGAGAGCCTCGATCGAGATCGAGCTCCTCGAGTTCTCCTTCGAGGCGTATATTACTCCTTTAAATGAAAACCATTTCAAATCTTTAACTCATGCTTTGTGAAACCAGTTCAAATCAAGTAAAACAATTCAAAACCAATAGTGCATGTACTGTATTTAAAACAATGCATAGGGTTCATGTAACATGATGCATGCTGACTCTACCCTTGAGGCTACCCACTAGGGTTCCTAGGAAATCATAAACCTAGAGCTGCTCTGATACCACAACTGTTGGATCCAGGACCCAACTGCTTAGACTTACCGCTATCACACTTGCTTTGATACCACAAAATGTCGGACCCCGCTCCCGGAGCCCAACTTCCGTATTCCTGAAACCTTGCGCTTATAACATTGCAGTGCTATATGCTATTGTTCCATAAATGTGATGAGCCAAAACTACCTAAACATCGTAATCACATATTGACTTGTTCATATCAAAAATAGCTTAAAGCCTCACATTCGCATAGAGGCAAGAATCGCCTTAATCGGAGTTATATAACTCAAGATACACTCCAAAAACCTAAAAGAGTTCACACCTGAAACATGCTATCTTAACCGGCCTCTCACTTCCTTTAATGTGAACTTCCTCAATTTAACTCCAAATAATACCAATTTTTGTATCAGGAAATATATATGTCTTATAAATCCAATGGTTCAAGCGTCACCTCAATTGGAGGTCGGATGAGGGATTTATACCCAAAACAATAGACCATGCTCACTTCCAAAATCAAATTGAAACTCTTTTGGTGAGATTGCCATAACTTTTTATCTACATGTCGGATTGTGTTCGTTCTTTCACCAATTGAAATTAGACATCTCGATATACAACTATCATGAAGACCACAAAACTAGATTCGGCATCTAACAATGTCCAAAACATCATTTTTCCCGTAGCTGTCTGTTAAACGGACACACATGTCCGTTTAACGGACACGTTCGGGTGAAAGTGTACCAATTGGTTCACAAATGTCCGTTAAACGGACATGGGCAGGGTAAGGGGTGTTTTGGAACCCAAGGCTGTCCGTTTAATGGACATTCGTGTCCGTTTAACGGACATGCCTTTCTTCAAAACTTCAAACCCTCTCCTCTTCAATCCAACTTCAAACCACTTGACACTAGCGTCTTTCAAAACTCATAACTTCTTAATCCTAACTCCCACATGTGCATACTATACCTCTATGGAAAGATAACAAGATTCTCTACAACTCTCATGAAGGATTCAAAAGCTAATTCCATCATTAATCAAGGCAAAAAGCCACTCAAAGGACACTGCTCATTAAAGACCAATGTAACAAGAATATAGCTAAATGAATAAAGGATCTGAATGTGTTCTTCACCTCATAACTTTTTAACCCTAAGTTCAAATGAGACAAATGATACACCCTTAGAAAGTTCTGAACTTTTACTACAATCTTCGTGAAGACTTCCCGATCTAAATCAAGCCCTAAGAGGGTCTAAAATTGAAGCAAAGTTCTGTCAAATTTTAGGAAAATTTGACAGCACTCCCCTTGAAAATGCAACTAACCAATTTGCAATAATGCTTCCACCTGCATAAAACTCAACATGCAACCTCATATAACATAACCCAATCCCAAAAGCATCTCCAAATGCAATTCAAGGCAACAACCACACTCTTAGCATTCTAACCATATCCAAACTATACAATGATGCAATTGTTTTAAAACATACATGGATTTCACGAAATACATTAGAACTTAACATTCTTGCTTTCATATGAAAAATATGAGTTATTACAAGGCTTTAGAGGCATTTTAAGCCACTTGCATCCAAAATCCAAAATACAACTTGCAAAAGTAAACTTGCCCAAATTGCATCTGAAGCATTGATTTACAAAAGCTATCTTGAAAATACAAAATCATCATTCATGAGTAATGCCTTTAAGCTCGATGGTCGATCTCGTGCTCCTCACCGGAGATGGGACGGATTGAGGGGTGAGCTTTAAACTCGTGGGTAACATGTTTATATTTATGCAAATAAGCTGAATCTATTCATTATTCATACTGTTAGCAATTTTCTCATCAAACATTCATACAACTTGCATTCTCATAATTTCATAAAGCTAAAAGCATAACTTTCATGATTCATGCATCTTTCATTCTGGCACATACATGCTACACATAGACACATAGTTGATGGTTCATAAGTCCATTAATAACGATTTAACTACACGAGTGTAGTCGTATGCTGAGGAGTCCAAAAAGGAACATCCTATGCCACAATCGGGCAGGCGGGCGAAGCCTATACTGGTCAACTTGCACGTGACTTTGCTGGGTGGACTTAAGTACCCACATAACACAAATTCATGCATTAAAATCTGGACTATTCTTGTCCGCTGGCTGATTTCTGAAATTGGATTTTTCATGCATCCAAATAGTTGATTCTTGAAAATTGTATTTCATGCTTAAATCACCTTTCATGATTTCACTAATATTCATGCTCATTCAATTCATGAACTTTTCAAGCAAAAGCAAGCAATGTCATATACTAATCAAACTCTCACATAATGGCAATCATAAATCAATTAATACACAACCAAAGCTCAATCAATGCTCAACCCAAGGTAATTGAAAAACATTAATTTTCCTTAGTTGAGATAGTATTTAGAACTTACTAACATAAAGATAAAAATGAAACCCACCTTATATCTTGCTTAATCCTTGCTTAGGAGTGCTCTTCTCCTCTCTCTTGCTCTACTTCAAGAGAAACAAAAACCCAATTCAACATAATTTCAATTGAAATTTTACATAATCTCTTACATGAAATTAACTTGAAAATCACTAAACCCACTTCATTTCTAAGCTTTCTACACCATAACCCAACTAAAAGATAACACTTGAGATCATGACTTACCTTGATTCTTGACTCAACCAAAGAGTTTCTTGGCTCAAGATGTAGCTTAGCTCCTCCTCTACACTTTTCCTTCTTGAACTTTCTTCAAACTCTCACTTGAACTCTTGGGATCTCAAACCCTAGCCATGCTTTTCTCTTTTTCTCCTTCTCCTTTCCTCCTTCCACGACTTCTCCTCTTCTCCTTTAATTTTCGTATTCCTCTTCTTTTCTCCTACTAATTCACTTAACTTCTCTTCTTTTTATACTCCTTATTACTTACTTAAGCCCATAGGCCCAAAGCCCATTCACTTCTCCTTCCTCCCTTCTTATTTTCCTCTATAAACTTCTCAAGCCCACTAATTCTTTAAACCCATCATATTCTCTCTTCCTTTCCTACCTCATTAAGGCCCAACTAACACATTTAATCTCATTCACTCACCACCTAACTCTTTAATGCTATCACATACTAATTAATATCAACTCAATTAATGCTAACATAACTCACTCAATTAGTTTAATCATGCTTAATTTAAAAAATTTTTTTTGGGGCTAACAGAAGCAATAGCATTAAACTGGTTAGCATTAGAATCCCTCTCTTCCTTCATCAGAGTCATCATACTGTGAAGCAACTGGTTGGTGTCTTCCTTTGGTGGGACCATGAGGGCTTGCTGTTGATTTGGGAACTGGCTAGTGGAAGTACCAGGTCCTCCCCCTTATAAAAATCTGTTTTGAGCCCTGTTCTCCTCATTCCTCCAAATAAATCTAGGATTAGACTTCCATCCTTCATTGTATGTGTTGGAGTATGGATCCCACTTCTGATTGGCTCTCCCTGGATATGCTGCTGACACCTCTTCATATCTTCCAGGGCATACACTTGATATGTGTATCACCGACCCACAATTGTCACAACTGGGTGCAGTAATATCTGTAGAAGATGATGGGCGATGCACATTCAAGTTCTTCAACTCTGCAGTAATACAAGACAACTGTGATTTTATCCTGTTCTCCAAATGAATCTACCTTCGCTTCGCACTTTCCATTCTCTTGGCTTGAGCTGTCAAAGCTCCCAATTCATTCAATCCTCCGAATCTCTCACATCAGATTGCTGATGGTTTAAGGCCATCTTCTTTATCAAATCCCATGCTTCCACCGCCAGAAGGTCAATCGAGATCCTTCGATGCAGCATCTAACATACCTTTCTCTTGACTCTTCAACCTATCATAAAAATACTGCACCAAATGTTCATCAGGAATTTGGTGATGGGGGCATCTGGAAAGAAGATCTTGGAAGCGGTTCCAATAGTCATACGGTGATTCATCATACTCCTAGCGGGCTGAGTAAATTTCCTTCCTCATCGAAGATGTCCTGGAGGCTGGAAAATATTTCTCCAAAAATGCTTTCCTCAGGTTGGCCTAGCTATGATAGGCATTAGCCATATACCTCAGAAGACTCATATACCACTCTCGTGCCTTTCCTTCCAAGGACAAATGAAATACCTTCCACAGCACTTGATCCAAAGTAGCTCCTATTGGCTTCATACTCTGACAGATCATCGTCAAAGCTTGTAAGTGCATGTATGGATCTTCTCATGCCAAACCATGAAATTTAGGAAGGGAATTAATCAACAAACCTTTAATCTCAAAATTAACATCAAAAATTAGGGCAAGCAGCAGTAAATGGATCATAATGCACATCAGAAGTTGTTGCTTCCCTAATGGTTCTTCGTCTCTGGTTCTCATTATTCTCTCCTACTCTCTCATGCTCACCATTTCCTCCATTAGTCCCATTTCTAGGTTGGTGTACAGGAAAATTAGGATTTAGGAAAATGTTTGGATTCTCAGCCATATTCTCACTGTCTCGCTCAACTATTCTCCTTCTCTCTTGTTCTTTCCTTTCTTTCCTAAGTCTCCTCAAATGTCTCTCAACTTCAGGTTGGAATTGAACAAGTCTACCTCTCCTGGGCATGCACAAAAAATCAATCCACAAATAAAAGGAATGGTAACAAAATTTCTCACAGTCACACAAAATCGAATAAAAGTGAAATGCGATGAATGCGAGTGTATGAGTGTATGATGTATGTATGAGTGTGTATGTGTGAAAAGTGTGCAAAGTAAAAAACAAAATCAAAGTATGAAGTATGCTTGTGCAAAGGAAAATCAAACCTATATTATGAACAAGTGTGAAAATCAAACTATGGTAAATGCAAGCAAAAACAATGATTCCGATTATCAACAACAATTCAAATAAATGACAATGGCTATCCTACGGTAAACCAATTTCTTGGTTCCCCGGCAACGACGCCAATTTGATCGCGGCTCTGTCGATTCAGTCTTACAATCGATCCTTAGAAACCGGTCAAATATAATAAGTCCCAAGATTGCGGTATAGGTTGCAATCCTCGGGTCGTTTCACTTAATTGGAACCAAGCGCAAAAAAAGTCTAAGCTAGCCTAAATGTCAAAATTTGCAATTAAAGTTGATAAAAGGGGTTTAGTCATTGAAAGAACTAGTAAATGTAATTAAAATTGGAGAAAAAGTAGTAAAGAATGTTTTTGTATTTTTAATAGAATGAATGAACTTGAATTTTTTTGGTAATGATCAAATGATAATAAATCCTCTTGAAAAATGGGCACAGGCTATCACAGTTCAAAAATGAATTTTCGGGGATAGAATCTACTATGTTTCGAAAGATCAACCCTAAAGGACTCTTTAGGTCCAAAGATTTAATTAATGAACTCCATTATTTAAATCTTTGTTAAAACCTTAGTGTGAAAAATGGACAAGTAAATGCAATTGGTCAATCGGATAAAACACAACCATCTAAATCAAACACAACTAGGCGATTAAAAGAGTAAATGCAATATCCGAATGACATATATGAGACTTCATATATTAAGCATCAAAAGTTCTACAAATCACTTTGTCCAAATCGCAACATAGTGTTCAAAGACACGTTAAACTGTTAACCATGCTAATCTAGCCATACAAATGCAATCTCTAACTCAGAGTTTACACAAATACAACTAAACCTCAGACACTATATGATTACTCCCCTTTGAAGCTTCTGGTGAACTCAAGTCATTGCTACATCTTCAAGAGGAAATGTGACTTAGCTATGCATAACTCCGATCTGTCTCTCGATTGCTGAAGATTGAGCGATACTCATGGTGGCAGAAGATATTGACGGTGGCGATGATGATGGTGATGGTCGACGATGATGGAAACTGGAAATGATGGTGAGTAGAATGTTGTCTCTGCTGCCTCCGAAGTGTCTCTCGTATCCAAGTCTCTCACGTCTCCTCTGACCTAAAAATAGCAAAGTTTATATATAATGGATGTGGGTTGGGTCAGAGCAGTGAGACAAACTTTCCATTTCAGGTCGGATATCCGCATTGCACGCGTCATGGCGCAGAATAAATATTCGCCGCGACGTGTGGAATTGCTTGCTCGTCGAGACGTACGAATTAATATTCTCCGCGACGTGTGAATTGACCTCATGACTGTTGACTTCCTGATATGTTGACTCCTTTGCTCCTGCAATAAAAATAACAATTTGCAGTATTAATTGTCCTCGTGAAAATTATAGAGAAAGTAGTATCAAATCATGAAAATTTACTGGCAAATTGTGAATTAAAAGAGATCGGTATGAGGAACCAATTTAAGCACAAAAATCATCAATTAGGAGTCAACGAATGCATAAGCAACTATGAAAATGTAGCCAATTTATAATGTAAACTTGGCTCAATCAAGGTACCATTGAAGAAATCTAATGAACCTAGTCTGGTCGTTCATAACTATTCCAAATTTTTGAGAAAGGATAAGTTTGAAGTCAGACTGGTTGAAGTGGTGACAAGGAGGAGTACTGCAATTGCTATCTGCAGTCAACCTAGAAAGCAGATAAAGGCTGTCTTACAACCAATTATGATAAATAGTGAGACATGACACATATTGAATGAAGACGAAAGGAACTTCTATGATACCTTAAGGTATGCTGCTTCAAGGCCATACCCTACAAAAATGTCTTCTCGTCTGCGTAATCGCTTATCCAAATACGTAATAATCGATAATAAAGGTTGTACCAGACATTCAGCCAAGATATCCCTTAGATTTGAATAAGGGGAAATCGAAACTTCCTTCTGAAGAAGTTTATGATGATCTGTCTGCAGATCAAATTGAAGAAGAAGTGCGGAAAATTAATGAGGCATGCGCTTCTAAAGAGAATAATGGTGGAGCTAGTTGTAGCTATACTGATAAGAAAGAAGACTGTCCAGTAAGGGGAAGATTGACAACATGGACATTCATTGAATTCCTTGTCCAGACAGCTTTGCGTATTAGACCCTTATCTAATACATTGTCTATTGAAGCTGAAGGCATACCCTTGCAAGGAAGACAGTTGCTTATGCTACCGGTTCCCTATGACTTAGATATTCCAGAGTCAAGAGTATTCATTCATCCACCCACATTTGCGATTAATGAAGACTATGTTCCATCCTCGGACGCATATGCTACAACAATTGCGTTCACAACACCCTCCGAAGCTAATGATCAATCCTCATCAACGTTTGCCTCCCAAGCAGAAATTAGTCAATTACGAGGAGAAGTAAACGAGATAAAGGAGACGATGAATGATCTGAAGAAAATGATGACAGAACTGTTGAAGAGTCATCGTCATTAATCATTTTTTATTATAACAAATAGGGGGAGAAGAGAATGAGCATAAGAGGAATGGAAATTGTCAAATCTTAAGGGTGTGATTGAAGGAGTTGAAGAAGGAAGAAGAAGAAGATTTTTTAAGATAAGTTTTTTTTTCTTACACATTGTATTTTGTTTTCTTGATTGTATATAATTTGTTATCATCAAAAAGGCGGAGATTGTTAAGTCAAAATGACTTTACTTAGATATAATTTTGATGTATAACAAAGAGCAAAATAAAAGAAAAACAAAAGCAGATGAAGCAACACAGATGCAGACGCACAATAAGACGTAGACGAAGCAACACAGACGCAGACGCACAATAAGACGTAGACGAAGCAACACAGACGCAGACGCACAATAAGACGTAGACGAGGAACGTAGAAGAAATAAATGACGCGCATACACAAAATAAACATGTATTTAAGCAATACATGCATAAAGCAACACAGATTTAAGCAACGCAGACGCAAAAGAGAAATATAGACGTAGACGGAGACACAGTAGAAAAACAAACAGAGACACAGTAGTAAAATAGTATTTAAGAAGCTTAATAGAAAATAGACGCAAGAAGAATTGAGAAGCGTATTTAAGAGTCGGTTCGGGTTAGTTACGTAACTCAACCGATTAACTGCTTCATTAAAGATTCAAGAAGCAAGATTCAAGAAACAAGAATCAAGAAGCAGTTGGAGATGAAGGCTATAAATACAAGTTGAAGTCGAAGATTGCAAAGTTATTTGGTTAGTTGAAAAGCTGAACAATTGAAAAATTAGTTGAATTACATCTACGTGATCGTAAAAAGCATTCTGTACAAAATTTGCCGAGAGCTATTTTTACTGTAACAAGTGTTCAAACACTTATCTATGAGAAAGTAGTACAGATAGCCTGTAGAGGCTAAGTGTGAAAGAATACTGATTGTAGAGACCTGAAGAGGCTCGCAAAGAATACTTGTAAAATTTGAAGAGATAGTGAAATCTCAGAAAGAACTCTGAGGACTGGACGTAGCCCACGGTTTGGGGTGAACCAGGATAAATCTCTGTGTCAACTACTCTTACTCTATCTCTCTTAGATTCAAGTTTTTATCATTACTTAGTTCGAAAACAAAGTTTTCAAAGTTTTTGATTATTTAGAATCTATCGGAAACTCTGTAAAAGAATTTTTTTCTAACAAACATTTTTTAAAAAAAGATTTCCAAAAAGGGTAATACACAATTCAACCCCCCTTCTCGTGCATTCTTATATCGTTTTCTCATCATTGTATTAACGTGTGATTCACTTCAAACACATTCATGAATAACAATGCAAAAGTGTCAGAAAATAGATTTAAGTAGAAAATATCAATGCCACTTAGTAACTTACCAGTTGCATGAGATAAACATTTCAAAATGTTTATTAGCGTGCAAAGGGACCAAATGTAATGACAAGATACGAGGATGGGGCAATAAATTGAATCACGGATTCCTTCCTCAAATCAATCTGCTTATTCATCAAATAATAATTTAAAGAACATAGATCGTAATAAAGGTTGGGTATTGAAAGAGACCACATATACATTAAGAACATCAATCACCTCACAACGCAGAGTTGTGTCGTGAAGAACTCCCAGAGCTTCCCATCCGGAAGAACAATATCTCCCAAGGATGAGACTCAGACAAGGATGTAGTTCCCGGCCATAACCCCATGCATCTGTGTTCCATGCAAAAACCTACAATAAAACCAAAATGCCTATAACCCCCTACAGTTTAGAGAAAAATAAATTAGAGAACTCGTGAACACGATATCAAACAAAATGGCATACCCTCTTCCCTATACGCTCAAGCTGGCTGCTAACTTCTCCAGTTCCATAAAAAGAGGTACCAGTAGGAAGCTAGTCCAAAGAGGAAATCCATGCCATTAATTACAATGATTAGGTTGGACTAAACAAAAGCATCAACAAGCCACTAAAATATCAGTTCAACAACAGGAATTGAGCAACCAACCTCAAGCTTGACAATCTGTTGCCCTGATAGGCATTGAAAAGTAGGGGTATATGAAGGAACCCTATGAGTCTGAGGAGTAATAGGTGTCTCCCTATCCTTGCGATTCATAAATGAAAGGTCGGAAATGCGCAACTCACATCCAAGAACAATCAAACCGGAAAACTCCATCCTCCAGGATTGACTCAAAAATCATCTGCCCTGACACCGAGTTTACTTGGGAATCAGATGCAGTAAGCACCTTTCCTTCACCATAATTATCCATTGTTGTACTTAACTTCTCACTGTCACTATCAATGTTAAAATTGCTTCTTTTGTTCCTGCACTTAACAAGTAAAATGATCTGATTAAATCCATAAATTACACCAAACAACTCACATTCAATCAAAAGATTTGATAAAAAAGATGAATTTAAGTCAATCTATGAACTAAGAAAGCGATCATGCGGAAGAAAGAAAACTTGAAAGAAAAACCAAGTGACAGTGACAAACGTGGAGGACCAGCATCCAGAAAACGGTAAAGCAGTGAAAAGAGAGCGAGGAACAAAAGTACACACTTTCTTGTTAATAATTTGATCGCTACAAATAAGCCTCACTACTCTCAACTTTCCCGGTTCACCATGTATATATGCGTTAGAAGGGAAACGATTCATATAAAAGGGAAATAAGGGGGAAGAGAAGAGAAGAATCTGGATAGAAACACAAAAAGTTTACCGTGCGAAGACGCAGACGAAGCTACAGACAATCAACACGAAGGAAGGGAAGACGAAGACGAAGGAACCCAGCGTTTTAGGTTTCAGACATTAAAAATCGGGCAATTACATTATTTCCAACTTCGTCTGTTGGATGCTTTTTCTGCACTACGTTTGGATCGGACAATACTTTTGTGTCCATGTCTAGGTTGGACAGGACAAAAATCAAGCACAGACATTAACCAAACACGATGATGGACAGGACTTTAGCGTCCTTGTCCACTGCCCTCACCCCTATGGACACTAACCAAACACAGGGTAAATGTCTTAACTCTTGTAGTGGTTGCAATAAGACATAGGCCTAAATTCACCAATGTACTTGGCATTAGAAATCTTAGGAATTAGACAAACTAAAGTTCTATTCCATTTACCAAGTAACCACTTTTTAAGAGGCCAAGAATGGAATTATTAACCATTTGACCTACTTTTCTCCATGTTTATTAAAATAAGTAGGCATTTAACCTATCAAGTCCTAGTGCTTTATCAAGTTTCATATTAAACACCTCTTTTTTTAAATATACAACTTATTGAAAGGCTCAATTAGTTTCTCATTTTACTATGGATATATTAAATTTGGGATAAATTTTTTTTTTTAAAACAACCTTGGTTTCTATCAAAAGTCCCAATTAGTCTTCTGCAAATGGACTAGCTCTTTCACTATTCTTTAGAAAGCATATCTTATCAGTTTTCTCCCTTCCTAATGTAAAGTTGTGATAGAATTTAATGTTTCTATCACTATCCTTTATCTAACTTACTCTTGTTGTTTGCTTCATTAGAGAGTGATGGCACTTTATTACTTAAGAATAATTGGACAAGGTCAAATTCTCTCTATTTCTAAAGGTAATACCACCTAACATTAGCTTCAATTATTCTTAGATGAGAATTAGCTTCTTCCTTGCCCTATTAGTGCAAGCCTTAGTATCTTTAACCTTCTTTAAATGTATTGGTTTTATTTGAATCCTATACTAAAGATCTCTTAAGCATATAAAGGCTTTATAACCCATGATCTCTATCTCTATACCCTTGTTTATAACCTTTTTGAAGCCTTAAAACTTAGTGAGAAAATTGTTAAATCTAAAGGCAGTTTTCAAGTATTATTGTCTAACCCAATAATCTGCTCTGTAAAAGGGTTTTCTGAACATATAAGTGTATAAAAATAAGATATATTCTAATGGAATTTAACAAGACATTGATTATTCATAATCATCATACTAATTTCTTCCTTATGAACCAATTCCCTCCTTGCTTGTTGCTCTAAGTAAAAAAGAATTCTATAATATCTCATGTCCTTCAAAGCTACATTAGTAAAACAATTACCCATCTCTAAATTCACACTTACTTTATTCAAAATTTCCTTTCAACTTCTTTATATTGGAAAGTACAATTAAAATCATCAAGTTCATCCTAAGGTTTATATATAAAGGAATTTAAATAAGTTATGTATTTCCAAAGCTAACTCCATTGAAACTCAAGATTGGTAGTATCTATGAAAGATATCTCTAGCAAACCTTTAAATTTGTCTATTTATACAATTAGATGGGTGCATTGATATGAAATAGTTGAATGATGACCACTTAGTTTTCCTATATCATATACTATTACAATCCTACTATTGTAATGGAATTAATAAGCTTCTATCCATTCCTAAGCATCCATAAATTGTTTTTGAGCTTATTAACATAGATTCTTATCTCTAAAAGCCTTACACATATAGACTCTTTGATAATAGAAAGCAGCATTGTATCATCTATTGCTTCTTATGGAAATTTATGCCTACGACATGCTAAGTAATAATCATAAGGAAGACGTCAGCCTTGAACCCTCTTATTTTTGGGTTTCCTTATAGGTTTCTTCATGGTACTATCTCCTACACTTTCCTTTTTTTTCCCATCAAAACTCAAGCGTGGAAGGCCATGTTTTTGGGCTAACCATTTCCATTCTCTCTTCTTTATTTCTTTGTTCAAGCTTTTGAGTGTATAAGCAAATTTACTCCTTATTAGTTAAGTCTAGTATAGTGTAATGACTCTTCACCTTTATTGGGATTTGTCCTTCAATAATTACCGTGTTTATCACCTTCGTGTTATTAACAACTTCTTTTTGTGGCTCAAAACTTGCTTCCTTTCCCTCGTTACTTTGTGGATCTCCTGATGTTTCTTCAATTTCCTTTGTATGTAGGGTGATAATATAATTTAGAGTCTTCCCGATAAGGTTACTACTTGCTTTCCCTTTTCCCTTTCCTTCTCTTTTGGATTAGGCGGTTTCCATTAATATGTCAACTTTGAGTCTATTAATCCTCCTTCCTCAAAGAATCTTTTAGTTTTGAGAGAATATAAAAGAAGCTTCTTAAGTCCAATCTCTAAACACACTATGGAATAACCTATTATCCTTACACCTATTGTGTTTTCATTTAGACAAATAGGTTTTTGTATTGAGTTAGCTAAGGAACTCAATCAAGTGGTGGATCAGTATTTAAGTGGAATATTGTGGAAACTTACTCATAAGAGAATGTTTTTCCTATTTTCCTTATCAAGAAGTCATTCTTGGCTTTTAACTATGAATCAACAAAGAATTGTCTTGGATAGGCCATGGACCCAGTTTCAAAAAATTGCTTATACTAGTCTTTTACCTTTTTCTTTAATATAGGGAAATAAAGTATATTATCTAAATTATAAATAAATAAAAACATAAAATGATTTTGAGTGCTCTCCTTTTACTGTTCTCCTCTCTAGTAGAATCCCTTGATTAGCTAATTCCCTTTGTTTTTTCCACCTAGTCTAGCTTGGGTTTGAGTACTCTCTTCCATTATTTCCTTTCCTTCACCTTTTACCCTAGTATCCTTTTAACACTTTTTTTTTGCTTTTTGTAATAACTTTTTTCCTATTGTGTTTCCTACTCTATCCCTTTATAAGTAGCTTTCTTCCTTTAGGATGGTGTCCCTCGTTTCCTAAATGCTCCTTCTCCCTATTAACTTAACCCTGTCTAACTTCCCTTTTATCCCTAAATCTTCTTCTTCCCTTAGGGAGACCACTCCTAACCCTCTCCACATAACTCCCTCTCAGAATATTACTCATGCTCCTCAAGTTTCTTCTAGCACATTGGAAAGCCCCTCTTCTATCCCCTTCCTTCTAAGTCCACTCCTCAAAACATCCTTCATAACCCTAGTTCTTTAGTTCTTCCCAAAGATGTAGACCTTAAAAAATCACATAGAAATAGGGAAAAGGAAACCTTGTCTTTAACCTGGAATAAAGTTACTACCCTCTTACCTTTTTTGGAGAGGGGAAGATTATAGCTCCCCCACTCAAAACTGTTACAGCTGATGCATCAATATTGTCTACAAAACTGGTAGGTTTTTTCTTAGGTAAATGCACAACTTTTCTACTCATGCATCAGTGAACATTTAAAAACTAGAAAAATGAGGGGTTGAAAGAATTATTCATCTGTGATCATGGAAGCTTCATATTCAAATTTAACTCAACCCAAGGTCTCGACAGAATCCTCAACCAAGGCCTTAGCACTTAAATAATAGCCTAATCCTTTTGCAAAAATGTAGACCAAGTTTGAATATGGGTAAGTTGAGAATTGAACATTTTTCCTTTATAGGTAAACTTGTATAACTTCCCTTTGGAATATTAGACGATGATATGGATAAGCCATATGGCCACTTAAAAAGGAAAACTACTAGGTATGGATGTTACCATAATAGGAGTCAGATGTTTTGGGTTATTCCAAAGTTTCTATTAAAGTCAAAATCAACCAAGATCTTCTAAATTTCATTCCAATATTGAAATTCGGTGAGAGAAATGAGCTGAAAAAATCAAGGGTAGAAGTAAGTTATCATTGGAAGCCTTACCTAGAATCTCAACAAAAACAATATAAGCCCACATAGAGAATTTTCACTCGAGGAGATTATGAGGAGCTTATAGATGTAGGCATTCCACTGGCCAAATTCAATTTAAGACTAATAAATTAGTGGAAAATAATAAACCTATATAAGCACTTCTAGAGGAATCAACATTACGAGTATGGTTCTGTACCAGTTGGTATAGAGAAAATAGAATGCTATCGGTTAAAATGGTATCAACTATGGATACCAGCCACGAGAGAGAAGCAAATGGAGATGGGTCGGGTGGGGGGAGGGGGTTAGAGGTGTTTTAATTTTTTTTTACAGATTTGTTAATTAGTCCCTGATATTTCTCCAATCTCTCTCTCATTCTTCTCTCCAGTGGCTACTTCTCCCTCTCGATGAAAACACCTCACGCCTTCCTCGATTCCTCCACGCCACCATTGCACACCCTCCTCTCTAGTCTCCACACGTTGCCACTCATGAACTCACCATGAGCAAACCATTTTTAGGCTTCACTGGACGCCCTCCTCAATTCCTCCACTCTCCACCACCGTCCACCGTGCGTTGTTGCCTGCCCCCACCACTTCTGGAGTTGACACTCATTTGATCTAGAAAAGATCCATATTCATACCTGACCTGACCTGACCCAAAATTCCTAACCACATATGTTGAAAGTTTTTTTGGGTGTGTTTTTAATTTTTTTATGCTTAATTGCATTTGTGAATTGTAATTGTGAAAGGGTTGGATTGTTGGAAGTTGGAAGTTGGAAGTTGAAAATAAATTGTGGATTTTTGATTTACGTTAGGTTGGAAATTTTGAATTGGATATTTTGAATGGAGTTGAATGAATAATGCACAATTTTTTTGATGATGTTGGTTATAATTCCGTTCATTCATGACATGACTATTCATGAATTAAAATTTTGAATTTTAAGCATACCATACCGTTTGCATTTGTAAGTAATCACAAACTATCGTCAAATAAAAGAAACATGACTTTTAGGCATTGCAAGAGTAATTATGAATATGATTCTTTCCAATCCATGTATTAGAAATTTATATAATTAAAATGAATACACTTTAATCATTTCTTCTTCCTTTTATGTTAATGAAACTGAACTAAAATTTCCTCCATCTTCTTTAATAAAGAATAAAGATAAAGAATTGATAATAATTTTCTCAATTTCAAATATTAAATTTAAAGCATTTCTGAAGAAGTGTTTGAAGTTTTGACATTCAATTTGTCATTTCCTTGGAGGACTATTGTAAATTATATAAAATAATGGTTTAATTTCTAGAAAAGGATATCTTACAATTTATTCACTATCTTTTAATAAACGAAACTCCTTGTTACTTCTATACATTATACAAGATATCTCAAATTTTTTTAATTTCCAAAATCAAATCTAAATAAATTCAATACCTTGGAATATAGTAAAGCTCCATCTTTTTCTTTTTTGATTATGGATACCAAACTTGAGCTTTTATAAGATGTTAATAAAGTGATTGAGTCAATGCCATAGGCTTGTGGATTAGGCAGAACTTAATGCTATCAATTGAAATCACACATCTATCAATTCTTTCATTATCATGAGAATTCATTGTCATGAGAAATTAATATGTATTTCTTCATTAAATTGTATGTAACGAAGCACTAGTTCAATTATTTTAAATTATACATGAAACTTACTTCTGAAAAATAAGTTCGAATGTAGTTTAGTATGGTGAAGCTTAACATTCAACCTACCACGCATACAATTTAATCATAAGTTAATATATCTTGTTACTTCAATCGTTTGTGACAAAACTAATTTCCTTTTACAACTTGTAAAGTCCTACTAGCAAGTGTGTGGTTTATTTATTAGCTACAAATTTCACTTTCATACACATGAATGTATCTTCTATGCCCACAAATATTTGTCCAATTAAATTCCACAAACATAAGCTCTCATTATCAAGAAACTAAGTCCTACCTTAGATAGTAATATATATATATTTATAAACGTTCATCTAGGGAGGTAATCATTCAAAATGAGTTATATTACATATGATGAACCTGCGTATTTTGTAATTGTGTATGTTGAAAACTCGAATTGTTGGTTTTTGACTTATTTTTGAATTTTGTTGGATAAAATTTGATTGCCTTGGATGAAATTGAATTGTGTATGATTTTGGTATATTTCTTCATTTATTGTTACAGATTAATGGAAGGAAGTTCAAGTACTTGTTAAGTCAAAATGACTTTACATTAATGATTTTGATGAAGTATAAATAATGAAAGAAAGAAAAAGCAGATGGAAGAAGAAAAACAGACGGAAGCTAAAAGCAGACGAAAGAAGAAAAATAGAAGGAAGCCAAAAGCAGACGAAAGAAGAAAAATAAACGGAAGCTAAAAGCAGAAGAAAGAAGAAAAGCAGACGGAAACAAAAGCAGACGATGAAAAGTAGACGGAAGCGAATTGCGTCTGATTCAAGAATTAGTTTGAGTTAGTTACAGAACTCAACTGAATAACTGCTTCTTTCAAGAAACAATATTAAAGAATCAAGAAGCAGTTACAGACGAAGACTATAAATATAAGTCGAAATCGAAGATTGCATAATTACACACTTGAACGTTACGAAAGCTGTCAATACTTGAGAGAAATTTTTGTGCGATTTGTCTAGAGCTATCTTACTGTAATAAAGCTCGAAATATCTTTCAGTTGAAAGTTGTACAGATAGCCTGCATAGGCTAAGAGTAAAAGAATACTGACTGTAAAGAGACCTGAAGAGGCTCAAAGAAAAAGAATACTTGTAAAATTGTTGAGAGATAGTGAAAACTCAGAAAGACTTCTGAGGACTGGACGTAGCCCACGGTTTGGGGTGAACCAGTATAAAAATTGTTGCGCCTATAACTCTCTATCCTTATCTCTCTTATCTTTCAAAGTTTCGATCTTACTAGTTTTTCAACAAGTTAAATTTATAAATTTAATTTACATGAGTTCTTGTGAAAAGAACAAGTTTCTTTTAACAAAACGTTTTTGAAAGGATTTTAAAAAGAGGAGAAATACACAATTCAACCCCCCTCCTTGTGCATTTATACATCGTATAATAATCTTTGTATTAACATGTGATTCACTTCAATTGGTATCAGAGCTTGGTGTCCAAGGATCACATTAACAACGTGTGGATTAAAGATTATGGCGGAATCACATACATACATTGCGGAAGGTGCCTCAGTCACTAGACCTCCGGCGTTCAACGGAGAAGACTACCACTACTGGAAAGACAGAATGCGGTTGTTTATCGAATCTACTCATATTGACCTTTGGGACATAATAGAGAATAGACCATACACACTGGTGGATGAAGAAGGAAATCTTATTCCACGAATTAGATGGACGGCTAATCAAAAGGCAAGATTTCAACTGAATCCTAAAGCGAAGTTTTTCTTGAGTTGTGCCCTAAGTAGAAGTTAGTACGACAAAGTCCACGGATGCAACACTGCGAAGGAGATGTGGGATATGTTATCTATCACACATGAGGGTACAAACCAAGTCAAAGAATCCAAGATAAGCATTCTTGTGCACCAGTACGAGCTCTTCAAGATGAAAGATGAAGAATCTATTGATCAAATATTTGGAAGATTTCAAACAATTATCAATGGATTAAAAGCTCTCGGAAGAACTTACGACAACCAAGATCACGTGCGTAAGATCCTGAGGAGTCTACCAAAGAGGTAGAGACCAAAAGTTACTGTTGTGCAGGAAGCTAAGGACTTAAGCGTATTAAAGCTTGACGAACTACTTGGATCGTTGAAAATACATGAAGTTGAGCTCGATGTTGAAGACAAGCCCAAACGGGACAAGTCGTTAGCACTAAAAGCTGGACAAAAGAATCGTAAAACTCAAAGAATGAGGATTCCATCAAAAGTGTTGAAGATTGAAGAATCTAAGAATGATGATTCCAGTGAGTCAGAACAAGAGTCTAGTGATGAAGATGACGAGCTATCTTTCATTTCAAAGAAGATCAGATGGATGTGGAAGAAGAAGTCCAAAGGAAGTCAATTCTTCAAGAAAAACGAAAAAAATGATGGAAAAGTATAAAAGACATCCATCATATGCCACGAGTGTAACAAACCTGGACATTACAAGTTCGAGTGTCCAACTTTAAAGAAAAAACTAAAGAAGAGTAGAGAAGGCAAGAAAAGCATGATGGCAACTTGTGAGGATCTAGATTCATCTAAATCAGATACAAGCTCCGAAATATCAGAACATTCAAATATTTTCCTAGTAGCCGAAGAGGAAAATGATGAGGAGGTAACTTCTAAATATGATAACTTGCATAATGCATATTCGGAACTACTAGAAGATTCTCATGCTATTCTGAAATAGTACAAACTGTTAAAGAAAAAGTACGTAGAAAACCTCAAACATACAGAAGAAATAGAGATAGAAAATACCAGCTTGAAAAAGCAAGCGGAGGAAAGTAAGAAAAAGAAAGTTGTAGATAGATCTGAAGAGATCAATCAGTTGAAGCTTAGGATTAAGAATCTTTCAGCTGATCTAGCGAGTTTCACTGAAAGTACGAAGAAAATGAATGAAACATTAGGTAAAAATAGACATCCGAGTAATAAAACCGGATTAGGGTTTACGAGAAATAAGCCTCAACATGAAAGAAAGTTTTTCTTTCAGAAAAAGAAGTTCCAACAATTTCGTCAACAATCTTATAAAATGCATCATTATCATTCTTTGCATTTTACTAACTCAAAAGAACCCAAGAAAATATGGGTATCAAAGAATAAAATAGTATCTCCTGAAGATATCCTTTCTTGGAAGAGGTAGCAAGCACCATTGGTATTTGGACAGTGGATGCTCGCGACACATGACGGGAAGAAGGTCTATGTTTGTAGATCTTCAGTATAAGAAGGGAGGATCGGTAACTTTCAGAGACAACCAGCAGGGCAAGAAAATTAGAATCGATAAAATAGGTAAAGATTCATTTGCATGCATTGATAATGTGTTGCTTGTTGATGGTCTGAAACACAATTTGATTAGTGTCAGTCAATTGTGTGATTTTGGTTTTGAAGTTACGTTCAATCAAAATCTTTGTGAAGTAAAAAACAAAGATGGGTTTATATTTTTTTCTGCCAAGAGAAGAAATAATCTTTACAAAATTGATTTAGAAGATTTTCAAAATCAAAATGTTTCATGTTTTTTATCAACTGAAGAAGAAAGACTAATCTGGCATAAAAAGCTAGGTCATGTTAGTTTTAAACATATTTCAAAGTTGTTAAAACATGATTTGGTAAGAGGTTTACCAAAAATAAGTTTTGACAAAGATTTCTTTTGTGAAAGTTGTCTTAAAGGAAAACAAGTCAAAACATCGTTTTCTTCTAAAAACACTGTAACATCTTCTAGACCTCTAGAGTTGTTACATATGGATTTATTTGGTCCAACTAGGACGATAAGTCTTGGCGGAAAGAAATATGGACTTGTTATTGTTGATGACTTTACTAGATTTTGTTGGATATTATTTCTGTCACACAAAGATGAGTCTTTTAAGTGTTTTAGGACTTTTTCCAGAAAGTTACATAATGAAAAAGGAATGTCTATAGCCGGCATCAGGAGTGATCATGGTGGAGAATTTGAGAATGAGAAGTTTAGAATATTCTGTGAGGAGAATGGAATTTTCCATAACTTCTCTGCTCCTAGGACTCCGCAGCAAAATGGAGTTGTTGAAAGGAAGAACAGGACGATTCAAGAGATGGCAAGGACTATGCTGTGTGAGATGAATCTTCCTAAGTACTTCTGGGCAGAAGCTGTGAATACAGCATGTTATATTCAGAATAGAATATTGCTGCGACCTTTATTGAAGAAAACTCCTTTGAGTTATGGAATGAAAAGAGACCAAATATATCTTACTTTCATCCATTTGGTTGCAAGTGCTCTATACTGAATACAAAGGAGTTGTTGGATAAATTCGATTCAAAGACCTATCCAGGTATCTTTCTAGGCTACTCTTTATCTTCAAAAGCTTTTAGGGTTTACAATCTTACCTCGAAGACTGTTGAGGAGACTATTCATGTCAGGTTTGATGATCGTTTCCAATCAAGTAAGGAAGATGGCATGGATAGTGAAGTCCCTTCAATGCCCTTAGGTGATACTATAGAAGCTTCATCATCATGAACTCAGTTAGACAAGGCTGAGGACATTCCAGAGACTCTTGAGTTAAAAAGATATTAGAGATATAAGAGTTCTCATCCAGAAGAGTTAATTATTGGAGAGACATTAGAAGGAGTCCGAACAAGGTCCAAATTTAGAAGGGAAGCTAATATAGCATTTATCTTTAAAATAAAGCCTAAGAAGATTGAGGAAGCTCTTCAAGATGAAGTGTGGATTTTAGCCATGCAAGAGGAGCTGAACCAATTTACTAGGAATAAATTTTGGGCCTTGGTTCCTAAACCCTCGAAAAAATCCATTATAGGAACTAGATGGGTTTTTAAGAATAAGTTAGACGAATCAGGGAGAGTAAGTCGGAATAAAACCAGATTAGTAACACAAGGCTATAATCAGCAAGAAGGAATAGACTATAATGAGACGTATGCTCCAGTAGCAAGACTTGAAGCTATTAGGATACTACTGGCATATGTTGTTTGTCATGATATAAAGCTTTTTCAGATGGATGTGAAAAGCGCGTTTCTGAATGGTTTTATAGACAAAGAGGTGTAGGTTAATCAACCTCCTGGTTTTGAGGATGTTAAGTATCCAGATCATGTCTATAGACTTCATAAGGCTTTATACGGCTTGAAGCAATCTCCTAGAGCTTGGTATGATCGTCTAAGTACCTTTCTTATTGAGAATGGTTTTAGTAGATGTCAAGTAGATAAGACACTATTTAGGAAGAACTATGAGAATGATTTCATTTTAGTACAAATTTATGTTGATGACATCATTTTTGGTGCTACTTCAAAAAATTTATGCATGAGTTTTGAGAGTTTAATGAAAAATGAGTTTGAGATGAGTATGATGGGAGAGTTGAAGTTCTTTCTTGGGTTGCAAGTTAAGCAAACTGAAGGGAAGATCTTTATCCATCAACAGAAATATGTGAAAGAATTGCTGTGTAAATTTGATATGAATAAAGTAAAGCCTATGGCAACTCCGATGTATCCTTCGAACCTTTTGTCGAAAGACGAAGTTGGTAAGAAGGTGGATCAAACCCTGTATAGAGGGATGATCGGTTCTTTGCTTTATCTTACAGCAAGAAGACCTGACATATTGTTCAGCGTATGCTTGTGTGCAAGGTTTCAGGCCGATCCTAAAGAGTCTCATTACATAGCTATTAAAAGAATTATGAGATATCTCGCAGGTACTACTGATCTTTGCTTAAAGTTTGAGAAAGGTAAAGATTTCAGGTTGATTGGATATTGCGAAGCGGACTATGCCGGAGATAGAATTGAAAGGAAGAGTACGAGTAGAGGCTGTCACTTTCTTGGCTCAAACCTAGTTTCCTGGTCAAGCAAGAGACAAAGCTCAATCGCTCTATCAACTGCTGAAGCCGAGTACATGTCTGCCGTAAGCTTTTGTTCACAAACATTATGGATTAAATACCAACTAGAAGATTATTCAGTTCAAGAAGAGGAGATCCCAATCTTCTGTGACATCACCAGTGCCATCAACTTATCAAAGAATTCAGTACGGCATTCGAGAGTGAAGCATATCGAAGTCAGACATCATTTCTTGAGAGACTACGTTCAGAGAAAGGTTGTGAGTCTATAGTTTATTGAGACGAATTTTCAATGGGCGGACATCTTCACTAAACCACTAAGTGAAGAACGTTTCAAGGAAATTAGATGAAATCTCAACATGGTGATGTTAAATGACCAACTGTCTAACACGTCACAGGTAAGTTAAAAGGTTGTCAAGGTTAACGGCGTTAGTAACAGTGAGTTACGGCTGGTAACTTCTCACAGAAGGAACTCTTGGAGGGAAAGTTACATAGCCTTGAGAACCTCACCTATTCTAGAACACGCCTGAAAAGACCATTTGAGAAGTCTCAACTCAGAAACCTTTCAGCATTCATCTTTCTCAAAATCTCTGTAACCAACCTTACCCTCTGAAGAACAACTCTGTGTTAACTCAGTTTCTACTCATCAAAGAATCAATGGAGCAAGCAATGATCTACGGAAGGCATGTGGATTTTGAATCCTTGAAGAAAGATGACATGGATATCGAACCAGAGATAATAGAAGTAGGTTGGAGGAAGTTCTTCCAGGTGCGGGAGTATGTATATCGAAATGAAGTGTACGAATTCTGGAAGAATATGCAGTTAGTAGACAGTGCTATTGTTTCCTCAGTAGATAGATTGTCTATTGTGGTAACAAGGGAGTTGATTGAGAAGGTGACTGAATGTCCATCTGTTGGAGAAAAACTTACAAGAAAAGCCAGATGGATGACGAAAGTTAGTATGAAGGAAGATGAAGTTAGTCGATAGTTGTATGGGGATAATGACCCAACGGAGAGGAAGACCTCGAGTCTGGTGCCGAAGCATAGGGTCTTACATACGATTCTGTTCAATTGCGTCTTACCAATAGTGGGGTCAAGGCATTTGGTGACTACTTTGGATGAACAATGCCTATTTTACTTGCTGAATCGCCAACCCATAGACCTACCATTTCTGATTTTTCAGTATATGGTTAAGGGGATGAAGGATACTAAAAGCTATCCTTATGGAATGTTGCTAACAAGGATATTTAGGGAGTTTGAAGTCCTTCTCGATAGAGGAAACAAAATGAAGATATCTGTCAAGAGTTCAATCAATGCAGGTACTATAGCGAAAATGGGCTTAAAGAATTTGGAGAAAGTAGAAGCAGATTCTGAAATAAAAGCAAGAACTGAGGGGGAGCGTATCAAGAAGAAATCTCCTATAAAGAGTTCTAAATCTCAGGATAGTGGAAGAATGCCCATAGTTGAAAGAAGAAAATCATCTGAAGAATTTTTGAAGGAAAAGATGATTTCTTAAAAAGAATGTAGCCAAGTTCAGATGAGGGACGAAGGTGCTTTGAAGAGAAAAGGGGAGAAGCTTCTAAGTGAAATTCCAAAGAAGGCGAAGAGATCACCCAGGATTCAAACTTTGAGACAATAGGAAGAAAAGAGGTCCAGAGAACGAAGTCATGTAGAAGTCTCTGAGACAGACACACCAAAGGCTACAAGGTCTCTAGTCTCTATTCTAAATGAAGATTCAGCCAAACAGGCTAAAGAGACTAAGAGGAAAAGAAAATTGGAGTCTGAGAAGCAGAAACCATAACCTCAGAAAACTCCAAGACTGACTGAGGCAGTGAAGAAGACTAAGGAAGTTAGTCAGAAGAAGAGTGTTACTACTGCTAAGGAAGTTAGTCAAAAAATGACTACTTCAATTGCTGAGAAACCAAGTCAGGAGAAGGCTACTCCTACTGTTGTTCCACCAGAGAAATCAGCAGAATTTATTCAGAAGAAGAATACTCCCATTGTTGTTCAAAAGGAGAAACCAACAAAGCTTAGTCTGGTACAGACTACTCCTACGAATGATCAACAGGAATCAACAGAACTTAGTTTAGTACAGGTTCAACAAGAAGAATCGGAAGAACTCAGTCTGGTTCCATACAACTATTCCCACCTTTTGAGGAAAGAAGAATTGGGAATCAGATTGATTAAAGAAGTTCAACCTGTGACTAAAGGGAGTACTTCAATAATCATCAGGGATACACCGAGGAGGTTAGTGAAGGCATACTTACAACCTATTCCTATAAATAGTGGGACATGGCATCTGTTGAATGAAGATGAAAGGAATTTTTATGAAGCCTTGAGGTATACTGCTACAAAACCACACCCTACAAAGATGACCAGTCAACCATACACTATTTACCCAATTACAAAGGAAACGGTGATAAAGGTTGTACCAGACCTTCAACCAAGGAAACCCATGGATGATAATAAGGGGAAGAAGAAATTATACCCAGAAGGGGTGATAGATGATCTATCAGCAGATCAAATTGCAGAACAGGTGCGAAGCATTGATGAAGCATGTTTTGTAGAAAACACAATTACGAGAACCTTCATTTCCCATCATATTTCAAGAGCTAGTAGCAGTTCTACAGCGAAGGATGAACACTGTCTAGTGGGGGGAAAGCTTACTAAAGGGACGTTCACTGAATCCCTTGTGCAGACGATAGTGCATATTAGGCCACTATCTAATACATCTTCTATTGAAGAAGAAACCTTACCCTTGCGTGGAAGACAAGTGTTAAGGCTACCGGCTCCTTTTGACTTAGACCTTCCTGAGCCCAACCTATCGGTTCAACCTCCTACTTTTGAGATTTTTGAAGACTATGTTCTATCTTCAGACGAATATGTTACTACAATTGCTTTTGAAGAAGAACACCCGGAGGATGATGACCAACCCACCTTATCTTTGACTTGCAAGCAGAGGTAATGCATCTACGAAGAGAAGTCAAGGAGGTGAAGGAGATGGTGAAAGAATTGTTGAAGCATCATTAGTCCTAATCATTTTTTATTAATAACAAATAGGGGCAAAATGGAAAGTAGAAATCAAAGGGGGTGAACGAAGGAGATGAACTTTTGAAGAAGAAAGAAAAAGATAGGGGGAGGAAGAGTAAGCAGAAAACGTAGAAGTCAGAAGAAGACAGAGAGTGAAGCTATTTTTTTTCCTATCTGTATGTCATCTTATAGTTTTTCATCTTACTTGTATAATTATTTTTTATCATCAAAAAGGGAGAGATTGTTAAGTCAAAATGACTTTACATTAATGATTTTGATGAAGTACAAATAATAAAAGAAAGCAAAAACAGACGAAAGAAGAAAAACAGACGGAAGCCAAAAACAGAAGAAAGAAGAAAAACAGACGGAAGCCAAAAGCAAACGAAAGAAGAAAAACAGACGGAAGCCAAAAGCAGATGAAAGAATAAAAACAAATAGAAGCCAAAAGTAGACGAAAGAAGAAAAGAAGACGAAAGCAAAAGTAGACGATGAAAAGTAGACAGAAGCGAATTGCGTCTGATTCAAGAATCAGTTTGAGTTAGTTACAGAACTCAACTGAATGACTGCTTCTTTCAAGAACAATATTAAAGAAGCAAGAAGCAAGAAGCAAAAATCAAGAAGCAGTTGCAGACGAAGACTATAAATATAAGTCGAAGTTAAAGATTACATAGTTACACACTTGAACGTTACAAAAGCTGTCAATACTTGAGAGAAAATTTTGTGCGATTTGTCTAGAGCTATCTTACTGTAATAAAGCTCGAAATATCTTTTAGTTGAAAGTTGTACAGATAGCCTGCAGAGGCTAAGAGTAAAAGAATACTGACTGTAAAGAGACCTGAAGAGGCTCAAAGAAAAAGAATACTTGTAAAGTTGTTGAGAGATAGTGAAATCTTAAAAAGACTTCTGAGGACTGGACGTAGCCTACGGTTTGGGATGAACCAGTATAAAAATTGTTGTGCCTACAACTCTCTATCCTTATCTCTCTTATCTTTTAAAGTTTCGATCTTACTAGTTTTTCAACAAGTTTTTGAAAAACATTTTATAACTTTGATTTACAGTAGTTCTTGTGAAAAGAACAAGTTTCTTTTAACAAAACGTTTTTAAAGGATTTTAAAAAGAGGGGAAATACACAATTCAATGCCCCCTTCTTGTGCATTTATACATCATATAATAAGCCTTGTATTAACGTGTGATTCACTTCAGTACTCCTGGTCAAATTGCTTCAGGAAGATACAATGATCCATCTTGGGCTCATACTGCATTGGTATTGGGTATGAAGAACCATACAATTTGCTTATTTTGTAACAAACATTTGACAAGTGGAGGAATCACCCAATTTAAGAATCATTTAGCTGGGGCTTAAAAGAGTGTAGAACCCTGTAAAAAAGTAAGTCATAATATGAAGTGGAAAATGAAAACATTGTTTGAATAATATCAACATCAGAAAGATAGAAGGGAAAAGTTGAAATTTGAAATTGGTAGTGGAGGTTCGTTTGCTGGTTTTCATGGTGATTGTGGAAATGTTGAAGGTGGTAGTGACAGTGATAGTGGTAGTGGTAGTAGTAGTATTCCATCCCAAGCCTAGAAAAAAGTGAATGTTACACTTGGACCTAATGTGTAGAAAAGAAGAAGGCACGTGAATAGTTTTTTTTCACCACGAACAACTCCTGGATCTTAACCTTTAATTCATAGTGCAATGTAGTCAAGAAATGTGGCTCACAATGTCGATATGGCAATAGCTAGATGGTGGTATGATATAGGTTCTTCATTTAATGCTTCTTAGTCTTATTATTATAAACCTATGGTAAATGTAATAGCCTCTTATTGTCCAAGATATAAAGCTCCTTCGATTGATGACTTAAGAGGTAAACTTTTGAGTTGCTTAGTTACTAAAATTAAAAGTTATTTAGCTGAAAGAAGAGTGAATTAGGCTACTTTTGAGTGTTCAATCACATGTAATGATTGGAAAAATAGGAGACAAGAGCCTATTATTAAATTTTTGGTTATTCTACAAATGACTTAATATTTTTGAAGTCTATTGATGCATCTGAACTTATTAAAAATGATGATACTTTATTTGAGATATTTTATGAAGTTGTGAATGAAGTGGGGCTAGAAAATATTATTCAATTCATTACTGACAATGATTCAGCTTATATGGTAGAAAAAAGTTACAAAATAGGTATAATTATTTTTTGGACTCCTTGTGCTACATATTGCATTGACCTAATACTAAAGAATGTAACAGATCTTAGTTATTTTCTTATTATTGATGAGACTATCCAGAAAGCTAAAAAGGTGACCAAGTTCATCAATAATCATGCATGTATGTTGAGTTTAATGGGAAAGAAATTTACCAATGGTAGGAATTTGTGTCGTCCTGACGTGATTAGATTTGCAATGAATTTCTTATCATTTTAGTTTTTTGTTTTAATGAAGAAAGAGTTAAGAAAAATGTTTATAAGTGATAAGTGATTGTATCTCAACATATTAGGTCTAATGTTAGATTAGAGGTTCCTAGCAATATACTAGAAGATAGAGAATTTTAGTCTCAATGTCAATTTTTTACCCGAGTTTATGAGCCTTTAGTGAGGGTGCTTTGATTGGCTAATAGCGAAAAAAAGTCAATAATGAGTTATTTTTTTAGATTTCATGGAAGGGAAATAGGAAGCAATTAAGGCCAATATGAAACATAGGTCTTCTTTATATACATCGTATCTTGCAATCATCAATGAGAGATGGGAAAGAAAACTTTTTTCTTTGTTGTTTGCAGCTGGGTGTTTTTGAATCCTAGTGTATATTTCAGACTAGATTTGACAAAGAAAGCTCTAGTTAGTAGAGGAAAAGTATTCACTATTACAACAATTGTTGGCCATAAAATGATGCAAAATCTCTTAAGCACATAAATTGAGTTTTATAAGCAATCTTCTGGATATTTTGGATTGTCGATTGCTATCCAACAAAGAGCAAAACTTACTAAGGTATTAGCTGTTTCCTTTTTCATATTTGATGAAAATTAATTATCACTGTATTTTGTTTGTAATGCTACTTTTTATGACTTACAGTTCCTTGGTATGATCAATTTAGAAGTTGTGTTATAGAATTGCAAAGCTTTGTAATTCAGATTTTAAGTCAATGTGTAAGTGCAACAGGTTGTGAATAGAACTAGAGCATATTTAAAGTCATCCATTCTAAGAACACTATAAGAAAAATAGGGTTTAGTGACAGAATTTACTGACAAAATGGGAAGGTTTTCCGTCAGCAAGCTCAGTTAGCGACAAGTTGTTAGAGAAACGACCATAGGTAATAATTGGTGACATAGTACATTTTTTTGCCACTATTTACCGACATATATTTTGTGTTCCTTCTCTATATTTAACGACGGTAATTTTGTGTTGTCGGTAAATTTAACGACAGAATGTTTGTTTTAGTTAGTAAATTTAGCGATAGACAAGGCTTGTCCATCGGTAAATTTAAATTTGTTGGTTAATTTATGACTAACTTTACTTATGGAACTTAGTAATTTGTTGGTAAATTCACTGCATATTACTTATGTATTTTGGTTTTCAGTCGATAAATTTACTGATACTAATTTTTTGAAATTTTCCCTGCATTTAGTTTTACTTGATAATCTTATTATTGATGTATAATTTATATAGTTATCAGTTATCTGTTGATAATACTTTGATTTGTTTCTACATTTAATTTTCTAAAACAGAAATTTGATTGATGATATAAAGTTATCTTAATTGATAATAAAATTATTTTTTACAACAATAAGTATTTATTTAATAGAAAATGACTATAACTATGCTATTTATTTAGTGAATGTGGATGCCTCGAATGTTGCGATAAGGTGCTGCCCTTCCTTTCAGCTCATCCATCTCATTACAGGGCTGAGCTATACACTCCATCGATTGTTGTAACTGAGTTGCCAGTGCTATATTGTGCTCCGAAGCTCATGAACTTCATTGGATGTAGACCATCTACTAGATGTTGCTGCACTGTATGCGAAGAATTGCAAATAACAAGTGTTCGCAAAATAACCTAAGCTGAATATTCTTCCATGACGATCCCTACCACCCCACCACTTGAAGATAGGTTTGACTCTCATCAACATCTTTAAACTACTAAGACTATCGTTGAATGTTTTCTTCGTGTGAAAAAAGAGTTGACGGGGTGTAGGCTTCCTACCCATAAACTTTTCCTACATTAGAATAACATATTATAAGTGAACTATAATTTACAAAAATTTTGACAGAATTTCTTCTATTTTTGTGATTTTACCCCTTGTTAAGCAAAGAAAGTAACTCAACACCACAACCATATATGACACTAGACATTTATAACATTATCATTCTCCATAATACATATATTTTCATTCCAAAATTCACACATCAAATTTAATTGAAATACATAAAAGTAAAAAAATCAAAATATAAGTGTAAAATATAGATACTTATAAGTCTCTCTGCATACTTGTGGTGGGTAATAGATCCTCCAATGTATACGTGAAGACTCTCTCCCCCCAGTCCTCCATGTCTGTTGGTAGAATTATGCTCTAAAATGAACATTGCCCCGGGTGATGTTCAACACTACTGCTAGTGACTCCACATTTTTTTAGAAATATAAGGACATCGTACACCACTATTGTATATCGCACCAATAAAGTCTCTATAATGTGTATGAGTTCATCTCATCTATACTTTATAAATAACCGCATCAAATTGTCTATCCCAAAAAAATCTTTCTAAAAGAAAGGGAAAACATACGATAAGTACTTATAACCTACAAAATTTATCTAATAAATGTATAACAATTAATTAAAAATAAAAATATATTTTTTGTACCTCAAACTCTTGATAATAAAAATCCTTTTTCACCTGATAGATATTCTTCTATATATAACTCTTAAAGTCAATCTTCTCCTTACATTTGGATGTCACGTTTCTTGAGCACAGTCCAGACGAAATGAAACTAATATAAAATAAATTTATATCATTTTTAAATTTAAACCTATAACTTAATTATAAACATATGTTGTTTCACATATTTTCACTTACAGATTGTTGACAATTGTGATATAAGTTCTTCCATCAACTCCCTCAGCTTTAGGTTGGAGGTCGCCTCTTTCATCTACATTATCTTTGTCGATATAGGAGTGGTGGATGGTATAGTTGCAGGTATGGAAGGTGATGCCTTATCTATAAGTGTAGTAGCTAGAGGTACAACATCTAATTATGTTACAGCTGCAGAATGTGATGCCTCACCTGGAAAGTAATTGGCTCCAAATTGTGGTCTGAACCTTAGTTGTATTATATCCTATTTTCTCTTTGATGACATATTTTAATCTGAAATTCATATTTTTTAATTAAATATATAACAATATATTGTTGATTCAATAACTGATTTATTAAATATAATATTCTATTACAAACACAAATTAATCGGTATCAGCACTTAATTGTAAATTGAAATCATCATCATCTTCTTTTTATGAAGAATTAGAATTAAAATCAAGCTCTTTTGAGATCTCTTGCCCTCCTTATCCTCTCCAGATGAAATTTCAACATATTCATTATTTGGATTAAAGGTTCATTCTCGTCATATACAAAAGATGCATTTATTTCATAAACATCTTCCTAAAACGCTTCACTTTCAATTCTAACTTATCTCGTCATAAGTTGGCTTGGATTGCTTGCATCGCCAACACGAAAGGTTTAAATTATCTAAATCTTCTTCGTTGGCTAATTTCAACTAGATTGTATTGACTATGAACTTTTGTACCACTATTAGGAGTTGGATTAAACTAGTCACACTTAAATATCACACTTCGTTTTATTAGCAATGTAGGTATTCCATTTCAAGTATCTCAATAATTTTACCATAGTAATCTATCAAATCTCCCTGTGTGCAAACTCCACTATTTACTATTTCCATACTTTTCCTATGATATTCTGTATAATATTTGTATCCATTAACAAAAAACACTGAATATGATTTAATAGTTCGCAAAGGTCCTTTCTCAAGATCACATATGAGCTTGTTTTCTATTGGATTTTCTAAAGCCTACACAAAAGAAATTACCATATTAAATAGAATAATGTCATTTGAGCACTTTAATCTTATAATTCAATCATTTCAATAATTGTAAGTAAAAACTTACATATTTTTCGAACCATCGAGGAAAGTGTCTTCCAATTTCTTTATTGATATCATCCTGTGTTTTCTCAGGCATTAGCTTATGTAAACATTCCTCATATAATCTAAAAATATTATTATGTATTTCAATTGTGAATAACACTAAATTTCAAATCCCAAATAATTAATTTCAACTTCTGCATGAAAGGTTGAACCTCTTAACAGTTCAATAAAATGTAACCATAGGCAGCCTCTATTTCTTCCTCTATTAACATTCTTCTTGTTGAACGTCCATATGTTTGTCCAGGGTATGTGAAAATGGATAAGTTACCATTAGTTTATTGATGATGATTGAGTTATATTTGAGGGATTTCTATGTCGTTTCAGGATTATTCTTACTCAACCCATGTAAGACTTCACTTTATGTAATGTTATGATTATTTATGTGTGTTTATTAGTTTATGGTATTTCAATGCTCATGCTTAGTCTACATAGAGATATGGGGTTGAAAAATATGTTGTAAGTGTACCATAAGTGTGGGCATTCATGTAGGACATTCCATTTATCAAGTTACTTTGTCATTTACATAGAGATATGGGATGTGATGAAGCTATCCAAAGTGGTAATCAAATCTAATTAACAATTAGTTTAGGAATGGACGTTGAGAGATTACAAACCATATTTTAATCATTATTTGGGATTATTCAGTCCAAGTATTGAGAGAGAAAGGGCTGATACATTAGAAAATACTTAGGACTAAACATGATCATATTGACAAAAATTGAAAGAATGCATGGGGTAGTATGGGTAATCCTAGCTTTAGTAATTCGATTTTTTCAATTTCAGTGTCAATTCATTTTTTTTTTACAACCTTAATTTTGTGATTTTTTTCTCTGAATTACTACTTTGATTATTTTAATTGTTCATTAATTAATTACTCAAACAAAGTTTAATTTAAACTACTAAGTTGACCACACAAATCCTGTGGTATTCGATACAAAGTATATTACAAGAATACCCGTGCACTTGTGGTACATAGGAAAATAAGTAGGATAGTTAAATGCCTATCAAGTTTTTGGTGCCATTCTTGGGAATTTGGCATTAGCATTAATGGTAGTTTAAGTGGCTTTGAAGATGATGAAGCTGTATGGAAACTACATATGATAGCCCCATGCAATGTGAGTTTTATGGAAAATAATGAAAGAATTAAGAGGTTTTCAGCTAGATAAAGGATGCATGAAGCAGGTGGAAACATGTTGAACAAAACCGTAGCATAACATAAACAAAACTGAGCCAATAGACATTGTGCAATTAATCATAAAATGCAATAGAAGATGTAACCAGCACATATTTCATACAGACAATTGCAAAAGTTCAAAACGACAACGCTGCATTCTAAGCAAGGAGCATAAATGCAGACTATGCCTGCATTTAACACAGATCAGACGTTTGTGTTTAACACACATTGTGTTCAATGCAAAAAGTGTCTTATTCAACAGACTTGTGAGGCTTTTAAATTAAAACACACTGTAACAAGGTAGGTAGAACAGTATGGTGGACCAAAAATTAATTAGAAAATTATGGGTGTTTCTCAACTAGGGGTTATTCAATAGAGGTTGAAGCATTTTTTAGGAGAGATTCATGAAGGGCTAGACGTCCTGACACTAGTTTTGAGGCGACCATAAAGCCGATGACCTAGGTTAAGTGTATTTCACTATTTTTGTTGTTTCTTTCTCTCTTTAGAAATTGATTGTGTTATCCTATGTTAATTGATTTGGGTTTTTTGTATGGATAATCATATTCTCGCTATTATTGGATTATTTATGTATAAACCCATTTGGTATTATGAAAAGATTATTTGAATGCGTTCATTGGATCATTTATTTAAAAACTCATTGTTAGAATTTTGATATAATCTATAATTGTTATACTTAAAATTCATGTGGAGCGACTAATGATTTGTAATCATTAAGGATAAAATAACCTAGGTTAAATGATGCATCGTATGTGGTCATTCACTTGATTAATCGGTTTTCCTAATTCGTAATGGTATTTCCTAATTGAATCTAGAGATGGTATGCTAGGTTATTTGGTAGTTAGGATTAATTAATGATTGCATCTTGATTAAACACTACCTAAGGAAAAACTTGGGTTATTTATTAACCCATAATTAATAATTTCTAGGAGAGGTTTGAGAACAATAAATTAATGGAATATGTTTAATTAGGGTGTAGGCCAATATTGAACTAAAGAACTAGGTTCCTACCGAATTTGTATCATTTTTACATGTTTTCTTTACATTACTTTTGTTAGTTATTTCAACTTTATTTTATGTTCTTATTTCTAAAACCAAAACCCCCTTAATCTAAACACCAATTAATTTCATTTCAACAACTTTTCACACACTCTTTCAGGGATCGACCTAGACTCATTACTACTATAGTAGTAGTCTAGTTTTTATTTGAATAGTGTTATGATGTGTTGTCAGCTTAACAAAGGGAAAATTCACATTAAGGGGTAGGCTATTAGGATAATGTAGTTTATAAAAAGAAAGAATGCCTATGTCATTTCCATGTTAACTTATGTGATAAAAATGTGGTCTTGAATACTCAAAGCAAAGTCAGGATGTACATGTCATAAAGGTAATACATAAACCTAAAATAATGAGACTGCTATGGATGTGTTAGACTAATAAGGCTCAAAATCTCACTAGCTTTTGTCTACCACTGGTCACTACTCTTCTAAAGATGATGCATATTGACCAATCACAAGAGTAAAAGTACATGCTAAGTTGCTATGGATTCTTTTAGTAAATTCACTCTCTAATTATGACTGTATAATCCTAGAAGCAATAGAAAAATAGAAATTATTTGTTTATTTTTTTATGCTCTATCTCATTTTGTTGAAAACTTAAAAAGAAAGAACAAACAAACTTAAAAACACACATGCATATAAGAAAGAAATGTAAAAATGTAAAGGAAAAGAAATTAACTTCCCTTGGGTTGCCTCCCAAGAAGCATCTTTATTTAATATCGCTAGCTTGACTCCTTGTTTTCCTTATATGACGAAATTATGATCTTCTAGTGTCACGATATGTGCTCTCTCCACATGAGGTTGTTCAGGATAGAGCCTTAGTTAATGACCTCTAATTTTTAACATATTCTCTTTCTTCAGAATCTCAATCTTTACTGAGTCCCCACACTCTTGAAATATCTCGAATGTCTCTTCACCTTTTTCTTCCTTATTTAATTTCTCCAATCTGCTATGTAAAGGTGAAGGGTTAATATTAACAGCAATAAAACACTTAGCATTTACCTATGAGCTAAATGACATTTCATTTTCTACTTCAAGCTCCTCCTCAACTTCTTCTTCCCGAGAAATTCCTTGAGTAGTTCTCTCAAGATTCTCAAGCTCCTCTTCACTTTATAAGGTCTCTGCACTATTTTCCTTTGAGTACACCTCAAGTTATGATGGTTATGTCTCTCAACTTTGTGATTCTAAATGCTTGATAACTTCCATAATCTAACCCATCTGGCTTACCAAGTTCTGGATTCTAGATCTTATTTCTTGTTGAAATTACAGAGTATTAGTACCAAGAAATTAAATTAAATCTCCCAGGGATATACCTGAGTTGTAATAAAAAGCTTCTGGTCTGTGCAAGAATTACTGTGTTTCCTACAAACTATTAAGGAAATAATTTTGTTGATTATCCCATCCATAACTAAAGCTAGTATGATCATTCCAAACTTTGACATAAGATTGAGAGTATGAGTTATAAAAAAAATTACTTCTAGTCATGACTTTTTTAACCAAAAAAAAGTTAAAAGATCATAAAACAACTGAAAAGAAACTAATGATAAACATATATGTACAAAACATCAATTAAAATCAAGAACCAAAATTAAAGCATTGTACTCCTCGACAATAACGTCAAAATTGATGTAACTAAACGTACAACTATAGTAGTGGTGAGTATAGGTCGATCCTACAGAGAGTGTGTGCAAAGCTTTTAAATGAAATCAATAGGTGTTTAGATTATGGAGAGGTTTGGTTTGGTTTTAAATAAGAAAACAAATCAAAACTAATGAAAAATTAAAAAAAAACATTAACGAGTGATGAATTTGTTACGAACCCAGTCATTGGTTCAATCTCAACCTATACATAGTTAAACATACTTCATTGAATTATTATTCTCATACCTCTCCTAGCAATTTTTAATCGTAGGTTAACATTAAGCTCTGTTAACTCTAGTTTTCCTTTAAGTCGTGTTTAATTAAGAACAACTCGTTAATTAAACTTAGCTATCAAACAACATAGAACAAGCTTTCTAGATTTAATTGGATAGTCGCATTATAAATTAGGGAAACAGATTAATCAAGGTAAAACCCACAAAAGCTCAAGTCATTTAACCTAGCTTATGTTATCCCTAGTATTTCAAGACCACTGGTTGACACAAATGAATCTCATCATAACAATTACGGATTATATTAAAATTCTAGAAATGGTTTCATGCATAAACAATCTAACGATAGCGATAATAAAGATCATTTATATAGGATCGATATTACCTCCAAACTGACATCGAGAAGCTCATCCCTCTATAAGTCTCCCAAATATCTCCTATATCACCCCTCTTTTGTTTCCCAAAACCCAAATGATTCCTCCAACCTTTCATAAACATTTCATGCTTTTGTTATCACTTTTATACTAAAAATTAGGTTTTTGGGACAACTGATCATTTCTCACAAGCATGCATATGTTGTTCATAACCATGAGTGTGAGTCGTGGGGTTCATGACCGTAAGCCACCTTACATAGGTATGACAAGGAGTGTCACGTCCATGCAACATGTTTCATGGGTGTGAGAGATGTCTCACACCGGTGACATATTTGTCATGGTCGTGAGAGATGTCTCACGACCATAACAAATTGATGTTGGTCGTGAGTCACATCCTGCACTCTTCATCTTGATGTTTTATCTCTCACACCTATGACACATATGTCATGGTCGTGAGAGATGTCTCACGACCATAACAAATTGATGTTGGTCGTGAGTCACATCCTACACTCTTCATCTTGATGTGTTCAATATATACTCATCATCTTCATGCATTTTCTTTTCTCTTCTTGCTCTAATCTTTCTCATTCTTGCTCTATAAAGACAAATAATTGTGAATCTCTAAAAACATCTCAAATATTGTGCTTTCGACTCACTATAGCTCTTTTGCTTCCGAATTATACCTAAACTCGAATATGAACTAAAGTGAATGTCTTAAGCATTTTATATCATTAATCACTACGTATTATAGAACAAATGTATAATGAATTAAACATATATCAATACCCCAAATGTGGCTGTGGATTATATGGTGAAATGATAAACAACCTAGTTACGTTCTATATTATTGACATGCAAGTTGAGTTGTTAATGACGTACATGGTGGGACGTATATAGCCATGGCAAATGCGATATGGTGAGCTGGGTTATACAATTATTCATATCCTGTTGGAATTTGTTTCACACTAGACATTTTTGTCAGCAGTCCAGATGAAGTGATCTTCACTGGATTAAGATGTGAAGTTCATTTGTAAGTTATTACATTTTTTATTTAAAGTTTAATACAATCAAATTTTTTGAAAATAAAATTTTCTCTATATTAACACATTTTCTTTTCTAAAGAGAAATAAGGTCTGTAACACACTCATGTCTTCGGTTGTATTCCTTTTTATTATTTTTTGCCATATGACATGGTCTTCTTTGCATATGTAACATATTGTGTCTTTAATACCAAATTTTATGAGAGAAACACAATTAAACAATATGATCATATTCGATTAAGATTTCATTTTCTTCATTATTGCCTTGTAAATCCTATAATACACTACTAACTTCATTCCCTAAACAACTCACAATTTCTTCAAATATAATATAAAACTAATTAAACAAAATAATTTGAATGGAAATATAGAAAAATACAATGAATTACATGTACATTATATGCACATCAAATCAAGTTTACTAAAAATACATAAAGTTTAATATGTTATTATAGCTTAAATGATCAATTAAGGACTTTATAGAATAACTAAAACCCAGACAGGTTGAGAAATATTATAGAAAATTTCAATAATACTTTTTAAATTAGGCATAATGTTTTGAACCAAGCTTCAATTATCATGATTCAAGATTCTACCTGAAGCTCAAAAAGAGATTTTTTTTTATAGGAAAAAGTGAAGAACATGACTTAGGAATATGAATGTGTCTCACGGCATGTTCTTTAAATAAGTAGCTCCATCAAGCACACGCCTAAAAACATGATGGTGTCTCAAGCCAGTTTTTCACTTTTTTCTTTAAACTCAAGACATAAAAATTTTAAAGTTCTTCCCAAGCTTTATTTGCCATTTTAAAAAATTTCAAGCAGAGTTTGGACGAGAAATTAATATCTATTTTGTGATACATGGATGTCAAGTAATGTTGACATTGGTTTTTTTTCATTATGGTGCCTTAGACATGCAAAATATTGTTTTAGATAAGGTAATCATATATTTCATTATTGATAAGATTTTGTGTTATAATTTATGGATATTTACAATGAAATTTGCTTATATGAGAATTTAATATCTTTTCCTCTTCTTCTATTTTACTTGAAAGGAATACATAAATTTTGGCTCTTTTATCCAATATTGTTATTGTTGATGTAGAGTATGTATGTAAAGTGTCAAAGTATTGTGAAGACCATTTTGTTGATAAATTTGAGGACTTATAAGAATAAGGATCATAGAAGACAAAAATTTTCATTCATTTTCATTAGTGATGAAGTTGAGAGTTTATCACTAGATATGAATCATGAATCAAGATTTGTTAAGTTAGAAATTGATCATTATACAACTTGGAAGTCAACCACTTAGCCTTTTCTCTAAACATTTTGCACCACTTAGCCTTTTCTCTAAACATTTTGCAAAGAGGATATTTTGTAATTAATTTTTTTTGTTTGAAATTGATGTTGTTTTGGCCTTCTTTTATGATATCCTATTATCTCGTACTTAAATGGAGGTAGGAAATTTAATTGTCATAGAATTAAAACTCTTGGCCTTTAACAACTAATGAAATATTTTTTGTATAAAATGTTAGTATATTTTACACAAAGTGATGATTTTTTTGGTCCTAAAGAGTACTTTTGTATAAAGTGATGTTATTTTGTGGTATAAAATGATTATATTTTTAATTAAGGTATTGTTATCATTGATTTTTATAAGTGATCCCTTCTAATTGGTTATGTTTCAATTTTTTTTTGTAGTATGAAAGCTTAAATTTGAACTGTGAAACATAGTTTTTACATTTATCATAGCTGATGGTACCTAATTTTGAATGAATGTTACGTTTTGCCCTTAATGTTACATTAAGTGTTGCTTCTGTTTCACTATCTTTGATTACCAACTACATCTCACCATAACCTTTTTCCACATTACAATCTTAAAAAGTCCTTTGATTAATGATGATGCATGTGAATGCTCATGGTGGAGAAATGAAATGATATGCAAAGTCATGGAGTATCATGATCATGAATGGTGTTTGAGTGTACCTATGGATCTATCTTATTTAAACACATTTTGTCTAAATCTACCACTAGATTGCTCAGTTTTTAAAGGAAATGATTACTGATTGATTATAAGTAGAAGCATTGGATGTTGGGTTCTTGTTATGATTTTAAAAGTTATTTCTTTTAACTTATAGCTATCTATTCTTGTGAAATATGAAAATTATGAAAGTGTTTTATTTTGTGACTTTGATTTTGTTGTTTTCCGCTAGGACGGTCAAAAGCTAAGTATGGAGGAACTGAATGTGTGCTTGATTGTTTATACATTTACTCCATAACACTCTATGATTATTGTTGTAAAATGCTTAAGATTCTCGCTTTAGTATATATTTACTATTAGGTACAAATTTGAACCAAAAAACTAAAATGGATTAAAAGCACCTTCCTTAAGCTAACATTTTGATGTTCAAACTTAATTTCCTTCATGGAATAAGAAGAAGATGGATTGTGGTGAGGATTAGACAAGAATTCATAAGAAGAAGAACAAGTCAGTAGAACCTGGGTGATACACAACTATATAAAAATACTTATATGGTCATGTTTGTATTCAAAAGATAAATTTTTGGCTTACACAGTTGGATACACGGGCCGTATATCCAACAGTGTATCTTCACAATTTCCATAATTTTCTAACTTATATGATTTGATACACAACTATGTATCAAACTATTTATACGCTCAGAAACCTAATTTTTCATATAAATAGAACTTTTTGATGGCAAAAAGAAGGAGAATCATCTTAGGACTTTGTGAAGGACAGAAACTTACTCTTTTAACACCCATAGAGGGCTAAGCTTCTTTAATCTGGTTTGGAAGTCAAATTGATGCCTAGGATCACGCTTAAGTATAACTTTTCATTATTTTATTCTGAATCCCTCTCTTTATGGATTGATATTATTATCCTATGTCTATTGATTTAGGTATTGTAAAGATTATCTGAATGTGTTCATTAGATTGTTTTAATAAAAACACATTGCTAGAATCTTCAATACAATATGTAATAATTATGTTTTAGATTCGTTTGTAGCCACTAATGATTATGAATCATTAAGAATAACATAACATATGTTGAATAACCCAAACTCGTGTAGTTACTGCCTAGATCGGTATGTTTTCCTTATTAATAATGCGGTTTTCCAATTACATCTAGAGAGTTTGTTCTAGGTTGTTCAATAGCTAGGTTTAATTAAAGAGCTTGTTTTAATTAAACACTATCTAAGGGAAAACTAGGATTAACGAAACTTATTGTTAATCTATAACCAATATTTCTAAGAAAGGTTAAAAAAACATTATAATAATGAAATATATTTAATTGTGTGTAGGCTGAGATTGATCTGAGAATCGATTTCTAAACACATTTATCAATTTCATCATTTTTGATTGATTTCTTTAATTTGCTTTTGTTAGTTTAAATTTTAATTCCTCAATTGCATCCAATCAAAGCCCTTTTTTATCTTAAACATCAATTAGTTCTATTGTAAAAATTACACGTACATTCCCTATAGATACGATCCCAACTCACCGTAGCTATGAATCTTAGTGTATAAAGTTAGGTTCTTTTGTGGTCCATTCAACACACATTATCAATGTTTGAGTGTACTTATAGATCAACGCTATTTACACACTTTGTCCAAATTTACTACTAGATTTCTTAGTTTCTAAAGGCCATGATTATTGATTAATCATGAGTAGAGGAATTCAATGTTTAGTTATTGCTATGATTTGAAAGTTATTTCTCTTTATTTATGGCTATCTATTCCTAGGAAATATGATTGTTTAGTTTGTGATCAATTTTGTTGATTTGCTGAAAGACAATCAAAAGCTAAGTGTGGGGGAATGTGATGTTTGCTTAATTATATATATATATTCACTTCTTAACACTTGGAAATTATTGTTATGAAATCCTTAAGATAATCATTTTAGTTCATATTTGATTTTAGGTACAATTTGGAAGCATAGAAGCCAAAATAAGTTAAAAGCATATTCGTTACGAAAACATTTTAATGTTCAAACTCAATTACCCTTATGGAACAAGAAGGAGATAGATTAGGGCGAGGATTGGAAAAAAAACCATAAGGAGAACAACAATTTAGCAAAACCAGGGAGATACACAGCCATATATATACTTATATGGTCATGTATCTCCCAGGTTTTGCTGAATTGTTGTTCTTCTTATGATTTCTTGTCCAATCCTCACCCTAATTTATCGCCTTCTTATGGAACAAGGGTAATTGAGTAGACTCATATTTATATATATATTGTCTGTTAATATATGACCACTTATTGTTTGGATAAAATTTCTCTCTTATATCAACCTAATTAGTCAGAAGATAAATTATATATATATATATATATATATATATATATATATATATTATGTCTGTTAATACATGACCAATTATTGTTTAGATAAAATATCTCTCTTATATCATCATCAAAAGATAAAATTTTGGCTTATATGGTTGGATACACAGTTGTGTATCTGTATGAGTTTTACATTTTTTGACTTATACGATTTAATGCAAGGCTATGTATCAAACCATGTATATGCCTAGAAACCTTTTTTTTATATATAAATAGAACATTTGATGGCACAAAAAGGAGGTGTCAGTTTGGGACTTTATCAAGGGGCAGGGCACTTACTCTTTCAAGATCCATAGTGGGCTAAGCTTCCCTATTTTGGTTTGAAGGTGAAATCGACATCGAGGATCCCATTTAATCATATCATCATTATGTATCATTGTTCTTTCTCTCTTTAAGGATTGTTTAATTTATTCTATATCTATTAATTTAGGTATTCATGTATGGATAATAGCTATTATTATTCTCATTATATTTTTTGTAAATGAACCTATTGTTAGAATCTTAAATACAATACATAATCATTGTATTATAGATTCATTTATGGAAACTAATGGTGTTAAATCATTAGGGATAACATAACATAGGTCAAATGACCCGAGCTTATGTGATTGTTGCCTAGATTGATTATTGTTGCCTAGATTGATTTGTTTTCCTTATTCGTAATGTAGCTTTCCTACTAGGTTGTAATATGGGTAAAGGTTAAGTTGAGAAGCATTTGGATAATGTATTTCAAAAGATATTAAAGCTAGTGAAGTAGGAAAAACAGTTAATGGAGTATCAAGTGCAAAAATTAACATCCACTCAGACTGGGTACCATTAGCTATAATAAGTTCAAAACTTTGTTTCATAACTTAGATTCAAGATTTCACACCACAAACTACATAAAGCATAAGGAATTTGAAGGAATCACTCACAAAAATTGACATTAAATAATTTATTATAACTATAAAGAGTGACTCTTCAAACTAACTTCTCCCTTATTTGCATCATAATTAAATCACCCATTCTATAAATTGTGCAAACAATCTAGAAAGAAAGGAATGTAAAAGAGTTTGAATCCAAATGCAAAGTTGTGGATGCACTTATCATTAACGACATAAATAGGACTCAAGAAATTATTTTAATGAGAAATCTTACATCAGCTTATAGTTCCACTATACTAAGTTCATTGAATCTCTAAGTTGTGTGCTACTTACATACTCGATGTTCTCTTTTCTGTTTTATGTACACCCATTGTTGTTAGAGTAGTGCTTTAAAGGCAATCACCTTTAACACTTTTGTACAAACTTTATTTTGATTAATAAAGTGAAAGGCAATTTTTTATAAATTTGATGTTCATTTATTTATGAATTAATATCGATCTTAAATCGAATTAGTGAAGTCCATGATACAAAACATAGCATGAAGAACATATGATGAGATCATGATAATGAGATTCTTCTCATGTGCAACTATGTTAGTAGTCAAATTATCTCTAGTAATAGGATTAATAAGATAGGACATTATTAATCCGGATAGACTAGCACATGTTATACACCTTGATTTGATCAAGCAGTGGATCTCACAACTATAAGCATGAGGTGTTTAGAGTTAACATGTGGATGCTTACTAAGAGTGTTAAGTACATAGGATGGCCCGCTATGAGATTGTCATATGGATGATCTATCAAATGTCAATGATTAATCTCATCATAGCAAATGGTGCAAACATCCTTAGACTTGAAGAGCTCAAAGGTATTTTGGATACTAATCCTATGCTTGGACATCATTCCTTGTTGCTTTAAGAGGAGATAATTAGGTAGCCAATAAAGGATTCACCACTCTGGATAGAGGAAATGATACCCATGGCCTCTTATCGGGGTCATTATTTAGGAGTCTTTGGCCAAACCAGTTATGTGTCATGAAGAGAGTCTTCAATGACAAATAGAGTAATGAGAACCCCAGGATAAGAACTAACATCACTTGGACTAAAAGTGATATAGTTAGTCTAGTGGGAGTTGACACATAGCCCATACTACGAACCAAGTTAGGTATAGAATGGTTAAGGGACTATTTGCACGATAATTGTTTATGAAAACTTTTATAGTGTTGGAGTTATGTAAATATAGTGCCCTGGAAAGCAAGTGTTGTTTACATGTAACTTTATCTTCTTCAGTTACAGTTTTGTAATGAAAATATTTATTATTAATAAAACAAAAGAGTTTGGTTTTATCTGTATGAGCATTATATATCTGGTCATAAGGTACCAAGATTCATTTGTAAGTAATATACATATACATAGAGATGTATGGGAAACATGTATATTATTAGAATCAATTAATTGATTCACAGTTGAATAATCAAGTTGGTCGTTTGATTATGGTTTAGGCGTAGTGTTGTGATTTATCTCCATATAAGTAAAGGAGTTTACTTAAAGGGAATGATGAGTTTCATATCATGATAGTAGTAGACTATCGATAATGGCACTATTAAATGAATCGGAATCAAGTATATTTTCAAGAATAAAGTGGGCGTTACTTTAATCTTAAAACATACAACTTAAGCATTCGCTTATTATGAACCACAATCTTGATGAGTGGTGAACTCATATGTGTTTCATTATAATTCTTGATATGATCGGAATGGATTTTTACAGGTATTAATCCGATTATGCATGTTGGAATTATTAATTGAAACATGTATCGTGAACATTCACTCGAATAAAGAGTTTATAGTGTTATCATCTCTTCAGATGTTTTAAGGAGATTTGGTGATTAAACTAGCCCAGATAGTTTGATGGACTAGCTACCCATCAAGTCTTAACACTAAGATGAGATCTTATGTGTTAATCACCATATAAAGTAAAATGAGAGATCTAGAAGGAAAAACCAACATAAGGGCAAAATGGTAATTTTACCCTTTATTGTGCGGATGGCTATAATAAGGCTCTAAATAGGGTTTGCAATTGGACATATTCTCATAATATTTAATAATTCAAGAGTTCAACTATTTGTCTTTAGTGGAATGATATTTAGTTAATAAGCTAGAATTAATTTCAATGAGATTGAATTATTTCTGGGCTTATTGGAGCTTGAATTATCAAAGTCCAATAAGATTCCCCACTTGGCTTTAAGGAAGGTTATCAAGCTAAGTAAGAAGTAGTTTGGAGGCTTTAGAAGTCCATAATTGAATGATGGGCTTATACTAATTAATGGTTAATTGGAAGCCCATATGTTCATTTAGAAATGGGCTTGTTTTGGTTTAATGTAATTGATTAGATTAATTATATTAAAACAATTTTTTTAAATGGAGAAGAAGCAATTTCGAAATTGTGTTAGGTTAGATGTGTAACCACACATTTGACATTAAAATACTAAATAAAGATGGTCTTTATTGTGGTTCATTATTATTAAATGGAGTTATGAACTTACCATTAAATGGTTTAATGGTTGGCTTCTAATGTTGGCATGTAACCTATTTGCATTCATTAGATTAAAGATGAAAGATTTGCATTAGATGGACCATCTTCCTTCTTTCTTCTTGCCAAAACCGAAATGGGTATTCAATTATAGGTTATGGTCTTTTCAAATAGTCATTTTAAAGATAAATGAAGTAAGTCTCATTTATTGGCTATTTGATGAGTGATTAATGTAAGAAGTGATGCATTGGATGCCTCTCACTCTTTCCATTGATGCATATTTCGAAATGGAGAGGTAAGAAAGGGTTCTTGCGTGTTTTTTAGACATTCTCTCTTTTCATGCAAGGGAGAACCGAAATTCCTAAGTGAAAGAATTGAAAGAGTTTCAATTTTGGTTCTTCTTCTTCTAAGAAAATCTCCTCCAAATATTTCTTCTCCTTTCCCACCAAAGGATTTTGTTAACCTAGTTGTCCTTGAAGAACAAGTGGTAAATCTAATTGGTAGAGGATACTACTACAAGGAAGAAGATAGATTGCTAAAGGAAAAGACTCAAAGGCAAAGGATTTGGATACCGAAGGAGAGGATAAGCAAGACGAGGATTTAAAGGCATGGCGAAGGAGTCTTTAATTCCTTTTATCTTGTTCTTGGTTTTATTATCCTTATACCATAACATGTATGGATTAGCATGTTGATTTGGATATATTGCTTCCGCTGCAAGATGATTTCTTAAAAAGTTTTGAAATCTATCGTTTCTCCAAACTAAGCATGCTTTCTTTTCCGATCCAACAATTGGTATCGAGCGGGTTTTCATGCATGATCTCGGTTCCTATATGGTGGATGCATGGGTTGGCAATCTTTTATGTATACTGCATATTTTTATGTGATAGAAATATATATGGTGTATGTTGCTCTTTTGGTTGTTCATAGAAGTTAAATTTTATCTTGTAAGATTTCTTCTTTTGGTTGTAACAAGGAGGGTGGTCTATCATCACCATGTTTCCTCCTTGGTTTCTTTTTTCTATTTTATTTGATTTTGTAATGTACAATTTGATGTAATGATGAAGAAGGAGCAGCCATGGATTGAAGAAATGGAAAGGTAAAATTTTCGGTGTATCCTTTTGTGTTTTGGCATAAGTTTTGTGAAAACTAAGTTGCTGGAATTTTTGTTTCAATGAATCATATTTCAGTTATGATTGGAAAAAAAGTGTTGGTTTTTTTGTTTCAAATAATCCAATTTCGGTTTTGCTAAAATACTAAGTGTTGTGTTTAATTTTCATGAAATGAGTTTCGGTTTTAATAAAACAAGTGCTGGAATTTTTTGTCAAAACAAAGATTTGGTTTTCTAAAAATCTAGTGCTGGAATTTTATTTTTCAAAATGACAAAATTCTAATTTCATAAATGCCATTACATTTTGTTTACCAAATGGGCCGGATCATGTTAGCGAAGAGTTCGAAGCGGAAGATCCAAGATGAAGAAGCATATTTTTGGCCTAAAAGGCTTGTAATTATTTTATGTTTCTAGGATGGACAATCAAAAGTGGCTTTATTAGTTCATGTGATGAATGGAGAAATGAATGCTTTTTATATGTGATATTATGTGATTGCATGTCATTTAGAAAATTGCCAACCCTAGGCCTTGCCATGCATTCATTATGTATGAGATATATAATGAAACAATATAGGATGGATAATAAATTGCATCTAGACAAGATGGTATTTAAAACTTAAAGCCCAAAAAGATTGAGTGAGAGAGGATGCTCCTGTGAGAGTCCACGGTCTCCAAATGATGGCCCGTTTGCATGTGGTGAAGTGTTACTCCCCATCGGAGGGCATGGATCCTAGATCTTGCATGGTTTGGGTTTCCTTAAGGATAAGTCCACTTAATGATAGCAAATATGACCTCCCACCGAGGCATGATTTGTAGGTATCTTTAGTGAATGAATCAAATGGTTATACACTCAACATTTTTATCAATAAACCGCCCACCCTAGCTCATTTGGTAAAAGTATGGACCAAATTAAGACGCTTCTTAAAAAATTGAGCATGAGATGCTTGGTAGTTTTTGAGTGGGAGGGTCCCGTTTTTCTTTTAATAGATAAGATGGCCCACCGTCACTTATACATTATAGATAAGAAAAATAACCGTCAGATAATGTTTTAATTTTTAAGTTTTGTTAAATCTATCATCATGCATACATGCATCATGATTTTATACAAAGTTCCATAAATTGTTGACTAGTATGCTCATGTTTTAATAATTTATATTTTCGACATAATCAACCACAAAATGAATCCACTCACCCTGCTCTTGACTAATAACAAATTGGAAAATGGAGACAAGTTTAATGAATGGAGACGTAACCTTGACATTGTTCTTCAATATGAACGTATTTCATAGGTGTTAACTAAAATGAGCCTACACCTCTAAGTGGAGATGCAACTCTGAGCAAGTCCAACAACATGGCGTTGGCGGAATCTTGACAAGACTACTAAGTGTTATATTCTGGCTTCTGTTAGCGGCATCTTGCAAAAGCAAATTGCTTGTATGAAAACTGCTAGTTCAATGGTCCATCACCTACATGAGATGTTTGGTGTGAGGACTAGGTCTGCAAGAGTGAAAGCTATCCAAACCTTTCATAATCTCGCATGAAACACAGTGAACCGGTGCGGGATTACATGATGAAGGTAATCTCTGCGGTCACCGAGGTTTGATGCTTAGGGCGGATATGGATGCGGACACGCAGATGATTATGATCATCAATAGCTTAAACTCTTCTTTTAGCGGTTTAAGTTGGACTATGAGCTCAACAAAGAAGGATTACACCTTGAGTGAGTTGATGAATACCCTCCAGAGCACGGGGGAAATATTGAATATTAAGGCTCATGGGCCAGAAGCTAATGTAGCTTCTTCTTCTAAGCCTAAGGGTAAGGGCAAGGAAAAGAAGAAGGGTCCAATGAAAAAGAAGGCCCAAATAGGGGTCAAGGCCAAACCCATGAAAAAGAAGGCCAAAGAGAACATCAAAGAAAAGTGTTTCCTTTGTGATGAGATGGGCCATTGGAAAAGAAAGCTGTCCGATCTACCTAGAGTCCCTCAAAAGCAAACAAGGTATGGGCTTCCTAAGTTTGTTAGGAACTAGAAATGTGACAGATTTATCTACTTCTTGGATATTAGATTCAGGAGCCACTAACCATGTTTGTAATTCTTTGCAGGGGTTCCAGCAAAGGAAAAGACTTCCTAAAGGCCGCCAAAGTTAAGATAGCAGATGGTTCCTATGTTTCAGAGAATCGGTGGGAGTAGTTATCTTGGACTTTCCTAGTGGTCATAGGTTATATTTGGAAGATGTTTATTACATGCCAATGATTGTAAGGAACATGATTTCTGTTTTTTGTCTAATAAAATCTGGCTATTCCTCATATTTTGAAAAGGTTGTTTCAATATGTGAGAATAAGGATTTTATTTGTGAAGCGATAATTAAACAGGGATTGTTTTTTATAGAACCTATGAAAGGCTCACTAAACACCACATAATTGATAAAACCAAGACAATCCAATATCTCTAGCATTAATTCAAAGTATCTGTGGCATCTAAGGATGGGTCATATCAATCAGAAAAGACTTGATAGGCTAGTAAAGGATGGGATCCTTATGGGCTTGGATAGTGATCCATTACCCACCTGTGAATCTTGTATTGAAGGAAAAATGACAAAAGCCTCATTTCCTTCTAAAGGAAACAGATTTCAATCCACATTGAACATGGTGCATACTGATGTGTGTGGGCCCATGAATGTACAAGCTAGAGGAGGTTATGAATATTTCATAACTTTTATAGATGATTACTCAAGACATGGCTATTTGTATTTGATGCATAAAAAGAGTGAATCTTTTGAAAAGTTCAAAGAATTCAAAGCTGAAGTTGAGAAGCAACTTGGCAAGCCATTAAAACAGCTTCGATCAGATCGAGGTGGTGAGTATTTATCTGGAGAGTTCTAGCAATATTTAATTGACAATGGAATTGTTTCCAATTTGTCAGCTCCTCGTACACCTCAACAGAATGGTGTAGCAGAGAGGAGAAATAGAACTCTATTGGAAATGGTAAGATCAATGATGTCCTATGCTAGCCTTCCAGAATCGTTCTGGGGATATGCCATACAAACGGCAACATATCTTCTTAACTTTGCTACATCCAAATTGGTGCCTAAAACACCTAGGGAGTTGTGGACTGGCCGAGTGCCTTCATTGAGGCACTTGAGGACTTGGGGCTGTCCAGCCCATGTTCTAAAGCCTGAATCCACAAAGGTGGAACCAAGTTCAGAAGTATGTTTGTTTGTAGGATATCCTACGGGAACTCAGGGGTACTATTTTTATAGTCCTCATGATAGGAAGGTATTTGTGTTGACAAATGCAAACTTCTTAGAGGAAGAGTTTGTGAGAAATCAAAAAGGAAGAAGTGAAGTAGTACTAAAGGAGTTAGCAATTTCATCCAAACCAAGAGTTGTTTTGGATATGACAGAACAAGATGTCGAAATGGATTCAAGAGTTGAATCGAAGTGCAACTGAACATCAAGATGTGCCTAGACGTAGTGGGAGGGTTGTGAGACAACCAGATAGGTATCTGGGTTTAGGAGAAGGCTTAATTGCCATCTCGGACCAAGAAGAAATAGATCTCATTCACGTATATACACAAAGCTATTAATGATGTTGATGCAGAAAATGGCTCAAGGCAATGGAATCGAAATAGATTCTATGTATACTAATGAAATCTGGGTCCTTGTAGATCTACCACCGTGTCTAAAACCATAGGATGTAAATGGATCTACAAAAGGAAAAGGGATCGGATGGAAAGGTAGAGACCTTTAAAGCTAGATTGGTAGCTAAAGGCTATACTCAAAAGGAGGGTATAGACTACGAGGAGACTTTTCTCCGGTTGCCATGCTTAAGTCCATCAGATTCTTTTGGCCATAGCGACCTATTTCGATTATGAAATATGGCAAATAGATGTCAAGACCGCATTTCTGAATGGAGATCTTGAGGAGACCATTTATATGGCCCAACCAGAAGGATTCATTGAGCTAGGTAATGAGCATAAGGTTTGCAAGTTGCAAAGGTCCATTTATGGACTTAAGCAAGCATCTAGGTCTTGGAACATTAGGTTTGATAAGGCTATCAAAACCTATGGGTTAATACAAAACCTAGATAAGCCTTGTGTTTACGAAAGAATACAAGAAGGTAAGGTTACTTTCCTAATCCTGTATGTTGATGACATTATGCTCATTGGGAATGATGTGGGAATGTTATCTGCGGTTAAGGGATGGCTGAATGAACAGTTTTCAATGAAGGATTTGGGAGAGGCTACCTATGTTCTAGGGATCAAACTTATAAGGGATCGTAAGAACAAGAAGATAGTTTTGTCTCAACTAACTTACATTGAGAATATGCTCAATAAGTTCGCCATGCAAGATTCCAAGAGGGGTTTCACTCCTACTAGACATCGAATCAAACTTTCAAAGGAACAAGCACCTAAAACCCAAGAGGAGGTTGAACGCATGCGTAACAATCCATATGCTTCGGCAGTTGGTAGTTTGATGTATGCAATGCTGTGCACTAGACCGGATATCTGTTACGCAGTGGGACTGGTAAGCAGATTTCAGTCCAATCCAGGAATGAAACATTGGACTGCGGTTAAGTGTATACTTAAGTATCTTCGTAGGACGAAGAACTTAATGCTTGTTTACTCTGGAAGTAATCTTATTCCGACGGGATATCACGGATTCGATTTCCAATCGATGTTGATTCAAGGAAATCAACTTCGGTTCTATATTTACTTTAGGAGGTGGAGCCATAGTTTGGAGGAGTGTCAAGCAATCTTGTATTGCGATTCGACTATGGAGGTGAGTATGTTGCTTTGCTTGTGAAGCGTGAAAGGAAGCGATCTGCTCAGAAGTTCTAAATGATTTGGAGGTAGTTCGAGAGGCGAAAAAGCCATTACACTTTATTGTGATAATAGTGGGGCGATGGCTAATTCTAAAGAACCTCGGAACCACAAAGTCGCCAAACACATTGGCGAAAGTATCATCTCATAAGGAGATAATACAACGTGGAGAAGTGGATGTGGTAAAGATTCTACTGAGCAAAACCTTGCTAATCCGTTCACAAAGACATTGACTCAAAAGAGCTTTGAGGGTCACCTAGAAGGGATGGGAATGAAGGATATGTCAAACTTGCTTTAGGGCAAGTGGGAGATTGTTGGAGTTATGTAAATATAGTGCCCTGGAAAGCAAGTGTGTTTACATGTAACTTTATCTTCTTGATTCTGCTTTGTAATGAAAATATTTATTATTAATAAAACAAAAGAGTTTGGTTTTATCTGTATGAGCATTATATATCCGGTCATAAGGTACCAAGATTCATTTGTAAGTAATATACATATACATAGAGATGTATGGGAAACATGTATATTATTAGAATCAATTAATTGATTCACAGTTGAATAATCAAGTTGGTCGTTTGATTATGGTTTAGGGTAGTAGTGTTGCGATTTATCTCCATATAAGTAAAGGAGTTTACTTAAAGGGAATGATGAGTTTCATATCATGATAGTAGTAGACTATCGATAATGGCACTATTAAATGAATTGGAATCAAGTATGTTTTCAAGAATAAAGTGGGTCGTTACTTTAATCTTAAAACATACAACTTAAGCATTCGCTTATTATGAACCACAATCTTGATGAGTGGTGAACTCATATGTGTTTCATTATAATTCTTGATATGATCGGAATGGATTTTTACAGGTATTAATCCGATTATCTGCATGTTGGAATTATTAATTGAAACATGTATCGTGAACATTCACTCAAATAAAGAGTTTATAGTGTTATCATCTCTTAGATGTTTTAAGGAGATTTGGTGATTAAATGGCGCCAGATGGTTTGATGGACTAGCTACCCATCAAGTCTTAACACTAAGATGAGATCTTATGTGTTAATCACCATATAAAGTAAAATGAGAGATCTAGAAGGAAAACCAACATAAGGACAAAACGGTAATTTTACCCTTTGTTGTGCGGATGGCTATAATAAGGTTCTAAATAGGGTTTGCAATTGGACATATTCTCATAATATTTAATAATTCAAGAGTTCAACTATTTGTCTTTAGTGGAATGACATTTAGTTAATAAGCTAGAATTAATTCCAATGAGATTGAATTATTTCTGGGCTTATTGGAGCTTGAATTATCAAAGTCCAATAAGATTCCCAACTTGGCTTTAAGGAAGGTTATCAAGCTAAGTAAGAAGTAGTTTGGAGGCTTTAGAAGTCCATAATTGAATGATGGGCTTATACTAATTAATGGTTAATTGGAAGCCCATATGTTCATTTAGAAATGGGCTTGTTTTGGTTTAATGTAATTGATTAGATTAATTATATTAAAACAATTTTTTAAATGGAGAAGAAGCAATTTCGAAATTGTGTTAGGTTAGATGTGTAACCACACATTTGACATTAAAATACTAAATAAAGATGGCCTTTATTATGGTTCATCATTATTAAATGGAGTTATGAACTTACCATTAAATGGTTTAATGGTTGGCTTTTAATGTTGGCATGTAACCTATTTGCATTCATTAGATTAAAGATGAAAGATTTGCATTAGATGGACCATCTTCCTTCTTTCTTCTTGCCAAAACCGAAATGGGTATTCAATTATAGGTTATGGTCTTTTCAAATAACCATTTTAAAGATAAATGAAGTAAGTCTCATTTATTGGCTATTTGATGAGTGATTAATGTAAGAAGTGATGCATTGGATGCCTCTCACTCTTTCCATTGATGCATATTTCGAAATTGAGAGGTAAGAAAGGGTTCTTGTGTGTTTTTTAGACATTCTCTCTTTTCATGCAAGGGAGAACCGAAATTCCTAAGTGAAAGAATTGAAAGAGTTTCAATTTTGGTTCTTCTTCTTCTAAGAAAATCTCCTCCAAATATTTCTTCTCCTTTCCCACCAAAGGATTTTGTTAACCTAGTTGTCCTTGAAGAACAAGTGGTAAATCTAATTGGTAGAGGATAATACTACAAGGAAGAAGATAGATTGCTAAAGGAAAAGACTCAAAGGCAAAGGATTTGGATACCAGAAGGAGAGGATAGGCGCAGAAGGATTTACTGTTATGGCGAAGGAGTCGGTAATTCCTTTTATCTTGTTCTTGGTTTTATTATCCTTATACCATATCATGTATGGATTAGCATGTTGATTTGGATATATTGCTTCCGCTGCAAGATGATTTCTTAAAAAGTTTTGAAATCTATCGTTTCTCCAAACTAAGCATGCTTTCTTTTTCCGATCCAACACATAGGTTAGATAATTAACTATCAAAGAGTTCGTCTATTAATCCACCTATATTTTGGTAAATTGGCATCATGAAATCCTTCTTTATTTTCTTGAATTAAGAGTTATTCAAATGCCCAAAATAACCAAGAACCTAAGGTTTACACGTAGAAAAGATCGTATGAAAAATAAAGTGTGTATGGTTGTTTTTAAGTAGGCCACGATCGTGAACGAAGGCAAGGCTATCAATTAAGTAGGCCATGATCGTGAAACATAGGCCACGATCGTGACGGAAGTAATGACAAATGATAAATAAGTGAGTTCTTCGCTTATGTACACAAGGTCTTTCAGTTAAAAAGAACACTCCAAGTGAGAGGATAAGGGGTATAAAAGTGTCCTAGATTGAGTGAGAAGTGGTTTTGAGTCTTCGTCATGTGATTTATGTGATTAATGCATGAATCTAATTACTTGCAAGATATTATTGATCTATCTCTCCATTTGAGCATCTACTTGAACTCATCAAGTTTGGTGCACTAACCATCCCTACACACTGCTTCTTCTTCATCTTTGCGTATTTTTGAGAGATCAAGGAAGGGTTTGGTGTTTCCAATAACCCAAAAAAAGACAAGAACTGAGAAAGGAGGAGAATTGAAAGGCACATGTACTGTTATATCATGTTCATATAATTTGTTTATGCATGCAAGTGAGATTCTGGCTTTGTGGGATGTCATGGGGTTGTAATTTAGATTCCGATGCTTCCACTATTTTGTCGTGCATGTGATGACTGAATCCATGTCTCCCCCAACAATTGTGGTGCTTTGTTTTGATGGTCATCCCATGAACCTCTGTTAAGGATGTAAACTTTTTCATTTATTAATTCATTTCTTCTTTCTTTTTTCAAAACAAATAAATTACTTTGCAAAATATATGACTTTCCTCCTTGATAACTTCTTTCTTTTATTCTCTTTTTATATATATATATATATATTTTTAAGACAAAAATTGAAAAAAACTACATGAACTATGGAATTCATTGATAAAAGATAGAATAGCATTCCATTAATTATAGCCAACCTGTATATATGAACACCCCCACACTTATGCTCTTGTGCATCCACAAACATCAACAATCACAATTTCTCCACTAGCTTTAATGCTTGGGTAAGATATTTGGTTTAGTTAAAGGCTTGTAATGTGGTTAGCACAAAAAGAAAAGGATAATAAAGCTCAAGGGGACTTAACAAAGCAAAATCATATCAATAAATATACTATTTGGTTAATGTCACTTGTAAAACAAAAAATGCTTATATCATTTTCATGTTAATGCATCTAATAGAAATGTGGTCTCAAATAGAAAATCAAAGCAAAGTCAAGATGTAAATATCATGAAAGTCACACATAAACAAAAAGTAATGAGACTACTATGAATATGTCAATATAAAAAGGCTCAAAATCTCAGCGGTTTATATCTACCCACTAGTCATCACTCTTCTAAAGATGATGTTCATTAACCAATCACAAGAGTAAAAGTACATGTCCAAGATGCCATGAATTTTTCTAGTTAATTCCACTCTCTAAATATGAATATGTAGTCTTATAAGCAATAAAAAAAGAGAAAATATTTTTTTATGCAAAAAAACTTGAAAACACGCAAAAAGAGCTTAAAATAAACATAAACAACAAGTTCCTCACCCTATCATTTAAAACTTACATTGTCCCTAATGTAACATTAATTGTAAGAAACAAAGTATTTAATAAAAAAGCAATTGTGAAAATGTAAAGAAAAAAAACAAACTTCCCTTGGGTTACCTCCCAAGTAGCACCTTTGTTTATTGTCATTTACTATTTTATTTTGAATTAATATCCAATCTGTTCATATGTTGGTTTCTGGGAATTTATGGAAAACTGAATGTATGTGCTGATTTTGAAATTTTCAGAGTGGAAGAAAGTGTCGCTTCAGGAAACATGGTAATAATTCTGGAAAATTTGTTTTTCTTATTTTTGTTTCATATAAATGTTTATAAGGTGTTATGTTATGTTTTTGTCAAATGAAGATGCAATTGGATGTCATTTGCTATTTTATTATGAATTTAGTTTCAGCCTAACGCATGTATGTAGTTTTAGGAAATTTTGGAAATCTGATGAACATATATGCTTGTAAATTTCATATTAAATTTTATAAAAAATGTTTTTTATGAATTTTCTGTATGGACATACAAGATAAGATATTGCCACGTGTATGAGATACATCACACTTGTTGTCAAAGTGATTATCTTATGCATGCATGATATAGAGCATGACTAGTGTTAGAAGTAATATGATAAGTGTCACAAACATGTGATGTGTTGGCTAATTCCACTAGCTTAATAAATAATTCCTAGGATTTAGTCTCTGTTGGCAGAGTTGCCTTGTTTAATGACTTATGATGTATGTGTTTAATCAAGTCAAAGTAAAAATTAGGGTTCTGGGAAATTTTCGGACATCAAATCGGTCTTTTTAGTATCTAGTAGGTTAATTTATTTATCTTGATGATTTTGGCCATCAAGATATTTTTGGCTTGTGCCAAAATTGTCTAGCTAAATTTGAGATGACCTAGGGATATTATATATGACTAATTGATGTTTAGAAATTTTAAAAACCCTAGGGATTAATTTATAATTATTCCAATTAGAGCATGGCATTTCTATTATGACTAGAAAAAGACATATGTACTAGAATTAAAGCATTTAATTGAGACATCGAAATAATTGAATTTTAGGGTTCCTAATCAAATCAAATTCATAATTCGAATTATCCAATACTAACACTAGTACCCATTTCGATTCAAGAGTTGAATCGAATCACAAACTTAGATGCATAGTCAAGTCACAACCTAAATTGCACCTCCTTTGTGTGATACATGCCTTAGATGCATTTTCAAGGTGGTTATAGACAAAGGCTCAATTTAACTTAGTTGTCCATAATCTGAATATATATATATGAGATATATATATATACATAAATACCTTCCTATTAATGATGAGACCAAAGAACAAATCCATCCACCGAAATATTAGGACTTACGCCTTCCATTAATATGGCAAGAACTAGAGTTCTTTTAGAGTTGGGTTGTTGAGCAAACCCAAGCCTGCTCTACACGAATATGTTCAAACTATGGAAATTAGATTTTTGAATTAATGGGTTGGTCTTAACTGGAAGTGTTGATTTGATGGGCAAACCCAAGGTCAACGTCGATAAAGGAGAAGTTAGGTTCTATACATCGGATGTATACAAATCAAGAGTTGATAACCCAATAAGTGTGCTAAATCAAAAGTTGATGGCACAAGTCAATAGTTGCATAACTTAATGTAATTGGTGTGAATGATACCTACCGATTGACCTAAAGTGTCTTGTTGAGCAAATCCAAGGTCATTCTTGGTGATATTAGATATCGAGCCATTAGGAAAACTATAAGTTTTCTCGAATTTGTAGTGAGGGCTATAGATTTGGATAAAAATGGTGGGACCCACAATGTATATGTTTTAAAGTCCTTATCAATATGCATTTATGTACATTCTAACTTTCTCTCTCATTCTTCTAGATTATTGAATCACCATAATGTCTTAGTCTATTGTGAATCTACGCTCCCTACTAGACTCCAACAACTCACGGGACCTAACTTCTTAGACTAGCTACAGAATTTGAGAATTGGTTTTAAATATGAAAAACTAGTCCTAGATGAACTACCTGCTGATCCCCTTGCTGCTGATGCATCTAATAAAGAGCTACTGGATGATAATGAGCTAGCTAACTATATTATGTTGGCCTCTATGTCACCAGAATTGTAAAAGTAGCACGAGGCTGTGGGTGGTCATACCATAGTCTACCATCTAAGAGAATTGTTTGGTGAGTAAGCTCAGTCTGAAAGGTTCAAGCCTTGAGGTTGCTTTTCTACTCTAAGATGGCTAAGGGATCATCTCTAGTGTAGTATGTGTTGAAGACATATGGATAAACTGAGAGGTTAGCTAGTTTGGGTTTTGTAATGGATCATGAATTAAGTATTGACTTAAATATGACTGGTTTGATCGATAGTTATTCACAATTTGTGCTTAACTATTAGATGACCTAAATATTCACCTCAATACTTGAGCTGATTAATTTACTCAAAATAGTTGAGCAAACTGTCAAGAAAGACATTAAGGCTATGATGCTGGTAGACTCCGCTTTTGGTTCTCACAAGAAAAACCAAATCAAGAAGAAAAAATCCAAGAAGCCAGTGGGAGGTATAGCCAAGAAGAAGGCAAAAGACACAACATTAAATGGGATATGCTTCCATTACAACAAGGAAGGACATTGGAAGCGGAACTACAAAGCTTAACTGGAGTCTTTGAAGCAGAAGAAGGCATTAGATGCTCCATCGTCTACTTTAGGTATGTTATTTGTCATTGAGGTTAATACTATTTCTGATAATAACATTTGGGTATTAGATATTGGATGTGGCTCACACATATGTGTTGATATGTAAGGTCTCAAGGATAACAGACCGCTCAAGAAGGGAGAGATGGACCTACGAGTGGAAATTAGAGCAAGAGTTGTTGCATTAGCCGTAAGAGCATATATTTTGTATCTTCCTAGTGGGCTAGAGTTAGTTTTGGATAATTGCTATTATTTACCCATTGTGACAAAGAACATTGTATCTATTTCACGCCTTAATAAAGCGGGATTTCATTTAACTTTTTCAAACAATGGTTGTTCAATTAAGTTGAATGAAATGTTGTATGGTACTACTACATTGTGCAATGGTATTTACATATTAGATATTTGCAATCCAATTTTAAATATCAATAACAATAAAAGAAAAAAATAAGATAACTTAAAATCATCTGACTTATGGCATTGTCGACTTGGCCATATAAATAAGAGACGCATGGCAAAGCAACACAAGAGTGGTAGCTTAGGGTCATTTGATTATGAATCATATGACATATATGAATCTTGCTTGTTAGGCAAGATGACTAAATTACCTTTTAAAGGAAATGGTGAATGAGCAAATGGATTATTAGACCTAATACATTTTGATGCATGTGGTCTGATGTCCATTCATGTTAAAGGTAGTTTTATGTACTTCGTTACCTTTATTGATGATTATTCACGATATGGGTATGTGTATCTAATGAGATACAGTTTGAAGCATTTGAAATTTTCAAATAGTTCAGACATGAAGTAGAGAAACATTTGAAGCATTTGAAATGTTCAAATAGTTTAGACATGAAGTAGAGAAACAGCTCAGTAGAAGTATCTAGACACATTTGAAATAGATCAACGTGGTGAATACTTAAACGAGGAGTTTATAACTTATCTCAAGGATAACAAGATTGTATCCTAATAGGCTCCACCTTCCACACCGTAACATAATGGTGTAGCTAAAAAGAGAAACCGAACCTTGTTAGACATGGTAAGGTCGATGACAGGCTTAGCAGCTCTACCAAAATCCTTTTGGGGTTATGTACTCGAGATTGTTGTTTATGTGTAAGGTCGATGACAGGCTTAGCAGCTCTACCAAAATCCTTTTGGGGTTATGTACTCTAGATTATTGTTTATGTGATAAATAGAGTCCCTTCAAAAAGCAGTTGAAGTTACTCCATATGGGTTATGGACTAACAAAAAGCCCTATCTTTCTTATATGAAAGTTTGGGGTTATTTGGCTTACGTGAAGTGGATTCAATCAGACAAACTTGAAGTGAAATCTGATAAATATTTGTTTATAAGATGTCCTAAGGAAACAATTGGATATCATTTCTACAATGCTTTAAAGCAAAAGGTGTTTACTGTATTTTTAGAGAAAGAGTTTCATCTCAGAGAAGACAGTAGGAGCAAAGTTGAGCTTGATGAAGTTCATGATGCTCAAACAAGCGCAGATCAATTGCCTGAAGATTGTTGTTCATGAAGATGAGACAACATTTGAACCTTCTGACACACATAATGTTCGTAGCTTAAGTAAGATACGTAATGTTCTAGAGAGATATGGATTTCTCATAAGTGAATATAATGACGTATTGCTCATTGAGGACCGTAAGCCTACAACCTATGAAGAAGCTTTAAAGACTTTAGAATCTGAAAATTGACTTCAAGCTATGAAGTTTGAAATCGATTCTATTTGAAAACTAAATATGGACTTTGGTTGACCTACCCAAAGGGCTAAAACCCATACGGTGCAAGTGGATTTTCAAGAAGAAAATCAACATGGAAGGTAATGTGATTACCTATAAAGTGAGGTTAGTCACTAAAGATTATCGTCAAAGACAAATAATTGACTATGACGAGACATTTAGCCGTGAAACCATGCTTAAATCCAATAGAATACTCCTAGTCATTGCTACTCATTATGATTATGAGATATAACAAATGGATATGAAGATGACATTCCTTAATGGAAACCTTATCAAGGATGTATATATGATACAACCTGAGGGCTTCACTTCCACAGATGGAAAAAAGGTATGAAAGCTTCACAAATCTATTTATGGATTGAAACAAGCATCTAGGAGTTGGAACATCCGATTTGATGAGGCAATCAAAGAGTTTGGTTTCTCACAAAATTCAAATGAACCTTGTGTGTACAAGAAGGTTAGTGGGAGTGTTATCATATTCCTTTTGTTATATGTGGATGACATATTACTGATAGGAAATGATGTCCTAAGTTTGCAATCAGTCAAAATTTGGTTGTCCTAAAATTTCTCCATGAAAGACCTTAGAGAAGCAACTTATATATTGGAAATAAAGATCTATAAAGATAGATCAAGAAAGTTGCTAGGTCTTTCATAGTCTATACAAACAGATAAAGTACTAAAGAGGTCTAGTATAGAGCAATCTAAGAGAGGTTTTCTTCCCATAACATATGGGACAAAAATCTCAAAATCTATATGTCCAAAGAAGCAAGAAGAGAGGACTCGTATGAGTTTGATCCTTTATGCTTCGGCAATAGGATCGATCATGTATGCTATATTATATTCTAGACCCAATATATTGTATGCTTAAGTGTTACAAGAAGATATCAATCAGATTTTGGTGAGTGTCATTGGGTGGCTGTCAAGAATATCTTAAAGTACTTAGGAAGGACTAAGGATGTATTCTTACTATATCGAGATGGAGAGCTAGTAGTGAGCAGACATACGGATGCCAATTTTCAATCTAACCAAGATGACTACAAATCCCAGTTAGGTTATATTTTCACATTGAATGGTGGAGCAATTAGTTGGAAAAGTTCTAAACAAAAGATGACTACAAATTTGATGATCGAATCATAGTACATTGCAGCTGCGGAAGCCTCAAAAGAAGCTGTTTGGATTAAAAAGTTTGTTATGGAAATTGTAGTGGTTCCAAGCATTGTAGACCCGATACTGTTGTACTGTGGCAGCAATGGGGCTATTGCTTAAGCCAAAAAAATCAAGATCTCATTATAGGTCCAAGCACGTACTCAGGAGATATCACCTAATTATGGAGATAATTGATGGAGGTGATGTTAAGATAGAGAGAGTTCTCACGTATCAGAACATTGTTAATCCTTTAACTAAGCCACTTTCTCAAATGAAATTTGATTCTAGTGTACTTGCCTATAGGATTACACAAAGGCGATTGGCTTTAGTGGAAGTGGGAAATCGCAAGAGTAGTGCTCTAAAGGCAATCACCTTTAGCACTTTTGTACAAAATTTATTTTGATTAATAAAGTGAAAAACAAATTTTCATTAATTTGATGTTCATTTTTTAAGAATTGATATCGATCTTAAATCGAATTAATTAAGTCCATGATACAAAATATAGCATGAAGGAAATTATGATAAGATCATAATAGTGAGATTCCTATATGTGCAATTATATTAGTGTCTAAATTATCCCTCATCATATGATTAATAAGATAAGATATTATTAATCCGAATAGACTAGCACATGTTATACTCCTTGATTTAATCAAGCAGTGAATCTCACAAATTGTAAACATGAGATGTTTAGAGTTAACATGTGGATGTTTACTAAGAGTAGTAAGTATATTAGATGACTCATTATGAGATTGTCATATGGATGATGTATCAAATGTTAATGATTAATCTCATCATATCAGTGGTGCAAATATCCTTAGACTTGAGGTACTCGAGGATATCTTAGATACTGATCATATTCTTTGACATCATTCCTTGTTGTCTTAAGACGAGGTTACTCATAGGGTGGTGATTGGGAATAGCCATTGGTATTCAAAGGTAATTGGGTAGTCAATAAAGGATTCATCACTCCTGATAGAAGGAGATGATACCCACGGCCTCTTACCGAGGTCATTACTTAGAAGTCTCTGGCCAAAGCAGTTATATGTTAAGAAGAGAGTTTTCAATGACACATAGAGTAATGAGAACCGCAAGAAAAGAACTAACATCACTTGGACTAGATATGACATAGTCAGTCTAGTGGGAGTTGACACATAACCCATACTTCAAACTAAGTGGGGTATAGAATGGTGAAGGGACTAATTGCACAGTAATTGTCTATAAAACTATTCATAGGTCAGATAATTAACTATCAAAGAGTTTGTGTGTTAATCCACTTATATTTCGATAAATTTACATCATAAAATCCTTCATTATTTGCTTGAATTAAGAGTTAATTTAAGTGACCAAAATAATCAGGAACCTAAGGGTTACACGCAGAAAAGATCACATGAAAAACAAAGTGTGTATGGTTGTTTTTAAGTAGGCCACGATTATGAACGAAGGCGAGGCTGTCATTTAAGTAGGCCACGATCGTAACGGAAGGAACGACAAATGATACATAAGTGAGTTCTTCACTTATGTAAACAAGTCTTTTGGTCAAAAAACACACCCCAAGTGAGAGGATAAGGGGTATAAAAGTGTTCTAGATTGAGAGAGAAGTGCTCTTGAGTCTTCTTCATGTGATTTATGCAATCGATGCAAGAATCTAATTGCATGCAAGATATTCTGGATCTATCTCTCCATTTGAGCATCTACTTGAACTCATCAAGTTTGGTGTTCTAACCATCCTTATGCACTGCTTCTTCTTCATCTTTGCGTGTTCTTGAGAGATCAAAGAGGGGTTTAGTGTTTGCAAAAATCCAAACAAGGAGAAGAACTAAGAAAGTTTAGGAAAATCCCGGTGTGTGCATCACATACACACGGTACGGAAAACAAAAAAAATTGTTCCGGGACATTCCCGAAGTCCAGGATCTATGTGTCTATACAAAGAGGTACCATAATTCTCAAACCACAACGACCAAAAGAGACCGTCTCTAACGGTATCCACGCAGAGGTTAGAAAACCTAACCGAATCAAATCCTTTGATCCAGAAATAGCTAGAATAAAGAAGAGAGTGCTAGCTCTTACCTTATTCTTGGAGAGCACAAGGTGAAGAAGAGGAGAAGATGATGAAACGTGAATAGAGGATGGAGAGCAGAGCTTCAGACGAACTTCTTTCAAACTTAGGTTTTTAACTTGTTAAAAACTCACTTATTAACTCACGACCATCATCCTCCTTTAGTCTATCATTGCCATTTGTCTTTAAAGTAATTAAAGACATTTAATGCTAAAGTGGTGAAGCTTTCCATATTAGTCATATATATATATATATATAAGTAATATATGTCTTCTCCTTCTCCTTTCCACGTTATTCATATATATATATATATATATATAAATGCTGAGGTGGTCTAGTTACACTGGGGTCGGTCCTACCGGGTTCCTAGTGTAGAAAAAACACCAAATACCTGCTTCAGCAATATTGATGTCGCGATCTCATCGGCACATATCCCAATCTCAATGGGATCTATTTAGTTCTATTGCTCTCCATATAATGGATCTCTATCCAAAACTATTTTACAAATTCTCCGAGTCACTCTTATGCGTGTGACCCATTAGGCTCCCGGTTATGTTAGCCACTTAGATTAACACTTAATCCAAGCAAGTCATGAGCGGTGTCTAGCAACACATCATGACCCCTAATTGATCGGAAAGTAATTGGTTTGACGACTGAACCCATGATCACCATGAACCCTCCCATAGACAATTACTGTGCAATTCGTCCTTTTACGATGCTATACCCCACTTGGTTATGAGTATGGGCAAAGTGTCAACTCTTACTATACTGACTACATCAAATCTAGTCCAAGTGATATCAGTTCTTGTCCTTGGACTCATTACTTTATATGTCAATGAAGACATTCTTCATGACATATGTACTTCGGCTAGAGATTTCCAAGTAATGACCCTGACAAGAGGCCATGGGAATCATCTTCTGCTATCACAGAAGTGGTGAATCCTCTATTGGCTACTCAATTACTTTTGAATACCTCAAGTTGTACCTAATCACCACCCTATGAGCGACCTCTATAAGGCAACAAGGAATGGAGTCAAAGCACATAATCAGTATCCAAGATATCCTTGAGTACCTCAAGTCTAAGGATACTTGTACCATTGCTATGATGAGATCATCACTAACATTAGAATAGGACATCCATGTGATGATCTCATAGTAGGTCATCCAATGTACTTACTACCTCTAGTAAGCATTCACATCTCAACCCTAAACATCTCATATTTACAGTTTCTGAGATCCACTGCAAGATCAAATCAAGGAGCTTGACATGTGCTAGTCTCTCCGAATTAACGATGTCCATTTTCAATAATCCTATGACTAGGGATAATTTAGATACTGACATAATTGCACATGATAGGAATCTCAGTAGTATGATCACATCACGATTTCCTTCATGCTATGTCATATATCATGGACTTCAATAATTTGCTTATAGATCAATATCAATTCATAAATAATGAACACCAAATTAATGAAATATGTCTTTCTTTATTTATTCATAAAGTCTGTACACAACTTTGTACAAAACGCGCTAAAGGCGATTGCCTTTAGGGCACTACTCTAACAAAATCTCCCACTTGACCTAAAGCCAATCGCCTTGATATCTAATATCATAGGCTAGTACATGAGAATCAAAGTTCTTCTGTGATAATGGCTTTGTCAACGGATCAGCAATATTTTGGTCGGTAGGAATTCTCTCTATCTGGACATCACCTCGACCAAAGATCTCCCTAATCAGATGATATCTGCGGAGTACATGTTTGGATCGTTGATGAGACCTTGGTTCCTTCGCCTGCGCAATAGCCCCACTGTTGTCACAATGCAACTATATGGGCCCATCACAGCTAGGAATCACACCAAGTTCAGAAATAAACTTCTTGATCCAAACTGCTTCCTTTGTTGCGTCTGAAGCGGCAATGTACTCTGCCTCGGTTGTTGAATCAGCAGTTGTCTCTTGTTTGAAACTCTTACAACTGACTGCCCCGCCATTCAGTGTGAATATATAACCTGATTGGGATTTAGAATCATCCTTATCAGATTGAAAACTAACATCTGTATGCCCGCTCACTTTTAAATTTCCATCTCCATATATCAAGAAAACATCCTTAGTCCTTCGCAAGTACTTGAGGAAATTCTTGACAGCCACCCAGTGACCCTCACCAAGATCCGATTGGTATCTTCTTATAGCACTTAGAGCATATGATACATCGGGTCTCGTACATAGCATAGCGTACATGATAGATCCTACTGCAGATGCATACGGGATCATATTCATGCACATCCTCTCATCTTGTGTGTTAGGACACATAGATTTCGAGAGTGTTATCCCATGAGTCATGGGAAGGTACCCTCTCTTAGACTGCTCCATGCTAAACCTCTTTAGCATCCTGTCTATGTACGTTGATTGTGAAAGACCAAGCAATCTTTTTGATCTATCTCTATAGATCTTTATCCCAAGGATATAAGTTGCTTCACCAAGATCTTTCATGGCAAATTATTTAGATAACCAAATCTTCACAGATTGTAGCATAGAGACATCATTTCCTTGTAATAATATGTCATCTACATATAGCACAAGGAATACGATTCTGATCCCACTAACCTTCTTATACACGGTGTTCATCCGGATTTTGTGAGAAACCAAACTCTTTGATTACCTCATCAAAATGGATATTCCAACTCCTGGATGCTTGTTTCAATCCATAGATGGATTTCTGAAGCTTGCATACCTTTTCGCCATCATAGAAGACGAAGCCCTCTGGTTGTGTCATATACACATCCTCAGCTAGATTTCCATTTAAGAAAGCTGTCTTCACATCCATTTGTCATATCTCATAATCATAATGAGTGGCAATGGCTAGGAGTATCCTAATGGATTTAAGCATTGCTACTGGGCTGAAGGTCTAGTCGTAGTCAATTCCTTGTCTTTGACGAAAACCTTTAGCCACAAGCCTTGCTTTATAGGTAATGTTACCATCCATGTCGGTTTTCTTTTTGAAAACCCATTTATACACTATGGATTTTATTCCTTTGGGTGCCTCAACCAAAGTCCATACTTGGTTTTCATACATGGAATCTATTTCTGCATTCATGGCACGAAGCCATTTCTCAGACTCTGAACTCTTCAGAACCTCTTCATAGGTAGTAGGCTCATTATCTTCTATGAGCAATACGTCATTCTTTTCACTTACGAGAAATCCATATCTCTCGGGAACAGAGCGTATCCTACGTTATCTACGAACTTCTTGTGTTGAAGAAGGTTGAACTGTTACTTCATCTGCATGAGTCACAGTTTCAGGTTCAGGCAATTGATCTGCGTTTGTTCGAGCATCTTAAACTTCTTCAAGTTCAATTTTGCTCCCACTGTCTTCTTGTAAAAGAAACTCTTTCTCTAAAAAGACAGCATGTTTTGAAACAAACACCTTTTGTTCCTCAGTAATGTAGAATTGATATCCCATTGTTTCTTTAGGATATCCTAGAAACAAACACTTGTCAGACTTTGCATCAAGTTTATCTGACAGTATTCGCTTCACATAAGCAGGAAAACCCCAAATTTTCTAATGATAAAGATAGGGTTTTTTGTTAGTCCACATCTCATATGGAGTAACATCAACTGTCTTTGATAGAACTCTGTTTAATAAATAAACAGTTGTCTCGAGTGCATACCCCCATAAGGATTTTGGTAACTTTGCAAAGCCCATCATCGACCGTACTATGTCTAACAAGGTTCGATTTCTCCTTTCAGCCACACCATTATGCTGTGGTGTGTAAGGTGAAGTCCATTGAGATAAAATCCCATTATCTCTGAGATAATCTAAAAATTGTTGGTCTAAGTATTCCCCACCACGATCGGATCGTAATGTCTTGATGCATTTCCCAAGTTGGTTTTCTACTTCATTTCTGAATTGTTTGAACTTTTCAAATGCTTGATTTGTATCTCATCGAATCTGGTACCCATATCGAGAATAATCATCGATAAAGGTAATGAAGTAAAGATAACCACTTCTAGCATGGATGGACATCGGACCACATACATCTGAATGTATTAGGTCTAATACTCCAGTCGCTCGTTCACCCTTTCCCTTAAAGGGTAACTTAGTCATCTTGCCTAATAAACAAGATTCACATATGTCATATGATTCATAATCAAATGACCCTAAACTACCACTCGTATGGAGCTTAGTTATGCGTCTCTCATTTATATGGCCAAGACGACAATGCCATAAGTAAGTTGATTTTAAATTATCTCGTTTACGTCTTTTCGTGTCATTGACATTCATAATTGGATGTGACATATCTAATATGTAAATTCCATTGCATAATGTACCAGTACCATAAAGCATTCCATTCAAACTAATAGAACAACCATTGCTATTAAAAGTCAAATGGAAACCAGCTCTATTTAAACAAGAAACAGACAATATGTTCTTTGTTAAAACAGTACAAAATAACATTCATCGGTTTAATTACAAGCCCACCGGGAGTGACAAAAATAAGTGCTCTACGCTAATGCAAAACTCTTGCTCCATTTCCTACACGCAGGTCTAGTTCTCCCTTCATGAGTTGTCTACTGTCCCTGAGGCCCTGCATATCAATGCATATGTGTGAGCCACAACCAGTATCTAATACCCATATGTTATGATTAGAAACAGTATTAACCTTAATGACAAACTTACCTAAAGGAGTCGAGGCATCTGATGCCTTCTTCTGCTTCAAGGATTCCAGATAGACTTTACAATTTCGCCTCCATTGGCCAGTCTTGCCACAATGGAAGCAAGTTTCTTTTGGCGCAGTTTCTTTGGTTTTCTTTTTGGCTGCACTTCCTTTTGGTTTCTTAGACTTTTTCTTCTTTAGGTTCTTTTTCTTTGAACCGAAAAGAAGAGTCCACTTCTGACACCGGCTTGCTATCCTTCTTGATAGATTACTCTGCTTGTCTTGGCGATTGATCAACTCAGGGATTGTCGTGGATATTTGGTTCATCTGATAGTTTAACACAAACTATGAATAACTATCAGACAATCCAACCAAAATTAAGTCAACACTTAATTCATAATCCATAACAAAACCTAAGATGGTCAACCTCTCAATATACCCATTCATCTTCAGTGCATACTGCACTGCAGATGTCCCCGGAGTCATCTTAGTCGTGAAGAGCATCCTTGAGGTCTCGAACCTTTCAGACCGAGCTTGCTCATCAAAAAGCTCTCTAAGATGAAACACTATGGTATTAGCATCCATAGACTCATGCTGCTTCTGCAGCTTTGGTGACATAGAGGCGAGCATAATACAGGTAGCCATGTCACTATCTTTGAGATGCTTACGATATACTTTCTGATCCTCATTAGAAGCATCAGCAGCAGGTGGATCAGGAAGTGAAACGTCTAGGACATAGCCTAACTCCTCAGAACTGAGAACAATTCTCAGATTTCTCAGCCAATCAAGAAAGTTGGATCCAGTTAATTTATTAGACTCCATAAGTGAGTGCAAATTCACACTAGAAGTGTTAGACCCCAAATTTTTTTATATGATATTATTCAGTATGAATTGTGATAATTGTGGTTTAAATGGGAATTAAAGGAAATGAAATGTTTGAGGGAATTTTGGGAATACTGCTTGAGTTAGACAGATTTAAGCTTTGCAAGAAGGGGTATAATGGTCTATGTGTTTCCTTTGACTTAAGTAGGTCATTAGAAGGAAATAGAAGAAGGAAAAGAAAAGGAAAGAAAGAAAGGAGAAGAAGAAAAGAGAAGTTGCCGTCGTGAGGGAGGAAGAGAAGAGAAAAGAGAGTCTTACGATTTCAGCGATTTCTGACAGATTTAAAGTTTTTTCGGGTACGTTATGCTTTGTTTAACATCGTTTTGGTTGGATTTAAACCTTGAGAATGCTGAATCCGTGAGAATCAAAGTTTTTAGGGTTTTGAGGGCATACATGTAGAGATTTCTTTGGGTTGATATGTTTGTGATGGATTTGAAGCTTAGAATGGGTTAGAAATGTAGTATAAGTCTTGATCTATAGTTTGGTTATGTTGCATTTGTGTTTGGGAAAGGATTGAAGTGAGAAAAGCTGGAAAATTGGAGTTCGGGGTCGGGCTCTCAACCCAGACGTCGCGACGTGTGTATGAACACGCCGCGGCGTGCGAGGAAGGAGAGCCACGTCGCGACGTGTAACATTTTCTTCGCCGCGACGTGTGAATCGCCGTGGACGTCACGACGTGCAGAAGGAGACGTCGCGACGTGCGGCATTTGGTTCGCCACGAGGAGCAGTCGATGCGGCATGTGCACGCCGCGGCGAGCATGATTCATTCGCCGCAGCGAGCGCTCAGACGTCGCGGCGAGCCCCCTGTTGTCCGAAAATGGAATTTTTAGTATTTTGGGCATATCTTTTGGTGTAGATGGCCAATTGAGGTGAGTTTGGATTCATTGTGATCTAGAGATCAAGAGTTATGAGTGTATGAAAAAGGGAAGTTCGGAATTAGGCTGTAAGGGTTCGAGGAGGTCGAATGTAGACTTTTAATGCTTTATTTTGGCTTTTCAAAGCTTTGATTATTTTATGTGGATATTGATTGGATGGAAACTTGGTTGTTTTAGGAAACCAAGCTGACCCGATTTCATTGCAAGAGGAAGGGCACCAGTGAGTAAACTACTCGAGCGATTCTAGGTGGGTAATATACTTATAGTTATTGTGTGATTAGGAAACTTCTTGCCTATGTATGAATATATGTTATTGGTTATGCATGTTTAAATGTGATGAATTGAATGATTTTGATTTCATATATTTTGAAAGAACCATGGAAAATCGATAGCATGACATTTCGATTCCGAGCATGTTATGCCTCGACTTCGGTCATGGCATTTTGAATGAATGCAAGATATGAAAGAATATCATATGATAAAACGATTATGAGCATGATTATGTGTTTTGTTTGGTAGAGTGGAACCATTTAGTTAAATCACGTGCACGTGAACAAGAGCCTTCTCCGGCTGCCCGCTTGTGGCCTATGAGCTCTGAATGGACTCATTTCGTTCAGGGTGTAAACTTCGGTTTCTCCCTTTTGTTTCCATGGAACCCTCGAGCCATTGTGATGTGCATTGTATATGTGAATTGTTCATTGTGAATGCTTGTGACATGTTATGAATTGATTATATTGAATGCAAACAATTGCTTGACTAGCATACGAATGCTTGAATTGATGCCTATAGATATAAGATATATACATTCATATGCTGGGATTTGTGCTAGTTGTCGATGGCTATAATTATATTAGCCACTGAGCTGTGTAGCTCAACCCATTACTTTCCCTCCTCAGGTGCAGAACAGGCCGACTGTTGATCTTGCGAGGCATCGGAAACTTCGAGCTACTTAGGAGATTTGTATTAAGTTCGTTTTTGGTTGGCCCTCCAAATACATTATCATGGACCATATTTACATGTATTTTTGAATTACAACTTATTTTGTAGTTTGAATGATTTTAAAGATTTGTGACATTCCTTCAGATTGTAATGGCATGAGTTTAATTCATGGTTAGATGCATGTGTAAGTGCGGGATTGTCTGAGAATGATGATGTGTGAATGATGTATATGTATGAGTATATGTATGTGTGAATCGAATGGTTATATGTATAAATGTTGGGATCGGGTCCGATGGTATTTGGGCGCCTGTCGCCGGCGCAGCCCGAGGGGCCGCCCTCGGGATTTGGACTGACGGGGCCCGGGCCCAACATGTTTGGTATCAGAGCGCCTAGGTTTAGTGTCCTTGGCTTAGAATGCATAATAGGATTGGGTGATATATGATTTCTTGTTGCATTACTTGATCGTATTAAGTGACATGCATATCATGCATACATGTAGATTGCCATATAGCTAATCCTTAGTGTTTCCATTTGAAGAAGTACGATGCCACCTCGTAGAAGGAAACGAGGAGTTATGCAAGGCTCTGCTGCACCTGACTCTCCGACTAGAGAGGAGAGGACTAATGAGTCCGTAGCCCCAGGGAATGCTGTGGCTTCTGTAGGGCTAGGTGGTGAGCCCATTCCGTCGCCGACTCAGGAATCGCCGATTCCGCCAGGGCAAGTGCCCCAGTTTGATCCGAGGATGTTTCAGGCCTTTAATCAGGCATTTGTTCAGGCTATGGGTCAGATGCCACAGCCTTCTGCTCCGGCCCCAGTTAAGAGGGGAAAGCAATTCGACAAGCTGAGGAAGTATGGAGCAGTTGACTTCTTTGGGACAGCGGATCTTGAGGAAGCTGAGACATGGCTGCGGAGGATAGAACGGGTGCTGGATCAGATTGATTGCGAGGAGGATGAGCGAGTGGTGTATGTTACGAGCTTGCTTCAGGGAGATGCTCTGCATTTGTAGGAGACCGTGCCGGGCAGTCAGATAAGGCCGGTAGGGTTATCTTGGCAGAACTTCTTAGCTGCTTTTAAGAAGAAGTATTTTTCAGAGGTATTTGTTCAGCAGAAGCAGAGGGAGTTCCTTAGTCTCACTCAGAGGGAGATGACGGTGAGCGAGTATGAGCGTCGGTTCACACAGTTATCCCGGTATGCTTCATACTTGATGCTGAGTGAGGCTGCCAGATGTCATCGGTTTGAGTTGGGACTACATTTGGCTATCCGGGAGAAGGTGATTGTACAGAATTTTGGTGACTTCCAGCAGTTAGTTGAGGCAGCTCTAAGGGTGGAAAACATAGAGAATATAAAAAGTGTTGTGAACAAAAAGAGAAAGGGCAGAGAGAAGTCCAGGAGAGGAGGTAGCACTAGTACTCCTATGCCAGATAGGAGTGCTAGGAGCTTCCCAGTCCAATCAGAGGAGAGGAGCAGTGGTGCGAGTCGACCGAGGCCGATGAGGACTTCTACTGTTTCTCACCAAGCTTCCACGGTGGGCGGCAGTAGGAGGGGAGATGGGGACAGGTCACCTGTCCCTAAGTGTGAGCACTGCGGTAATTTCCATGGTGGAGAGTGTTACCGATTGACGGGAGCGTGTTTCAACTGTAGACAGAAGGGACACAGGGCCAGAGAGTGTCCTCAGCCTCCACGACAAGAGAGAGGCCAGATGCAAGCCCCGAGGAGGACAGAGGCGTGGGTCGAGGACTTGACAGAGGTGGCGATTGATGATCGCCAAGAGGGCGAAGTCTTCCGGGGAGACCGAGAGGGCAGGCACCAGCTAGGGTGTTTACTATGACGCGGAAGGATGCAGAGGCCGCTCCAGATGTTGTCACTGGTATGGCTCACTTATTTGCTGATGATGTGCTTGTGTTGTTTGATCCAGGTTCTACTCACTCGTTTGTATCGTCGAATAGACCTGTGTGTGATGGGGTTGCGAGTCCGTTGGATACTCCGCTGATGGTGAGTACTCCGATTAGTCAGCACATTGTGATTAGTCAGGTGTTTAGAGGATGTGAGCTTAGTATTGGTGAAGGACTTCTAGTGGTAGATCTGATGCCACTGAAGATGCGAGGATTAGATGTGATACTAGGTATGGATACATTGGAAAAGTACAATGCCTGTTTGGATTGTAAACAAAAGACAGTGGAGTTTGAATTGGATAGTGGAAAGAGAGTGGTGTTTATTGGGGACAGGAAAGCGAGTCCGCCCAGAATTGTTTCAGCATTGATAGCAGAGAGGATGATGAGTAAAGGTTGTGAGGCATTTTTGGCTTATGTCATAGACTCCAGAGCTGATAGAGGGAAGCTGGAGGATATTCCAGTAGTCAGGGAATTCTCGGACGTCTTTCCCGAGGAATTGCCAGGACTACCGCCAGCTAGGAAAATTGAGTTTCCCATTGAGCTTTTGTCAGGTACCAGGCTGATTTCGATTCCGCCTTATCGGATGGCTCCGGCGAAATTGAAAGAGCTTAAGGAGCAATTAGAGGAGTTGTTAGAGAAGGGGTATATTCGACCGAGTTCTTCACCTTGGGGAGCTCCGGTCCTATTTGTGAAAAAGAAGGATGGATCATTGAGGATGTGTGTTGACTACAGAAAGCTGAATCAAGTTACTATGAAGAACAAGTATCTGCTTCCTCGCATTGATGATCTGTTTGCTCAATTGCAAGGGGCGAGAGTCTTCTCGAAGATAGACTTGAGATCGAGTTATCATCAGTTGAGGATTAAGGAGTCGGATGTGCCGAAGTCTGCTTTTAGAACTCGGTATGGGCACTTTGAATTCTTGGTGATGCCTTTTGGATTAACGAATGCTCCGGCAACGTTTATGGATTTGATGAATCGGGTCTTTAAGCCATTCTTGGACAAATTTATCATTGTCTTCATTGATGATATATTGGTGTATTCCAAGAGTGATCGGGAGCATGAGGAACATTTGAAGATTTCTTTGGAGACTTTGAGGAGGCATGAGCTTTATGCCAAATTCGATAAATGCGAATTTTGGCTGAGGGAGGTGTCATTTCTTGGACACGTGATCTCAGAGCAAGGAGTTCATGTGGATCCAAAGAAGATAGAAGCGGTTGTGAGTTGGGAAGCGCCGAAGAATGTAGCAGAAGTGAGGAGTTTTCTGGGTTTAGCAGGCTATTACAGGAGATTCATGGAGGGATTCTCCATGATAGCTGCTCCGATGACTAAGTTGCTGAGGAAGAACCAGAAGTTTGATTGGAGTGAGGATTGTCAGAGAAGCTTCGAGGAGCTCTGCCTGATTGACGAGTTCCCGATTCTGGTTTTGCCTTGGAGATGAAGGTTATTCGTGTATAGTGATGCTTGAGGAAGGGTCTTAGGTGTGTTTTGATGCAGGAGATCGGTGATTGCATATGCTTGGCGGTTGAAACCTTATGATTTGAACTATCCGACGACGATTTGGAGTTAGCAATGTGATCTTTGCCTTGAAGATTTGGAGGCATTATCTGTATGGAGTTTAGACTCGGATCTTCACTGATCATAAGAGTCTCAAGTATTTGCTGAGTCAGAAGGAATTGAATCTGAGGCAGCGGAGGTGGTTGGAGTTACTCGAGGACTATGATCATTGACCGAGTATCATCCGGCAAGGCCAACGTAGTGGCGGATGCTTTGAGCAGAAAGTCTTCGATTGCTCATGTTCGGGCGGTGTATCTTCCTTTATTGGAAGAGATGGCCAAGCTTAAGATAAGCTTGAAGCAGGAGGAGTCAGAATGCCTTCTAGCTAACTTTAAAGTGAGGCCGATTCTCAGGGAAAAGGTTAGGGAATTGCAAGCTCAAGATGCAAATTTGAGCAAGCTTCGGGATGAGATTCGAAATGGCAGAGTTTCTGAGATAGATGTGCAGGATGATGGGCTTATGATAGTAGGGAGCAGATTGTGTATTCCTGATGTGCAGGAAGTTAAGGATGAGATTATGGATGAGGCACACAATGCGCCTTATGCCATGCATCCAGGTAGCACCAGGATGTATCAAGATCTGAGAGAGCAGTTTTGGTGGAAAGGCATGAAGAGGGATATAGCAGAGTTCGTTAGTAAGTGTCTAGTGTGTCAGCAAGTCAAAGCTGAACACCAGGCACCTTCGGGCAAGTTGAGGCCGTTGCCTATACCGGAGTGGAAGTGACAACGAGTGACGATGGACTTTTTGATGGGTTTGCCTAGGACCAGCAGGAGGCATGATGCCATTTGGGTGATTGTTGATCGGTTGACCAAGTCAGCCCACTTTTTGGCGATTAGACAGACTGATTCTTTGCATGTGTTGGCAAAGAAGTATATTGATGAGATAGTGAGGTTGCATGGGATTCCGGATTCGATTGTGTCTGATAGGGACCCTCGGTTTACTTCGAGGTTTTGGGGTAGTTTGCAGGAAGCTTTGGGGATGAAGCTGAATTTTAGTACGGCTTTTCACCCTCAGACAGATGGTCAATCTGAGAGGACCATTCAGACTCTTGAGGGGATGCTTCGGGCTTGTGTGATGGATTTCAGAGGAGCTTAGGATGAGCATTTGTCGTTGGTCGAATTTGCTTATAATAATTCGTACCATTCGAGCATTCAGATGGCTCCATATGAGGCTTTGTATGGTAGGAGGTGTAGGACTCCGATCTGTTGGGACGAAGAAAGAGAGAGGCAATTAGAAGGACCAGAATTGATTCAGACAACCGTTGAGAAAATCAATTTGGTTAAGCAGCGGCTTAAGGCAGCACAGGATAGGATGAAGAGTTATGTTGATGCTCACCGAAAGGAGATGGAGTATGAAGTCGGTGAGAAAGTGTTCCTTAAGACGTCTCCTTGGAAAGGAGTATTGAGGTTCGGCAAGAAGGGTAAGTTGAGTCCGAGGTATGTGGGTCCTTATGAGATCCTTGAAAGGATTGGCCCACTCGCCTACAGGTTGGCGTTACCTCCGAAGTTATCGCAGATCCACGATGTCTTCCATGTGTCTATGTTGAGGAGGTATAGATCGAATCCTTCTCACATTATTCAGACTAGTGAGGTTCAACTGAGGGATGATCTGAGTTATGAAGAGCTTCTAGTGGAAATTCTGGATACCAAGGAAAAGGTCCTCAAGAACAAGACGGTTCAGCTAGTCAAGGTCTTGTGGAGGAATCATTCGGTAGAGGAGGCTACTTGGGAGCCATTGGAAGCCATACGGGAGAAGTATCCGCATCTCTTCGATGATTCAGGTAAATTTCGAGGACGAAATTTCTTTTAAAAGGGGGAGAAATGTTAGACCCCGAATTTTTTTTATATGATATTATTCAGTATGAATTGTGATAATTGTGGTTTAAACGGGAATTAAAGGAAATGAAATGTTTGAGGGCATTTTGGGAATACGGCTTGAGTTAGACAGATTTAAGCTTTACAAGAAGGGGTATAATGGTCTATGTGTTTCCTTTGACTTAAGTAGGTCATTAGAAGGAAATAGAAGAAGGAAAAGATAAGGAAAGAAAGAAAGGAGAAGAAGAAAAGAGAAGTTGCCGTCGTGAGGGAGGAAGAGAAGAGAAAAGAGAGTCTTACGATTTCAGCGATTTCTGACAGATTCGATGTGTTTTCGGGTACGTTATGCTTTGTTTAACATTGTTTTGGTTGGATTTAAACCTTGAGAATGCTGAATTCGTGAGAATCAAAGGTTTTAGGGTTTTTAGGGCATAAATGTAGAGATTTCTTTGGGTTGATATGTTTGTGATGGATTTGAAGCTTAGAATGGGTTAGAAATGTAGTATAAGTCTTGATCTATAGTTTGGTTATGTTGCATTTGTGTTTGGGAAAGGATTGAAGTGAGAAAAGCTGGAAAATTGGAGTTCGGGGTCGGGCTCTCGACCTAGACGTCGCGATGTGTGTATGAACACGCCGCAGCGTGCGAGGAAGGAGAGCCACGTCGCGACGTGTAACATTTTCTTCGCCGCAACGTGTGAATCGCCGTGGACGTCGCGACGTGCGGAAGGAGACGTCGCGACGTGCGGCATTTGGTTCGCCGCGAGGAGCAGTCGACGCGGCATGTGCACGCCGCGGCGAGCATGATTCGTTCGCCGCAGCGAGTGCTCAGACGTCGCGGCGAGCCCCCTGTTGTCCGAAAATGGAATTTTTAGTATTTTGGGAATATCTTTTGGTGTAGATGGCCAATTGAGGTGAGTTTGGATTCATTGTGATCTAGAGATCAAGAGCTATGAGTGTATGAAAAGGGGAAGTTCGGAATTAGGCTGTAAGGGTTCGAGGAGGTCGAATATAGACTTTTAATGCTTTATTTTGGCTTTTCAAAGCTTTGATTATTTTATGTGGATATTGATTGGATGGAAACTTGGTTTTTTTAGGAAACCAAGCTGACCCGATTTCATCGCAAGAGGAAGGGCACCAGTGAGTCAACTACTCGAGCGATTCTAGGTGGGTAATATACTTATAGTTATTGTGTGATTAGGCAACTTCTTGCCTATGTATGAATATATGTTATTGGTTATGCATGTTTAAATGTGATGAATTGAATGATTTTGATTTCATATATTTTGAAAGAACCATGGAAAATCGATAGCATGACATTTCGATTCCGAGCATGTTATGCCTCGACTTCGGTCATGGCATTTTGAATGAATGCAAGATATGAAAGAATATCATATGATAAAACGATTATGAGCATGATTATGTGTTTTTGTTTGGGCGAGAGTGGAACCATTTCGTTCGTCACGTGCACGTAGACAAGAGCCTTCTCCCGGCTGCCCGCTTGTGGCCTATGAGCTCCGAATGGACTCATTTCGTTCAGGGTGTAAACTTCGGTTTCTCCCTTTTATTTCCATGGAACCCTCGAGCCATTGTGATGTGCATTGCATATGTGAATTGTTCATTGTGAATGCTTGTGACATGTTATGAATTGATTATATTGAATGCAAACAATTGCTTGACTAGCATACGAATGCTTGAATTGATGCCTATAGATATAAGATATATACATTCATATGCTGGGATTTGTGCTAGTTGCCGATGGCTATAATTATATTAGCCACTGAGCTGTGTAGCTCAACCCATTACTTTCCCTCCTCAGGTGCAGAACAGGCCGACTGTTGATCTTGCGAGGCATCGAAAACTTCGAGCTACTTAGGAGATTTGTATTAAGTTCGTTTTTGGTTGGCCCTCCAAATACATTATCATGGAGCATATTTACATGTATTTTTGAATTACAACTTATTTTGTAGTTTGAATGATTTTAAAGATTTGTGACATTCCTTCATATTGTAATGGCATGAGTTTAATTCATGGTTAGATGCATGTGTAAGTGCGGGATTGTCTGAGAATGATGATGTGTGAATGATGTATATGTATGAGTATATGTATGTGTGAATCGAATGGTTATATGTATAAATGTTGGGATCGGGTCCGATGGTATTTGGGCGCCCGTCGCCGGCGCAGCCCGAGGGGCCGCCCTCGGGATTTGGACTGACGGGGCCCGGGCCCAACAAGAAGACATATTCAATAAACCTAAAGGAAAAGAGAGAAAGAATGTTAGAATATTAATACATGCATGATCATAAGGACTTGAATGACATACATATGGCTCCCCCTAGTTTCAAAGAATCCGTAACCCTCACTACGAATACAAGAAATATTATGACAAGGTGTCCTAGTGGGTCGATATCCGACATTACTAAGGATGACCTTGAGTTTACCCAACAAGCCGCCTTAGGTCAATCGGTAGGTATCGGTCATATGAATTGCATCATAGATGCAACTATCGACTAGTGCTATCAACTCGTGATGTATGCACACACATTGGGTTATCAACTCTTGATGCGCGTACATCTTATGTACGCTACCCAATTGTACCTCTGTCTACGTTGACCTTGAGTTTACTCAACAAATCAACGCTTCTAGTGAAAACCGACCCATTAATCCAAAAATCTTATTTCCATGGTTCGAACATATCCTTATAGAGTGAGCTTGGGTTTACCCAACAACTCTAACTCTAAAAGAACTCTGGTTCTCCCCATATAAATGGAAGGCGTTAGTTTTCATATTATGTGTGAGGGATTTCATACTCTGGTCTCATCTAAGCCGTAGGATTATAGTCACAATGACTATATGGAATGATTTAGGGCATTTCATCAATCACATCGAATCTATACCTATAATCATCCAATATCCCACCTAACCAATCCTAGCATGCATTCTTTAATGCAATCATCTCATAAGGTTTTCCTATATAGGTTGTGACATGTTATGCTTCTACAGCTTTGACATTCGATTCAACTCTTGAACCGAATTGCTTTCTAATGTTAGCATCAGCTAATTTCTCAATCCGTATGTTTTCAATTCCAATTCCAATTCACAATACCAATATACCAAGTATAATATCCTCTCCTTTGATGTACCAATGAAACACTAATTATAGCATGCTTGCCATACATAGTCATACTAGACATGAAATACTCGAAATAGATTAATACACTATTATTCTCTTAGATTTCCAAATGATTTGAGAACATCAAACCATCACCCTAAGTATCTCTAGGTTGTCTCCACTTCATCAAGACTACTTCGGCACTTGTCACATAACTTGTGACAGCCAAAACAATCAAGACAATAGAATATACTAACGAGACACTAATGTGACATATTTGACATCCAAAAAATTTTGGAAACCCAATTTCAAGCAAATCAATTTGGAATTCATACAAAATCAATGTAACATATTTCTAATCACATTAAAAATGATCCAAGGCATTGGAACCAAAAAACACACAAGCAATATTCCAAACAAACCAGTTCCAACAACTTTCTCAAAATTGCCAAGTTCTGTATTTTGCTTGAAAAAATCATTGAAAAAATTTCAATAAATGCTGAGAAAATTACAGAGGCTACAACATGTTCACAAAATTCTCCATCAATATTTTCAGAATTTATTTCCAAGAAAACATCAACTAACCTCAGAAATTAAGCCAATCCAAAATATGTGTTCCTCAACACAGACATTCCCAGCAGCATACAAGAAATTCTCAAATAAATATTAAATCACCTCAAAAACATTTTTCCATCTTCATAAAAATTTATAAACATCTTAAAGACATTTTGGTGAAAGAAAATCCCAAAAAAAATATTTCTATATTTTATTCTCGAATTTACAAGCATGCCTGTTCATGGAATGTGCATAAACACAGCAGCCAGAACTTTTGGGAATAAATTAGCAAAACCATATCAAATCACATTGATAAATTTTTTCCTTCCACATACATATTCAGCAACATCTCATGAGCAAATCTGGGCAATAAAATTTCGAAAACAAGATTTGTACACTGATTTCGAATTCAACACATTCAGCATGCACAATCGTCACAACCAATAGGCAGCATCAATCTTATTATGATTTCTTCTTTATATACGACACAAGTGTCTCTGATACTACTATAAGAAAATCACGGTGCGTGCATCACATAAACACGGTGCGGAAAACAAAAAAAAATATTCTGGGACATTCCCGAATTCCAGGATCTATGTGTCTATACAAAGAGGTACCATAATTCTCAAACAACAACGACCAAAGGAGACCGTCTCTAACGGTATCCACGCAGAGGTCGAAAAACCTAACCGAATCAAACCCTTTGATCCGAAAATAGGTAGAATAAAGAAGAGAGAAAAAGCTCTTACCTTATTCTTGGAGAGCACAAGGTGAAGAAGAGGAGAAGATGATGAAGCTTGAAGAGAGGATGGAGAGGAGAGCTTCGGATGAACTTCTTTCAAACTTAGGTTTTTAACTTGTTAAAAACTCACTTATTAACTCACGACCATCATCCTCCTTTAGTCTGTCATTACCATTTGTCTTTAAAGTAATTAAAGACATTTAATGCTAAAGTGGTGAAGCTTTCCACGTTAGTCATATATATATATATATATATATATATATATATAATTAAGTAATATATGTCTTCTCCTTCTCCTTTTCACGTTAGTCATATATATATATATAAATGTTGAGGTGGTCCAGTCACACTGGGGTCGGTCCTACCGGGTTCCCAGTGTAGAAAAAACACCGAAGACCTGTTTCAGCAATATCGATGTCGCGATCTCATCGGGACATATCCTAATCTCATCGGGATCCATTTAGTTCTATTGCTCTCCATATAATGGATCTCTATCCAAAACTATTTTACGAATTCTCCGAGTCACTCTTATGTGTGTGACCCATTAGGCTCTTGGTTATGTTGGCCACTTAGATTAACACTTAATCCAAGCAAGTCATGAGTGGTGTCTAGCAACACATCATGACCCCCAATTGACCGAAAAGTAATTGGTTTGACGACTGAACCCATGCTCACCACAAACCATATCACGAACCCTCCTATAGACAATTACTGTGCAATTCGTCCTTTCACCATGCTATACCCCACTTGGTTATGAGTATAGGCAAAGTGTCAACTCTTACTAGACTGACTACATCAAATCTAGTCCAAGTGATATCAGTTATCATCCTCGGACTCATTACTTTATATGTCAATGAAGACATTCTTCATGACATATGTACTCCAGTCAGAGATTTCCAAGTAATGACCCTGACAAGAGGCCATGGGTATCATCTTCTGCTATCACAGAAGTGGCGAATCCTCTATTGGCTACTCAATTACCTTCGAATACCTCAAGATGTACCTAATCACCACCCTATGAGCGACCTCTGTAAGGCAACAAGGAATGGAGTCAAAGCACAGAATCAGTATCCAAGATATCCTTGAGTACCTCAAGTCTAAGGATACTTGTACCATTGCTATGATGAGATCATCACTGACATTAGAATAGGACATCCATGTGATGATTTCATAGTAGGTCATCCAATGTACTTACTACCTCTAGTAAGCATTCACATCTCAACCCTAAACATCTCATATTTACAGTTTCTGAGATCCATTGCTTGATCAAATCAAGGAGCTTGACATGTGCTAGCCTCTCCGGATTAACGATGTCCAGTTTCAGTAATCCTATGACTAGGGATAATTTAGATACTGACATAATTGCACATGATAGGAAACTCAGTAGTATGATCACATCACAATTTCCTTCATGCTATGTCATATATCATGGACTTCATTAATTTGCTTATATAGCAATATCAATTCATAAATAATGAACACCAAATTAATGAAATATGCCTTTCTTTATTTATTCATAAAGTTTGTACACAACTTTGTACAAAACGCGCTAAAGGCGATTTCCTTTAGGGCACTATTCTAACAGAAAGGAGGAGAATCAAAAGGCATATGTACTATTATATCATGTTCAAATAATTCGTTTATACGTGCATGTCAGATTCTGGCTTTTCAGGATGTCATGGGGTTGAAATTTAGATTTTAACACTTCCACTGCTTTGTTGTGCATGTGATGCATGAATCCATGTCTCCTCCAACGGTTATGTTACTTTCTTTTGAGGGTTATCCCATGAACCTCTGCTGAGAATGTAAACTTTTTCATTTATTAATTCATTTCTTCTTTCTTTTTTTCAAAACAAATAAATTACTTTGCAAAATATATGACTTTTTCTCCTTGATAAATTTTTTCTTTTATTCTCTTTTTTCTTTATTTTTATTTTTATATATTTTTAGGACAAAAATTGAAAGAAACTACATCAACAATGGAATTCATTGATAAAAGATAGAATCACATTCCATTAATTATAGCCAACCCATATATATGCACAACGCCACACTTATGCCTTTGTTCATCCATAAAACAATCACAACTGCTTCACTAACTTTAAGGCTTGGGTAAGATATTTGGTTAGGTTAAAGGCTTGTAACGTGGTTAACACAAAAAAAAGGATAATAAAGCTCAAGGGGGCTTAACAAAATTTAAAATCATATCAATAAATATATTTTTTGGTTAATGTAACTTGTAAAACAAAGAATGCCTACATCGTTTTCATGTTAATGCATCTGATAGAAAAGTGGTCTTGAATAGAAAATCAAAGCAAAGGCAGGATGTAAATGCCCTGAAAGTCACATATAGAGAAAAAAAGCAATCAGACTAATATGAATGTGTTAGTCCAAAAAGGCTCAAAATCTTAATGACTTATGTCTACCCACTAGTCACTACTCTTCTAAAGATGATGTACAATAACCAATCATAAGAGTACATGCCTAAGTTTCCATGAATTTTTCTAGTTAATTCCACTCTCTAATTATGAATATGTAGTGTTATAAGTAATAAAAAAAGAAAAAAAAATTGCAAAAAGAACTTGAAAACGCACAAAAAGAGCTTAAAACAAACATAAACAATAAGTTCCTCACCCTCTCACTTAAAACTTACATTGTCCCCAATGTAACATTAAATATAAGAAATAGAGTATTTAATAAAAAAGAAATTGCAAAAATGTAAAGAAAAAAGAACAAACTTCTCTTGGGTTACTTCCCAAGTAGCGCTTTTGTTTATTGTCATTCGCTTGACTCGACTTTTTTCTTGTCATGTGACAAAAAAAATTTTCCTTAAGGATCACAACTTCTGCACTTTCCACTTGACCTTCTTCAAGATAAGGCTTGAGTCGATGACCACTTACATTCAATGTCTTCCCTATTTTTAGACTCTTAATTACTACTACACTATAGGATATAATTTATGCAGAAACAGTTTATATCTAGTACAATAATGAAGCACTTGTTGATTAGTGATAAAACTTTTTTCTCGAGACATTAAAATATAGGAAGTCTCCTTATTCATACCAGTCATATAAAAATCAGTAGGAAATATTAGTTCATTCATCTACACAAGTACATCCTCAATCACCCCATTTAGAATAGCATAAGAACGATCAGTCAATTATATGATAACATTAGTTTCTTTTAATGGAAATAAATTTAAAGAAGCATATATGGAACGAGGCATGACATTAATTGATGCCCCTATTTCTAATATGACCTATTTAATCTTAGTGTTAAAAATTTTACAAGGAATAATAACCATGTTTAGGTCCTTACATAAAGGAGTATTTTCTTTTTAACTTTTGCTTGTTGGTACATAATTCCCTAAACAATTTTGAATACCTCAACACTTGTTTGGATGTGTCTAACAGTGGTATATTCACCTCAACATTCCAAAAGGTCTCCTAGATCTCCTTATCCTTATCATCCTTATTTGACTTTGCTAACTTGCTAGGGAAAGGTTGAGGATTAGTCATAATAGCTATTCAAGATTCATCATTTACCTATAAGTTAAATGATATATCCCTTTATTATTCAAGCTCCTTCTTAATTTCTTATTAACTGGCCATCTTTTGTGTAATCCATTTAGGATCCTCAATCTTTCTGCCATTCTTCAAAGTGATTGCACTAACATTCTTCATTTAATTTCATATTGTGATGGCAATTTTCCTCCTCTTTCAGAATCTAAATGGTTGATAGCCACTGTCATCTAGCTTGCCTAGTTCTCTAAGTTTTGAATGCTAAGTTTAGATTTGGTCTCTTGTAGAAACTACTACACATCCTGTTGGAATTACAAAAGTGTTAGTTGTAAGAGACTTAACTATATCTTCCAATAATGTACTTTAGGTAAAGGAGGGGGCTTTCAGTCTTAGTGGAAATTACTGTGCACCCTATGACCTATTTAGGAATTAGTTTTGCTGCCTATTCCCTTTATAACTTAGGTTTAAGTGTTCTTTCCAACCTGGGTTATATGATTGGGAATATGAGTTGTATTGTTGGGAGAAATTTCCCCTTGAAGCATTGACATACTCCATGCTTCCCTTTTTCAAAGTTAGACACCCATTTGTTGGATGGTTCAAATTTTCACGTATACCACAGGCTTTTACTTATCTTTCGCTACAACAATTTGCCTAACAAAGGATGTTAGTTCATTCAAATGATGTTTTATAGATGAATTGTTTACCTTATTTACCCAACAAACATCATTGTGAGTTACAAATTGTTAAGTATTGGTTGTTATATACTTAATTAAAATTCCGACCTCCATGGAGTCTTTCCACATAGCTCCTTTCCACTCGTTACATTTAATAAACTCCTATCCATAGGTAATAATCCTTAATATAAGTAATGGATGAGGAGTTGTTCTATGATATTGTGGTGAAGGCAGCTAACATATAACTTCTTAAAGGGATCCTAATACTCATAAAGGGAATATTCGATGTGTTGCTTTATCACGCATATTTCTTTCCTTATGCTAGTTGTCTTTAATGCTAGAAAGTATTTTCCTAAAAATAGTCTCTTTATTTTACTCCATATGCTAACACTCCCAACAAGCAGATTAAAAAAACCAATTTTTGATGCATCCTTCAAGGAAAATGGAAAGGCTCTCAACATAATCTACTTTTTTGTCACCCCTGTGTTGGATCGAAAAAAAAAACATGCTTTGTTCGAAAAAATGGTAGATTTTAAAACTTTAAAGAAATCATTACTTGCAGCGGAAGCAATAAATCCAAATCAACATGCCAATCTATACATGATATGGTATAAGGATAAAAAAATATAAACAAGATCAGGAGTATTATCACTCTTCGCTATGACTTTAAATCCTCGTTCTTATCCTCTCCTTCTTCGTGTATCCAAATCCTTTGCCTTTGACTGTTTTCCTTTAGCAATCTACTTTCTCCTTGTTGTAGTATCCTTAACCAGTTAGATTTACCACCTGTTCTTCAAGGACAATTAGGTTAACAAAATCCTTTGGTGGAAAAGGAGAAGAAAATGTTTGGAGGAGATTTTCTTAGAAGAAGAAGAAGCAAAATTGAAACTCTTTCAATTGGTATTTTCGATTCTCTCTTTCATGAAAAGAGAGAAGGTGTAAAGAACATGCAAGAACTCTTTCTTGCCTACCAATTTCGTATATGCATGGATGGAAGGAGAGAGAGGCATCAAATGCATCACTTCTTTCATTAATCACTCATTAAATAGCAAATAAATGAGATTATCTTCATTTATCTTTATGATGGCTATTTGAAAAGACCATAACCTAAAATTCAATACCCAATTACGGTTTTGCCAAGAAGAAAGAAGGAAGATGGTCCATCTAATGTACATCTTTCATCTTTAATCTAATGAATGCAAATAGGTTACAAGCCAACATTAAAAGACAACCATTAAACTATTTAATGGTAAGTTCATAACTCCATTTAATGATGATTAACCATAATAAAGACCATCTTTATTTAGCATTTTAATGCCAAATGTGTGGTTACACATTTAACCTAGGAATAATCGAAATTGCTATCTTCTTCTTAAAAAAAATTGTTTTAATATAATTAATCTAATTAATTACATTAAACCAAAAACCAAGCCCATTACTAAATGTACATTTGGGCTTCTTTAATTAAACCAAGCCCAAGATTCAATTATGGCTTCTAATTAACCTCCATTTATATTTCTTACTTAGCTTGATCACCTTCCTTAAAGCCAAGTGGGAATCTTATTGGTCTTTGATAATTCAAGCTCCAATAAGCCTAGAATTAATTCAATCTCATTGGAATTAATTATAGCTTATTAACTAAATGTAATTCCACTAAAGACAATTAATTGAACTCTTGAATTATTAAAAATTATAAGAATATGTCCAATTGCAAACCCTATTTAGAACCTTATTATAGCCATCCGCACAACAAAGGGTAAAATTACCGTTTTGCCCTTATGTTGGTTTTTTTCTTCTAGATCTCTCATTTTACTTTATATGGTGATTAATACATAAGATCTCGTCTCAGTGTTAAGACTTGATGGGTAGCTAGTCCATCAAACTACTGGCGCCAGTTTAATCACCAAATCTCCTTAAAACATCTAGAAAAGATGATAACACTATAAACTCTTTATTTGAGTGAATGTTCCCTGATACATGTTTCAATTAATAATTCCAACATGCAGACACTGGATTAATACTCTGTAAAAATCCATTCCGATCATATCAAGAATTATAATGAAACATATATGAGTTCACCACTCATCAAGATTATGGTTCATAATAAGCGAATGCTTAAGTTGTATGTTTTAAGATTAAAGTAACGGCCCACTTTATTCTTGAAAACATACTTGATTCCAGATTCATTTAATAGTGCCATTATCGATAGTCAACTACTATCATGATATGAAACTCATCATTCCCTTGAAGAAAACTCCTTTACTTATATGGAGATAAATCGCAACACTGCAGTCTAAATCATAATTAAGCGACCAACTTGATTATTCAACTGTGAATCAGTTAATTCAGATTCTAATAATATACATGTTTCCCATACATCTCTATGTATATGTATATTACTTACAAAAGAATCTTGGTACCTTATGACCAGATATATAATGCTCATACAGATAAAACCAAACTCTTTTGTTTTATTAATAATAAATATTTTCATTACAATACTGTAACTGAAGAAGATAAAGTTACATGTAAATACACTTGCTTTCCAGGGCACTATATTTACATAACTCCAACACCCTGGAAATTTCATACTAAGACAGACCACATTGAGCTCCTTCAGTTGTTTATAAGCATCCTCACCTGAAAAACCATGAAAGTTTGGAAAAAAAGGGATTAATTCATAATTAAGCTCAAAAATATCACATTTAGCAAAATTTGGAAAAAAAATGATACATAACGGCCTTTGAGTCAAATCTAGGGCATCAAATGCTCTTAGAGTTCTCGGATTGGCCATGGCTTCCTTAAGTTCAATTAATTTTTGTGTTCCCAAAGTTATTCTAGTTTTACTTTGCAACCATCATAATGTCCTTTCAATCTCGAGATCAAATTACACAAGGGCTTGATGAGGAGAATTTGACACTACCATTAGCAAACATGAAAAGATCAAGAAATAACTGTAGAAACTAATTATAAACAAATATTTACAAAACATCAATTAAAATCAAAAGCAAAAACTAAATCACTTTACTCCCCAACAACGACGCCAAAATACTTAATATGCATCGAACACATCAAAAAATGAATCCTAACTCTACAAATTAAATTTAAAGTAGAGATGAGTAGGGATCGTATCCACAGAGAGTGTGTCTGTAGCTTTTGCAATGAATGAATCGATGTTTAGGATATAAAGAGGATTTGGTTTGATTCGATTAAAAATAAAGTAAAATTGAAATAATGAAAGCAAATTAAATCAAACAGAGGAAAAGTGATAAAATTGACGAATGAGTTTAAAATCTAGTTCTCAGTTCAAATTGACCTACACACGGATGAGCAAACTTAGTCGTTATGTTGTTCTCATACCTACGTTAGAAACTACTAACAGTAGGTTAATAATAAGCTCTATTAACCCCAGTTTTCTATTAGGTCATATTTAATCAAATAAGTTCTTTGATTAAACCTAGTTATCAAACAAACAAGAATAAGCTCTCTAGATTTAGTATGATAACAACATTAAGAACTAGGAAAACAGGTTAATTTAGGCATCAACGACAACATAAGCTCAGTTCATTTAACCTATTTTATATTAACCTTAATGATTTACAATCATCAGTTTACCATAAATGAATCAGAGTTACAACTATTACGTATTATAATCTAAATTCTGGCAATGGGTCTAGACATAAATAATCTATTGAGAATGAGAATATTAATCATTCATACATGAATACCAAAAACATTAATCAAATAACACAAATAATTTATAAAGAGAGAGAACAACACTATAAGATGAAAAGATGCCCAAATGTGTTCTTCAACTTCAATTTCCCCTTCAAACTGGAACGAAGAATGTTAGCTCCTCATAGATCTCAAATAAGTGAGAGTTTTACCCCTTTCGTGCTTCTAAAACCCTTCATTCTTTATTTAGTAGCATATGTGCCTTTTTATACTAACAACTACAGTTCTGGACATAGATAGGCGTGTAGCTAACCGTGTATGTAAAATTTCCCCCAATTCATGTTTCTACACGGTCTTAGTGAGCTACACAGCCATCTACATAGTCATGTAGCTCAGTTATATGACTATGTAAGCAAATGCATAGTTATGTAGTGTTATAAGAGGTGCTGAAACGATCTTACACGATTCCAAAGAGTTACACAGTCCCATGCATAGTTGTGTAGGTTATAGGAACTTCATTTCTTTAATTTCTTGTCCCATCTTCCCCCTAATTCATCTCCTTATTATTCCAAAAAGGCACATGAATTTGAACGTCAAAGTGATGGCTCCAAGGATGTTCTTTTAGCTTATTGTAGTTCTTGTGCTTCCAACTTATAACGAAAACAAAATATGAGCCAAAATAAGTATCTTAACCACTTCATAACATTAGCCACTAAATATTAGGGAGTAAATATATATTCAATCAAGCACTCATCAGCCTTAGTTGATCTCCCTAATAGGCAAAAATTTATTGGACACAAATGGGTTCTCAAAATAAAACAAAATGTTGACGGTAGTATTGAAAGATACAAAGCATGCTTTGTGAAAAAAGGATATACACAACAAGAGGGAATCGATTATGTTGAAACATTTTGCACCTATTATTGGGTTTGCTTCAATTCATCTAATCTTGGCTAGAGTAGATAGTTTGAATCTTGAATTACATCAAGTGGATGTAAAGGCTACTTTTCTAAATGGAGAATTAAAAGAAGAAATATATAAGGAACAACCTGTAGGTTTCATTGAGACAGTCAAGAATTTAAGTGTGTCAATTATTGAAATCAATTTATAATCTGAAGCAATCTTCAAGGTAATGGTATATGCATTTTCATAATGTAATAATTTCATATGCTTAATGAAGACCACTGTGTTTATATTAAGTATAACATACCACTCCCATAGAGCATAAACCCAAACATACCAAAGGATATTCGAGAACATACTTTATAAAAATGGTACATTAGAACAATCAAACCAACTCATTAAAGGCATCATACATACCATAACCATTTTACAAGATCATTTCTTCCCATTTAATTCATAAAAATAAAAGTCACATGTTTTTACAATTCTCAATCCATATATATACATTACACAACATTCTTATGAGTTCCAATCTCAGTATAAAATAATATAACATGAAATGGGACGTTATTACATAAGACATTCATCTAGACTCCTCAGATTTAGCTGATCAGAACATTGAGTCGTTCTTATCCCCAAAATGCAAGTACTAGACTTCTACTATAAAACCTTAGTAGCTAGAACTTCTCTAAACTTGAAAAACAATGTTGCAATTTTGATGAGTTTGTGAACTCAGTAAGTGAACCATCATTAATGTATCCACTCAAGTCAGGTCACAAAAACACATCATAACATATTATCCATATCACATTAATGTATATCACATCACATTTCATCATATGTCAACAGGTATATCATTTTCATCATATTTTCATAAGCACATCATAACACATTATCCATTAACTTTAATTGTATTTCACTATTTCAAAAAATTCAATCATATGATACATGTAGTGATGTATATGCAAATGCGCATGTGTTTCCATTCTCATTTTTATTGTATTGTGACCAAGCGCCTATAAACCTAATTTACTGTCCCGTATCTATTGTAGATATCGAGTTCTTTTCTAACCCGTATTCTTTGTGGATATCGAGACCATATTATTTGAGCCTGAGTCTCTTTTTCAAAATTACGAGGTCAAATCTGTTTTCTACACATCAGTCACTCTAGTCACAACTCCTATATCTAATCATGCCTTTCAATGTGATGAAATGCATCATTTTATATGCCATACTTTCATTTCACTATACTCATCTTGTATATCAAGTTTCTTGGATCTAAGTCCAGCATTTATCAATCAATTGTACATACCTTTCAGATTAAACATTCAATTCATACAGAAGCACATATAATTGAGTTTACACATCTAGGTTAACTCACAGTATGCTCCAGAAAAGATATTGCCTCGATGTTTCGGCAATATCTAGATGTTGATAGTAACCTTGCACATTTATTGTCAGCAATATACAAATAGTTCACAAATCACTAATTTGTTTAATCATATGAATATATTATCATGCATATGTACATGAGTCATGTTTCAATGCATACTCAATCGACCTTCCAGATGTGTATCCTTATACAAAAATCTCGACCATTCAAACATTATAGCTTGTATACAACTAGTTTGCAATTAGGTTTATATCTTAAATAAGCTTGATTTACTCCAAATTCATCAATCTTACATTCACCCAACTTTTCTAGCAATATATATTCATACAGTTACCCAATTCTCATTCATCATACCTAATACACATTACTCAATTCCTTAAGATTATATTTGCATTCATAAGAACACCTTTATTCCTTTAATAACTCATAATGTCCAGATTTGGATATATAGATATCAAACAGTCCATTCTTTAAGTTATGACTTCAATTAACAACCTAAACTTATCAAACTCTTAACCAATTAATCAATCATCAATCTGGGTTCATTTCAAGCCTTAATTAAGTCCAAATATACCAATATAGAGTGATTTTTCCTTAGCTAGTTCAACAGGTACATAAAACTGAAATTATAATTCTAGAACTAGGCCCATGATCATGTTGGACCTTGCCACGATCATGACATAACCTAATGCAATAGGCCACAATCGTGGGATAAGTGCCACGATCGTGCATTATCTTTCTTTCTCAATTCTCCACAAATTTCACATACTTAGAAACATCACTAACACTTGAATTTTTTCAGGATTTCGTGATCCTTAAAGCTACTTCATTTCAGGTTAATTTGGTATTCATACTGATTATACTAAGGCTCCCAAATTCTACTCACTTTAATCATTAACAGTTTCCTTTTGTAAACTTATTTACATCTCTAACTTTCCATATTCTAAAACATCTTATTAACATCTATTTTTAGTATGAATTTTTCATCAATTACACTTCCAATCCCAACTTATACCATCCATATAACATCCTATAAACTATTATTTTCATGCATCCAAAAACAAAACATTAAAGTAACCAATTCATCCAACATTTTCCAACACAACTTCAACATCAACACTACATTCAATCCATCCCAATTCAATCATCATAAAATTCTACTATAATATACCACAAAGACCAGTATTTTACTTACTTGTATAACTCAAATTCCACCTCAATGTATCAAGTCTACTTTGTCTCACATGTATGCAAGATCATCTTAAGAACAAGATGAGAGTAGGATGGTTTCAACAAAGACAAAAGGATGACAACAAATACAACAATGTTATGCTTCTATAACTATCTTTATGAAGGACTTTAGCATGGATTTTAGTGTGGCAATTGAATAAAACTTAAGTAAAAACACAGAGATATGAGGGAGAAGTAAGCTTTCAGCAGTGAGAGAAAGAAGAAGAAAGTTTTAGCATAATTCAACAAGTCAAGAGGCTTTCCATATGTATGTCGTGTGGTGTGAGTGGAGAGGACACTTGTTAAGTGGCTAAGCTAGCTACTTGTCCACTCCTTAGGCTATTAAATGTCTCTTAGTTCCTAGGCTATTTTTCACTCAATTTCCTAAGCTGTTTGTCACTCAATTATACTGCCACATGTCACTAATTTCATAGGCTTAGTAATCCTAATTTTCCACATGTCAACTTATCTTGCTACTTGAAATTTTTCTTAGTCTAAATACACATTTTAATCCATCAATCTTCCAATTATAACAATTAACTCCAAATTACTAATTGAATTCCATCAATTCCTTTTATTAGTTAATCAAAATACAAGACATTAGAAAAGCTCTATCACATCTTAATTATTTAGAAACTTTCATACCTCGGAACATGTCAAACGTGTGTAATTTTTCAAGATCAAAATTCATGTGTGTATATGCTCATGTTATGTATGTGAATAAAATCATGAAATCATATCCCAATGTACCAATTCATTCCAATATGATGCAATTCATATGACCAACACTCTAATCCCTTAGTAAGTTAGGAAGCCGACTATTACAATTCTCCACTCCTTAAGAAATTTCGTTCTTAAAATTCTTACCTGATTGATCGAATAGATTGGGGTAATGTTTCCTCATGTTTTCCTCGGTCTCCTGCGTAGCTTCTTCTCTTGAATGATTCCTCCAACGGAAATTAACCAAAGGAATTACCCAGTTTCTTAATTGCTTAGTCTAATATACAACTATTTGAACCGGTTCGTCCACATAACTCAAAATTAGTTGCAATCTCAACCTCCTGTGTCGATCGGTAATATATGTTTTGGATCTAACCGATATCTCCTAAGCATACTAACATGAAATACATTATGAATCTGAAACATTTCTGACAGTAATGCTAATTTGTAATCCAACGGTCTAACTCTCTCAGGAATATCATAAGGATTGATATATCTAAGGCTTAACTTTTCCTTTTTACCGAGCTATAGCACTATTCGCCAAGACGACACTCTCAAAAACACCTTGTCTCCTACTTGGTACTCCATGTCTTTCTTATGCTGATCTGCATGACTCTTTTGCCTGTTTTGAGCTGCCTTAGTCCTACTGCGGATCAATTTTACCTTATCAACGGTATCTTGAAACAACTCTGGGCCTTCAACAATCCTTAGGCCTTCTTCATCCCAATATAAAGGTGCTCTACACCTTCTTCCATATAACGTCCCATATGGAGCCATACCAATACTACTATGATAATGATTATTTTAAGTAAATTCAGTGAGAGCTATACATTCATCTTATGGTCCTTGAAACTCCAAAACACAAGCCCTAAGCATATCATCAACAGTCTGAGTAGTCCTCTCGCTCTGTCCGTTTGTCTGAGGATGAAACATTGTATTAAAATTCAAGTTTGTACCTAATGTTGCTTATAGGTTGCCCCAAAATCTAGAAGTAAATATGGGATCTCCATCTGATACAATAGACACTAGGACTCCATGTAACCTCACTATCTCATTTACATATCTCTGTGCCAACTGATCTAGTGTGTTATTATGGCTTATAGGTAAGAAATGAGCTGATTTTGTTAATTTTTCAACAATGATCCATATGGTATCATGTTGTCTTGGAGTTCTCGACAAACCCATAATAAAATCCATCGTAATCCTTTCCCATTTCCACTCTGGAATAAGCAATGACTGCAATTTCCTAACTGGTGCCTGATGCTCTACCTTAATTTACTGACATGTCAAACACCTAGCAATATACTCAGCCACTTTCTTCTTCATCCCTGGCCACCAAAAAATGTTGTTTCAGAGTATTGTACATCATGGTAGTACCAGGATGTATAGCATAGGTTGTTATGTGTGCTTCCTCCAAAATTTCTTTTCTCAAACCATCAATATCTGGTACACATAATCTTTGATTCAACCACAATGTATTATTTCTCAATTCAAACTCAAAACTTGGATTCTGGTTTAACTTCTCTACAATCATCACTATTTCTAGGTCTTTGCTTTGCGCTATTATGATCCTTACATGTAATATCGCTCTCAACTTCAACGTAGATAACAATGCTTCATTATGTCCTAAACTTAGCTCAACAATGCTCTAAGTTGAACTAGATTTGGTAACCTTGATGATTGACTTTGTGCTACACTACTATTAGATTTCCTGCTTAATGCATCAGCTACAACATCAGCCTAACCTGGATGGTACTCTATCATGCAATCATAATCCTTAAGTAAATCCACCTCCTTTTCCTCATATTAAGTTCTTTTTGACTCAACAGATGTCTCAAACTTTGATGATTCATAAAAATCTTAAATGTCCCGCCATATAAATAACATCTCCAAATTTTCAAAGCAAACACTACTGCAGCAAACTCTAAATCATAAAGTGGATAATTAAACTCATGAGGCCTTAATTGTCTCGAAGCATAAGTAATCACTCTACCATATTGTATCAAAACACATCCTAACCCCTAGTACGAAGCATCATTCTATACAACATATCCTGTAGACCTAAATGGAAGAGCCAATATTAGTGTCATAGTTAATCAATATTTTAACTCATCAAAACTCATTTGATATTCATCAGTCCATCGAAAAGGTATGTTCTCCCTCAGAAGCCTTGTCAAAGGGGCTAAAATCAAAGAGAACCCCTCGATAAACCTCCTATAATAACCTACTATCCCAAGAAAGCTCTGAATCTCTGACAGATTTCTAAGTGCCTCCCATTTCATCACTGCCTCTACTTTCTTTGGGTCCACTTGTATACCTTGTCCAGAAACTATATAACCCAAGAACACCATCTGATTAAGTTAGAATTCATACTTACTAAACTTGGTCTACAATTGCTTCTCTCTCATTATCTATAAAATTAACCTCAAATATTTAGATTGTTCTTGTCTATTCCTTGAATACACCAATATAACATCTATGAATATAATAACAAAGTGATCTAAGTAAGGCCAAAATACTTTATTCATCAATGCCCTAAAGGCCACTGGAGCATTTGTCAATCCAAAAGGCATCACTAAAAACTCAAAATGTCTATATCTAGTTCCGAATGCACTTTTGGGTACATCAGCTTCTGCTATTTTCAATTGATAATATCATGACCTCAAATCCAGCTTAGTAAACACCTGAGCTCCCTATAACTGACTGAGTAAATCATCTATTATCGGTAAAGGATATTTATTCTTCACTTTTACCTGATTTAATTGCCTATAATCAATTCACAACCTTAATGTCCCATCCTTCTTCTTTACAAATAAAACTGGAGCTTCCTATCCTTCTTCTTTACAAACAAAACCAAAGCTCCCTAAGATGACACACTAGGTTTGATAAAACCTTATCTAACAACTCTTGCAAGTGAGTCTTAATTTCTTTAAGTTTCATAGGTGTCATCGTATAAGGAGGAATAGATATAGGAGCAATACCTAAAACAAGGTCAATGGTGAACTTCGTTTCCCGATCCGGTGGTAATCCCAATAATTCAGTAGGAAAAACATCTAGAAAATCCCTAACAATAGGAATTTCTTGTAATGTCTGTTCAGCTCGGGTATCATTCACATAAGCTAAATAGGCCTCACAACCACTACGAATCAATCTAAATGCACTCACCGGTGAAATCAATTTGGCTAGCACTACTTGACTAACACCCCGAAATATTACCCTTGGTTGAGTAGGAGACTCAAGAATAACTTCTTTAGTATAGCAATTCATCACAGCCCTATGAACAGTGAGTCAGTCCATACCTAAAATAAGGTCTATCTCTTTCAACTGTAGTACTATTAAATCAGCTTTCAACTCAGCCTGACCAACCTGAATAATACACCCTCTACATACTTCTCCAATCACTGTAGTACTACCAACTAGAGTACTGACCTTTAAGCCAAATCACAACATCTCTCTCTCACGATGCAATTTAGATTCCAGATGTGGAGTAATAAATGAATGTGTAAATTCGGGATCTAATAATGAAAATGCCTCAAAATTAAAGACATGAAACACACCTGCAATAACATATGGGAAATTTTGTGCCTTCTATCTCTTAATAGAAAAGATCTTGGTTTGAGACTGTGATTGGTTACTCTGTACTTCAGTTCTAGCGTTAGGACCTATTGAATTAGCTTAACTCTTACCTTTGCCTCTCTGTCCTACTCCACTAGCGCTACTCTGTTGGACAGTCCTCTCCGTCACTGATCCTCCTCTCACTCCATAGTATGCTCCTAAAGTTGCTAAACCGTCTCTAATCTCATGCTCAAAAGATCCACAGCGTAAACAAGCTCCATTGCCTTCCAACATACTCCACCATGTCCTTTCCCACAGTATTCGCAACTGGGAATTTGTTATGTTTGTCTACCATAAGTCTGTCCTCTAGATTCCTGACCTCTACCACCACTAGAATGAACAGAACCACCTGTAAGTCTAAACCCTGACTTCCTTAATCTCAATTGTGATGGTGATGATCTATTCTAGCGTTTACTATATTTCCTACCAGAGTCAGCTTGAAACTCACCATGCCTCTTAATCCGAAACTCATGTCTATACGCTCCTTGCTTATCTCTTAGTAACTGCACAATCTGAATCGAAGCAGCTCATAGCATAGTAAAACTATTCAGATATTTAATTGCCAACCTTATCCTGATCTCCTTATTCAAACCATCCTCAAACCACCTACATTTATCCTCCTCACTCAAGATTATAGCAGTAGCTTACCCCAATAGTTCATTGAACCTTGCCTTATACTCAGCTACCGTGAGTTTTCCCTGTTTCAAATTAAAGAATTCCTTCATCTTCCTATCCAAATAAATATTTTGTTGGATCGAAAAAAGAAAGCATGCTTAGTTTGGAGAAACGATAGATTTCAAAACTTTTTAAGAAATCATCTTGCAGCGGAAGCAATATATCCAAATCAATATGCTAATCCATACATGATATGATATAAGCATAATAAAACCAAGAACAAGATAAAAGGAATTACCGACTCCTTCGCTACAGCTTTAAATCCTCGCTGCGCTATCCTCTCCTTCTTCTATCCAAATCATTTGCCTTTGAGTCTTTTCCTTTAGCAATCTATCTTCTTCCTTGTAGTAGTGTTGGACCCCGATCTTTGAGTAAAATTTGAATTATGAAAATGAAATTTAAGGGTGCTTGGTGAATGTATTGTATAATAGATGGCTTAAAATTTAAAGAATATTGAGAAGAAAAGAAATGATTTGATTTTAATATCCTTGGGGTTTTGAGTGGATTGCTATGGTTTATGAAATTAAGTAGATAAGTTGATTGAAATTAAGTTGAAAATCATGACTAAAAAGAGAAGTGTGAAAATATGAAAAATTATGAAATAGTTGACTTTTTGGCCTTTGAAAGTTTACTTTTGATTTAGGCACAATTTGATAAAATGGTCTTCTGGAAACTTGTAGAGTCCGTTAAGAGCTTTCTGTAGCCATAAAGTTTGTAATTTTTCGATATCGGGAGTGAAAGTTATGATCAGTCAAAGTTTATGTTTGAAAGGATTGGCTTTTGACTTTAATTATAATTGAAACTTTGACTGAGAAATTAACCTAGTTAGAGGTTAATTGAGCTTTGATGTTCTTCATGAAAATTTAAGGATTTGTTTTGATCTTTATTTCGATATAAAGTATGCAATTTTTCGATCTCAGAATAATAAGTTATGATTTTTACAAGTTTATATTGTAGTTTTAGCATGCTTATTAAAAGATAGTATCTTTGACCGGAAAATAGACTCCTTTATGAGTCGAATTGATTTGTATGTTCTTCATGGAAGTTGAAGAGCTTCCTTTAAGCTTTCTATAGAGACTAGGTTTGTCAAAATTGGAGTTCGGGATTAAGAGTTATGAATTTTGGAAGTTTTGGATTTTTATGTGAAAAAAAAAAAAAAGAAATTTGTTTTATCCCGTCATTTAGGCGACGATCGCCTAGCGATGGCAGTGTTTAGCTTCGCGTCACTAGGCGACGATCGCCTTAGTGATGGCGGGCGTTCCGCCCGCGTCACCAGGGCGACTCGTCGCCCGGGGCGAGCGAGCCTTCGCCTCGCCCAGCGCGCGCCCGTTTCGCTCCATACGACGCCGTTTTTGTTTCTCCAATTCGATGTCGTTTTGATTTTTCTTGCTTGTTATTTCCTCCAATCCGACCTTTGTTCACTATTTTGCTTATATCTTTTCCGTTCGACATCCGATTGAGCCGATTCTTGCGGCGTTGGATTCCTAAGACAATTATCTACATCCTCATATAAATTTGTGAATTTTTGAGATTAAATTAATGGTGATTAATTTAATCAAAGTGAGTCGGGAAATTTTCCGAACATAGTTCAGTATTTTGTGAAATTAGGGATCTGTAGAGATCCGATTGAAGTGATTCTTGAGGCGAAATAAAGATAAGACAAGGGGCTACAAATCATATGAAGGAATGAAATGTCAATTTTGCCCCTAAGACTTTTAATTTTTGAATTTAAGTTCGGATTAGGGTGTAATTTTCAGATTGGGAACACCTGAGAGTATTTTAAGCATAACTTTTGATCTGGGAATCGAAATGAGGCGATTCTTGTTTTGAATTAAACTAGAGACATAAGGCTACAATTTTTATGAAGACATTGAGTTTCAATTCTTGGATTAAGAATGTTAATTTCTGGACGGAAATAATCGTACATGGAAAATGTGTTAGAATATGGTTTTACCCGAACTGTTTTGCTCATAACTTTTGATGTAGTGATCGGAATTGAGCGCGGTCAGTGGCGTTGGATTTGTATGATTGAGAGGAATATTTCACATGAAGGAAGTTTTAACAAATTCTTTCAAATTGATAGTGCGAATCAGATCCGCATGTATAAATGAAGTTAGGGACAATTTTGGAAATAGGCAAATAAGTGAGGGCAAAATGGTCATTTGCCCTCCATTTTTAATGACATGGCATAAAAATCATATGGGTGTCGTTTGGGAGAGAAGAACCACGATTTTTCTGGAAATGAAAGAAAGAAGAAGAGAAAATAAGAAGAAAGAGAAGAGAAGAAGTTTTCGTATGGAGGAAAAAGGAAAGAGAAAGTAAGATTTCGAAATTTTTTGGTCTTTAAGCATGAGTTTTGCATGGATTTCAAGGGGAAAGGGAAGAAAGAAGATGAAGTTACCATGGAGCTTGAAAATAACGAAAATGGAGGGAAAAAAAGGTAAGAGAGAGAAAGTTTTGATTTAGATGGCTTGAATTAGTGATGAATTTGAGATATCCTAAGTTAATTTTGATGTTTATGCTTTAGGTGAAGTTTAATTTGAAAAATTGTAAATTGGAAGTTTAGGCCAAATTAGAAATTTGGAGATTTTGTGAATTAATGGTGTAGAATCATCAATAATAGCATGAATTGATGAAATATGGAATCAATTTTGAAGAAATTGTGATTTATGGTATTGAATTTGTGTAAATTGGTTTAGGTCAAATTTTTTAAATTGGGGATTTTAGAAATTCTGATTTTAGAAAGCTTGGAAGTATGATGTTTATGAATTTCCGATAGTTAATTTTGGGGATTTTGCAATTTATGATGTGGAATTTGGATTTTATGGCTTAGGGAATTTTCAATTGGAAGGAAGAAAGGAGAAAAGGTCAAATTGAAGCATTGGACAAGATGCTAGCATGGATATGAGGTGGGTAGTATATTTATTTATTGAATTATAAGCTAAATGTGATTTTTTTGAAAATTAAAGAAAGCAAAATTTGATTTTTGATAAATTATTATTGATAAAAATGTTTGAAAAAGGATGTAAATGTTTGAAATTATGATTTCAAAGGAGTAAAATGAGTTTTAGAAAATGCAAGACGTATGAATTTCATGGTTTTCAAATTATGTGATTTATGATTTGAATGATTAAAAAATTAGTGCATATATTGTGATGCATATGTGATTTACGTGAATTGCATTAGATTGATTATGTGCAATTATGTGGATATATGCTTGTGTCATTTATGACACAATTTGATGTTATGAGTTGAAAAATGTATTTTAAAAAAAACAAGATTTTCGAAAAGTGCCTTCGGGTAATCTGAATTTCGTTTTCGTTATATGTTAAGTGGGTTTGGTCAGATTCTTTTGTGAGTCAGCGCTGTCTCTACCTGTTTAAGCCTTCGCCCGGCTGCCTGCAATAGGCAATGGAGATCCGATTACGGACTCCTTTCACGGCTACACTGGACTGCTATGCGGGAAAGTGTAGTACGTCCTGTTCACGGCTGCACATGACCGTTATGCGGGAATGTGCAGTACGTCCTGTTAGGACCGAACCAAACCAATTCTGATGTTTTATGTGTTTGTAATTTGATTATGATGTGATACACCATGATGTGATGCATTCATATTTATGAAAAATTTGAGAAGTTTGAAAAAAAAATGAGAAAAGTGAGATTATTGTGAAAAGTTTGAAAAATATGAAAAAGGGTTTGAGGAAAAAGTTTGAAAAATATGAAAAAGGGTTTGAGGAAATTGTTTGAAAAATTATAAAGTTTGAAAAATTAGCCTTTTGGCAAAAAGTTTATGAAAATTGATTTCTGCTTATTATTCAATTTATAAATGTGTTATCCACGAGCTTCCGAGCTCACCCCCCCTTTCATCCCCATCTCCAGGTTTCGAGCAGGAGATCGGATGAAAGAATGTGAAGACATCAGTTTCGACATTTGTGTCAGTTAGATTTTGTGTAATTTGGATCTTTAGTATGAATATGTTTATGGCTTAAGATAAGTTTGGAAAAGTGTATTTGTGTATAAAGTCGGGTGTTGTGCATGGTTTTGGAATTTGTATATGAGTTTAGTATTAAATTGAGAATTATGGAAGTATTAGATTTAGGTTTGCGTTTTGCTGGTGTTTGGATTCCGGACGGGAGAGTCCGATGATTCTGAGATCTGTTTGGCTTTTAGAAGTGTATTTCTTTACCCTTGCAGGTTTGGGTTAGGATAAAGGCAGCCGTTATGCTGCCGAAATTTCGGTAAAATTTCGGTAATATGGGTCTAAAGAAATGAGTTTGAGGATTTATATGATTGTATAAGAAATGATTAAGATGAATTAAGTGAATTGAAATTGGTGAGGATGAGTTTCCAAAAAGGGAATTGTATTGAATGGTTATGATTTGAATGCGATTGATTAAAGAGAAAAGGAATGAATAAGAAGAAAGAAAAAAAAATTCATACCGGATTTGAAATGTCGTAAGGTTTCCAACGCGATGAGTTTACTATGCTACATGTTTGAAACGGATGTCGGTGTTTGTTTCAGTTTGATTATTTCGATTCGCATTCGATTGAATTACGCCTTCGAGTTTCTCCGTTTTGTTATTCGTATTTCCGATGCACAATTTTCTGAGTATTCGTTTCGCTCCGATGATGCGATTTGTATTCCGATTAGCGATTTCTCGCTTTTCGATTCCGAATTCTGTTTTCCGTGCTCCGTTTTCGGTTGGGATCCGGTTCCCGGATCGGGTCCCAACAAGTAGTATCCTCTACCAATTAGATTTACCACTTGTTCTTCAAGGACAACTAGGTTAACAAAATCCTTTGGTGGGAAAGGAGAAGAAAAAATTTGGAGGAGATTTTCTTAGAAGAAGAAGAACCAAAATTGAAACTCTTTCAATTCTTTCACTTAGGAATTTCGGTTCTCTCTTGCATGAAAAGAGAGAATGTCTAAAAAACATGCAAGAACCCTTTTTTACCTCTCAATTTTGAAATATGCATAAATGGAAAGAGTGAGAGGCATCCAATGCATCACTTACATTAATCACTCATCAAATAGCCAATAAATGAGACTTACTTCATTTATCTTTAAAATGGCTATTTGAAAAGACCATAACCTATAATTGAATACCCATTTCGGTTTTGGCAAGAAGAAAGAAGGAAGATGGTCCATCTAATGCACATCTTTCATCTTTAATCTAATGAATGCAAATAGGTTACATGCCAACATTAAAAGCCAACCATTAAACCATTTAATGGTAAGTTCATAACTCCATTTAATAATGATGAACCATAATAAAGACCATCTTTATTTAGTATTTTAATGTCAAATGTGGTTACACATCTAACCTAACACAATTTCGAAATTGCTTCTTCTCCATTTTAAAAAAAATTGTTTTAATATAATTAATCTAATCAATTACATTAAACCAAAACAAGCCCATTTCTAAATGAACATATGGGCTTCCAATTAACCATTAATTAGAATAAGCCCATCATTCAATTATGGACTTCTAAAGCCTCCAAACTACTTCTTACTTAGCTTGATAACCTTCCTTAAAGCCAAGTGGGGAATCTTATTGAACTTTGATAATTCAAGCTCCAATAAGCCCAGAAATAATTCAATCTCATTGGAATTAATTCTAGCTTATTAACTAAATGTCATTTCACTAAAGACAATTAGTTGAACTCTTGAATTATTAAATATTATGAGAATATGTCCAATTGCAAACCCTATTTAGAACCTTATTATAGCCATCCGCACAACAAAGGGTAAAATTACCGTTTTGCCCTTATGTTGGTTTTTCCTTCTAGATCTCTCATTTTACTTTATATGGTGATTAACACATAAGATCTCATCTTAGTGTTAAGACTTGATGGGTAGCTAGTCCATCAAACTCTGGCGCCAGCTTTAATCACCAAATCTCCTTAAAACATCTGAAGAGATGATAACACTATAAACTCTTTATTTGAGTGAATGTTCCCGATACATGTTTCAATTAATAATTCCAACATGCAGACATTGGATTAATACCTGTAAAATCCATTCCGATCATATCAAGAATTATAATGAAACACATATGAGTTTACCACTCATCAAGATTGTGGTTCATAATAAGCGAATGCTTAAGTTGTATGTTTTAAGATTAAAGTAACGCCCACTTTATTCTTGAAAACATACTTGATTCCGTGATTCATTTAATAGTGCCATTATCGATAGTCTACTACTATCATGATATGAAACTCATCATTCCCTTTAAGTAAACTCCTTTACTTATATGGAGATAAATCGCAACACTACGCCTAAACCATAATCAAACGACCAACTTGATTATTCAACTGTGAATCAATTAATTGATTCTAATAATATACATGTTTCACATACATCTCTATGTATATGTATATTACTTACAAATGAATCTTGGTACCTTATGACCAGATATATAATGCTCATACAGATAAAACCAAACTCTTTTGTTTTATTAATAATAAATATTTTCATTACAAAATCATGGCGAAGAAGATAAAGTTACATGTAAATACACTTGCTTTCCGGGCACTATATTTACATAACTCCAACAATCTCCCACTTTCCCTAAAGCAAGTTTGACATATCCTTCATTCCCATCCTTCTAGGTGACCCTCAAAGCTCTTTTGAGTCAATGTCTTTGAACGGATCGTGAGGTTTTGCTCTGTAGGAATCTTTACCACATCCACTTCTCCACGTTGTATTATCTCCCTTATGAGATGATACTTTCGCCAATGTGTTTGGCGACTTTGTGGTTCCGAGGTTCTTTAGAATTAGCCACTTTGCACTATTATCACAATAAAGTGTAATGGCTTTTTCGCCTCTGGAACTACCTCCAAATCATTTAGGAACTTCCAGCAGCAGATCGCTTCCTTTGCTTCACAAGCAAACATACTCAACCTCCATAGTTGAATCAGACAATACAAGATTGCTTGACACTCCTCCAAACTATGGCTCCACCTCCTAAAGTAAATATAGAACCGAAGTTGATTTCCTTGAATCAACATCGATTGGAAATCGAATCCGTATATCCCGTCGAATAAGATTACTTCCAGAGTGAACAAGCATTAAGTTCTTCGTCCCACGAAGATACTTAAGTATACACTTAACCGCAGTCCAATGTTCCATTCTGGATTGCCTTTGAAATGCCTTACCGGTCCCATCTGCGTAATGAGATATCCGTCTAGTGCACAACATTCCATACATCAAACTACCAACTGCGCAAGCATATGGAATGTTACGCATCGTTCAACCTCCTCTTGGGTTTTAGGTGCTTGTTCCTTTGAAAGTTTGATTCCATGTCTAGTAGGAGTGAAACCCCTCTTGGATTCTTGCATGGTAAACTTATTGAGCATATTCTCATTGTAAGTTAGTTGAGACAAAACTATCTTCTTGTTTTTACGATCCCTTATAAGTTTGATCCCTAGAACATAGGTAGCCTCTCCCAAATCCTTCATTGAAAACTGTTCATTCAGCCATCCTTAACCGCAGATAACATTCCCACATCATTCCCGATGAGCGTAATGTCATCAACATACGTGATTAGGAAAGTAACCTTACCTTCTTGTATTCTTTTGTAAACACAAGGCTCATCTAGGTTTTGTATGAACCCATAGGTTTTGATGGCCTTATCAAACCTAATGTTCCAAGACCTAGATGCTTGCTTAAGTCCATAAATGGACCTTTGCAACTTGCAAACCTTATGCTCATTACCTAGCTCAATGAATCCTTCTGGTTGGGCCATATAAATGGTCTCCTCAAGATCTCCATTCAGAAATACGGTCTTGACATCCATTTGCCATATTTCATAATCGAAATAGGCTACTATGGCCAAAAGAATCCTGATGGACTTAAGCATGGCAACCGGAGAAAAAGTCTCCTCGTAGTCTATACCCTCCTTTTGAGTATAGCCTTTAGCTACCAATCTAGCTTTAAAGGTCTCTACCTTTCCATCCGATCCCCTTTTCCTTTTGTAGATCCATTTATACCCTATGGTTTTTAGACCTAGTGGTAGATCTACAAGGACCCAGACTTCATTAGTATACATAGAATCTATTTCCGACTCCATTGCCTTGAGCCATTTTCCTGCATCAACATCATTAATAGCCTGTGTATACGTAACGGGATCTGTTTCTTCTTGGTCTGAGATGGAAATTAAGCCTTCTCCTAAACCCAGATACCTATCTGGTTGTCTCACAACCCTCCCACTACGTCTAGGCACATCTTGATGTTCAGGTTGCACTTCTGATTCAACTCTTGAATCCATTTCGACATCTTGTTCTGTCATATCCAAAACAACTCTTGGTTTGGATGAAATTGCTAACTCCTTTAGTACTACTTCACTTCTTCCTTTGTGATTTCTCACAAACTCTTCCTCTAAGAAGTTTGCATTTGTCGACACAAATACCTTCCTATCATGAGGACTGTAAAAATAGTACCCTCGAGTTCCCGTAGGATATCCTACAAACAAACATACTTCTGACCTTGGTTCCATCTTTGTGGATTCAAGCTTTAGAACATGGGCTGGACAGCCCCAAGTCCTCAAGTGCCTCAATGAAAGCACTCGGCCAGTCCACAACTCCCTAGGTGTTTTAGGCACCGATTTGGATGGAGCAAAGTTAAGAAGATACGTTGTCGTTTGTATGGCATATCCCCATAACGATTCTGGAAGGCTAGCATAGGACATCATTGATCTTACCATTTCCAATAGAGTTCTATTTCTCCTCTCTGCTACACCATTCTGTTGAGGTGTACGAGGAGCTGACAAATTGGAAACAATTCCATTGTCAATTAAATATTGCTGGAACTCTCCAGATAAATACTCACCACCTCGATCTGATCGAAACTGTTTTAATGGCTTGCCAAGTTGCTTCTCAGCTTCAGCTTTGAATTCTTTGAACTTTTCAAAAGATTCACTCTTTTTATGCATCAAATACAAATAGCCATGTCTTGAGTAATCATCTATAAAATTATGAAATATTCATAACCTCCTCTAGCTTGTACATTCATGGGCCCACACACATCAAGATGTCCCATGTCCAATGTGGATTCAAATCTGTTTCCTTTAGAAGGAAATGAGGCTTTTGTCATTTTCCTTCAATACAAGATTCACAGTGGGTAATGGATCACTATCCAAGCCCATAAGGATCCCATCCTTTACTAGCTTTGTCAAGTCTTTTACGATTGATATGACCCATCCTTAGATGCCACAGATACTTTGAATTAATGCTAGAGATATTGGATTGTCTTGGTTTTATCAATTACGTGGTGTTTAGTGAGCCTTTCATAGGTTCTATAAAAACAATCCTGTTTAATTATCGCTTCACAAATAAAATCCTTATTCTCATATATTGAAACAACCTTTTCAAAATATAAGGAATAGCCAGATTTTATTAGACAAAAGCAATCATGTTCCTTACAATCATTGGCATGTAATAAACATCTTCCAAATATAACCTATGACCACTAGGAAAGTCCAAGATAACTACTCCCACCGATTCTCACTGAAACATAGGAACCATCTCGCTATCTTAACTTGAAACGGCCTTTAGAAGTCTTTTCCTTCTTTGGAACCCTGCAAAGAATTACAAACATGGTTAGTGGCTCCTAATCTAATATCCAAGAAGTAGATAAATCTGCCACATTTCTAGTTCCTAACAAACTTAGGAAGCCCATACCTTGTTTGCTTTTGAGGGACTCTAGGTAGATCGGACGGTTTCTTTTCCAAAGGCCCATCTCATCACAAAGGAAACACTTTCCTTTGATGTTCTCTTTGGCCTTCTTTTTCATGGGTTTGGCCTTGACCCTATTTGGGCCTTCTTTTCATTTGACCCTTCTTCTTTCCTTGCCCTTACCTTTGGGCTTAGAAGAAGAAGCTACATTAACCGGCCCATGAGCCTTAATATTCAATATTTCCTCCGTGCTCTGGAGGGTATTCATCAACTCACTCAAGGTGTAATCCTTGCTGTTGAGCTCATAGTCCAACTTAAACTGCTGAAAAGAAGAGTTTAAGCTATTGATGATCATAATCATCTGCGTGTCCGCATCCATATCCGCCCCAAGCATCTCAACCTCAGTGACCGCAGAGATTACCTTCATCATGTAATCTCGCACCGGTTCACCAGGTTTCTGTCTGAGATTATGAAAGGTTTGGATGGCTTTCACTCTTGCAGACCTAGTCCTCACACCAAACATCTCATGTAGGTGATGGACCATTGAACTAGCAGTTTTCATACAAGCAATTTGCTTTTGCAACATGCCGCTGACAGAAGCCAGAATATAACACTTAGTAGTCTTGTCAGCATTCTGCCAACGCTCATGTTGTTGGACTTGCTCAGGAGTTGCATCTCCACTTAGAGGTGTAGGCTCATTTTCAGTTAACACCCATGAAATACGTTCATATTGAAGAACAATGTCAAGGTTACGTCTCCATTCATTAAACTTGTCTCCATTTTCCAATTTGTTATTAGTCAAGAAGCGGTGAGTGGATTCATTTTGTGGTTGATTATGTATGAAAATATAAATTATTAAAACATGAGCATACTAGTCAACAATTTATGGAAGTTTGTATAAAATCATGATGCATGTATGCATGATGATAGATTTAACAAAACTTAAAAATTAAAACATTATCTGACGGTTATTTTTCTTATCTATAATGTACTAAGTGACGGTGGGCCATCTTATCTATTAAAAGAAAAATTGGGACCCTCCCACTCAAAAACTACCAAGCATCTCATGCTCAATTTTTAAGAAGCGTCTTAATTTGGTCCATACTTTTACCAACAGAGCTACGGTGGGCGGTTTATTGATAAAAATGTTAAGTGTATAACCATTTGATTCATTCACTAAAGATACCTACAAATCATGCCTCGGTGGGAGGTCACATTTACTATCATTAAGTGGACTTATCCTTAGGAGACCCAAACCATGCAAGATCTAGGATCCATGCCCTCCGATGGAGAGTAACACTTCACCACATGCAAACGGGCCATCATTTGGAGACCGTGGACTCTCACAGAGCATCCTCTCCCACTCAATCTTTTGGGCTTTAAGTTTTAAATACCATCTTGTCTAGATGCAATTTATTATCCATCCTATATTGTTTCATTATATATCTCATACATAATGAATGCATGGCAAGGCCTAGGGTTGGCAATTTTCTAAATGACATGCAATCACATAATATCACATATTACAAGCATTCATTTCTCCATTCATCACATGAACTAATAAAGCCAATTTTGATTGTCCATCCTAGAAACATAAAATAATTACAAGCCTTTTAGGCCCAAAATATGCTTCTTCATCTTGGATCTTCCGCTTCGAACTCTTCGCTAACATGATCCGGCCCATTCGGTAAACAAAATGTAATGGCATTTATGAAATTAGAATTTTGTCATTTTGAAAAATAAAATTCCAGCACTAGATTTTTAGAAAACCAAATCTTTGTTTTGACAAAAAATTCCAGCACTTGTTTTATTAAAACCGAAATTGGATTATTTGAAACAAAAAACTAGCACTTGTTTTCCAATCATAACTGAAATATGATTCATAGAAACAAAAATTCCAGCAACTTAGTTTTCACAAAACTTATGCCAAAACACAAAAGGATACACCGAAAATTTTACCTTTCCATTTCTTCAATCCATGGCTGCTCCTTCTTCATCATTACATCAATTTGTACATTACAAAATCAAATAAAATAGGAAAAAGAAACCAAGGAGGAAACATGGTGATGATAGACCACCTCCTTGTTACAACCAAATGAAGAAATCTTACAAGATAAAATTTAACTTCTACGGACAACCAAAAGAGCAACATACACCATATATATTTCTATCACATAAAAATATGCAGTATACATAAAAGATTGTCAACCCATGCATCCACCATATAGGAACCAAATCATGCATGAAAACCTACTCGATACCAATTGTTGGATCGGAAAAGAAAGCATGCTTAGTTTGGAGAAACGATAGATTTCAAAACTTTTTAAGAAATCATCTTGCAGCGGAAGCAATATATCCAAATCAATATGCTAATCCATACATGATATGGTATAAGGATAATAAAACCAAGAACAAGATAAAAGGAATTACCGACTCCTTCGCTACAGCTTTAAATCCTCGCTGCGCTATCCTCTCCTTCTTATATCCAAATCCTTTGCCTTTGAGTCTTTTCCTTTAGCAATATATCTTCTTCCTTGTAGTAGTATCCTCTACCAATTAGATTTACCACTTGTTCTTCAAGGACAACTAGGTTAACAAAATCCTTTGGTGGGAAAGGAGAAGAAAAAATTTGGAGGAGATTTTCTTAGAAGAAGAAGAACCAAAATCAAAACTCTTTCAATTCTTTCACTTAGAATTTCGTTCTCTCTTGCATGAAAAGAGAGAATGTCTAAAAACATGCAAGAACCCTTTTTACCTCTCAATTTCGAAATATGCATAAATGGAAAGAGTGAGAGGCATCCAATGCATCACTTACATTAATCACTCATCAAATAGCCAATAAATGAGACTTACTTCATTTATCTTTAAAATGGCTATTTGAAAAGACCATAACCTATAATTGAATACCCATTTCGGTTTTGGCAAGAAGAAAGAAGGAAGATGGTCCATCTAATGCACATCTTTCATCTTTAATCTAATGAATGCAAATAGGTTACATGCCAACATTAAAAGCCAACCATTAAACCATTTAATGGTAAGTTCATAACTCCATTTAATAATGATGAACCATAATAAAGACCATCTTTATTTAGTATTTTAATGTCAAATGTGTGGTTACACATCTAACCTAACACAATTTCAAATTGCTTCTTCTCCATTTTAAAAAAATTGTTTTAATATAATTAATCTAATCAATTACATTAAACCAAAACAAGCCCATTTCTAAATGAACATATGGGCTTCCAATTAACCATTAATTAGTATAAGCCCATCATTCAATTATGGACTTCTAAAGCCTCCAAACTACTTCTTACTTAGCTTGATAACCTTCCTTAAAGCCAAGTGGGGAATCTTATTGGACTTTGATAATTCAAGCTCCAATAAGCCCAGAAATAATTCAATCTCATTGGAATTAATTCTAGCTTATTAACTAAATGTCATTCCACTAAAGACAATTAGTTGAACTCTTGAATTATTAAATATTATGAGAATATGTCCAATTGCAAACCCTATTTAGAACCTTATTATAGCCATCCGCACAATAAAGGGTAAAATTACCGTTTTGCCCTTATGTTGGTTTTTCCTTCTAGATCTCTCATTTTACTTTATATGGTGATTAACACATAAGATCTCATCTTAGTGTTAAGACTTGATGGGTAGCTAGTCCATCAAACTCATCGCGCCAGCTTTAATCACCAAATCTCCTTAAAACATCTGAAGAGATGATAACACTATAAACTCTTTATTTGAGTGAATGTTCCTCGATACATGTTTCAATTAATAATTCCAACATGCAGACAATCGGATTAATACCTGTAAAAATCCATTCCGATCATATCAAGAATTATAATAAAGCACATATGAGTTCACCACTCATCAAGATTGTGGTTCATAATAGCGAATGCTTAAGTTGTATGTTTTAAGATTAAAGTAACTACCACTTTATTCTTGAAAACATACTTGATTCCAATTCATTTAATAGTGCCATTATCGATAGTCTACTATTATCATGATATGAAACTCATCATTCCCTTTAAGTAAACTCCTTTACTTATATGGAGATAAATCGCAACACTACTGATCCTAAACCATAATCAAACGACCAACTTGATTATTCAACTGTGAATCAATTAATTCAGATTCTAATAATATACATGTTTCCCATACATCTCTATGTATATGTATATTACTTACAAATGAATCTTGGTACCTTATGACCAGATATATAATGCTCATACAGATAAAACCAAACTCTTTTGTTTTATTAATAATAAATATTTTCATTACAAAGCTCAGAATCAAGAAGATAAAGTTACATGTAAATACACTTGCTTTCCAGGGCACTATATTTACATAACTCCAACATCTTTGACATGTAATTATCCTTAAAGACCTTCAGGAAGTTCCCCCATGTCAGCCTATAAGGTCAGGTGGAACTACCTGGAACTATCTTCCACTACTGATAGGCTAGACCTTGCTGTAAAGAGACTGCGTAATCGAACCTCTCATCAGGCTCACAGTCTATTTGATCAAATACTCTCTCAGTTCTCTCTATCCAATCCTCTATCTAGGTAGGTTCTATACTTCTATAGAAGTCTACAGCCTCCTGCTTCCAAAGCTTATCATACCTCCTTTCTCTCCTTTCAAGAACTCTTTAAGGCATTTGTTTAGACTAGGGTATAAAGGACTCTCTATTAGCTTCTACTAACTCAAAATCAGTTGATTTTACGACGCAATCTCCTATAGTAGATGACTTATAACGAACAATAATAATGATCACTAATGGGTCTCTTTCTATATGCCATGTTGAAATGCTCATATATATCCCTAAGGATGCCAAACTATGCTCTAATACCAAAACTATAACATACCACTCCCATAGAGCAAAAACCAGAATAGACCAGAGGTATTCGAGAACGTACTCTATAAAAATGGTGCATTAGAACAATCAAACCAATTCATTAAAGTCATCATACATACCATAAGCATTTTAAAAGATCATTTCTTCCCATTTCATTCACAAAAATAAAAGTCAAATGTCTTTACAATTCTCAATCCATATATATACATTACATTACATTCTTATGAGTTCCATTCTTAGTATAAAAAAAATATAACATGAAATGGGATGTTATTACCCAAGACATCTATCTAAACTCCTCAGATTCAGCTGATTAGACCTTTGAGCTATTCTTTTCCTTAAAATGCAAGTACTAGACTTTTACTATAAAAACCTCAGTAGCTAGAACTTCTCTAAACCTGAAAAACAATGTTACAATTTTAATGAGTTTGTAAACTCAGTGAGTGAACTATCATCGATGTATCCACTCAAGTCAGATCACAAAAATATGTATATCATATCATCCAATATTGAATACCACATCACATTTCATCATACATTAACAAGTATACCAAGTTCATCATATTTTCATAAGCACATCATAACACATTATCCATTAATTTCAATTTTATTTCACTATTTCAAACAATTCAATAATTCCATTCAATTTAATCATATGATATATGTAGTGATGTATATGCAAATACACATATGTTTCCATTCCTATTTTTGTTTTGTTATTACCAAGTGCCTATCAATCTAATATACTATCCTGTATCTATTGTGTAAATCAAGCTCATTGTTGACCCCTATATTTTGTGAATACCAAGCCCATATTATCTTAGCCTGAGGCTCTTTTTTTACAATCCTGAGATCAAAGCTCTTTTCTACACATCGGTCACTCTAGTCACAACTTTTTTTACTTGATCATGCCTTTCAATGTGATGAAATGCATCATTTCATATGTTATGCTTTCATTTCAGTATACTTATGTTGTATGTCAAGCTTCTCAGATCTAAGTCTGACATTTATCAATCAATTGTACATACATTTCATATTAAACATTCAATTCATACAGAAGCACATATAATTGAGTTTTCACATCTAGGTTAACTCACAGTACGCTCCAAAAAAGTTATTTTCTTGATGTTTCAGCAACGTCTAGATGTTGATAGTCACCTTGCACATCTATTGTCATGAAATACACACATAGTTCATAAATCACTAATTTGTTTAATCATATGAATATACAATCATGCAAATGTATATGTATATTTGTCATGTTTCAATGCATGCTCAATCAAACTTCTAGGTATGTATCCTTATACAAAAATCTCGACCATTCAAACAATATAGCTTGTATACAACTAGTTTGCAATTAGGTTTATATCTTAAGTAAGCTTGATTTACTCCAAATTCATCAATCATACATTCACCAAACTTTTCTAGCAATATATATTCATACAATTACCCAATTCTCATTCATCCTTACCTAATACACACTACTCAAGTCCTTAAGATCATATTTGCATTCATAAGAACACCTTTATTCACTTGACAACTCATAATGTCCAGATTTGGATACGTAAATATCAAACAGTCCATTCTTTAAGTTATGACTTCAATTAACAACCTAAACTTATCAAACTCTTAACCAATTAGTCAATCAACAATCTAGGTTCATTTCAAGCCTTAATTAAGTCCAAATACACCAAGAGTGACTTTTCCTCAACTGGTTCAACAGATACATAAAATTGAAATTATCACTCTAGAATTACGCCTATGATTGTGGTGGACCTTCCCACAATCGTGAAAGAAACTAGTGCAATAGGCCACGATCTTGGGATGATTTCCACGATCGTGCACTATCTTTCTTCCTCAATTCTCCACAAATTTCACATACTTAGAAACAACACTAACACTTGAATTTTTTTGGGATTTCATGATCCTTAAAGCTAATTCATTTCAGGTTAATTTGGAATTCATATTGATTACACTAAGGGTCCCAAATTCTATACACTTTAATCATTAACAGTTTCCTTCCTAGAAACTCATTTACATCTTTAACTTTCTATATTCTAAAACATCTTATTAACATGTATATTTAGCATGAATTTTTCATCAATTACACTTCCAATCCCAACTTATATCATCCATATAACATCCTATAAACTACTATTTGCATGCATCGAAAAACAAAACAAAAAACTAACCAATCCATCCATCATTTTCTAGCACAACTTTAAAATCAACACTACATTCAATCCATCCCAATTCAATCATCATAAAATTCTACTACAACATGCCACAAAGACTAGTATTTTACTTACTTGTGCAACTCAAATTCCACCTTAATGTATCAAGTCTACTTTGCCTCACATGCATGCAAGATCATCTCAAGAACAAGGTGAAAGTAGGATCGTTTCAACGAAGACAAGAAGATGAAAACAAATACATCAATGTTCTGTTTCTATAACTTTCTGTATGAAGGACTTTTTCATGTATTTTGGTGTGGCGATTGAACAAAACTTAGGTAAAAACACAAAGATATGAGGGAGAAGTAAGCTTTCGATAGTGAGAGGAAGAAGAAGAAAGTTTCAACAAAATTAAACAAGTGAAGAGGCTTTCCATATATGTGTCGTGTTGTATGAGTGGAGATGACACTTATCAAATGCACAAGCTAGCTACTTGTCCACTCTTTAGGCTACCAAATGTCTCTCAGTTCCTGGGCCGTTTGTCACTCAATTCCCTAAGCCCTTTGTCACTCAATTCTACCGTCACATGTCACTCATTTTATATAGTCATCTTAATTTTTCATATGTCAACTTATCTTACTACTTGAAATTTTTCCTAGTCAAAATATACATTTTAATCCATCAATCTTCCAATTGTAACAACTAACTCCAAATTACTAATTGAATTCCATCAATTCCTTTATTAGTAAATCAAAATACAAGACATTATAAAAGCTCAATCATATCTCAATTATTTAGAAACTTTCATACCCCGAAACATTTCAATTGAGTGCAATTTTTCTAAATTAAAATTCATGTGTGTATATGCTTATGTTATGCATGTGAATTAAATCATGAAATCATAGCCCAAATGTACCAATTCATTCTAATATGATGCAATTCATGTGACTAATATTCTAATCCCTCAGTAAGTTAGGAAACAGACTATTACATTAAGAAATCCAAATATAAATTTACGATTTTATCTTTATATGTAAATTAAATTTTGATTACTTGTAATGTTGAGTTTGTGAAGCAAATCGAAATTTGTTTTTCATCTAAATTTAAGATGAAAGACAAGGGTAAAGTTTCATATATTCTCAGAGTTAAGATTTCTAGATATTGTTCAAAAATAATATTGTTTCTTTCTCAAGTAACTTACATTTAAAAGATTTTATAATGATTTCATATGCAAGATTGCAAACTAATAGAAAATCCTTTTGGTAAAGGTGAAGGTCTCAAAACTATGTTTTGTACATCAACAACACAACAAAGGGAACAAATGAAGAAAATTCCCTTTTCTTGGGATATTGAAGTCTCATGTATGTTATGATATGTACAAGGTTAGATATTTGCTGCATTATTGGAAATGGTGAGTATGTATTAATCAACCTAGGATAAGAACATTAAAAATTAGTAAAGAAAATATTGAGGTATCTAAAGGACTATTAATTACACATTGTGTTATAAAGGCAATGATATATTTTTACAAGGTTATACAGATGCAAACCAAGGAGGAGATTTGGATGAGAGAAAGTCTACCTTTGAATTTTTTTTTCCTACTTAATAATAGTGTTATAACATAGAAAAGTAAGTAACAATCATATGTTGCTTTATACACAATGGAAGCTAAATTTATAGGATTTCCAATAGCAGTGTGATAGTTAAGCAATAATTGCTTATACCAAAGACCCCAACTGTCATTGTAAAACTGAGCATATAAATACCAAATACAATTATATGAAAGATATAGTTGTACGAGGAGAAGTGAACATGAAATGTATATCTACACGAGATATGGTGGCAGACCCAATGACAAAACCAATTTCCTAAGATATATATACATTAGGCATGTGAACTCACTAGGATTACGTAGATATTGAATGTAATTAATTAGCATTTCTTTATGTATGTTCATTTAATGTATCATCATATTTTGAGTTGACATTGTTTATTAAGTAATAAGCATTTATTAGTACTTTATTTTGAAATACGTTTACTCTATATGACATATTTTCATATAAATCAAAATTATGTCAAATAAATAAAGATTGGCCTTCTCACATGAGCAATCAACTTTAGTATTTGTGATGACTATAGATGAGGTAGGTTCCAAGTTTATTATCAAGGTTATAGTTGTGAGCTAAAATAAGAAACATAAACTGTGAATACCAACTTAGATAATAAGTCAAAAGGAAATTGGTTTGGAGTGATCATATTATCATCATATATGTCTTAAGTTTCCATATTAGAATTTAGAAAGATAAAGTAAGGGTAGACAAGTGAACTCAGGTTATACACTAAGTATTTACGAACTAACTTCTATACGATATTGTATTTATAAAATACATATGCCCCAAATTAATAGGAGTTAATATTGTAGCACATGACTCTTATTATATATACTATTGAGATAAACACAAAATGGATTAATGTAAGCCATAAGAACTCAACTCACATTGTGTGAGACTCTAAAGGTTAAGTGAATCTCATAATGTACCTTTAGAACTCTTTTTTAATTCTTAAGGATTATATTTAAGGTTTGCTACTTTAGAATGTTACTAGAAGATTATATTTGATATGATCTTATATAGGACAATTCTAGGAAAGTAAATTCATTTCAATTCAAGAGAATTGAGAGCAATGGAAAGGTCTTTTTTTATTGTTAACTCCTATAAAAAAATATGTATTCAAAGGTGGCCACTAACACTTAATAAGAGAATTGAATATATTTAGGGCATGATGAAATAAATGAGATCAAAGAAGATTGAAATCAAGATATGACCTAAAGTGTAGAATACAAAATATACTTAATGATCAATTCATTAATCAAGACGTCATATATTCCAAACAGATTTATGGCTATGAGTTTTCGTCATATATTAGTCATATTGGTTATTTGATAAGTATGAGAACATATAGTGTTGGATCCTAAACTTTTTTAGAAGATTAAGACTATTAAATGAGAAATCTTGGTGATTAAATAAATGAATGAAAATTTTTAAGTTAGAAATGATAGACGAGATTAAAGTAGTAAATGAGAAGTCAGGATACATTCATGTTTTTGCTTTGGTGCTTTTGGTGGATAACAGATTTTGAAATGGAAAGAATTAAGGTGAAAGTTAGAAGTTCAATGAAAGCAAAAATGAAGTTGAATATGCGTAATAAGTTGATGAAGGATATATATGTGTGTGTATGTTTTGTTATTAGTGTTCAGGATTAATCATGGATTATATTTTCTTATGGATGATATTGATTTGAAATGGAGTTGAGAATGAGGAGTAAATGAAGTATAAAAGGTGATCTTGGTATAAGTTGTGTTAAGGAAAGATTGTGAAACAAAATGGGTGGTTGATCTGGAAAATGTTCACGGAGTATTCTTCAGTCTTTTAGCCACAACTTTTTTTCTATTTATCCAAATGAGATGATTATTAATTTGGATTAAACTAGAAACATAAGGATACATTTCTTATGAAGACATAGAATTTAAATTCTATCTTTAAGAATCTCAAAATTTGTCCTAAATTTGAGAACTAGGCGCAGTACATTGGTGGAGGAATGTAAAGTTCATATTCTGATTTTAGGGAAAATTCTGGATTGATCTGCATAGATTTAGACAAAGTTATCTTCTAGAAAGTTGTAGGTCTTTCTTTTATCTTTCCAAAGGTATATAGCATGAGAATTTTTTACATTGGAGTTGAAAGTTATGGTCTTTATAAGTATGATGTTCAGGAGTATAGAAAGTATCGTCTGTGATAACGTCATATCGTCTATGATGATGTCATATCATCTGTAAAATGTATCGTCTGTGATGATGTCATATCGGCTGTGATGAAATCATATTGTCTGTAAAATGTATCATCTATGATGAAGTCATATCATCTATGATGACATCATATCATTTGTAAAATGTATCGTCTGTGATGGCGTCATATCGTCTATGTTTGACTTTCTGTTTCTTCTATGTTTGATCTTCTGTACACTATCGTCTGATCCATTTTTGACCCCTCAAATGATATAATTTGTCTTTGAGGTCTCATGAAAGTTGTAAATCTTGAAGTCCTCTTTCAAACCATCTAAAGATCGGATCGCCTCAATCCGATATCTGCAGGGAAAGTTATAGAAATTTTCCTAATTCGTCTGCTTTTTCTCATTCGTCTGCTTTTTCATTTGGTTTAGACTATAACTATCATCTGCTCCATTTTTGACCCTTCAGACGATAGAATATGTCTTTGAGGTCTTCATGAAAGTTATATATCTTGAAGTCCTCTTCAAACCATCTAAATAACCTTTCAATCTGATATCTTTACAGAAAGTTATAGTAATTTTCCTGATTTATTTGCTTTTTCCCATTCGTCTGTTTTTTCATTTGGTTTCACCTATACCTATCGTCTGCCCCATTTTTGAATCTTTATATGATAGAATATACCTTCAAGGTCTTCATGAAAGTTGTAGATATTGAAGTCATCTTTTGAACCATCTAAATAACACTCTAATTTGATATCTATAGGGAAAGTTATAGCAATTTTCCTAATTTGTCTGCTTTTTCCCATTCGTCTGCTTTTTCATTTGGTTTCATCTATACCTATCGTCTGCTCCATTTTTGACCCTCCAGACGATAGAATATGCCTTTAAGGTCTTCATGAAAGTTGTAGATCTTAAATACCTATTTTGAACCATCCAAATAACACCCAAATCAGATATCTTTAGGGAAAGTTAAAGTAATTTTTCCAATTCATTTTCTTTTTCATTTGGTTTCGTCTGTACCTATCGTCTACTCTATTTTTGACCTTTCAGACGATATAATCTGCCTTCAAGGTCTTCATAAAAGTTGTAGATATTGAAGTTCTCTTTTGAACCATCCAAATAACACCCTAATCCAATCTGTAGGGAAAGTTATAGGAATTTTCCTGATTCATCTACTTTTTTCCATTCGTCTGATTTTTCATTTAGTTTCGTCTGATCCTATCATCTGGTCCATCTTTTCTTCAGATGATAAAATCTGATCTCAAGGTCTTCCTGAAAGTTATATATCTCAGAGTCCTCTTTTAAATTGTCCTAAGATGATCTTAATCCAACATCTCTAGTGAAAGTTAGGCTAGTTGTCCCAAGATAGGTTCAATATCATTGAGGACCAAATCTTGTTTGATTCTTTCGGCCATAATTTTGTTATCCGACCTCCAAATGAAGTGATTCTTGAACCAATAGTTTCTTAACACATTTTTCTGTCCCTATTTAGATTTTGATAGCATTTGGTATTGATTTGAAAAAGATGGATTGAATCAAAGTAAGGGCATAGATTGGAAGAGTATGAATGGGATGTTTTACTGAACATACTTCGTTATTTTGATGATGTCTTCATCAGTAGAGCTCCGAGTAAGATGATTTTTTTTCAAGATAAATAATAAACATGGAGCTACAAATGATATGAAGAAATTGAAATCTAATTCAGTCTTGAAGACTTTTAATTTTTGGGAAGAATTTAAGTATAATGTACTGTTTCAATATAAGAACAGTCCAAAAATGTTTGGGGCAATACTTTTAGAGTTCTGAACCAAATGGATTGATTTTGGTGTCATTAGAAACTTAAGACAATGGGGAACATTTTCTAGAAGAAAGTGTTATGTCAGAATGTTCAAGGATACTTTTGGCAAGACACTTAAGTATAAAAGACATAAGGCATAAATGGAAGGGCAAATGGGACATTCTTGATCATTAAGGGCATAATTGGAAGAAGTGTTCTCTTGCATTTTAAGAAGAGAGAAGAAAGAAAATTGAAGAGAAAAAGAGAGAATGTCATGAAGAAGAGAGAGAAATACGAAGAGAAGAAGAGAATGAGAGAAAAAAGAGAAAACAAACTAGGGGGAATTGTGTTAGTCTTCAAGAGAGATTTTGGAGTTGTTCAAGAAAGGAAAAAGGAAGAGGAAGAGGAAGAGCTTCCTTTTGTTCTAAAGATCCCTTCATTTGGTGAAGAATGAAGGTCAGATTATTTTAAATCTTTTAGATTTTTGGAAGGATTTTAGTTCATGGAGTTTAGAAAATGCTTGGGTTTAAGTATTATAAAACCAATTTTAGTGATTGTGCTTGAGAGATTTTTAATTAAAAACCCTATTGAGTGAGATTTTTGTTATTGTATAAAGGAATCAAAAGAGGCAAGAGGAACAAGAAAAGAGGCATTTTAAGCGAGTCTATAAGCAAGGAGATCAGGTGGGTATATATTTATAATAGAGTAAATAAGCCACTAAATGTTTTTTTAAATCAAAGAAGTTTTAATGATATTAAATTTCATCATAAGTGTTGCATTTATTGCTTTTAGATGATTTGAGAAAGTGCAATATATTGTTATATGAGTTGTGTGATGATTTATGAAAAGACTTTGAAAGTTTTTTTTAAGATAACATGTTTTTGAAATCATAGTTTTGACTTGTCTCATGTTTATGAAAAGAACCAAGTTTTGGAAAAGTGTTAATTTGGGCAATATGTTTACAAGATATGAGATACGTGTTATGTGGGTTTGGTTTGATCCATTCTATTGTCAAGTGCACTTCGACTAAAGGTTTCTCCCACCTGCCTGCTAGTGGCATAGAGCTCCTTCATGAACTCCTATAAGTTCACGGCTACGCAAAATCATTATGTGGGATTGCGTTAGTACGTTTTGTTCACGACTACACAGGACCCTTATGAGAAATGTATAGTACGTTCTATTTATGAACCTCCCAAACTATTTTGATGTGCTTATGTGTTTATATTATGTGAACATATTTGATGCACTCATGTTTTGTAGTTGGAGATTTTGACAATATGATGAGAATTTTTAGAAACAAGTGCTTTATGAACTCAATGAAAATTTTCTATGAAAACTGAATGCTTTCAGTAGTTTTTGCTTATTTTTCTGTTATAAACTGTTACCCACGAGCTTTCAAACTCACCTCATTTCTGTCTCATCTTTAGGTGATAGTTAAGAGCAAGTGATCAAGAGCTTAAGGCAACTTCCGCAAATTTTTTATTTTTGTATTTTTGTAATAAGCCAATGGTGTAGCTTTTGATATGTAAATAAAAAAAATTTCAAACTTTGTTGCTTTAGTAATGCAATGATAGATGGTTGTGTATGTTCATATTGACTTCCTCGTAATATAGTTAAGTTGAAGTAATAAGTTTGTTTTGATGTTTGATTGTCGTGGACACGTCACCCTTGTGGGATGATGTCTAATAAAAGTTTATTGAAATAACCCTATAGGAAAATAATACGCGCAGTATCATGATTTTGCAAGGTTTTGGTTTCTGGAATCAAGTAGGACCTAACAATTATAGTATCAGAGCAAGAAGAGGAATCGAAGATAGTTAAGGAGACTTCATTAGAATAAGCTCAGTGGTTATGGTTCCGAATGCTGGGCTCCGAAATCACGTTCGAAAATGGTGTCCAACAGTTATGGTATCTGAGCAAGAGTTGGGTTTCGAAAACGGTCCCAACATACAGAAATCTTGTTACCTAAACTCATCATGTGTAAGTGGGAGATAATAATAAAAGAACACACCTAATGAGTTTACGGTGTAACCTTTCAATTGTTAACTGTTGAAGAATAGTTAATATTGACATTATGTATAAATAAGAGATAATGATCAATGAAATGACTGATGATAATTATATGAAAAAATCGAACACAAGATAATTTGTGTGAACAAAAATAAAGATTTGTCGCAAAGTTCTTTCACAGGTGGAATACAATCAAATCTAAGTGATTTGATTAATGATGCTTATGATTTAAGGGATCTTGTGGTTATCCATAACAACCTATGTTTTAAAAATCATACTAGAATTAAACATGTAAGACAAGAGGTTTGAAAGTTCATCCAGTATTAGATCATCATAAAATTAGTTAAAAATTGAAGAAGGTTAAAGAATTTAAAATGTTATTAAAGAAGATTATCCTTACTTATCGAAGAATATAAAATTTAATTAGAAAATAGATTATTAAATGAAAATTATTTAGTTTATTTTAGTTTATAAAATTGATTAATTTATAAAACTAGTCAATTAATTAATAAATTGATATATTTTTATTTAAAAAATTATTAAAGTAAATTTAATCAAAAAAATTAAAAATTAAATTAAAAAAGTAGTTGATTCAAGATTTGTATAATCAACCTAACTAAACCAATTCAATTTTTGGTCATTCGTTACAAATACTACAACAACAACAAAATTTACACCCACCAGAACTCGGAAGTTAAGTTACAGCTAAGCCTACAAATCCTACTCACCTAACAAAGACAAATGTTTTTAGAAACTTGTGATGAAGCGTTACTTTTGTCACATCGTGTGATGTAACATGCAAAGATATTTGATACTTTTTAGTGTCATGTTTATCCTTTGTTGGCTTTAGGTATTTGGTCCTTTCTGGCTAGTGGATGGTGTTTATCATCTACCAGTTGATCAAGGGCTGCGATTTTTAAGCTGCACGTTTATTATCGTCAAGATCCACGATGTCGAAACGAGCCATTTCTACACGTTTGCGGGGAAAGAGCCAGACATACCCATGTCAAGTTACCTATATATGCGTTTGCATTTGCAAGGCTTAGGCAATGACGAGTAAGGCGTACGTCTTCTATGCCCATAATTGAGGTCATGGACGTTTCTTTAAATTCGAACAGCGATAGATTCTCGAGAGAGTTCTACTCTAGTGATTGACTTTGAAGGCTCACGCCATTGATATTTTAGGGCAAGGGAAAATATAGGTGTAATTTTACAAAAGGAAGTTCGTATTCTAAGTTTAATTCATAAATTCTCGTGTTGCTTGATAAAATTAGTTATTAGAAATTTTAATTAAAAAAGCAAATTTAACAGGATGATTGTGTTGAATAATGTTAAGATAACTATAGAAGAGCATCGTTTTCAGAGATTAATATTCACAGGATGCTTGGTTCATATATTTAAGAATACTTTCTGTTTTATTTGTTGTCATTTTTTTTAGAAAAACAAATAAGTAAAAGTTTGTGCCTTATTGTGACTTTTTGTTTCTGAAAATAAAAATCACATCTTTATAAAAATAAAATAAAACATCATTTTTTGAATTTTGACAACATGTTTTCTTCGATGAAACATATCCATATTTTCTATCTCGATTAATAATAATAATAATAAAATTTATAATTATTATTATTAATAATAATAAGATAATTAATTTGATATAATAAAATTAATAATAAAAATAATAATATTAAAATAGTAAGTAGAAAATTTATAATAATAATTATTATTATTAAATAATATTAATGATGATGATGATAATAATAATAATAATAATAATAAATTAATAATATTAAGAATAACTTATTAAATAATAATAATAATAAAATTATTAATAATAAAATAACTTAATAATAATAATGAGTTTAATAATATAATTAAGATAAAATTAATAAATTTAATAATAAGTAGAAAATTTATAACAATATTCAATAATAATAAGAATAACAAGATTTTGTTAAGGTATGAGTATTTCTGGAAGTTGCTTATTTGTTTTGTTTATACCACAGGGACAAGAAATGTTGTCCTCCACTTTTGGAAAGAACAAAAAATTGATGTTTCTATAATCTGGAGTCAAAACAAAAATAAGTTGAGTCAGTAATTAAGTACTGCGAGGCACAGAATTTTTTTTTGTTATTTGTCTCGATCAACGAAGAAGACAGTAACCATACACAAAATTAATGCTATTTAATATAGCAGAGACTTTATCCTTCCTCACTTTTCATCATCGTGTTTTTAACACGGAGCTTATCTTCTTACAAAGCTTAGTCTTCATTTTGTCTTCACATCATTTCATGTTATTTAATGTAACACTTTATCCAAGCCTTTTTTCACGTCATAGCAGAGACTTTATCAAAGGTAAAACCTAATCTTCACTTGTTTTATTGTCTTCGTAATAGTTTTAAGTTATAAGAATAGCTTAAACTATGGTTTGAAAGTCTTTTCTCATTAAATGATGTAAAGATTAATAAACTTAAACATTAAATTTGATATATATATCTAAAAATAGAAATATGATAATCAAATCAAAATATTTTGTTTTCAATATATTATAAATCTTAACTAAATATATTTTTATTTTTTAGAAAAAATAAAATAAAAAATAAAAAACAAAAACAAAAAATAACAGATAAATAAAAGTAGAATCTGTCTATAGAAAAAAAAACATCAGATAAATAAAAGTAGATTCTCTCTATATTTTATTCATATATTCGGTTGTTCAACAACACGTGAAGCTGTTGATAGGAAAATCGATAAAGATCATAGAAACAAGAAGCAACCTCAAAAATCAAAATCCAAATCCAAAATGGCGGACAAGGAAAGAAAATTCTGGTCCTTTTCAATGCGATAAACACGTGTGAGCCATTATCTTTAAAAGTCAAGTCAGTTGGAGGAATAAGGATGCACTAATAAACGGAAGAATAGGGAAAGTGAGGCAGATAGGTAAATATTGCTTTCGAGGAAATTTCGCGATTCAAAAACTTAGTGAAATTGAGACGTGTTATCCCCCACTCGATAAGTCACATCGTTACCCTCTGGACAACTACTAATTCCTTGAAAGTGAAGCAAATCATGAAGAAAATGTGAATATAAAGACCCCGTGAGCCCTGCCAACGGGTGCCTCTCAACATCATCCGGCAAAACGTCAATGACTACTATTTACGATCATCATCTTACATAAATATGTTGGACTTATGAGTTATGATTGAGTGGTTTTAATTATTTATTTAATTAAAAACAATTAATATTATTCAATTATTTTAATCCCATAAATTTTTCTTATGCAATTAAAGGATTTCATATTCATTTACCTTAAAAGTAATCAAAATTTAAATTGGGAGCAATTCTTCCTATTTATTTTTACAATTCATATATCCGATTCAGGATTTTCATATACATATTTATTAATCAAAGTGGCAAATATGAAAACGATCTAAAAGAGGGGTTGAATAAATCTTTTAAATATTTTCGCAAAGTGCTAAAAAAAACAAAGAATTAGAACACACAAAATAAACAATCAAAATTGAAATATAAAAGAGTAGGGAAGAAAGGCAAACACTGTTTTTATAGAGGTTCGGTGCTAAGACCTACGTTCTCTACCTAAGCTCCCACTTAGAATTTTGACAAAACATTTTACTACACACTTTTTAGTTCAATGTGAACTTTTCAACACTACTTGATTTCTGGCTCAAGCTACATCTCACAATCGATCTGTTTTTCGACACAAATCCTACCTTTCAAGTGATTTTCTTCTAATCACTCAACTCACAATAATCACAATGATAGGAAATTGAAATGATAATGCTCAGTATAGCTTAATAGAATTAAGGACAAGCTAAGAGCAAAGTTAAGAGCAAATATAGAACTATGTAGCTTTTCTTCACTTTGGACTTGTATGTACGATCATTTGATGTTCCAATATTTATTCGCAGGCTTTCAGATGCTTTCTAGATGTTGTGGAATTCTTCTATCCATTGTAGATTGCTCATAGTCGTTGTAGTATGATTTTCTTCCCGTTTGTAATCAATTGATTCGGTCATATTTTGTTCAGCTGCACCTGATAGTCGACTAGTCGAGGTGTAATAGTCGACTAGTACATTATAGTCAACTTGTCTTCAAAGTATCAGTCGACTATCACTAACGTTTTTCTTAAACTTTTTGCTCCGCTCTTTAAATAGTCGACTAATACACTGATAGTCGACTAGTCCATTTATCCAACTTACAGGTCTGTTGTTTTTAGTCGACTTGCAACGTGTTGGTCGACTTATCTTGGCACGAAGTGACATATCTGATATTATTAGTCGACTTGCCACATTATAGTCAACTAGTGTTGGATCTCATGACAGATTTTACATAATCTTCAAGCTTTGTTTGTTGAGATACTAGTTTGAACTCTTCATCCATGATCTGATCTTACATAATCTCTTGCACATTGTCTATCTCTTGAATATGTCAAACTTGATTTGTATTAATTCTATCAATCCAAAATACCTTAAATTATTTCTTAACCAATTATATACATTTTATTATTATCAAAACATAGAAGGATTAAATTTCTCAACCACCATTGGTTCAACAATCTCACCCTTTTTGATAATGACAAAATATTTAGAAATTGTTTAAGAAATTGAAAACAAATAAAAATTGATCAAGGTTTTTGATGCCTTGTCTAGTTGGTTAGATTGTCTCCCCCTTAATCAATTAACCATTGAAACCAATAATTATTGCAAATTTTATAATCCATAATGTTAATCCAACAAACAAATTTCCAATCAAAGTGTTAACAACAATTTACCAAAGTGGAACAATGATTTACCAATTTCAACAATTTTCACAATTAGTAAATTCTCCCCCTTTTTGTCATGATCAAAACAATCAGCACACTCGATTTCAAACAAAATCGCAATCACACATGATAATTGAGGAGCAAGCCATCAAACAAAGGATCACACATTCCCATAGTCTCGAACACATAATGAAAGTCACAAATATTGGTCTTAGAACAAATACAATCACCATCACTATGGAGAAGTGTTATCATGTCTACAGCCTAATTTATCAAAAAATTTCTTCATGGTTTTCTCTAAACGAATGAGCATCCTTTGTTGAAGATCCAAGCACACATTAACTTCTTCAATTTGATCTCTGAGTTCTTAAATGTCTGCTTGGGAAACTTCACTTCGTCGCACATTGCTTGGTCTCGAAGTACTTGGACGTTCACTTGCCTTTTTGGAATGTTGTCCTTTAGGCACTTGCTGTTCACTTTCTAAAGTCAATCCAAGCTTCTCTACATGATATGCATACACCCATCCTTTTTCAACAGTTTTAACCAATTTCATACTCCGTAAATTGTAGGGTGTAAATCGTCAACTTTGGGGATATGGATAATGCTCATAGGAACTCAAATTACATCTTTGTAATTTTGAAATATAAGTAATCAAAACTCCATAAGGCATTCCTTTATTCTTCCTTGTTTTTCCATTAAGCTCACCTCTTAATAAATTTGCCTTTTTTTTCTCATCATCTGAATAATTAGACTCGGAAAATTAATTTTCCTCCCTTCTTTCAAGTGCCAAAGAATTTCTTTATCCAAAGAAGTAATATGATTGTTATTTGCTTTCTTTGGATAAACTACTCTATTAATAGCATAATGTAACAAGCGATAATTCAACGACAAATCCATTGCCTCATAAGGTGAGGAATGATCAGAACATAATCTACCAAGTAACTCATCTCCTTTCTCTTCAGTATAACCAAATTTTCTTCAGCTTCCTCATCAGTATCTCCATCCTCATGTCTCAAAATATTCAAATCTAAGAAGGAAGATAAAAATTTCTTTTCCTTGAATACTAGATTTCAAAAATACTCCATTATCAACATTGCTTCTAACCACAACAAGATTAGCATAAAACTCTCTAATCAAATCTTCATATATATCGTCCGAATAATGCAGAAAATCTCTCAAACCAAAACTCGTGATTTCAGTAAACAACTCCGTAAATTCACTATGGTCTAACTCAACTCAATCAAACCTCATAGAAGAAATTAAAACTTTGGTTTTTAATACCTTATAGAAAAGATTCTGAGCCTCCCTATAGGTGAACTGTGGCTCAATCTCTTCGTTTTCTCTTTCAACGTCGCCCCTTGAAGAAGACCCTCGAACTCGTGGACCTTGTAGATAATGTACTCGTGGACCTTGTGAGGTGGTTACTGCTTGTTTTCCTTTGCCACTTGATTTCCGTGGAGCCATTGTGAAAGTTTTGAGTGATTTAGAGAGATAGAGATTGATTTCGAAAGTTAGGGTTTGTGGGTGTCGAAAAGAGATTTGTAAAAAAAGAGAGATGATTTGAAGAATTGATAAGTGGGTTTTGTGTTTTTGTGAGAGGATTGAAGATGGGTATTGTGGATTTGAAGAAATCTGAAGAGATTAGTGGACTAGGAAGAAGAAATCTCGAAGGTGGATTGAATGAGTTTTTGGAGATTTTAGGGAAAGATGGGTTTTTTTAAAAGACCCGTGCGCATCTATAGTCGACTAGAACTTTATTAGTTGACTAATATAATTAAGAGATGGGGGTTGACTAACATAAAACTAGTCGACTGGTTGAATATGATTAGTCGACTGGTGTGAAAAAATATGTGTATTAGTCAACTAGTCGAAGACTATTAGTCGACTATGACTCTAATATTTCGACTGGAAACACTTAATCAATTTATTCCAAAGCAATAGTCAATAAGCTAATCAACAATTACTCGACTAATTCCTCAACCTCAGTCGACTTAAACTCCAATTAGTCGACTGGAATATTTCTAAACTCCAGAAAAATCACATTTTAGCCTAAATGTAGATCATGATGATGTATTCCCAGATGGAATTGCATATTTGCCTAATATTTTGACCATTTTGTTGTGTTAGTGTATGCAGAAAATTACAATCAACCAATAGAATTCAAATCACACATACCAAGTTTTAATTTAATGTTCACAAACATTTCTTCTTTAAGAGGTTTTGTAAATATGTCAGCCAATTGATCATTAGAAGATACATGTTTCAAACAAATGTCACCTTTCAAACAATGATCACGTATAAAGTGATGTCTAATCTCGATATTCTTTGTTCTACTATGCAAAATTGGATTTTTACTCAAACAAATTGCACTGATATTATCACAATAAATTGGGATATTTTTAACCACAATACCATAATCAAGCAATTGATGTTTAAGCCAAAGAACTTGGGCACAAGCACTTCCAGCTGCTACATATTCAGATTCAGCAGTGGAAATAGCTACACTTACTTGTTTTTTACTAACCTAAGAAATCAAAGATGATCCTAAGAAATGACATAAGCCACTAGTGCTTTTTCTATCTACCCTACAACCACCATAATCAGCATCACTATAGGCATACAAGTCAAAAGAATCACAAATAGGATACCATAAACCATGATTAATAGTTTTGCTAAGATATCTAAAAATTCTTTTGCAAGCACTCAAATGAGAAATTTTGGGACAAGATTGAAATCTAGCACAAAGACACATAGCAAACATTATATCTGGTCTAGAACCAGTTAAATATAAAAGAGAGCCGATCATACCTCTGTAAAACTTTTGATCAACATCCTCTTCATGTTCAGATTTTTCCAAGACCAGATTTGATGCCATAGGTGATGCTACAACTTTGTATCCTTTCATGTTGAACTTCTTTAGAAGTTCTTTTGCATATTTGGATTGGTGAATGAAGATCCCATCTTTGAGTTGCTTGATTTGTAACCCAAGAAAGAACTTGAGTTCTTCCATCATGCTCATTTCAAATTCACTGTGCATTAAGTCACTAAATTCTTTGCACAAAAATTCATTAGTAGCACCAAAAACAATATCATCAACATAAATTTGACAAACTAACATATCTTGATCAACATGTTTTATGAATAAAGTATTATCAACCTTACCACGAATATAACCATTTTGAGTTAGAAAAGTACTTAACCTTTCATACCAAGCCCTAGGTGCTTGCTTTAATTCATAAAGTGCCTTCTTGAGCTTGTAGACATAATCCGGATGTTCATGATCTTCAAAACCTGGTAGTTGTTTAACATATACTTCCTCCTGAATGTATCCATTGAGAAACGCACTTTTGACGTCCATTTGATTTAATTTGATCCTCTTATGCGATGCAAAGGCACAAAATAATCTGATTGCTTCCAATCAAGCCACTGGTGCAAATGTTTCATTATAATCAAGTCCTTCTTCATGATAAAACCCTCGAGCTACTAATCTTGACTTATTCTTGATTGCTTCACCATTCTCATCATACCTTATCCTATTTACCCACTTGACTCCAATAATGGTTTTGTCCTTTGGTGGAGCTACCAAGTCCCATACATTATTCCTCTTGAATTGATTAAGTTCTTCTTGCATAGCCAACAACCAATTTTCATCTTCAAGAGTCTCTTTTATGTTCTTGGGTTCCACTAGTGAGATGAAAGATGAATTGCTCATGTGTTCATAAATTTTCCTCCTTGTTCTTAAACCATCATTCAAGCTGCCAATTACTTGCTCCATAGGATGATTCTTTGCTTTTGCCCATGTTTTAGTGCTTGGTACATGATCTTCTTCATCTAAATTTTCTTTTTCAACATTGGATTCTTTTTCTTCAACCTCATTTCCCAAATTTCCTACGTCATCATCAAAACAAACCTTCCTCGGGGGTGAAATTATATCATCGAATTTAACATGAATATTTTCTTCAACACTCCTAGTTCTATTATTATAGACTCTAAATGCCTTACTAGTTAGTGAATAACCAAGAAACACGCCTACATCAGATTTTGAATCAAAATTTCCTAAGTTGTTCTTTCCATTATTATGAATAAAAACTTTGCAACCAAAAGGATGAAAATATGATATATTGGGTTTCTTACCTTTCCATAACTCGTATGGTGTCTTGTTTTTGTCTCGTCTAAGATGCACTCTATTGATGACATAGCACGCGGTATTGATTGCCTCCACCCAAAAGGATTTAGGAATATTGTATTCATTCAACATTGTTCTACTCATTTCTTCAAGTGAGCGATTCTTTCTTTCTACTACACCGTTTTGTTGTGGTGTTCTTGGTGTTGAGAAATTGTGCTGCATTCTATATTTTTCACAAAGCCTTTCGAATGGTTCACAATCAAACTTACCTCCATGGTCGGTTCTAATTGCAACAATTGTCAAATTCTTTTCATTTTAAACCAACCTACACCACTTAGTAAACTCGTTAAAAGTATCACTTTTATTTGTAAGAAATCTCACCCAAGTAAATCTTGAAAAAATATCAACAATAATAAGAACATATAATTTACCACTTAGACTAGCATACCTAGATGGTCCAATTAAATCCATATGAACAAGTTCAAGAATTCTAGATGTACAAATTTCTTTGGTTTGAAAGATTCTCTAACATGTTTGCCTTTCAAATTAAATAAGATTCACACAAGTGGTCTTTAACAAATTTTATCTTAGGCAAACCTCTTACAATATCATTTTTAGAGAGTTTAGAAATTAAAGGCAATGGTGCATGTCCTAACTTTCTATGCCATAAAAATGCATTTTCTTCTAATGTCACCAAACACTTTTCATTAAAAGCACTATCATCATGTAAATCAACAATATATGTATTTCTATGTCTCAAATCAATCAAAGCAACATTTTCATCTTTCTTAACCATACAATGAGATGATTCAAATGTCACATTAAAATTCATATCATACAGTTGAGAGACACTTAACAAATTATGTTTCAAGCCATCAACAAGTAAAACATTGTCAATGGTAGGCAAAGGTTCCTTACCCACGTTACCAACACCAATGACTTTACCTTTTTTGTTATCTCCAAATGTGACAAATCCTTGATTCCTTAGTTGGATTTCTGCAAATAAACTCTTGTCTCTACTCATATGCCTTGAACATCCACTATCAATGTACCATGTGCTTGGTGGATTTTTGTTTCTTGCTTATATCTACAACAGAAACATTCTTTCTTCTTATTGGTACCCAAGCCATTTTGGGTCCATTTTAGTTAGTCATATAAATCATATTAGGAACTAGTGTACCTTTTTTCACCCAAATTTTCTTCATATTAATACATCTCCTAATACTTTTACATGCAATTTCTATATGACCATCTTTTAAACATCTAGCACATTTAGCATGTTGGACCCCGAATTTTCAGTGGAAATATCAAAATGGAATATGAGTTTATGTATGGCTTTGAATTATGAATTGGTATATAGATGGTTGTGAAATTAGAATGTGAACTAAGTTTGGATGATGAGTTGAGAAACCTTAAGCATAAACCATGGTTATATATGTAAGATAGGATGTTTGGTGAATGATAAGGGGTTAATGAATATGAGAGTATATGAATTGAGGTTGAGTGTTGAATGGATTCCAATTGGAAGTTAAATTGCTTTGAATGATGTTGTAATAGAGAAAGTGAAGTTGGGAAAATGTTAAGTTTTGTATGAGGATAAAAATGAGTATGTTGATTCAAGGGAAATTTTAGAATAATTGAGATAGAATTAGACAAAGTTGTCTTCTTTGAAGTTGGAGCTTGTTCTCTTATCTTTCCAACGATAATAATTATGCAAGATTTCGAGATCGGAGTTGAGATTTATGCTAGTTACAAGCTATGATGTCGTGGTAATCGAAATTTCCGAACCTTTAGAGTTTGTGACGTGATCTCGGGCTCGAAAAGGTTGATTTTAGGTAAGACATGAGTAAAGGGGAAGTTAGGATGGGTTTAGGACCCTTTGGAGGGGTCTTGGAGGGTAAAAATTTTGCTATACCCGAAGGATACACGGCCTGCCCATGTGAATTTACACGGGCTGTCTAAATCCAGGCGCAGGAGACAGCCACACGAGAAGGTTACAAGGTGCATGCTACCGATCACAGAATTTTACACGGTCCGTGTACCCCCATAACGTTCGAATTTTAAATTTTGGCCTTCATGAAAGTTGTAGCCCTAGATGTCTACTTTCTAACCGTCTAAGAACAAAGTCAATCCGACATCTATAATGAAAGTTATGGCATTTGTGCCAAAATATGTTTTATAGGAATCAGAACATGAACGTGTTGAGTTTGTCGGGTCATAACTCCTTCGTTCGACCTCCGATTGAGGTGATTCTTGAGGCGTTTGATTCCTAAGACATGTATCTATCTCTCCATGAAAATTTGTATTATTTGGAGTTGAATTGAAAAAGTTTGATTGAATCTTATGATAATCGGAACAATTTGCTTCCTTCCGATTTTGCTATCTTCCTTCCTCATTCGACTTTTGTCCGATTGACTTGATTTTCAAAGCGTTGGATTCCTAAGACAATGAATTTCATTTTATGAGATATTTGTGAATTTTTGAGATTAAATTAAGGGTGATTAATTTAATCAAAGTGAGTGAGATAATTATCCGAACATGGTTCAGTATTTTGAGAAATTCGGGATCTGTAGAGATCCAATTGAAGTGATTATTGAGGTAAAATAAAATTGAGACATGGGGCTACAATTCATATGAAGGAAATAAATTTCAATTTTTCCCCTAAGATTTTTAATTTATGAATGGAAGTTCGGATTAGTGTGCAGTTTTTGGGTTAGGAACATCTGAAAGTATTTTGAGCATGACTTTTGCTCTGGAAATCGAAATGATGTGATTCTTGTTTTGGATTAAACTAGAGAAATAGATCTACAATTGTTATGAAGACATCAAATGTCAATTTTGGGATTAAGAATGTAAATTTTTGGATGGAAATAATGTGCTGGAAAAATGAGTTAGCATAAGATATACCCGAAATGTTTTGGGCATAACTTTTGGTGTAGTGCTCGAAATTGGATGATTCTTGAGGCATTATGAAATTAAGACAATGAGGAACAATTCTCTAGAAGAAAGTTTTGACTAATTCCTTCAATTGGATGGTGAAAATAATGTCCTAAAGTAAGCTCAAATGAAAATGAATTCAGGGGCAGTTTTGGAAGCCCACTTTAAGAGGTAAGAGTTTAGCCTTGCATGGGAGGGCAATTTGGACAATTAACCCTCATTTAATGAGCTGGCACTATATAAGAGAGTGTCTTTCATTTGGAAGAGAAGGAGCCCACGAAAATTAGAGAAAGAAGGAAAGAAAGAAAATGAAAGAGAGAAAGGAGATGGAGTTTCGGTGGAGAGAAAAAGAGGAGTTGCTAGGGCTTGATTTTTCAAGGGCTTCAAGGGTGATTTTCAAGTGGTTCAAGAAGGGAAAAACGTGAAGGATGAAGAGAGCTTCATCTTGAGCCAAGCAATGTCGAAAATGGAGAAAGAAAAAGGTAAGAGAACCTTATGAGCTTTGAGATTTTCTTGAGTTTTTGGTTGTGTTAGCATGGAAATGATATGGGCTTGTTAATTCCATGATCAATTTTGGAGATTTCATGTTGAAATTGATTTAATTTTGGATGATAAATTAATTAGGATTTATGCCCAATTGTATGATTTGGAGATTTTGGAAGTTCTTGATTTAGATATCTTGATATGAGTATGAGTTTGTGATTTATGTAATCAATTTTGAAAATCATGATTCTTATGATGTTGAATTTGGGTGAATTGATTTAGGGAAATTTAAATAGGAAGAAAGGAAGAAGCAATGGTCAATTGAAGCTAAGGACAAGCTTATAGCATCGATTCGAGGTGGGTTTCATGTTTATAGTTGAATAATAAGCCATTAAAGATTTTCCCAAATTGAGAGAATAAAATGATTTCAAATATTTTATGATTGTGCATATATTGTTTTAAAATGATTTAAAGAATTGGTTTATATGTGTTCATATACTCCATGAATTGGATTTGAATGGCTATGAGCATGCAAAAATGCATTGTGATGTGTTATGTTATGTTATGTTATGCATTGAGAAATATATGACACTTTGATGAGAATTGAATTGTGATGAGATTATGCTATGTATTTGAGCATGACATTGTGATTTATTGGAAAGAAGAAAAAGAATATGAAAAGCATGAAAGCATTTCATTTCAATGAAATGAGTTTGATCATTGTTTATGTGCTTTGTTTGGGCGAGAGAGGAACCGTTTCGTAAGTCACGTGCACGTTGACAAAAGCCTTCTCCCGACTGGCCGCTTGTGTCACACGAGATCTGAAAATAGGCTCGTTTCGTTTACGGAGTAAACTTCAGTTTCTCTATTTTGTTCACGGAACCCTCGAGCCAATTGATTGTGCATTTGCATATTAATGTGCTAAGCTATGCTTTGGATTGAATTGTATTCAAATATGTGTTATGAGATGATGTATTGCATTATGAAATTGTGATTTTTGAACAAGTTGATACATTTATGTTTTGCGGATTATGGATTTCAATACATGACAAAAATTTGAGAAACGAGGATTTTATGGATTTTCAATAAGAAATTTCTATGGCAGTAAACTTTTGAACGGTTTTGCTTATGATTGATTATAAACCTGTTACACACAGGCTTTTTAAGCTCACCCCCCCTTCATTCCCATCCACAGGTGATGAGAAGAAGATTGGGTGAAAGAAAATGAGAGATTTTGTTTGTATGAGTTCTTATTGAACTATTGTTAAGTTTAGATGTTGTTGATAAATTGAGAATTATGGTGCATTGTGTACTTTGGATTTTGATAATTGGAAATTGTACATGGCTTGGAAGGCCATTAATGTAATGTAAGCGTTTAGTTCATGATGTATTTGGATTTTGGAATTGTATAAGAACTTGTGTATGGTTATGATAGATGAGAATGATTGGGTTGTGTAAGGAATTGATTTATAAAGTTGTGTCTGAATTGTATTGCATTATGAGATTTGTGTACTAGTTTGAGGATTGTGTATTTGAGCTGAATTATAAAAGTGAGTTTTAAATCCTACGTGTGCAGGTTTTGGGTTAGCTTAATATAGCCGTTATGCTGCCCGATTTTTGTAGGGTAGTATAGTGGTATATGTACTAAGTGTTTATTGGCAAATAAAAAGAATGACAAGTTTTGAATTTATTGATGAGATGTGGTTTGAACATGAAGAATCAAGTAAGTGGGATTTTGTTTAGAATGAATTTCCAAAAAGGGAAATAATATTGTTTTGATTAGTATGAGCTTTGAATAAAGATGAATAAGAAGAGAAGGAATGAAAAATAAGAAAAAGAAAAATTTGCACGGAATCGGATAGATTAAGTTTAAGGTTTCCAACGCAACGCGATAAGCTATCTAAAATGTTTGTTTACGGATGTCGGAATTTGTTTAAGATCGAATAAGCAATTTGTTTGCTTTGATCCAATTCGCTTTCGATTCATAATTGATTTGTTTTGATTCACTTCGATCTATGATTCGTTCATTTCGCTTTGTGATCAATCGTTTTATTTGTTCCGCCTCTTTGTGATTCGTTTCGCTTTGGCTTCCATTTTTGGGTTGGGGCGTCGGTCTCAGGATCGGGTCCCAACATAGCAACTTTTCCATCTTTAGTGAATTTAGAAATCAAGGAACAATCTCTATCAAAGGGTCATATTCTAAACCATGTTTAGAAATTGAATATCTTTGTAAAGACAACATCTTTTCAAAATTTTCATTTCCATTGGCAAATTTACCAACCACATATGAAAACTCTTTTCTAAGTCTATCAAGTTCATTAGTTAGTTTTTCTTTTTCAGCTAAGCATGTAGAATGGTCTTCCTTGTAGCATTCTAAGTCATCGATAGGTTCAAGCAAATCATTATTTTCAGCCACAAGATCTTTTATTTTTCTTCTCAATTTCTTGTTGATTTCAATAGCTTCTTCAAAATCAATTTGTAAAGAAGTAAATGAATCTCTAAGATCTTGATCAATGATCATTACCTCATCTTCATCATCACTTGTTAAGGAGCTATTTTCCATAAGAGCTAAGTTGTTTTCATCATTGCTTTGGTATGCTTCCTCATCATCACTCCAAGTGGCTACAAGACTAGCTTTCTTCTTTCCTTTGTCATATTTGTCATTTTTTTGGAGAAAGGAAGAGCTTTTGCACTCTTTAGCATGATGTCCTTTTTTTTCACATTTCCAACACTCTTCATTGCTTTTCTTTTCTTCATAACTTTTGGTCTTTCTTTCCATGGTGTACTTCTTTCTTTCTTCATTTCTTCCACCACGTAATTCTCTCTTCTTATTCTTGAGTAGTCCTTTGAACTTTCTCAAGTTTCTAGCATACATTACTAGTTCTTCATCTTCTTCCTCCTCATCTAACTCTTCATCACTTTCATCAAGAGAAAAAGCATTAGCTTTTAAAGCAATTGACTGTTGTGACTTACCTCTTCCTCCTCTTGATCTGAGAATGATCTCATAGTTAATGAGTGATCCCACCAAGGCATTGAATTCCAATCGATTGAGATCTTTAGACTCCATAATGGCTGTGACTTGTGAGTCCTATTCTTTCGGCAATGAACGTAGAATCTTTTTCACCTTCTCGATATCCGTCATGTGTTTTCCAAGATTTCCTAATCCATTGATAATTTCTACAAAACGATCAAGCATAGTAGAAATAGACTCACCTTCTTTCGTGACAAACATTTCATAGTCATGGAGAAGCATGCTGATCTTTGTTTCTCGAACTTTGTTGGTTCCTTTGTGAGTGATGCGAATCTCTCCCACATTTCTTGAACGCTAGTGCATGTGTTCACTCAATTTCTCTCCTCAACAGTGAGAGCGCAATATATCAACTTCATAGCTTTTGCTTGCTTCCAATCATTGTCGTCATATTCCATCTTTACCTCACCATTTTCATTTAATGGAACATGTGGACCGAAGATGATGATCATCCAATACTCCACTCCCTCGCTTATAATATGATATTTCATAGGATTTTTTCAAAAAGAGTAGTTAGTACCATTAAACAAAGGAGGGCAATTATTAGTGTTACCTTCTTCCGCTAGGTTGTTGTGTGTCAAACTTAGCGCCATCCTTGAATTTTTCTGCTCTAATACCAATTGAAAATGATCTAGAAGGGGGTTGAATAGATCTTTTAAACTCTTTCGCAAAGTGCTACAAAAAAAAACAGAGAATTAGAACACACAAAATAAACAATCAAAATTGAAATATAAAAGAGTAGGAAAGAAAGACAAACATTGTTTTTATAGAGGTTCGGTGCTAAGACCTACGTCCTCTACCTAAGCTCCCACTTAGGATTTTGGCAAAACACTTTACTACACACTTTTTAGTTCAGTGTGAACTTTTTAACACCACTTGATTTCCGGCTTAAGCTACACTTTACAATCGATCTGTTTTTCGGCACAAATCTTACCTCCCAAGTGATTTTCTTCTAATCACTCAACTCAAAATAATCACAATGATTGAAAATTGAAATGCTAATGCTCAACCACCATTGGTCCTACAAAATAATCTAACCCATCAAAGGTTTTCTTTTAAAGTTAAATTAGTCTTAATTCAATACTGAAATTCGAGTTGTGATCATTTCGATATTCTTGATTGACGTTATAACGTGCCAAAATAGTAATCATCATAAAAGGAGAAGAATTCGTCTGGATATATAGAACCTTAAAGATGTATCCCTTCGAACAAAAGTAACGGGAAAATTGTGAGCCCTCAAATACAGACATGGACTGATGCTCACTGCCCTTTCCGTGTGTTTGACGTTTGTTCCTGTGAATGGCAAGTAAAGAATAAAAGATTCGTTGGTCCGTAGTTATTCGTCTAAGAATTTGGGATAAGGAACTCAACTTTGTAGGTGAGTTTGTAGCTCTTTTCCACAGCATGAAATCCTCTATTCTAGTTACAGTCTTTCAATTCTATTATATTAAATTCCCTCCAAATATTTATGTAGATCTCACATAAATGTATGGATAAAAATTAATGAAACGTGACAGGAACATCATAACAGGAACAGAAGATATATTTCTTTTTTTTGTCGGTGTGAATTGTGCGTACCAACAGATGTTTTTGTAACCTTTACCGAGGTCTTACTACTGGTCATAATTATATATTGTAAATGAAGTTATAACAAAATTATAATTATCATATTTATATTGTATTTATATATTGCTTATAAATGTTTCTACTCGCTGCTTTATTAAGATTGGACATTAATAAAACGTAAAAAGAATTATTCAGCTACAGTAAATGAGATGCACTAATTTCGAAAACGGTTTGAAGGATACGATAAGATAAGGATCAAGTTTCGAAATAATCTATACAAATTATAATTCCGTTTTATTATAATTTATACGTTAATCATTTTATAGAATTAAAATGATCTTGATTTTTGAAGAATCAAAATACGAAAAAGTTTTTTCATTAATCCACTACGATCAAAATCTAATCAAATCTCGAATTCGCAACACTAAGATATCGGGAAAATTGCTAGTTAGAATAGTAAATAACAATATTGAGTGACATTGACTAATACATTTTTAAGCTTCGCGACTCTTTTTAATAACAAATATTAGCAAAAGTGATAACTATAATTTTTTCTTTTATTATAGTTAATCTTTTATTTCAGTGCTTCTATTTTGTTAGTCCTTTAATTTTAATCTTTTTTTTTTATTTAGGTCTCTTTCTTCTGCTAACTATTTTGATAAGAAAAAGTTACGTGATCACCTAACTATCTAAATGTCAACTCAGATTAACACTTCACAATGTTTACATGGCTATGTGAAAATTTACTCACATCAATTTCAAAAATAATTCTTACTCTTATTTTGTTCTAGATTTCATATGTAATAGCATAATTTTACTACTTCTTCCTATAACACCAGATTTGTCATCTTATTTATAAGTCTTTCTTTAAGTTAATTTAGGAAATTCATGAAGACTAAATTATTATACAAATGTGGTGTTGAAGCCACCGTAAAAGTTTCAAGTACAGCTCATAATTCCAGAACATAATCATAACTTATGGGTTGTTTAATCTCAGAAAAATAAATAAATAGACGTGATTTCTTTAGTTGACTAGATTTTCTAACTTGTTAATGTGAGGTTTTACAAAGAAAAGTACAATATTAAGAGAATGAAACCTCTTAATAAAGAAAACCACAATATGGTTAATTTTGGGATTATTTTTTGAGTTAACTGTTGCTCATCTTCCTCTTAACAAAACAAAAGTCAAGTATTTGCTTTAGTGAAGTAAAAAAAGTATAAGAATTCGAATAAAGGAATGAGAAGAAAGAGTTTAAAAAGCAAATTGGCATTGATCTTGCTTTATTTTTTAAGCCTTAATTTTATATTTCCTTAATCAAGTTCTATGTAATGTATTATGAAATGTAAGATGTGCAAGCTAATAGTATTAATTTTGTTTTTGTGGACTGTCAATGTAAAGTATATGCTATCAATATATTACCTTCACGAATTTAATGAATATGATATTGAAAAATGTTGTTCAAATAAATATAGACAAAGTTTTTTTTTCTCTTAACATAAATAACTGATTAGCGAGAACCAGGGTGCTTTCTTGAAGGATTGCCATGTTGGCGATAATATTATGATCATCTAAGAACTCTTTAAAGATACTCCCAATCTAATTCTAGTCCAAATTGTAAAATGAAAATCGACTTTTATAAAGCATTTGATAGTATCAACTTGGAATTCCTTGAGATCATGCTCTAAGCTCTTGGATTTACAAACATCTTCATCAACTGGTTAAAGCAATGAATAACCACAGCCTCTCTAGTTGTTCTTATTAATGGGACCCTAACGAAATACTTTCAAGCAGCTAGGCTTACGACAGGGGGATCCACTATCCCCTTATCTCTTCATCCTCCGTATGGAAGTTCTAAGGTCCATAATCAAACATGAAGTGCAGCTTAGCCCAAGCTTTAGATATCATTCAAAATGTAAGAAAATTGCTTTACTCAATGTTAGCTTTACCGACGACCTTCTTCTTTTTTGCAAAGCTCAGATGAATTCTATTACCACTTTCATAAAGGTGCTTGACATCTTCATGGAAAAATCTGGATTACATACCATTCTTGATCAGAGTCGCTTTATCATATCTAAAGTTGTCATTGATCTCAATCCATACATTACATAAGCTACTGGAATGACCTCCACCAATCCCCTTATAATGTATCTGGCCTTCCTTTCACAAAGCGTCTTAACTATTGTTAGAGGATAAGGATTAGCACGAGATATCAACCCAATATCCTTACTTGATCGCAGCAGTTAACACAATCGAATATTGTTAGCATAACAAACTTAGATAAGAAGATAGATAGAATTATTTTTGTATTTCAAATGATGTATCGACTGTATAAATACACACACTACTGTATACAACAAGTAAGCTTCAATAACATCAAAATACATTGCGTAATCTTTGACTTGGTATCAGAGCCAAATATGGAGGCTTCACCATCTTCCCACTCTTCTTCAAAGCAAACCACTGATTCAACCCAGTGCAAACCCATTGCTTCTTCTATCTCTTCTACCCTTCCCTTTGTACAACAAACCTTCTCTGTCAAACTAAACTCCACCAATTATATCTCGTGGAAAACACAATTCAATCCGATTTTAAAGGGCTATAGGCTCACTGGCCACATTGATGGCTCAATATCTGCTCCTCCAAACCAGATTCATAGTACCGAAATAATGAAATGGAAGACAATCCAGCATATCTTCTTTGGGAACAAAAAGATCAAAAATTGCTTAGTTGGATCTTATCTTCTTTAACTGAAGAGGTTTTTCCTTATGTTAATGATGTGGAAACATCGTATGATGCTTGGCAGACACTTAAGAAATCTTTTGGTTTTGGATCTAGCTCCAGATAGATTCAATTGCTCTTGGCATTGCAAGATCTCTCCCTTGATGTCAAATCGATGTTGGAGTTTTTGAAGGAAGCTAAACAGATTCGTGATCAACTGGCAGTCGCTGGTATGTCTTTGGGCAAAGCTGAGTTTAATGCGAATATCTTTCGCTCCCTTCCTCTCGAGTATCATTCTATTATGGCAGTCCTATCCTCCAAAGGAGATCACGCCGACTTTCATGAGTTGTCTGGTCACTTAATCTCTCATGAAACTCTGTTGAAAAGTTCGAAACATTACTTAGAGGTTGTTTTTAACGTTGCAAAATTTGGAAATTCAGGCTTTGAAAATTCTAGTTCCAAGCCTTCTAACAAACCTACTCAGTCCAAACCATTCTCCAAAGGACAACAACGACAGCAAAAAAGTTTCACAAGAAATATTTTAAGAACCCATGTCAAATTTGTGGTCTTAACAATCATCAAGCTAAATGGTGTCATCATCGGTTCATCAAAGACTCTGATCGTCCCATAGCCAATTTGAATACTGCTCCGATTTCTCATGCCTCATCTTCGGAGTGGCTAGCAGATTCAGGTGCTAATCAACATATCACTCCTAACCTGAGTACTCTTCAAATTGCTGATGATTATCAAGGTACGGATACTGTCACCATTGGTAATGGTTATAGCCTGCCTATTCAACATATTGGTCATCTTGCTTTGCCATCTGCTGGTAAAGATTTGTATTTACATAATATCTTACACGTGCCTGCTATTAAACGGAATTTACTCTCCATTTCTAAATTTGCCAAGGACAATCATTGTTTCTTTGAGCTTCATGATGATCATTTCACTGTGAAGGATCGGTTAACCAGGAAGGTACTATTGTGAGGCTCAGTTGAAAATGGGTTGTACAAGTTGCCTGGTTTCAAACACATCCTGCGTAGTTCCTCTCCTCAATCTTTTGTGGCATCCACAGCAACTTTGGCTGATTGGCATGCTAGTCTCGGGCATCCCTCTTATTCTTATATTGTTTATCTTGTCAAGAAATTTCATTTACCTTGTTCTCCAATAAAACCACCAACTCAACAATGCTCATCGTGTTGTTTGGGTGAAATGAGTCGTCTCTCTCTCCCTTGTACTGGCACAGTGACTCATGAGCCATTAGCCTTGGTTCATTCTGATGTATGGGGGCCTTCTCCAAATTTGGCATTCAATGGAGAAAAGTACTTTGTTATTTTCTTTGATGATTGTACTAAATTTACATGGTTATTTCCAATTCGACAGAAAAGTGATGTTATTCATATATTTATTGATTTTCACAAGTTGGTTGAACGTATGTTTCAAAGGCCTTTAAAGGCTCTTCAATCTGATTGGGGTGGTGAGTATCGAGCTATCACCAATTACCTCCGCCAATGTGGTATTGAGCATCGTGTTGCTTGTCCCTATACTCATGAGCAAAATGGTATTTCTTAATGCAAAATACGTCACGTGGTTGATACTGGGTTGTCATTGTTGGCTCATTCTGGTGTTCCTTTTCGGTTTTGGTCTCATGCTTTCTTAGCCGCAGTGTATCTTATTAATCGTCTTCTAACACTAGTGCTATCCAATCTCAGTCCATTTCAGAAGTTGTTTGAGCATCCTCCTGCTTATGGATTTCTTCGCATTTTGGGTTGCACTATCTATCCTTTATTACGTCCATATAATAGGCACGAATTCAGTTTCAGGACGATAGCATGCATCTTTTTGGGCTACTCTCGCTGTCATCAAGGATATTTGTGCTTTGACCCCAACACTAATCGGGTTTATATCAGCCGACATGCAAAATTTGATGAAGCTCGTTTTCTCTACAAAGAGCTAGCTCATTGACAATCTCCTTCATCTATTCTTGGTCCTGCTACTATAGCTGGTGATTTTGCCCCTTGGCTTACGATCACCTCTCCAATGCCTATTTCATCTCCTCAACTTTCGGGCCAAGCATCTAGTTCTGTTCCCTTGGTTGCTACTCCTTGTTTGGATTCATCCACTAACTCTGATGGTTCATTTCCTACCCATGGCGACACTCGTGTACCGTCTCCAGCCTCCCGTGTCTCGTGCGCTACATCTAGCTCTCCTGTTGGCTCAATGCCTTTGTCTGCTAGTCCTTCTATTGCATGTGAAATTGCTAATGATCCATTGCCATCGGGTGGGGGCTATCATGCTATAGTTCTTCATCCTCATCCTAAAAAGAAAGAATTGCATCTGGTTGTGAAGACGCAGAAGTGCACAAGCGTGCCTGATATTTCAGAACCCTCTTGCTTCTCCAAGACGGTGAAACTTTCTAATTGGAGGGCCGCCATAAGCGCTGAAATCACTGCTTTAATTAAACATGGTATTTGGGATTTAGTTCCTCGACCGCCTACAGCTAATATTGTTGGGAATAAATGGGTATATAAGCTCAAACGTAATTTCGATGGTTCAATTGAGCGTTGCAAGGCCTCATTAGTCGCTAAGGGGTATACTCAGTAGGAAGGAGTGGACTATATTGCCACCTGTACTCCGGTGATCAAAGCTACCACCATCCGTACTGTGTTAGCTCTTGCTGTTTCTAATGGTTGGTGTCTCAATCAGTTAGATATCTCCAATGCTTTCTTGCATAGCTCCCTTGATGAGGATATTTACATGGCCCAACCTCAGGGGTTTGTTGATCATTTTCCAAATTATGTGTGTAAATTGCGCAAATCGATCTACGATCTCAAGCAGGCACCTCGTGCCTGGTTCCAACGCTTGAGCTCATTTTTGGAAAGTATTGGTTTTAAAGGCTCACATACTGATTCATCTCTTTTTATTTACAACTATGATCGTGTTGTGTTATATTTGTTGGTCTATGTTGATGATATTGTCATCACGGGTAGTAGCACTTCACACGTTCACGAGTGTGTGGCTAAACTTAAGGCTGAGTTTGAGTTACGTGATCTAGGTGCTCTTGCGTACTTCTTGGGCATTGAAGTTATTCGCATATGTTCTGATATTTTCTTAACTCAAAGAGGTATTTAACTGATCTACTTCATCGTACGCATATGCACGGTGCCAATGGTGTCAACACCCCGATGTTGTGTACAGCCAAATATACACTTCAGGATGGCGATCCCTTGGATAATCCAGAATTATACTGCACCACTGTGGGTTCTCTTCAGTATGCCTGTCTCACCAGACCTGACATTGCCTTTTCTATTAATAAGTTGTTCCAATTTATGTCTGTTTCGATGACGGTACACTGGGAGGCTTGTAAACAATTGCTTCGTTATATCAAGGCCACCATTAATCAAGGTCTTATTTTTACCAAATCTTCCACAACTCAACTCTAGGCTTTCACCGATGCTGACTGGGCTGGTGGACAGGATGACAGGTGTTCTACTGGCGAATTTGCTATTTAATTGGGCAAGAACTTAATTAGTTGGTCTTCCAAGAAGCAACCAACAGTTGATCGATCGTCCATGGAGGCTGAATATCGTTCACTTGCCAATACCACCGCTAAACTGATTTGGTTACGATCACTCTTGAAAGAATTGGGTCAATCCGTTGCTAAACAAGACATCCTTTGGTGTGACAATGGGAGCAACTTTCTTAGCTCATAATGCGGTGTTTAAGGAGCGTACAAAGCATGTCGAGGTCGATTTCCATTTCGTTCGCGAGCAAGTGAAGTCTGGGTTTAAATCAGTTCAGCATTGCAACACCAAGGATCAACTTGCTGACATCTTCACCAAGCCATTGCCTACCGCTCGATTTCAAGATCTAAAATCCAAGCTCAGGGTTTCTTGCATCGACCCTGAGCTTGCAAGGGGATGTTAAAGGATAAGGATTAGCACGAAATATCAGCCCAATATCCTTACCTGATCGCAGCAGTTAACACAATCGAATATTGTTAGCATAACAAACTTAGATAAAAAGATAGATAGAATTATTTTTGTATTTCAAATGATGTATCGACTGTATAAATACACACACTACTGTATACAACAAGTAAGCTTCAATAACATCAAAATACATTTCGTAATATTTGACTAATTGATAAGAACTTTAGGAGAGCCACATCCCAAAAGCTAACTTACGAGGGTAGAGAGCCCAAAGTCCTTATAAATCCCATTTCAAATTTGTATTTAATCAATATGGGATTCAAGTCCCATATCTTGCAATTAGATCAAACCGTAACATTCATCCCCCCATAAGGACCAATGTCCTCATTGGTCACGGCCATGTTGGTCACGGTTGACACTTTTCAGGTCACTACTCCATGGGTCACCACTTTGAGATCCTTGTTGGTCACGGTCACGTTAGCCACGGCTGACACTCTCAGGCCACCACTCCAAAACCAGCTATGATACCAATTGATAAGGACTTTAGGAGAGTCACACCCTAAAAGCTAGCTTATGAGGATAGAGAGCCCAAAGTCCTTATAAATCCCATATCAATTTTGTATTTAATCAATATGGGATTCAAGCCTCATACCTTGCAATTAGATCAAACCGTACTATCAAGAATGCTTACCTCTTATTGAACGTATCTAGAGATGAGTCAACTTATGGGCTAATAAAAGTCTTTCATAAGCAGGTCAACTCCAACTTATTCAATAAGTGCTTTGCATGTATACTAGAGTTCCCATGTATTCCTCTCCCAAATCCTTATCAAAACCATTGAAAGGTTATTTAAGATTTTTTTGTGGAGCCATACGGATGGTACCCAAGGTGTAGCAAAGGTTCGATGGATTGATGTTTGTCTCCCTAAAAAAGAAGGTGGCATGAATATCTCCTTCAACAAAGTCACAAACTAAGTTTCGATTCTTAAACGTCTATGGTGGATCTTGTAAGATAAACAGTCACTGTGGATTTGATGGTTGCACTCTTATTTCATTAGAGGCCGAAGTACCTGGAAATTAAGAAATAACTCATCTCAATCTGATTTCTTTAATCGATTACTTACACTGAGAGATATGGTTCAAAAGGATATCACCAATGACCCAGGCACTGGTCTAAGCTCAGCCGTTGTAGTCTGTTGGAAAGGCCATCTGATTCATTCCCTTAGTAGCAAAATCACCAAGGAACTCTTACGAAGAAGACAAACTGAGGTCGTCTGGCACACTATTGTATGGAACAAGGCACTTACTCCTCAGGTCTCATTTATTCTTTGGCTTGCTATCCAAAACAAACTGACTACAGTAGATAGATTACCTTATCTGTAAGTATATCGAACTTACCCCCTGTGTCAACTCAATGATGAAACGTTTGATCACCTCTTCTTCATTTGCCCTTTTAGCCTTCCCATATGGTAAAGGATTATGAGACAATGTCAATGGATTAATCCTAGTATTACCATACTAGAAATTCTGCAAAGTCTATTCGCCGAACCAGCTTGCTCCTGACTTCTTCAATGTTCGTTTATAATAGCTTTGGGAACTTATGTATACACTCTATAGAAGGAAAGCAATCATAGGCGGTTCACTGATCAAAGTTCCGCCACAGAAACTGTTCAGTTGACCATCATCAGATATATCTATGAGCTACTAATTGTCAAGAATCTACGCCAACATGTCATAACAGACATATTTTCATCCTTTAACAACTGAACACATGTCTATTTGATTCTCTACTTTAAGTACCATGTAATCCTTTTCTAACATATTTAAGCAAAGGTGTAAAGGGTCCAACCCTGAACATTTTTCCTATATTATATAAATTCCATTTTCCTTTTCAAAAAAAAATTGTTAAACTTATTACAATTATTTTTCTCTTGGTTGGTGAATTTACTAGTTGAGTTAAATCCAATTTTCTTGTTCTGAATCGCATGGACCTTAATTATTAGTTGTCCCTTTACTAGTTCTTTTATCTATTTTCTTTTCTTAGGCACATCTAAATAACTTTACATAATATTGGTTTGATATAATTGTAATCGTTATTTAATTTTGAATGAAGTAACAGATATAAATATAATTTTGTATTGTTATAACCTCACCTGATAGTGCTTCATACTATGTCTTTATTAAAATGTCATCATAATAGTCAATCCAAAAATATTTAATTTCAATTAGTTAAGAAACGAAGTTAAAAATATTTAAAAGAGGTAGTTCAATGACATTAAACTACATATGAAAATGCTTATCGTAGTGCACTAATCTTTGAAATGGATTTATTAGGATATTTTAATTTGTTGTGGCCCTTATGTAAACATAATTTGCAAGTTATTACTCTTTCCTTTCTTTGAGAGTGAACATATCCTTCGAGTTGATTCCTATGACTCTTGAATTATTTATTTTCTTTCAAGATTTTGACTAAAATAATTCTCCTTGCACTAGAATCATTATATTTACATAATTTGTATGCTTGTCCTTAGAGTATTACTTACTAATATAGCTTTCTGTCATCTTTATGACAATATGATATTCTAAATTTTCATATGATTTACAACTATAACATTCTTCTTATAAGCTTATTAAAAGTATAATACGTTTCTTATTTAGCTTTATAACCTTCATTGTTATTCCATTAGCAAAGTAATAAAAGCAAAAATGTTTGTTCATGGCAATATTTTCATTTTACTCTATCCTGAATCATTCTCCAACTTATCAGCAAAATTCTTAGAATAACAACATTTTCATAACACAAGTCATAATCCCCTTAAGATGAAAAATTGCAACTTTAGTCGTATCACTTACAATTTTAACTTTGAATTCTTCACATAAATTGTTGTCAACTACACCATACTTAATCTCAGGATTTAAAAGAGTCTACATCATTTTTCTTGAGACACCTCCTTAAAAGCCTCTCATGCTTTTACAAACCTTTCTTTCAACTTTAAATTTTTTCCCCAAACACAAAGATGTTAATAAACTTAATAATAGTCCAAAATAATTTAGACAACATATACCTTTATAATCCCTTCTCCACTTATGAAATATATACCTTCCCAAAAATATGAGCTCTACTATTGGAATCATGTCCTCAATTGCTTGGATTAGTTTCTAATTAAAAAAACAAACATTTCTATCATCAAAACTAAATAAGAACTAATAGTCATAAAAGGAAGGTTATTATTGTATAACCTTTTTTCTTGTCACTTATAGCAACCTATCTAGTCCCAAATTTAATTTTATGATTAGCTTTAAACAACCCCAAGAACCAAGTCATATGTTTCTTGTCTCCATATCTACTAGTGCCCAATTTATAAAAATTATTTGGTTATTTGAATCTTTATATGCAATCTTAAGAAATACTCCTTTTAAATATCCTTTTAATAATATGCAATCAACACCTAAAATTCTTTTACATATATTGATTATCTCCTTCTTACAACAGTCAAAAGCCATATAAAATTTGTCAAAAATATGAGCATCTTGAATGAACATAGACCTTTGTGCCTCAATTTCAATGGTTATACCTAGATTACAACTCTCAACTTTGTTGCATATTTCCATTAGCCTTGTCAACTTAGCTTTCACATCTCCTTTTACTTTCTTAATAATATCCCCTTTTACTAAATGCACTAATGATATATTAACATCTTTAATGCATTATTTCATTGTCATTGTCAGAATATTCCTTAAGGATTTTGAATGTTTACTTTTCATATCACCAAAGACATTTTTAACCATCCATCATTTTTTAATCCTTTTATTTTTAGCATTCAATAATAACACACTTAGTTATAATAATAGCCTTGTAATTTTTAATAAAATCACAACATACTTATCAACAATCCATACTTAGTCATTGCCTAGTTAAATTATAGTCCATCAACAAATCATTCCAAAAGTAAATTTAAAAAACTTGTAACTTGGATCGTATATGGAGGCCTTTAACTTGCACTTTGAAGCTTCCCCATCACTATAATCATCCTCAATCCTAGAAAAATAGCTCTTGCTAAAAGAAAAATATTTTGCATTGTGAAATGATTCATTAGTAGATTTAACTCCAATTGCTAGTGAATAAGTTGATTGTTTCTCTAAATTAAGGCCAATAAATTTATCTCCAATAATAATTTTTGTTGCTCCTTAATATCGTATTTTTTCCCATGCACAAATGTTATAGCCTTTAGCAATTCATAATTATCATCATTAAATCATCTTCTATAATAACTACCTTGGTATAAGGTATTTCTCATCATTGTCTTATTTAACATATTTGTCATTTTTTCTAATTTTGATGGATTTTTTTTTACTTTCAACTTCTATTATGCCATTTTCTTCTTTGTCTTCTCTAAATACTATCTTTGATTTGCTTCTAAGTAATTTTCTAGTAGGCATTGTTGTCTTCTTTGACATTAGTTTCTTTTTTGCAACTACTTTATTCTTTGTGCTTTTAAAGTTCTTCCATTCCATGCTATAGCTACTTTTATATATGTAATCTTTGTGCTTTTAAAGTTCTTCCATTCCATGCTATAGCTACTTTTATATATGTATCACCACCTTCCTATCCAGCCTATCCTTCTTACCTAATTACAAAAATGTGCTCTTTAATTTCTTTGTAGTTCATATATACATGTACTCTTTTGCTCTTAGCTAACAACATATGATATAGCATATCACTACTTTATTAGTCATTATCCAATTTTCTTAAGCCATCAATGAATCCCTTTCCTAAAATCATATAGTATATACATTCAATGTCATCTTAAGCCCTCATAATTTGACTTACATCAAAAACATCCTTATGACAAAAACATGTCCACATTAGCATCATTAATAACATTATTTAGGAAAATATCAAATCTAAGAATAATTACTTTATATTCAAAAATTCCCTAATATACAATTAGTAGACTAAAATCAATAAAAAATAGAAAAACCTATACATTATCTAAGAATTTTGTGTATTCAAATAAAACAAAAATAGCAGGACTTCTTTGAAACTCATATAAGTGGATTTTCATGTGGCATAATAGACCCCATTTAAACCCTATATGTATTGTCAAGTGCTAATGTGTGAGTTTGAGTTAACATCTAAGTACATTTTATGTCAATTATTTGATAATTTGATGTGGCACATATATAATTTCGTTAAGAGAGTTAATATAAGAGATCCAAATAGGAAAAGTACTAGCACTAAAACACTTAAAAATAAAAAAATAGAGGTATTAGAATAGAAAAGTGACTATAATAAGAGAACTAAAATATCCTTTTCCTTTAAAACAATAGAGTTCATTAACTTGCATTACTAGAAATATACACTTTAAAGTTATGTAAAATTAATAATTTAGACCAACTCACCGAAATAGACTTTTTATATTTAATAAAAGCGTAATTGTTTAGCCTATACTAAAATGACATATTATGAAAATTATAGACAAATAAAACATAACTAAATATTTGTTTAGTATGATAACTTGTTTTAATTGAGTTAACATTTTTTATACTATTTATCTATACTTTTTTTTTCAAGAATGCAAATAATTCATTAAATTAATCCATGAAGGGAAGCTCAAAAACCTTATTAAAGAACAACTAGCAAAAACATCATATAACTATAATTCAAAAAAACTATAAAACTAATAAGCTTGCCAAAGCCATCACTAATCTCTTAAAGCAAAGAGCATTTCTACAAGCTCTTTAGAGAATACGACTGTGTGCTTTTATGGCAAAGCTATTTGCTTAGCAATAAATGATCGCTTTCTCCATTAATAAAACATTATACTACCTTGGCTATTAGATATTACATCTCTTGTACCTCTTCAAAAGTGGCATCTTTTTTACTATTTTTAACACCATAACTAACCTCCATATCTAAGTTATAGATGCCACCTAGCTGACAGGGAATCGTTGCATCCTAAATATAGTTGATGTGCCATTATGTGTGACCCGATATCCCTTCTCAACTCTAATAATATTGAATCCACTTAAGTAACTTACCTTTGAAAATTTTTGTTTTTCCTTTCATTTCATATCATATATATTATGTATCTAAGAGAGATCTTTAGCACCATCATATCCCCCTTTTTGGTTATTAACTAAAGAGAAATATAATTCATATAGGCTAGAATAATAGGATAAATACTTAAAAGAGACTGAATTTGAAGCTAAATTTGTGTAGTTAACCTATAGCTAAAAAAGAGATGGTCTATTGACTCAAGCTTTTTAATGCATAAGACACATATTATGGGAAGATTCATGAAATTTTTACCTATAAGTGGTACTTAATCTCCCTCTAAAGGCCAGCCAAAGAGTAAGAGAATCATAGGGGCTTGATGAAGCTTGCTTGTTTCATCCATACTAATTTCTGCTGAGGCATCTAAGGGTATGATTTTTCATAAGTTCTTTATATGAAAAGTTAGTGAACTCACTAGATAGGTGGCAACCCATTTTGTAGTCATCTTAGTTAGTATTAAAGCTAAAGTTGAGTAGATGGTCCCTTATACTAGATATAGGTAATAGCTCTAGGTTCAATTAAGAATTGTTCAAGAGTTAGCTTACCCTAGTATTGTTTGAAATCATTGTTCTTAATAAATTCAAATCAATGTAGTTACTTAAAGGCAATAAACTAAACAAATTATCATGCTAAAAAAAGGTGGAATTTCCATTATTACTCTCAAATAAGAGATATGACTTATTTTATCCTATTACTATGGTAGATTCACAATTATCCAAGAGGAGTTATACCTTAGTATAATATACTAGAAGTTTTTCTTGCCTAAATAGTGAGAATACATCTATTTGAAGGACAAGACTTTCATATTGGTGACTAATCTCCATATTCTTCTAGACATAAGAACTTTGTTTATAAGCCTAATTGCAATTATCCCCAATCTACCTTCCTCCCTAGGTAGACAAAGATCACTCCATTTCACCTTGGATAAAGTAGAAGTCAAATAGTCACTAGCCTGAAGGAATTTCCTCATAAGTCTTTCTACAGTCTTCATTATGCTAAGGATTAAAACATGAGAAGACCAACATATAAGTTATTCACCACATAATTAATTAGTTGTGATAAGGTTTAATTGCATTGTCTTGAAAGCATCTTTTGAGTCCCTCAAGTAGTGGTTGGAGCTCATTAGTTAGAGGCCTTTTAGAGGAAAAAGGATCCTTAGCTAGGTAAAAGGGGACTTCAATACCCTAATTCCAATAATTGAAGAAATCCAGTAGGATATATTCAATGCACTTGTAGATATGAACAATTGAATTTTATCTTCATTAATAGAAAGCCCTAAATTGTCTTTGAAAATGTTCAAACAAGCCATTACGACACTCACTAAGCAAGCATCAGCCTTATAGAAGATGATTAAGTCATGTACAAATGATAGGCTACATATCTCCAATATTTTACACTTTGAATGAAATATCAATTTGCCCACCCGATAAATAGCTAGCTTAATGAATCTAGTTAGCATTTCTAAACCTAGAGAAAGAGGTAAGGATAAAGAGGATCTCTTTGCCTCAATCCTCTAGCACTTTGAAGAATATTAATAGGCTCCCTGATGACTAAAATGTTATAGAAAATAGTGAAAATGCATGAATCAATCTAATTCACAAACATCAAGGAATCCAAAAGCTTATAGCACTTTGGAGAAAAGAAATAGGCTCCTCATTGACTAAAATGTTGTAGGAAACAATGGAAATGTACGAATCAATCCAATTTACAAACACATCAAGGAATCCAAAAGCATTTAAAGAAGTTAGGAGAAAGAATTAAATTATAGTGTCAAAAGCTTGTGAAAATTAATTTTTATAACATAATCCTTGTTAGAATGCTTCTTATTCTAATTTTTTAAAAGCTCTTAAGCTAGAAAATATTATCCCCATTCAGTCCACTTTTAATGAGAAGTATCAATGAGATTGGCCAGCATATTCTTAAGGCTTTTGACCTTGCATATTGTATTATAACATAAATTTGGACTAAAATTTTATTTAAGGTTTTAAGAGAATGTACCTTAGATATCAAGCAAATAAAGGTCTTGTTTAACTCCCTTGACATTCTTCCATTCTTGAAAAAATTCAGGACTACATTAATTACTTAATATTTGGTTAAAGGTTAAGTTTTTTAAAATAAATAAACATTAAAACCATCAATGCCTAGATCTGTATGATGTTTTAGAGTGAATACACATCATTAGCATTAAAAGACATTTTCAAAGTCATTCTAATCATTGGAAATATGCTTATTGATAATAGATTGAAGAAGTTACATTGAAGAAGAGCATCTTGGACCAAAGCTAGAAGCAGAGAAGAAGTGGGTTAAAGACTCATATTTTAACATAGTTGAGAACTCAATAGTTATGTCATTATCCAATAGAAGTAAGGTGATTCTATTAGCATTCCTCTTATAAAGCATTGACTTGTGGAAAAAAAAAACTTGTAGTCTTATTTCCTCCCTTTGGCAATATAATCAAGGATCTTTGTTTCATAATAGAAATATCAGCATATACTGCTTAATCATAATTCAGTAATGCAATCTTCTCTTTATTTTATAAAATGTCATTAATAGGATTGGAATAAATAAGTGTTTGGATTGTCCAAAGATTTTCCCTAGCATTAGACATAGCAAGTTGATTATTCTTATTTTTTTAATTTTTAACAATAGCTTTATCAAGCTTTTTCCTCAAGTAACAATGGCCCTTTACATATTACTTTATTAAAATAATTACCCTCTATTTTGAGATCAGTCATTTGCAAGTAACCAACATAATGTTTTAGATTCTCTGCATTGTTCCTTGAGCTAGCATTACCTTCATCTTTAGATGGATATGTCACACTAATAAAGTATCTGAAAATGATCTATGGTAAGTTGATTATAGATCCAAGATCCTTAAGTGTTTACCATTTAGAAATTCTATAAAAAGAATGGTTAAATTCTTTTTTTAAAAAAGAGACATTAAAGGAGAATTCTCCTACTTCATCTTAACTAAGACATAGATCAAAAGCAACTAAGTTTCTCCATAAAAATGATAAAGATAGTTGGTGATGACTTGTCAGTGTATTTTTTAGAAATAGAGGCTTTTATATTTATTCTCAATTATTTTTGTCTCTAGTAAGCCAACTAAGCATAACTTAACAGTGCAAAGAAATCATAAAAAGAATTCTTCTTAGTGGGGCTATTAGTCGCTCGTACATGCAATTCTAATATTGAAGTTATGGAGGAGAAGATAAAATTTTCTTTCCTTTATTAGATTTCCTCCTTGCCACTCTTAAAATCTAGTTTTTAGTATTATCCATATTTGAATTGATAGGATTTAAAAAAGAGTGGAGTCAATCGTATTCACCTTAATTTTTTTTGCTTAAGCCTTAGTTATAAATTTGTTCCCATTAAAATTTAGATTTTGAGTGGAATCATTCACTATCAAGCTTACCTTAGACGCAACAAGTAAGGTGACTTCCTTATTAGATGGAGTAGAACATGGGTTGATAGCCAGGTCTTTAGCTTCAACATTAGAAGATATCTCCTCTAAGCTAAGGGGGTTGCTAAACTTGTCCATGTTTATGAATCCTCATTTTCCTTCTACTTACTAATCACTTTGTTAATATTTCCCCCATATTTTTAATCTAATATAGTCTTTTGGATTACTTCCTTATAGTCACCAGATAAGAAAGTTCTTCTTATAGCTTTCCAGAAACCATTTTGCTTAATAATTTTTTATTTTTAAGAGTGGGAGATGGAGACTGTATCTTCAAACATATTTTCATTCTCACCTAACCTTATTAAAGGAATAACATCAAGTAACTCTTTCTAAATATCAGCAATACAAAAGCCTTGAAAAGTTTATTCTTTTCATAACGATCATTGCTTCATCAAGGTAAAGAGGCTTTTGCATAAAGCTTACGAGATAACTAGTCCTTCTATGGTCTAATACTCTAATGGTACATTGTGAATATTGATCCAAATATGTGCTTATTTATACTTAAATATAATTAGCTGAATCCATGACCTCCATTTTTAAATAAAGATTGGTTTGAAAATGATATGGGCTCTACTTCAAATACTTTTTAAGCTTAGGGTGGAGTTCTAAACCTAGATATGAAGATATTATCCTTGCGGACTAGCACCTATATCAATCCATACTAATTCCACTTTATTAGGGCCCATTTGTTCAAGACAAAGAAGGTGAGTCTTTTAAAATGGAAGAAATCAATAAGTGTAGCATCACATTTTAGTACTCCTTCCTTTACTACATGGAGGACCAACTATTGGTTTCCCATCCAAAAATGTTTAGGAGGATAATAAAGGAGTTTAGGAGAGGGGGAAGTGTCTCCCAAAACTTGAGACCAAGTTCTTCTTTTCGGAATGGTAAATGAACCATAAATAGGTACAATATGACTTGTCGGGGAGGTAAAACTTTGAACAACATATGTAGATGTAGAGAGATAATACAAGTTAAGAGGACCTAAAAGAGCTAATCCTAGAGAAAGAGAAGGAATATTTTTAGCTAAATTGGATTTATAAATGATAGATGTATATTTGACTATATTTTAACACCCAGATTTGATGTATTTTGTTTAATATTCTATACTTTTACAGACTTAAAATTGAAGAATTAAAACAAAAACACAATATAAAACAAAGATTCAACATAGGAAAGTGATGCACAGTCGTGCACAAGACTGTGCATCGACCAAAACCTTAGAATTTCTTATAAAAGGACGTGAACGAAGACTTAAAGAGAGAGCAAACTGAGGAAGGCAATTATAGACGTAGAGATCATTCTCAAGGAACAATTTTGGCTCGGAGAAGTGGAAATATGAAGAAGTCATCAAAAAATTCATTAGAATGTAAGATCAAGCCTTTACATCACAAGAATACTCGATAGAAGATAACTAGGAAAATAAAATTATCATCTCATTATTTTTAATTCGTTGTTCTGTCTATCTATGTTTGAATTTGCTGATAATGTGTCAATAAACGTTTTGTTAGTGTTTAGGTTAGACAGATGCTATGTTAATACTTTAATATGTTTTGATTCTTTTATTAATGCAATTGGGTTAATTGATATATTGAAATTCGATTATGTGTTTAATATATGCTCTAATAGACCCAAGAATATTATATCATAACATGATTTCATACATAGAGATTGAGAAATCCTATTGATGAATAGATCTATCATAATTGAAAGGAGTTTATTGCAACCCTAGAGATAGGATAACATAATTCTTTCATATTAGGGTCAAACCTAATAGAGGGATTCACAAATTGATAAAGCAATCCTATAAACTTTAACCTAAGTAATTCGATTGAAAACCTTAAGATTAGTTGTTAGTAGAGTCAAGGTCAGTTATTAGTATACCATAGGAATTTCCATGGTCCAACAAATCAATAAAACAATTGCATAATAAAAGATCAATCTATTAAGGTTTGATGGAGATTCGAAGTCTACACATTAATTTTCAATAATGATAAATTTCTAAGTGCATCTTTATTTCTCTATTCTTAATTGCTTCCTATTTTATTTTACTTGCATTAGTTTTATTTTTTGTTATTAAATCCAAAATAATCCATATGCTAGATAATAGGAAAAAGGTAATTACTAGTAATTACTGTCTTCGTGGGATCAACCTTTACTTACTCGTACTAGCTACAGTTACAATGTGCACTTTTAGTTATTACATAATTCACCAACTCATGAAATAGGTCAATCAATAAACAAGCATAAAAGGACAAGAGAGATATTGATTATCCACAGTGAACCAAAGATGAGGAAGGAGAAGCACAAAGAGCCGGAGAATTTACAAAGGAAGTTTTTAGAGAATGGTTTGGTATTTAAAATGATACCAAAAAAGGAAAAGGAGAGTTGAATCCCAAAAAAAGATGAAAAGAAAACTCAAAAAGGAAAAGCTAGAGTAGGGAAAAGTGGAGCACACATAAGAACATAAGAAAAATAATGGAAGAGAAGAGGGGGCCACCAAGAAGAATACACTAAAAGGCTCAAAGAGAAGGAAATGTTGAAATGTAAGGAAGGTATATTGGATCCCGTTTCCAGAACCCAACCTCGAAAACATAAATTGAAAAATAAAACGGCAAAAACGAAAGCTTAAGGAGCCAAAGAAAATCGAAATGACTCGGAATCAAAGAAAAAAAAGCAGTTCAAACAAACTGAAGGTCAAATTTTGACATCTGAAAACGTGTACCTTGGAAAAACTAGCGTTGGAAACTCAAAACACACTTGGTCTACGCAATTCCATATCGGTATAATTCTTTTTTCATCATTCAAAAGAATTCAATTTCCCATTTGGAATTCATCCACATTCAAATCTCAATTCATAAGATTCTTCTTATACAATCATATCCCATCATTTTAAACTCTTACTTTTCATTTTCTATAAAAACTCACACATGCTATAAACCAATATTCATAGACAATAAGCACTTCTATATTTCAAATCAATCATCACAATCATCGGACCTCCTGTCCGGAATCCCAACACAATCAAACACATTTATATACCCATAGCACTTCGATAATTCTCAATCATCAAAATCATCGGACCTCCTGTCTGGAATCCAAACACAATCAAATCATATTATATATTCCATATCCATACACAAATGTATATCCCAATTCCATACGCAAAATCCATAACTCATTATTCACATTCCAAAATAAATGCACTACAAACTTTAATAGCATTTTCAAGCTACAATACAACATCAATCTTAGAATCCGAATCCAAATACAAAGCTACAACTCCAAAATACACAGGATATAAATGTTGGACCCCACCCCCCACACCTGGGCTAACATTTCCCACCCAGCGTGTATTTGCGGGTTATACCACGGCGGGTATTTGCGAGTTATACCGCGGTATCCAACCTTAATCAGTACTGTCCTCTTTGGTCAAGGGTGAGCCACGGCTCGAACCCAAGACCTCAAGGTTTTGTTTCACTTTAAGTGGACGCCTCTCACCATTGAGCCATTGGTGAGAGGTGTCCAACAATAAAAGTCCCAAAACTCTCAACATGTCTAAGATCTAAATCTTACAACAAATTAACTTATAAAAAATCAATCATATACATAACGAGCGAACGTCTTGACTTTCTTTCATCCGATCTCCTTCTTGATACCTAGAGATAGGGATGAAATGGGGTGAACTTTACAGCTCGTGAATAACATGTTTATTACAGAAAAATAAGCAAAAACCATTTTCAAAATTCATTGTCATTTCATAAAATTTCACGGTTGAAACATCAAATGCTTATTTCTCCAAAATCTCAATTTTTCAAAATTCACGAACAATTTCAAATCATGTAGGCATCAAACTTATAACACAGCATAAGCACATAACACATCAGAATTTGGTTTGGGTCAGTCTAGAAAACAGAACGTATTACACATTCCCGCATAGCAGTCCTGTGTAGCCGTGAATAAAGTGTACTATACCTTCCCGCATAGCTGTCCGATGTAGTCGTGAACTTATGGGAGTCCTTAACGGAGCTCCAATGCCACTAGCGGGCAGGCGGGCGAAGCCTTTTTCACAAGTGCACTTAATAATTTATGGGACCTAACCAAACCCACATAACATATATTTCACACATGAAAATCGAACTGCCCAAAGGCACCTTTCAAAAACTTAATTTTTCATAACCATGTCATATCAGAACACATTTACATTCAGAAATTCACAATTTCACATAAATTCACATAGCAATTATCAATCATTCAAAACACAAGAAAAAACAACGATCGTAGCAATTTAGAAAATCATTTTTAAAAAAACAATGGATTTTACCATTGTAGCAACTTAACCAATATTTTGAAAACCATAATTTGAAAACATTTTACTTTCTTGATTTTTTTAAAAACATATACGTAGCTTATAATTCAAATTATAAACATGGTACCCACCTCATATCCTTGATTGAAACTTATTCAAAGCCTCTCTTTCTCCATTGCCTCTCTTAATTTCCCTTCCTCTAAAGCAAAATTTCCTAATTCATAGAAATCCAAAATTGAACAATTCATACAATGCAATTACCAAAATTTATATAATACAACTCAACCCATACAATTCTCAACCTATCTAAACCAAAATCTTTTCAAAATTCAACAAATCAAAATTTTCTCTTACCTTAAATCTTCACCAAATGAGGAATTTCTTAGCTCATATGGGAGCTCTCATCTTCTTCCACCTTTTTCCTTCTTGAATCAATGCAAAATCACTCTTAAAACCCAACAAAAATCGTGACTTAGCTTCTTCTTTCTTCTTTCTCCTTTTCTCCACCGAAACCACTCTTCTCATTCTTTCTTAACTTGTCTTTTAATTTCCTTCTTTAAAATTTGCGTGCTTCTCCTTCTTCTTATACAAAAGCCCACGTATCGAATTTCAAAATTGCCATTAATGAGTGAGTAATGACTCATTATTCCTTCCTTATAAGCTTTGAAACTTAAAACCTTAAGTGTTCTTCCAATTTTGCCCCTCATGTATTTTTAACATTTTAAATCAATTTAATCCAATCAACCTATGCCATATGATCTTACTCAAATTAACATGCTAATTACTCATATTAACATGCTAATTAATTCCTCAAAATCATATAATAATCTGTTCATACCTCCAAATTCAATTTAATTCATGCTTAACTTAGGACATTTTTTTCTAATTGTCAAATTGAAGGAATTCGCTAAAACTTCCTTCTAGAGAATTGTTCCTCATTGTCTCAATTTTATAATGACACCAAAATCATTCGATTTGGTTCAATACTCCAACAGTTATACTCAAAACATTTTCAGACTATTCTTATGCTAAAATATTTTCCTGCGATTTACTTCCATCCAAAAATTGATAGTCTTAGAGACTAAATTAAAATTCAATTTCATCAGACAACTTGAAGCCTTGCCTCTCTATTTTAATCCAAATTAAGAATCACCTAATTTGGATAACTAGAGCAAAAGTTATAGCCAAAACACTTTCAGCTCTTAGTAATCCAAGACTGAACACTAAACCCAAATTTAATCCAGAAATTGAAAGTCCTAAAGACTAAATTGAACTTCTATTCCTCTGATAACTTGTATATCCATGTCTCTAATTTATTTGGCAATAAGAATCAATCCAATTGTATCTCCACAGATCGAGATATCACTGAAATACTGAAGCATGTTAAGAAAAAATATCCAACTCACTTTGATTAAAATCCAACTTTCTCAAATAAATCTCAAAAATCATAAATTTTCCATGGAGAGGTAGAGGAATTCTTAGAAATCCAACGCTTCAAAAATCAAGTCAATCGGATGTCGAACGAAAAAGATATAACGAAAAGAATGAAAGAGGGTCGGATTAGGGGAGGAAAATAACAAAATCAAAACGGCGTCGCACTCGCGAGGCGATTGACAGCACTCGGCCTCGTGAGGGTGTCGCTCTGCGACCGGTTCACGATCGCGAGCTGGTCGCGATCACGAACTGCGACTTTCCTTTTTTTTAACTCAAAAATCCTTAACTTCCAAAATTCACAACTTCTGACTCAAAATTCTAAATTTTGCAAATTTGATATTAATAGAAAGCTGAAAGGAAGATCTACAACTTCCATGCAGAATTTGAAAACTAATTCCTTCTTTAAAGGGGTCAAAATCTCACTTAAAATTTCTGTCCAATTTATATCACCCTAAATAGTATTACAACTTCTAAAATTTCTTTCTTTCAACTCCAAGGTCCAAAAATGTCATACTTTATATCAATCAAAAGATCAAAATGTAACCTACAACTTTCATGAAGGACAAAAAAATCAATTTGGCATCTAAGGGAGTCAACAACCACTTCAAAGTTTCTGTCCACTAATGATCATCCCAAACAGTAACAAAAATTCTAAAAATCATAATTTCCTATTCCATTGTCCAAAATTTCCATACTTTACATCAATGGAAAGATCAAAACATAATCTAAAACTTTCATGAAGCACTTAAAGGTAATTTCAACCTCTAACTAGGTCAATTTTTCAATCAAAGCTTCTGCCCCTAAACATTCACCCTAAGCCACATCCAACTTCACAATTTCACATCTTTCAATTTCCACAATCAAAAATAGCATATTATACATCATTGAAAAGCTATAAACTTCCTCTACAACTTTCAATAAGGCTACTTGATCCGATTCAAACCACATCCGTAAAAAATTTGCCTCAAAGCACAGTACACACAAACTTACCCTTAATGGCTTTTTTAAAAACAAAGCAAAATAACCTTAACTTCGAAAGATCATAACTTTCAATCCCAATATCAAAAAATGTCATACTTCATAGCGATAGAAAACTATTAGCAGAAGCTACAACTTTCATGAAGATTATTTTATCAAATTCTGCCTAAATGAACCTAGAAAAATTAACAAAGATTTCACATCAAAAAGTCAACTCTCTGTTACTATTCATCCCAAAAAGTCAGACTTGTAATTCCCTAAAATTTAACACTTTCACTATTTATTTATTGCTTTTCAATTCCATTTAAAACAATCCATTTACTATAAATTTCATAACACCCTTAAAATCATCAAAACCGAAATCAATTTTTTTCACATCTTCCAAAATTTCATACATAACCTACAAGTAACACAGTTATACACAATAGAAGAAATCCTTGAATTCTCATGCTTCTACTACCCAATTCCTCATTTAAAAGTCCTTTACAAATGCTAAAGTCCAATAAAAGATCGGGGTCCAACATTTCTCCCCCTCTTAAAAGAATTTTGTCCTCGAAATTCTTACTTGAATAATCACCAAGTAACACATTCTCTCAAATAATTTCTTCCTATGTAGTCAATCACTTTCTTAACTCATTCCTCATCATACATATATCTCAATTTACTCACAATTTTTCACTTCTTGTATCAAGAACTCCCATATCATATCAAATCACTATTTCTTAGCATATATCAATAGTCCAATTCTTAATAAGCCTTAATATGGACCAATGCCATTCAATTTAATCCCTTGAACTTCCTTACATATCTATATCTCTATCATTCATCTCATCTTTCAAGTATCCTTTATTGCATCTCACATATGTATATTCGAAATCAATTCATCCAAAATCATCAAGACATTCTAATCTTAATTTGTATGAACACATTCTTATTATCAATCATACTCTTCTCACCTAAATCAAATAATCACTTTGGTTTTTCAAATAATTCATACACATCATTATCACATTCTCACTAATTCAATTCTATCCATCAAACTCTTAACAATTACTCGTGCATATGACTTAAACACATGCGCCTATGTAAGATCCTAATACTGACGCTCTAATACCACAAATGTTGGAACAGAAACCCAACCGCATAAAACGTAAACAAATCAAAGAAAATGTGTACGGAAGCAAACGAAGGAAAACTAAACCTGAAAGAACAAAACTAGAATATTCCGAACGGATCAAATAGCGAAAGCGGGCCAAAAGCAAACGAAACACAAATCAGATCAAAAAGCATGCGGAAACGAAAGCTTAAGGAGCAAAAAAAAATCGAAATGGCTCGGAATCAAAGAAAAGAAAACGGTTCAAACAAACTGAAGGTCAAATTCCAACATCCGAAAATGTGTACCTTAGAAAAACTAGCGTTGGAAACTCAAGACACACTTGGTCTACGCAATTCCATATCGATATAATTTTTTTTCCTCATTCAAAACAATTCAATTTCCCATTTGGAATTCATCCACATTCAAATCTCAATTCATAAGATTCTTCTTATACAATCATATCCCATCATTTTAAACTCTTACTTTTCATTTGCTATAAAAACTCACACATGCTATAAACCAATATTCATAGACAATAAGCACTTCTATATTTCAAATCAATCATCACAATCATCGAACCTCCTGTTCGGAATCCCAACACAATCAAACACATTTATATACCCGTTGCACTTCGATAATTCTCAATCATCAAAATCATCGGACCTCCTGTCCGGAATCCAAACACAATCAAATCATATTATATATGCCATATCCATACACAAATGTATATCCCAATTCCATACGCAAAATCCATAACTCATTATTCACATTCCAAAATAAATGCATTACAAACTTTAATGACATTTTCAAGCTACAATATAACATCAATCTCAGAATCCGAATCTAAATACAAAAATACAACTCCAAAATACACAGGATATAAAAGTCCCAAAACTCTCAACATGTATAAGATCTAAATCTTACAACAAGTTAACTTAAAAAAAACCAATCATATACAAAACGAACGGACGTCTTGACTTTCTTTCATCCGATCTCCTTCTTGATATCTGGAGATTGGGATGAAAGGGGGTGAGATTTACAGCTCGTGGATAACATGTTTATAACAGAAAAATAAGCAAAAACCATTTTCAAAACTCATTGTCATTTCATAAAATTTCACGGTTGAAACATCAAATGCTTATTTCTCCAAAACCTCAAAATTTCAAAATTCACGAACAATTTCAAATCATGTAGGCATCAAACTTATAACACGAAATAAGCACATAACACATCAGAAATTGGTTTGGGTCGGTCCAGAAAATAGAACGTACTACACATTCTCGCATAGCGGTCCTGTGTATCCGTGAACAGAACGTGTTATACCTTCCCGCATAGCGGTTCGGTCTAGTCGTGAACTTATAGGAGTCTTTAACGGAGCATCAATGTTACTAGCGGACAGGCGGGCGAAGCCGTTTTGACAAGTACACTTGACAATTTATGGGACTTAACCAAACCCACATAACAGATATTTTACACATGAAAATCGAACTGCCCAAAGGCACCTTTCAAAAACTTAATTTTTCATAACCATGTCATATCAAAACACATTTACATTCAAAAATTCACAATTTCACATAAATTCACATAGCAATTCTCCATCATTCAAAACACAAGAAAAAGCAACAATCGTAGCAATTTAGCAAATCATTTAAAAAAACAATGGATTTTACCATTGTAGCAACTTATCCAATATTTCGAAAACCATAATTTGAAAACATTTTGCTTTCTTGATTTTTCTAAAAACATATACGTAGCTTATAATTCAAATTATAAACATGGTACTCACCTCATATCCTTGATTGAAACTTGTTCAAAGCCTCTCTTTCTCCATTGCCTCTCTTAATTTCCCTTCCTCTAAAGCAAAATTCCCTAATTCATAGAAATCCAAAATTGAACAATTCATACCATGCAATTACCAAAATAAAACTCAAACCCATACAATTCTCAACCTATTTAAACCAAAATCTTTTCAAAATTCAACAAATCAAAATTTTCTCTTACCTTAAACCTTCACCAAATGAGGAATTTCTTAGCTCATATGGGAGCTCTCATCTTCTTCCAACTTTTTCCTTCTTGAATCAACGCCAAATCACTCTTAAAATCGAACAAAAATCGTGACCTAGCTTCTTCTTTCTTCTTTCTCCTATTCTCCACCAAAACCACTCTTCTCATTCTTTCTTAACTTGTCTTTTAATTTCCTTCTTTAAAATTTGTGTGCTTCTCCTTCTTCTTATACGAAAGCCCACCTATCTAATTTCAAAATTGTCATTAATGAGTGAGTAATGACTCATTTTCCCTTCCTTATAAGCTTTGAAACTTAAAACCTTAAGTGTTCTTCCAACTTTTCCCCTCATGCATTTTTAAAATTTTAAATCAATTTAATCCAATCAACCTATGCCATATGATCTTACTCAAATTAACATGCCAATTACTCACATTAACATGCTAATTAATTCCTCAAAATCATATAATAATCTGTTCATACCTCCAAATTCAATTTAATTCATGCTTAACTTAGGACATTTTTTTTCTAATCGTCAAATTGAAAGAATTCGCTAAAACTTCCTTCTAGAGATTTGTTCCTCATTGTCTCAATTTTATAATGACACCAAAATCATTTGATTTGGTTCAATACTCCATCAGTTATACTCAAAACATTTTTGGACTATTCTTATACTAAAATATTTTCCTGCGATTTGCTTCCATCCAAAAGTTGATAGTCTTAGAGACTAAATTAAAATTCAATTTCATTAGACAACATAAAGCCTCGACTCTCTAATTTAATCCAAATTAATAATCATCTCATTTGGATGACTAGACCAAAAGTTATAGCCAAAACACTTTCAGCTCTTAGTAATCCAAGACTGAACACTAAACCCAACTTCAATCCAGAAATTGAAAGTCTTAAAGACTAAATTGAACTTTGATTCCTTCTGATAACTTGTAGATCCATTTCTCTGGTTTATGTAGAAACAAGAATCAATCTAATTGGATCTCCACAGATCGAGATATCACTGAAATACTGAAGCATGTTCAGAAAAAATATCCAACTCACTTTGATTAAAAACCATCTTTCTAAAATAAATCTCAAAAATCATAAATTATCCATGGAGAGGTAAAGGAATGTCTTAGAAATCCAACGCTTAAAAAATCAAGTCAATTAGATGTCGGACAAAAAAGATATGAGCAAAAGAATGAAAGAGGGTCAGATTAGGGGAGGAAAATAACAAAATCAAAACGACGTCGCACTCGCGAGGGGTGCGCGCTCTGCCTCGCTAGCGCTCGGCCTCGCGAGGTCGTCGCCTTGCGACTAGTTCGCGATCGCGAACTACGACTTTTCTTTTTTTTTTAACTCAAAAACCCTTAACTTCCAAAATTCATAACTTCTGATTCAAAATTCCAAATTTTGCAAATTTGGTATTAATAGAAAGCTGAAAAGAAGCTCTATAACTTCTATGGAGAACTTAAAAACTAATTCCTTCTCTAAAGGAGTCAAAATCCCACTCAACATTTCTGTCCAAATTATGTCACCCTAAACAGTATCATAAATTCTAAAATTTCTATCTTTCAACTCTAAGGTCCAAAAATGTCATACTTTATGTCAATGAAAGGATCAAAATGCAACCTACAACTTTCATAAAAGACAGAAAAATCAATTTGGCCTCTAAGGGAGTCAAAAACTACTTCAAAGTTTCTGTCCACTAATGATCATCCCAAACAGTAACAGAAATTCTAAAAATCATAACTTCCTATTCCATTGTCCAAAATTTTCATACTTTACATCAATGGAAAGATCAAAATATAATCTAAAACTTTTATGAAGCATTTAAAGGCAATTTCAACTTCTAACTAGGTCAATTTTTTAATAAAAGCTTCTGCCCCTAAACATTCACCCTAAACCACAACCAACTTCACAATTTCACATCTTTCAATTTCCACAATCAAAAATAGCATATTATATATAATTGAAAACCTATAAACTTCCTCTACAACTTTCAATAAGGCTACTTAATCCAATTCAAACTACATCAGTACAAAATTTGCCTCAAAACACAATACACACAAACTTGCCCTTAATAACATTTTTAAAAACAAAGCAAAATAACCTTAACTTCGAAAGATCATAACTTTCAATCCCGATATCGAAAAATGTTATACTTCATAAAGATAAAAATCTATCAATAGAAGCTACAACTTTCATAAAGATTATTTTATCAAATTCTGCCTAAATCAACTCAGAAAAATTCACAAAGATTTAACATCAAAAAGTCAACTCTCTGTTATTATTCATCCCAAAAAGTCAAACTTGCAATTCCCTAAAATTTAACTCTTTCACTATTCATTTCTTGCTTTTCAATTCCATTTAAAACAATCCATTTACTATAAATTTCATAGCACCCTCAAAATCATCAAAACTGAAATCAATTTTTCTCACATCTTCCAAAATTTCATACATAACCTACAAGTAATACAATTATATACAATAGAAGAAATCCTTGAATTCTCATGCTTCTACTACCCAATTCCTCATTTAAAAGTCCTTTACCAATGCTAAAATCCAATAGAAGATCGGGGTCCAATAAGGTAAGAGTTGAACGAAAAAAAGAAACCACTAGACACAAGGGGAAAAAAAAGACAAGAAAATAAAACACTAAAAGGGGAGCAACATTATAAATAAAAGAGGAGAAGACAAGTAACTGAGCATCTTTAGAAGGACATTTCAACTATACAAAAGCCTTAACTTCTTTCCCTTAAAATATTAGTTTTGGGTTTTTTTTGTTTACTATTAATGTTTAAGCGGACTAACTATAATTAAATATTTTAGGTAATTGTTTATAATTAAATATTTTGAATAACTATCACATATTATTTAGTTCTTTTTAATCTTAAGTCAATATAAAATAAAATAATTAACTTAATAATTCTTTTAAATATCATCTTACTTTTTGACCAAACTTCCAAAATTTCAAAGTGTAAGAGGTATAAATTGAAAGATTTTTCTTCTTTCAAACTTTTTGTCTATGATTTCTTTTTGGGATCAAAAGACAAAGCTTTCTTTTACTTTTTAGTTATTATATTTACTCATTAAATAGGTGATGATACAACGATTCCTACTTACATAATTCTTGGACTTATCTTGAAGGTTTTATAAACTCATCGGGTTTTTAGGATGAATTTGAGGTTTCATTCAATATATAAAATGTTAATAAAAGTTGAATCAATCAATAATAAAGAAAGAACATTATGGCTTTTTCCATTGTATTCCATATAAATAAAATTAATACAAAATCAAGAAAAAAAGATGGGTAAATAGAAGATTCAAGAGGTCGATAACAACCATCAACAAGAGATAGAATGAATCAACTTAATATTTTGACATCATAACCATAAAGAAGAGTTTGCAAATTTTTTATTTTTCGTATCTTTAGAAAAGATTGGTATATCATATGATTAAGAAATTTAAATTACACACACTTTTGTTTCAACTAGTATTTTAGTTTTATGTTTAAGTTGTACAAGATAATATTCTCATATTCGGTTCTTAGAGGGGACTCTCTTTGGTTTACCTATCTCAATCAAATTAGTCATATAATTTAAATTTAGTTATATGAATTGTTTAGGTGAATTACCCCATAAAATATAAATTATTTAAATAATCCCATAAAATCATAAAATTATAATACTACCATATTTCTTTAAAATATAATTATATTATGTGTAAGTTATCAAACGGTGAAATCTTATTGAGGTTTGATTTTTCCACTATGAAAATTATTTGATCATCAAAGTTGTGATTGAGACCTCCAAAAATTAGATAATTATTTTTCGTTGATATTTATTTAAACCAAACTACGAACTAAATTCAAAGTAAAAATTATGCAATTATTTTTCATTGATATTTATTTTGATCATTTTAAATAACTTAGAGATGCTATCCTTTGAAAAGTTACATAATTAAAGTAAGTTAAAATTTAAAATTATAAAATAATTCTTCAAATTATTCTACTTAAACTCTCGTTAAACTTATATAAAATGCCTCGTTGAATGTTAACTCTTTATACGTTTCACTTTAATTAAATTATTAATTTAATTAATGTAAAAAATCGACTAAACTTTTATGCCTATTTAACACTAACCTTTAAAGAAACATTCGACACTTTGGTATTTTCGTTTCAGTAAGATTTCTTGTACTAATTTTTTAGGACCTTTCATCATCGATTCAACCTATAAAAAATTGATGTTGACTTCTACAATTATTTACTTATCTCTTCTTTTCTTGTTTCAACGGTGTAGAACGTTAACTACTTAACTATCTTTGAACTCCTGGTCATTTGTCGATTAAAAGCTTGCAAAAGGTCATCAGTAGCTTTAAATTACCTGCCATCGAAAGTAGCTCACTGTTCCTAATTCTAATTGTTCTTCCACGGCTGACCGTTGTCCTAATCTTATACTAAAATGAGTAAAGAAGATGATAAACAGTTGAATTTGGAAATCGTACTAAAATGAATAAAGAAGATGATCAACAGTTGAATTTGGAAATTGTGTTAATTTAAGTTATGTTAGTTAGGAATTTATTAATGGAATTGAATGAAACGTAATGTTATTCCATTGTTTAAGAAAAAAATTTATAATGAAATATACATTTCATCCTAAACAGTAAAAATGAGAAGCGTCCGATTTTGGAGGTTTAGGATAGAATATAACACTACAAGAAAATTTGGTTTCAGCAACCGAATTCTCAGCAACCATAGTAAAATGGTTGCTAATTGTATAGATTTTGCAACCAAAAATTATTTGGTTGTAATATATAAGTTACGTATATTTTTTACCGACCAATCAATACTTGGTGGCTATAGATGGTCACTAAAACTTACAATTTATTGATAATAATATAACGACCAAACTTAACAATTTTAGCGACAACTTTAATTGTCACTATAGAAAATTATTAATAACAACCAAATTAACAACCAATTATTAAGTGGTCACTAAAAGTATCTCAAATTTTTCATTAGCAACCAATAAATTTGGTTGCTAAATTTGAGACTTATTTACAAAGAACCACATTATATGATTGCTAAAGAATTATTTATAGAAACAAAATAATTTTTCGCTAAGTATTTTAGAAAAGATGAAAAGAGTTCTTTAGATTCGGTACATATAGTTTAAATTAGTTTTAAGGTTCGTTCTTATAATAATTAATTATTATTATTTAATTTATATTAATTTTATAATTCAAAATATATTTTCATTTGAAGAAAAAGTTATATAATAAAAATTTATTGTTTGATAATTTCATATTTCATTTACCTTTAGTTAATTAAATTAGTGAACTTTTATTTAGTACATAAATATACAAATATTACGAATAATAATAATAATAATAACAACAATAATAACAACAATAATAATAAGTACAAAATTTATAATAATAATTAATAATAATAACAATAATAAATAATAATAATAAGTACAAATTTAAAATAATTAATAATAATAATAATAACAATAATTAATAATAATAATAAGTACAAATTTTATAATAATAATAATAATAAGAATAATAATAGTAATAAGTGCAAAATTTAAAAATAATAATAACAATAATTAATAATAATAATAATAAGATAATTAATCTCAGATAATAAAATTAATATTAAAAATATTAATATTAATAATAATAAGTAAAAATTTATAACAATAATTAATAATTAATAATATTAATAACAATAATAATAATAATCATATTAATAAGTACAAAATTTATAATAATAATAATAATAATAATAATAATAATAGTAATAACAATAATAATAATAATAATAATAATAATAATTAATTTTGTATAATAAAATTAATAATAAAAATAATAATGTTAATAATATTAATAATAATAAGTAGAAAATTTATAAAATAATTAATAATAATAATAATAATAATAATAACAACAACAATGAAACAACAAGAAAATCATAAGTACAAAATTTAAATAATTAATAATAATAATAATAACAATAAATAATAATAATAATAATAATAATAAGTTTAATAATAAATAATTGATAATTTAATAAAAGTAGAAAATTATAACAATATTTAATAATAATAAGAATAATAATAATAATAATAATAATAATAATAATAATAATAATAATAACAACAACAACAACAACAACAACAACAACAACAACAACAACAACAACATCTACAAAAATAGCCTTCTCAATTACCATATCATCCAAAGCTAAAATGTTAAGACACTTCAAACCGTAAATCCAAATTCAAAGCAATCTAAAGAAACCTTTATTGTAATCGTTCTATACGCACGCGAAATATAAAAGCACAAAGCAATAACTGACCTTAAATCTACTAAAAAGGCACTATATCTATTAATTTATTGATATTTTACATTATAAAACTCATAATTGAAATACACTATAGTTTTAATGAATATTTTATTGCATTTATTGCAAATTTAGTCCCATAACTATTGGCAAATTGCAAAATAGGACTATCCCTTTTTGTGGTAATTTAAGGACCATTACTTTTTAAATATAGAAATTTAAGGATAAATTTAATCAAAATTTATGCAATTAAATATTTAGTTTTAAACAATCCATTTCAAGTAATTTATAAGTCCAAAAAAAAAAGACTAAATTCCACATAATTATAAGGTATAAGATTAATTATGAAAACAATAATCATATGGTATTTTGGTGAAAGTAATTTAATTAAATTTTATAAAGATGATCTCTTTTTAATTATATTTCAAATTCTTTGATTTTGTTCGATCTGTATTATATACCTATTTTATAAGGATCCAATATCATTAAATCTTTAAACCTTAAACATTTTATCTTCTTGATTTAATTTTCTGTTCAATTTTCAAAATAATTTTAAAGCCATTTCTTTCCAGTATTAAAAGTGATGAATCGATTTACTATTAACTAAGTTTAATGAGAAATAACATAAGTAAAAATCATAGTAAACCTCTAGGGTTAATGTCGGTTTGATACCGTAATTTTACCATAGTTCAATTTTAAAATCATAATGATCGATTTTTTCAAATTTGGTACCATAACTTATAATTTATATCAATTTAGGTAAATTTGGTTTATTTACCGTAAATGACTAACGACAGATCTTACGTATACATTACTTTATTAATATAAATAAAAAAAGTATAAAACTATAAAAGTCAGGCTCGCCCTCGCCCTCGCCCTCGCTAGGCTAGCTTTTATAGTTTTATTTATTTATATTAATAAAGTAAATTTTCTTCTTAATATATTTAAATTTATAAATGATAATTATTTTATTTATGTGATTATTATAATTAGGTTTGTAGTTCAATATATTACATATGATAAATAAATGTATTATTTGAAATAAAAATATCTATTATTATTCATAACATTATTAAATTCGATATTATTATTAACTGTTGTTATTTATGTAATTATGTATTTATGGATTTATAATAATAATAATAATAATATTATTATTATTTATTAATTAATTAATAATAATAATAATAATAATAATAATATCATTATTATTATTATTATTATTATTATTATTATTATTATTATTATTATTATTATTATTATTATTATTATTATTATTATTATTATTATTTCTATTCTTATTCTTATTCTTATTCTTATTCTTATTATTATTATTATTATTATTATTATTATTATTAAAAGAGTACTTTTGAAAGTAAAATTATAAACATGCATACAAAGTCAAGAATGACACTTATTTTGAATAATTAAAATATATCTAAAATGACTTTTATTTTGGATAGGAGCGAGTAGTTAATAATATTATTTTTTAGTCAGGGGTAAATGTGTCATATGAAATAATTGAATTCAATTCTAATCTTATTGGATTTGTTCCAAACAGTGTAATTGAATTCAATTCTAATATTTCTAGATTTGTTCCAAACAGTATAAATTGAATTCAATTCAATCTCATTAATGTAATTGAATTCAATTCGTTAATGAATTCAATTCAAAAGTTTCCAAACAGTCAGTTATTAAAATGATAAAATTGTATTATTGTAATTTGTAATATTTTAAATACTTTGTATTATTCTTAATTTGATGTGTGTGTGATGATGATTGTCTTTGTTTATATTAATTATAGTTATTATTTATATGTAAAATATTTAAAATTATTGTTATTGACTTATTTCATATTAATTGTCATTATTATTTACTACTAAAATTTTTGAAAGCATGGTTGATGTAAATAGTAAACCAAGAAAGTATACAAGATACAATTATACAATATACTAATATGGACTATTTTGTAATTTTTAAAATTTTCAGGTACTATTTTATAAATTTAAAAAATTACCCGAAAGCACTGCAATGCTAATCGGTATCGATCTGATTCCTGTTCTAAAACTTAATTCGGTATCAAACCCGGTACGATATTCATAACTTTTTTATATACATATATGTGTAATATATAAATATTCCACTTGGCTTTGGTGGGAAATAAGTTAGTAAATGGCTACTCAACTTGAAGAGAAGCAAAGGTGAGATCCAAAATAATAAAATTGATAATTTTTTATAATCACAATACAACTTTTACAGTTTAATAACAAAATATAATAATTTGATAAAATGAATTCTTCTTTTAAAAGAAAAATTGAATTTGATTTGAATAGTAATAGACGAAGTCGACTTAAAATTTCAATTTTAATTTAATTTAATTTTAAATTAATTTTGGGCTATATTTAATTAATTTCTAAGAGTCGTTTGATTATGCTTTGTTTTTCTAAATAGAAATAAAACTTCATTTATTTTAAATATTAATCTTGCCTTACTTTTATTATTTGGTGATAAACAAAAGTTAACATTAAATGAATCAACTAATTTTATTTATATTTATCAATAAATATTATGTTATTATTTAATTAAAATTTTAAATTTTAAATTTCTTAAATGATTTTTAATTTTCTGTATGCTTAATATATTGAATATTTATCATGACTTCTTTATAGCAACGCATTATATCACAACAAGAAATTAATATAATCCACGACGTTTTATTAATAAAACGTCATGAATAATAAAGATTTTTTATGACGTTTAAAAAATGCTACAGAAAATTTAAATTTTTTATAAAACGTCACAAATTTATCATAATTTTTGTGACAATTTTTTATTAAAACGTTACGAAATATAATCAGCTGTTGATTTGTTTATTTAATATTTAAAATTTCATCAGGCGCGTTCTTTTCCCACTTTCTTCTCTAACGTTTCTTCTTCGTTGGTTTTTCTCTGGTTTCTTCTTTCTCTGCTTTATGTTGTCCACTAATCAGTTCATTCTGTCGCTTTCTAGGAAAGATAATTTGTGCATCACATCTATTTCATTTGTGACCATTTCTCTAAATTCAACATATGTGATGCTAGAAGAAAAAGCGTCTTTCTGAATATTTTAGCTTGAAAATCCATTTAACTGCTTTAATCGAAAGATTTCCCATATCACAGAAACTCAACGACGATGTCGTCGAAATGATATTACTAAGAGAAAATCGCTCACCGGAAGTAAGTGATACGGTTGTCTCAATACTAGTTTTCGATTTTTTTTATATCTCTAGAAAATTTTCATTGATGAAATTTGTATAGAGAAGAGAAACAGAGGAGCCAGAGGCGCCTAAATACAGAGACCGTGCAAAGGAACACAGAGAAGATCAAAATCCTGATTATGAACCCACGGAATTAGGTTCCTTTCACGCCGTTGCTCCTTCCGGCTCCGTCGACCTCCGGTCTGCCGACACCACAAGATTTCCATTGAAAATAGCAAGTACCTTGGAGGTCGGTGTTTTCTTCTTGTTCATTTTCGTTTGCAGTTATCTCTCTCTCTCTCTCTTGGTTTTTTGTTTTCGGATTTAATAAGGAAAATGGAGGAAGGAATTTTCAGGTGATGTGGTTTGTGAAAGGTTTTGATTATGCTTTGTCAAACTGGGTCTTATCACTTTTGTTCCCTAAGTTATTCACTTTTGGTGAATTTCAAGAGAATTGAATGTTGGTTCAGAAAGATTCCATTTTTGGCCGATTTGGTGAACGATTCTGGATTGTCTCTGCTTTTGTTTTCGTTTGGGTCTTGTACGTTAGAAAAGGTTCAATTTTGTATCCATCAATAAATCTATCTGCTTTTAGTTACTTATTGTTGACATGCTTGATTGTTACTGATGCAGCTGAAATCTTTTGTTGGCGCTGGATCACAATGATAGTTAATCGGCTAATCATACATAGATGTCTTCTGTCATTTTTCTTGTTTTAAATTTTTATTCAATTTTTGTGCCCTCCAGTCACATACTGGGAAATGGCTATACAAGGGGACTTCTTAGCTATTACAGAAGGATATTTCCCAGTGGATTTCACTCTCAAGGACTTATCAAAAGTCATCTGTAAGTAGGACTTATCAAAAGTCACTTATGTATTGGATGTTAAAAAATCTGTTGATACACATTCATGTTACTTGTCTAAGCACCTATTTCTTTTACCATAAAAAAGAACTATTTGGTTGATGTAAAGGTATACTGTACATAGAGCATAATGATGTCTGTAACATGGAAGAAACTAGTTTGGTTGAGATATTCATGATCATTGCATCACACTTTCTTTGTAATGGTGGAAGTCTCAATCTCCTCCATTACCACACAACACCCAAAACATTTTATTATTTTCTTCCCATTTTGTTTGTTCAAAGTTATGATATTTGCAGCCAAGATTCTGTTGAAGTTTGTTTCTTTCCCCTTGTTCTGTTCAATATTCAAAATAGAAGTCCTTACATGGTAATTTTCTCCTTTATTTTTGTTGCTTTCGGTAACTAATTTAGGACCATGCTTTTCGTTCTTTTGTTTGAATGGAAGGACTTTTTGAAAAAATCAGCAACTTGTCTTATAGTATAATCAATAACGAAACCTCTTTGTAAATGTTCCAGGTTGGGATTTCTTTAACAGAAAAGTTTTACGTCAAGTACAAATTAAGTTTTTTTTCCTTTTCATTGCATGCCTACAACATTGAATTTACTGTTTTACTTTTCAATTCCGGTTTTGCTCAATCCAGATAGAGTTGGCTACGCTGTTTATATAGTTTGATTATCTAGAAGAGTAAGGATCAGGTGTCAGTGGTGATTTCATCTCTTGCTTCTTGCTTTGTTGTAATGGCCTATCAAAATTTTAATGAGTAAAACCAAGAGTTAATAAACGATTTACACAAATAATATTACCTCCTTATTTAATTGAAGATTTGTGAACAATTATCATGTAATATATAGTCTAACAGCCAGCATATTGCAAGATGACACGTGGGCTAGATTAGCTGATGAATCGATGTTGTTTTTCAGGAAACCAATAAGTGAAATGGGCACATTTTACCACTGGGCTTCTTCATCTCTCTGATTGCAAAGTTAATTGCACTGAGTTGCTTCTTGTTCTCCCTTTGCAAATTTCAATACATATACAGGTTAGTTGATGGATTAAACTTTGATATGAGATTAACATTATGTTTTTTTTGTCAATCATACTGATTAGAAGGCCATCAAATCAGATCCAAAATCTTAAATCTTTCATCTATGATGTTGTTTGATAGTTTAAGAGGAAAGATCTATATGTTAGTTTGATAGTTTGCAATATAAATCTCAAGTACTTAATAATACAATCATGAAGTTCCTATCCCAAATACATATGACTTAAATCTATCATGTTCTACCATAAGAGACTCTTCATTGTAAACCTAACCTAATAGATAAGAGTTATCTTGTAGATAAGAAGACATATATAGATTCTTGTCTTCATGCTTCATTTTAGTTATCTTTAATATCTTATTTTAAAAAATGTAGTTTTTGTGACACCTATTGATATGTAGCTTTTCATTTTTGAATTAAATATGATAAACATTTTCAATGAGGTTTATCTTGTTCAATTATTTGTGTTAAATTTTATTCAACATTATTTTGCTACCAAAAGACAAGTATAGTTAAATGTAATATGCTAAACTCATAATTTGGTAAAAACATACATTAGTTATTGTATGGATGTCTTAGGTTTGATAACGTATTTATCAAAATCTTCCTTCTTTTAATTTGTCTAGGTCGTTAAACAATAGTTGAGGCCTTTCTTTATCTATGACTCTCATAGGTATTTAGACTTCTTAGAACTCGTTATCTATGACTTTCATAGGTGTTTTATTTTTAATATTGTTGCTTGAGTTTATTGAAATTGACAGTAACGTGATTCTTTTGCAGGTTCTTATTCATATCACATTTTGTAACAAACACGTCGGTATGTGTGATTTTTTTTCTTATGTATTTGTAGTTATTCTATTTGATTTATTTTGATCCAAGCAAAGTAAAAATTTTTTCTTTAATTCCTTTTTCCTATTATTACATGTCAACAATATTATTCTTAATACAAAAAATGAACTTTGCAACATTTATGTTAACTTTAGTAATTTGTTTTGCAGCTACGTGACTTTGGATGTGATAGAGACACTAGGAGTCATGGCTACTTTTTTTTCCCTAGAAGATATTTCTTGACATCTGATTTTCATTTTATAACTTGTTCGTATATTTAAATATGTATATAGAGAATTTTGACACAGGGGATTAAGTTATGTTCATAGAATTATTTTTTCGTGGAGTATTTAGATAAATTGGTTTATATTTTCTTTTGATTATGTGTTTGTAATTTATGGTTTCAATGAATACGATCATGTATATATAATTAGAGGTATTGAAGTGTTAAATCTAAGACCACTTCAAATTTGTTGTTAATAACCAATTTAAATAATTTTCTCCAACCACGTATTTGTTTGGTTTCTATTGCATAAATTTTAGCGACCAAGTTTTGGGGCCTAACGCAAACACTCTAGTGACCAACAATTTATTTTTTGTTTCTAAATTATAGTAAATATAATACAATTTGTGATGATATTAAAATTATAGCAACAAATTATTTAGTTGCTAAAAATAACTTTTAGCAACAGTATCATGTCGTTACAACATGCTTATTAAAAGAAATTTGATATACTATTTGTTGCAACTAGATAAAAATAACTGCAACCAATGACTAAGTTGTTATAAGATTATTTTTTACCAACAAAAATAATTTGGTCGCAGTATAAATAGCTATAGTAACCATTGACTTGGTTATTATAAGATTATTTTTTAGTAACAAAAATAATTTGGTTGCAGTATAAATAGCTATAGTAACCATTGACTTGGTTTCTATAAGATTATTTTAAGCAACAAAAATAATTTGGTCGCAGTATGCATAACTATAGCAACCATTCTAACATTACAATGACCATGAAATTTTACATTAGCAAGTATAAATTTGGTCGCTAATAATTCTACCTTTAGTGACCAATTTTAAATGGTTGTTAATAATGCATTTTTAACGACCAATGTAATAACTCGTCACTGAGTACTTTTAGTAACAACCCTATAGTGACCACTTATGACCAACCCGATTTTGGTCACTATAACTTTTAACGACTATTTTCTTACTTTTAGCAACCATTAATAATAGTTGTTGAAACTAATTTTTCTTGTAGTGTAAAATAATAAACAACATTTCACTATATTACATTATAACTCCTTCTTCTAAATAATATTTCACTATATTATATTATGAACTCTTTCATCCACCCCAAATAACAGTTTTTAATATTATATCCATTTTATTACATTCCATTATAAATTATTTTATTTCATTAAAACCTTAAGTCTAATCAAACATAGCCTAAAGATTTAAAAGGGTAGTTTTAACAATATTAAAATTCATTTGAATGTTATCAAATATGAAAATATAATTCAAAATTTTTAATTCAAAAGCACCTTTTACTTGATTTTGTTCAACATCAAACACTTTGGAATTTGGTTTCAATCGACTTTAATACTTTACAATAATAATTATCAACTTATTTACTTTTACTTTTTACTTTTCACATCATTTTTTCATAACAATTCTGGATAGCAATGAAAATTTGATATTAATATTATAATGTGCGGTTTAGGTGAGTCTAAGAACTTTTATGACATATATAGTACCAAAGTAACGTTAATTAACATTTTATACAATGAAGTGAATACTAAAATATACTGTTGGGAAATTGGTACTTAAATTTATGATACTGTATCGAGCAAAGATATCATATGAACTATCAATATTTACTGACTAAAACTTGTAATTTTTAAAACTATAAAGATTAAAATTTAAAAAGCCTTTTAACCTTATGTATGCTACATCTGATCATCTCCTCGATCTAGTTTTCTCCTTTGTTGCTTGTCCTCTTACTCCAACTTGTCATCACTGCCACCTACCATTCTCTAGCTCGCTACCACTCCCCACCACTTGTCAGCTTTTAGGTCATCTCTTCACGGCAGCTCTTGGGTTGTCAACTCATTTCGTCGCTACCAACTTGTCAGTCATTTCACTGCCACCCGCAGCTTCTCTTCTCACCACCAAGTTGCCACTTGTTTCTTCCTTCATGTTTTTGGACTTGTTTATGTTGAATTTGGCTCCTTTTTTTGTCCCATATTGGTTGGGAACAACAATTGAGACAAGGCTCTTACCTATATAAGGAGGTTGCTACCTCGTTGTTTAGTACTCCAAACAAAGTCAAGGATTTGTATGACAAATTTGACTATAGTTAAATTCCTCTTTTAAGGTGAGAGTTAGAGAGTTTGTCTTATGTATTTCTTTGTGGGTGTGTTGGTGTATTAGGAGATTGGGTGAGAGGAAAAATTGTGTGATTGTAAGAATTTTTCACATAGTAGATTTTCTTCTCAGTGCCCGTGATTTTTCTCCGGTTTGGGAGTTTCCACGTAAATTCTCTTGTGTTGTTATTTTCTGATATTTTGGTCTATCAAATATCCTTGGGTGTGGGTCTAAGAAGTCTAAATTCTCAACAATTGGTATCAGAGCCAAGGTGTGTTTTTCTAAAAAATTCTAAGTATGCTCTGTGGTCGCAATTTTGACTGATCTTCCACATCAGAAAAGATTTTCTTGAGAAAGGTTTATTTGGTGCGGTGGAGTTTTGGTGTGGTAGTATGATAGTACATGTCTAGGAAAGTTTTTTTTTAAGGAAAGACTTGATATTTAAGCGTGTCTGTTGCGACCCACCTCTCTTTCCTAGGAACTTTCCTGGTGTACTATTGATTTCTACGGTAAAATTTATCAAGACAGAAGAGCACAAGAAAAATGCCAGGAAATAAGGCTTCGAATCTTCTTTGATTTGAGGTGGAGAAATTTGACGGGAGAATCAATTTTGGCTTGTGGCAAGTACAAGTCAGGGATATTTTGATTCTGTCGGGGTTACACAAGGCATTGAAAGGCAGACAGATTCCTGATATCAGTACAGGCAAATCTAGTATGAGCGATAAAGATTGGGAGGATCTGGATTTAAGAGCAGCAAGTGGGATACAATTATGTTTGGCTAAGAATGTCCTTGCAAATGTGCATGGAATATCTACAGCAAAAAAGCTCTGGGAAAAGCTCAAGGAGTTGTATCAAACAAAGGGTGTCTCAAATTGGGTGTACCTAAAGGAGCAGTTTCATACACTGCGTATGAGGGAAGGTACTACAATTTCAGATCATTTAAGTGTTCTCAATGGGATCGTCTCTGAACTGGAGGCAATTGGAGTTCGTATAGATGATGAGGATCAAGTTTTGATCTGGTCTCTTCCACCTTCATATGAACACATGAAACCGATTTTGATTCATGGGAAGGAGAAGATAGTTTTTTCTAAAGTTGCTGGAAAACTCTTTTCAGAATAGAGAAGATTGGGTGGTGGAAATGTTCCTGAAAACTCAGCTTTGATGGTAGCTGGATATCGGAAGAAGAACTCCATGAAAAAATGTAGTATTGCTAGAATTTTGAACAATCTGGGCATGTGAAGAAAAATTGTCCGAGAGGTAAAACAGGTTGGGCAAGAGGCTCTGGGTCAGTTAATGGAGAGACTGACAATGTCGCTAACATTGTCTCTATGGATGATGTTCTTGCTCTCTAAAAGGAGGGGGCATGTACATCCTCATGGCATGCCACTAATCCCAAAGTTGCCATGATAAAGGATGTGTTACTGTTAGCGGGTCCACAAGTTTGCACACGGGCATTGGTTTGGCATTAATGCAAGGTGTGTGGTAAAATTTATGTCGATGGCTAATGAACTTCCAGGAAAGCCAAACATGGGAATTGCACCATAATTTTTCAGCAAGGTTATTTTCGACATATGCCGATGTAAAAGGCTTAGAATTGGTTTATTCTGAGTGGGTATGTTTTTATGGTAGAGAATGATGCTGTGAAGTATGATAATTCTCTACAGTGAGAGTTATGTTATTTTCAGGAGATCTACATTAAGGTGGAGTGTGGTTGTAGGATCAACCAAAGTCGCTAAGGTGGAGATTGTTGAATTTGTCTCTTTTGTTGTCCCATATTGGTTGGGAACAACAATTGAGACAAGGCTCTTACCTATATAAGGAGGTTGCTACCTCCTTGTTTAGTACACCAAACAAAGTCAAAGATTTGTATGACAAATTTGACTCTAGTTAAATTCCTCTTTTGAGGTGAGAGTTAGAGAGTTTGTCTTGTGTATTTCTTTGTGGGTGTGTTGGTGTATTAGGGGATTGGGTGAGAGGAAAAATTGTGTGATTGTAAGAATTTTTCACATAGTGGATTTTCTTCTCAGTGCCAGTGATTTTTCTCCGATTTGGGAGTTTCCACGTAAATTCTCTTGTGTTGTTATTTTCTGATATTTTGGTCTATCAAATATCCTTGGGTGTGGGTTTAGGAGGTCTAAATTCCCAATAGTTTAAGTTGTTTCTCCAAGTTGTGGGATCTTCAAATTACTTGATTGAGGTGTTTGATTGTGTATGAAATTAATGAAATCAGCTAATAGGATAGGAAATTTGCTTGGAGTTGGCAGCTTAGAGTCGAACTTTGATAAGGCTTGATTTTTTTCACTTCACGGCTTGGGTTTGACTGGCATCGAAGACCTTAAAAGAAGAATAAGAGATAACTAGTTTGGCCAAAAATCTAATTAATAACACTGCTTATGAAATATGAATAATCAATTGTTATTTCTTTTATTATTTGTTTATGTAAACAATTAATTATAAAGTCTAATTAACACTTATTTGTGTAAATTATACAATATAATCAATTTTCATTTGTTTGTATAAATGATTTAGTGGGATTAGAGATACTTAAGTTCTTTAAAAAAACTTATTTTTCTCAAGATCAATATACTGATAGGAATGCTACTATGAGAAAAATACTTAGTAAAAAGAGTTTAGAGTTCATATGTTTTAAGAAATTTTTTCCACATTTAATTCCATCATAATGATCCTTTCATATTTACAACTAGTAGGTGGTCCTTTTATTTGAAGTCAATCATTTGGCTTACTTGAGATGAGACGCAAGATTTGAATTTTAAGGTGAATGGTTCGTCCTTTTACTTAACCAGGGCATCATCCTAGGCCAAAACTCAACCACATCTCCTGTCCAACTGAAAATCTTTCTTCATTCCTCTCTAGCTCCTTTTTTTGTTATCCTTCTTTTGTCATCGAGGATGAGAACCTTCGTAAGAATTAAGGACATTGAGCAAGAAAGTCACTCCTTTTTCAGCTCTTCTTCCCCATCTTGTTCAACAAGCAGCATATTCAGTGGGCAAACTTAGGGGATAGTGCCAGAACCCGATGAGAAAGATTTCAAAACAATCTGTTGTGACTATGAAAGGAAACTGATTGAAATTCTCTCTCGGAATAAAGGAAGGATAGCCTACCTTAGTCCATTTCTTTTGTCTTGTAATCAGGGGTAAGTAGTGGCATGATTTGGAATAACAAGGTGTTGTTGAAGGATGGGGTCCAAAATTCTATCTAAAATATGTTCTTTAAGTGTATCGACAACACTTTCGTCAACCTTTTCTTTATAATCGTCCAATGTCAAATTGCTCAACATATTAGGCATATTGCAGTTACTAATGAAATTTAAGTTAAAATAACCCTTTATTTTAATATGAAGTTAATAATTTAATTTTTATATGCCTTTATATAATTTTACATATAAATAGAAGAAAGTTCAAGTATTCTTGATAATTTGATATCTTTAGGAAGATTCGAAGATCCAGTCTGGACTCATAAAAAACTATACTATTTATTTGTATTGTAACATATATTTGAAAGTTGTGAGAACATTTAGTTGGGATCAAAAGTGATATACATTCTTGTAAGAAAGTTAGTTGTAATGTGAAATGGGAAATGAAAGCTTTGTTTAAAGAGCATTAGAATGAGAGAAATAAGGCAAAGGTCGAATTACGAAATTAGTAGTAAAAGTTCTTTTTTTAGTGATAAAGATGATACTGACAATGTTAAAAGTTGTATTCCTACAAAAAAGAAGAATTATTACAATTGATATGAGAAAAAAGAAGATAGCAAGTGTTTAGCATTTTTGCTTCACAAATAACTACTAGACGTCAACCTTCAATTTAAATACATTACAATATAAAGAAACATCTTATAATGTGGACATAGCAATAGCCACATAATTGTATAATGCACGTGTGTCATTCAATATTGCTCAGTCGTTTTTTTTAGAAATTAAATAATTCATTTAATTTGAAAACAATACCATATAGAGCCTTAAAAAAACATGCCAAAAACTAAGCTACCTTCGTAGTTAGAACTACTAAATCACATAATACCTTAGGAAGGTGCATTAAATAAAACAATCATAGATTTACCTAACCCTTAGGCATAGCATGTGGAGAAGTATCACTATTTAACTAAACTTTAAGTTGAAAACACCCCCAACTCATTAAACCATATCATGGTTGCAAATTATATATTGTTTGTATCAGTATACCTATCACTGTCTTCCTCATCAAACATCATTTTTGCTAGCTCCTTTTTCTTTTCTTCTCTTAGCTAGCTATGTTCTAAAGCAATTGCTTTGATAACAAAAATATTGTATGATACTATTTCAGTTTTTCATGTCCTCTTCTTTCCTCTACAATCTTCCTTTATGCTTTCTCCTTCTTTCTTTCTCTTTTGCAGGCTATGTTCTAGAGCAAAAACTTCAGTAGTCATTACTTAAGTTCATTGTCATCCAATATGATGGAGTTGAATCTCTTTGTGTTCTCTATGCTTGGCCTAAAATTAGACCTGAAAGATTCTTGTAAGTGATCACCCCTACGCTTTTACTATTTGTGATATGCATTAATAACTCCAAAATTTACTAGATTGATATTTGAGCTATATACATATGCTCTTGTTAACTCTAGTATATCTATCTAATCATTCATCTAGCTTAGCTCTCGTGACTTTATGATTTCCTTGCTATAACTAACTGTGATTTACTTTGACATTAGCTATAATTGGATAGATTGAGCAATGTTCTTTTATAAATCACCGTCCTAAGTTTCCAGCACTTGTAAGAAGTTTTTTTTCCTCTCCTTCCACAAATTGTAAATGTATGAACCCAAACTTATAATGCATATCATAACATTAACTACTCCATCTTTTTTATATCCAGTTGATGAATTCCACGTATTTGACACTAAAATATTATAATTAATATAATGCTAGTATTTTTCCCTATACATTTAAGGAAAAGTTGCATCTAAAAAATAGGGGTTCGTGACTCTCTTAGTATTGTTTTCATAATAAGCTCTATTTTGACATATTGATGTATCTTTATATGTCCATTATTGTTAACCTTTCTAAGACTGTTAGCCAAATGTGAAGGAAACCTTAGAAATAAGGTAACTATTCTATATCACTTTATTCCATCACTTGATTCCTCCTCTAAGACTTAGGAATCCTTATAAGATTTATTGTTAAACTCCTTATTTAAATTCCCTAGTCAAATTTAAGTGTCTTCTCTCCTTGTATAAAAACTATGACTTGGTAAGGCTGGTACCAATTCTAAAGGGGCATTGCTCTACTGATTCTTTTTTATCTATCTATTCACCCTTACATTCCTTGGAATATCTTGTAGATGGTTAAGCATTAGGGACTCTATTAAAGGGACAATATTATTCTTATTATCATAGAATAATGATTCCCTTTCCCTACTTCCTATTATGCACTTGATCTAGTTTGCCACAGTTTTCCTCATATTTAGTAGTTGAGACATAAAGCAAGAATGTAAGGACCTTGGTTTAATCTCTTATATGGTTTTTCGTCTTAAAAAGTAGGGGTGCATCCACCTAGTCCATAATGATTCTTTATTTTCTACTAATCTCCTTAACCTTTTCCCCCATCAATATCTTATTACTCAAGCTTATGGAATTTATCCCCAATCCTCCTTCATGAATTTGTTTAGTTACCTTATTCCATTTCACCTTTACATGATAAATCTCATCATGCCTTCCCTTCCAAAGGAAGTTCCTCATCAATCTCTCTAAGTACTTGATTAAATTCTTGGAGAGAAACATATATAATGCTCAATAAATGTTTAGGGAGTCTAGTAATAATTTTATCGGCAGTAGTCTCCCTCCATAGGGTACATGTCATTGTTACTCTAAACTTCTAGTCTTTTTTGAACTTTTTTAACTAAGAAGAGAAATTCTTTGAAAATAAGTCTCCTTTGAAATTGAAGGAAGACCAAGGCACATTATAAGCAACTTGTGAGTCTTCATAACTGTTGTGTCTGCTAACTTAGCTTCTGAAGCTTAAGCACTTAAAGATTGGAGTAATTGACTCTTCATTTGATTATTCTTTAGTCCTGAAAGTTTCTTGAATCTATGAAGGGTGTTTATAAGAATGCTTACAAAATTCTCTTAAGCCCTTATGAATAGTATCAAATCATTTGCAATGGATATATCAACCAATCCCAATTTTTTACATCTACTGTGGAATTTAATCACTGATTCCAAAGTTATCTTATGTTTTAACAATCTAGACAAAGCTTCTATGAAAAGTATGAAGATATAGGGGAAATAGGATCTTTCTGCCTTAACAGTTGTTTCCTTTAAATATTCTTAAAGGTTCCCTATAAGTCAACACACTAAAGGAAGTTGTTGTTATGCATTATCCCAAAGATATCCTAAACTTCTCAGGGAAACCATAGGCTTCAAGTAGTTACATAATGAATCCCTAACTTGTAGAGTTATAGCTTATTGAAATATACTTTTATAGTATAATTCTAAGAATATTTTTCCTTGAATATCCTTTGAAGAGCTTTTAAGTTATCAACATATAATCTGCCTTTTAAGAAAGCTTCTTATGTTTCACATGTTATTGGCTTTAAGGATTTTTGCAACCTTATTGCCATTATGTTTATAATTATCCTATACAAGAAGTTGCAATATGATATAGGCCTATAATTCATTAAAGGGATTGGCAAATGTACCTTTGGAATCAAGCATAAGAAGATTTTGTTTATTTCCTTCAATAGTTTTTTTTTCTCAAACAATTCCATCACATTTTCCATTACCATATTCCTTATGAATGGATACGCTTTCTACTAGAAGAAGCTATTGAGCCTATTAAAGCCCAAAGCCTTATGAGCATTTAGCTTTAAAATAACCTTATGGATATTTTGAGTTATTATAGGCATGTTTATGAGCTATTTGTCTTCATAATTCATATGGTGACTTATAGAGTATCTAACAATATCACTAGTTGAATTGGTAGGGGCTTACTTTCTCAATGATCTATCAAAGAATTCAAAAGTTTCTTGTTTGATCTCCTAATAACTTGTAATTATGGAGACATCTGCCTTAATGAGTAAGCTTATTATGTTATGATTCCTCTAGGTTACTATTAAATTATGAAAAAATTATGTATTCCTTTCTCGTTCTTTTATCCATTATGTATTCCTTTCTCCTTCTTTAATCCATAGAATCGTTGATCTCTTCTTTAATAAGGATATATAAATGGGCACTACCTCAGTATAGGCTTTAACTTCCTTCTTTTCCTCCTCTGTTAAGGTACTATCAATAGGATCCTAATATAGGAGTTTTTGAACCATTAACATTTTTACTCTGGAACTAGTCACCTCTTCACTGCCTCAGTGTAACACCCAAATACCCCCTGGGAGGATAAATGGATGCCACCCAAGACAGGACAAACAAATCAAAACGTTTCACACAGGCATTTTTAAAAACTAAACGTAACACACATATAATACAGCTCATAATTTCAGAAACAAATCGAAAGAATATTTATAGGCCCAAACAAACCAAACAAAATACGTTTTCACGCAACACAAAACTTCGAGACTCTTTTGGCCCTTTGGGTTGACTTGTCCCATCCTTAATCTCTTAGCTCGAACCTACAGGGCAAATCCACGTCTAAGCATATAGCTTAGTGAGTAATAACTAATCTATATTAACCGATTTGAAAAAGCAAAAGAATGCATTTGAACATATTTTATACTAAGCGAGCGGCGAAACACGGAGATCCTTGAATCGAATAATCAATCGATATCGAATCTGAAACAAATCAAACTATAAATCCATGAATAGAAGTGGGTAGCAGGGACTTATACAGAGATACCATAATTAGTATCGGCGGAGAGACATATGTCTCGATATCGAGACACCAAAGTGTCAAATAACAGGAGCAACTCCAGACCCTTCTAGGCATGCCTATTTACCCACAACTAGGACTTAACAGTTTTACAACAGAACAAGATCATTTCAGTCATTCATGTGCAGGCAAATAGCACTCCCAATAAATCAATCCTAGACATCATCTAGGTTGACTCACAAAATTTAACATTACAAAAATTTACTTACCTAAAGTACTTACACTGAAATTTTCTACCTATATTACGTACTAAAATTACTGACCTGTATTACTTACCTAAATCGCACTTGGTGTTTATTGTCCCGATAATATCTGGCAGTGGTCTTTCCTCTATAATAGGGAACACGGACACAAATTATTATTGTGCGTCATCACTGTATGATAACTAAGTATGATGCATGTTCATGACAAATTTTCGGGATTAATCAACAACTCATAGTACCAAATGATCCATGAAGTTTCAGGACATTAGCGATACAGCAAGTATTCAAATGAAAGCAAGTCTTTATTAAATCTGAAAATGTACAAATTACATTAATTCTCAAATGTTATGCCAATAAGCAACATAACGATCATAGGACATGTTAAGAAGAGAAAAAGAGTGCGAGTTGAATCATTTAGCTCTACACTAAGAATGAAACAAAGATACATAATAATAAGCAGTAGACAAAAAAATAAAATAGCGGACAACATTTGAAATTTGGTTTTCGTCAAGAATCACTTGCGAGGTAAGGGATGAAGTAAATGATGGAGGAGTGGTATCTATTTATAGAGCATTTTTGTAAACTAGCCGTTTTGTACAGTTAACTAGCCGTTATTACCTAGCCGTTATACCTAGCCGTTATATCTTTTTGGGTGAAAAAAATACGTATGACTACTGTTCACAAATACGGTTACTGTTCACAAATACGTATGACTACCTAGTCGTTATACTGTTCACCGACACTGTTCACAAGTCACTATTCTGCACTATTCACCGTCTTCAACCTCCGACTCTGAAACTTCCTTTTTTTCTCTTTTTTTTTCACCTTCCTTTACTTCTTCACTTTACAACTAACCTATTTAGCAATTCTAACCATCAGAAGTATCCTAAGCTTCAAATAAGATAAATCTAAACAAAAACAAAAACAAAGATGTAACTCGCGTATGATAAACTAACCGTCAAAGCTTCCCAACGAAAACTCCAATAGCAGGTGTTGATGAGTGAATAGCTTCGCTATCGCTACTGATGGATGGGTAACGGAGGCATTCGGTGAAGAAATAATGATAATGGTCGATTTAAATCTAGGTTTGGATGCGATACAGGTAAGAAATAGCTAATAGGTCCAAATAGTAATAAATAACCAAAAATATTGTTTTGAATCTTAGTTGTAACAATTACCCAACAAATACCCAAAGTTCGGAAGACTTAGAAAATTTACCAAAATTCCGTCAGAAAATAATGACTCGCAAAATAAATTGGCAACTTAAAACTAATCCTCCATTAATTTCTAAAAATGTTTGAAGTATACAAAAATTACGAAAATTATAATAATACGGTCCAAATCACTCCGAAGTTTCATTAAACCAATTAACCCGGAAAATGCCATGAATGCATGCCAAAATACTTATGCACAATTTAAGCCAATAGTTAATAAGTTAATAAGCAAATAACACTCATAATTCGTACTAAATTCCTTTAATATTCTAACCCCTAATTTGGGGCGTTAAAACTCTTCCCTCCTTAAGAAATTTCGTCCTCGAAATTCATACCTGATCCGAATAATTGCGGATACTGGGCCTTCATGATTTCCTCTGGTTCCCAGGTTGCTTCCTCAATTCCATGATGTTGCCAGAGGACTTTTACCAATGGTACTTGTCTTGTTCATAATTGTTTTACTTCTCTGGCTAATATGGAAATTGGCCCTTCTTCATATGACAAATCCTGTTGTACTTGAATCTCTTGCACCGGAATCTTATGTGAGGCGTCAGATCGGTATCTCCTCAACATAGAAACATGAAACACATCATGCAGTCTGGCCAATTCTCCAGGAAGAGCTAACTGATAAGCTACGGGTCCAACCCTCTTCAGAATTTCATAAGGCCCAATGAATCGCGGACTGAGCTTACCCTTTTCCCAAACCGAAGTATGTGTTTCCATGGTGATACTTTTAGAAACACCTTATCACCCACTTGAAACTCAATATCCTTCCTTTTTAAATCAGCATAAGACTTACGCCTATCATCGGGCGACTTTTAATCTTTAATCGAATAATCTGAATCTTTTCTTCCGTATCATCACAATGTCGGCCCGATCATCTTGTTTTCACTTAACTCGTCCAACATCTGGGAGTTCTACACTTCCTACCATACAACTTCATAAGGTGCCATACCGATGCTCGTCGATAACTATTGTTATAAGCAAACTCCATCAAAGTCGATAATTATCGACTCCTGGAAACTCTAACACACACCCCTCAACATATCTTCCAAAATCTGTATAACTCGTTACATTGTCCATCATGCAGGGATGAAAGCGATACTAAACTTAAGTTGAGTACTCAATGCTTCTATAAACTTTTCCGAATCTCAAGTAAATCGAGGATCACGATCGAAATAATCGATAATGGTACTCCATGCGGTCTTACAATCTCATTCACATACAAATCTATGAAGCCTATCCAATGAATAGTCGGAACGAGCGGTGAAAATGAGCGATTTGGTGAACTTATCCACATAACCCATATTGCATCATGTTTCCTTTGAGTAAGAGGAAGTCCAGTGACAAAGTCTATGGTAATGTTATCCCATTTCCATAGAGGAATAGGAATAGGATTTAACAAACCAGATGGAACCTGGTGCTCAGCCTCAGACATTTTGCTACATAATCCACAACCTCCCGTTTCATACGACCACCGATGTCTCGCTTCAAATCTGATACATCTTGTTTCCACCAGGATGCATAGTAAAGACTGTATTATGAGCCTCAAACAATATCTTCTTCTTTAGTTCATCATTAGCTGGCACACACAACCGGTCCTTATAATACAATTCACCATCACCTGCATGAAAAATCGATCATTTACCTTCTGAGTAGCGAAGATAAGTTGTTGTAACTTATCATCGACTCTTTGAGCATGACAAATCTCTGTCTCAACATGGGCCTTGCTATCAATTGAGCCATCAAGGCTCCATCGGATCCCAACGCCATTCAATCGCTTCGGTGATAAAGCGAGATAGTCTTTCGACTTAAGGCATCTGCTACAACATTAGCCTTACCGGATGGTAGTCTACAATACAATCATAGTCTTTAAATAATTCCAACCAACGTCTTTGTCTCAAATTAAGTTCCTTCGAGTAGCGAGATACTTGAGACTCTTATGATCTGTAAAATTCTACACCTTTCACCATACGAGATAGTGTCGCCAAAATTTTAAGGCAAACACTATCTGCTGACTCAGATCATGAGTAGGGTAATTATATTCATGAGTCTTTAGTTGCCGAGAAGCATAAGCAACTACCTTCCTTCTGCATCAAAACACAACCTAACCCAATCCCGGATGCATCGAGATCTGAACATACTCCTTACAGTAGGTTGAACTAATACGAGAGCTTGATGGCATACATTTCAACCGATCAAAGCTACTCGACATCTATCGGACCATTGATACTTCACTCCTTTCCGTAATAGAGTTTAGTTAAAGGGATGCTATCACCGAAAACCCTTAACAAACCGACGGTAATAACCACCAGGACCTGAAAACTTCTCACCTCATCACGTTCCTTGGTGGCTTCCAATTAACAACCGCCTCTATCTTACTAGGATCAACTCTAATTCCTTCAGATGAGACAACATGCCCTAAGAATGATACCTCCCAAGCCGAAATCACATTTACTCAACTTTGCATACAACGCCTTTCTCGCGAGGTCTGTAATACAATTCGGAGATGGTCAATATGCTCATGTTCATTCTTGGAATAGACGGGATATCATCAATAAACACCACAACAAATCGGTCCAGATAAGGCTGAATACTCTATTCATCAAATCCATAAATGCTGCTGGAGCATTAGTTAACCCGAACGACATTACTAGGAATTCGTAATGTCCATAACGGGTTCTAAATGCAGTCTTCAGTATATCCACATCCTTTACCCGAAGTCGATAATACCCGATCGCGGATCTATCTTGGCTACTCCGCATCTCTCAACTGATCAAATAGATCGTCAAACCTTGGCAGTGGATACCTATTCTTCACTGTGACCCTATTTAACTGCCGATAATCGATGCACATGCGCAGTGTACCATCCTTCTTCTGTACGAGCAACACCGGCGCACCCTACGGTGATACACTGGGTCTAATAAACCCCTTATCTAAAAGTTCTTGTAACTGTAACTTCAACTCCTTCAACTCAGTAGGAGCCATTCTATACGGTGCTCTAGATATCGGAGCAGTACTAGGAATAACTTCGATAGATAATTCCACTTAACAGTTTTACAATAGAATAAGATCATTTTAGTCATTCATGTGCAGGAAAATAGCACTCCCAATAAATCAATCCTAGACATCATCTAGGTTGACTCACAAAATTTAACATTACAAAAATTTACTTACCTAAAGTACTTACACTGAAATTTTCTACCTATATTACGTACTAAAATTAATGACCTGTATTACTTACCTAAATCGTACTTAGTGTTTATTGTCCCGACAATATCTGGCAGTGGTCTTTCCTCTATAATAGGGAACACGGACACAAATTATTATTGTGCGTCATCACTGTATGATAACTAAGTATGATGCATGTTCATGACAAATTTTCGGGATTAATCAACAACTCATAGTACCAAATGATCCATGAAGTTTCGGGACATTAGCGATCAATGAAGTATTCAAATGAAAGCAAGTCTTTATTAAATCGAAAATGTAAAATTACATTAATTCTCAAATGCTATGCCAATAAGCAACATAACGATCATAGGACATGTTAAGAAGAGAAAAGAGTGCGAAATGAATCATTTAGCTCTACACTAAGAATGAAACAAAGATACATAATAATAAGCGATGAGACAAAAAATGAAATAGCGGACAACATTTGAAATTTGGTTTTCGTCAAGAATCACTTGTGAGGTAAGGGATGAAGTAAATGATGGAGGAGTGGTATCTATTTATAGAGCATCTTTGTAAACTAGCCGTTTTTGTACCGTTAACTAGCCGTTATTACCTAGCCGTTATATCTTTTTGGGTGAAAAAAATACGTATGACTACTGTTCACAAATATGTACGATTCTTCGTTCACAAATACGTCACGATTCTTTCAGTGAAGACAATTGCTCACCGACAACGCTCACAAGTCACTATTCTCGCACTATTCACCGTCTTGACCTCAGACTCTGAAACTTCCTTTTTTTTCTCTTTTTTTTTCACCTTCCTTTACTTCTTCACTTTACAACTAACCTATTTAGCAATTCTAACCATCAGAAGTATCCTAAGCTTCAAACATGATAAATCTAAACAAAAACAAAAACAAAGATGTAACTATCGTATGATAAACTAACCGTCAAAGCTTCCCAACGAAAACTCCAATAGCAGGTGTTGATGAGTGAATAGCTTTGCTATCGCTACTGATGGATGGGTAACGGAGGCATTCGGTGAGGAAATAATGATAATGGTCGATTTAAATCTAGGTTTGGATGCGATACAGGTAAGAAACAGCTAATAGGTCCAAATAGTAATAAATAACCAAAAATATTGTTTTGAATCTTAGTTGTAACAATTACCCAACAAATACCCAAAAGTTCCAGAAGACTTCCGAAAATTTACCAAAATTCCGTCAGAAAATAATGACTCGTAAAATAAATTGGCAACTCAAAACTAATCCTCCATTAATTTCTAAAAATGTTTGAAGTATACAAAAATTACAAAAATTATAATAATAAGGTCCAAATCACTCTGAAGTTTCATTAAACCAATTAACCCGGAAAATGCCATGAATGCATGCTAAAATACTTATGCACAATTTAAGCCAATAGTTAATAAGTTAATAAGCAAATAACACTCATAATTCGTACTAAATTCCTTTAATATTCTAATCCCTAATTTGGGGCGTTACACTCAGTATAGGCTTTAACTTCCTTCTTCTCCTCCTCTGTTAAGGTACTATCATTAGGATCCTAATATAGGAGTTGTTGAACCATTAACATTTTTACTCTAGAACTAGTCACCTTTTCTTTAGTGTTAGATCTTTTTAATACATTTAACTTCTTCAACTATGGTATTATCTAGTGAAGCTTCCTCACATATTTAAAGTTTTTCATTCCTTGAATAAGAACTTTCATTCCTTTAAAGATAGCTATATTAAATCCTTCTAATTATGCAAGGTAATTGTTAAATATGAGGGAATCAACCTTTCACAATTGTTGAAGATATCTTAGCTCTATAACTTATACTCCACTTTCAAGGATCTTCATTATTCATTAGTCATTAATCAAAGCTCTATTCAGTTTCTTTTTTATCAACTATTTAGAGCTTTGTTTATTACTATATGTAAAATATCTTCAATCATACCTTAAATAGGTGATTCCCATTTATTCTATACATTCCTTTTGGTCTTCAGAATAATTTTAATTGCTCATATTTCCTCATGCTTCTGACCTGTAGAATGGGGATTCAAAATATCCTACAATGATCTAATGTTCATGTGGTATTGGTTCGATATTTGCGAGTTTATTTCAAAATAATATCCTTTGGAAATTGAAATTCAAAATATAGACATATATGACCATTGCCTTGCTCTTACCTTATTGGCATCAAAAGATATAATTATTCTCATATAATACTGGTGCTAGTGATTTGAAATTCGATACCACTAACTTCCTAATCATTTGAGCTTGCTTATATTATACTTGCTCAACTTTTTTTCCCAAAACCATTATTGTTGGTTTAATTTCAACTATAAAATCTACTAAAAAATTCTTTGCATATATGGGATGGGACTTTCTACTAAAGATCCCTTATACCTTTTTTTTTCCTTCTCCCTGACTTCCTTTTGTTGTCACATATGAACCGCTCCTCATTACTTGCCTAGTTAAGCCCTTTCTCTGCTAACACTACCTATTTAACTTATGCAGGATTGTATCTTACACTAATTTGATGATCTTATCCCCCCTCCATTACATTGTTATGGATTACCTTTTCTTTTTGCTCTCATGTTGTCTCTAATGTTATTGTGACCTTTAATTCGTTTTCTTTTGGACATTCACCTCCCTTCCTATCTTGTTGTTCATTATCATTTTCCTTTAGAAAATGCTAACCTCTTTTTTCTTAGCTCTCACGTTTAATTACATTAACTCTTCATAATCTCCTATTATAAATTTCCTTCCTGTTGAGTTTCATAGTTTTCCTTGATGCCTCAAAGATGGTTTCTAATGGTAAGAAACTATGTTTGTATCTTCAAACATAGTCTCATTTTCCCTAAGCCTTATAGTTGGAATGAGCTTGGGAAATTCTTTTTCTAACTCCACACTATTACAAATCCTTATATAATCTATTCTCTTCGTTTTGGTAGTGGTCTCATCTATACAAATAAGCTTGTCAATGAAGCTTGCAAGCATCCTCGACCCTCTTATAAACCAATATTAATGGAAAATTATGAAAATTCACCTATATAGGAACATTATTGTGTCTCACATTTTCCAACCTCAAATTAGGTTTCTATACCTCTAAAAAGATAATCTAGTTTGTTATATGTTAAGGCCTTACTTCAACCACACATCTAGTTTTCTCCTCAATTGAGAACTTGAATAATATTAGGTTTTTCTCTGATAAAAGGACTTCCATTAACCCTTTCCCTTTCCATTACCTTTTAGCACAATTGTTTATGGTTGGAAAGGGGGTGTTTCCCTTTAAAAATCTTACCAATGTAGCATTCCAACTCCTAGGCCCTTCCTTTAAGACTTTTATTTCTAGAGACATTACTCTTGTACCATTTATAGATCTAAATAGGTAATACTTCAGCTTATAAACAATAGTTTTTCCAATATTTTATTTCTTGGTGTAAAGTTTGTAATATATGTGACAAATTAAGTGAATAGATGTTACACTGATGGTTAATGGTTAAAGGGTGGGATGGATTATATTGCTTTTTTAGTTTTAATTGGATTGGAAACAAATGGAGAGAAAGCAAGCTAAGGGACAGGTTGAGAAGAAGACAGTTGTATTAAGGGTAGATAGTTAGGGAGGACGGGACGAAGATCTCTTTTGCATTGTCAGGACTAATTATCCCTTCCATTCTTACTGCTCCTCCAACACCTATTCCATGCATGAAGATATAACTTTAAAAGGAAGAATTTCCTCCTCTAGAGAAACAAACAAATGACATTAATAGGATTATTTCCAACCCTTACATTTGTTCTATAGGAATTACTTCTCATGGTATTATTGTCTCAAATCCAACTAATGAAGTACTTAATTGGCAAACCAATAATGCTATTGCTCAAAACAAAGTTCTTAGCTGAATTGATACTAAGCTTTAAGGTCTCAACCAACACATATAAGCTACTTAAAAAAGAGTAGAATTTGTGTCTTCTCAAGTACAGAAGCTTTACACTTCTTGACAAGATCAAATGGTTCAACTTGATATTGATCTATGAAGATATATTGATATTCAATATTTTGCATCTGATTTCACCACCAAAAAGCAAGAATGCAAATGAGTCAAAGAAGTACTTCAACATATGGAAACAAACATACAAGTAGAATAGTCAAAGACTGTCTATGGAGTTTAATCTAAACCATTTCCAATTATTCAGCCTATCTATTCAACTTTAGCTTATTATGAAGTTGTTGATTACGAGGTATTCAAAATGAATTATTCATTATTCATTATTCAGAAATAGGCCACTCACCAACCTACTAGCCAATTAAGACCAAAAAAACCCAAAAAACTCAAGGTTGAAAAGAAATTTGATCCATCGCCCTCGTCACCAAGCTTGCTGATCCTTAGGCAACAAACCCTATAGATAAAAACTCCACTTTCTTCACTATCTAAAACCCAATTTGTTCCATCCAAAAGAAAAGATAAAGCTCCTTAACAAGAGTTCATTGCAATTCTTGAACCATTATCTATCTTAGAAGAATCTGAAGGATAAATATTTGAAGATTCTAAATTTTTTAAACAATCTTAAGAAGTCTCAAAGCAATTTGTAGACTTATCTGAATTAGCTCAGATTATGATGACTATGCCATATACTTCTCAACAAATTAAGGTCGAACTAGAAATAAGTGAACATGAATCAACAAGGACCGAACTCCTCAAACCTCCTCCACCACTTATGCCTATACCTCCATCTTGTCCTACCTTAGGATGTTGATTTACCTTTGATGATCTTCCACCTAAAAAATGGAGAGATCGTCTACATGAATTTGGTGCTTATATTGATTTACAAATGACTAGATTTGATACTGACTTAAGAGATATCTTATCCAAATTCACCTCTTGTTTTACTGGTACTTTAAAGAAATGGTGGAAAAGCTTGGATGATTATATTAAACTTCAATATGTTCAAGTAACATCTACTAGTATTCTTCTTGGAGTTATCCATAAAGAATTTATTGGAGAGTTTTAGCTCACTGATAAGCAAATCGACAAGAATATTTCGAATGAAGTGTTGTTCTAAGGATTTAAGAGATCGTCAAAAGCATTATCAACGTATAATGGAACAGTATTACCTATTTAATGGTTTTAATGATGCCAATCTCCATTATACATTCATTGCATCCCTTCTAGGTGAACTCCAACCCAAACTATAAGAAATGCCTTTTGGTAAAATTTATCAACTTGCATTAGCCTCTCTTAATAAACTCTATAATCAACCAGAGTCTTTTAAGAACATGATTAAAGGTGATCCTCTTTTGAAGAAGGCTTGTAAAAAGTATTATCTACAAATCAAGTGTAAGGAGAAAAAAGATTGTGAATGTTATCCCAAAAAGAAACATCACCATAAGAAGTTCTCCTATGAGCGATCTCAAAAATTCAAAACTTTTAATGGAAGTTATCCAAAGCCATTCAGAAGAAATAACAGAGTAAATCTATACGATTCTTTAATAAGAGAACTCCTCATTCTAAAAAAGCATATCAATGCTTTATTTGTATCAAGGTATGACATTTTGCTATCCTAATAAGACGAAAAGAGATTTGAAACTGTTGGAAACCATTGAGGCTAGTATGCCTATTAATGACAATATTAATATTGAGGATATTTTGAAGAACAATTTAATGAAGATGAAGAAAAGAAATTTGTTGTACATATCAATTCCTCTAATGTTGAATTTGACTCATCTAAACATTTCACAGAAGATGAAGCAGAGGATGATAACTTGTACATGATACAACAACCATGTTTCAAAATAACCTCAAAATCTATCATTGTTTCACGCCTTTATGTCCATACACAATTGTTATAAGAAGATAAATATGAATCTGTCAAAATCAATAGAAAAAATTATCAAGCACAACAATCTTGTTGCGAAGTGTTGTATAAGAAATAATAAGACTATTAGCAAAATGATTACACCACAATATTTTTTATCATAATTTAATTTTAGTTTAAATATTTAAACATATTTTAAAAATATTTAATTAAACTCTAAGTTAACAAAGCCGTCAATTTTGCACTAAAAAATTATTGTTAAAATATTTTATTATTTATTTATGAGCTTCATTTTTAGGGATGACAATTGCTAACTCATGAGTTTAAATTTAGTTGTTTTCAATTGGTCAACCCATGGATCAGGCTCAAACTGACTCAACACTTAATTACTCTAAATAAAACAATATTGTTTTATTTAAAAAAATTGAGCCTCAGGTATGCTTGAATCTGAGTAACTCAAGTTTGAATTTAATTAAAAAATAAATTATTCTATATTTTTAATTTTAAAAATATTATTTTAAAATTTTTGACACATTTAACCTACGTGCCAGCCTTTTTCATTTCTATACGGCGAGTGGACCATAGAAACTAGTCGTGCATCCCACAAACGCTGCCCAAACAGCGTGTAGCTCCTTTGCCCGTGGACAACATTTTGCTCCTTTCCCAAACGACAACGTCTAGCTCCTCACATGTTGTCCACAATCTAGTTCGGTGTTGGTTGATCCCTTTGGCTCTTCTTCCATGTCTCAGAATCAAATTTGCCTAGAGCTACAGTTGTCCCAAGATATTCATAAAAAATCCCATGCTTTTGCTCATTAATGCCCCCTTGACAAGCTTGGATTTCTATCATCATCTTTCCCTAATGTTGCTCTCTGTGTCCAATCTGGCGTACGACCACGATTCTCCTCAAAATATTCTGCTAGTGCTAGCCACACAGCCTCCTTTGTGTTGAAATTATGACTATGACTCAATCGCTATATAATAGATTGAACAATTTAGTTTTGAAATTATTAACTTTGTTTAATAAAATGACAAATATTTTTATCATATTATGTTAATTGTTTTTATTCTAATATAATAAGTCCTTGGTTAAATTTATATACTTGCCATCATAGTGAAGATTATGATAATGAGAGTCAAGTCTTTAGAATTTAATCTAAAAACGTTCTTGATCATAGGATCACTAAACAAGGACTTTAATGATCCGATTAGATCAATATATATGTAATAGTATCTATTGGATATATATTAGTAGATCTCATTTACTAAGTTACATATATAGATGATGCATATAAGGATATGATCATTGAACTGACCAAACTGAAAATTCTCAATGGTTAATATTACCTATGAGTTGTCAAGTGAGATATTCTCATAAGAATTAAAATGTATATTTTTCCTTAGACCTGAGATCATCATAGTAATCAATAGGTTACTTATTATGTTTTGATGTCAGACACCTAGTGTGTAAAAATTCTAGTTGAATGATCATTCGATATAATTAAGTACATATCTGATTAGTGGTGAGTCAAGATGGGATCCATCGACTCTAGGTAATGAGTTTGAATTCTATGTTGTCATTGATCTTAATGATTGTTTCAAGACCTTGGCCAGGGCGATTGAATGAATAAGGAAAAGGAGTTTTCTAAGTCATTCACCAATCATTAATAATCGACATGTAACATAGTTGGTTATCTAATAAGGTTTGACAGTTAAACCATACCTTAGGATAATCCGGAGTTGTAATAATGGAAGGTAATTATACATTATCCTTAACTAGGTTATGTTTTTGTAAGGTTGTTACTTCACACTATCCGGTCGTTGAGGAGTGTTGCTAGACGCCAACCTTGATTAGTAATTAATTAGATTAATTACTGCAGGCTTAGTGATGAACTTATGTAGTCACACACTTACGAATGTAATATTTTTCGTTTATGATTATTTAATTTATTATGAGATAATTTATTAAATAATCTATATATATATTATTATATTTTTGCTAGCACATAAAATATAATTAATATTGGAAATTCTCTTGCACAAAATAAATGAATAAAATAAAATAGTTTTATTTTATTTCATTTTAGAAATAATAACAAAATAAAATAGTTTCATTTTATGTTATTTTATAAATAATAATTATTATTTATTCAAAAATCAAAATGAAAAAGAAAATATCGTTAACTTGCATTTGGTGGTTATTGTTTTGGTTTTGGTTTTAACCAAAACAATAACGAAACGTTGCATGGATGTGTGTAAAAGGCTTTGCATAAAGTGTTGTGTATAAAAAGGTAAACACAGAGACTTACGGAGATATAGAGATACCTTTTCACATTGTTTTCATTTTGTTTTAAGAGTAAGAGAAGACAGTAAAGTGAAAAAAAAACTCTTTGTTTTTCCTTTCCTGGTTTTTTGTAAAGCATACGTGAACAAAACCATATAGAGGGAAATATAGATTTCTTTGTTTTTTGCGCGTTGATAGAAAAACAAAGATACAGATATGCCTTGTTTTTTTGTACGTTATAAAGAAAACAAAGATATAGAAATATTCTTTGTTTTTGTTATTTGTACTGAAATATAAACAAAAGAAAAAGGTAGAAAAATTGTTTTCTCTATTCTTGAAGAAATGGTTCTTCAAATTTATCCATAATCATATCAAGTGTTGAAAGCGGAACATATTTTTTGGTGTGAAAAATATAGAGGTTTCATGTTTTCGAAGTTTCGAATCGAATAATCGTCATTTTCAAGTATTTATTTGACCTATTCTTATTATTAGTATGTTGTTAAATGTAATAGATAGCATATGATTGCAATTTTTAATTTCCGCTGCATATTGCGATCCTTCAATTGATATCAGAGCTAGTTTTTGCGTTTATATCATACTTGACAAATGACCCCTGATTTGCGTATTTTATTGTATTTTCATTTAATATGCATGAGAAAATCTTGGTTGTTTTGTGAAATGGGTTTCACCGAAATCGAACCACTGCAATCCATAGCCATTCTTCATTTCACGTTGATATAACAAAAACGAAGAACCGATGAAAAGTAACGTGTATATGAGAGGTTGTTTTTTGTATTTGTTTTTAGTAAGTGAATTCAATGTTAAAAGCTTAAGGAGATTCACTGTGTAAAACGATAACTAGTTAAAAGCCTTTGGACAAGTGTTGCCCATACAAATGTGCAAGGTAAATGCATTAAATGCATGTAATGGGTATTGTATGATGGTTAAATGCAAAGATAGGTTTTGTGTTTGGATTTCACAAAAGTTGCCTTTAACAGATGTTGTACCTATACTTTTGCACGGTAATAGGCATGAGTTAAGTGCGGTTATAAAATTCATTAAATGCTTGTAAAAGGTGCTATATGCAAAGGTGGTATAAATGTTACTTATGACAGATGTTGCGTGTACAAATGATGATAGAAAGTTTTCAAAGCATTTGTTTTAAAAGTACAGTAAACTTGTTACAAACAATTTGAAACACATGCAGCACACAGGTACTTGGACAGATGTTAAAAATAGGCATGGTACTCATTAATTATCATTGTCCAGATGTTGAAAACTTACATGTTACTCATTCAATATGCATGAGTTTATATTGGTTTCACGTGGATATAGAAACAGAAAACTTAAAAGAGTTTATAATGATAAACGACTTTAATTGTAATATGATGCATTTGGTTAAAGGTGTTTTAACAGATAACGAACGTAAACAATGTAATAGAATTTTTGTTTTAAAAAAATATTTGGTTTAAAAGTTTGTTTAACCATATGTTGTGTGCACGGTAACGTTAAATATAATTGAAATAGCATGGTATTAAATGTTATTGATAAGGTGACATGATCATTAGTGTTATTAAAGTTGTTTAATAACATAAAATCTTGATCTTTAAAATTATAAAGTTTATTTTGATATAATATATGATATTTTATCAAAAGAAATTTTCCACCCAAATAGATAATAATATTTATTTTTGTTTACAAGGAATAACATGATAACAAGGTAACTTGTAGTTCAAGGATAAATAATATTTTCTATTGCATATGATGCATGTGTGAGGAAAAATTATTTAATTTTATACTTTTGGCCTAGACTACCTAGGGAATATTAAATTAATTAATTCTCCATCACTTGGATGGATAAATTAAATTATATAAATAGGAACGACCTGACAACCAGGGGACTATTTAGTATTGAGCCTACTATAAAATTTTATATGATAAAATAGGCAATTTATCACTCTTTAATTATGCATGAGTAACGACTTGGCAACCAAGGGACTCATTCATGTTTTAAAGATGTTATATCATTTAGATAAAAGTCCATGTCTAATGATATATGATTGTGTTCTTATTTTGGTGTTTTCTCTTTTATTAGATTTCTCAAAATGTCTACTATATCACTGCGAAGCATTCTTGATGCTAACAAGCTAGCGGGTAACAATTTTGATGATTGGTACCGCAATCTGAGAATTGTTCTCATGCATAAAAAAAAATTATCGATGTGATCGATAAACCCATGAAGGAAGAGCCTCCTGAGGGAATTGATGATGCTAATGCATTGGATGCATATTTTAAGTATCGCCCAGAGTATTTGGCCACTTTGAAAGGCAAGAAACAAGGTGGGACATTTATGAAAAATGTTTTCATGATTTCTTTAACTACTATTGATTCTACTAAATAGGTATTAGATACCGGTAGTAGCTTTAACATCTGCAATATGTTGCAGGGTTTAAGGATCAGTAGGAGATTAAAGAAGGGAGAAATAAAGTTACAAGTAGGGAATGGAGCAAGTGTTGTTGCTCTAGCTGTAAGAACTATTTCTCTTGTTATACCTACGGGAAAGACTTTATTATTGGAAGATTGTTATTATGTTCCTAAGTTTGTTTTGAACATTGTTTCCATTTCGTCATTAGACAAATGTGGATTTCATACAATCTTTAAGAATAACCAATGTAATATATTTCATGGTGACGAATTATATATCAGTGGTTATTTACAATATGGTCTTTATGTCTTACCTGAAATAGTTGTTTGTTTAATTATGAATGTTTCTGGTCATAAAAGGAAGAAAGATAATCAATCAAGTCAAACTTACCTTTGGCATTGTAGACTTGGTCATATTGGTGAGAAAAGAGTAAACAAGTTACACAAAGAAGGATGCCTTGGTCAATATGATTATGAATCATATGAAACTTGTGAATCTTGTCTAAAAGGCAAAATGACTAAATCTCCTTTTACTGGAACTGGAGAGAGAGCTAGTGAACTGTTAGGACTTATACATACTGATATATGTGGGCCTATGAAAGTTCAAGTTAAAGGTGGATATTCTTATTTTATCACCTTCACTGATGATATGTCTAGATATGGATTTGTGTATCTTATGAAACACAAGTCTGAATCATTTGAAATGTTCAAAAGATTTCGTAGTGAAGTTGAAAAGCAAACTGGTAAGGGTATAAAGGCACTAAGATCTGATCGTGGCGGTGAGTATCTTAGTGATGATTTTGTTGATTATCTAAGACAAGATGGAATCTTGTCTCAGTGGACTTCTCCAGGAACACCACAACACAATGGTGTTTCCGAAAAGAGAAATCGAACCTTATTAGATATGGTGAGATCTATGATGGGGTTCACTGATCTTCCTATCTTCCTATGGGGATATGCTTTAGAAGCCACTGCATATTTATTAAACAAAGTGTTTATGGCCAGAAATGCAATCTTTTTATAAAGGGAGTTCCTTAATGAAGGAAGTCATGGTGTAAAAATAGATCTTGATGAAATTCAAGATTTTGATGAATCAACACAAGCTCAAGAGCATCAGACACATATTGAGTAACCTTTACTTGATATCTTGAAATTAGCACATACAGTACCAGCCTCAACCGTTGAGGAGAGTGGACCGATTAATGAACCTGTCCAAGAACTTATGCAACAACAAGATCAAGTAGAGGAAGAACCTATTGTACATAAGCCTCTTAGAAGGTCTACAAGGGATCGTCGTGCACCAGATAGATTAAACTTAATGGTGCAAGGTGACGAAGATAGTCATATTGATGATGACCCTAGGACTTACGAAGAGGCTATGGCAAGTCCAGATTGTGAGAAGTGTTTTAAGGCCATGGAATCCGAGTTAGAATCCATGAGAATCAACAAAGTATGGACTTTGTTTGATCCCTCAAAGGATATAAAACCCATAACATGTAAATGGGTATTTAAGAAAAAAATTGAAGTGGACGGGAATGTTGAAACCTATAAAGCCTGTCTTGTTGTCAAGGGATATAATCAAAAAGAAGGTATTGATTATGATGAAACTTTTTCCCCTGTGGCAATGTTCAAATCTATTCGGATTCTACTTGCTATAGCTGTATATTATGATTATGAGATATGACAAATGGACGTGAAAACAACTTTTCTTAACGGAGAGCTCAAAGAAGATGTCTATATGACTCAACCTGAAGGTTTCACGTTGCCATCTGCTCCTAATAAAATATGTAAGCTACAAAGATCCATATCTAGATCGAAGCAAGCTTCACGAAGTTGGAATATTCGCTTCAATATAACAATCACAAAGTTTGACTTTGTTATATGCGAAGAAGAGCCATGTGTGTACAAAAAGGTTAGTGGGAGCATAGTTATTTTCCTAGTGCTATATGTAGATGACATATTGCTAATAGGAAATGATGTACCAGTCATGCAAAAGACAAAGATTTGGTTATCTGAACAGTTCTCCATGAAGGATTTGGGAGAAGCAGCTTACATTCTTGGAATCAAGATCTATAGAGATAGATCAAGGAAGCTGCTAGGACTTTCCCAATCCATGTACATTGATACTATTTTAAAAAGGTATCACATGGAAAATTGCAAAAAAGGTTATCTACCGATAAGTACTGGAATTTCTCTTAGTAGGGAGGAATGTCCTAAAACCCTAAAAGAAAGAGAACGCATGAGTAGGGTCCCATATGCCAACGCAGTGGGAGCTATCATGTATACCATGACATGTACAAGACTTGATGTAGCCTATGTGCTAGGAGTAGCAAGCAGGTATCAAGGTAACCTAGGTGAGGAACTTTGGAAAGTAGTTAAAACCATTCTTAAGTACTTGCGAAGAACTAAGGACCAATTTCTCATATATGGAGATTATGAATTAAAGCTAATAGGCTACACTGATGCTAGCTTTGCATCAGATAAGGATGATAGCAAATCTACCTCTGGTTATATTTTCACCTTGAATGGAGGAGTAGTGAGTTGGAAAAGTTCCAAGCAAGCTACTGTAGCTGATTCAGTTACTGAAGCAAAATACATAGCCACATGTGAAGCAGCTAAGGAAGCTGTTTAGATGAAAAAGTTCTTAACTGAACTTGGTGTGGTTCCTTCGATAAAGGAAGCTGTTCCATTATTGTGTGACAATACCAGCGCTATTGCATAAGATAAGGAACCAAGGTCGCATCAAAGATCCAAACATTTTTTGCGAATGTATCATTTGATTCGAGAAATTGTTGAGCGTGAGGACGTTCAAATTCACAAGGTTGAAGGAAAGGAGAATGCTGCAGATCCCTTCACTAAGGCGCTTGGATTAAAGGAGTTTGATAAGCACAAAGGGAAGATATGATTGAAGTTCATGAGTGATTGGGTCTAGGTCAAGTGGGAGATTGTTGGAATTATGCCCATGACCCAATCGTTATGTAATAGATTGAACAATTTAGTTTTGAAATTATTAACTTCGTTTAATAAAATGGAAAATATTTTTATCATATTATGATTATTGTTTTTATTCTAATATGATAAGTCCTTGATTAAATTTATATACTTGCCATCATAATGGAGATTATGATAATGAGAGTCAAGTCTTTAGAATTTAATCTAAAAACGTTCTTGATCATAGGATCACCAAACAAGGACTTTAATGATCCGGTTAAATCACTATATATGTAATAGTATCTATTGGATAGATATTAGTAGATCTCATTTACTAAGTTACATATATAGATGATGCATATGGGGATATGATCATTGAACTGACCAAACTGAAAATTCTCAATGATTAATATTACCTATGAACTGTCAAGTGGGATATTCTCATAAGAATTTAAATGTATATTTTCCTTTGACCTGAGATTATCATAGTAATCAATAGGTTACTTATTATGTTTTGATGTCGGACACCTAGTGTGTAAAAATGCTAGTTGAATGATCATTGGATATAATTAAGTACCTATCTGATTAGTGGTGAGTCAAGATGGGATCCATCGACTCTAGGTAATGAGTTTGAACTCTATGTTATCATTGATCTTAATGATTGTTTCAAGACCTTGGCCAGGGCGATTGAATGAGTAAGGAAAAGGAGTTTTCTAAGTCATTCACCAATCATTAATGATCGACATGTAACATAGTTGGTTATCTAATAAGATTTGACAGTTAAATCATACCTTAGGATAATCCGGAGTTGTAATGATGGATGGTAATTATATATTATCCTTAACTAGGTTATGTTTTTGTAAGGTTGTTACTTCATAATATCCGGTCGTTGAGGAGTGTTGCTAGACGCCAACCTTGATTATTAATTAATTAGATTAATTACTACCGGCTTAGTGATGAACCTATGTGGTCACACACTTACGAATTTAATATTTTTCGTTTATGATTATTTAATTTATTATGAGATAATTTATTAAATAATTTATATGACATATTATTATATTTTTTGCTAGCACAGAAAATATAATTAATATTGAAAATTCTCTTGTACAAAATAAATGAATAAAATAAAATAGTTTTATTTTATTTCATTTTAGAAATAATAACAAAATAAAATAGTTTCATTTCATTTTATTTTATAAATAATAATAATTATTTATTCAAAATCAAAATGAACAAGAAAGTATCGTTAACTTGGATTTGGTGGTTATTGTTTTGGTTTTGGTTTTAACCAAAACAATAACGAAACGTTGCATGGATGTGTGTAAAAGGCTTTGCATAAAGTGTTGTGTATAAAAAGGTAAACACAGAGACTTACGGAGATATAGAGATACTTTTCACATTGTTTTCATTTTGTTTTAAGAGTAAGAGAAAACGGTAAGGTGAAAAAAAACTCTTTGTTTTTGATTTCCTGGTTTTTCGTAAAGAATACATGAACAAAACCATATAGAGGGAAATATAGATTTCTTTGTTTTTTGTGAGATGATAGAAAAACAAAGATACAGATATTCCTTGTTTTTTGTACGTTAGAAAGAAAACAAAGATATAGAAATATTCTTTGTTTTCGTTCTTTGTACTGAAATATAAACAAGAGAAAAAGGTTGAAAAATTGTTTTCTTTACTCTTGAAGAAAGATTTTTTCAAATTTATCCATAGCCATATCAAGTGTTGAAAGCGAAATATATTTTTCAGTGTGGAAAATATAAAAACTTCGTGTTTTTGAAGTTTCGAATCGACTAATCGTCATTTTTAGATATTTATTTTACCGATTCTTATTATTAGTATGTTGTTAAACATAATAGATAATATATGATTGCAATTTTTAATTTTCGCTGCGTATTGTGATCCTTCACCTTAGGCCTGCTTGGTCATCACCATATATGACAAGAATAACGCCCGGATGATTATCTCTTCCATACAAGGACCTTGACACCGCCAGCAAATCCAAGATCTGTTGACAACATTTTATGAAATACAGAAAAAAAAAAAACGGTGTTTAAGGCTTTGGGTATTTAAATAAATCAAAATTAGAACCAGGCTCGTCTCATGTGTAAAGATTGCAATCTAAAACTTGCATTTATAACACCAACAGATACAAGACACATGACAAATCAAACTTTAGATCCCCAGGTAAATACAATAGCAACACTATCGTTGCTCGCATTCTCAGATTGAGTTTGATAAGCAAAAACAATCCTCAAAAGATGCAAATGGAATGCTAAAATTGTATAATGGAGAGTTCCAATACCGGAGTAGAACCCTTGTTTCAAGAAGATATTCTTACCCCAGGAGTTCCCCTAATCTCGGGAAAGTTCATCGATAGTGGTTACTATGCTGATATACAAGAGTTTAACAAGAGCAAACAATTGAACCTCAGGGTTGTCACACAAGGAGCTAGCCGATTATAGGCAAAAAGAAGAACTGGGAAAGGAGATGGTTTTTGATGGCTTCACTTGCGCCAAATAGGATGCATAATTAACAATGGAATTTACAAATAAATAAATAAATAAATATATTAAAATATTTTTTTAATAAAAATTAACCAAACTATTAAATTGAAGTGTAAATTAAACAGTTTCAGTTTTTTTAAAATTTTTATGAATATTTTATAACATTTGAGTTCAAAAAACGTTTTTTTTAGGGGAATATATCAAATTCATTACTCAAAGAAAGAACGAATACAATCAGGAATAAATGTGAAAGACATAAAAGGACCAAATGAAATTGAATTCCTAGCTAAACGATGAGCAACACAATTACTAGACCTACGGATCCAACAGACATGAACATCTGGTCTAGTGTGGAGAAGGGCCTTACATTCTTCAACAAGCAGGCCGAATTCAGATAAATCATCCCATTCCGAGTCACTAAGAGCACGCGAGAGAGCTTGGGCGTCAGTGAAGAGAACACCACTGCCAGACTGATTGGTGACAATCCACTGCAAGGCTGCCCGAACAGCAACAGCCTCAGCAATGTTGGCAGCGAAAAGGCCCTCGTGACATGAAGTGATAGCATGTAAAAATTTTCCCTGCTGAGAACGGAGAATAGCAGCAGCACCGGTTGCGCGATGTTCGATAAAGACAGTCGCATCTGTATAGCAGGACCATTCAACTAACTCGTCACCAGTTGTGGGTGTGTCGACAGGGTTAGCTTGATTCAACGGATACGGAACACTGGATCGAGCCTTTGCATCTTGCCACTCATGCAAGAAATCAAGAGCCTGTGTGAGTACAAAATTAGCATCGACTACCTTGTTGCGCCACAAAAGTTGATGACGAGCCCACCAAATCTTCAAGCTAACATACAAAACTCCTCATTGTCTTTAGAGTACCAAAGAAGAACTAGGCGGTGAATAACTCGGTGAACACAACGCCGAAAAAAAGCTAGTGTGTGGCCAATTTGCCCAAACCGTCGACGCCATATTACAATGCGATGGCGTGATCGATGTCTTGATTCTTTGAACCACAACGACACATAGCATTCAGTGGTACACGACGTTCTTGCAAACGAAGCTTGGTAGGAAGGATGTTACGGAGAGCACGCCACATAAATTCCTTTACCTTCGGAGGGATTTGTAATTTCCAAAGCGAAGACCAAGCCAAACCACTTTCGATTGGCGATAAACCGTAAAGTAAACTATGAGCAACGTGATATCTTGATTTGATGTATATCGACCTTTCCTATCATAGTGCCACGATGGTTTGTCATCGATGGATTTAAGTGGTAAAGGGATGGAAAGAATTGCTTGAGCGTCGTGCTCACTAAAGATACCCGAAATCATTTCAAAATCCCAAGCATCACCACTGTCAGTCATTAAAGCCTCGACACGTAAATCACCTACAACGTTGGCAACGTCCGGAGACACATAAAAATCACCAGCCCTTGGTATCCATGGATCATTCAAAATCGAAATACTCTTACCGTTTCCGATTCTCCATCGCAAACCTTCAGATAACAAGTGACGAGTGTGAAAGATGCCTCGCCATGTGAAGCTCGGATTGTTACCAATATTGGCTGTAAGAAATGAGCCATTTGGGTAATATCGAGCCTTATATATGCGAGCTAACAATGAGGAATCGTCAGAAAGTAACCTCCACCCTTGTTTAGCCAACATGGCTTCATTGAAGCAGTATAAACCACGAAAATCGAGAGCGTCGTTGACCTTGCTAGTGCACATGCGTTCCCACTTTAACCAATGCATTTTCTGACCGCCCCCTTCCTTCGTACCCCACCAAAACGAATTCATCATCCTCTGAAGCTCGGCACAGAGAGAAACCGGTAACAGAAAAATACTCATACAGTATGAGGGAACCGCCTGAGTTACATATTTCAACAACACTTCTTTTTCGGCTCGTGATAAAAGCTTATTCTGCCATTGCTGTAGTTTAGCCCAAACTTTGTCTCTGAGAAAAGTAAAGACCGCCTTTTTACTGCGTCCGACAAGTGAGGGAACGCCTAAATATCTGCTGTGATCGATAGACTGATGGACTTCAAGAATAGAAGAAAACTGTTGCCGAGCTTCAAAGGAGATACTCGAACTGAAAAAGATACCAGACTTAGGAAAATTCACAGCTTGCCCAGATGCGGCTTCATAAATGCGCAAAATTTGTTTTATGGCATTACATTGATCGACAGTTGTACGAAAGAAAAGGAAAGAGTCATCGGCGAACAGAAGATGACTAACAGACGGACTCGTAGCACACACACGGACACCAGAGATTATCCCATTCTGTTCGGCATCATTTAGAAGTGCTATAAGACCCTCTGCACATAATAAATACAAATACTGTGAAAGGGGATCACCTTGCCGAAGGCAGCGTTCGGAGACGATAGGGCCAACTTCTTCACCATTTACCAAGATTGAATACGGAACACTCTTAACACATAACATCATCAAAGAAATCCATCTGTCTGCGAAGCCAAGTGCACGCATCATATGTTCCAAAAAACCCCAATCGACTCGATCGTACGCCTTACTGATGTCGATCTTAAGAGCAATATCACCGCCTGCACGTCTAGAGCTTGTGCGCATATGATGAATGAGCTCAAAAGCAACTAAGACATTGTCAGTACCACAAAAGCTGACTGGTTTTCAGAGACAAGAAGCGGAAGTAATGTCTTAAGACGGTTGGAAAGCACTTTCGACACAATTTTGTATAACACGTTGCATAAAGCGATAGGACGGAGGTCTTTCATTGAAATCGTATGAACAAATTTTGGCACAAGAACAATCAATGTGTCGGTTAATGTAGGAGGAAAGACACCAGATTCAATCCAACTACTACAAGCTGCAACAATATCACCACCAATTATATGCTAAAAGTTTTGAAAAAATGCAGGATTAAGCCCATCAGGTCCTGGTGCTTTGTCAGGATGCATCGAAAACACTGCCTTCCGAACTTCGCCTTCAGTAATAGGAGCTAAAAGCTTAGCATTATCATCATCGCTTACTCGAGAAGGTACCAAAGCTGTAACAGCAGCATAATCGGCGTCACTATGGGCATAAAGGTTGGAGAAATAATCGCGTACAATCTGATGAATGTCGTCACGAGTATGAACCATACTTCCGGCTGCATTTTGTAACTCACGAATCGTGTTCCTCCTTTTACGATCGTTGGCAGTCTGATGATGGAACTTGGTGTTCATGTCACTTCCTTTCAACCAAAACTGCTTCGCATGCTGCTTCCACTTGATGCTTTCAAGGTGAAGGATACTGTTGAGTTCTTTGCGCAACATGTTAAATTCAGCACCATTCCCATTAGTTTCACCATTGTCGAGGCGCAACTCATCCATTCTAGTAAGGATACTCTTTTTATTCAGTCGTATCTCTTTGTCGATATCGCGCCCCCAACCATCAAGAGCAGTGCGAACAATATCTGTTTGCTGCATAACATTATGACCAATACGCTTCCAATTGTTGGATACAACGGCGTGCACATCAGGTCGAGCTAACCACCTATTATCAAACCGAAATCGCTTTCTTTTCCACTTCTCAGTTCGTGTCTCAAGCTGCAAAAGGAGAGGAGAATGATCTGACACGGAAGCAAGGACGGAGGTAACGGTAGCTTGAGTAAAACGAGACAGCCAAGGACTGTTAGCAAGCGCACGATCTAGTTTCCCTCTTACCCAACGAACAGTCCCTCGACTCCGTTCCCACGTAAAGGGATAACCATACCACTCTACTTCATGCAAATCACAATCGAGAAGGGTTTGCCGAAACCCGGAAAACAGATAATTCGGATGATCAGCACCACCTTCTTTGTCTGAAGTGAGAAGTAAATCGTTAAATTCTCCGATAATCATCCATGGAGACGATAACCCTCGATTAAGAGACCGAATCAGAGCCCATGATGCTCTACGACGAAACCGCTCTGGAAAACCATAAAAGCAAGTTAAGCCCCAGACAAACCCATCAGGCATATGTACATCAAATTCAATAGCGGTCCGACAATGTCGGAGATATCTGACATCAAAAGAGTCGTTCCAAAAGGTCGCTAAACCGCCAGAACGACCTACTTTGTTAACACAAAAACAATGATCAAAACGAAACTGTCTCTTCAAATCATCAATAACATCTCGAGTAACTAATGTTTCCATCAAAAATACGAAATCTGGCTTGTGTTGACGAAGTAATTCGCCAAGAGCGAGAACTGTTTCGGGGTTGCCAAGTCCCTGACAGTTCCAACTGAATGTTTTCATTGCTGCTGGTCGGGTCGCACACCGGCGCCCGCCAATCCAAGGTTAGCATTACCAAAGGTCGTGCCAGAAAAAAGTGGTGAATCGGTATTACCCGAAACGGTAGGAACTAAATTAAGAGCTGTGCGAGAACGCTTCTTGCCATCAATCTGTTCCAAAGCCTCATTCTCAGCATCAGAAGTATCCATTGCACTGGAGCGACCATTGCTGTTCACAACCGGAACAGTAAAAGGGATGGCGGAAGCTGATATAGGTGAGCCATCATCGTTACTCAACCATACACTACGAGGTTGCTGTGATCGACCAAGAGTAACCTGTAAGGAGGAATCCCATTCGTAAGTATCAAGCGGAACTGACGATGTAAATCGTTCAGGGCATAATTTATCGTTGTGGCCAATTATTCCACAGCGAAAACAGAAGATCGGAAGACGTTCGTATTGGAACCACACATAAGTAAAGGACGTAGCCAACGTAGCTATTTTCTTCTTACGTTTGAGAGGTTTGCGAATGTCTAGGGAAACCCTAATTCTCATGAATTGATGCGGATAACAGCCAGCCCTAGGAGCATCATATTCGACAAAAGTTCAGATGAAATTGCCAAACTGGCTAGCCCACAGTTCTGACACCATTCCCAGTTGGAGATCATGAATTTGGACCCAAATATTCGTATGTGTGAGAGGGACAGTCAATGGATCATCGTTGTCTTGGAGTTTTCGTAACACTAACAAGTGTCGATTAAAATCCCACAGGCATCTGCTAAGAACATACTCCACACCTGCTTCATGAAAGAAACGGAACAAATACCTTTTAGCACCCAATTCTGTGATTGACAAACCGACTTGCGGCTGCCACATATCAGCAATTAAGTTTTCGAAGGCAGCGAAATTGATGCGATTGGAAGTCATAACACAACCAATTAGACAATTCCTGAAGGAGATTGGATCGGTTGGAACGAGCCACTTGTCTTCTTCGTCCCCTTCAAGAGAAAGATCTTCAAGTCCATGAACAAGACTCATAACTTGGTAAACGGATTAAATGAGATCTGGACACTACCGACGAGATAGACAGCAATACACGATGCTGGGGGAGCACGGGAAAACTGCTACAAAAGGTTTGAGCAGACAAAAACTCTGCGACTAGGGCATACTTGCCTACATTCTTTTTAAACGCATGTTAACGTATATTTTAAATCTAATATTTTTAATCAAAATATGAATTAAACTCTTAACGTTTTAGAGTGTTCAATTTAACTATTACTATTTTAAATTGTTAAAAAATCTTTAATAGATGAAAATTTTAATATAATTAAATTTTGTGAATGAAATATTGCATTAACACTAAAGTGACATTTAATATATAATTTTAAATTTATTGAAGAGTTTCACTGTCACGTAACCAACAAATTTTAAAAATAAATTCTCCAATCAACTAAATTTAATTTGTTAAAACCCTAAGTTCCCTAATTAGTAATTAAGTACCACCCTCGGCAACATTGTGATGTGAATGGGACCCACTCGCTTATGACTTCAGTAAAGTTCACAAAAGAAAACAAAAACAATAAAGCCTTACGGCCTATTTGGTTCCTTTTTTTCTTCTGCTTCTTGTTTTCGTTTTTGTAAAAAAAGAAATAACGCCTTACAACACGATTGGTTGAGTCTCGTTGCCATGTTTCATTTTCAAAAATAATAAAACCACAATAACTTTACGAAAATGAAATTTCGTATATTTTTAAAATAAGTTTTTATATAAAAACAAGCTCAACATCTTCTGTGTCTTATGCGTCTCTATGTCTACTATACTTTGATTTCTGCATCCTATTTCAGATACTTCTCTGTTTCTTTGTTTGCTGCTAATGTTTTTTTGGGTTCTTCCTCTTACTTGCTTTTAAAAATTTATTTGCATCTAGAATTTAATGCAAAAACCTACCACATTTTCCAAATGATGTTGTATTGGCTTTTCTTCCTTTCCCATCTGGAAATGGGAAACAAACACAAGTAGGATCCCGCTCATAAACCACATCTGCATGATTTACCCCAATATTCTTCCTTGCCTTCAAGATAAAATTATCAAAGGACAAGTAGATAAGCAAATAATTAGGCATCCTTAGATGAAAGAGTGATTCTCAGGTATGATTATCTATCAGCAGAGCAGCAAGTAGAAAAATCAAGAGTTTGCTATTTGGAATGAGAAGTGGGAAGGTCCTATTTTTTAGTATTTAAGGGATCTTTAAGGGATGCAGTTTTGTGTTGTGGCATTGTCTACAAGATGTTTGATTATTTGTCCCAGTGATTCTTTTGGTTATAGCAAAACTCTTATTTGTTAAGTTGTTATTATATGCGAGTGTGGAAACAAATGTCAAAAACTATGTAGGATTTATATTGGTTTTGATTCAAGCTCCTCCCTTTGTCTCTACCATTTTGATAAAATGTATCAAAAATGATTTGAATCACAAAAGTTGTGAGTTTTTCATCTCATCTACATTTGGTGGTACTGTTTCATATTGTATTGTGTGAGTTTGCCATCTTGTTTGTCTCTCTTTTCCTAGCTTTAGAGTTGAGTAGCTTATGTTATGACTTTGTCATATTTCTATTTCAAACATTTCATGTCTTCTTTTGTGTATGGTTGGATCTATTATCTTGGACAATATTGTACCTAATAGTAGGCAAGAACGTGGGGTATACATGTTGATATATTATTTTACTATATGAGAATGTAGTTTTAATATGTTGTCTTAATATTACAATTTAAAATGGTATAACTTAATGTGAAAAGTTTGTAATTATATAAATTTGCATATATTTTATTTCTAAAAGAATAATTAATTTAAAACATAATATATTATATTAAAATTGTTAAAAATAATAGTATAACTAAAAACAGAAATAGGATTATAAAACTAAACATGTTTTTATTTTTATTTTTTAATTACAAATCTTAACCAAATAAGTTTTTTTAATAGAAAAAGAAAATAAAACTAAAAATAACAACAGAAAAATAGAAGTAGAACTAAACAGCTCCTTAACTAATTAGCCTAGCGTTAACTAACCAACCTAGGTCAAAAAACCATTAAATAAAAGAGTACAAAAGAAGCCATCAGTTGCAAAATATCTAACGCACCAACGAAATCAGTTTCCTTCTTCATTTTTCTCTCCATTTTTTTAGGGCCCGTTTGGTTCCACTTCGCTTTTTTCATTCTTTGCTTTTAGTTTCATTTCCTATTTTGGTTTCATTTTTTGCTTAAACAAATGAAAACACATTTGGTTGAGATTTGTAACATAAAAACTAAAAATAAAAACCTGTTTGGTTGAGATTTCTAATAAATTATTATTATTATTATTATTATTAATTTTAATAAGTTATTCGATTATTAATTATTATTATTATTTATTGTTAATAATAATAATATTATTATTATTGTTATAAAATTTCTACTTATTATTATTATTATTATTATTATTATTACTTATTTTAATAATAATATTATTAATTATTGTTATAAAATTTCTACTTACTATTATTATTATTATCATTTATTGTTAATAATAATATTATTAATTATTATTAATTATTGTTATAAAATTTCTACTTACTATTATTATTATTATTATTAAAATCATTATCATCATCATCATCATCATCATCATCATCATTATTATTATTATTATTATTATTATTATTATTATTATTATTATTATTATTATTATTATTATTATTATTATTATTATTATTATTATTTATTGTTAATAATAATAATATTAATTATTGTTATAAATTTTCTACTTACTTTTTTATTATTAAACTCATTATTATTATTATTATTATTATTATTATTTTATTGTTAATAATAGTATTATTATTATTAATTATTGTTATAAATTTTCTACTTACTATTTTTAATAATATTAATAATATTAATTTTATTATTAATTTTATTATACCAAATTAATTATCTTATTATTATTATAAAATTATTTATTATTATTATTATTTCGAGATAGAAATCAGAGTTATGTTGGTTTTTTGTCGAAGAAAACATGTTGTCAAAATTCAGAGAAACGATGTTTTTTGGTTTCTGTAAAACTGTTGTGGTTTTTTTATTTTCAGAAAAAAAAAATCGCAACAGAGTAAGCCAAATACGTTTTATTTACCTGTTTTTTTTTTATACAAAAACGACAACAAAAAATAGAGAAAAAAAAACAGAAACAAATAGCCCCTTAGTTAATAAATATGTTAATGCACCATTTTTCTCTTACATATGACACTTCTCTCATATGTTCCCTCATTTTGGTTGTTTTGCAGTAAATTGTGAGAAAATTGTAGAGGTTAATAACCTCAAAATCCCTTAGCACATAATTAAAATTCCAACAACTACTATATGATTTTTTGTGATTTCTAGTCATCTTACACTAGTTTATAGTTAGATTGCAAGTTGTGATTATTTGAGACAATAATTAAAGTCATGAAAAGATATTAAATGGAGAAACGGTGGCTAGAAAATGAGAAAAGAGGAGGAGGCAGGTGAAGAGGAGAGGGCGAAGAGGATGGCAATTTTTGGAAATTTAAGTTGTATTAAGCGGTGAAAATAGGAAATGCAAAAACTGAAGGGTAAAACTGGATTTTATTTCATATTTTTGGTATTAACAAAAATAAATGAGGGCAAAATAATAGTTAAGGGTATTTTAGTAATTATGGTGATTAGGTTAGTATTAAGAATAAAGTGGAAAAGGAAATAATATTGGATTATTAAGTGAAATTGAGTTGAAAATTTTTATTAAATTAGTCTAATAAAATTTTGTAATGTTTAGGTCTGAAGTTTCGATTAAGGGTAAATTGGACTATCAAATAATTGAGTCCAAAATTGAGGTAAGGATAACCTTAGACTATATACTCTTAAAATAGTGTATTGTTTTGTTGTTAATAAACTATTTTATAGCAAATTATATCTTAAATTAGCATCAATTAAATTAATGATTAATTGTTATATACATAAATTATATTTATTTTATTTCACAAATATTTATCAAATTACAAAGTGTTTCGTTTTTAATTTTTGTTACACTTTATGAGGTATATCTCTTGTCAATTTAGTGAAAAGTGTGTTAATTAAATAGAGACTGACTGATAATAAATTGTGAATAAATGTTGTAAATCAAGACTATGTGGCTTGCGTAAGATACGTTACATTCGATGGTCATAAATTGATAGGTTATTTAGATATGAGCGAGCGATGACTAGATATTTGTTTGTGAAGCAAGTACTGGGGCATTCTGATTCCCAAGGATGTCCTATGCTGATGGCTAGGTACTAGAGTGGTATACAGATATCTTGAGTCTTAGGGATATCCTGTGTAGATGACTAGGTACTGAAGTAGCACCGGGGTACCAAATTATATTGACAAATTAAGGGACTTGTGCTAATTTAATTACACTTATACTTGGTGAGAAATTATGATGGGTATAAATGAGCCAGCAGACCACTAAATGTAAGCATACTCGGTTAAGCATGGCTAGACAATTCAGTTAATTATATGATAAAACTTAAATTGTAGTAATAAAATAATATTAATATTAATCGTTGCTTTGATAATTTTTTATGTTTGTTAATTGTTCGAATATTAATCGTTGCTTTGATAATTTTTTTTATGTTTATTAATTGTTCGAATAGAATGAGTAAGGTTATGTATCTTAATATTATAAGTATGTTTTAAATCACTTGACTAATTTTTATATTTTGATTTGTTTGACTTTAAGCATACGTTCAGTTACTCTTATTGAGTAGGCAACTCATCCCTTGATACTATTTTTTTTAAAAGATAGAGAGATGACAGCGTGTGTTGAGTGCACTGCAAAATTTATTTAACTCTGCACACTAAAAACTTGTAGATATAGTGAGTTGGGATCGTATCCACAGGGATGTTTGGTTAATTATCGTAATGAAAATAATTGAACCAAAGGAAATAAAAATGGGGGTTTGGGGTTTAATGCAATTGAGAAAATAAATAAATTTAAACTAATAAGAACAAATTATAGAAAATAGTCAAAAGCGATAAAAGTGATGAATATGTGTGAAATTCGGTTCTCAAATCAATCTCAGCCTACAACCATTAAACATCTTTCACTATTATAACGCTTTCACATCTCTTCTAGAACTGTTGGTCGCAGACTAACAACAAGTTCTGTTAATCCCGATTTTCTCTTAGGTTATGTTTAATTAAGATGCGATCGTTAATGAAACCTAATTATCGAATAACTTACAATACGCTCTCTATATTTAATTAGGCAGCCACATTACGATATGAAAAACAAGCCAATCTAAGCAACAACCACATAAGCTCGGGTCATTCAACCTAAGTTAAGTTATCCTTAATGATTCGAAACCATTAGTTGCCGCAACTGAATCTCAACATAACAATTATGAATTATATTGAGTATTCTACCAATGAATCCAAATACAACGATTATGGATTGTTTTAACAATTATAGCAATGGGTTCATAATATGAACAATCTAATGGCAACAATATGATTATCCATACATGAATATCTAAATCGATTAAGAAAAGGATAACCTAAACGATTCCAAAAGAGGGATCCAACATTAAACAAATATAAGATAAGTTTAACTGTGCATCCTAGGCATCGATTTCACCTTTGAACCGGTATTTGGAAGTTGGCCTTCCATCTTTTGTTAAGTTTCGATCATGCATCTCATACATAATATATATCAAATATACAAAGTAGAAATAAAACGAAACCTCAAAAACCAAATCTACTCATGTATATAGATATAAAAAAACAAAAACATGAAGTATAAGATGCTTACATACCCTTCAGACGATCTCCTTCATTCTTTAATCTTCTCCACATTGAGTTATCGTAAACCACAACGATCAATACAGATCATCTCTAATGAAAGTCCACACGAAGATAAAAGGATGAAACCTTACTAGGAGATGGCTAGAATCCTTTCTTTGTGCTAGCAAAGACAAGAACTCTTGAGAGAGTTAGAGAGAAAAAGTGTCTGTGTAAGAAAAAATCTTTCTTTTTCTTTTTCTTGTATCTTACACAAGATGCACGAAAATCATCTCAATTTTTTGCATCATTTGGCCTTCCATAACCCTATCACTAATGGAAAGTTACGGGAAGTTAATGGTCATGAATAACATGCATTAATGGAAGTTATGAGAAGTTAATGACCATGAATAGCATTTATTAATGGAAGTTATGGGAAGTTAAAAACCATAAATAACATGCATTAATGGAAGCCAAAAACACTTATTTCTAATCCATTCCATGCAATGTTTTCTACAACGATCACATCACGATATAATCCCGAAACACTCTTTCATATCTTGAATCACCATTCAAGACCATTTTACTCATCCTTCGGATCTCCTATATGTGTCAAAAAGTCAATGATTTGACTACGACTTCCATAAACAATGTTGCCATGCAATTTGTCCTTTCACCATTTATACCCCACTTGGTTCAGAGTATGGTCAAAGTGTCAACTCTCACTAGACTAACTATGTCACATCTAGTCCAAGTGTTATTAGATCTTGTCCTGAGGATCTCATTACTCTATGTATCATTGAAGAATCTCTTCATGACACATATCTGCTCTAACTAGAGACTCCCACCTAATGACCTCAATCAGAGGTCTGGGTATCATCTCCTTCTATCAGGAGTGGTGAATCCTTTATTGGCTACTTAATTACCTCCTAATACTTCAAGTTGCAATCGTCACCCTATGAGTAACCCCTGAAAGGCATTGATTAATGGAGTCAAAGCATAGGATCAGTATCCGAGATATCATTAAGCACCTCAAGTCAAAGGATACTTGCATCATTGATATGATGTGACTATAATTGACACTAGAATAGAATATCCATATGATTGTCTCATAGTAGGTCAATCCAGTGTACTTATTACCTTTAGTAGGCATCCTCATGTTAACTCTAAACAACTCATGTCTATAGCTTATAAGATCTACTATTTGATCTAATTAATGAGTATAACATTCGCTAGTCTATCCAAATTAATGACATGCCATCTCATTAATCCTATGACTAAGGAAAGTTTATATACTAATATAATTACATATGATAGAAATCTCATTGTTATGATCTCATCATGATTTCCTTCATGCTATATTTTGTATCAAGGAATTCATTAAATCCATTTAAGATCAACATCAAATCCATAAATGCATGAACATTGAAATAATCAAAATGCCTTTATTAATCATAAAATGATTTGTACAATAAGTGCTAAAGGTGACTGACTTTAGAGCACTTTTTTAACATCTTCTCCATCAAGCTCCAAGGAATAAGGTCTATTGCCTCCATCCTTGTTGAAAAAAGAAGAGAAATGGTGAAGAATGGAGATGTTTTGGTTTTTGTTTGCTCCCCCCCAGTATCTGAGATATCATTAAGCACCTCAAGTCAAAGGATACTTACATCATTGCTATGATGTGACTATAATTGACACTAGAATAGAATATCCATATGATTGTCTCATAGTAGGTCAATCCAGTGTATTTATTACCTTTAGTAGGCATCTTCATGTTAACTCTAAACAACTCATGTCTACAGCTTATAAGATCTACTATTTGATCTAATTAATGAGTATAACATTCGCTAGTCTATCCAAATTAATGACATGCCATCTCATTAATCCTATGACTAAGGAAAGTTTATATACTAATATAATTACATATGATAGAAATCTCATTGTTATGATCTCATCATGATTTCCTTCATGCTATATTTTGTATCAAGGAATTCATTAAATCAATTTAAGATCAACATCAAATCCATAAATGCATGAACATTGAAATAATCAAAATGCCTTTATTAATCATAAAATGATTTGTACAATAAGTGCTAAAGGTGACTGACTTTATAGCACTTTTTTAACATCTTCTCCATCAAGCTCCAAGGAATAGGGTCTATCGCCTCCATCCTTGTTGAAAAAAGAAGAGAAATGGTGAAGAATAGAGATGTTTTGGTTTTTGTTTGCTCCCCTCCAGTATCCGAGATATCATTAAGCACCTCAAGTCAAAGGATACTTGCATCATTGCTATGATGTGACTATAATTGGCACTAGAATAGAATATCCATATGATTGTCTCATAGTAGGTCAATCCAGTGAACTTATTACCTTTAGTAGGCATCCTCATGTTAACTCTAAACAACTCATGTCTACAGCTTATAAGATATACTATTTGATCTAATTAATGAGTATAACATTCGCTAGTCTATCCAAATTAATGGCATGCCATCTCATTAATCCTATGACTAAGGAAAGTTTATATACTAATATAATTACACATGATAGAAATCTCATTGTTATGATCTCATCATGATTTCCTTCATGCTATATTTTGTATCAAGGAATTCATTAAATCAATTTAAGATCAACATCAAATCCATAAATGCATGAACATTGAAATAATCAAAATGCCTTTATTAATCATAAAATGATTTGTACAATAAGTGCTAAAGGTGACTGACTTTAGAGCACTATCGCCTCCATCCTTGTTGAAAAAAGAAGAGAAATGGTGAAGAATGGGGATGTTTTGGTTTCGTTTGCTCCCCCACTGTCACAACTTATTCCATTTTATAGTAAAACCTAGGGATAAGTGACACCTCTCACGGTTGTGCATGGCCTCGCACAGTGCATGGACCCTCATGGGTGTGAATGGTGTGAGACACCCCTGTATGGGTGTGAGAGTGTTCTTATGCCTATGCAATTGGTTGCACGACCATGAGCAAGTTGGCCTTGAGTTACTTCTTTGCTTTATTCTTCTTCTTGCTCAATGAATCAATAGAGTGTGAACATTGAGAAGATGGCTCAATGAATATACTTTCGGTTCATTTACATTTTTAAGGTATTAATCACTAAGTATAGTAGATTAAATGTAGAATAAAAGTCATCAAGCTAGTGTAACAAAAGTAACACTCAATGAGATATCAAGTGCATAAGTTAACATTCATTCAAAACTAGGTATCGTCAACTATGATGAATGCAACAATTATACTTCACAACTCAATTCAACTTTCACACCATATTACATGAACATAACACGAAGAGTTCTCCATCCAAAACAACATCTGCTTTATATGCAATATATTTAGACAATATATCTTTAGGAGGAAAGATTAATCATAAATAACTTTGCAAAACATCTGCATTTCCTCATTGATATTTTTATTCAACAAAAATTTTCATTCTTTTTTTTTTCTTTTTCTTTCTTTTCATTTAAAAATTGAAAGAAACTACATCAACATGAGAATTCCATTAATAAGACATAAAATAATATCCCAACATTAATAACCAACCTACACATATGCACAACCTCACGCTTATACTTTTGTACATCCACAATAATCAACAATCAACAAATGCTCCAGTAGATTTAAGGCTTGAGTAGGACATTTGGTTAGGTTTAAAAATATGTAATGTGATTTATACCAAAAAAAGGAAAATAAAGCTTAAGGGGGCTTAACAAGGGAAAAATCATATAATAGGTAGGCTATTTGGCTAATGTAGTTTGAAAAACGACAAAGAATGTCTAATCATTTCTATATTAATGCATATGATAAAAATGTGATCTTGGATAGAAAATCAAAGAAAAGTTAGGATGCACATGTTATGAAGGTCACACATTATCAAAAGACAATGTGACTGATATAGATATGTTAGTTTATAAAGGCCTAAAATATCACTGGCTTTGTCTACCACTAGTCACTCTTCTTCTAAAGATAATGCACAATGACAAATCATAAGGGCAAAAGTATGTGCTAAAGTTGCCATTGATTTTTATTTTTCTAGTCAATTCATAGTCTAATTATGACTATATAATCTTAAAAACAATAAAAAAACAAGAAAATTTTTTATTTTGTTGTTTTTATTTTGAAAACCATCTAAACCACATAAGCTACAACTAAGCTTAAAACATACATAAAAACTAAGATTCCCACTCCTATAATTAAAACTTATATTATCCCCAATGTAACATCAAATGCAAGAAATGTAGCTATTAACAAAAAACAACAAATGCGAGAATGTAAACAAAAAGAAATCAACTTCCCTTAGTTTGCCTCTCAAGCAGTGCTTTTGTTTATTATAATTGACTTGACTCCATGCTGCTCTCATCAAGTTACGAAATTTTCATCCTCAGGAATCACAACTTTGACATTTTCCAATTGACCTTTATCAGAATAAGGTTTGAGTCGATGCCCACCTACTTACAATGTCTTCCCTATTTTTAAATTTTTAATCTCTACTACACATAAGGAAAAACATTAGTTATCGCAAAAGCATCAACCAAATAAGGATGTTTTTTATGCATAAATAATTTATATTTAATGCAATAAAAAAAGCACTTTTTGACCAATGGTAAAGCTTTTTGACAAGAAATTAAAAGCTTTGGTAATCTCTTTTAGGGAAATCGCTTCTTGTTTATTTGTATATTTCTTCTTACAATCTTCCTGCACTGAAAGGCCAATCACATTAATTGCAAAAACAGAGTGGTCATTATCAGAGTGCTTATTAACGTCAAAAATACTTAAACGATTAACTTTCCCATTGAATTCCATAGTAAGGGTACCCTCACGAACATCTGTCCTAGTTTGGACCGTGTTAAGAAATGACCTCCCTAGTAAGATAGGTATTGGGTTATGCGAAATTTCATCATTTATGTCAATCACATAAAATTTAGTAGGAAATATTATCTTATTTCCCTACACAAGCACATCCTCAATCACCCCATCTAGATAAGCTTTAGAATGATAAGCCAATTGTATGGTAACACTAGTTTCTTTTAATGGCCCTAAATTTAAATAAGCATACATGGAACAAGGCATAACATTAATCGATGCTTCAAAATCTAGCATGGCTTATTTAATCTCAATGTTACCAATTTTGCAAGGAATAGTAACCATCCCTGGGTCCTTACACTTAGGAGGTATTTTTCTTTTAAAAATTGTAAAAATAGTTTCACTCATCCTAATCCTTTCATTACCTCTTAACTTTCGCTTGTTCGTGTGTAATCCCTTAAGGAATTTCGTATACCTTGGTACTTGCTTGATCGCTTCTAACAATGGGATGTTCACCTCAACCTTCCGAAAGGCCTCCCAGATCTCTTTATCCCTATCCTCCTTATTTGACTTTGCTAACTTGCTAGCAAAAGTTGAAGGAATAGTATTTTCAATAATTGGGAATTGAACATTTACCTTTGAGCTTGATGGCATATCCTTTTCTTCTTCGAGCTCCCTCTCAATGTCTTCCTCATTAGCCATCCCTTAAGTAATTTTTTTAAGGTCCTCAAGCTTCCTACCACTCCTCAGGGTGATTTCACTAACATTATTCACATTTGTCTCCGATTATGATGGCAGTTGTCCTCCACTTTATGACTCTAGATGATCTATCCTTACTACCATTTGATCTATTTGGTGTTCCAAGTTTTGGAAGCTCGATTTTACTTCTTACTAAAATTGTAGAGTGTTATTAGCAATGGACTTAATCAAATCTTTCAAAGATGTACCTAAATTCGAGGAAAAAAACTTATTATCTTGGTTGGAATTGTTGTAGTCCTTGTGGTCAATTTAGAAAGTAGTTTTGCTATGTAATCCCCCGTAATTGAAGTTGGGATGATCCCTCTAACCTGGGTTATACATATGGGAATATAGGTTGTACTGGTTAGGAAAATTCCCTCCTACAACATTTATGTACTTTATACCTCCCTCTTGCAATATTGGGCACTCATCAGTTGGATGGCTTATGTTTACACATATTCCATATGCCTTTACCTATGCCTATCCAACTACAAGTTTTATAGCAAAAGATGTTAGCTCATCTAAACGTTGTTAGATGGATGAATTATTTACCTCATTCATACGATGAACATCATTGCAAGTTCCAAATTGTTAAGTGTTAACAACCATTCTCTCAATCAAAATACGAGCCTCCATAGGAGCCTTTTTGCACAAAACTCCACCGTTCACTGCATCAACCAAACTTCTCTCTATAAGCAACAATAACTTATAGAAATACTAGATAAGGACTTATTTGGGTATGTTATGATAGGGACAACTGGCGCACAACTTGTTAAAGCACTCCTAGTACTCGTAAAGGGATTCTCCATTATGTTGTTTTATGCCACAGATGTCCTTTAGAATACTCCCTATCTTTGATGCTGGAAAATATTTTTCCAAGAATAGTCACTTCATCTCTATCCACATGTTTACACTCCCAGTAAGTAGATCAAACAACCAGTCCTTTGATGCATCTCTAACTGAGAATGGAAAAGCCCTCAATATGATTTGCTTATCTATCACCCCTAGAGGCTTCATGATTAGACAAACCACATCGAGCTCATTGAGATGCTTATGCACATCCTCACTTATAAGCCCACAAAAATTAGGTAGTAAATGTATTAATATAGACTCAAGTGCAAAGATAACATGCTTAGCAAAATTAGGAAAGTAAAGCATAAGGTCCTTTGGGATAAGTCTGGTGCAACCAACTCCTATAGTGTTCTTAGATTTGACATTGTTTCTTTGAATTCAAATACTTATTCTACTCCCAGAGTTGTTCTTGCTTTCCTTCGTAACCTCTATAATGTCCTTTCGATCTCCAGATCAAGTTGCTCAGGTCTCCAAAAGGAAATCTGGTCATTACCATACACCAACACTAACAAACGTTTAAAAATTAACAAATAATGAAAAGAAAAAATTATATAGAAATATATACACAAAACACCAACTAAAATATAAAAAAAATTAAATCACCACACTACATGACAATGACATCTAAATTTGACAGTGTATGTCGAGTGCATTGCAAAATTTACCTAATTTTGCACGCTAAAAACTTGTAGATGTTGTGAGTCGGGATTGTATCCAAAAGAAATGTTCGGTTAATTCTCGTAATGAAAATAATTGATACAAAGGAAATAAAAATAGGAGTTTTAGGTTTAATGAAATTAAAATAAATAAATAAACTTAAACTAATAAGAGCAAATTATAGAAAGTAGTTAAAATAATAAAAGTGATGAATATATGTGAAACCTGTTTCTTGGATCAATCTCAGCCTACACATGATTAAACATCTATCATTGTTATAACACTTTTACATCTCTCCTAGAACTATTGGGTGTAGACTAATAATAAGCTCTATTAATCCTGATTTTTCTTTAGGATATGTTTAATTAAGATATGATCGTTAATTAAACCTAACTATCGAATAACCTAAATACACTCTCTAGATTTAATTGGGCAGCCGCATTACAATATGAAAAATAGACCAATCTAAGCAGCAACTACATAAGCTCGGATTATTCAACTTAGGTTAAGTTATTCCTAATGATTTGAAACCATTAATTGTCACAAATGAATCTCAACATTACAATTATGAATTATATTGAGTATTCTAGCAATGAATCCAAATACAACGATTACATATTGTATTAACTATTCTAGCAATGGGTTCACAATAAAAACAATCTAACGATAATGACAGTAAGATTATCTATACATGAATACCCAAATCAATTAAGCAATGGATAACCTAAATAATTCCAAGAGAGAGATCCAATAGTAAACAAAGATAAGATAAACTTAATCGTGCATCCGAGGCATCGAGAAGTGGTGAAGAGTAGCCTTCCATCTTCTCCATGAAGCTCCAAAGAGTAGCCTCTATCTCCTCTATCCTTGTTGAAAATCAAAGAGAAATGGTGAAGAATATAGGTGTTTTTATTTCTGTCCGCTCCCCCCCCCTCCCAGTCATCACAACTTATTCCTTTTTATAGTAAAACCTAGGGACAGGTGGCACCTCTCATCGTTCATGGCCTCTCATGGTGCATGGAGTGGCAAAGACACGCCTGTAAAGGTGTGAGACCATGCAATTGGTTATACAGACATGAGATTGCTCACAATTGTGCAACTTCACTAGCTAGTCGTGAGCTACATCCTCGCTTTTTTCTTCACTTTCACACTCTTTCTTATCTCTTCTTCTTTTAATCCTCTTCTTCTTTCTCCATGAATCAATGGAATATGAACATTGAGAAGATGGCTCAATGAATATGGTTTCATTCACTTTAGCTCCTACATTTTCGAAATGTACCTAAAATCAAATATGAGCTAAAGTGAGTATCCTAAGCACTTTTAAGGAATTAACCACTAAATGAAGTAGATTAAATAAATCAACATTTAAGCACATATCAAGAGATTATTGATAAACTCTCTGTGTGTGAGATCGACGTAATGAAATTTAGGTAGTGCCAAAGCAGATTAATTGAATAAAATTATTTGATTGTATATATTTTTTAATATGACTGTTTGGTTAATTGTGTTTGTATATAATACTTTAGTAAAAACAAATATATTTTTTTTAGAACTAGTGAGAATTTTGGAAATTAATGTTATGCTATCGGAATAATTTAGATAATTGTAGTTTAAGAATTTTTGAAAGTGTTACAAATGTAGTACACCAAGAGCATGATAATGGATAAATACGGCAATAATATCAGATACCCTTCATTCATTCCACTATTACCACCCAAAACTACCAAAAGTAAAAGCCCCATCTTCCTTTAAATTAAGTACCTTCCTATCTCTATCCTCTGCCAAAAAAAGTATATCTCCCACTCCCAGTCCCTAAACCCACAGGTTTATCACTCAAATCCAAAAAATTCAATAACCCTCATGAATTCCCCATCACCATCAGACAAAAACAAAAGCTCATTGCTATTACTTAGATATTCTTTTCATACTTTCATTACAAATATGTCGTTGAATGATATACACGTTATTTTCTCGACCTTATTTGACTTGAGATTAGTTGATTTCTCTATGAAATGACGAAGGTGTTTATCTGAAAACAAAAAAGAGAATGGATTTATTGTCAAAGGTGAAGTATGAAACAGTAATAGTTTGGAGTTCACTGACTGCATTTAAGTAGGAAAGGGTGGCATCGGGAAGCTTGTCACCAATGAAGATGGTAATAGAGATAGAAGGAATGGTGGTGATGGGTTTATTGGAGAATCCTCTAAGAGAGAGAGAGAGTTTGGTTGGAATTGTTGGGGATGCTGTCGTGGGTGGTTACCCAGTAGTTTCCTAATTCCGGTGAGTCATATTTGTTGATTTTATTTTTGAAACCTCACATTCGATGCCAACCATCTCTGCCCGTGTTTTGATGGGAAGAAAATGGGGAGTATAAAATGTGGGATATGGTATTAGATCCCTAAGCTTGGCATTATTCTGTATACACCATTTGATTGCATCTGTAAAGCTTAGAAGAGCCCTCATACCCATTCAAATATCAACATCAATGACATGAGGTATGATATTAAAATTTTGCATTTCCATTTTTTTATTGTAATAGGCATGTATATATTTTATTTTCATGTCTAACAGTTAGTATCAGAGCAAATTTACCTCTGCCTTAATGTAGTTGAATTTATGTGATAATATGCATGGATGAACGACTTTTTTGTGGAAAATATTAACGTTGTTAGAGTTAATATATTGTAAAATTGTTCTTGCATATCTAAAGGAAATTCAATTCCATTTAAAATGGCTTTTGAATCATCAAAGGTGGAGTTTTAGAAGCCAAGATATAGTTAGATTTGTAAAATAGATTAGATATAGGTTAAGTTGATCTAGCTAAAGGTTGAAGATGATAGTGCATGCACTTTTCATTCCTTTTTGGGTGTTTGTTTACTATAGCAATTGACTAGTTTTTGTTCACTTCTATTAATTCAAAGATAAGGTTTTCATGGGGCCCATCATTTAAATATTTAGTTATATATTTTTTAAAGACTAAGCGTGATTTCTGGAACTTAACATTATTTTGTGAGGCCCCTCATTGAAAGCTTTAGTTTTATACTTGTAAATAATATGTAACAGCCCAGTTCACCCGCCCATAGATATTATCAACTTTGAGTTGCCCCTCGAGTTAAAACCCTCACAATTTTGCACTTCTCACCTCGAGAAAATGCGTCTATAGGGAAAAGGTATCCATACCCTTATATGGTGTACTTCGCTCTCCTCTCTAACTGATGTGGGATCTCACAATATCCACCCCCTTAAAGCCTAGCTTCCTCACTGGCACAACTGATAGGGAACCAGCTTTGATACCATTTATAACAGTCAAGACTACCTGCCCACAGATATTGTCAGCTTTGGGTTGCCCCTCAGGCCAAGACCCTCACTGTGAGATCCCACATCAGTTGGAGAGGAGAACAAAGTACACCTTATAAAGGTATGGATATCTCTTCCCATAGACATCCTTTTCCGGGGGAGAAAAAAGCAAAACCATGAGGGTCTTGGCCTGGGGGGCAACCCAAAGTGGAAAATATTTAGGGGTGGGTAGTCTGGGCTGCTACAAATGGTATCAAAGTCGATTCTTGACCCGTTGTGCTAGTGAGGATACTGGGCCCTAAGGGGGTGCATATTGTAAGATCCCACATCGGTTAGAGACGAGAATAAAGTACGCCTTATAAAAGTATGGGTACCTTTTCCCCATAAACGCGTTTTTTTTATGGTTGGAAGAGCAAAACTATAAGAGTCTTAGCTCAAGGAGCAACCCAAAACAGACAATATATGTGGGCGGTTGGTTTGGGCTGTTACATAATAAGTGTGATTTTTTGAACTCAATACTATTTCATGGGGGCCATCATTGTGATATTCTCAAATTGAATGTTGATAGTTATAAAATATAAAAAGAGAGGATTCTCCTCCAATTAGGTTGGATGGACATTGATTATGCTATCTAAAAAGATGAACCACCTGCACCTACTGAAACTAGCACTTAAGTTGAAATTTCTCTTTATGAATGTTGGGAGCGATCTAATCACTGCAACTTGATATACATAAAGACCAAAATTTATGCTAGTATTCATGGTTCTATTCGAGAGTGTGATCATGTTAGGATTTATTAAAGGCTATTGATGAACAATTTGAGTCTTCAGATAAGGCCATAACCAACACCTTATTGACCAAGTTATCATCAATGAAGCTCATAAGTGCTAGAGGGGTGTGTGAGCAGATAATGCAAATGACAGACATTACGACTAAACTAAGGTCCCTTGAGGTTAAGATGTTCGAGTCTTTTCTTATGCATTACATTCTTAATTCCCTTCCACCTCAATATAGACCCTTTAAAATCTCTTACAACATATAAAAGTATAAATGGTTTATTAATGAACTGTTAACCATGTGTGTTCAAAAGGAACGAAGGTTGGTAATAGAATTGGGTGAAAGTGCACATATGGCCACAGAAGGAAGGGATAAAGGGCAAGCCAAACAAAAAGGAAAGGGTAAAATACCAGTCCATACTAAGATCAAAAAGGATTTCAATCTTAAATGTTGCCTCTGCAAAAAGAAAGGGCATACAAAGAAGGATTTTGCCAAATTTCAAGCCTGGCTTATAAAGAAAGGTATTTCAATCTCACTTGTTTGTTATGAATCTAATATAGTTGATGTTTGTCATAAAACTTGGAGGATTAATTCTATTTCTACAATCCATATTTCCAATACCTCGTAGGGCTTTCTAAACCACAGGAAACCAATAGGCAGTGAATAGTACATCTATTCAGGAAACAAGATGCGTTCACATATGGAAGCTATTAAGACATGCAAATTAGTGTTGAATTTTGGTTTTGTTTTGAATTTAGAAAAACATTTTATATTCCAAAATTCTCTAAAAATTTGATTTCAGTTTCAAGACTTATACCTTTAGTATATTCATTTAACTTTTCAAATACATCATTTGATCTATATTATGAATCTGATCTTGTTGGGAATGGTATAATGATTGATAGTCTTTTCCAAATTAATTCGCAAGAAAATGTTTTCCACAATACAATACAAGTTCATAATTATGCTAGTATTAAAAGATGTGTTATGAATGAACAATCCTCTATATTATGGCACCAAAGATTGGGACATATTTTTCTTTAAAGAATTGAAAAAATAGTAAATCATGGAGTATTTAATACTCTAGATTTTACTGATTTTAATGTTTGTGTGGATTACATAAAGGGAAAGCAGACTAAACATAAAGGGAAAGCAGACTAACATGAAAAAGAAAGGTGCCAAGAGCAGTTCAAACATATTAGATATCATACATATAGACATTTGTAGTCTAAGAATAGACTTGTATGGTCATAAATACTTAATCTCATTTAAAGATGACTACTCGCGATATATCTACCTCTACTTGCTTCGTAACAAGAACGAAGCATTAGATTCCTTTATGGTATTTAAAATAGAAGTAAAGAGATAATGTGGTAACAAAATAAAGATCATGAGATCAAATAGAGGTGGACAATTTTATGGTAGATACACTGAGGATAGACAAACACCTAGTTCATTTGCAATTTTTCTTCAGGAGAATGGGATAATAGCTCAATATACCGTGCCGAAGTCTCCGGACTAAAATGGTGTAGCACAATGAAGGAACTAAACATTATTAGACATGGTACAGAGTATGCTTAATAGCTCTAAGCTTCTTAAATCCTTATAGATTAAAGCTCTAAAATGAGTGTATATATGAAATCAAGTTCCAACCAAGGTTGTTTCAAAAACACCATTTAAGTTATGGAAAGGTTGGAAATTGAGTTTGTGACATATACACATTTGGGGATGTGGGTTTGAGATAAAAGTTTATAATCAGCAAGAAAAGAAACAAGATCCAATGACTATAAGTGGGTATTTCATTATATATGTTGAAACATCCAAAAGGTACATATTTTATTGTCCATCTTATAGTACTAGGTTTGTGGAATCAAGAAATGCAAAGTTTCTTGAGAATGACTTGATCAATGGGAGTAACCAATGTCAGGACTTAGTTCTTGAGAAGGATCATTGTGATATATAAACTCCTACTTCAAGTAATAGATTGATTGTCATTCATAGCATCCCTTAAAGTCAAACATGTGTTAAACAACTAATCATTAAAGTTTCATAAGCTGCTGATGACAATCTAATAGATTCGATTGTTTAGCAATCACCAGAGGTTGTTAAGCAACTAGTTGTACAAGCTCCTCTAAAGGAGGGCGCTAATCCAACATTAAGAAGATCAACTAGAAATAATAAATCAGTAATACCTAGTGATTACATTATGTATCTATAAGAAATTTATTATAATATTGGAGCCAAAAATGGCTTTGAAACGTCTTCACAAGCTATGAGTTACAATGAATCTCAATTTTTGTACAATTCCATAATAGATGAGATAAATTCTATGGAATCTAAAAATGTCTAGAATCTTATCAAGCTACCTGATGGTGAAAAGGTCATTGGATATAAATAGGTCTTTAAGAAAAAAAGGGACTCATTAGGAAAAACTAAAAGATATAAAGCTAAACTTGTTGCAAAAGGATTTACTCAACAAAAGGGAATTGATTACACCAAGACCTTTTTTCCTATATCTAAGAAGGATTTCTTACAAGTGATTATGGCATTGGTTTCCCGTTTTCATTTAGAACTACATCAAGTGGATGTTAAAATAACATTCCTAAATGGAGATCTAAAGGAAAAGGTTTATATGAAACAACCAAATAGAGTATCCTCTGGTGATTTGGTGTGTAAGTTTAAGAAATCTATGTATGGATTGAAACAAGTCTCTCATCAATGGTATTTGAAATTCCATGATATCATCTATTCATTTGGTTTTGTAGAGAATACCATAGATCAGTGCATATATCAAAAGTTAGTGGGAGTAAAATTTGTTTCCTTGTTCTATATGTGGATGATATTTTACTTACCATCAATGACAAGGTTTTGTTATGTGAGGTGAAATGATTTCTTTTTAAGAATTTTGATATGAAGGATACGGGTCAGGCATCTTATGTCATTAGTATTAAGATCTATAGGGATAGATCTCAATGCATATTAGGTCTATCCCAAGAAACTTTTATCAATAAGGTCTTAGAGAGATTTCGGATGAAAGATTATTTACCAATTATAGCACCTATTGTGAAGGGTAATAGGTTCAATTTGAACCGGTTCCCAAAAATTAAGCTTGAAAGGGAACAAATGAAAAATATTTCATATGCTTTTGTAGTAGGGAGCCTAATTTATGCTCAAGTTTGTATAAGACCTAACATCGCATTTACTATTGGAATGTTGGGAAGATATCAGATTAATCTAGATATAGACAACTTGAGAGTTGCTAAAAAGGTGATGAAGTACCTTAAAGGGACCAAAGATTACATGCTTATGTATAGGCAAACTGACAATCTCGAGGTAATTGGCTATTCAAATTTTGACTTCGCTAGTTGTGTTGATTCACGAAAATCAACATCTAAATATATGTTTATGTTAGTCAGTGGAGTCGTATCCTGGAGGAGTTCAAAGTAGACTTTAACTGCTACTTCTACTAATGAGGCTGAATTTGTTTCTTATTTTAAGGCTACCTCACATTGTGTATAGTTGAAGAGTTTCATAAATGACCTTAGAATTGTGGAATCCATTTCTAATCCATTAAGAATGTACTGTGACAATTCAGCTACAGTTTTTTGGCCAAAAACAACAAGAGGTATAGTCGAAGTAAGCACATCGACATTAAATGTTTGGCCATTAGGGAACTTGTCAAAGAGACAAAGTGGTCATTGAACACATTAGCACTGAATTAATGATTGATGATCATTTAACAAAAGACATGCCACCAAAGAGTTTTAAGGATCATCTTGCTAGAATGGGACTCGATTCCATTATGTGATTTATTGTATTTACTTTCACAAAACCCTTATCAATTTTTTTTTGTTTTTTCATTATAGTGTAAACATTTTTATTTTGAGAATAAAAAATATTATGGACTTAGAACAAACATAAAGGTTTATTCATCCAATTAAAGTGGAATAAAAAATAAAATGTATCGTGATACATGCAATATAACACTCACATTTAGAGGACTTATTGCCATGATTCGTGCATTTGGTTTCTTTAATTAAATAGAGGATTCATGACTTTTAGGTAAAATATATGATCCAAGTGGAAGAATGTTGTCTGTGGGTGGTTACCCAGCAGCTTCCCAATTCAGGTGGATCATATTTGTTAATTTTATTTTTGAAACCTCATATCCCTTGTCAACTGTCTCCACCTATTGTTTTGATGGGAAGACAACGGGGAGTATAAAATATGGGATATGGTATTGGGTCCCTAAGCTTGACATTATTCTGCACACACCATCTGATTGCATCGACTAAACCATTCGAATATCAACATCAATGACAAGAGGTGAGAGATTAAAATTTCACATTTTCATTTTTTATTGTAATAGATATGTATCTAGTTTATTCTCAAGTCTACCAGGGAAGAGAGAGAGAGAAGTGAAAGAGATTTTGGAAGAGAATGAGAGAGAAGAGTGAAGTGACTTGGTTTTGGTGGTTAGGGAGGTGAGGAGAAGCCTTGACATCGAGACAAAAACAAACATTGTTGAAATAATTGACAATGACAGTGGTCTAGTAATGTTAGTGGTGTTGGTGGTAATGGAATGAATGAATGATATTTGAATATTATAAACTAATTATTCTAATTACAATATATTTTCAAAAACAATTAATATTTGCTGGTAAGATTCATTATGTCACATAATCTGTCACTGGTAGATCTTCTGTTTATTGAAGGTGTATTTTGAACATTTGAAGAGAAAAGGTTGAAATTAAATATATAAAACATTAAAATTTAAGTTGTATTACACTCTATAGGCCAATAATTTATCTTGATATACAAATTATTAGAAGTAAGCGGAAAATGAAAATATTTTGTACATATAATATATTATTCTTATTAAATTTGATGTTTAGTTACATATACAATTTGAGCTAATTAGTAAATATAATATAATTATTTCATAAGAAATGACTCGTGAATTAATTTTAAGATTTTGAAGATAATGGTTCTAAGCTTTGAGATCAATTTTACTTTGCTTCATCTATGAATTATGGATACGGAAGACCAAAATACTGTGCTTATAAAATGTAAAATGGTTTTATGCATGTTAATTAATGAGGTATCTTTTAATAATACTCATCATTATCATCATCATACCCCAAGTTTAGCATTGAAGCAGGGTCTAGGGAGGTCTGATAGTACACAACCTTATCCCTACATAGTAGAGAAGCTGTTTCTAGTAGATCCATATGCAGATGTAACAATAAAAGAATGATGCAGGTTAGAGAGTAAATAAGTAAAACTAACATTCTAAATACTTATGGAAATAAAAATACAATAAATACACAAATAAATAAAAATATAATATAATCAAAGGATATACCTGATAGTGTCCAGATCTACCAATACCTAATAAGCTGATTATCTTACAATATGATCAATATGGATAAATAATTTTAGATCAATCAACACAGTAAAAAGCACCATAAAAAACAAATACAACATTAGATATATGCAAACATACACACAGTGAAAGGGGATGTTGGGCCCCAAATTTCTTTGTTTTCTTGATGTTATTTAGTATGAATTTATTTGATTTATGATTTATGGCATAGTTTGATTTTATTGGAGATGTTAATGGAAAATTTGAATTATTTGAGATTAGTATGGAATAAGTGTTTGAAAGAGTAGAAATGTTGAGGGCAAAATGGTCAAGGCACATGAGTTAGGATGTTTAAGGCTTGCATGGAGGGCATTTTAGTACTTGCCTATCTTGTAGGTTTAAGGAAATAAAGAAAGAAAGAAAGGAAAAGAAGAATAAGAAGAAAGAAAGAAGGAGAAGAGGAGTCGTAAGAGGAAGAAGAGGAAGAAAAGAGAAGCTCTGTTTGTCGATTTCGAAGGTTTTGAAGCTTTCTTAAGGTAAGTTATACTCTTATACTCTTGTTTAGGTTGAATTAAACCCTAGATTTGCATGGATTGAGTAGAAATCGTTGAAGTTAGGGTTTATGGAAAACTTTGGTAGATTTGCATGGGTTGTTGTGTTGTTGATGTTTTTGGTGTTAGAATGAGTTTAGAATGGAAGTGTATAACTTGATTTATAGCTTAGATGTGTTGTAGTTGAGAAAGGGAAGGATTTAAGGTTGAAAATGGAAGAAATCTGGGTTCGGGAGTCGTCTCTCCCGTCCTTGCGACGACGACGTCGTGAGGCCCTACCTTGTGGCGTGCGAAAACCACACGTGGCGATGTGCCAGGCCGCACGCCGTGACGTGCCAGGCCGCTCGTCGTGACGAGCGAGCCTCGTCGCGGCGAGCCCAGTTTTTCCAGCAAGCGATATTTTTAGTGTTTTGATCATATCTTTTGCTATAGAAGTCCTTTTGGGGTGATTTTAGAGGAGTTGTAAACTAGAGACATAGATCTACAAGTTTTGTGAAGAGATGAAATTATGAATCAGTTTCTAAGACTATGGAATTTTGGATGGAAGTTAAAAATGGAATTATTGTTTGACATGAGTTATTAAATGGGATTTTGGTTCTTATTTTAGGAGATCAAGTGAGGCAAGAGGATCAAGAGGCTCGAGGAAACTCATTCCTAAGCGAGAACAAGCAAGGAAATTAGGTGGGTTCATGTTTATAATAGAGTATATAAGTACTCATTGTTTCGTTCAAATCAAGAAAGAATTAATGCATTTGAATTGCATCATCCACGATTGCATTACATATTATTATGAATGATTATATTCTGCTATGTGATTTGCATTCATGATCATTACCAAGATTTTTTTTACAAAGGGGTGTTCTCCTTTCACGAATACAAGTACATGAAATCATGTTTTATGAATACATGACAAGCAAGATTACAAACAAGTTTACAAGCAAGTGCCAGTTTGGCAAACAAGATTACAAGAACATGAATAATGCATGTTTATGTGGGTTTGCGGTGTCCCTCACGAATAGTCAAGTGCACATTGACTCACGAAAAGGCTTCTCCCGCCTGCCCGACTGTGGCACAGGGTTTCTCACAAGGATTCCCTCACGAAACTACGTCTACACATCAACATTTCGATGGCATGTGTAGTACGTCACGAACCAGGGACAACCCAAACTATCATGTTATTTTATGTGTTATGATTTGTTATGTGTCATGCATCATGAACTGGTTAAGAATCAAGCATTTTCAATCTATGAGTCATACATGCTCAATGACTATGATTTCAACAAGTATCACGACAATGAGTAAATTTTTGATTACTTTTGCTTATGGCTATATTATAAATATGTTCCCACGAGCTTTATAGCTCACCCCCTCTAATCTCCCCCATACAGGTGACGATCAAGAGATTGAGTGAGTCACGAGTTACGGCAGCACTCCCGTTTCATTTTGTTATGTTTGTTATTTTCAATGTTATATTTTTTTGGAAGTCAAGACTTTAGTTACATTTCAAGTATCATTGGTTCAAGAGTGTTTTAGATTTTTGGCTCTTAAATTCACATTTGTAATTTGTTTTGAGATATTTTTAAAAGTGTTATGAAACTCATCTTTTGGAGCATGAATTATGGATATGTTTGTTTTAAAGCATGAAAGCAAGTTTTGAGTATGTTCACGATGGGTCCATTGAACTTCCGATGGTCTCCTTCCTCAATCGTTTAAATTACATGTTTCGCCTTGTTTATTTAAATCACATGAAAGCAGGTTTCAAGTTTGTTTTCCAGCAGGCCCATTAATCTTCCACGGGTCTTTTCTAAATATATTATTAGCATGTTTCACGTCACGTTCTCATGTCCGATGTTGCGCTCCGGCAGCGGGGTCCAACATGTTGTGGTATCAGAGCGCCTAGGTTTTTGATCTAGGGCTGCATGACATTGCTTTCAAAGAAATAACTTGCATTGTTTTACACGTGCATTGTTTTACATGATAGGAGCTGTTTTTGCATATTTTGAAACTTGTCTTACTTGAACTGAAGTTTTTAATGGTTTTCTATTCAAGGAATGAACATGCCACCTCGAAGTAGAACTCGGGGAGCTATGACTTCGGTCTCATTCTCATCGAGAGTGCGGATGAATCCCATATTCCTCGGGATCTTGGGACACATTCATTCGATTTGAGGCACCTAGTTTGCGAAGAAGTGCCTCCTCCGCCTCCTCCTATGCCTCAGGGAACTCCCATGGATTCGAGTTTCTTTCAAGCCTTTGCTCAGGCTTTCATGTATGCTATGGGTCAGAGATCTAAGATGCTGATGGAAGCTCCAGTAGACAGGAGTGGGCAGTATGACAAGCTCCGGAAGTTTGGGGCTATGGATCTCAGTGGGACTACAAATCCAGAAGAGGCTGAAGCCTGGTTGAAGAGGACCGAGAGGGTTTTAGTTCAGATGAGGACAAGTTAGATTATGCAGTCAGTCTGTTGCAAGGTGATGCACTGCATTGGTGGGAGTCAGTGCCTCACAGTCAGGTTGTTCCTTCGGTGTTGACATGGAGGGACTTTGTAGAAGTGTTCAGGAAGAAGTATCTCTCCAGGGTCTATGTGCAAGAGAAGGCCAGAGAATTTCTGAATCTCATGCAGAGGGACCTGAGTGTGAGCGAGTATGAGTTGAAGTTCACACAGCTTTCCCGATATGCAGCAAACATTGTGGCAACAGAGGAAGACAAGTGTCGCAAGTTTGAAGGAGGTCTTCATTTGGGGATCAGGGAGAAAGTCCTGATTCACAATTTCTGTGACTACCAGCAGTTAGTGGATGCTGCACTCTAGGCTGAGAAGCTGGAGAATATCAGAAATGAAGCGAACAAGAAGAGGAAGAATAGGGAGCAGACTTTCAGGAAGGGTACTAGTGCTCCATTGCCTGAGAGGATCACAAGGAGCTCTTACAGTCAGAGTGAAGTGGGTAGCAGTGGGGCTACCAAGAACAAGCAGGTAAGGGCAGTATCAGGACAAGCCTCTAATGTGGGAGGCACAGGTAGAGCAGGAAGAAGTTGGTTCAACTATCCCTTATGTGACCAGTGTGGGAAGCATCATCGGGAGAGTGCTAAGATCACAGGGGTTTGTTTGAATCATGGAGAGAAGGGACATATAGCCAAGCATTGTCCACGAGCACCAAGACAAGAGGGTCCAGATTTGAGCTCTCTAGGCGTGCGAGGCAGTGGGAACCAGGCGATTCTTGAGGTAAGCGCTCTCTGGGGCTGGAAGGAAGGCTGTTCCTCCAGGGAAGGCCAAGGGTGAGCACCGCAAGAGTGTTTGCCATGACCGGGGAGGAAGCTGCACCGTACACGAGGTTGTCACGGGTATGGCTCAGTTATTTGATTAAGCAGTCTTTGTTTTGATTGATTCTGGTTCCATGCACTCTTTTGTTTCTGCGAGCATAGCATTGCATAGTGTGAGTTCTATGCCTTTGGATAGGCCTTTGGTTGTTAGTACTCCTCTAGGGAGGAATGTGGTGATCGATCGGTATGGCGGTGTGAGCTTTTATTGATGGTGCTAGATTGGTAGTGGACTTACTACCGCTAGACCTTAGAGGTTAGATGTTATCCCGGGATGGATACCATGGAAAGTATTTGGCCAAGCTGGATTGTGGTGAAAAGAGGTAGAGTTTGATCTGGGCAATGGTGAGAGGTGATCTTGGAGGGATAGGAAGACACCATCACCAAGGTTGATTCGGTATGTTGGCTGAAAGGATGATGGGCCAGGGATGTGAAGCTTTCTTGGCACATGTTGTAGATGCCGATGTGCATGAAGGGAAGTTAGAGGATTTCCTGATCGTGAGGGAATTCCAAGATGTGTTCCCAGATGAGTTACCAGATTTGCCGCCGGTGAGGGAGATCGAGTTTGCCATTGACTTGATTCCCGGAACCGCGCCAATCTCTATACCGCCATACAGGATGGCTCCAACTGAGTTGAGGGAGCTTAAGGAACAGTTGGAGGAACTGTTAGAGAAGGGGTATGTCAGGCCTAGTTCGTCTCCTTGGGGAGCACCAGTTCTGTTTGTTAAGAAGAAGGATGGATCATGGCGGATGTGCATTGACTATCGGAGACTTAACAAGGTGACAATTAAGAACAAGTATCCTCTGCCTCGGATAGATGATCTGTTTGATCAGCTGCAGGGAGCTAGGGTGTTCTCCAAGATTGATCTCAGGTCAGGCTATCATCAGCTCAGAATCAAGGAGTCTGATGTAAGCAAGACAACATTCAGGACCCGTTATGGGCATTATGAGTTTTTGGTTATGCCATTCGGCTTGACCAATGCTCCAGCTGCATTCATGGATCTCATGAATAGGGTCTTCAAGGAGTTTCTGGATCAGTTTGTCATAGTGTTTATAGATGACATTCTGGTGTATTCTAAGAGTGAAGAAGAGCATGAAGGGCATCTCAGGATTGTTTTGCAAACTCTTAGAGAGAGAGAGCTTTATGCCAAGTTCAGCAAGTGTGAGTTTTGGCTTCATGAGGTGACTTTCCTTGGACATGTGATTTTGCAAGATGGTGTTCATGTTGATCCGAGGAAAGTTGAAGCAGTGAGTGAATTGGCATGCACCCAAGACAGTGACAGAGGTGAGGAGTTTTACGGGTGCAGCGGGTTACTCTGAGGAGGTTTGTAGAAGGATTCTCCATGATAGCTGCTCCGATGACCAAGCTATTGAGGAAGAATCAGAAGTTCATGTGGACTGATGAATGCTAGAAGAGCTTTGAGGAGCTCAAGCACAGGTTGACAAGTGCTCCAGTGCTGATTTTGCCTTCTGGTGATGAGGGCTATATAGTGTACAGTGATTCCTCGAGGAAGGGTCTAGGCTGTGTGTTGATGCAAGGAGACAGGGTGATAGCATATGCTTCCAGGCAAATGAAGCAGTATGAGTTGAATTATCCGACTCATGACTTGGAGTTGGCAGCAGTGATCTTTTCCTTGAAGATTTGGAGGCATTATCTTTATGGATTTCAGACAAGGATCTTTACAGATCATAAGAGCCTCAAGTACTTCTTGAGCGGAAGGTGTTGAATTTGAGACAGAGAAGGTGGATTGAGTTACTCAAAGACTATGATTTGTTGATTGAGTACCATCCAGGCAAGGCGAATGTAGTGGCTGATGCTTTGAGCAGGAAGTCTTCTATTGCTCATGTTCAGGCAGTTTATCTTCCTTTATTGGAAGATATGGCCAAGCTTAAGATAAGCTTGAAGCGGGAGGAACAAATTGCCTCTAGCTAATTTGAGTGAGGCCTATACTCGAGGAGAAGGTTAAGGAGTTGCGGACACGGGATGCGAGTTGAGCAAGCTTGAGAGGAAATTGAGAATGGTAAGGTTTACGAGGTAGTAGTGAGAGAGGATGGACTCATGACGATGGGGATAGACTTTGTATTCGATACAGGGGGAAGTTAAGGATGAGATTTTGGATGAGGCACACAATCGCCTTATGCCATGCACCAGTAGCACCGGGATGTATAGAGATTTGAGAGAGCATTTACGGTGGAAGGGCATGAAGAGGATGTAGCGAGTATGTCGATGAGTGTCTCGTGTGTCGCAAGTCAAATTTGAACACCAGCGCCTTCGAGAGCAAGTTAAGGCCATTGTCCATTCTGAGTGGAAGTGGCAAAGAGTAACCATGGATTTTCGATGGGTTTGCCTAAGACTAGTAGGAAGCATGATGCCATATGGGTTATAGTGGATCGGTTGTGAAGTCAGCCCATTTCTGCAATCAAGCGGTGATTAGTTACATGTGCTAGCCAGAAGTACATTGATGAGGTAGTGAGGTTGCATGGGATTCCAGATTCTATAGTGTCTGACAGGGATCCTCGGTTCACATCGAGATTTTGGAGAAGCTTGCAGGAAGCTTTAGGTACTAAGCTGCATTTTAGTACGGCATTTCACCCTCAGACGGATGGTCAATCTGAGAGGACCATTCGGACACTTGAGGGAATGCTCGGGGCATGTGTGTTGGATTTCAAGGGAGCTTGGGATGAGCATTTGCCATTGGTCAAATTAAACATAATAATTGTACCATTCGAGCATTCAGATGGCTCCATATGAGGCTTTGTATGGAAGAAGGTGTAGAACTCCGATATGTTGGGATGAAGAAGGAGAGAGGAAACTAGTCGAACCAGAGTTGATCCAGATGACTGTTGATAAGGTCAATCTAGTTAAGTAGCGGCTTAAGGCAGCCCAGGATAGGATGAAGAGTTTCACTGATGCTCATCGGAAGGAGATGGAGTATGAAGTCGGTGAGAAAGTGTTTCTCAAGACGTCTCCTTGGAAGGGAGTAATGAGGTTTGGCAAGAAAGGCAAGTTAAGTCCAAGATATGTGGGTTCTTATGAAATTCTTGAGAGGATCGGACCTCTAGCTTACAGGTTGGCGTTGCCGCTAGAGTTGTCTCAGATTCATGACGTCTTTCATGTTTCCATGATGAGAAGGTACAGATCAGATCCTTCTCATGTCATTCAGGTTTCAGAGGTTCAGTTAAGAGATGACTTGAGTTATGAGGAAATTCCGGTAGCGATCTTGGACACTAAGGAAAAGGTCCTCAGGAATAAGACAGTTCAGCTAGTTAAAGTTCTGTGGAGGAACCATTCAGTGGAAGAAGCCACGTGGGAACCATTGGATGCTATGAAGGAGAACTATCCAGGTCTTTTCGATGATTCAGGTAAATTTTGAGGACAAAATTTCTTTTAAGAGGGGGAGAAATGTTGGGCCCTAAATTTCTTTGTTTTCTTGATGTTATTTAGTATGAATTTATTTGATTTATGATTTATGGCATAGTTTGATTTTATTGGAGATGTTAATGGAAAATTTGAATTATTTGAGATTAGTATGGAATAAGAGTTTGAAAGAGTAGAAATGTTGAGAGCAAAATGGTCAAGGCACATGAGTTAGGATGTTTAAGGCTTGCATGGAGGGGCATTTTAGTACTTGCCTTATCTTGTAGGTTTAAGGAAATAAAGAAAGAAAGAAAGGAAAAGAAGAATAAGAAGAAAATAAAGAAGGAGAAGAGGAGTCGTAAGAGAGGAAGAAGAGGAAGAAAAAGAGGAAGCTCCTGTTTGTCGATTTCGAAGGTTTTGAAGCTTTCTTAAGGTAAGTTATACTCTTATACTCTTGTTTAGGTTGAATTAAACCCTAGATTTGCATGGATTGAGTAGAAATCATTGAAGTTAGGGTTTATGGAAAACTTTGATAGATTTGCATGGGTTGTTGTGTTGTTGATGTTTTTGGTGTTAGAATGAGTTTAGAATGGAAGTGTATAACTTGATTTATGGCTTAGATGTGTTGTAGTTAAGAAAGGGAAGGATTTAAGGTTGAAAATGGTAGAAATCTGGGTTCGGGAGTTGTCTCTCCCGTCCGCACGACGCGACGTGCGTGAGGCCGCACGCCGCGGCATGCAGAAGGCCACACATCGCGATGTGCCGAGCCGCACGCCACGACGTGTGAGAGGGCCGCACGCCGCGGCGTGCCAGGTCGCTCGTCGTGACGAGCTAGCCTCGTCGCGGTGAGCCCAGTTTTTCCAGCAAGCGATATTTTTAGTGTTTTAATCATATCTTTTGCTAAAGAAGTCCTTTTGGGGTGATTTTAGAGGCGTTGTAAACTAGAGACATAGATCTACAAGTTTTATGAAGAGATGAAATTATGAATCAGTTTCTAAGACTATGGAATTTTGGATGTAAGTTAAAAAAATGGAATTATTGTTTCAGCATGAGTTATTAAATGGGATTTTGGTTCTTATTTTAGGAGATCAAGTGAGGCAAGAGGATCAAGAGGCTCAAGAGGAAACTCATTCCTAGGCAAGAACAAGCAAGGAAATCAGGTGGGTTCATGTTTATAATAGAGTATATAAGTACTCATTGTTTCGTTCAAATCAAGAAAGAATTAATGCATTTGAATTGCATCATCCATGATTGCATTACATATTATTATGAATGATTATATTCTGCTATGTGATTTGCATTCATGATCATTACCAAGATTTTTTTTACAAAGGGGTGTTCTCCTTTCACGAATACAAGTACATGAAATCATGTTTTACGAATACATGACAAGCAAGATTACAAACAAGTTTACAAGGAAGTGCGGTTTAAACAAGATTACAAGAACATGAATAATGCATGTTTATGTGGGTTTCGGTGTCCCTCACGAATAGTCAAGTGCACATTGACTCACAAAAGGCTTCTCCCTTTGCCTGCCCGTGTGGCACGGGGTTTCTCACAGATTCCCTCACGAAACTAAATACACATCAACATTTCGATGGCATGTGTAGTACGTCACGAACCAGGGACAACCCAAACCATCATGTTATGTTATGTGTTATGATTTGTTATGTGTCATGCATCATGAACTGGTTAAGAATCAAGCATTTTCAATCTATGAGTCATACATGCTCAATGACTATGATTTCAACAAGTATCACGACAATGAGTAAATTTTTGATTACTTTTGCTTATGGCTATATTATAAATATGTTCCCACGAGCTTTATAGCTCACCCCCTCTAATCTCCCCCATACAGGTGACGATCAAGAGATCTAGTGAGTCACGAGTTACGGCAGCACTCCCGTTTCATTTTGTTATGTTTGTTATTTTCAATGTTATATTTTTTTGGAAGTCAAGACTTTAGTTACATTTCAAGTATCATTAGTTCAAGAGTGTTTTAGATTTTTGGCTCTTAAATTCACAGTTGTAATTTGTTTCGAGATATTTTTAAAAGTGTTATGAAACTCATCTTTTGGAGCATGAATTATGGATATGTTTGTTTTAAAGCATGAAAGCAAGTTTTGAGTATGTTCACGATGGGTCCATTGAACTTCCGATGGTCTCCTTCCTCGATCGTTTAAATTACATGTTTCGCTTTGTTTATTTAAATCACATGAAAGCGTGTTTCAAGTTTTTTTCCAGCAGCCCATTAATCTTCATGGGTCTTTTCTAAATATATTATTAGCATGTTTCACGTCACGCTCTCATGTCCGATGTTGGGCTCCGGCAGCGGGGTCCAACATGTTGAATTGGCTCAATGGTGAGAGGCGTCCACTTAAAGTGGAACAAAACCCTGAGGTCTTGGGTTCGAGTGCCAGAAACTCACCTAAGGCTAGAGGGGACAATACCTGGCAAGGTTGAGGGTCATGGGGGTTCGCAACCCATGGTTTCAACAGTTGGGGGTCATGGGGGTTCACAACCCATGGGTCCAACAGGGGAAATCTTAAATTTGCTTTTAAGTTATTTCTATTCCACTACTAAGACAAAAAAAAGGAAGAGCTCTTAAAAAAAGGTAAAGTAAAAGCTGGTGAAGAGATTATTATATATGAGGGACAACAGATTCATCAGGAAAGAAGGAATCAAAAACTATTCCTCCAACCAAACACTTTATTTGTCTAGCAAGCCCAAAATCTCAATATTTCTACCATCAAAGACCTCAAAAAGTCATCTACCAACAATCAGAATAAAAAGATCTCACAAAACTTCAAACAGACAATCCAATACTAACAATAAGTCATCGATATTAAACAAATGAACTCAATCCATTCCAAAAAAAAATCCGTGAAAGTAAAATTTTGAAGGCAAATCCAATTCTACAAGATGATCAAAACGAGTCCACAACGAACTAATCACTCAAAAAACATATTTCCATCACAAAAAAACACCTTAACTTCAACCAGAAAAACAAGATAAACAGTTGCATGAAACATAAACAATCATTAAAACTTGACTCTTGAAGGGTACATTTCAACACAAAGAGGGGCTAAAAATTAAATCTCATCTCAAGCTTAGCCCCATCTAAGGCACAAAAAGAAAAAAACTTCAAATAAAAAATGAAAACTCAACAAAACAAGAACCTTTACCTTATAACTGACCGCGATTGATACATGATAGCAAAAGAAAAATACTGTTCTTGGCCGGCGGTGTCCTAGATCTGAGCCTTAACGCTCTTGTGCTCAAATCCAGAGTTAGAGTAGAAAAGCATAAAGGTAAAAATAATAGAAATTTCCTACCTTTATTTCGTTTACAACATTTTTCCTTAATGAAGCTGAAAAATTGAACAACATATATAACCTGCATTTATGAAGCCCCGACAAAAGAAACAAGAAGATGGTGGTCTAGAAGGCCATTAGATGGATCGACGGTGGAAAAACATGACTTCATAGCCAAATTAGGATACTTATTTATTTTATTTGAAAATAAGTCACACGTTAAAATAATTTTCATGAAAAATCAAATAATTAAATCGGTGAAAATAAACGTAAATTACATTTTGACTTTTAACTTTTAAAAAATTAAACATGTTCTCAAAGTTTAAAAATTATTTCTTTTATTTTGACACATTAATGGGTGTACAGAAAAATATAAAGTTTCATACCTAAAAGTATTATTTTGACACATTTATTACAAATTATATAACTTCAACTAAATGTACATTATACTTTGATTAATTTATTAAAAAAAGTATTGGTTCAGTCTGATTTTGGTGAGGCTGGGCGCCGTTGTTTTGATCCATGAACTCGATTAACTTCTGCTAGGAGATACCTGCAAAAATAATAAAGGCACACCGGGGGTTGATCGCCGGCTTGCCCCTCCGATGCTTAAGTCAGTTCTTTTTCGTAGGTTTTTTCTAAGAACAGAGGGTATTAGGGTTCTTAAGAGTCGTACCTGCATCGTGAGGAGATAATGAACTTATATAGTAAATACCTGCCGTGTTTAACTCATTATCTTGGGAATGGGTCGATCGGCCCACATATCATCCTAGGGTTGGACCTGGGCCTAGCACGATCGACTTAACCATAAGCCCCCTACTTCTCGAGTCCGATCAGGGAGAAGGATCGATGGAGTATATAGCGTCCATGCAGCTCACCTGGATAACAGGTCGTGATAGGCCCGATCGATCAGACATCGATGTCTAGTTAAAGCACTGAGTTTAATCATTTCCTACGACACGTTTCCTCTGACGGATTTTCAAAATTTAAAAGGGGGCGTCCTTTTGTGTTGCTTAGTGGTCATGCGCGTCTTTTCAACTTCTACGCCACTCCGGGTGTTTGACAACCCTAATTTGCACGGCTCAGGTTTTGCCATGCGTCCAACTTCAATTGGTGCACCCGCTCGATAACTACTTGGAATCGACAAATTTCCTTCACTACCGTTTCTGCGCATTTGATTCTCCAACTTCTGCTCTCTCTGTTCTTCATCTCTTTGCTTGCAATTATCAGAATTTCCTTTTCACCGCTATCCAAACTCCTAATCTCAGTCACCAAGCTAGGTACGTCCTCTCTCCTTTCCTCATCCTATACATTTCTTTTTTAGTAACCATGTCGTCGACTAGCCCTAGGAGTGATCTAGACTTAGGGATGAAACCACCTCCTCCTCCTCTTTTTCATCGACTCCTTGCCGATCTTCATCGCAAACGCCTATGAGACTTAACGATGAAGTAGATACAGCCCAGAAAGAGCTCGACCATGGATTGGCTGCCGAAAGTGCTTTACAAATTGTCGGGCCGCTTGAGAGAGTGGCGAAAGCTATGGAGGTGCCGGAGGTAGGGGAAATGAAGCGCCGGACACAGAGAAAGATGAAGAAATCGCGGCAACTGACCGGAAAGACGGGCAAGTCATTGAAAAGCTACCGAGCGAGCCCTCAACGATGACCAAAAGGGAGTTGAACCGATCAATCATCAAAAATAATATCCCTTCGTCCCGGGGACCCAGGTTGGCTTGCAAGAACGAGCGGATTTATAGCAATATGGGCGGCTATTTTGCTGTTTCAGACAGCTTTTTCTTGATCGATGGTATGAGACTTCCATATGCCCCAATCATCGATGAGGTATGCTACGCCTATAAATTAATGCCGAGTTAGATCCCCCGAATGGTTGGAGGTTCATTAACGGTCTCGCCCTACTGTGCCATTATTTCAGGTGCCCCCCATTGATCGGTATTCTGCGGCTCTTCTTGAGAATGAGTCAAAGCTCAATCACTGGGGTCAGGATTCCTCATTTCCAGTATAGAGACGCAAGGTATCATCCTGCTAGAACGGCTTTATCAGTCAAGTCCTAGAAGATGAAGTACTTCTTTATGAGGCCCCCGGGATCTACTTTTGAGTCCAGGCCATGGAGGTACCCCCTGGCCGAGCAATGGAACGACACTTCTAGTTTATCCTTTACTAGGAAGGAATCTGAAGTGATCGACCAAATTAAGGAGCTCGGTCGGTATGCTTTTGACCGTCTTATTCATGGGTAACGTGGAGGGGCATCGGCCAATGCCTTTTTAATTAATCCCCCACCTCGGATTAACGGGCTAGCAGGAGAAACTACCCCTTCTGGTTGACTCCTCATAGTTAAACTGCCTTGTTTTTTGTGAATATTAGTTTCGATTTCTATCCTGCTTCTATAATTGTGCAGCCATGGTGAAGCTCAAGAATTTTACCTCGGCCTCCGATGCTCCCAAGTCCAAAGGCCAGTGCAAAGTTGCTAGACCTTCCTTGAAAATGAAGGAGCGAAGCAAGAAGGTGGAGGTCGGCAAAGATATCGCTCAGCCAACTACGCCTGACGAGTCCACAGCGTTGTTGATCCAATCGGTTGATAAGGACCGAGCGGTTATGGAAGTAGAAGTGGAGGAGGTGGAGCGGCTGTTCAAGAGAAAGAAGACCGCTCGGAATGTTGAATGATCGCCCCATCCTTTGGACAAAGGTAAGGGGAAGGAGCCAATGCCCAACTCCGAAGAATGGGTGTCCACGATCAGTCTGAATAAGGCTGCATCACTTAGGGACACCAATGTGGCTCTTCATGTTGCCCAAAAGGTTATCCCTCCTGCGGACGAAGAGTTTTTGGATTCGTTGGGTGACGAGGAGATGACGGTCGGTCTTGTGCGCGGCTTAGCAGAGGTAATCTCCACCCTCCTTTTTTTTTAACAAAGTTCTTCATTGTAGTATCTGACGTTCACCTCTGGAGTGTATTAGCGTTTTGATCGGTTGGCTAAATTCGCCCGATCGATGGACCAGGAGATTAAAGATATTCTTAGCCAGGTTATCATTTTAAGGATTCAACTTTCAGAGATGGAGGAGGAGAAGAACAGGGCAGTCGCGTCAAGGGACAAGGTGGAGGAGGAGAAGAACAGAGCGGTTACGTCAAGGGACGAGGTGGAGGAGGAGAAGAACAGAGCGATTGTGTCAAAGGATGAGCTAGAAAAAGAGTACCGAGCATTGCAGCTCGATAATGAGGGCATGAGGGAAAAGGTTCGCAGTGCCAACTCTAGAGCCAAAATAGAAGAAGAGCACCGTTTGAAAGTCCTCCGTGACTGCCACAAAGCAGTGCTGTAAAAAGTCAGGGCTGAGAACAAATTGTTTGAGCTACAAAGCTCTGTCAAAGAGCAGAGGGTTGAGGCAATCAAACGATGGAAGAGGCGGTTTTTAAATGATGAATGCAAAGAATTTGCTTGCGATTTAGCTCTTTTCATCCTGAGAAATTGCCATGGCGTTCTCTTCCCTGATGGGTCGGACCGTCCTTCGTTCGAGGACTTTTCCGAGACAATGCTTCCCACAGAGCTCGGCCTTTCACTCGAGGAGGTGAGGGAGATAGCTGAGAAAGACGAAGAGACATTACCGGATGAGATGCTGGACCTTAGTTTAGATGAGGAGGAAGAGCGAGCTCACGGGGGTGTCTCTCCAGTTGTTCCCTCAGATCTAGTCGAAAACACTCCTACCAATCCAATTATTGGTTCTTCTCCCCTTACTGAGGGGCCAAAGTGACACATGTAATAGGACCTCCATTGCTCATCTGGTCGGGCTTGTGACCAGCACATATATATGAAGAAATAGAAACTCTCTTATTTTTTTTTCCTCCGTTGTCTTCTTTATTCGTATAGGAGACTGCTTTTTCAAATAATACGCAGCGAACGAGTGCGTTCGATTTATATCAATCGGTAGTGAGGTTCAAGAGAATTGTGACTGAACGATGTGAAGGAACCTGGTCAAACGATGGGGAGGTCGAGCGATCTAAGATTGCTTTCTTGGTATCGCCTGGTTCCAAGATCCGGTCTTGGTAACCTGGCCGAGCGATGTTGAGGCCGAGCGAACCAAGATTGTTTTCTTGGTATCACCTGATTCCAAGATCCGATCTTGGTAACCTGGTCGAGCGATGTTGAGGCCGAGCGATCCAAGATTATTTTCTTGGCATTGCCTAGTTTCAAGATCCGGTCTTGGTAACTTGGCTGAGCGATGTTGAGGCCGAGCGATCCAAGATTGTTTTTTTGGTATCTCCTAGTTCCAAGATCCGGTCTTGGTAACCTGGATGAGCGATGTTGAGGCCGAGCGATCCAAGATTGTTTTCTTGGCATCGCCTGGTTCCAAGATCCAGTCTTGGTAACCTGGTCGAGCAATGTTGAGGCCGAGCGATCCAAGATTGTTTTCTTGGCATCGCCTGGTTCTAAGATCCGATCTTGGTAACCTGACCGAGCGATGTTGATGACAATCAGTCGGTAGAATATTCTTCCTTTAGCCCAACTTAATGAGACTTTTTCTGCCACGAAGTTTGGAACCCTTTATTGATTATGATAAGGGGGTGGGCTGTTAGAAACCCTGATTGGCAAAGCCAGGAAAAAGATACCCACTGGTTACATACAAAGAAATAAATGAATTGAAGTAAAACTTATCTATTGGTAAAACGTCTTCAGGTTTTGGGAATTCCAGGGCCTCGATAGAATCTTGCCATTTGTGTCGCGCAGAACGTAAAAGCCATCTCCAGCTTGTTTGACCACTTGATAGGGTTCTTCTCATACCTGACCGATCTTTCTAGGATGTTTCCCTGCCACCTCAGCCTTTCTTAAAACATAACCACCGATCTTTATGTCGCTCAGCCTTACCCTTTTGTTGAAAAACTTTGTTGCTTTTTGCCTGATGGCTTCTAAACGAGCGGCTGCCCTATCCCTGTCTTCACTGAGAAGTACAAGTTCTACCCTGCGAGCTTCATTATTTTTTTCTTCTTGATAACTTGAAACTCTCTGGTTGGGCAGTGCCACTTCTACTGGAACCAAATCCTCTGCCCCAAAGGTCATTCTAAACGACGTTTCTCCCGTGGCTTCGTTTGAGGTTGTTCTGTATGCCCACAACACGTCGTCTAACTCATCTACCCAAGTCTTACGTCCATCTAAGCGCTTCTTGAGTGCGCTCATTATCTTCTTGTTGGTGTTTTTTGCTAGACCGTTGCTTTGAGGGTGAGCCACTGAAGTCAACTGGAGCCTTATCTTCAGTCGGCGACAGAAATCTTTGAACTTGTCATTATCAAACTGCCGACCGTTGTCTGTAACTAAGACCATAGGCATCCCAAAACGACTCAGTATATTCTTGCATACGAAGTTTTTCATTTTCTGTTCAGTGATGGTGGTGATCACTTCTGCTTCTACCCATTTGGTGAAGTATTCGACTGCTACTATCAAAACCTTCTTCTGCCCAAGATCGAGAGGAAAAGGACCTAGTATGTCCATTCTTCATTAAGCAAAGGGGATGGGGTGGCTCACAATTTTCAGCTGCTCGGTCGGTAGATGGGAAAAGTTGCTATTCCTCTAGCAGGCCTCACATCGGTTAACCTTTTCCCGATAATCTTTCTTCATTTTTGGCCAATAATACCCTTGTCTGATCAATTTGTGAGCTAACATTCTGCCTCCTAAGTGATTCCCGCACATTCCTTCATGAACCTCGGCCATTGCCTGTTCTGCCTCTTCTTCGTTCAAGCAACGTAATAGCGGCCAGTCATAAGAACGCTTGTACAGGATGCCATTAACAATCACATATTCAGCAACCTTTACCCTTAGTTTCTTGGCTCCCAGGGCTTCTAGCGGCTGTGTTCCCTTAAGAAGGTATTGTCTGATCGGCTCCATCTAACTTGATCGTTCAACATCTATTTCGAGGACTTCACTAGCTTTCTGAATACTAGGGCGGTTTATCCGCTCGACCAAAATGTTATTCCTTGTATTTTGATTAGAAGCCATCTTGAAAAGCGCATCTACCTGAGCATTCTGCATTCTATCTATCCTGTTGACCGAGTATTCTTCAAAATTACTCAACTCTTGCTTTACCAATTCCAGATACCTGATCATATTGTCCCCTTTTGCCTCATACTGCCCAGTAACTTGACCGACCACTATTTGGCTATCGTTGTACACCTTCAAATATTTCACCTCCATCTCTCTTGCCAACTGAAGACCGGCTATTAAGGCTTCATATTCTGCCTCATTATTGGATGCTCTAAATTCTAATCGGATGGCGTATTCCACCTTTTGCTCCTGGTGGGGGCTGATCAAGACCACTCCTGCTTCGCATCCCTTAATGTTGGACGACCCATCAACAAATAAACTCCAAGCGAGGCGTTGCTCATTTTGTGATGTAGGTTGACTCATTTCTGCAACAAAATCCGCCAATACTTGGCTTTGATCATTATACGTGGTTTGTAATGTATATCAAACTCTCCCAGCTCTACCGACCATTTTACTAACCGCCCAGAGGTTTCAGGCTTTTGAAGGCATTGCCTGAGAGGTTGATCGGTCCATACCTCAATTGTATGACTCTGGAAGTAGGGCCTGAGTTTTCGTGCTGCGGTTATCAGTGATAGGGCCAGCTTCTCAATAGGTGCATACCGCGCTTCTGGCCCGTTCAAAACCTTACTGACGTAATAGATCAGGAATTGTTCATTTTCGTCTAATCGAACGAGAACTGCACTGATCGCCCTATCTGTAACTGCCAGATAAATGATCAACTTCTCCTCTTCAGTGGGGCTCTGCAAAATGGGTGGACTGGTCAGATATTGCTTCAAATGTTGAAATGCTCTCTCGCACTCATCCGTCCATTGGAAATGAGTCACGTCCGCCTTCCTTAAGATTTTGAAAAATGGGAGGCACTTGTCCCCCATCTTAGAGACGAATCTGCTCAGAGAAACTATCCGCCCTGTCAATATTTGAACATCTTTTAAGCATCGTGGTGAGGGCATTTGAGCGATAGCTTCAATCTTTTACGGGTTTACTTGATCCCCGTTGAGTAATCATGAATCTCGGAAATTTTCGGATGCCACACCAAAGACGCATTTTTCAGGGTTCAGCCTCATTTGGAATTTGTTGAGGGTCAGGAAGACTTCTTTAAGATCTTCCACATGTTCGGCGGCCGTCTTGCTTTTGACTACCATATCATCCACAGAAGCCTCAACTGTTCGACCGATCTGTTTCTTAAAAACTTCCATAACAAGTCGTTGATAAGTAGCCCCTGCATTTTTCAAACCGAACGACTTTACCTGGTAGCAATACGTGCCCTGGTTGGTTATAAAAGTCATCTTTTCTTCATCTTCAAGACTCATTTCTATCTGATGATAACCGGAGAAAGCATCCAAGAAACTAAGAAGCTCATGCCCTGATGTAGAGTCTACCAGCTGATCGATTTTGGGTAAGGGAAGTTGTCCTTCGGGCATGCTTTGTTCAAGTCAGTGAAATCGATGCACATCCTCCATTTTTCGTTTTTCTTCTAAACTAGTACCACGTTCACTAACCATTCAGGGTACTTGACTTCCCGAATGAACCCAACATCGAGCAATTTTCCTATCTCTTTCTCGATCACCCCTGCCTTTCTTTGCTCTGCCACTGCTTCTTCTGTCTGACTGGCTTGCAGTCTTTCCAAATATCGAGAGAATGAGATGCTACTGCTCGAGAAATTTTGGGCATATCGCTCGGTGCTCAGGCAAAGACCGATCTGTTCTCTAACAAGTAATCTATGATTTCTTTGGCCAGCCCATTTTCGAGTTCAGTGCCTAGATTTGTGAATTTGGATCCGTCTTCTTCATCTAATATAATCTGTTGTGTTTCTTCGGCAGGGTTCATCCTCTTAGTTTCTTCGTCGGCTCTTACATCAAGGGAACTTGTCAAAACTACCGTCCCATCAAGGGTCCTCATTTTTGCCATGTAACATTCCCTAACGATTCTTTGCTGACCCCTGACAATACCGACTCCATGAGGTGTTGGGAATTTCATTGCTTGATAGTAGGTTGAAACAATTGCTCTGAGGGCATTTTAGGTGGCTCTTCCAATTATTGCGTTATATGCTCTGACAAATTTCACAACCAAGAATTCAACATTCCTCTCTATTTGACGTAGCCTTTGTCCGAATTTTACATTCAAGAAAACTCAAGTGAATGGGTAGGCTGATGCTCCTGTTACCCCTTTCATGGGTCCCTCTATTTGCAATAGTCGCCCCTCCGGCATCTCCATCTGCTTAAATGCATCATAATACAGTAGGTCAACCAAGCTACCTGTTTCAATCATTACCTGTTTCACCTCGCTACCATCCGTATTCAAGGTGACCACTAATGCATCATCATGAGGACAGCTAACACCTTCCATATCTGATTCGTCAAACGAGATCACCCCATCGTTTTGCCTTTTTTTCTTTGTTGATAAGTCTTTAGCGACCTGCCTGGCATACCTCTTTCTTCCTCTAACGGTGGACCCTCCTGCTGCACTACCACCAGAAATCATGTTTATGACCCTAACCGGTTGGTCATCTTGCTGACCGGTATTTCTGTTGCCTCTTACCCTAGACTGTCTTCTCGTATCACGTCGGTCGTCTAAATTCCTGTTCTGCCTCGCTCCATCGTTCGTATCATTTTGCTTCCAAGACTTTCGCCAGTTATTAGACCGACCGCTCCTACCCTCATTATCCCGTTCGGCATTTGTACCGTGCTTCAAAAATCTACCCAGCCTTCCCCTTTGAATAAGGAATTCGATTTCTCACTTTAAGTCCCAACAGTCCTCCGTGTCATGACCTACATCTCTATGGAAATGACAATATAAAGTAGGATCCCTTTTTTTTAGGGGAGTTTTCAACTTATTAGGTTCTTGGAGGGATTCCTCTTTTGCTCTCATGGATGCCAATACTTCCGCATATCGCCTGTTGAGCGGGGTGAAGGATTCTCGTCGTTGGTCCTTTCGGTCGGTCGGCTTCCTCCAGCTAGACTGATCCTTCTGTCGCTTGTGTGAATCATCTATTCTACCACTTGGCCAGCGGTCATCTGCCCTACGTTTTGTGTTTTTCAACACTTCCTCGAGCTGGATATACTTATCCGCCCGATTTCTTATCTCTTGAATAGATTTAGGCTGATCAAGGGCCAATGACTTCTTGAACTCTTCATCCCTCGTGTTGCTCATAAGGGCAGTCAACATAGACGAGCAAGTGAGGTCAAGGACTTCAATAGCTTCATTGTTAAACCGAGTGATGAACTCCCGTAAACTTTCGTTCCTTCCTTAGGTCAACTGCATCACTTCCAAGGCAGTCTTCTGTGGCCGTTTACTTGTAGCAAACTGGTTGAGGAATAGCAGCTTAAAATCCTCAAAGTGAGTGATGCAATGTGGGGGTAAACTGTTGAACCATCGTCGGGCTCCTTCTTGAAAGGTTGTACAGAAAGTCTTACATTGAATGGCATCGGGGATACAATGCAAGTTCATCATCGACTAAAAGTATTGAAGATAGTCGAGGGGATCGATCTTTCCGGTATATTTTTCAAGTGTTGGTATCTTAGTACCGACCGCTGGAAGGCTATCCAGGATCTCTTGAATGAAAGGAGAGCTATATTGTGTTGATGGCTGATCCGGGCGGGAATTCATGGCCATATTGATTCGATCGTCCACGATTTTTTTTTAGAGTTTCAGCAGAATGGCGATCGGCTATCATACCTATCTACCGAGCGGGGGTTCGCTGCTGTTCTGTCTGAGATTGTAAGATTTGGCGAATCAATAGATCGGCCGCTTCCTCTATTTGTCTTTGGGTAAGGGAGGTTTTTTTATGCAGGAGGGTTTGTGTTTATGGGGTGTTGGATGTGAGGGTGTGAGTTGTTGCCGGCGTTATCCTCCAGGGCTACGCTCTGCTCTTCTTGATCTTGGTTTTAGGGTGATGGTTGGGCATTCGGATGCGAAGATTGAGTTTGATTATTCAGGTTTAATGGGGGTAGCTCGTCTGTGCTAGGGTTTTGGGTGATAGGTGGAGGATGGATCTGGGGATCATGATGCAGTGGAAGGGCGGCGGCAGGTAACTGCAAACCCATTCGTTGTAGTGCAAGTGCGGCGACAACGTCTACATCCAGATTTGTTGCTGCCGCTTGACTTATCTGTCTGCTTCTGGACGTGGTGCCCTAACGCCCGGCCCCATGATGGGCACCAACTAGTTCATTCTGATTTTGATGAGGCTGGGCACCGTTGTTTGGATCCATAAACTCGATTAACTTCTACTAGGAGATATCTGCAAAAACAATAAAGGCACACAGGGGGTTGATCGCCGGCTTGCCCCTCCGATGCTTAAGTCAGTTATTTTTCTTAGGTTTTTTCTAAGAACAGAGGGTATTAGGGTTCTTACAAGTCGTACCTACATCGTGAGGAGATAATGAACTTATATAGTAAATACCTGTCGTGTTTAACTCATTATCTTAGGAATGGGTCGATCGGCCCACATGTCATCCTAGGGTTGGATCTGGGCCTAGCACGACCGACCTAACCAAGTATCATCGACAAAATTTTGATCTTTTTATATATGTTGTGTCGTTTACATTAATATGTACAGTGGTTGATTATTTATTTTAAAGGGGTTAAACTATTTAATTTATAAAATATTTCAAGCTTATTTAGATTCATTTAAGGAAAAAAAAGAACTTTAATTGTTTTAAAAAGTATAAATATTTCAAATTTTTTCGACTTTTTGTCCAATAATTTTGAAATACCTAGAAATTTGGCGTCGACCGAGATCTTATGAAGTGCATGAGTTAAGGTTTCTAAAGAGGCAAAATAACCCTCTCGTTTGTAGCTTAATAATAGGTATACTTTAACATATTATTGTGTTTTTAGAATTGTTTAAATTGAACCCACTGTAGATAAAAATATGATATAGAATTGACAACGTCATTTATTTATTGCGTAAGTTATGATGTGGCAATAAATAATAATATTTGTTTGGAGACTATATCTCACAATACCACCTAAGCGCTACATAGCATTGTAGAACCCAATCATATATTTAAAACTTTAAAATATAAAAATTGATATAATTAGGAATAACCCATCCTAAAATGTTTAACCTTTTGATAATTTTTAATTCAATGCCTAAGTATTTAAATTTTCAATTAAGTATCCAACCTTTTAAACCTTAACAATTAAGTTTAAAACATTAGTTTTTATTAATGTGACTAATTGATGACATTCATGTGATATTCAGAGACATGTCACATCTTCAAAAATAACGCTTTGAACATAATTATTAACTTTTAAAATATTAATTACTCAATTGAAAATTTTAAAAGCTTGAACACTGAATTGAAAAAAATCTTAAAATGTTAGACACTTTTGAGCATGTTATCATATAAAATTATTAGTTTAATTAATAAAATTTTTTGTTAAATATTTTTGAAGCTAACTAAATCCCTAACTTTAATTTCATAATCCCCAAATTTTTTACCTCCATCCTAACCCTAAATCATCATCTCTCATCGTGTGCTCCATCTTATTTCACCTTCTGCTTTCATTGTGAACTATTCTTCTTTAATTGCAATGATCTTTCAACGACTTTTTCATCTCTTTCTTCTTCTTCTTCAGGTATGCGTTCCTCGTTTATCTGTCATTTACAATCTGCTTTCTATCATGTTCTAGCTTCCGAACATCTTATAGAAGCTATCCATCTTGGCCTTAAGTCTTGTGACATTGAGGATATTCTTGGGTTTTACTTGTTTAACAACCAGTATTTCTAAGTTTATGCCTTTCTTTTGGGTTAGTTTTTCAAAGTTTAGATGTTTAGAGTACAATGAAAAGAAGATAAGGGCTAGGAAATTGTTGTAGATTTTTTTTTGTGTTTGTATATACACCTTTTTGCAAGCTTTAAAGAATGACAACAGTTAAAGGAAGTGAAAGAGAAGAATGATTTTTAGGGATGTAACCCTTTTTTGTGTCCCTTGGTAGAAAAGAAAAAGATTGGAACATAAATAAAATTTTCTTTCATTTTTGTATTTAGACTGTTGGGTTTAATAAAAAGAAAAAGAAAAAACAAAAAAATCTTTATTTGAACAAATTTGATGATGCTATGCAAACAAAAAATCCCTAATTTCTCTATTGAGTCTGTTCGTGTTGACGATAATGTCTTAGTAGATGAGATAAAAAAGGGTGTCAATATCAAGATAGAGTGTTAAAGGGATAAATTAAAGTCAAAGGATTTTAAGTTGAGCAGGACTGAGATTGAATACTTAGAGTGTCATTTTTTGAGTCATAGGATGGCTACCGATGTGGAGATAAAGATTAAATCAGAAGTTATATTATGGAAAAAGTGTTTAAAGTACCTAAGATCTATCATCAAAAGTAATGGAGAGATTGATGAAGATATAATTCATCATATCATATTAGAGTGGCTTAAATAGAGAAATGAATCAAGGTTTTTATGTGATAAGAAGATACCATTCAGGCTTAAAGGTATATTCTATCACTTAGTAATTAAGCTGACCATGTTATATGAGGTGAAGTGTTGGCCTATCAAACAAGTGCATAGTCATAAGCTAATGGTGGTGGAGATGAGGATGCTTCATTAGATATATAACCTTACCTGAAGAGATAGAGTCAATAATGTAATAGTAAGAGAGAAATTAAAGGAGACTTGTATTAATGAAAAATTGAGAGAAATAAGGTTTAGATAGTTCAAACATGTTAAAAGGAGACACTATGACGCTCTAGTGAGAAGATGCAAAAAAATAGTACTTAAAGAATATAAGAGAAAAAAAAAGGAATGCCTAGGAAGAATTAAAAAGAAGTAATTAAGAACGATATAACTATATTGGAACTTATCGAGGACATGATTTGAAATAGAAAACTTTAACGTACTAGGATATGGATTAAGGATCTCTCATTTAGAGGTCATTCTCATTCTTTTAGGTATTTTAGACATTTTCCTTAAAGTTTTTTAGTTTTATAGATAGCTCTTTTTTTAAATGCGTATTACTTAACTCCTAGTTATTTAGTCTAAACAGGGTTATACTTAGCCTAATTTATGTTTTTGACATGGTTGTTTTGCTTTAATATTGTACTTGTCTTTTTCTAATTTGTGTATACAATTCTTTATTTTATTTATTTATTATTAATCTTTACCATGTTCAATATGTACGATATTATGTATTGTATATTTGTATGTTTTTATTTATACACACACACACACATATAATGGTCTATCAGAAACAATCTCTACTGAGTAAGAATAAGGTCGTGTACTACTGATTGATCCAAACCGTTAGGCTTACCATGATGCTATCCGTTTGATCAATTGACTTCAAACATTGATATGGCATGCTCCTAATTCAAATGTTTTATCCCCTTATTCCATTTAAAACATACATTGCATGTCCGTTTTGATTACATGCCTGCTAATTCCAGCTTAATTATTGCATTTAGGTAGATAAAGAAATTAAAGAAGACCTTTCACACATATACATAACCACCTTACACATTTTTTTATTTAAAACACATATTTATCTATAAATTTACATCTAATTGTTACAATCTAATTGTCCCATATCGATAATAAAAGAGACTAATGTGGGGTTTATAGGCTTATGAGTTGTCTCACCCTTTAAACTAGCATTTGGGGTTGGTTCTCCCATAAGACCTGTAACACTAATTAACACTTCTACTGGCGTTAACTAACAAGATTATACTTAGTTATATTCATGAAATAAGACGAGTGGACTATTTTAAAATTACTATGCTTTTCTCTAGTAATAGAATTTGTATTTCTTATTATTCGTATGTATCACAAATTATAAATAATAATAAGTAAATTATATATTATAAATAAATTATTTAATGAATTAGTGAATCAAAAATAAATAATAGATTTGATTAAAATAAGTTAAATGTATTTTCACCTTTAATTAATTATTTTAAAATGAGTTATAATATTTTTAAAATACTACTCAATCTTGTTAGATTATTTAATAGCCCATGTCACTTATAGATTTGAGTCCAATGAATAGAGCCCAAGATAATAGTTATTGGGTATTAAAACCTTGATCTCAAATGGGTCCAAGACCCTTTCCCTCTCCCTTTTAAAAAATATACATGATGGTTAACTGTTCATAAGGTATTTTAGAAAACTATCAAAGAAGTTTCTGAACCATTAAGGAAACTAATCAAAGAAGAAAAAGCAAAGAGGGGATCAATTTTTACAAACACTATCATGGATTCAGGTATGATTTAATAAATCGATACATAAATGTCTTACAATTAGTATCAGAGCTAAGGCGTTGCATTATTTGTTGTCTACTGTCATCAACTATTTATTTTGTTTTTTTTGTTTGTTTTTATATGGTTGTTTTTTTGTTCTTTTTTGTATGGTTGTTTTTCTATATTTGTAATGGCACCATAAACAAGAACACAAAAATAGAAATGAACCTTTGGTGTTGATATGTATGGAGTGCAAAAGTTATTTTCAGATGTTAATAAAATCAGTTTCAAAGGACTTGAACTCCATTCTCAATACTTAACCAAAACGAAATATAGATGGATGGACTAAAACAAAATATGGATGGCTGGTTTAGAATGAGAAAATCACATGGGTTTGTTTCGTTTATTGACCACCGAAACTTATTGTTGGCTCAAGCTAGGAGAGGATTTTGGAAAGGAATTGCAATAAGAATCTATGAAAGGAAGAAGATGTTAGAAAAAAAAAAAAGAAACCAGTGTTCAAACTGTAGCGTCGACTAAGGAAGATGAGGCGCGTGCATATGACATTAAGGACCAAGCGGTGGACACGTACACCATTAGGTCATACAATTTTTAAAAATAATTTTATGAGTTTGAATATTGGTTCCTACTTAAGGTATTTTATTTTGGGTCATAACTCATAATTCATTAATTAATTGATAATTTAAACTAATTAATGAAACAATCAATTAGTTAATTTACGTTTATACGCATAAAAGTTGTGGATATGTTTGTTATGCATAATATAATTTTGTGTCATATTATGTTTTAATTGGTACTTTGACCATTTATATTTTGTCATACTTGGAATTATATCTTATCATATGTTGAATGTGCTACATGACATTATGGTAAATTAGAATAGTTTGTTAGTCAACAAAGTGACCAAACTAATTAAATTAAATTTTTTCTTGTATGATAATTGTCCAATTAAATGTTTATTGTATGAAAAGCTTGTTAGTCACCAAAGTGGCCCTGCTTGAAATATTAATGATTTAATTGTGAATGTTTCAATTGTTCATTATGATATAATGCTAAAATGACATAAAGGTTGAACTGAACAATTGAGATTATTAATTATAACACTAGGAGGTCACCTAAAGGTGGACCATTACTTATAATTAATGACATTAAAAGGACTTTATCAAAATATTTGATTAATATGATTGTATATCCAAAAATAACATGCATGTTGACTAGAATATGATTGATTGTTCATTATAGGAAACTATATTTGCATCATGATAGGTTACAACTATTTATTTAAATTTCACCTAAAGGAGAATTTAAATGCATAATCAAAGTGTATTAGTTAGTTTGAATCTATTTAGGTTTACTCAACGCATTAATATGTGAGATATATGTTGAGTTTGTAGCATTTACTAATTTGTTTGCTTTAGGAAATGGGCTAATCAAGTTCAATGATTTGAACTATGCTGATAGGTCCGAACAACTCCAGTTCCAACTAGGTGTAATGGATTTTTACTTGTCCATAGTTTCAGACGCAAGGCTCGCAATCATAATTGAAATTAGTTCTGAAACTAACAAGTCTTATTATAAGGCTTGGGAACGGTCTAACAGGCTGACCTTGAATTTGATATGAATGATGACTGTCGAAAATGTAAAGCTGTCAATGCCTAAAACGGACGATGCAAAGGAGTTCATGTTGAAGCTTAAAGAATACTCCCAGTCTAATATAGCTGACAAGTCTGTAGTAATGAGTTTAACAAATGAGCTGACGACCAAAAAGTTTAACTAGTCATAGCTTATTCATGATCATGTAACACATATGTCAAATCTAGCTGCAAAGCTGAAATCCATGGGTATAGATGTAAGTGAGACCTTTCTTTTATAGTTAATTATCAACTCACTTCCTCTTGATTTCGGCCAGTTCCAAGTGAATTATAATATCATTACAAAAAAATGGAACCTTCAAGAAATTAAGACCGTGTTGGTTCAGGAGGAAGGGAGCTTGAAGAAAATTAAGGAACACTCTTTTCATTTCATGTTTCATTAAGGAGCTAGTAGCAACAAGAACAAACTAGGAAAGAAAGGCAAAGATAAGGACAAAACTCTCAACAAAGTTAATAAGGGTCAAATCCATAAAAATAAGAAATGCCACTTCTGCAAAAGTTTGGTCACTTCAAAAAGGATTTCCCTAAAAAAAAGGCTTGATTCGAAAACAAAGGCACATACTATGTCTCAGTATGTTTTGAAAATGCCTAATAATACCTGATGGTTAGATTCTAATGCAACTACTCATATGTCACATGTTAAACAGGAATTCATTTCAATCCAGACTATAAACAAAACTGAAAAGTTTTTATATATGGGGAGTAGAATGAAGGCACGAATAGAGGGCATTGGGATTTACAAATTGATCTTAGACATTGGGTGTCACCTGGATCTTAAAAATTATCTTTATGTTCCTGACTGTGCTAGGAATTTAGTTTCTGTTGCAAAGTTGGATGATGATGGTTTTAACTTTAAGATTGGAAACTGTGTGTTTTCTTTTTATAAACACAAGTACTATTATAGTTCTGGTACTTTAATTGATTATTTATATCATTTCAATCTTGATATTGATTTTGTTAAGTCTCTGTTTCATATTGACCATGTTATAGGAAATAAACGTAGTGCACATAAGGAATATTCTGTTTTTTGTGGCATAAAAGCTTAGGTCATATATCTAAGGAAAGGGTACAAAGGTTAGTGAAAAATGAAATCTTACCTCGATTGGATTTTGTTGACAGGGATATATGTAATTGCATTAAAGATAAGCAAACCAAACATATATCAAGGAATCCAGCCACAAGGAGTAGCGAATTACTTGAATTAATACACACTAACATCTGTGATCCTTTTGACATTTCTTCTTAGATTAGCAAAAAAATATTTCATTACCTTTATTGATGACTTATCATGATATGGTTATATTTATCTGCTACATAAGAAGTCTCAGTTTGTGGACATCTAGAGGTGTTCGTTAATGAGATAGAAAAGCGGTTAGATAGAAAAGTAAAAATAGTGAGCTCTGATAGAGGTGGTGAATATTATGAGAATTTTGATGAAAGTAGAAGTAGACAATGTCCAAGTCCATTTGTATAGTTTCTTGCAAGTCGAGGAATATGAGCATAATACACAATGATTGGTACACCACGACAAAGTGGTGTAGCTAAAAGGCATAATCGTACTCTTATGGTTATGGTTAAGAGTATGTTAAGTTATAATATTGTATCTTTATCATTATAAATGCATGCATTAAAGACTACTGCATATCTACTTAATAAGATTCCTAATAAGGCAGTTCCTAAGACACTTTATGAATTATGGACAGGAAGGAAACCTAGTTATGACACCTTCACATTTGAGATTGTCCAGTAGGAGTAAGGTTGTATAATTCAAATGAAAAGAAACTTGATGCAAGAACCATTAGTGGTTATTTGATCAGCTATCTTAAAAAGCCAAATGGGTATAGATTTATTTTCCTAATCATAGTACAATAATATTTGAGTCTAGTAATGCTCGGTTTATTGAGAATGGTCCAATCAGTGGGAGCGAAGAACTGCAAAAAGTGAATATTCACAAGAGTCAAATAGAAACTACTCCTAGTCAAGTAGAAACTACAACATCAAATGTGATCCCACCGGTTGTTATTCCTCTTAGCATCACGGATACGCAATTTACTAAAATAAAAAATTAATGTTCTAATTTTACAAATTGAACATATTAATGAAGAACCAACTAATGATGTTCAAATATAGTTCCAATTCAAAAGGGGGACAAATTTAGTTAAATGCAATGTCTACTAAACAATTTGGAATGTAAGAAAATGGAATCTATTCCTTATGCATCAATAGTTGGGAGCTTAATGTATGCTTAAACATGCAATTGGCCAGATAGCAGTTTTTCTGTCGAAATGCTAGGCCGATATCAAGGCAATCCTAGAATGGACCATTGGAAAGCTACAAAGAAAGTTCTTAAATATTTATAAGGCAAAAAGGACTATATGCTCACATACTGAAAATCAACCCATCTCAAAGTGATAGGTTACTCAGATTCAGACTATGTCGGTTGTATAAACTCATAAAAATCTACATTCAATTATATGTTCTTATTAATTGGAGGAGCAGTTTCGTGAAAAAGTAGAAAGCAGCCTGTCATTGCTACTTCCACTATGGATGCTGAATTTATGCGTTCTTTGAGGCTACGATTCATGGATTGTGGTTATAGAACTTTATCTTAGATATTGACATTGTCAATAGTATTAATAGACCATTAAGAATTTATTGTGATAAAAGGTGCGAAACATATGGATTTGATCGTCATAATCTCATCATCTTAATTCAATTAAAGACAACTTGATCGATTCCATGCATTGTGCGCACTTAAAGTTTTATTGTTGAATCACCAAATCATAACGTGGGCTAAGTGAGAGATTGTTAGATTATTTAATGGCTCATGTCACTTATAGATTTGAGTCCAATGAATAAGTCCAAGATAATGGTTATTGGGTATTAAAGCCTTGATCTCAAATAAGTCCAAAACCCTTTTCCTTTCCCTTTTAAAAAATCAAGATGATGGTTGGTTGTTCATAAGGTTTTTTAGAAAACTATCAAAGAAGTTTATAAACTATTGAGAAAACTAATCAAAGAAAAAAAAGCAGAGAGGGAATTAATCCTTACAAACATTATCATAGATTCAGGTAAGATTTAATAAATTGATCTATAAATGTCTTACAAATCTTTCAATATTTTAATTTAAAAGTTTGTTTAAAGAATTTGCTTAGGCATTTAAACCACTTTTTAAAGAATTTTAGAAGAAATATAATTTCTTGCAAGTTGCAAATATCATTTAGACCTTTTGTTTTACTCTTCTTGTGTCAATTTTCTTTCATACGTTCTCATCCACTCGTTTTACAATAAATTAATAAAATATATAGATGAGAACGAGTATATCAGAGTTATTACAGAAAAAGTGAAATAGAAGATTTGTCCCGAAAATATTGCTGGTCCTTCGCAAATTGTTAGTTACTTATTTGAAAAGTAGCAAGTACTAGCATGACTGTCTATCCAGTGAATCAAGCAAATAATGAATACCCATTACTTATTTGTTATGCATTGAGTTCATCTGCCGTTGATTCAAATAAATGTTTTGCGGACCTCCGATTTTAACTGATAAAGATTTCTCAAAGTTTGAGAGAGATTTGTTATCGACTTCGTATTGCTCTTTATTTTAGTGCTGACAATTGACCAAATAACTTAATTGAAAACGTATTAAAGATAGCTTTCCAACGATAAAAAAGGTACTTTAATGAACAAGTGGAACATTTAATGCGTTATTATTCATTACAAAAAATGCTACAAAAGAAGGAAAGAAAATTAATAAAATAATAATTTTTTGTCAAAATCACAATAAGAAAAGCAAACCTTTTATAACTTTACTTCTTATAAAAATACTTATTATTTAAATTATTAATATATTTTAAATATATTTTTATTTTATTAAATAATTTTATGTGATTAACTACCATAAAATGTGTATAATGATTTAACTCAAATTTACTTGAAATTATATATTTCAATAATTCAAAGAAAACATAATTAATCCTTTAAAAATAACGAGAACATTTTAGAATGAATAGAAAAGAGAACTTGTATTCTTTACGCACAATTAAATAAGAATAAATTTAAAGTAAATATATTATCAAATCAATCTTAATAACGTGTGAAACAAATGAGTGAACTTACTTTTAATTTTCTTAAAAAAATATTGACCTTTTCTCTATGCAAGATAATGCAAAAAAAAAACTTTAGATCTGTTACTTTGTATCAACTAAAATAGATTAATCAGCAGCTTCAAACATTGTTTATTTCAACTCTTTGGTGAATAGCCTGCGTATGGTGAGTCAAACAATCAAGTTTGGAATCAATCTGTTGAAGGGATTAGTACCATATTTGACGATGAATGCCTCCTTGAGCATTCTAACTTAGCAGCCTGATGCTCTTCATAAGTTTTAGAGTACAACAAGATGTTTCATCAACAGCATTTGAAAGCATTGTACTATAAGAACTTATGTCAAAGGCACGAATGTATGGGCTAGAGATAACCCTTTGTTAATAATTACTGTGTCTCTCTAGTGGAGGAAAGTCTTCCTTATAAGGATTAATCATCATGCACGAAATAGGAGAGGGTGTAGGAACAAATAGAATAAAAGGAATAACTGACTGAGGATGTTTCGAGATTAACTTTAGATAGCTTAAATGATATGTATCAATGCTTTGAACATTTCACGAATACTTCTGAGTCTTAGGCTTGGATTCTTAATCCAAGGTTCAGAATCATCACGACCATCATTGTAGCACCCCACTCCCATGAGACCCGAACCCGACATCGACGGTGATATCCGAGCCCGTGACCTGCGAGGGTGGTATGCTAGAGCAGTCAAAACCGTTCAATTTCTTCGCATGACATTTTTTTTATTTCGTTGAAAACACTCACATATGCGAAATCAATAAACAACTTGGGCCCACTTATATAAAAACATTTCAATCAAAACACAATTCCAGAAATCACATTACAATTACATTTATCAAATAAGGACCCTCTGAAATAACAATACTATTTTGCGGAATATCAAAATTTCATGTGAATCAGAAAGACACTAATGCAAACATGAACTGATCCCGACTCGAACTCTGACCTGCCTGCTGTAATCATACTCCCGTTTCTCTAACGGGGTACTCTTCAATTCCTGAAAAATATTTGCAATGTTGGGTGAGTTTGTGAACTCAGTGAGAAACCATCATCGATGGTTCACTCAACTCATGCATATTCACTCAATTTACCAAATATCACATACGATCACATTTCTCAAATGTGAGGCGTTTCGCCTTTCATACAATTTACATTCAATCACACCAAATATGCAATGCACATGTGACACTGTCCAATTTATTACGGTGTTGTGACCGGCGCTATTAGTGATCGATGTCGAGGCGCGTCTAGGGAGTAGGAGAGCCCCGGGTATGCACTAACTCCCTCGAGCTCGAGGCTCGGTTCAAGATCTGATGTTTGGTGGGCTTAAAGCCTATCTGATGAGCTGTGGCTCTAAAGTTAGCTGCTCCAATCCAATTGTCATTATATGATCATGCTCTTATGCATGCATGCATATGCTCAATTTCTATTCTGATCATTTACATTTCAAGAACCAATTTTCGTTTCTTCGGACCTTCGGTCCGGTATTTCAGCCATATGTATTTACCAGTTGTTTCATTGATGCATTCATAATTGATTACACACAATAGCACTTCTATATCACGTTCCCAATATTTCGGATACCCATGGTCCGAAATCAATCAAAATCAAACACACATATCCATCCGTTATCTCCACATGGCATCAATGCATAATATTAAACACACATAGATTGAGGAACCAACTAGGTTACTCACCTAAACTTCCGAGTTACCTGCTTGGAAGTCTAAGCAATATCCGTGAAATTGTCGTTCCAACGGTGCCTCTAAAACAGTCAAACAATTTTCTAATTACTAAAATACACAATCAGAAATAATTTAATGATGCACATATCTTAATTAAAAAGATGTACTATATCTATTCATGACTTTCCCGGTGCTATTTCCCATTCTCCACTTTCTTTCATCAAATTCTAACTTTTCACTCAATTGCTCAATAATGACTCAATTCCAATTCAATAACATATTACGGAAATCTCCAATTTCAATTCTAATATTCAGTCAATTTATCAAATCATACTCGCTAGGGTATTATCTCAAAATCAATATCACTATTCTCTAGATCGATTTCATCCTTTATGCTCAGTTCTTAAAATTCCCAGTAGCATTGAATTTATTTTTAAAGTCTCACACTATACCCCAATTATCAAGAACAATCCTAAGATTGCAATTCAGTCCCATTTTTAACTTTCTTTCTAAAATTGAGATCTCAAAAATCTGAATTCAAACTCTCATTCTTTTCCTCAATTGTAGACCTCTTTCTCAAGATCATAACGAATCAAACATCACCTCAATTGGAGGTCTACACCAAAAGTTATGCCCAAAAACTAAATTGTTTCACTTCAGAAAAATTCCCCTTGCCGCGACCAAGGATCCCCTGCCGCGGCGTAAAAAGGGTCGCTCGCCGAGGCGTGGAAATCGCTTGCCGCGGCGAACACCTTTCATCAGTCTCGCCGCGACACATGGGAAATGGACTCGCCGCGACGTGGAAAACTCGAGCTCGCCGCGGCGTCCAACGTTTTGAGCTCGCCGCGACATCTTCCTTCCGCCGTGTGCCAATTAAATGTTGTTTCGCATGGCTGAGGCTTACAAGCGTCGCGACGTCGCGAAGTCGCGAAGGTCGTCTTCTCCGGCTAATTTTTCGCCATTTCTCTCTCTAAAACCAATCCTAACTCACTCATAACTACCCAATCCTTTCACAATTAACCCCATGCATGCATTAAACTAACAAATCAACAACATTAAACCCATTAACTTACCAATTAAGCGTAAATCCTCAAATCATCGAAAATCACCTCCAATCCCTTTAATGACGGTGAACTCTTAACTTCAACAGATCTTGCTCTTCTCTCAAGGTTTCTAGCTGATCTTCCATCTCAAAGAAGGAGTAAGCACACTCTCGAAGAGAGAATCGAAAATCATCCAAGGAGAAGAGAAACCATCGTGCCCTAGGAGAAAAGAATTTCTTTTCTCCCTTTTCAAATCCTAAAACATTTTAAAGGTTAATTCCTTAAGTCTCTTGTCCCTCTTTCCTCATAATACTTGTAAATCTGTTTCTCTTTTCAATTTCATTTCTATTCCAATTCGTCTCCAAATTTCAATGGCTCGACATATTAATTTATAAAATCATAAACTCTAATTTTTTCCATGGCCATTGAGCTGTCATTTCGTCTATATCCTCAATCAGTCCACCACTGGAAAATTTCCGGTCAGACTTTTCTCCGAATTTTCAGAAAAATTCCGAAGAGTCACTACCAATTAGCAATTACTCTAAAAAATTTCCTATTAAATTTTCAAGCCCAATTATTCCACAATTCTCCATAATTCAAAAGCAAACCTAATTATTCACAATTTCACAATTCACAACCGTATCACAATCAAAGGCCGGGAAAAAGTCATGAATGCATGTACCTATCAGTGCATGTGCCAAATGGCTCAATCCTCCACAATTAGAGGCCAAATAAATGTTCAGTCGATATTATGCGGTACAATCCTATCCCGTCCCAATTTACCAATATAACCTTCATATCGGTGACGAGATGTTACAATCATGGTGATAGTGAATGTATTAAGTAGGCCGACAAGTAGAGATCTCCTTTTTGTTGCTTTTCTTCTTCCTTTTTCATCAATTATAAAGTTCATCATATCATCACTGTCCGAATACAACATACTTCACAGTCTGGTTCATACATAGAGGGATATGTATTCCAGATAAAATGTCTACAATTACGGATAATGTAAATAAGTTCTCCATATGACTTGAAATAATGGATATCGGATGTCCATCTTTGCCTTCTTTATGAGAGAACAATAGTTGATGCATCAAGACAGGGCCTGATGTATGAAAGGGTATAGGTTGATCTTCATTGGGCCTGGTGTAGATAGATTTCATAGTTCCATCTGGTAAGGTCTTCAAAATAGGTATAGTAGAGTGTGAAAGGAATGCCTGTGAGGAGCATGAACCACTTTTTGGTAATTAGTGATCCATTCAGTAGGCATGAACTTTTCAAACTCCACTGGTGGTAACTGCTTTGGGATCTGGATGATGGTAGTTTGATCATGAGCTATGTCTGCTACCATGTACAAGACATCAGAAGTAGAGTTTGAGAAGCTAAGATCTATGACATGATTCTGCAATTGAAAGATCATCTGGTGATAAAAAGTATCCATAATGGTTATAGGATCTTGCTCTGTTCAAGTGATCTGGATCTGAACTTGGAGTCGTTCAGACAAAGTAGAATCATCTGGCCTGATGTTGAAATCATGGGTGATGGTGAGGATTACACTTTTATTGTTGAGAGTTATTAACAGGGTACCAATCAGTGCGTTTTGGTATGTAGTGTAGGTTGTGTCTAGAAGTGATATCCTAACTGTAGTAGGTATTTCTTTTCTTCCATAAAGGGTGAGAACAAGACGTATACTCTAATGTGTAGGTGTGTATGGTTTTGTGCTCTCCAAAGAGAGATGAGCTTCTTTAGGATCTCGAGCTTCACGTATTGTTATGTCAAAGTTGCTTATAAAACACACTATTCTAAATATGAACTCTGGATGATTTCTTTTACTTTAGGATGATGTGTGAAGAGTGTAAGTCAAAAAGACTTCACGAATAATAATTTGGTTGATAATCAAATAATAATAATGTTAAAAATAAATGAACTGTTTTGATGTGTGTGTTAAGCGTGCAGTGGCAAAACACAAAAGAAGCGCAAAACACAGAAAAAGCGTAAAACACAGAAGAAGTTCAAAATACAGAAGAAGTGAGAACACAAAAGAAGCAATTTGAGTTAGTTACAGAACTCAACTGAATAACAGTTTCTACAAGAAGCAAGAAGCAAGAAACAGTTAACAAGAAGTAAGAAGCAGTTGAAGACTTAGGCTATAAATACTAGTTGTAGTTGAAGACTGAATAATTTTTTAGCTTTCAAGTTATTACTTACGAAAAAATTTATATTCAAAGTGCGATACACGATAGTGAACTTTATTGTAACAAAAAACTCACAAAAGCTTTCTAGTGAGAGAAAGAAACGGTTAAGAGCCCGGAGAGGCTAAGAAGGCAAGAAAGAATACTTAGTGTAAGAGACCTGAAGAGGCTCAGGAAGGGAAGAAAGAATACTTGTAAATTTGATGAAGTATAGTGAAACTCAAAAGAATTCTAAGGACTGGACGTAGCCCAAGGTTTGGGGTGAACCAGTATAAAAATCGTAGCGTCTATCTTCTAACTTTGTACTTTTAATTTCTTTTGTTCTTATACAAGTTTATAGAAACTATTTGCGATTTAAATACGTAACTATTTTTGTATAACACTCTTGGTATTAAGTTAATACTTGAAAAAGTTTCTTTTTTAAGAAATATTAAAGGTTTTGTGTATTCACAAAAAGATTACACAATTTAACCCCCTTCTTGTGCACTTCGTATATTGTATGTGAGTTTTATATTAATGTGTGATTTACTTCAATTGATATCAGATCTCGGTTTTCAAGAACCACCTTTATAAAGTTAGGACAAAGATCCACGGCTGAATCACATGTTTTTATAGCTGAAGGTGCCTCCATCACAAGACCTCCTGCATCCAATGGTGAGCACTATCATTATTGGAAGGACAGGATACGACTCTTCATTGAATCCACACACATTGATCTTTGGGATATCATCGAGAATGGACCGTACGTACCAGTAGATGATGAAGGAAATATTATTCCTCGTACCAAATGGTCAACCGATCATAAAGCGAGATTTTAACCAAACTCAAAGGCCAAGTTCTTTCTGAGTTGTGCTTTAAGTCGAAGAGAATATGACAAAGTTCATGGATGCAAAACTGCGAAGGAGATGTGGGACACCTTATCCATCGCACATGAAGGCACAAACCAGGTGAAAGAGTTCAAGATCAGCATTCTTGTACATCAGTATGAGTTGTTTAAAATGAAAGAAGATGAGTCTATTAATCAGATGTTTAGACGATTTCAAACTATCGTTAATGGACTAAAAACTCTTGGGAGAATCTACGATAATCAAGACAATGTCAGGAAGATTCTCAGAAGTCTACCTAAAAGATAGAGACCTAAAGTCACTAAAGTACAAGAAGCCAAGGACTTGAGCAAATTAAAGCTAGACGAATTGCTTGATTTTTTGAAGATATATGAAGTAGAGCTTGATGCTGAAGACAAACCTAGAAGAGACAAATCGATAGCAATAAAGGATGGTCAAAAAAATAACAAGACTCAAAGAAATAGAAGTTCATCATCAAAAGCATTAAAGATCAAAGAGATCAAGAATGATGACACCAGTGAATCTGAACAAGATTCAAGTGAAGATGATGATGAATTATCTTTTATCTCAAGGAAGATCAAAAGAATGTGGAAGAAGAAAGCAAAAGGAAACAAAGATTTTTCTTTTAAGAAAACTAGCAAAGATGAAGTCAAGAACGAGAAGATCTCTATCATTTTCTACGAATGCAATAAACTCGAACACTATAAGTCTGAATGCCCGTTGCTTAGAAGAAAGTCGAAGAAGAATAAAGAAAATAAAAACAGTATGATGGCAACTTGGGAAGATTTGGATTCGTCCAAATCTGATTCTGATTCAGAAGCATCAACACAAACAAATATATGCTTGGCAGATGAAAAAAGAAGGTGACGAGGAGGTAACTTCTAACTTTGATGAACTCCAAGATGCATATTTAGAATTGTTAGAAGATTCACATGCTATACTAAAGCAGTATAGATCCTTATAAAGAAAGTTTGTCGAAAACTTGGAGAATACGGAAGCATTAGAAAAAGAAAACGTCTACCTTAAGAAACAGGTAGACAATATGAAGAAAAAAGTTTTTGTGGATAGATTTGAGGAAATTAGTCAGTTGAAACAAAGGATTAATTCTCTTTCAACAGACTTATCATCCTTTACTGAAAGCACGAAGAAAATGAATGACATGATTGGGAGATATAGACACCCTAATGATAAGAGTGATCTAGGGTTTACTAAAAACAATACTCATCACAAAAAGAACTTTGTTCCTTATAGAAAGAAATATCACCAGTCTTCTTACTATCATTATGTGAATAATTATAAGACTAACCCCAAAGGACCCAAGAAAATCTGGGTACCTAAAAAGAACATAATATCTACTGCAGATCTCCTTTCTTGGAAAAAGCAACCAACACCAATGATGTTTGGACAGTGGATGCTCGCAACACATGACGGAAAGAAGATCTATGTTCCTAAATCTTCAAAGTAAGAAGGGAGGATCAGTAAATTTTGAAGACAACCAGCAGAGCAAAATATTTGGAATTGGTAAAATTGATAAAGATTCATTTGCATCTACTGATAATGTTCTACTAGTTGAAGGTTTAAAACATAACTTGATTAGAGTAAGTCAATTATGTGATTCTGGCTTTGAAGTATCCTTTAATCAAAACTCTTGTGAAGTCAAAAACAAGGATGGTTCCATATTCTTTTCTGCGAAAAGACGAAACAATCTTTATAAGATTAATTTAGAAGATTTGTAAAATCAAAATATTTCTTGTTTTATATCAACTGATGAAAAAAATTGATTTGGCATAAAAAGCTAGGTCATGTTAGTTTTAAACATATTTTCAAGATGATTAAACATGATTTGGTAAGAGGTTTACCAAAAATAAGTTTTAACAAGGATTTCTTTTGTAAAAGTTGTCATAAAGAAAAACAGGTTAAAATACCTTTTTCTTCTAAAAATATTGTAACTTCGTTTTGACCTCTAGAATTGTTACATATAGATTTATTTTGGTGCAACTAAGACATTAAGTCTTGGCAGAGAAAAGTATGATCTCGTAATAGTTGACGACTTACTAGATTTTGTTGGATATTATTTTTGTCACATAAGGATGAATCTTTTAAATGTTTTAAAGCTCTTTCCAAAAAGTTACATAATGAAAAAGGAGTTTTTGTTGCTGGAATTAGAAGTGATCATGGTGGTGAATTTGAAAATGAAAAATTCAAAATATTTTGTGAAGAGAATGGAATTTTTCATAATTTCTCTGCTCCTAAAACTCTACAACATAATGGAATTGTAGAAAGAAAGAACATGACGATTCAGGAAATGGCAAGAACTATGCTATGTGAAATAAATCTTCCTTAAGTATTTCTGGGCAAAAGCTGTAAATACAGCTTGTTATATTCAAAATAGAATACTTCTGCGACCATTGTTGAATAAAACTCCATATGAGTTATGGAAAGGAAGGAAGCCTAATATTTCTTACTTCCATCCATTTGGTTACAAGTGTACTATATTGAACACAAAAGAAACTTTGGATAAATTTGATTCTAATGTCTATTTTGAAAATTTTCTAGGATATTCATTATCTTCTAAAGCTTATAGGGTTTATAATCTTGCTTCTAAATCTGTTGAAGAATTTATTCCTGTCAAATTTGATGATGGTTCTCAACCAGATAGAAGTAATGATACTGATAATGAAACCCTGTCAAAACCTTTAGTTGATAATGTAGAAGTGTCACCATCAGATGTTCCTCTAGAAAAAGTTGAAGATGTTCCTGAAAAACTTCGTCTGAAAAAGGAATGGAAATATAAATCTTCTCACCCCGAAAATCTGATTATAGAAGAAACTTCAAAAGGTGTGAGAACTAGGTCTAAATTCAGAAGAGAAGCAAATGTAGCTTTTATTTCTGAAATAGAGCCTAAGAAAATTGATGAAGCTCTTCAGGATGAATCGTAGATTTTAGTCATGCAAGAGGAGTTGAACCAGTTTACTAGGAATAAAGTTTGGTCTTTAGTTCCCAGACCCTCCAAAAAGTCTATCATAGGAACTATTTTTTAAAAAATAAACTAGACGAGTCAGGTAGAGTGAGTCGAAACAAAGCTAGATTAGTAACTCAAGGCTATAATCAACAAGAAGGAATAGACTATAATGAAATTTATGCTCCTATAGCAAGATTAGAAGCTATTAGGATTTTGCTTGCATATGTTGTTTGTCATGATATAAAACTATTTCAAATGGATGTGAAAAGTGCCTTTTTGAATGATTTTATAGATGAAGAGGTTTATGTAAAGCAACCTCTTGGTTTTGAAGATTTTAAGAAACCAAATTATGTCTATAGACTTCATAAATCTTTGTATGGCTTGAAACAAGCTTCTCGAGCTTAGTATGATCGTCTAAGTTCCTTTTTAATTGAGAATGGTTTTAGTAGAGGACATGTAGATAAGAATTTATTTAGAAAGTGCATTAAGAATTATTTCATCATAGTACAGATATATGTTGATGATATTATTTTTTATGCAACGTCTGAAAAGCTATGTTCTAGGTTTGAGAATTTGATGAAAAGTGACTTTGAAATGAGCATGATGGGTGAATTAAAATTCTTTCTTGGTTTACAAATTAAACAAATAAAAAAAAGATTTTTATTCATCAACAGAAATATATTAAAGAACTGTTGGTTAAATATGGAATGGAAAAAGTGAAACCTATGTCTACTCCTATGCATCCTTCGAACTTTTTATCTAAGGATGAAACAGGTAAGAAAGTTGATCAAACTCTTTTTAGCGGCATTATTGGTTCTTTACTTTATCTTACAGCAAACAAACCTGATATCATGTTTAGTGTCTGTTTGTGTGCTAGATTTCAAATAGATCCTAGCGAATCTCACTACATTGTTGTTAAAAGAATTTTGAGATATCTTTCAGGTTCTACTACTCTTTGCTTAATGTATGAGAAAGGTAAAGATTTCAGGTTAATTGGCTACTGTGATGCTGATTACATTGGAGATAGGATTGATAAGAAGAGTACAAGTGGAGGATGTCACTTTCTTGGCCATAATCTAGTTTTCTAGTCAAATAAGAGGCAAAGTTCAATTGCTCTATCTACTGCAGAAGCTGAATATATGTCAACTGCAAGTTGTTGCTCACAAACGTTATGGATCAAGTATCAGTTAGAAGATTATTCAATACAAGAATAACAGATCCCAATTTACTGTGACAACACAAGTGCAATCAATCTATCAAAGAATCCAATACAACACTCGAGGGTAAAGCATATCGAAGTTAGACATCATTTCCTACGAGATTATGTACAGAAGGGAATCGTGAGTCTACAATTTGTTGAGACGAATTATCAATGGGCATATATCTTTACTAAGCCTCTGAATGAAGAAAGATTAAGAGAAATCAGACGAAATTTGAACATGGTTGCGTTGGTGACCAATCGTCTGACACGTCATGACCCAGATGATTTTCTTAGTAAGGAAGATAAAAAGTAGTAAGGTTTCAAGAAAACGATAACGGTAGGTCACAGACGGTAACTTTGTAAGAAAAGGAGGGAAATCCTTTGAAAGGTTTTAGCATATCACATACTCTAGAATATTCTTGAAATACTCTGAAATAGACTATTGTAGTTCGCTCAACAAAACTTTTTCATTACTTTGTTCCGGATATCAAGTTCTTTCTGCTTACATTCTCATTTTCATACTAACCTCTTTACTTTGAGAAAGATATATTTGTGTGTTTAGTTTCTATTGTATACAGATTACAAATGGAGCAATCAATGATTTACGGAAGGCATGTTGATTTCGACTCCTTGAAGAAGAACCAGATGGATATTGAGCCAGAAATTGATGGAGTGAGGTGGAAGAATTTCTTTCAAGTTCGTGAAACAGTATACCTGAATGAAGTATATGAGTTCTGGAAGAATGCAAAAGTAGTAGACGAAACTTTAGTTTCAATGGTGAATAGACTGTCGGTTATTGTGACACTGGAGTTAATAGAGAAGGTCAGTGAATGTCCATATAATGGGGTAGAGGTATCTCATACCACAATATGGATGACTAAAATAAGTGTAGAGAAAGTACAAATCAATCGACAACTTTATAGGAGTAGTGACCCAAAGGACAAGAAGGCGTCAGCTCTTGTTCTGAAGGCTAGGGTTCTACATGCATTACTCTTTCATTGTATTCTACCAAGAAAAGGTTCAAAGAATGTTGTTACAACAATAGATGAACAATGCTTGTTTCATCTACTCAATCATCAGCCTATAAATCTTCCACACTTGATTTTAAGGTATATGATGAAGACGAAGAGAGACTCTAATGCCTTACCCTATGGTATGCTGTTGACAAGAATCTTCAGAGATTCTAAAATCCTTTTTGATAGAGAAAACAAAATGAAGATGAATATAAAAAGCTTCATCAATGAATCAACTATCAATAGAATGGGCTTGAAGTCTCAAGAAAAGGAGGATACAGATTCTATGGGAAAAACAAAGACTGAAGGGGAACGTATTGTTAGACGCAGTTTGAATGAAAAGGCTACACTCACAAGGAATACAAAACCTCAATCCTTAGAAAGAATGCCTATAAAAGAAAAGAAGAGTAAATCGTCAGAGGTGTCAATGAAAACTAAGACGATTTCTCACAGAGAAGAGAGCCAGGTGAAGCAGACTGAAAAACAAGTTTCGTTGAAAAGAAAAGGGGAGACACTTTACTCCGAGAAATCCAAACAATCAAGGAAGTCACCAAGACTATTAACCTTGCTTCAAAAAGAACAGAAGAAAAGGAAAGGTTTAAATCTTGATGGAGATTTTGAAAAGATTGAGAAAGCATCACAGGCTACTAGATCTTTTGTCTCAATTTTGCAAGAACAGCCAACAAAATTGACTAAAGAAATAGAAATTAAGAGGAAGTTGTTGTTTGAGAAGAAAAAACCTCAACAATAACCACCTTCTAGACTGGTAGAGGAAAGTAAGAAGTAGAAGACCAGTCATAAAAAAACACCTCACCTAATGTTCAACAAAAAAACCAGTTGAACACAGATCAACACAGTATAATCCCTCTAAACCTATCCAAAAAGAGGATTTGAAAATGAAGGTGATTGAAGAAGTGATGCCTGTTAGAAGCAGAATGTTGGGCCCCAAATTGTTTTTCTTGATGTTACTAAGCATAAATTTATTTGATTTATGATTTATGGCATAGTTTGATTTTATTGAAAATATTCATGGAAAATTAGGATTTATTTGAGATTAGTGTGGAATAAATGTTTATGGAAGAGTATGGTCAAGGCACATGAGTTAGGATGTTTAAGGCTTGCATGGAGGGGCATTTTAGTACTTGTCCTATCTTGTAGGTTTAAGGAAATAAAGAAAGAAAGAAAAGAAAAGAGAGAAGAAAAGAAGAAGAAAAAGGAGAAGGGGTTATCGTGGGAAGAGAGGAGAAGAAGAAGAAAGAGGAAAGCTCCAGGTTGTCGATTTGAAGGTTTAGAAGCATTCTTGAGTTTGTTTAACTCTTCTACTCTTGTTTAGGTTGAATCAAACCCTAGTTTTGCTTGGATTGAGTAGAAATCGATGGAGTTAGGGTTTATGGGAAAGATTTGTAGATTTGCATGGGTTGTTGTTTTGTTAATGTTTTTGGTGTTAGAATGAGTTTAGAATAGAAGTATGGAACTTGATTTATGGGTTAGATGTGTTGTAGTTGAGAAAGGAAAGGTTTTAAGGTTGAAAATGGCGAAATCTGGATTCGGGAGTCGTCTCTCCGTCCTTGCGTTCTTGACGTCGTTACAAGGTCAAGACGCCATGGCGAAGACAGTCGCTTCGTCATGACAGCGAGCCTCGTCATGGCGAGCCGCTTTTCCAACGCAGATGGTTTTTAGTGTTTTGATCATATCTTTTTCTACAGAAGTCCTTTTGAGGTGATTTTTGAGGCGTTGTAAACTAGAGACATAGAGCTACAAGTCTTGTGAAGTGATTAAGTTCTAAATCAGTTTTTAAGGATATGAAATTTTGGATGGAAGTTAAGAATAAAATTATTGTTTCAGCGTGAGTTATTGAATGGGATTTTGGTTCTTATTTTAGGAGATCAAGTAAGGCAAGAGGATCAAGAGGCTCAAGAGGAAACTCATTCTTAGGCAGGAACAAGCAAGGAAATCAGGTGGGTTCATGTTTATAATAGAGTAATTAAGTACTCATTGTTTTGTTCAAATCAAGAAAGATTCAATGCATTTTAATTGTATCATCCACGATCGCATTACATACTGTTATGAATGATTATATTCTGCTATGTGATTTGCATTCATGATTATTAACAAGGTTTTTACAAAGGAGTGTTCTCCTTTCACGAATACAAGTACATGAATTCATGTTTTACGAAATATATGACAAGCAAGTGCCAGTTTGGCAAGCAAGTTTACAAGAACATGAATCATGCATATTTATGTGAGTTTGCGGTGTCCCTCACGAATAGTCAAGTGCACATTGACTCAAGAAAAGGTTTCTCCCGCCTGCCCGACTGAGGCACAGGATTTATCACAAGGATTCCCTCACGAAACTACGTCTACATATCAACATTTCGATGGCATGTGTAGTACGTCATGAGCCAGGGACAACCCAAACCATTATGTTATGTTATGTGTTATGATTTGTTACATGTCATGCATCATGAATTGTTCAAGAATCAAGCATTTTTCAAGACAATGACACATACATGATCAATGACTATGATTTCAACAAGTACCACGGCAATGAGATATTTTTGAATACTTTTGCTTATTACTATATTATAAATATTTTCCCACGAGCTTTATAGCTCACCCCTCTAATCTCCCCATTCGGTGTGACGGGAGATCGAGTGAGTTACTGAACTGCGGTACTCCATTTTGTCATGTTTATTTTTAAACTTTAGTTTCATTTCAAGTACTATCGGTTCAAGAGTATTTTGTATTTTTGGCTCTTAAACTCAAAGTTGTAATTTGGTTTGAGATGTTCTTAAAGCTTTAGTAAAACTCATCTTTTTGATAACGACTTATGGATATGTTTGTTTTAAAGCATGAAAGTAAGTTTTGAGATTGTTCACGATGGGTCCATTGAACTTCCGATGGTCTCCTTTCTCAATCGTTAAATTGATCTGTTTAGCCTTGTTTATTAAATCACATGAAACCAGGTTTCAAGTTTGTTTTCCAGCAGGCCCATTAATCTTCCGCGGGTCTTTTTCCTTACATGTATCATTAGCACGTTTCACGCCACGCTCTCATGTCCGATGTTGGGCTCCGACAGCGGGGTCCAACACAGAAGTTCGATTATAATAAGAGAACCTATGAAAAGGTTGGTCAAGGCACAAGTTGAACCAATTTTGATCAATAATCGATCAATACATCTTCTCAATCATGAAGAAGGAAGATTATATGGGATTCTGAAGGATGAAAAGTCAGAACCATACCCATTGAAGATGTCCAAGGATCGATAAACTATTTACCCAGTGACAAATAGAACATTGATCAAGATTGTACCAAACATCCAACTAAGAGCTTCAAACATTGTACGCAATGTAGACAAAGGGAAATAGAAGATGTACCCTGAAGCAAATACAGGTGATCTTACAGAGGATGAGATACAGGCAGCAATGAGAAACATAGATGAGGCATGCAATGCAGCTCAATCAAGAGGAATCTATGTTTCCCATCACATTTCAAAAGCATCAGGAAGTTATCATGGACACTTCATCACAGATGAAACTTTTCAGGTAGTTGGAAGAATGACAAAAGGACAATACAAAACTATCCAAGTTGAAGGTATTAGTTTCAACTTAGAGACTTTTGTGCATCTAATCATGCACTTTAGACCTTTGAGCTTTATATCTTTAATTAAAGATGCCCTACACCTTCTTGGAAAACCTATTCCAAAACTAACTAGACCTGATGACCTTGATCTCCCTGAAGAAAAACAATCTTTCAAACCTCCTACTGTTAAAATCATCGAATTAGATGTTTTACCTTCAGAAACACCTGTTGCTACAAACTTCTATCCAACAAGAACATCTCAACAAGTCTCTACTGTTGTTCTGGAAGAAGTTAGTCACACACTGCAGTGGAGTCAGGAAGCCTTAGCTAAGGAGATTAAAGAAATTAATACTAAGGTGGATGATCTGAGTGACTCAGTAGGTGATCTACATGAGGAAGTAGTGTATCTACGAGTTTCTATAAAAGAAGACCTCAAGTTGATCCGAACTAATATGCAACGAATGTTTTATGAAATCATGAAGCATCTACAATAAACTTTTTGATTAATAACAAATAGGGGAGAAGAGTAGAAGCAGAAGAAAGATAGCAAATGGGGGAGACCAACAAGAAGAAAAGAAAATAGGATTACAAGTTTGTTTTGTTTTCATATGTGTATTTTTATATGTATGTGTATATCTTTTGTTATCTTCTTATTTTTTATATAAATAATATTCGCTTATTCATTTTTATCTTTCTAAAATTATGATTATTTGTTATCATAAAAAAGGAGGAGATTGTTAAGTCCAAAAGACTTGACGAATAATAATTTTGTTGATAATCAAATAGTAATAATGTTATAAATAAATGAAATGTTTTGATGTGTGTGTTAAGCGTGCAGTGGCAAAATACAGAAAAAGCGCAAAACACAGAAAAAGCAAATACAGAAGAAGTTCATAACACAGAAGAAGTTCAAAACAAAGGAGAAGTTTAAAACACAGAAGAAACGCAAAATATAGAAGAAGCATAAAACACAGAAAAAGTTCAAAACATAGAAGAAGTTTAAAACACAAAAAAAGTTCAAAACACAGAAGAAATGAGAACACAAAAAAGCAGTTTGAGTTAGTTACAGAACTCAACTGAATAACTGTTTCTACAAGTAGCAAAAAGCAAGAAACAATTATCAAGAAGCAAGAAGCTGTTGAAGACTTAGGTTATAAATATTAGTCGTAGTCGAAGACTGAATAATTTTTTAGCTTTCAAGTTATTACTTACAAAAAATTTTGTATTCAAAGTGTGATACACGAGAGCGAACTTTATTGTAACAAAAAGCTCACAAAAGCTTTCTAGTGAGAGAAAGAAAAGGCTAAGAGCCTGGAGAGGCTAAGAAGGCAAGAAAGAATACTCAGTGTAAGAGACCTGAAGAGGCTCAGGAAGGGAAGAAAGAATATTCGTAAATTTGACAAAGTATAGTAAAAACTCAGAAGAATTTTGAGAATTGGACGTAGCCCAAGGTTTGGGGTGAACCAGTATAAAAATCGCAGCGTCTATCTTATAACTCTTTACTTTTAATTTCTCTTGTTCTTATACAAGTTTATAGAAGCTATTTACGATTTAACTACGTAACTATTTTTGTATAACACTCTTGGTATTCATTTAATACTTGAAAAAGTTTCTTTTTCAAGAAATATCAAAGGTTTTGTGTATTCATAAAAATATTACACAATTCAACCCCTCCTTCTTGTGTACTTCGTATGTTGTACGTGAGTTCTATATTAACGTGTGATTTACTTCAAAGAGGATAGTGCATATACTCTTTGTCTAAGAATGATCATGAGAATATATATTTTAGGTGCTAAACAAAGGTAAATAAGTATTAGAAATATGATTTTTTTTCAAGAAGATGATTTATTTCTACAAAGTGTTCTATATGATTAGATAAGGTACGCTTCACACTAGATAGAAAATTGGCTATAGAGAGGGTTGAAGAAAGATGAATAGGCTCACTAGGTAATGGATTCATGGCTTATAATGCCATTTCCTACTCACTCTCATCAAGAATATTATAGTCACGATCAATAAAGCTTATGACGTTGATACCAACGAGGCAACTCCTGGTTAGAGGGCTTGAGGAATACTAGATCTAGTGTTTAGAAATAGATCGTCCATTGGAGATTAGGGAAAACAAAGCAAGATTGGAGTGTAAGTTCCAGGTATGTTGGTCGAGATACACAAGCCTTTTCTCTCTTCGAGCATAAAATCTCAAGGTTTGCCTCTTAGGAACCTTACACCTCCAATCTCTCCCCATTTTAATGATCTTAAACAGGATCTATGGTTTAAGACTTTCGGATATACAATATCCTCATAAAGAGGCAAATGTAGAGCATACTTGTCTTTCTGTATGACCAAAACTATATTATTCAAAAATCAAGCTTTCAAGAGAGGAAGAGTTTAAAGAGAAGTGATATAATGAAAAACACACAATATTTTTCATTAATCAAGCTCTGAGTACAACGATAGAGAATTCTTGCTTTTATAGACTAAGCAAGGAAATAAAAACTAATAACTTTGGGAAAAAGATTCCCCAAGTACAATCTTTCACACAACCTTAAAAAAGCAAATAGTAAAAAATGGGAAACATTTGAGTCTTAAATATTCCTAAGGGATAAGAAAGAATCTTAAAGAGGATGTAGACCCCAACAATTCTTTTACAAGATAAGAACAAATTAAAGAGGAGCAAAGAGAGAATGTGGGCCACTATTGTCATTGTCACAATCTTTGTCAGATTCGTCCGTCAGCTCTATGTCATCATCAAGTTGTTCTATAGTGTGGATGAAGTGGGCAATGTTTGTCTCCGCTTGGTTGGGGGCCATAGGCCTTGACCATTTTGAAAAGGTCCAAAAAAGAAGTGGACTTTCTAGATGGTGCAACATTTTCTTCGGGAGGATACAACGGCTCTTTAGCCATAATGTTAAACCCAAGAAAGGTAAACTAGTCCATAAAATTTCAATATCTATTAGAAGGAGGTATGGGCTCTAGAAGAGCAAAATCTCTTGGATATGAACCTTAAGAAGTACATGTCATAGATAGGATTGTCTAAGGATGCTAATTGAGACGATCCAAGAAGGAATGCAATTTCTTCATCAGGTGAGTATGATTGGTAGGCCAATCAGCAGTGGTACACCAATATTAAACATGATTTAGAGTGCATAGATAACCAAATAACCAGAAGTAGGGGTGATCGATGATGAAGATTGGATAGGCCTTATGATCTATCAAGGGAGTATCTCATATGAAGACACTTCAAACACTTCAGCTACTGTAAATGATTGTTCAGAGATGCTAGAATGCTCAGAGGGGCATTCTTCATCAGATGTCTCAAGAATACATGCAAAGATTGGTGCTATGCATTCGTCTCCAGTCATCTCAAGTATAGATGCTAGTGCAAGAACTATTAAGTTAGAATACTCATAGGGGCATTCATAGTCAGATATGGCTTTGAACTTTGTCTGAGGAGCTTTATCTTTTTCGGTAGATTGAGAAGGTTATGGTTTGGGTGGAGAAGAAGATGGAGTGTGGATTTGTAAGGGTTCATTCCATAGATCATCTAATTTAAGCTATAGATCAACATGTTTAGTGTAGGAAGGTGATGGAACAGGAGGCTTTTTAAGTTTAGATTTTGATTTGGTCGATCTGGGCTTAATGGTGGTAGGATAGACATACTGCATGATCAAAGGATAGTTAAACTTGAATATTTTTTTCATAGTCAACTTCTTTAGAGTATGTTGATTGAGAATAGATTGGTGGGATGAGATATGTCGGTGAAAGATAGGCAGGTTGGTTAATTGGAAAGGATGTAGGATAAATTCCATAAACAGTCTTAGGCTATTCTTTGTACATGTCAGGTGCCATTTTTTGAAGAATCTGTTTCACTTTTCTGAGTTCTTGCTTTTTGGTAGTGAAATCAAGGTCAAAATACTTGGTTCTGTCTGATTCTGGTGAGGCAGGACACTATTGTTTGGATCCATGAGATTGGTTGTCTTTAGCAAGAGAATACCTGCAAAATAGCATAAGGCACGCCGGGGGTTGATAGCCAGCAGGCCCCTCCGACACTCAAGTTAGTCTTTTGGTGAGGGTTTTGGTGGCTATAAACAAAGAATGTCAGGGTTCTAATATCGTACTTGTATCATGGCAAAGTAGTACCTTATATATGGAATAGATGCTAGGTTTAGGTCTTTACGTAGGTCTTTACGCATGCATTGGAGGTTTTCAACTGCGAATGGGTCATGGACGCGTGGACCTGGGCTTGGGCCTGGGCCTAGCACAGCCGACCTAACCATAAGCCCCCTACTCCTCGAGTCTGACCTAAGAGAAGGGTCGAAGGAGTACATAAGGATCATATAGTGTGTCTCCAAGGCAGCTCGTGCTAGGCCCGATCGATCGATTATCGTGATGTGATCGACCGATCAGATGTAATGACACGGCGGACCGATCGAGGGTAATGACAGAACCGATCGATCAGCTATAGTGATATGGCAGGTCAACCGGGTGCAACAATGAGGTCAATAGGGTGAGTGTAGTGATAGGGCCGATCGATTGGACGTCAAGGCTTAAATGAAACACTAGGTGTAATCATTATTGACGGTTCACGCCCTCTGACAGACCATCACGTACGTCCTTTTGATTGCTGTGCAGCTGCCAGGTACATCCTTTTAACTGCTGCGCCGTTCCAGATTTCTAATAACCCTAATTCACCTCAGCTCAGATTCTGCCACGTGTCTGAGTTCGGCTCGGATTTTCTCCATGCGTCAAGCGTTGGTTGGAACGTCCATTCGATCGATCTTCTATAAATACTCAGGATCGACAGACTACATATTTTCTTCACACTTGTTTTGTTCTCCGGCTTTCATTCTACTTTCATTTGCACCTTCTTGCCTACAATCTCCGGAGTTTTCTTTCAACTGTCGTTCAAATTCCCAACTTCAATCACCAACTAGGTACGTCCTTTTTCCTCACTTCTTCCTCTAAGTTTCCTCTTTGTAAGCATGTCGTCAACCAGTCCTAGAAGTGGAGTTAGCCCTAGGGATGAAACCGCTGAGAGGGCCTCCCAACTAGTCGGGCCGCTTGAAGTAATGGCAGAAGTAGTGGCGGTGCCGGGGTTGAGAGGTATTGAGGGAGTCACAGCGAGTGACAAGAAGGATAGGCTGGTCATTGAGGAGCTACCAAAATACGAATCAACGATGACCGCGAGGGAGTTGAATCGGTCGATTATTAGGAACAACATCCCTTTATCCTAGGGACCTAGGCTGGCCTTCGAGGACGAACGGATCCACAGCAATTTGGGAGGGTATTTTGCTGTTTCTGACAGCTTCTTCTTGGTCGGTGGCATGAAGCTTCCGTATGCCCCGATCATTGACGAGGTGTGCATCACCTACCGATTGAGGCCGAGCCAAATTCCTCCGAATGGATGGAGATTCATTAACGGTTTGGCCTTATTCTGCCATCAGTTTGGTTTTCCGCCTTCGGTCGGCATCCTACGTCATTTTTAAGAATGAACCAAAGTTCAAGCACTGGGGTCGGGGTCCCTCATCTGCAGTATAGAAATGCTCGATATCGCCCGGCCGGAACAGCTTCAAAAATCCAAGCTTGGCAGATGAAGTACTTTTTCATGAGGCCTCCGAGATCTTCCTTTGAGTCCCAGCCGTGGAGATATCCTCTAGCCGAGCGATGGAACGATACGTCGAGCTTGTCTCTTACTAGAGAGGAGTGGGAGGTAGTTGATCGCATTAAGGGGCTCAGTCGGTATGACTTCGATCGTCTCATTCTGGGATATCGCGGGAGAGCCTCGGCCGATTCACTCCTAATCGACCCCCGCCCCGAATTAGCGGGCTAGGAGAAGAAACTGCCCCCTCTGGTTGACTCCTCGTGATTGAGCTATTTATTGTATTTGTAAGTATTGGTTTCGATTTCTAACCTGTTTTTATTGCTGTGCAGCCATGGTAAGGCTCAACGATTTCGTCGGGTCCTCCAACCCTACCAGAGGCCAGCGCAAAGCTATCAGACCCTCTTCGAAGACAAAGGGGCAGGACAAGAAAGGAGAGGCCAGTGCGGATGTCACTCGGCCTACTGTTTCCGAATAAGACGTCGCTCATCCTACTATTCCCGAGCTATCTACAGAGCTCGCCCTGACAGCTGTACCCGAGCAGTCAACAATGATGACCTGGTTGGCTGGTGAAGGCCTAGCGGTCATAGAAGAGGAGGAGGAAGAGGTTGAGCCACCTCTTAATAGGAAAAAGACCATTCGGGTTATCGACCGACCGCCCTGCCCATCAGACCAAGGCAGGAAGAAAGAGAAGGGGAGAGAGAAGGGGGAAGAGCGTATTGCCCGATCGGATAAAGGCAAGGGGAAAGGGTGAGCGGCAAGCGCCGAAAAGTGGGAGCCAGCGATCAGTCTAGATAAGGCTGCGTTGCTTGGGGACTTCGATGTGGCTCTTCACATTGCTTAGAGGGTCGTTCCCCCTATAGACGAGAAGCTTATAGACTCGTTGGGCAATCAGGAGCTAGCGGCCCGTCTCGTCCGTAGCTGTGCGAGGGATCTGGCGTTCGCCTCCGCGATGCACTAACGTGTCGAACAGCTCGACGGGATTGCCCGAACGCTGGACCGGGAAGTCCGCGATCTTCTTGAGCAAGTGAACACTTTGAGGGCCGAGTTTTCAGAGGCCAAAGAAGAAAGAGACGTCTTCCGGGCTCAACTCTCTTCCTTGGAGGAGGAGAAGAAATTTTGGGAGGAGGAGAGGAGCGTTTTGAAAGCTCAACTCGCTACGGGGGAGGAGGAAAAGAGCAGGGTGATCGCGGCGAAGGACGAGCTGGCCAAGGAATGTAAGGACTTGAAGAGGAAGATGGAGACGGAGCAAGAGCTTCGATCAAAATTCCTCCAGGAATGTCATGAAGCGGTGAGACATAAACTGAGGGCTGAGGATAGACTGATGGAGTTGTAAGGCTCCATCAAAAAGCAGAGGGTTGAGGTGATCAAGCGGTGGAAAAGGCGGTTCTTACAGGAGGAGTGCTTAGAGTTCGCTTGTGACTTGGCCCTTTTGATCCTGAAGAATTGCCACAACGTTTGCATCCCTGACGAGTCGGATGGTCCTTCATTCGAGGATTATGCAGAGCCGATACTTCCCACCGTTCTCGGCCTTTCTCTGGAGGAAGTGAGGGAGATAGCTGAGGGAGAACGAATGTTAGTTCCGGATGAGGAGCTGGACCTTAGCTCGGATGAGGAGGACGAGCGATCTCACGGGGGTGTCTCTCCGGTTCTCACTGCAGACTCTGGTCCTACCTCGAATGCTTTGCCGACCTCTACCGAACCAGCTGCTTCTCATCCTGAAGATCCCCACTAACTTTCTTATCCTTCACTGTATTCTCAATTTTGCAAACGTAACTTAGATTGTCATTAGATTCATATAAAGGTCTGCTTTTTCATTTTGCGGGGGCGTCGATAGATCCTTCGACCGATCGATGCGAAAGAAACCAGTCGAGCGATCTGAGATTAATCTTCTCGGCATCGCTTGGTTCCAAGGATCTTGTCTTGCAACTGGCCGAGTGGTCGAGGTGAGCGATCCGAGATTAATCTTCTCAAGACGCTGGTTACGAGGATCTTGTCTTGGCAACCTAGCTGAGAGTGGTCGAGGTCGAGCTATCCGAGATTAATCTTCTCGCCGAGCGATCCGAGATTAATCTTCTCAGCATCACCTGGTTTTAAGGATCTTGTCTTGGTAATCTGGCCGAGAGTGGTCGAGGCCGAGCGATCCAAGATTAATCTTCTCGGCATCGCCTGGTTCCAAGGATCTTGCCTTGGCAACCTGGCCTAGAGTGGTCGAGGCCGAGCGATCCGAGATTAATCTTCTCGGCATCGCCTGGTTCCAAGGATCTTGTCTTGGCAACCTGGCCGAGAGTGGTTGAGGCTAAGCGATCCGAGATTAATCTTCTCGGCATCGCCTGGTTCCAAGGATCTTGTCTTGGCAACCTGGCCGAGAGTGGTCGAGGCCGAGAAATCCGAGATTAATCTTCTTGGCATCGCCTGGTTCCAAGGATCTTGCCTTGGCAACCTGACCGAGAGTGGTCGAGGCCGAGCGATCCGAGATTAATCTTCTCAGCATCGCCTGCTTCTAAGGATCTTGTCTTGGCAACCTGGCCGAGAGTGGTCGAGGCCGAGCGATCCGAGATTAATCTTCTCAACATCGCCTGGTTCCAAGGATCTTATCTTGGCAACCTGGCCGAGAGTGGTCGAGGTCGAGCGATCCGAGATTAATCTTCTCGGCATCCCCTGGTTCCAAGGATCTTGTCTTGGTAACCTGGCCGAGAGTGGTCGAGGTCGAGCGATCCGAGATTAATCTTCTCGGCATCGCCTGGTTCCAAGGATCTCGTCTTGGCAACCTGGCTGAGCAATGTGGACGGTAATCAGTCTATTTTGTCGTTTTGGCTTATTTTGGTGAGGCTCTGTCTGCCGAGAAACTTGAAACCCTTTATTGATGATGATAAGGGGGTGAGCCTTTAAAAAACCTGACTGGCAAGGTCAGAAAAAAGTTATCCACTACAAATGCGTAAGTAGCAATACAGTACAAGATAAAGAAATAAATAAAACAAAGCTTATCTATTGATAAAATGTCTTCAAGTTTTGAGAGTTCCATGGCCTCGGTAGAATCTTGTCATCAATGCTGCGCAGGATGTAAGAGTCGTGTCCAGCTTGTTTGATCACTTGATAGGGTCCTTCCCACGCCTGTCCGAGCTTTCCAAGATGTTTCCCAGCCGCCTCGGCCTTTCTTAGAACATAGCTGCCAATCTTTATGTCGTTCGGCCTTACCCTTTCGTTGTAAAACCTTGTTGCTTTTTGTCTGATGGCTTCTGAACGAGCAACTGCCCTATCCCTGTCTTCACTGAGAAGCACAAGTTCTGCCCGGCGGACTTTATTATTCCACTCTTCTTCATAACTCGACACTCTTTGGTTGTGCAACACCACTTCTACTGGAACTAGGGCTTCTGCCCCAAAGGTCATCCTGAACGGTGTTTCCCCTGTGGCTCCATTTTGGGTAGTTCTGTACGCCCACAATACTTCATCTAGTTCATCTACCCAAGTCTTACGTCCATCTAAGTGCTTCTTGAGGGCACTCATTATCTTTTTGTTAGTGTTCTCCACAAGACCGTTGCTTTGAGGGTGAGCTACTCAAGTCAATTGAGCCTTATCTTTAGTCGCCACGTAAATCTACGAACTTGTCGTTGTCGAACTGCCGACCTTTGTCTGTAACCAACACCATAGGCATCCCAAAGTGACTTAGTATGTTTCTTCTTACAAAATTTTCCATCTTCTGTTCAGTAATTGTAGCGACCGCTTCCGTTTCTATCCATTTGGTGAAGTATTCCACTGCTACTATCAAAAACTTCTTCTGTCCAGGACCAAGAGGGAAAGGTCCTAGTATATCCATTCCCCATTGAGCAAAGGGGATAGGATGGCTCACGATTTTCATCCTCTTGATCGGCTGGTGAGACAGGTTACTGTTTTTCTGGCAAGCCTCACACCGGTTGACTTTCTCCTAGCAGTCTCTCTTCATTGTCGACCAGTAATACCCCTGTCTAATCAATCTATGAGCCAATACTCTGCCTCCTACGTGATTTCCGCACATTCCTTTGTGGACTTCAGCCATTGCCTGCTCTGCCTCTTCTTCGCTCAAGCATTGTAGTAGTGGCCAGTCATAAGATCGCTTGTACAAGGTGCCATTAACGATCGCATATTCGGCCGCCTTTACCCTTAGTTTCTTGGCCTCCAAGGTTTCTTCCGGCTGTGTTCCCTCAAGGAGGTACTGTCTGATCGGTTCCATCCAACTTAATCACTCGGCATTTACGTCAAGGACTTCCTTGGCTTTCTGAATGCTAGGTCGGTCTAGCCGCTCGACCAAAACGTTATTTTTCGCATCTCGATCGGAAGCTATTTTGGAAAGCGCATCTGTCCGAGCGTTTTGCATCCTTTCTATCCTGCTAACCGAGTAGTCTTCAAAATTATTGAACTCTTACTTCGCCAATTCCAAATATTTGACCATGTTGCTCCCTTTGGCCTCGTACTGCCCCGTAACCTGACCGACCACTATTTGGCTATCGCTATACACCTTCAAATGTTTCACCCCCATCTCTCTTGCCAACTGAAGACCTACTATTAGCGCCTCATATTCCGCCTCATTGTTGGATGCCTTAAAGTCTAATATGAGAGCGTACTCCACCTTTTCTTCCTGGTGTGGGCTGATCAAGACCACTCACTCCCTTGCATCCTCAAAGATTAGAGGATCCATCAACAAATAAGCTCCAAGTAGGATGTAGTTCATTCGAGGTAGGTTGACTCATTTCTGCTACAAAGTTCGCCAATACTCGGGCTTTGATCGTCGTCCGCGGCTTATAGTGTATATCAAACTCCCCAAGTTCTACCGCCCATTTTACCAAATTACCAGAGGTTTCAGCTTCAAGGCACTATCGAGGGTTGGTCGGTCCATACCTCGATGGTGTGACTCTGAAAGTAGGGCCTGAGTTTCCGCGCTGCGATTATCAATGAAAGGGCTAGCTTTTCAATAGGTGCATATCGCATCTCTGGTCCATTCAGTACTTTACTGACATAATAGATCGAGAATTGTTCACTACCGTCTGATCGGACTAGAACTGTGCTGATCGCCCCCTCTGTGACTGCTAGATAAATAATCAGACTCTCCCCCTCAATGGGGCTCTGCAAAATGGGTGGACTAGTCAGATACTGCTTTAAGTATTGAAATGCTCTTTCGCATTCATCCGCCCATTGGAACTGGGTCACATCCGCTTTCCTCAAAATTTTGAAAAACGGGAGGCACTTGTCCCCCATCCTGGAGACAAATCTGCTCAAAGAAACTATCTGCCCGGTCAATATATGAACATCTTTCAAGCACCGCGGCGAGGGCATTTGGACGATAGCTTCGATCTTTTCTGGATTAGCTTCAATCCCTCGCTGAGTAATCATAAACCCCAGGAATTTTTCAGATGCCACACCAAAGACGCATTTTTCCAGGTTCAGCTTCATCTGAAATTTATTAAAGGTCTGGAAGACTTCTTTGAGATCTTCCACACACTCAGCGGCCGTCTTACTTTTGACCACCATATCATCCACATAGGCCTCAACCGATCGATTAACTGCTTCTTAAAAGTTTCATGACGAGTCACCGATAAGTGGCCCTCATTCTTCAAGTCGAACGGCATTACTTAGTAGCAATCGTGCCACAGTGGTCATTATAAAGTTGTCTTCTCTTAGTCTTGAGACTCATTTGAATCGATGGTAGCAGAAAGCATCCAAGAAGTCGAGAAGTTCATGCCGGCGACGGAGTCTACCAGCTGATCTATTTTGGGCAAAGGGAGGCTGTCCTTTGGGCACTCTTTGTTTAAGTCAGTGAAGTCAATGCACATTCTCCACTTTTCGTTTTTCTTCTTCACAAGTACAACATTTGCCAACCATTCAGGGTATTTGACTTCCCGAATGAACCCAGCACTAAGCAGCTTTTCTATTTCTTTCTCAATCACTTCCTGCCTCTCTTTGCTTTTCCACCGCTTCTTCTGTCTAACTGGATTGCAATCTTTTCGGATACCGAGAGAATACGATGCAACCGATCGAGAAATTCCAGGCATATCGCTCGGTACCCAGGCGAAGACCGATCTGTTTTCTACCAAGCAATCCGTGATTTCTTTGACTAGGCCCTTCTGAAGCTCGGAACCTAGATTTGTGAACTTGGAGCGGTCTGCTTCATCCAATATGACCTGCTGCGTTTCTTCTATGGGGTTCATCCTCTCCGTTTCTTCATCAGCTCTCATGTCAAGAGAGCTTCTCAAAACTACTGCCCCGTCTAATGTCCTTGTTTCCGCTAAGTAGCATTCCCTAGCGATTCTCTGCTGACCCCTAACAACACCGATTCCATGAGACGTTGGGAACTTCATTGCTTGGTAGTAGGTGGAGACAACTGCTCTGAGGGCGTTTTGAGTGGCTCGTCCGATTATCGCATTATACGCCCCTACAAACTTCACAACCAGGAACTCAACATCCTTCTCTATTTGACATGGCTTTTGTCCGAATTTTACTTTCAAAAATACTCGGGCAAATAGGTAGGCTGATGCTCCAGTTACTCTTTTGATAGGTCCTTCTATAGGCAGTAGTCGATCCTCTGGTATCTCCATCTGCTTGAAGGCATCATAATATAATAGGTCGACCGAGCTGCCCGTATCAATCATTACCCGTTTCACCTCGTTACTATCCATGTTCAGATTTACTACGAGCGCGTCATCATGAGGACAACTAACACCATCTAGATCAGATTCAGTGAATGGTATCATCCCATCGTTCTGCTTCTTTCTCTTGGCCAACAAGTCTTCACCGACCTGCCTGGCATACCTCTTTCTTTCTTTAACGGTGGACCCGCCTGCTGCACTACCACCAAAGATCATGTTAATGACCCTAACCGGTCGGTCATCTTGTTGTCCGGTGTTTCTGTCGCCTCTTACCCTGGACCGTCCTCTCGCTTCGCGTCGATCGTCAGTATTCCCATTTTGCCTCCCTCCATCATTCCTATCGTTTCGCCTCCAAGGCTGTCACCAGTTGTCGGACCGACCGCTCTTATTCTCATTGTCTCGATCGGCATTCTTTCCGTACTTCAAAAATCGACCCAGCCTTCCCCTTTAGATAAGGAGTTCGATTTCTTTTTTCAAGTCTCAGTAATCCTCCGTGTCATAACCGATGTCTCTATGGAAGCGGCAATATAAATCAGGGTCCCTCTTATTGAGGGGAGTCTTCAACTTATTGGGTTCTCGGAGGGGTTCCCCATCTACTCTCATGGCCGCCAATACTTCCGCATATCGCCTGTTGAGCGGGGTGAAGAATTCTCATCGATGTCCCTGTCGATCGGTCGGCTTTCTCCAGCTCGACTGATCCTTCTGTCGCTTGTGGGAATCATCCGCTCTGCCACTCGGCCCGTGGTCGCTCATTCACGTTTGTGTTTTCAACACTTCCTCATTTGGATATACTTGTCCGCCGATTTCTTATCTCTTGAATAGACTTGGGGCGATCGAGGCCAATGACTTCTTAAACTCTTCATCCTCAGGTTGCTCATCGCCGCCAACATGGACGAGCAAGTGAGGTCAGGGATTTCGACAGCTTCATTATTAAACCGTGTGATGAACTCCCGCAGACTTTCGTTCCTTCCTTGGGTCAACTGCATCACTTCCAAGGCGGTCTTCTGTGGTCACTTACTTGTAGCAAATTAATTGAGGAAGAGCAGCTTAAAATTCTCGAAGCAAGTAATGCAACATGGGGGTAAACTATTGAACCATCGTCGGGCTCCTTCTTGAAAGGCGGTGCAAAATGCCTTACATTGAATGGCGTCGGGGACGCAATGTAGGTTCATCATCGACTGGAAGTGTTGCAGATAGTCTAGGGGATCGGTCTTTTCAGTATATTTTTCAGGCGTCAGTATTTTGGTGTCGGCCACTGGGAGGCTATCCAAGATTGTCGGGATGAAGGAAGCTATATTGTGCTGATGGATGATCCGGACGGGAATTCATGACCACATGGATCCGATCATCCACGATTTTTTTCTAGGGCTTCAGCAGAATGACGATCGACCATCATACCAATCTGCCGTGAGGGTGTCTGCTGTTGTTCCTGCTGAGACTGTAAAATTTTACGAATCAATATATCAGCCGCTTCCTCGATCTGTTTTCGGGTGAGGGAGGTTTGTTATGGTGCAGGAGGATTTGCATCTAGGGAGTCTTTGGAAATTTGGATGTATATTGGTCTCAAGATTGTCCTCCGTATACGCCTGCTCTTCTTCGATATGGGTTTTGAGGTTGTGGTTGATCATTCGGGTGCGAAGATTGTGTGCGAGAATCATGATGTGTTGGCGGGAAAGTGACAGTAATCGCAAACTCATCTTTGTATGTATGAAGTGCCACAACGGCGGCTATATCAGATTAAATTCGTCTTTGGACCGATCCGAGTATTTCGGACACGATGCTCGATGTCGGCCCACGCTGGTATAACCGCTTCACTCGATTCGGTGAAGAGACGCCATCGTTTTTGGATCCATGAGATTGGTTGTCTTTAGAAGAGAATACCTAAAACAAAGACAAGACGCCGGGAGGTTGATAATGGCAGCCTCCGACACTCAAGTTAGTCTTTTAGTGAGGATTTTGGTAGCTATAAACAAAGAATGTCAGGGTTCTAATGTCGCATATATATCACGACAAAGAAGACTTATATATATAAATAGATCTTTAGATTTAGGTCTTTACGTGTGCATGGGATGCTTTCCACTCTGAATAGGCCATCGTGGATCGTGGACTTGGGCGCAGGCCTAACACATCCGACTTAACCAATACTAATTTTTGATATAGTGTCAACAAATTACATTTGAGCTTTACAAGATTTGTATAGTGTATAGATCTCTGCAAAGATTGTAACAACTTGGTGGTGAGTGCCTTGCGTCTGTCGAGTCAAACCATGAAATTCGAAATATTGAACCGGCCAAAGCTGGTGGTGTTCTTACAGTAGCATGGCCCAACACCCCACTTGGATAATTCTCACCTTCGGCACGTCGCTTTCTGGAAAATATAATAATAGCATGCCTATTATTTCTCTTATCGATGTACGGTCGTTTTATAAATTTATATTAAGAAAAAGAACCCACCGTCGGTGAGTGTGACTGCTTTAAAGTATCACTAATTTGATGGTATCAATTTTTTCTTAAAAATGTTTTCGGACCGTAGGCTAGCAGCACACAACGTGCTGGTTCATTATTGATCATATCTACACTCAAAATGTCCCCGTAAACAGTGAAGTCCACGGAATTGAATTGCTGTGGACAGCGACGAACCATCGGATACACCTTGATTCCTGTGATGCTTTTAAACCTTCACACGTTGGGCCTGGCTTGGAAGATATTGTTATATCGAACACGACGGAGCTTTTGAGTTGACGGAACGATTGATAAAAGGTCTGTCTCACACGTAAGTTTAAGTTTGCGGAGATAAAAATTTACTCGGCTTATTCTAGACAAAAAAATCTTGAGCAATTATTTATAAATCCATATTTCGTAAAAAATATCTGATAACACCAATCAGTTATTCCATTAAACTAAAATCGATTTTTATTTAGTTTAGTAAGGTACAAAAATGTTTATTATTCAACATAAAATTTTATTGTGTTTCAACCTGGAAACGTATAGGTGAAGGCAAGTTGACGACGAAGTTTGATTTTAGACTTTAGAGGCATTTAGTGGGAGACGTTGAACCCAGGAACGCGGCAACTTCGGACCTGGACGAAACGAAAGAGGCAAAACTTTATAAATGTGAATTTAATACTAATCCATGTCGATGTTAGAAAGGCCTCCACGGCGACTTGTTTCTGGAAGAACATTTATTAAATGATGGCAAAAAAGACATGCCTACAACTACAATAATGTTTAGTGATCATGGGACTTGTGTGAAACGTGGTGGGGTCCACAGAGAGCTGTGATTGTTTTGATGGAACTGGCCAATTTTGGGTTGTCCACCACTGTTTTTAGTTTTTTCAAATTTTCTTTTTATATTGCATGACCAATGGCAATGGGTAGTTGAGGACGGGAAGTGGGCTCCTGTGTTTTCTTATGACGCATATTTAAATCTCAAGATACCTCTGAACTAGGCGCTGTTGTTTCACGTGATGAGCTTCAATTTTTGATAACGACCTCTACATATTAATACTTTTTCTTATTATTAGGTACCAAATTATTCCTATCATTTTTTTTTGGGTAGACATACGATTTCGGATTAAATTTTAGAATATAAATGTATATATGTTGGTGCTAAGCCTTTTTCAATATTTATTTTTCTGATGGTTGGTCTGATGCCATCTGAAAACTGAAATGATCATATCTAAACCACGTGCTATGCTGCGTCATAACAGGTGAGGGGTTTTATAGATTCTAAACCATGTCAGAATACTTCTCTACCACTGCTTGCATCCACACTTATTTTCCTAGCTTTTATTTAAAGACATATTAAAACTATTTCCCTCGCCTTTCATTTCTAATCTTGGTCCACTTTCTGGTGGGAAAGTGGGGAGATATTTTGCCAGAAAAGGGCGGTGAGTCCCCTGGGACAATTAATTATTGGGAATTTTGGAAATTGGGTTGGGGAGGACATAGAAGGAAAGCGTCAGCTACTAAATGAAGGCATACACCGGTAAATGGTAAAGTCAGTCCACTTTAAGTCAGCTAGTTAAACCCATACGGAAAATGGGCGTACTTTCCAGTTTCTAGGTAAATTTAAAACTTGAAGGGAAAGGTTCTCTTATAATTTCTTTTTCAATACTCTCTTGTCATTAATTTGATGCGTCTGATAACTCTTCCATCCACCACACCAGAAAGTGGGTGCCAGTGCCACATCTATTGCTTGTTCTGCTGACCTAAAACACTCTTGTAATTTCGTTCTTCCAGGACTTAGTAAGGATTAATTAATTGTTACCATCTCTAGCTTATCAGTAAGATAAGAATGTCCAACTCCGTGCATAAGAAAAACCTTAAAATTCAGAAGACCTCGACAAATGTCTTTTCTTTTTTAACATTATGTTCGCTCATTCTTTAAAATTATTAAAAAGTTCCCTTGGCCATAACTTTTTTTCTATGACCTGATATAATTATAGTAGTAACCCAAATCTTAATCCTCCTCCAGACAACGCTTGCCAATATTTATTTCCCTCTACCAAGTCCTGAAATTAACACCCCAATAACCTACATATTTTGGAGAGGAAAATTAACACCAAATCAACACCTCTACCCACCGAAACAATTATTATAAACGAAGAAGCCAATTTTTGAAGGAGGCAGAAAAGAACCAGAGAGGCCGCGATTGACTAGGCCCGTGGGATCCACCACCCCGTTCGGACCCGGACTTGACCAAAGATTTCAAACCGATTAAATAAAATATTTAAAATGGATTGGAAACTAGCAACGAATAGTAGACGGGAAAACAGAAGCGCACCAAAACGAAAAAGAATAAAAGCAAGAAGCCTGTGATGGCCTAAGTATCTGCACCCACGCGCCTGAGGCGTAGTCACAATCATCGCTCTTGCATATCTTCCTTTATCTCTCTACTTTCTTTCTCTTCAGTATCTCCACTATATAAAGTTATAAACTTCTCACTTCTTCGCCATTCTCAGCTTCAATACCAGACACTTTATACATCTCCTTCCTCTTTCCGCCGGTTCATACACGCACTGAAACCCTAGCCTAGGTGTTTATTTTACTCTTTGCTTTCAAACTCTCCTTCTCTTTTTAACATGGTTATTGAAGAGTACAACAACAAGAAGCGAGTCAGGGATGATCCGGACGAGTTGAGACTCAACTCTCCCGAGGTTAAGAGAATTAAAGACTTGATGGGTGTCGTGGATGACTCCGATCCTGATCCGGCTAGTCAGGATCTTGACTCAGTTATGAAGAGTTTCGAAGAAGAGATTTCAGCTTCTACGGCGTTGCCAGTGCCTAGGGTGGACCTGACTTCGGAGTCCGGTGAATCAAAGCCGGCGCTTGTCCACCTTTTGGAAGCTTCTGATGATGAGCTTGGCTTGCCACCAACAACTTCCCTAAATTCTTCAAGTGAGGTAAGTAAAAACGAGTTGACCGACTTGTTGAGAGTTGACTCGTCCGAGTCCGTTGAAATGGGCGGGTTATGGGGATTTGAGGATCAGATACCGAGTTATGACTCGTTTGGACTGGCAGTTGTTGAGCCTTATGATACGAGTTATGTAGCGTTCGACGACGGGTTGTTTGAATACTCCAATGTTTGTTTGGAGTCGTCGGAATATTGCGATTTCTCGTAACGGGCTGAGGCGACGCTGGCCTAGGAAGGTGGAGACACGACCGTTTTAAGGGTTCGTTGTGGATGCACGTTTTCTTATTTATTTTACTTGTAAATCTTGACTTAAAAACTGTTTTTTTTTTTTAATTTTTACCCAAAGAAACCCAAATCATATATGTAGGAGTAGTTATGTTGCAGAACTTCAAAGAGAGGAATTGATTCGTTTCTTTTTCTAATGTTTCGAGCATTTGACGAATCTGTTCGTACTCTTAAGTGTAATTGTACAAGCATATGTTATGGTGGAGATGAAATGAAATATTATTCTATACGTGGAGTATATAACGGAATAAAATAGATGAAAAAGTTTTATAGTTTATCTTATTTTATATTTTAAATAATAAAATGAAAATTTGAAAATTTTAAGATTGTACCTATAAATGATAAATATATAGTGCTTGGTGTACCCTCTTTTCTCTTCAATATTAGACACAGAGAAAGTGAGAAGATCTCTTTATAATTCAATCTTCCTTCCTTTACACGTGATTAAAATTTCCACCAACTACATATCCCTTGTTGTCTAACTTACATAATACAAATGAAAGCTAAACAAAATTGTGTTTTTGTATATGTATTGTGTTATAGATGTTATTGTGCTTTAAGGAAATTGATGATAAAAGAATTAATTGGTTTTGATGACTTTGAGATTTGAGTAGATTTGTATGGGTTATGAAAGTTAAAGTGAATGAGTTGATTGAAATGGAAGTTGAAAAGCAAGAACTAAATAATGAAAGTGTGAGAATTTGGAGAATTAAGAAAGTTTGACTTTTTGGGATGAATAGTAGTAGGGTTGACTTTTGACCATAAATTTTTGTGAATTTTTCTGGGTTGATTTAGGCAGAATTTGATAAAATAATCTTCGTGAAAGTTGTAGCTTCTGTTGAAAGCTTTCTATCGCCTTAAAGTATGACATTTTTCGATATCGGGATTGAAAGTTATGATCTTTCAAAGTTAAGGTTATTTTGCTTTGTTTTTAAAAATGCTCATAAGTGTAGATTTGTGTGTACTGTGTTTTGAAGAAAATTTTGGACTGATGTAGTTTGAATTGGAGTAAATGGTCTACATGAAAGTTATAGAGAAATTGCATAGCCTTACAATGATGTATAATATGTTTTTTTTTTATTGTGAAAATTGTAAGATGTGAAATTTGGAAGTTTGGATGTTGTTTTAGGATGACAAATTTCTGGCAGAAACTTTGATTGAAAAATTGACCAAATTAGAGGTAGAAATTGCTTTGAAGTTCTCATGAAAGTTTTATATTATGTTTTGATCTTTCCATTGATGTAAAGTATGAAATTTTTGGACCATAGAATGTGAAGTTATAAATTTTAGAATTTTCTGTTACTGTTTGGCATGATCATTAGTTGACAAAAACTTTAAGTGACTTTGTGACTCCATTAGAGGCCAAATTGATTTTTCTGTCCTTCATAAAAGTTTTAGGTTGCTTTTTTATCTTTCCATTGATATAAAGTATGATATTTTGGACCTTGAAGCTGAAAGATAGAAATTTTAAAAGTTGTGCTACTGTTTAGGGTAACATTAATTGAACATAAAGTTTGAGTGAGATTTTGACCCCTTTAGAGATGAAATTGATTTTTCAGTTCTTCATGAAAGTTGTAGAGCTTTCTTTTAGCTTTCTTTTGATACCAAATTTGTAAATTTTGGACTCTTGAGTCAAAAGTTATTTACTTTGGAAGTTAGGAGTTTTGGAGAGAAAAAAAAGTAAAGTGGAGTCGCACTCGCGAGTGCAACGCGGAGCACTTGCCCCCGCCTCACTTGGAGGCGCTCCTAGCGAGCGCGAGCAACCGCTAGCGGGCGTGTGGGATTTTTGTGATTTTTTTCCCAATCCGACCATTTGTTATTCTTTTGCTTATATTTTTTCTGTCCGACATCCGATTGAATTGATTTTTGAAGCGTTGGATTCCTAAGACATCCCTCTATCTCTCCATGGAAAATTGTGGATTTTTTAGATTAAATTAAAAGAGATTGATTTAATCAAATTGAGTTGGATAATTTTCTAAACATGGTTTAATATTTTAGTAAAATCTTGGTTTGTGGAGATCCAATTGAGTTCATTATTATTGCAAAATAAACTAGAGACATGAAATTACAAGTTATCTTAAGGGACTGAATTTTAATTCGGACTTTAGGACCTTCAATTTCTGAATTGAAGTTGGGTTTAATGTTCAGTCTTGGATTAGTAAGAGCTGAAAGTATTTTGGCCATACACTTTTGCTCTAGTCATCCAAATGAGGTGATTCTTAATTTGGATTACACTAGAGAAATAGGGCTACAAATGTTCTGAATAAATTGAGTTTCAATTTAGTTTTTAAGAATATCAATTTTCGGATGGAAGTAAATCACAGAAAAATATTTTAGCATAAGAATAGTCTGAAATGTTTGGAGTATAACTTTTGGAGTAGTGAACCAAATTAAATGATTTTGGTGGTGTTATGAAATTGAGACAATGAGGAACATTTCTCTAGAAGGAATTTTTAGCAAATTCCTTCATTTTAATGATTAGAAAAATGTCCTAAGTTAAATCATGACTTATTGATATTTTGAGACTTTGATTTATTTTATAATTTTTGAGGAATTAATTAGCATGTTAATGTGGGAAATTAACATGTTAATGTAAGTAAGATCATATGGCATAAGTGGATTGGATTAAATTGTATTAAGGTGTTAAAAATGCATGAGGGGCAAAATTGGAAGTACACTTAAGGTTTTAAGTTATAAGGCTTATATGTAAGGGCATAAAGGTCATTTCTCACTCATTAATGGCACTTTTGTAAATAAGAAGAAGGAGTCTACGTATAAGAAGAAAAGAAGCACGAAATTAGAAAGGAAAATCAAAGGAAGAAGAGAAAAGAGAGGAGAGTTTCAGATGGAACGAAAAGGGAGAAAGAAGAAAGAAGAAGAAAAAGATTTAGGGCTTGATTTTTCTTGATTTTCAAGAAGGATTTTGAAGTAGATTCAAGAAGGAAAAATGAAGAGGAGCACAAGAGCTTTAATTCAAACCAAGAAATTTTGAATTTGGGTGAAGGAGTAAGGTAAGTTGAATTTATGATTTTAAAATTTTGAAAGAATTTTGGTTTATTTAGCTTGAGGATTAAATGGGTTTGTGATTTCTAAGTTGAATTTTGGTGATTTTATGTGATGAATTGTTCAATTTTGGATTCTTATTAATTAGGAAATTTTGAGAAAATTAAGAGAAACAATGGAGAAATTGAGGCTTTGAACAAGTTCCAAGCATGAAAATGAGGTGGGTACCATGTTTATAATTTGAATTATAAGTCATGTATATGTGTTCAAAAAATAAAGAAAGAAAATCAAATGATCCGATAAAGTGTTAAATTTGTTAAATTCATTGTTTTTGAACGATTGATCAATTGATAAAATTTGTACATTCATTTGTTTATAAATGATTTTGATAAATTGCAAAATTGTTGCATTCCTTGTTTGTGCATGATTGAGAAATTGTATATGAATTTGATTGTTATGAAATTGATTGATGAATTGTGAATGCATTTTGTTTGCTATATGACATGTGTATGGAGAACAAATTTTCGAAAAGTGCCTTAGGGCAATTTTGTCTTCAAGTATGAACATATCTGTTATGTGGGTTTGGTTAGGTCTCATAAGATGATCAAGTGCACTTGTCCTGCCCGTTAGCGGCATTGGAGTTCCTTTTAAGGACTCCCATAAGTTCACGGCTACACTGGACCGCTATGCGGGAAGGTGTAGTACGTTCTGTTCACGGCTACATAGGACCGCTATGCAGGACTGTGTAATACATTCTGTTTCTGGACCGACCTAAACCATTTCTGATGTGTTAAGTGTTTTGTTTCTGTTAATAAATGTGATTTCGTTTATATTCGTGGTGCATTTATGTTTCTGAATTATTCATGAATGTTTTAAAAAATTGAGAAATTTTGAGAAATAAACATTTGATGATTTTTCCTACCGTGAAATTTTACAAACTGAAAATGAGTTTTGAAAATATTTTTGCTTATTGTTCGGTTATAAACATATTATCCACGGGCTGTAAAGCTCACCCCCTTTCATCCCCATCTCCAGGTAACGAGCAGGAGTTCGAATGAAAGGAAGTTAAGATTTCTGTCTGTTTGTGCTTATGTTGTTATTTAAGCGGGATTGATATAAAAACAAGATCTTAGACTTATGTTATAAGTTATAAGTTTTGGTATCCGATATTAAGAATTTTGAGGATTGTAGTTTCTGATGTATTTTGACATTGTATATTTTTGTATATTCGGATTTTTATATCGGTGATGTATTATGGCTTGAAAATTCCATTAATATTTTGGAAGCATTTATTTCATGATGTGTGTGAATTATGAATTTGTGTATTGAATTGAGATATGAATGTGACTCTGATATGGATGAATGTGATATGGGTTCCGGACATGAGGTCTGATGATACTGATGTTTGAGAATTATTGAAGTGCTTTGGTTATGTATGAGTTTGAATTGCGTTTGAATTCCAGACAGGAGGTCCGATGATTGTGTGGGTTGGTTTGATATATATAGAAGTGCTAATTGTGTATGGCTTGACTGTGTATAAGTCATGTGTGAGTTTTTATGGCAAAAGAAAAATAAGATTGTGTTTAAATTGATAGTTATGGTTTGCATTTGAAGAATAGAAAATTGAGGTTATGGAATTGATGAATTCCAAATTGAGAAAGTGTATTGCTTTGAATGAAGATGAATAAAAAAAAGAAAAAAATTTATACCGATTTGGATTAGTTTAGACCAAGAGTGGCTTGAGATTCCAACGCTAGTTTTCTTTAAGGATATGCGTTACCGGATGTCGGAATTTGACTTTCAGTGTGATTGATCGTTTTGATTTCTTTATTTCCGAGATTTTGTAAATATGTTTCCGCTTTATGGTTTCCGCTTCCTTTCGCTTTGGGATCCGATTTGATTTCGTTTTCTTTTTTCCCATTTTCGTTTGTGTTCCGTTCTTTCGGATTTGATTTCCTTCGTTTGAGTCCGCACGAGTTTGCGTTGGATTTGTTTCCACAACTTTGTTTTTCGATTTTTGATTCTGAGGTTGGGTTCCGAAATCGGGGCCCAACACGATTAATCCGATTCTTGTATCTAAATTGTAGTTCACAAAAAGTTCTACAACTTTGCTTCTTTTTTGGAAACCAAATTCCTAGCCAATTAACCCAGAAACACCTTCAAATTCCCTATTCCAGTTTTACCTGATAAAAACCAAATTGCCCAAAACTTTTCCAATAACCACCAGACCCTATTCCGATCACTTTCAGGCCATTCCTCCATCATTTTTGGTATCAGAGCTAGCCTTTGAGCCATGTATTTGATCATCCAATATGTCTGGACCAACTCAAAACGACCTGGAGAAGTTGTTTGTGAAGCTTGATGGGATGAGTCTCAAAATTGACCCTTGTGAAGCTGCCCGTTTAGAGTTTGAAGCTATAAAACACAAAGAAGCAACCTTTGCCGCCATGGGAACCTTTAATGCACCAGCAGATAGCTCACAACCTCAACAATACACCGAAGATGGCTTCAATGATGAGGTAAATGAGTCTATTGCTATTAGTGACGATGATGGCATTAGAATAGGTGGAAACGGTCAACGAGGGAGAGGTAGAGGTCTATATAGTGCTGGCCATTTAGGACCATTTAGAGGCCCTTAAATTCATCAACCTAGAAATGATATAAATGACCGAATTGATGATATGTTCAATATTAAAGTTGATTTGCTTGATTTTGTTGGGAAACTTGATGCTGATGTTTTCAATGAGTGGTTATATATAGTTGAAAAAGTTTTTGAGCTAAAAGATGTGCCTAAAGATAAAAAGGTGAAGCTAGTTGCAATGAGATTGAGAGGGTATGCTGCCCTTTGGTGGGATAATTTGTCAAATAACAGGCTTAGAGAAGGGAGGTTGAAATCACTAGATGGGATAGAATAAAGATAGAATTGGAATAAACATTTGTGCCTCCTCAACATAGGTAGCAAATGTTAGAAACAATGATTGCTTTGGTTCAAAATAGAAGGCCAGTTGAAGAGTCTGTTATGGACTTTGAGCAATACTTGTTAAAGAATGGTTTAGAAGAAAGTGAAGAAGTGATTGCGACAATGTTTGTTAAAGGCCTTGATCAAGAGTTGCAAGACTTTATGAAGATGTATCCGTTTGACACTTTCAATGAAGTGAAGAGGCTTTCTTTTAAGGGAGATATCAATTTAAAACACCTAAAATTCACCAAATTCTCACCCAAACAGAGCCATACATTTAACCTAAGAACCAAATCATTCCAACCATCCTTTAAGCCAAAATCCATCCCACCTCAAACCTCACCACAAAAACTACTTAGCCCTCAACTGAAGCCGAGCCCACCATCACCATACACTCCAAAAACTCCCTACACACCAAATAGCTCCCAAACCCCAAATCCAAGCTTATTGCTTTAAGTGTCAAGGTTATGGCCACTTCCAATCATAGTACCCCAATAGAAAAGTGATGACAATTCAAGAAATAGAGGAAATTGACAATGCATTTGAGTGTGAAGAGGCTACCCTTTTGGGAGAAGAAGAGAAAGAAGAGGAGAATGGCAGTGATGAAACCATGGTAGCAAGTGGAGAAGACATTAATGTCGAAATGTTAGTGCTACTTAGAATCCTTAATAGTGAGAATGGAGGTGAAGATTGGAAGAGAAAATCACTCTTTCATATAAAATGTGTAACCAGTGGTAAGAAGTGTAATGTGGTAATTGATAGTGGAGCTTATGAGAATGTGGTTTCTAATGAAATGGTGGACAAGCTTTGCTTGAAAATTAACCCAATTCATGTCCTTATTGTTGGACCAATAGTGGTTGACAAATTAAATTCCTTTATGTTTTGATAATAATAAAATATATAGAATTAGTTAAGGAATTATTTCAGGTTATTTGGGTTCAAATACATCAAGACTACATCAATCTTGAATTGGCAAGACATAAATCAAGGTGAAATCAAGAAGGAAATAATCTTCATCATGTTAGAGACATTAATAATGAAGATTATAGAAGACTTGATTGGATATTACCGTTGAAGCCAACATAAGTCGACTAGTACATCATAAGTCGACTAATATATCAAGATCTGCCAGGTTGAGAATAACACAAGTTGACTAATAGACTATAAGTCGACTTATCGAAGGATACAAGTCGACTTACACTGCATAAGTCTTCTTATAGAAGAGCGGAGATAAAGTTTTACGAAAAATCGTTGTTACAAGTCGACTTACACACCACGACAAGTCGACTTATGAGTACAGCGAACTAATTCTGACAAAGTTAATTAGTCACAAATGGAAAGGAGCATGTTAAGGAACGACCATATAAAATTCTGCAACGGCTAGAAATGCTTCCAATGACTATTTTCTTCTAAGTATAAAGAGTGGATGATTAAGGGAGAAAACTACTGAAGTTCCATAAGCAAAACACTCCTTTATTGCTCCAAATTGGCTCACTATTGCTCTTAGCTTGATTCACATTTGTATTGAGCATTTTTCTTTCATCTTTATCTCATTTCTCTTGCAAATTGAGTGATTAGTGAAAGGTCACTGGTGAGGTTAGATTTACGCCAAAAAACAAATCGTTTGTAAAGGCAACTTGAGCCGGAAGTTAAGTGATATTGTAAGAATTCACACTAAACTAAAAAGTGTGTAATAAAGTGGTTTGCAAAATCCTAAGTGGGAGCTTAGGTAGAGGACGTAGGTCTTAGCACCGAACCTCTATAAAAACAGTGTTTGCTCTTCTTCCCTACTTTTTACATTTAAATTTGTTTAAATTATTTTTGTGTGAATTAACTTCTGATTTTATTGTAGAATTTTACAAAAAGATTTAAAGATCTATTCAACCCCCTATAGATCGTTTACAATTGGTATAAGAGCAGAAGTATCCAGGGATGGCACACAACAATCTAGCGGAAGAAGGTAACACTAATAATCGCCCTCCTTTGTTTAATGGTTCTAACTACTCTTGTTGGAAAAATCCTATGAAGTATCATATTATAAGCGAGGGAGTAGAATATTGGAAGATCATCATCTTCGGTCCACAAGTACCGTTGAAAGTAAATGGTGAGTTAAAAACGGATCTGGAGTACGACGACAATGATTGGAAGCAAGCCTACATCAACGCGAAAGCTATGAAACTGATATATTGTGCTCTCACGGTTGAGGAAAGAAATCGAGTAAACTCCTGTACCAGTGCTAAAGAAATGTGGGAAAGACTTTGCATCACTCATGAAGGAACTAATCAAGTTCGAGAAACAAAGATCAACATGCTTCTCCATGACTATAAAATGTTTGTCATGAAGGAAGGTGAGTCTATTTCCACTATGCTTGATCGTTTTGCAGAAATCATAAATGGATTAGGCAACCTTGGAAAGCATATGACGGATAGCGAGAAGGTGAAGAAGATTCTTCGCTCACTACCAAAAGAATGGGACTCACAAGTCACCGCTATTATGGAGTCCAAGGATCTCAATCATTTGGAATTCAACGCCTTGGTAGGATCACTCATCAACTATGAGATCATTCTCAAATCAAGAGGAGGTAGAGGTAAGTCACAAAAGTCAACTGCTTTAAAAGCTAATGCTTCTTCTCTTGATGAAAGTGATGAAGAAATAGATGAAGAAGAGGAAGACGAAGAAATAGCAATGTATGCCAGAAATTTGAGAAAGTTCAAAGGACTACTCAAAAATAGGAGGAAAGAATTAAATGGTGGAAGAAATGGAGAAAGAAGGAAGTTTGCCATAGAAAGAAGATCAAAGGGGTATGATGAAAAGAAGAGCAATGAAGAATGTTGGAAATGTGGAAAAAGGGGACATCATGCTAGAGAATGCAAAAGCTCATCTTCCACTTCAAATTTCCAAAAAAGTAACAAATATGACAAAGGGAAAAAGAAAGTTAGCCTAGTAGCCACTTGTAGTGATGATGAGGAAGCATACCAAAGCAATGATGAAAACAACTTAGCACTTATGGCAAATAACTCCTCAACAAGTGATGATGAAGATGAGGTAACTTTCATTGATCAAGATCTTAGAGATTCGTTTAATGCTTTACAAATCGATTTTGAAGAAGCTATTGAAATCAACAAGAAATTGAGAAAGAAAATAAGGGAATTAGTTGCTGAAAATAGTGCTTTACATGAGACTATTGATGATTTAGATTGTCCCAAGGAAGATCCTTCTGCATGTCTTGTTGAAAAGGAAAATCTTATTTGTGAGCTTGATAGACTTAGAAAGGAATTTTCTTTTGTGGTTGGAAAATTTGCTAATGGAAACGAAAAGTTTGAAAACTTGTTATCATTGCAAAGATATTCAATTTCTAAACATGGATTAGGATATGATCTCTTTAATAGAGATTGTTCCTTAATTTCTAAATTCACTAAGGATGGAAAAGTTGCTCAATGTGCTAGATGCTTGAAAGATGGTCACATAGAACTTGTATGCAAAAGTATTAGGAGATGTGTTAAGGTTAAGAAAATCCGAGTGTTAAAAGGCACCACACCTCCTAATGTGGTTTATATGGCTAACCAAAATGGACCCAAAATGGCTTGGGTACCTATAAGAAGAAAGGATGCTTCTATTGTAGGTACAAGCAAGGGATGAAAAACCATCAAGCACTTGGTACATTGATAGTGGATGTTCAAGGCACATGAGTGGAGACAAGAACCTATTTGCAGAAATTAAACCAAAGAATCAAGGTTATGTCACTTTTGGAGACAACAACAAAGGTAAAGTCATTGGTATTGGTAAAGTGGGTAAGGAACCTTTGCCTACCATTGACAATGTTTTGCTTGTTGATGGTTTGAAACATAATTTGTTAAGTGTTTCTCAACTATGTGATATGAATTTTAATGTAGTTTTTGAATCATCACATTACATGGTTAAGAAGGATGGTCATGTTGCTTTCATTGGTTTGAGACATGGAAATACATACATTGTCGATTTACATGATGATAGTTCTTTTAATGAAAAGTGTGTTGGGACCCGATCCCGAGACCGGACCCCAACCGAAAAACGAAACGAACGAAAGAGAAATCGAAAGAAAGGAACACAAGGCGGAAGCAAAATCATATACGAATCAATTGTCAAATCGGATAAATTGAATCCGAAGGCGAATCGAATAACACAAAGCGGAAGCAACAAATTGATTAACAGATTCGCGAAGCAACGACAGATCTAAGATCAAAGCAAAACAAAATCAATTTCCGACATCCGTGAACAAATATTTTAGGAATCACTGTCACGTTGGAAACCTTAGACTTAAACTGTCCAAAATCCAGTATAATTTTTTTCTTTTCTTTTCTTTTCTCTCTTTTCTCATTCCTCAATCCAAATACATTCACATACAATCACACTATCCAATGTCCAATACACATTCATTCACATTTTCCATATACAAATCATGCTTATATCTCAATTGAATATACAAAATTTATATGACATATCCATGTGCAATACCATAACTCAATAGTCTCATCAAAATCTCATAATTCAATTACAATTTATACACCATTTCATAAATCAAAGCTTTATACAAAACATAGTGGCATTTCAAGCCTTATGCATTACCCATAACCCTAAACCAAAGTACACAATACACAACAATTTTAGACTTCTCAGCAACCACCTAACTTAACAATAATACAATATAAACACATGCAAACAGAAATCTTCAATTTTCTTTACCCGATCTTCTTCTTATCACCTGTGGATGAGAATGAAGGGGGTGAGCTTATAGCTCGTGGGTAATAGTTTATAACAAATAAATAAGCAAAAACCCTTGAATTTTTTTTCTTTTATGTTCTTAGAAAACATTTCTTTGAAATCCGTAAAGCACATTTTCAAAAAGTTCCTTTCTTGCCGTATTCAAAATCGCAATTTTCAAAACGTATGATTTTTAGGCTTTTAGCCATAAACCCATAGGTTACAAAACATGGATGCATCAACTTGACAATTCACATATGCAGTGGCAAATCACATATGCAATGCACACAATTGGCTTGAGAGTTCCATAAACACGACGAAAAACTGAAGTTTTTCCGTAAACACAATGAGTCCGATTTCTCAGGATCTCGTGGCCCCAAGTGGGCAGCCGAGAGAAGGCTATCTATATGTCGACGTGCACGTGACTAACGAAACATGTTCTCTCTTACCCAAACAAAAGCACATATCATGCTCAAATCAATTATCGAATGCTCTTTCCCGAATATACAGAATGCCATGAAATCTTTCAATGCATAACACAATGTCTTTTGCAATTCATCACAAGTTCATGTATCGAATCAATAATGATTTTTCAAATCATTCATACAATGATACAACATTTATGATGCAATTGAAATCAGAAAATCTCTTGTTTAAGGAAAGCAGTAGTGGCTTATAAATCTATTATAAACTGGTACCCACCTCGAATCGATGCTAGAAACTTGTCCTTAGCTTCAATTTGATCATTTCTTCTTTTATTCTCCCAATTGAAAATTTCCTACACCAATGTCACACAAATTCGACCACATAAATGACATAATCCTTAATATTGAACTTAGAAAACACTAATTCCACACATAATCAAGCCATCTAAATCACCAATTTTCAAAAACCCCAATTCATAAAATTGGGCATAACCCTAATTAATTTCCATCCAAAATTAAACCCATAATACTAAGCAATCACCAAAATTGACTTCATAATACACAAATCCATATCATTTTCCATGATTCTAAACCAACAATCTTCCAAAATTCACAAATCAAAAATTTCGGGTCTTACCTCATCCTTCACAAATTTTCGGATTTCTTAGCTCATGTTGGAGCTCTCGTCATCCTCCACGTTTTTCCTTCATGAAGAAACATAGAAAGCTTGCTTGAAGACCCCTAAAAAAATCAAACCCTAGCTCTCTCTCTTTTCTTTCTCCTTTACTCATCCGAAGTCTTGCTCTCCCTTCTCTCTTCTTTCTCTTATTCTTTTCCTTCTTTTGTTTCTGTCAATTGTCATGCATTCTCTCTTTATAAAGGACCACAATCTTGCCATGTCATTAAATGACTTAAAATTGACTCATTTGCCCTTACTCATAAGCCTAAAACTTAACTCTTTAAGTAAACTTCCAAAATTGCCCATTCCTTTTTGCCTTAAAAACTTTATACAAAAGTCCCTCTATGTCTTACGAATCCATCGCTTCAAGAATCGGATCGATCGGAGCTCTATATCTCAAAATGTCTCAAAAATACTGAAATCTGTTAGATATTTCGTTTGGACCAAAACTAAATCAAGACTGATCACTACATGTAACTTCACTCCAGAAGTTGAACATCTTAGAGGATAAATTGTCGATTGGCTCCTTCATATAACTTGTAGATCTATGTCTCTACTTTCATTTGACATAGAATCACCTCATTTCGACCTCTACTGATTCAGAAAATATCAAAATACTGAAATATGTTCAGTGGAAAACACCAGCTCAAATCCTCTAAGAACACACTCACTGCACCCGTCCCACCTTTTCCACTTAATCTTTCTCACTTCATCTCAAATAGCTTCGATTTGGTGGAGATGAAGAGAAAGGTCTTATGAATCCAATGGTTCAAGAATCAAGTCATTCGGAGGTCTAGAGAAGAAGTTATGGTCAAAAGAAGCAACCATGTTTATGACCTCAATCGTACTAAACCTGTTTCGGGGAAACATCTATAACTTTCTGTAGAAATGTCTGATTAAGGTGTTATTTGAATGGTTCGAAAGAGGACATGAAGAGATACAACTTTCATGAAGGTCTCAAAGGCCAAATCTTTCATCTGTGGGGACAAAAACAAAAGCAGACGATGATGACATCATCAGACGATACAGATTGAGAAAATTGCTATAACTTTCACTATGGATATCGGATCAAGGATTTCTTTATATGGATGGAAAGATAATTGCAAGAGCTAAAACTCTTATGAAGACCTCAAAGGCCAATTCCAACTTTTTAAGGGTAGAAACTGGATCAGAAGGTAACAATATATAGTAACTGAGACGGTCAAACTGAGACGCAAAAAGTCAACTGAGACGATGAACAGTAACTGAGACGATGAATAGTACTTCGTCTTATTTCTATGAAAAGTGACTGAGATGATAAACAGTAACTGAGATGGTCAAACTGAGATGCAAAAAGTCAAACTAAGACGATAGGGTGAACAGTAACTTAGTCTGACTTTTTCTCCAAAACGTCTCAACTTATAAGACGCATAACTTTTGACTCAGAACTCCAAATTTGGAAAACTCGGTATCTATAGAAAGGTAAAAGAACCCTATACAACTTTCATGAAGGCTACTTGATCCCATTCCATACACATCAGTCCCGAATTTGCATCAATCACAGCATACACAAAACTTCCCTATGAACACATCAATTCAAAAATTTGCAGCATCTGCACTCAACTTCAATAACTCACATCTCCCAACCTCCACATCCAAAAATAGCACATTATACATCATTGGGAAACTATGGAGGTCCTCTATAACATTTAAGAATGCCATTTGATCCAATTCAAACCACAACAGTCCAGAAATCGCCTCAAAACACAACATATACAATCCTACACTTAGAGCATTTTCCAAAACCAAAGAAAAATACACTTAACTTTCAAAGATCATAACTTTCAATCCCGATATCAAAAAATAGCATAATTTATGGCTACGAAAAGCTCTCAACATAAGGTACAATTTTTGTTAAGATCATTTTTTCAAAATGTGCCTAAATCAAAAATTCAACTCTTAAGTCAAACTTTCTATCTTCAAAAATCAACTTTCTTAATTTCTTCAAAATATAACACTTTCACTAATTATTTCTTGCTTTTCAACTTTCATTTCAATCAACTAGTTCATTTTGACTTTCATAACTCATACAACTCTACTCAAATTTCAAAGTCATCAAAAATCAATCACTTCATTTCTTATCAATCTCCTTTAAGCACAATAACATCTATAACACAATTCATATCCGAAAACACTCATTGAATTCATTTTAATATTTCTAATTTTCACCGAAAGTTCGGGGTCCAACAGTTTGGTGACATTAGAAGAAAATGCATTTTTATGGCATAGAAAATTAGGACATGCTCCTTTGCCTTTAATTTCTAAGCCTTCAAAAAAAGAACATTGTGAGAGGTTTGCCTAAGATAAAATTTGTTAAAGATCACTTGTGTGAATCTTGTTCAAAAGGAAAACATGTTAGAGAATTTTTCAAACCAAAGAAAGAAATTTGCACATCTAGAATTCTTGAACTTGTTCATATGGATTTGATTGGACCATCTAGACATGCTAGTCTTAGTGGTAAATTATATGTCCTTGTTATTGTGGATGATTTTTCTAGATTTACTTGGGTGAGATTTCTTGTGAATAAAAGTGATACTTTTAACGAATTTACTAAGTGGTGTAGTATGGTAAAAAGTCGACTTATGTGGGTAAATAAGTCGACCTATGATATACACAGCACTTTGGATATGAAGGAATTTAAGGATAAGTCGACCTGTAAAGATCGATAAGTCGACTGATGAAGGTCGATAAGTCGACTTATGGAGGTAAACAAGTTGACTTATGCTTATGCGGGTTCTTTAAAACCTCTTCTCCCCTTTATTCATCGAAAACCCATTCTCTCTAACCTCTGAAATTTTCTCTTCTCCAAGTCGACTTATACCTTCCAATCTCTTCAAATCTCTCTACCCATCTTCAATCGACCTCCATTAGCACAAAACCCATTCATTATTTCTTCAAAACAACCTTCCTTTTCTGAAACCCCCCTCTCTCATAGTTACAAACCCTAACTTTCGTTTTTCCTCAAAATCTCTAAAAAAACCTCATGGCTCCACGCAAATCGAAAGGGAAAGACAAAGAACCCACTCCTCCACAAGGTCCCCGTGTCCACTATAGACCACGAGTTCGTGGGTCTTCTTCGAGGGGAGATACTGCTAGAGAGGATGACGTGATTGAACCTCAGTTTGTCTCAAGGGAAGCACAAACTTTGTACTACAAGGTACTCAAAAACGAAGTGTTAATTCCTTCAATGAGATTTGATTGGACTGAGTTAGACAACAGTGAATTTACGGATGTGTTTTCTGAAATTGCTAATCTTGGATTGCGAGATTTTTTGGGTTATTAGGATGAGATATATGAAGATGTGGTTAGGGAGTTTTATGCAAATCTTAGTGTGATTAGCAGCAATATTGCTAATGGAGTTCATCTGAAATCCAAAATTAACGGACGGGAAATTTTTCCTGTGTGAAGCTAATATATGTACCTTATTTCGATTACCTAGAGGAGGAGTCAGGCCTAGAGCTTCATTCATAGATTTTGATATTTTGAGAAATGAGGATGGCGATACCGATGAAGAAGCTGAAGAAAATTTTGGCTATACTGAAGAGAAAGGTGCTGAACTGCTTAGTCGGTTATGTGATTTGAATAATTATGCTCATTATCCGTATCCTCAGAGTTGGAGATTCACCCCATATAATTTGAGAAGCATGAAGTTGGTAAAAACCATTGAAAAAGGCTGAGTTTACTCCTATCATGTAGCGAAGCTAGGTCTGACCTTGGAGGGTGAGCACATGCCTCCAAGACAACGTTCTAAGCGGGCAACTGATCGTCCGAGTAGCTCTCGGCCAAGTAATGTACGAAGGAGTGAGGTCTCTCACGAGGAACTTAATGAAATTCACGATCAATTGGATGATTTAAATGATCGTGTTGATAATATACAGAGTGTGTTTACTCAGTTGGCAAAGAAAGTTGATGCACAACACTGTATACTCAAGAAGATTTTTTATAAGTTAGGTTGTAGGCATGATGATTCTTCATCATGATGTGTATTGCCTTTCGCTTCGACCAACATTTCCTCTTATGCTTTTTCAAGTGTGTGTGGTGTTCTTTTTTTGTGTTTGTTGGATTGTTATGTTATGTAATGACTTTGCATTTATTTGTGTTTGCTGTTTTGTTTGTTTATGAACTGCCATTGCGACTATTTTTCATATTGGTTTTTGATTATGACAAAAAGGGGGAGTAACATTGGAAATTGATAATTGGTATCCTTTAGTCACAGTCACTTGATTGAGGGAGAGTGAGTTACAATGTTTTTGATTTGAGACTATCTTGATTTCAACTTTTGTTTATACAATTAATTTTTACAAAGGTTATTAAATTCATTGGTTTATTAATTAAGGGAGACAAACTAACCATCGAGACAAGGGATTAAAAACCTTGATCAAGTTTATTGTTTTCAATTTCTAAATATTTTTCATTATCAAAAAGGGAGAGATTGTTGGACCAATGGTGGTTGACAAATTAAGTACCTTTATGTTTTGATAATAATAAAATATATAGAATTAGTTAAGGAATTATTTCAGGTAATTTGGGTTCAAATACATCAAGACTACATCAATCTTGAATTGGCAAGACATAAATCAAGGTGAAATCAAGAAGGAAATAATCTTCATCATGTTAGAGACATTAATAATGAAGATTATAGAAGACTTGATTGGATATTACCGTTGAAGCCAACATAAGTCGACTAGTACATCATAAGTTGACTAATATATCAAGATCTGCCAGGTTTAGAACAACACAAGTCAACTAATAGACTATAAGTCGACTTATCGAAGGATACAAGTCGACTTACACTGCATAAGTCAACTTATAGAAGAGCAGAGATAAAGTTTTACAAAAAATAATTGTTACAAGTCGACTTACACACCACGACAATTCGACTTATGAGTACAGCGAACTGATTCTGACAAAGTTAATTAATCACAAATGGAAAGGAGGATGTTAAGGAACGACCATATAAAATTATGCAACGGCTAGAAATGCTTCCAATGACTATTTTCTTCTAAGTATAAAGAGTGGATGATTAAGGGAGAAAACTACTGAAGTTCCATAAGCAAAACACTCCTTTATTGCTCCAAATTGGCTCACTATTGCTCTTAGCTTGATTCACATTTGTATTGAGCATTGTTCTTTCATCTTTATCTCATTTCTCTTGCAAATTGAGTGATTAGTGAAAGGTCACTGATGAGGTAGGATTTGTGCCGGAAAACAAATCGTTTGTAAAGGCAACTTGAACCAAAAGTCAAGTGATATTGTAAGAGTTCACACTAAACTAAAAAGTGTGCCATAAAGTGGTTTGCAAAATCCTAAGTAGGAGCTTAGGTAGAGGACGTTGGTCTTAGTACTGAACCTCTATAAAAATAGTGTTTGCTCTTCTTCCCTACTTTTTACATTTAAATTTGTTTAAATTATTTTTGTGTGAATTAAATTATGATTTTATTGTAGAATTTTACAAAAAGATTTAAAGATCTATTCAACCCACCCTTCTAGATCGTTTACACTTATAAGCTCACTTGGCTTGATAAGAAGCATGAAACCAAGGTTTCAAGAAGATGTTTGGTTCCTTTTGCTATTGGAAAATATGAAGATGAAGTGTGGTGTCAAGTAATTCCCATGTTGGCTTGTTATTTGCTTTTGGGCAAGCCTTGGTTGTATGATAGAGATGTTGACCATCAAGGAAGAGTAAACACTTATTCTTTGACGCATATGGGCAGAAATTCCTACTAACTCCTATGAAGCCAGATGTGAAGAGGAAGGTACAAAATTAACCTTTTTTGTTGAGTATTGATGAGAGAAAGGCAATTGTTGATGATTTGCCTTCATTTGCACCCTTGGATGTTGAAGATGATGCAACACCGAAGCCATAAATTCCTAGAGTTATTCAAGACTTGATTGAGCAATTTCTTACAGTTTTTCCTAGTGACCTTCCTAAAGGGCTGCCACCTATGAGGTCAATTCAACATGAAATAAAATTTGCTCTCAGAGTAATTGTTCCTCATAAACAATCCTATAGGATAAGTCCTAAGGAGGGAGAAAGCTTTGCAAGCTATTGTGGAGGATTTGTTAGAAAAGGCAATTCATTGGGCCTTCTACAGTCCATGTGTAGTTCCAACTTTTGTTGTGCCAAAGAAAAATGGAAAATGGAGAATGGTGATTGATTCAAGAGAAGTTAACAAAATCATAGTCAAGTATAGGTACCCAATTCCTAGACTTGATGACATGCTTGACCATCTTCATGGAGCAACAATCTTTACTAGACTTGACCTTGCCAATGGATTTCATCAAATTCGAGTGAGAGAAAGAGATGAGTGGAAAACAACTTTCAAAACAAAGGAGGGACTTTATGAGTGGCTTGTCATGCCAATAGGGATGTCAAATTCTCCATCCACTTTCATGAGGCTTATGAATGAGGTACTTAAACCCTTTCCTTCAAAAATTTGTTAAAGTATACTTTGATGATATTCTAATCTTTTCCAAATCTCTAGATGAACATGTGCTGCATTTGAAATGTGTCTTTGATGTCTTAGCTAGAGAGTCCTTGTATGCCAATGTTGAAAAGTGCGATTTTTGTGATCATTCTTTGACTTTCTTAGGATTTGTCATTAGCCAAGATGGTATTAGTATGGATCCCTCAAAGGTCCAAACTATTCTAGATTGGCCGGTCCCAACTAGCCTTTTCCAAATTAGAGGCTTTCATGGTTTTTGTTCATTCTATAGAAGATTCATTAGGAATTTTAGTACAATCACTGCTCCTATAACTGAATGCATGAAAAAAGGTGATTTTAAGTGGACAAATTAGGCCACTATTGCATTCAACACTTTGAAAATTTTGATCACAAAAGCACCTGCTTTAAAGCTAGTTGACTTTAATGCATCATTTGAACTTGAGTGTGATGCAAGTGGGGTAGGAATAGGGGCTATTTTAAGCCAAGAGGGTTGACCAATTGCGTTCTTTAGTGAAAAACTTAATGAAGTAAGAAAAAGATACAAAACGTATGATAAAGATTTTTATGCAATTGTTAAGGCCGTTAGACATTTCCGGCCTTATTTATTGGCCAACCCTTTCATTCTTTTCACCGATTATGACTCACTAAAATATGTCCAAAGTCAAGCCAACTTAAGTCAAAAACATGCTACTTGGGTTGAATTTCTTCAATCTTTTGACTTTGTCATTAAGTATAAAAAAGGGGCTACAAATATTGTTGCTGATTCTTTGTCAAGAAAATTCCTTTTATTAAGTTCAATGCATGCACATGTTGTAGGTTTTGATGATATTAGGGGGGATGTATGAGAGTGATAAAGATTTTGGTGAGATTTTTGCTAAGACAAAAAAGAATAATGGTGCAAATTGTTCTTTGAAGGAGGCAATTTTGAGAGAAATTCATGGGGTGGACTTGTTGGCCATCTTGGGAGAGAGAAAACCTATGAACTTGCTCATTCCAACTTCTATTGGTCGAGGATTTTTAGAGAGGTAGCTAGGCTTGTGAGTGGTTGCAACACATGTAGTAGATCAAAAATAACATCCTAAGCCCACGACCCATACACAACTTTGCCTACACCAAACAAACCTTGGGAGGATGTGAGCATAGATTTTGTGTTAGGATTGCCTAGGACTAGAAGAGGGTTTGATAGCATCATGGTTATTGTTGACCGATTCTCTAAAATGACACATTTCATTCCTTATGCTAAATCTAATGATGCTCAACATGTGATGGATTTATATTTTCATAATGTTGTTAAATTGCATGGCATTCCAAGAAGAATTATGAGTAATAGAGATGTGAAGTTTGTGAGCCACTTTTGGAGAGTTTTATGGGCTATATTAGGTACAAAACTTAAATTTAGCACTGCTTTTCACCCAGAAACTGATGGCCAGACCGAAGTAGTAAATAGGTCACTTGGGAGGATTTTGAGAAATTTTTTGAGAGTGAAAACTAAGAATTGGGATGCCATATTGCCACAAGCATAATTTGCTTATAATTGTTCCAAATCAAGGTCCATGACATTCTCGTCATTTTAGATTGTTTATGGAGCTAATCCGTTAACTCCTATTTCACTAACTCCGTTTGTGCAAGATAGGCCTTTCCAAAGCATTATTGTGGAGAAAAGAGCCCAAGAAATTGTCCAGTTACATGAGCAGGTCCAAGAGAACATAAGGAAGCATAATTAAGCTTACATGAGGCATGCAAAGAAGAAATCAGTGGAATTCAAAGAAGGTGATCTAGTGTGGGTTTACTTGAGAAAAGAGAGGTTTGCAAAGTCAAGAAAGTCCAAGTTGAGTGACCAAACTGATGGTCCATTCAAAGTGCTCAAAAAGATCAACAACAATGCCTACAAGATTGAGTTGCCGAATCATTACCCAATGTCCAACAGTTTCAATGTAAGTGATTTAAAACTTTATGTGGAGGACACTATGATTGACTCTAATTCAGGTAGTGAGGCCGGTTCTCAAGAGAGAGAGGATGATGGAGGGCCATCCAAGCTTGCAATTGAAGATATGGAAGCCATGGGGCTTAGAGAAAAACCATCAGGTGGAGTTGAGGTCCAAAAAGAGTCAGTTGAAGTATTCGAGGAAGAAAAAATTGGGCTGCACTTGTTCTTAAAGTTCCAGGTGATGTTGAGCCCATTTGGTGACTTCAAAGCTTGTGTTTTTGTACCTAATCATATTGAGTTCAAATCCTAGGAGCAATAGATTTTCTCAAATTTAAATTGGGCTTATTTTGGTCTAATTTAAATAGTATTTGGTTTGATATAAAGACTTGTTTTATTTCATGTTTTATCTTGGCCCGGATTTGTTATTTTGGCCCGATTTAATGAATTGTTTGGTTTGTTTTATTTTAGCTGTTTTGTAAGACTTTTATTACAGGTTTTATTTCTGTTTTAATGAGCTTAAAAAATTGCAGAATAGGAAAGATGAGGTGCTACCTTTGTGGCTGCCCATTTGCTTCCTATTTCAGCTCATTTGTTTCCTATTCGGTATTATTCAGAAAAATATAAGAAAAAGTCGAGATTTTCTCTCAATCTTTTAGCAAGGAATTGTTTGGGTTTTGATTGTTTTCTCCAAAGAACAATCATTGGATTTGATTATTTTCCAAAAATAATCAAAAGGGCTTATTTGTTTGCCGAAAACATTCAATCGTTTGTGTGTTGTACGATTTCCAGAATTCTGTCCGAGTTCTGGTTTCGTTTTCTAGTTTTTGTTTCCTGTGTTCATCAAATCAAAAAATTCCTTTCTTCAAGTTTGTTCCTCACATTTTAAATTAAAAATCTCCAGAAGACATCTTCACCCAATTCGAACCCCAGCCTCCTTAAAATTCCTGTTTTCATCATCTATTTTCATTCTATCGCCCATATGTCACCACAAAATCTACCATAACTCAATCATCCCTTATCTGATTAATCCTATTCTTATGTCTAAATTGTAGTATACAAAAATTTCTACAACTTTGCTTCTTTCCTGGAAATCAGATTCCTAGCCAATTAATCCATAAACGCCTTCAAGTTCCCTGTTCCAGTTTTACCCGATAAACACCAAATTACCCAAAACTTTTCCAATAACCACCAGACCCTATTCCGATCACTTTCAAGCCATTCCTCCATTATTATTTCATTCTATTAAAAACTTTACATCTAACCACAGACATCCTAAGGGAAGAAGATTATTATTTCCAAAGTCTTAAAGTGCAATCGATGGTCTAGCATTGTTTGTTTTGAAACGCCTGTCACTTCTATATTTTATACAGACGATTAATTGAAAACATATGGAAATTTTCATTATAATTTGAAAAGTACGCATTTAAATTATAGTATGGTTATGATTATAAAATAAATTTAATAATAATTATTTGGAAAACAACTAATTTTCATTTCACAATTCTTAATGGTGCAGAGGTTTGCAAATGCCAAAGATAGAGTAGAATATTCATTTTCTTGGTAGTGTGGATTCATAGATTGGTATTGCAATTGAATGTCTGATGCTCCTGGCTAGTGTTCTGCATATAGGAAACAAGCTCTTTTTAGCATTAAAAATGGTAGAATACGATGAAGTTTCCATGAATTTGGATTCTTAGGAAGGACAGGTATAACATAAACCTCTAACAATAGATCGGGTTCAACTAAAACCAATTAATAATCTCGTCAGGCATCCGGTTGGAAGATCAAAATTGATCAGAAAAGGGTAGTCAATAGTTTGGCCACCATCATTCTATGAACTGGAAATCATGCATGTCCGGTCGAATTAAGCATATGCAATTACAAGTCAAGAATTCGAGGACATAAGGATCTTTGCTTTGCGAAGAAAAAATAGAGGAACATTAATTTTATGTAGATTTTTTATATTTTTACAAAGAAACTATTTACATGATTCGAATGTGTGAATTTCTAGTAACAAAGGAGCACCAGTTATTTTAAGGCTCGCTCTCGATGATGTTAAGCTTAAGCAATTAACTTCTATTAAAAATTAATACAAATAAAGTTTTGTTTTGTTTTCTTATTAGTTATATATTGTTAAAGCATATCCAATTTGAGTACACAAATCTAATTTTGATCACCTTTGATTCCGTTTCCATAAACCCTTCATTATTTATCAGTTTGTTTGTCTAATCACATTCTTCATCTAATTAAAATTTAAAGATAATGTGCAAGGAATTTATCTTTCAAGTGGGAGATTAGTGTGTTAATGCACATGTTGTCCTAGTTGTTAGTTTATGTGCTTTAAGCTAATTGATTGGTTATAATTTTATGCATGATATTATTATTTTAATTAATAAAAATATTTTTATGTATTTTATTAGTTATATTTTATGTTTTAATACTAATTCATAAAAGCAGTTATTGTATAATTAAAATTATAATGTAATCATAATTATGATATTCAATTTGCATTTATGTGTTATTTTATATTATTCTTAGTTGTATTTTTATGAAAACAAAATATTGATGAACTGTAAAACTAGTATACGTTATATTTCTTTCTTATAAAGAAAGTAATTGATTTCATATATTAAAATATGAAGATATTTAAATAAACATATGTATGCTTATTAAAGAATAGAGTTATTGAACCCACCCAACTACGAAGATCCCAAATGAAACATTATTTATGTATCTATTGATTTTCTTAATATGATAGTTGTATAATTGACATTACCGAGTATTTTATGTGAGAATTATTATATTTTGATGCTACTTATGACATATTCTAATCGGGTAGCTTAATCAATAATATTTAGATATAATATGAACCATGTGGAGATAGTTGAGCAAGTAAATAAAAGATTCGTCATTCTAAAGTAATTAGTATTCTATATTTTTGATTAATAATGATTTAAAAATTCTCTAATTAGAGTGAATTAATATTTGAAAATATATTTTTAAATTTTAATTATAATTTAATTACTACACAATAAGAACAAATACGATTAGATTGAAAGAAGTAGACTCTACATCCATAATTTATATCCAATGGAAACATTGGATGATAAAAAGATTAAATTATATATTATAATAATACATAGACAGGTATAGATGACCATAAAACTCGGCCTAGTCTGATCCTTAATTTAACTGAGCTTCAAGTCGAACTTGGGCTTATATTTTGCGTTTTAGGCCAAGTCAAACCTAGGCAGAGTTATAGGCAAAACGATATTTTTACATTATTTATAATTTAAAAATGAACAATTTTTGGGGTCAGGCCTAACTTCTAGTTGTCTAGGCCATATCAGGTTCAGGTTTAGGTGTTTGGACAAAAAATTTTGGGTCAAGTTCAGGCCTGGAAAGGCCGACCCTACTTGACCATTACCATCCCAATGGACAAATTGAGTCACACCACTTTGATATTCTTAATATTTGGGTGGTCATGACATGTTGATAGACATCAATCTTGATCTATGATTATAAATCATTTAATTGGATGCATAAAGATAAATTAATAGGCTTTTTAATTTATCTAATATTAATTAGGAATTAGAATTAGAATTTATAATTACCGTCAACATATTAGGAATCTAATGAGTTATATATAAAGAGCACTTAAAAAGGAAAATTAATTTAAATTAAATTGGAATTAATTGTGAAGTTTTAAGGATCAAATATATGCTATGATTTTATTTAAATTAAATTAAATTATAATTACAGTTTGAATTTAATTATAATTACAATATTTAATTTTAATAAGAAATAAAACCATAATGTTTTTTATTTATCAAAATTAGGTGTAAGAGAGTTAGCATTCTTGCTTATTCCTCAAAAAATTGAGTTTCTTTTTCTTTGCTCTGTAGATATTATTAGAAGTTAGATACTTAGAGAGCCATGGTTGATACCTCAGAAGAGCTTAAATTGAATCGAGTATGATTCAATTACTTTTATGATTCATATTTTTCAAGTTATTTAATTATTAAGATCAAATCTAGAAACCGTTAAATTTTAATTTTCTGTTGCGCCTGTGATTTAATCGTGATTGGTATCCCAATAGTGTAATCAGAGTCTTCTTTAATTGCTTAACTTGATTATTATTGATTTGATAAATTTAAGGCTAAAAAATTTAATTAATTGACCATATTGTGTTGAAATAAATTAGGGTATTTTCTTTGTTTATGAAATAAAGCACACTCCATTGTTTGTATCATTTTAATATTTATGAAAATAACATATGTCCCATAGGCCTTTTATTTTCTTGCTCTAATCCTTCTTCTTCTTACTTCATGGAGATAAGTGAGTGTGAATCTAAAAAAAACGGTTTAAAGATTATGCTTTCGACTCACTTTAGGTGTTGGACCTCGATCTTTTAGTGAAATTTAGAAATATCAAATGTATGGAATGAATGATTATATATATATATATTGTGTTATAGATTTGCATACCATATTGTGTTTATAAAGGGAAATTGTGTGTTCTGAGTCCAAAAGAAATTCTGTATAAATCTATGATTATTTTGACCAAAATGTCTTAATAAAAGTTATAGATGATCTTCTTAGCTTTCCGACTCCATATCGTATGTAAATTTAGGATATCGGAATGAAAATTTATGATTGTTACAAGTTAGTGAAAGTTATGACAATCGCACCAAGCGAGGTTTAAATTGATTTCGGGTGTAAACATGGTTTACTCTTTTGGCCATAACTCCTTCTTTTGATCTCCAAATGAAGTGATTTTTGAGGCGATAGATTTCTAAGACATGAATTTATCTCTCCATAAAATTTGGTAGCTTTTGGGTTTGAGATGAAAAAGTTTGATTGTAAGAAATTGAGAGGTCAGTTTAGAGAGCATGATTGAGGTATAAGCACACTTTGGAATTTTAAGCATATCTTGAGCTATAGAGCTCTGATTGAAGTGATTCTTACTTCAAAATGAAATACAGGCTTAGAGCTATGATTTCTATGAAATAGTCAAGATGTGATTTTGATGTTTGATTTGTGTGCGCTCACCACTATTGTGGAATGTGGGCAAATGATCTATAGGTTTTAAGCACAAGGTATAAGACTTCCGAAGTTGGGCTCCACAAATGGGGTCCAGCATGCTGTCGTTGTGGACTCCCTCCTTGCAATGCCGTTTTGTGTGCTCCTTTTCCTCATGCGACGTCGTTTTTCTTTTGTTTTTCTCCCTTGCGTGCTACGACACCGTTTGCTTCTTCTGATTTTGGGTAATTTGCTTCCACTTCCGACCTCTCTCAATCTTTTGCTTAAAACTTTTCCGTCCGACATTCGATTGAATTGGTTTTCAAATAATTGGATTCCTAAGACAATTATCTACATCCTTATGGGGAATTTGTGAATTTTTGATATTAAATTGAGGATGATTGATTTAATCAAATTGAGTTAGAAAATTTTCTGAACATGGTTCAGCATTTTGAGAAATTCTTGATCTGTGGAGATCCTATTAAATTGATTCTTGAAGTAAAATAAAATAGAGACTTGAGGCTACAATTCATATGAAGGAATTGAACTCCAATTTAGCCTCTAAGACTTTTAATTTCTAAATTGAAGTTGGGTTTAGTGTGCAGTCTTGGATTAGTAAGAGCTGAAAGTATTTTAGCCATAACTTTTGCTCTAGTCATCCAAATGAGGTGATTATTGATTTGGATTAAACTAGAGAAATAGGAATAAAAATGTTATGAAGGATTCGAATTTACATTTAGTCTTTCAGAATGTCAATTTTTGGATGGAAGTAAAGCACAGGAAATTGTGTTAACATAAGAACAGTCCGAAATGTTTAGAATATAACTTTTGGTGTAGTGATCCAAATTTAATGATTTTGGTGTCATTATGAAATTAAGACAATAAGGAACAATTATCTAGAAGGAATTTTTGGCTAATTCCTTCAAATTGATGACTAGAAAATTGTCCTAAAGTATCTTGAATTAAATTGAGCTTTAGGGGCAATTTTGGAAGAGTACATAAGGAGTTAAGGTATTAGGCTAAAATGGAGGGGCAATTAGGTATTTTTACCCTCATTTAATGACATGGCCATATAAAAGAGAGGGGCTGTCATTTGTCATAAGGAGAGGCACGAAAATTAGAGGAAAAAGAAAGGAAAGAAAGAAGAGAGAAAGGAGGAGCTTCGGTGGAGGGAGAAGAAGATGATGCTAGGGTTTCGGATTTTTGGGGTTCCAAGCTCGATTTTTCGATGATTCAAGGGGGAAAGGGTGGAGGATGATGAAAGCTTCCTCCCAAGCTAAGACAAATTCGAAAATTAAGAAGATTAAGGTAAGAGATTAGTTTTGATCTTTGAGTTTTTAATGGGTTTTTGGTTAGATAGCTTAAGATTGCTATGGGTTAGTGATATTTAAGCTCAATTTTGGTGATTGCTTAGTATTATTGGTTTAATTTTGGATGATAAATTAATTAGGGTTTATGTTGTGAATTAGGAAAAATTAAGGAAAGGCTTTGGAGAAATTGAAGCATTGGGCAAGCTTCAAGTACGGAATTGAGGTGGGTGATATGTTTATTTTTGGAATTATAAGTTGATCATGAATTTTCGAAAATTCATAAAGTGAAATGTTTTACAAAAGAATTATTATTTATGTTTTCGAAAAATAAAGAAAGGAAGTATTGAATTGTACTGTATTCGAATGTTTTGGAAAATTGTTACAAGTTTTAAAATGTTTTGATAAATTAAGAAATTTTCTGAAATTATGGAAATTGATTACAAAGGTTAGATTTATTGTTTCAAGTGATTTGATAAGTTGGTAAAATTTCTAGAATTCATTAGGCTTGAAAGTTTTGTTATTTATTAAAATTAATACATTTGTTCATTTATTTATTTATGAACGATTTTGATCAATTATCAAAGCATTGCATACTTTGTTTATGAATTGTTATAAATCGAATATGATTTGGAATTGTTATGAAATTGATTGATGAATTGTGGTTTGCTTTATGATATGTGTTCGGTGAATTGTTATGTGAATGTGTCGCGTACGACACGATTTGAAAATATGAAAAAAAATTAAGTTTTCGAAATGTGCCTTCGGGCAATTCGATTTTCAAGAATTATGTGTTATATGGGTTTGGTTTGGTTAGGTCCCTTAAGATTGAGTCAGTGCACTATCTCATTTTTAAAAGGCTTCTCCCGCCTACTCGCTAGTGGCACTGGAGCTCCGATTTCGGACTCCTATAAGTTCACGGCTACACTGGACCGCGATGCGGGAAAGTGTAGTATGTTCTGTTCATGGCTGCACAGGACTGCTATGCGGGAATGTGTAGTACGTTCTATTTTGGACCGACCCAAACCGTTTGATATGTTATATGTTTTGATTTGTGTTATTATGTGATTGCATTCATGTTTTTGAAATTGTTTATGAATTATGAAAATTTTGAGAAAATTGAGAAATGAAAAAAATGAGCTTTCAACCATGAAACTTTAGAAATTGTTTATGGTTGATTTTGAAGAGTTGAAAAGTTTGAAAATGAGCTTTTGATAAATTTTCGATTGTGAAATGTTTAAAAATGGCAAACGTCTTGAAAAATGGTTTTTGCTTATTGTTCGTTTTATAAACATATTACCCATGAGCTATTTCAGCTCACCCCCCCTTTCATCCCCATCTCCAGGTTTTCGAGCAGGAGATCGGATGAGAGATGGTCAAGATATCAGTTTTGCATGTTTTTGTAATAGGGTTATTTTGGATTTTGGTATTTGGTTTTGTACCGTGGCTTGAAAATGCCACTTTTGTTTTGCTATTGAAGTATGGATATGTATATGAATTATGAATTTATGTATGGAATTGAGTTGTATATGATTATGGATATGATTGGTGATTGTATATAAATATGATTGATTTTTGGGATTGGATGGATTGAATTATACATTTGTATAAAGACTTGAATTATCACATTATATATGATGATTTATGATTTGTATATTGGATTGAGAATTCAATATGAATTGGATTTGGTTAATGTGTGTTGGATTGAGTTTGGATTCCGGACGAGAAGTCCGAGGAGTTGTGTGGTTTGATTGAGCTGGTATACATAGAAGTGAGTTTTAAAACCCTTTGCAGGTTTGGGTTTATGAAAATACAGTCGTTATGCTGCCGAAATTTTTATGGCAAAGAAAGAATAAGAATAAGATATAGGATTTGTTAATAAGTTTGGCAAAAAATGATGAATAAAAAGAATCAAGTAATTTGAGATTAGTATGAGATTAAGGAAAAATTCCCAAAAAGGGAAAAAAGTTTGCCTTGTATGAGTTTGATAACTGAATGAAAGAAAGAAAAAAAAGTAGACTGGTTTCGGATAGGTTTAGTCTAGGTTTCCAATGCGATAGTTCTAATATAATTGTTCCTGGATGTCGGACATTTGTTCATATTCTCTTCGCTTTTGATTTGTTCGTCTTACGTTTCCGTTTCGATTAGTTTCCAATATATTCCAGCTTTTGTTTCCGATTCATGTTTGCTTTGCTTTATTTCGCTATATGATTCGATTCGTGTTGTCGTCCGTTCTATTTGATTTGCTTTTCGATCCGTTTTTGATCCGTTTTTCGGTTGGGATCCGGTCCTGAGATCGGGTCCCAACAGTTATGGTATCAGAGCCTAGTTATAGGATCTACTTGGGCGTATGTGTATAAGTGACTTTCATGAGAAATTGATAAGAGTTTGTAAGGATAAGATTGATTTTGTGAGAATGTGATATGAAGTGAATGTCTTTGTCATGAATTGTTTGAAGAATTAATTTGATTCTTTGCTTTAGGTGTCAAGAATATGATTAATCATAAGAATGTGCTTGTGGAAATTAAGATTAGAAATTCATGATGGATTTGGATGGTGTGACTCTAAATATATGTGAGATGCAAATATGAATATTTGAAAGATGAGCTTGATGATAGGAATATATGTATAGAAGTTAAAAAGATTGAGATTGAATGATTTGGTCCATATTAAGGTTATTAAGAATTGGACCATTGACTTGTGTAAATATGTTAAGAAATAGTGAGTTGTGGACATAATGAGTGGATATAATTTTGGTGGTTCTTGCTACAAGAAGCGAAATAGTGTGAATAAGTTGAGAATATGTGTGTTAAGGAATGAGATAAGAAAGTAAGTGATTATGGTCATTTAGAAGCCAGTACTTTGTGATTTCTTAAGTTAGAATTTCGAGGACGAAATTCTTTTAAAAGGGGGAGAAATGTTGGACCCCGATCTTTTAATAGAATTTAGAAATATCAAATGTATGAAATGAATGTTTATATATATATATTGTGTTAAAGATTTGCATACTATATTGTGTTCATAAAGGGAAATTTTGTGTTCTGAGTTTAGAAGAAATTTTGTATAAATCTATGATTATTTTGACCAAGATGTCTTCATAAAAGTTATAGATGATCTTCTTAGCTTTCTGACTCCATATCGTATGCAAATTTAGGATATCAGAATGAAAATATATGATTGTTACAAGTTAGGATGTTATTTATGATTTGTGGTTGTGATAACTATGGGGATTGATAGGAAATGGGAGTTTTGATGAATCAAATGAATTGGGATTTGAGAGTTTTATGAGATAATTTTGGAGTTTGGATATTGGCTCAATGGTAAGAGGCGTTCACTTAAAGTGAAACAAAACCTTGAGGTCTTGTGTTCGAGTTGTGACTCACGCAAGTGCCAAAGAGGACAATACCTGGAGTGATGGCGGTAGAGGGCGAGCTCTACATAAAAGGCGCCTTTTAAATGTAGAGCCCACCTCTACCGCCATCACTCTGTGTATTGTCCTCTTTGGTCGTAAGTGAGTCCACGACTCAACCCAAGACCTCAAGGTTTTGTTCCACTTTAGTGGACGCCTACCATCGAAATAAATCTAACGTAGCACCCCTCATCAGAGTACCCACCGGAACACCCATAGGTCATTCCGGTACATATCCTCCGATAAGAGAGAACTACAGACAAACAACTCTAAAATCCACATGGCATCACAATAATAAAACAGTAATATGAAATTGAAACTATTTAAAACCAAACGTGTTCCATTTCATTTCATCAAACTCGATAATTTATACAATCATAGTGTTCTCGGTCAGACATCACTCTGAACATTTAACCCAAAATACTATATATAACAAGACAAAAATAGCAGTCCTAACTAGGTCATCTCAAAAGAAATCCCAGCTGACCGACCTTTGAGCCATAACCTCTCTCGCCAGTCTAATCTACGCAGCTCTACAGTCTCTCAGGAACTATCCGTCTACTCTCGATCCTGAAAAATAGGTTGCAATTTTGGGTGAGTTTGCGAACTCAGTGAGGAACCAACATCGATGGTTCTCCCAATCCATGCATCACACAAACAAATTACAGAAATAAGACAGTCACAGTAATCATACAGTCACATACAACAAAAAGGCATTTCAGGTATTCAGTTATTCAGTCCAATATGTATGCAATGCACATGGGACACTTTTCCATTTTTATTACAGTGTTGTGACCGAGCGCTTACACAGTAAACAGTAAGTAGTAGATGCGTCTAGGGAGTAGGATTATCTCCCTTCGAGCTCGAGGCTCGTTTCCAGTATCAATGGCGACTCTGGTCACAACTATTCTTATCCGTTTATGCATCTGTGTATGAAATGCATATGCCCAATTTAACAGTCAATTAACAGTCAGTGAATCACAATCAATCACAGTAATAGCAAACAAGTAACAATTAACACATCAAGGCACTTCTATGTCAAATCTCCCAATTCATCGGACCATCTGTCCGGAATCCAGTCAGAAACAAACGCAACCACTAATCCCACCATTACTCCCTACATTAGACATATAATAATTGAACGAAAACCATCTCAGTCACTCACCTATTACTTCCGAGCTAATGTCGGGAAGTCTCTGCTACGTCGGTAGGTCGACGCTCCAATTGTGCCTCTATAATAATCAGATAAGATAATTATTACTAATTGTCCAATTAGAACGAGTTAATGATGCATACGTAACAATTAAAAGGTGTACAATGCATGTACATGATATTCCCGGCCCTAAACCAAACTTTTCCATAATAAAAATATGTCTAAAAAGTAGAAATCTTATAGCACTGAAATTACTCAATTCAGACCTCTACAGGTCCAAAAATAAATAAAACAGTGACCAAAGAACCATTACCCGGACCCACGTCAATTTTCCGTCCAAAAATTCCCAATTTCTCATAAAATGAAATTTAACCTTTCACGAATCCGATGCCTCAAGAATCAGGTCAATCGGATGTCGGACGGAAAAGTTATGAGCAAAAGAAGGAAAAATACACATCCTAGTCGACTAGTCAGAGGTTGTAGTCGACTAGTGCAGGAAAAATACATGTACTAGTCGACTGGTCCAAGAATCCTAGTCGACTAGCCTTGTTAAAATGACAGATCTGAAACAATTGCCTCCGACATGCCAACTTGTCTAGGTCATAACTCCCTACTCCGAACTTCAATTTGGACAAAATTGGTGTCTATTTCATAGAGAAAAGAGAGCTCTACAAGTTTTATGAAGGACACAAAAGTCAATTTCACCTCTAAGGGTGTCAAAAATGCAATCAAAGTTACTGCCCAGTCAATGCCTCTCAAAACAGTGCAGGATTTTGTAAATTCAATAACTTCCCATTTCCTTAGTCAAAAATTACACAATAAATGTGCACAGAAAAATCACAATGTTTTCTACAACTTTTATGAACAACCTGAAATCAAATTCACTTGTTAACTAGGTCAAACAATTCAACAAAGAATCTTCCCACTGAAATTCCCCAATCTGGACAGCAAAATTTAAAACAACATAGCTCCTTGCACAAATGTCAAAAAAATCACTACCTTATATCACTGGAAAGATAAAATCTCATACTTCAATTTTTATAAAGGACTCAGAATCCAATTCCATCACTAACAAGCTCAAAATTGTCATGTAAATGACTTCCTTAATCAGCAGTCAATGACCTAATTCAGATTCAGTTTTTACAAATTCATTACTCCCAAATCTGATATCCAAAAATAGCATGATATATACCATTTTCAAGATAATTTCTTCCTCTACAACTTTCCAGAAGGTCACTTGAGCCAATTCAAATCACGGAAATATCTAAATTTGCTTCGAATCACAATACTCACAAAACCTACACTTATGGCTAGGTTCCAACATAATGCACATAAATAGCCAATATTCATAGGTCATAACTCACAATATACATATTGAAAAATTGTAAAATCAGTGGAAATGGAAAGCTAAAATGATAGGCTTCAACTTTAATGAAGACCATTTTCACCAATTCCTTCTAAATTAATCTAGAACAATCATCAAAACAATTAGGTCATCAATCCGGGTACTGTTCATACAACCCATGTCTCTGATTTTCCAAGCCAAAATTCAACCTCTTAGAGCTACAATTAGACAACACCTATTTCACACAAAATTGTATCCAATCAACTAAAGTTTCATTTGGAACAAACCACACCTCATTTTCATAACCACACAATTAGTTATGATCAAAACAGTGTAATCGGTACAAAACCAATTTTCCATCTTTGGTACTAACCTTAGATCCTATCACTTCCAATGCCAATAACACATCACTAAGCATCCAAATGGACAAGAAATCAGTCACTAGATCACTCATACATTCACTTAGACCAATAGTCACAATTTGGCAGCACTAAACTCTTCATTTCCATGCAAGAATAATCATCAAGAATCAATCCAAAATCAAGCTAAAACACTTCTAAACCACATCATTCATGCTCACCTTATCAAATCATACTCAACATAACCTTACCCAACAATTCAAGCTATAAATTTCATAACATTAAAGCATCAAAAATCATGATTAATAAACAATAACTCCCATTGAATGCATCTAACAACCATGATTCATGAAATACATAATGAAAGCTTAGCATAAACCTTACCTAATCAAGCTTTTCCAACTTCAATCTCTTGATTCTTTACTTAGTCCTCTAACTCAACACCTTCTCCACTCTCTTCTAACACCATGCATGTAAGTTCATCATGGAAAGAAAGTAGCTTGGTTGCATGAAGGAGGGCTCTTAAGGTTGGAGGAAGTGTGACTTAAAGAAGGAGAAAATCGATGGAGGTGGAAAAGAAATGAAGGTTTCGGTTGCTTTTTGAACCAAACAATAAAAATGCCTCTCATTTATTCCTTAACCTTGAAGTAACCGAAAACACAAGGAGAGGAAGAAGACAAAAGCATTTAAATGGTGAGGACAAGTGGCATATAGAACAAAAAGACAAAATAAGCTAAAGAACAAAACAAGTAATAGGATTTCTTAAGAACCCTAATGAAATTTGACCCATTCAAGTCCAATGGCCCTCATTTCAATCCCAAAATAATATACCCAATATTGTAGTGCCATTGGATAGAAACTTTCGATACCAAAAATCAACCGGTTCGCCACTTGACGATTTTTTTTCGGTCTAGGAAGTTTCTCCGGAAAATTTCAGAAAATTTCTAAAAAGCCCTTAAAATAGAAAACACACAATGGAGCACTCAGAATAATTTTTTTCAAACACGAAACCACATTATTCACAATAAAATTGCATTAGGCAAAAAAACTGGGATTGTCATGTATGCATGTACAGGTATTTCATGTGAACAAATTTCACTGTTTACCAATACTAGTATGCATGAACAGTCCTAATTAATCCCAATCACTCTCATCCTATGCCAAATTACTATTAAACCCTTCCCATAGGGGGTGGGATATTACAATCCCCCCCTCCTAATAAAATTTCGTCCGCGAAATTCTTACCTGATTGATCGAATAAATGAGGATACTGTCTCCTCATATGCTCCTCGGTCTCCCAAGTGGCTTCCTCAGTCGAGTGATTTCTCCAGATAACTTTCACCAATGGGATACTCTTATTCCTCAACTGTTTAACTTGTGACCCGACAATCTGGATTGGCTCCTCAACATAACTTAGATTACTAGCAACCTCAATCTCCTGAGCCGGTGTCACATGTGTCGGATCTGATCGATATCTGCGGAGCATACTCACATGGAAGACATCATGCAACTGAGAGATCTCGGTCGATAAAGCCAACCTATAGGCCAAAGGTCCTATCCTCTCAGTAATCTCATAGGGACCAATGTACCTAGGGCTTAACTTCCCCTTTTTACCAAATCTCAGTACACCACGCCACGGTGACACCGTAAGAATACTCTGCTCCCACATTATACTCCGGTTTCCTCCGTCTTTGGTCCACATAACTCTTCCGTCTATCCCGAAATGCGCTTGATGCGACTCCGAATCAGTTTCACCTTATCTACAGTATCCTGAATCAGCTCAGGATCCTCAATCATCCTCACACCCTCTTCATCCCAATACAGAGGCGATCGACACTGCCGCCCATACAGAGTCTCATATTGTGCCATCCCAATACTGTTGTGATAATGATTATTATAAGCGAACTCAATCAGAGCCAAATACTGATCTCATGCTCCTCTAAAATCCAATACACAAGCCCGAAGCATGTCCTCAACAGTCTTAATCGTCCTCTCACTCTACCCATCTGTCTGAGGATGAAATGTTGTACTGAAATTAAACTTAGTACCCATAGTAGACTGCAAACTCTGCCAGAACCTCGAAGTAAATCTAGGATCCCGGTCTGACACTATCAACACCGAAACCCTGTTCAGTCTCACTACCTCAGCCACATACTTCTGGGCCAACTGATCAAGGGAATTATTCTCCTTAACTGGCAAGAAATGGGCCAATTTAGTTAACCGGTCCACTATGACCCAGATAGCATCATGCTGCCTCGGAGTCTTGGGCAATCCCATAATGAAATCCATAGTAATCCGTTCCTATTTCCACTCGGGAATAGACAACGAATGAAGTTTCCCTACTGGAGCCTGGTACTCAGCCTTAACCTGCTGGCACGTCATACACCTGGATACATACTCCGCTACCTGCTTTTTCATGCCAGGCCACCAAAAATGTTGCTTGAGAGTGTTATACATCTTGGTAGTACCAGGATGCATAGCATAGGCGACCATATGAGCCTCCTCCAATATCTCTCGCCTCAAATCATCTACATCTGGTACACACAGCCTCTGTCTCAACCATAAAGTCTCATCTCGAAACTCAAACTCCGAATCCGGATTGGCCTTCACTTTCTCTTTCAGTTTCACCATAACAGGATCCTTGTCCTGAACTCTCCTGATCCTGTCATGTAGCATCGGTCTAAGCTTCAAGGTGGCCAATAGAGCTCCATCCTGCTCCAAATTCAACTGCACATTCAAAGCTCGCAACTGAATCAAATTAGGCAACCTCATTGCCTGAATCTGAGCTGTACTATTATGAGACTTCCTACTCAGAGCATTTGCCATTACATTGGCCTTCTCGGGATGGTACTCTATGGTATAGTCATAGTCCTTCAGCAGCTCAATTCACCTCCTCTGCCTCAAATTCAACTCCCTCTGGCTCAGTAAATAGGCCAAACTCTTATGATCAGTGAAAATCTGGAAAGTCTCACCATACAGATAATGTCTCCAAATTTTCAGAGCGAAAACAACTACAGCTAACTCCAAATCATGCACTGGATAATTTACCTCATGCGACCTCAACTGTCTCGAGGCATATGTAATCACTCTACCATGCTGCATCAGAACACATCCCAATCCCTGATGCGATGCATCATTGAACACCTCAAATCCTCCAGTCCCTGATGGAATAGCTAACACCGGTGCAGTAGTCAACCGATGTTTCAGCTCATCAAAGCTCTTCTAGCACTCTTCAGTCCATCTAAATGGTACGTTCTTCCTCATAAGCTTTGTCAAAGGGGCTGAGATCAGTGAAAACCCCTCGAAAAACCTCAGGTAATATCCAGCTAATCCAAGGAAACTCCGAATCTCTGCCACGTTCCGTGGAGCTTCCCACTTCAGCACTGCCTCAATCTTACTCGGATCTACCTGAATACCCTCTCCAGTCACAATATGCCCCAAAAAGATCACCTGTTCTAGCCAAAATTTACACTTACTGAATTTAGCATACAACTGTCTCTCCCTCATAGTCTGCAAAACAATCCTCAAGTGTTCACTATGCTCCTGTCCGTTCCTCGAATACACCAAAATATCATCAATAAAGACAATTACGAACTGATGCAGATAGGGCTGGAAGACCTTATTCATCAAAGCCATGAAAGCTACCGGGGCATTAGTCAACCCAAACGGCATCACCAGAAATTCGAAATGCCCATACCTGCTCCTGAAGGCACTCTTAGGTACATCAACCTCGGCTATCTTCAGCTGATAATACCCTGATCTTAAATCTAACTTAGTGAATACCTGAGCTCCCTGCAACTGATCAAATAGATCATCAATCCTAGGCAGTGGATATTTATTCTTCACTGTCACCCGATTCAACTGCCTGTAATCAATACACAGCTTCAAAGTTCCATCCTTTTTCTTCACAAATAATATTGGAGCTCCCCACGGTGAGACACTGGGTCTAATGAAGCCCTTCTCTAATAACTCCTGTAACTGAGCCTTCAGCTCCCTCAGTTCCACAGGTGCCATCCTATATGGAGGGATAGATATAGGAGCAGTACCTGAAACGAGGTCAATGGTAAACTCTATCTTCCGATCCGGCGGTAAATCCGATAACTCATCAGGAAACACATCTGGAAATTCCCCAACTACGGGAATATCCTGAAGCCTCTGCTCAACTCTGGTGTCAATCACATGAGCTAGATAGGCCTCACAGCCTCCCTGCATCAATCTCAAGGCACTCAGAAAAGAGATCATCCGGGCTGGCACTACCTGACTAACTCCTCTGAACACTGCTCTAGGCTGACCAAGTGACTCTAATACGACCTCCTTGGTGTAGCAGTCCATGACAGCCCTATGTGCAGTAAGCCACTCCATCCCTAAAATCACTTCTATCTCTCTCAGCGGTAACACTATCAGGTCTGCCCTCAACTCTGCCTAATCAATCACAATCGGACACCCCTTGCAGACCTCTCCTAATGCAGTAGTGCTACCTAGAAGTGTACTCACCTCTAACCCATACTGTAACCTCTCCCTATCCCCATGCAATCTACATGCTAAATGCGGTGCGATGAATGAGTGTGTGGATCCCGGATCTAGCGAAGGCAAAAGCTTCAAAGCCAAAATAAGAAGCGCTTTTCTACTACATCTGGGAATCTGAGCCTCCTGCTGTTCATGGCATAGACCACGGCACAGGATTGGGGTTGGTGCCCGTCCCTCGGTCCGCATGAAAAGAGCCTTGGCTCTACCACGGCCTCTACCTCGGCCCCTCCGTCTGGGATCCACCAACCCTACTCTCTTGACAAGAGTGTTGCTCCCCGATCGCCCACTAACAAGATCTGAACTCCCAATGTAAGGGCAATCCACGACTGATGCTCCATCGAACGCATCTAAGGCGAGGCTCCGTCACCACCGACACTCCCATCGTGTCTCCTCTCACAATGCTCACACCTTTGGAGGAAGCGCCTGAACCTCTGCCACTACCACTTTGCCACCTGTAAAATCTTCCTCTCCCCAAAACCAGATTATCTAGATCCTCCACGAGACTCAAAGGTCCTATTCAGCGTTCTTGAAACTCCCGCCAGAATCGCCTCGATCATCCTCCTCTCTTCCTCTGGACCCCATCTCGGTGTCTCTGTCTCATTAGCTGCTCCACTCGCACTGCAGCAGCCCTCAACTCAATAAAAGTGCCCATATCTGATTGGGCTAACCGGGTACGGATCTCTGTATTGAGGCCATTCTTGAACCTCCGACACTTATCAGCCTCAGTAGGAATCATAACAGTGGCATAATCCATCAACTCATTGAATTTCACTTCATATTTTGCCACAGACATCCTGCCTTGTTTCAGCTCTAGGAACTCTTGCATCTTTATATCAAGATAGACCTTGGGCATGTAATTATCCCTAAAGGCCCTCAAAAAGTCATCCCATGTCAACAAGCAAGGCCTGGTGGTACTGCCCGGAACAGTCTTCCACCACTTATAAGCTGGCCCCTGTAGAAGAGATACTGTATAATCGAACCTCTCGTCAGGTTCGCAGTCCATCTGGTCGAAGACTCTCTCAGTCCTCTCTAGCCATCCCTCAGCCTCGGTGAGTCAGACCGCCATAAAGTCTACAACCCCACGCCACGTAGCAAATCATATCTCCTCTCCGTCTCACGGAACTCTAGAGGTAACTCCTCGATCGAGGCATAGAGGACTCTCTACTTGCTCCGACCGATCCTTGGTCACCGGTTGTTCGACACGATCACCTAAGGCGATGACTAGAACAAAACAAGAATTACGATCAATTTCTGCATTTCTGTAAAATTCAAACCTAAATATTTGACTAATCCTAACAGATGCCAAACCATGCTCTGATACCACCTAATGTAGCACCCCCTTACCATAGAGTACCCACCGGAACACCCGTAGGTCATTTCGGTACATATCCTCCGATAAGAGAGAACTACAGACAAACAACTCTAAACTCCACATGGCATCACAATAATAAAACAATAATATGAAATTGAAACTTTTTAAAACCAAACTGTGTTCCATTTCATTTCATCAAACTCAGTAATTTATACAACTGTTAGTGTTCTTAGTCTGTACATCACTCTGAACATTTAACCCAAAATACTATATATAACAAGACAAAAATAGCAGTCCTAACTAGGTCATCTCAAAAAGAAATCCCAGCTGACCGACCTTTGAGCCATAGCCTCTCTCGCTAGTCTGATCTACGCGACTCTACAGTCTCTCAGGAACTATCCGTCTACTCTCGATCCTGAAAAATACATGTACTAGTCGACTGGTCCAAGAATCCTAGTCGACTAGCCTTGTTAAAATGACAGATCTGAAACAATTGCCTCCGACATGCCAACTTGTCTAGGTCATAACTCCCTACTCCGAACTTCAATTTGGACAAAATTGGTGTCTATTTCATAGAGAAAAGAGAGCTCTACAAGTTTTATGAAGGACACAAAAGTCAATTTCACCTCTAAGGGTGTCAAAAATGCAATCAAAGTTACTGCCCAGTCAATGCCTCTCAAAACAGTGTAGGATTTTGTAAATTCAATAACTTCCCATTTCCTTAGTCAAAAATTACACAATAAATGTGCACAGAAAAATCACAATGTTTTCTACAACTTTTATGAACAACCTGAAATCAAATTCACTTGTTAACTAGGTCAAACAATTCAACAAAGAATCTTCCCACTGAAATTCCCCAATCTGGACAACAAATTTTAAAACAACATAGCTCCCAGTACAAATGTCAAAAAAATCACTACCTTATATCACTGGAAAGATAAAATCTCATACTTCAATTTTTATAAAGGACTCAGAATCCAATTCCATCATTAACAAGCTCAAAATTGTCATGTAAATGACTTCCTTAATCAGCAGTCAATGACCTAATTCAGATTCAGTTTTTACAAATTCATTACTCCCAAAACTGATATCCAAAAATAGCATGATATATACCATTTTCAAGATAATTTCTTCCTCTACAACTTTCCAGAAGGTCACTTGAGCCAATTCAAATCACGGAAATATCTAAATTTGCTTCGAATCACAATACTCACAAAACCTACACTTATGGCTAGGTTCCAACATAATGCACATAAATAGCCAATATTCATAGGTCATAACTCACAATATACATATTGAAAAATTGCAAAATCAGTGGAAATGGAAAGCTAAAATGATAGGCTTCAACTTTAATGAAGACCATTTTCACCAATTCCTTCTAAATTAATCTAGAACAATCATCAAAACAATTAGGTCATCAATCCGGGTACTGTTCATACAACCCATGTCTCTGATTTTCCAAGCCAAAATTCAACCTCTTAGAGCTACAATTAGACAACACCTATTTCACACAAAATTGTATCCAATCAACTAAAGTTTCATTTGGAACAAACCGCACCTCATTTTGCATAACCACACAATTAGTTATGATCAAAATAGTGTAATCAGTACAAAACCAATTTTCCAGCTTTGGTACTAACCTTAGATCCTATCACTTCCAATGCCAATAACACATCACTAAGCATCCAAATGGACAAGAAATCAGTCACTAGATCACTCATACATTCACTTAGACCAATAGTCACAATTTGGCCACTAAACTCTTCATTTCCATGCAAGAATAATCATCAAGAATCAATCCAAAATCAAGGTAAAACACTTCTAAACCACATCATTCATGCTCACCTTATCAAATCATACTCAACATAACCTTACCCAACAATTCAAGCTATAAATTTCATAACATTAAAGCATCACAAATCATGATTAATAAACAATAACTCCCATTGAATGCATCTAACAACCATGGTTCATGAAATACATAATGAAAGCTTAGCATAAACTTTACCTAATCAAGCTTTTCGAACTTCAATCTCTTCAATTCTTTACTTAGTCCTATAACTCAACACCTTATCCACTCTCTTCTAACACCATGCATGTGTAAGTTCATCATGGAAAGAAAGTAGCTTGGTTGCATGAAGGAGGGCTCTTAAGGTTGGAGGAAGTGTGACTTAAAGAAGGAGAAAATCGATGGAGGTGGAAAAGAAATGAAGGTTTCGGTTGCTTTTTGAACCAAACAATAAAAATGCCTCTCATTTATTCCTTAACCTTGAAGTAACCGAAAACACAAGGAGAGGAAGAAGACAAAAGCATTTAAATGGTGAGGACAAGTGGCATATAGAACAAAAAGACAAAATAAGCTAAAGAACAAAACAAGTAATAGGATTTCTTAAGAACCCTAATGAAATTTGACCCATTCAAGTCCAATGGCCCTCATTTCAATCCCAAAATAATATACCCAATATTGTAGTGCCATTGGATAGAAACTTTCGATACCGAAAATCAACCGGTTCGCCACTTGGCGATTTTTTTCCGGTCCGGGAAGTTTCTCCGGAAAATTTCAGAAAAATTCCTAAAAATCTCTTAAAATAGAAAACACACAATGGAGCACTCAGAATAATTTTTTTCAAACACGAAACCACGTTATTCACAATAAAATTTCATTAGGCATAAAAACCGGGAATGTCATGTAGGTATGTGCAGGTATTTCATGTGCACAAATTTCACTGTTTACCAATACTAGTATGCATGAACAGTCCTAATTAATCCCAATCACTCTCATCCTATGCCAAATTACTATTCTACCCTTCCTGTAAGGGGTGAGATGTTACATTAGGCATTTGAATAAGTGAAAGTGTGAAGATTATAAGTGTATATGGTGTTAGGATAGAGGATGGAAGCATTGGAGAGGCTTGAAAAGGGTTTTGGGTCACGCATGTCCGTTTAACGGACCTTCTCGGGCGAAAAGGACCCTCAGCCCAATGTATGTCCGTTAAAAGGACATGGATGTCTGTTTAACGAACATTCTCGGAAGAAAAATGAGTTTTTAACCCATATGTGTCTGTTAGCGTCGAGTTAGCTACAGTAAATTGTGATTTTGACCACTTTAGAGGCTGAATCTGATTTTGTGGTCTTCATGAAAGGTTTAGATCTTGACGTCTTCTTTCCAATGGTCAAGAACGAAAGTAATCAGACACTTTTAGTGAAAGTTATGACAATCACGCCAAGAGAGGTTTAAATTGATTTCGAGTGTAAACATGGTTTACTTTTTTGGGTATAACTCCTTCGTTTGATCTCCAAATGAAGTGATACTTAAGGCGATAGATTTCTAAGACATGAATTTATCTCTCCATGAAATTTGGTAGCTTTTGGTTTTGAGATGTAATGGTTTGATTGTAAGAAATTGAGAGGTCAGTTTAGAGAGCATGATTGAGGTATAAGCACACTTTGGAATTTTAAGCATATCTTGAGCTATAGAGCTCTGATTGAGGTGATTCTTACTTCAAAACGAAATACAGGCTTAGAGTTATGGTTTCTATGAAATAGTCAAGATGTGATTTTGATGTTTGATTTGTGTGTGCTCACCACTATTGTGGAATGTGGGCAAATGACCTATAGGTTTTAAGCACAAGGTATAAGACTTCCAAAGTTGGGCTCCGCAAATGGGTTCCAGCGCGCTGTCATTGTAGACTCCCTCCGATCATATCAAGAATTATAATGAAACGTATATGAGTTCACCACTCATCAAGATTATGGTTCATAATAAGCGAATGCTTAAGTTGTATGTTTTAAGATTAAAGTAACGACCCACTTTATTCTTGAAAACATACTTGATTCCAGATTCATTTAATTGTTCCATTATCGATAGTCAACTACTATCATGATATGAAACTTATCATTCCCTTGAAGTAAACTCCTTTACTTATATGGAGATAAATCGCAACACTACAGTCTAAACCATAATCAGCGACCAACTTGATTATTCAACCGTGAATCAATTAATTGATTCTAATAATATACATGTTTCCGTACATCTCTATGTATATATATATTACTTACAAAAGAATCTTGGTACCTTATGACCAGATATATAATGCTCATACAGATAAAACCAAACTTTTTGTTTTATTAATAATAAATATTTTCATTACAAAGCTCAGGCGAAGAAGATAAAGTTACATGTAAATACACTTACTTTTCAGGGCACTATATTTACATAACTCTAACAATCTCCCACTTACCCTAAAGCAAGTTTGACATATCCCTCATTCCCATCCCTTCTAGGTGACCCTCAAAGCTCTTTTGAGTCAATGTCTTTGTGAACGGATCATCAAGGTTTTGCTCGGTGGGAATCTTTGCCACATCCACTTCTTCACGTTGTATTATCTCCCTTATAAGATGATACTTTCGCTCAATGTGTTTGGCAGCTTTGTGGTTCCGAGGTTCTTTAAAATTAGTCACTGCCCCACTATTGTCACAATAAAGTGTAATGGCCTTTCCGCTTCTGGAACTACCTCCAAATCATTTAGGAACTTAGAATAAGCGCTTCCTTTTGCTTGCTTCACAAGACGACAACATACTCAGCCTCTATAGTCGAATCAGCAATACAAGATTGCTTGACACTCTCCAAACTATGGCTCCACCTCCAAACTACGAAGATACTTAATTATACACTTAACCGCAATCCAAATTTCCATTCCTAGATTGGACTGAAATCTGCTTACCAGTCCTACTGTCTAGTGCACAGCATTGCATACATCAAACTACCAACTGCCGAAGCATATGGAATGTTACGCATGCGTTCAACCTCCTCTTGGGTTTTAGGTGCTTGTTCTTTTGAAAGTTTGATTCCATGTCTAGTAGGAGTAAAACCCCTCTTGGAATCTTACATGGCGAACTTATTGAGCATATTCTCAATGTAGGTTAGTTGAGACAAAGCTATCTTCTTGTTTTTTCGATCCCTAGAAAATAGGTAGCCTCTCCCAAATCCTTCATTGAAAACTGTTCATTCAGTCATCTCTTAACCGCAGATAACATTCCCACATCATTCCCAATGAGCATAATGTCATCAACATACAGGATTAGGAAAGTAACCTTATCTTCTTTTATTCTTTTATAAACACAAGGCTCATCTAGGTTTGTATGAACCCATAGGTTTTGGTAGCCTTATCAAACCTAATGTTCCAAGACCTAGATGCTTGCTTAAGTCCATAAATGGACCTTTGCAACTTGCAAACCTTATGCTCGTTACAGCTCGATGAATCCTTACGGTTGGGCCATATAAATGGTCTCCTCAAGATCCCCATTAAGAAATGCGATCTTGACATCCATTTTCCATATTTCATAATCGAAATAGGTTGCTATGGCCAAAAGAATCCTGATGGACTTAAGTATGGCAACCGGAGAAAAAGTCTCCTCATAGTCTATACCTTCCTTTTGAGTATAGCCTTTAGCTACCAATCTATCTTTAAAGGTCTCTACCTTTCCATCCGATCCCCTTTTCCTTTTGTAGATCCATTTACATCCTATGGCTTTTAGACCTTGTGGTAGTTCTACAAGGACCCAGACTTCATTAGTATACATAGAATCAATTTCCGATTCCATCGCCTTGAGCCATTTTCCTGCATCAACATCATTAATAGCCTGTATATACGTAATGGGATCTAAACCCATTACGTCTAAGCACACCTTCCCACTACGTCTGGCTGTCTCACAACCTTCCCACTACATAGAATCAATTTCAGATACCTATCTGGCTGTCTCACAACCTTCCCACTACGTCTAAGCACACCTTGATGTTCAGGTTGCACTTCTGATTCAACTCTTGAATCCATTTCGACATCTTGTTCTGTCATATCCAAAATAACTATTGGTTTGGATGAAATAGCTAACTCCTTTAGTACTACTTCACTTCTTCCTTTGTGATTTTTCACAAACTCTTCCTTTAAGAAGGTTGCATTTTTCGACATAAATACCTTCTTATCATGGGGACTGTAAAAATAATACCCTCGAGTTCCCGTAGGATATCCTACAAAAAAACATACTTCTGACCTTGGTTCCATCTTTGTGGATTCAGGCTTTAGAACATGGGCTGGGCAGTCCCAAGTCCTCAAATGCCTCAATGAAGGCACTCGACCAGTCCACAACTCCCTAAGTGTTTTAGGCACCGATTTGGACGGAGCAAAGTTAAGAAGATATGTTGTCGTTTGTATGGCATATCCCCAGAACGATTCTGGAAGGCTAGCGTAGGACATCATTGATCTTACCATTTCCAATAGAGTTCTATTTCTCCTCTCTGCTACACCATTCTGTTGAGGTGTACGAAACCCACAAATTGAAACAATTCCATTATCAATTAAATATTCTGGAACTCTCGGATAAATACTCACCACCTCGATCGATCGAAAATTTGTTTTAATGGCTTGCCAGTTGCTTCTCGACTTGACTTTGAATTTTGAACTTTTCAAAAGATTCACTCTTTTATGCATCAAATACAAATAGTCATGTCTTGAGTAATCATCTATAAAATTATGAAATATTCATAACCTCCTCTAGCTTATACATTCATGAGCCCACACACATCGGTATGTACCGGGTCGATGTGGATTGATTTGTTTCCTTTAGAAGGAAATGAGGCTTTGGTCATTTTCCTTCAATACAAGATTCACAGTGGGTAATGGATCACTATCCAAGCCCATAAGGATCCCATCCTTTACTAGCCTGTCAAGTCTTTTCTGATTGATATGACCCACTCTTAAGTGCCACAAATACTTTGAATTAATGCTAGAGATTTTGGATTGTCTTGGTTTTATCAATTACGTGGTGTTTAGTGAGCCTTTCATAGGTTCTATAAAATCAATCCTGTTTAGTTATCGCATCACAAATAAAATCCTTATTCTCATATATTAAAACAACCTTTTCAAAATATAAGAAATAACCAAATTTTATTAGACAAAAAACAGAAATCATGTTCCTTACAATCATTGGCATGTAATAAACATCCTCCAAATATAACCTATGACCCTTAGGAAAGTCCAAGATAACTACTCCCATGATTACTGCTGAAACATAGGAACCATCGCTATCTTGGCTTGGCGGCCTTTAGGTAGTCTTTTCCTTTCTTGGAACCCTGCAAAAAATTACAAACATGGTTAGTGGCTCCTGAATCTAATATCCAAGAAGTAGATAAATCTGCCACATTTCTAGTTCCTAACAAACTTAGGAAGCCCATACCTTGTTTGCTTTTGAGGGACTCTAGTGTAGGAAAATCCCGGTGTGAGCATCACATGCCCACGGTGCAAAAAACAAAAATTTTTGTTCCGGGACCTTCCCGAAAGCCAAGATCTATGTGTCTATACAACAAACTCAAACCATAACGACCAAAGGAGACCGTCTCTAACGGTATCCACGCAGAGATCGGAGAACCTAACCGGGACAAACCCTTTGACCCAGGAATAGTTAGAACAAGTTAAAGACTGCTAGATCTTACCTTGTTCTTGAAGAGCTAAATAAAAGATGATGAGGAGAAGCTTGGAGAGGAGATGAAGAGTGATGATCGATGAAGATGAGATGAGAGGATAACCTTTTTTTTTCCTTCAAAACCTTCTCCACTTCAACGATCATCCTCATCTTCTTTCTTTTATGAAAACCCACGATGATCATCTTCTTTTCATTTATTTGCCATGTGTCTTTAACATAATTAAAGACATTAAATGCAAAGTGGGTGGACCATCCACGTTATGCTTATATATATATATATATATATATATATATATATAATAAAGCAAATCTTCTCCTCTCCTTCCACGTATGGCATATATATATATATATATATATATAAATTAATTCTTTAATTAATTAATATAATATATATATGTTTATTAATGCTGAGGTGGTCCAGTCATACTGGGGTCGGTCCTACCGGCCTACCGGGTCCCAGTATGGGAAAACCCACCGGAAATGTTTTTCAGCAATATCGATGTCGCGATCTCATCGGGACATATCTCGATCTCATCGGGATCTATTTAATCCGTTTGCTTTTCATATATTGGAACTCTGTCCAAAACTATTTTACTAATTCTCCGAGACACTCTTATGCATGTGACCCATTAGGTTCCCGGTTATGTTGGCTACTTAGATTAACACTTAATCTAAGCAAGTCATGAGCGGTATCTAGCAACACATCGTGACACCCAATTGACCGGAAAGTAATTGGTTTGACGAATGAACATGTATTCATCATGAACCATATCACGAACCTTTCCATAGAACATTACTGTGTAATTCGTCCTTTCACCATGTTATACCCCACTTGATTATGAGTATGGGCAATGTGTCAACTCTTACTAGACTGACTACGTCAAATCTAGTCCAAGTGATTTCAGTTCTTGTCACGGGACTCATTACTTAATATGTCAATGAAGACATTCTTCATGACATATATACTCCGACCGAGACTTCCAAGTAATGACCACGATAAGAGGCCGTGGGTATCATCTTCGCTATCACGAAGTGGTGAATCCTCTATTGGCTACTCAATTACCTTGAATACCTCAGTTGTACCCAATCACCACCCTATGGTGACCTCTGTAAGGAAACAAGGAATGGAGTCAAAGCACAGAATCAATATCCAAGATATCCTTGAGCACCTCAAGTCTAAGGATACTTGCACCATTGCTATGATGAGATTATCACTGACATTAGAATAGGACATCCATGTGATGATCTCATAGCAGGTCATCCAATGTACTTACTACCTCTAGTAAGCATCCACATCTCAACCCTAAATATCTCATATTTACAGCTTCTGAGATCCACTGCTTGATCAAATCAAGGAGCTTGAGATGTGCTAGTCTTTCCAGATTACCGATGTCCAGTCTCAGTAATCCTATGACTAGGGATAATTTAGATACTGACATAATTGCACATGATAGGAATCTCAGTAGTATGATCACATCACAATTTCCTTCATGCTATGTCATACATCATGGACTTCATTAATTTGCGTATAGATCAATATCCATTCATAAATAATGAACAACAAGTTAATGAAATATGCCTTTCTTTATTTATTCATAAAGTGTGTACACAACTTTGTACAAAACGAGCTAAAGGTGATTGCCTTTAGGGCACTACTCTAACAATCTCCCACTTGACCTAAAGCCAATCGCCTTGATATCTAATACCATAGGCGAGTACATGAGAATCAAAACTCTTTTGTGATAATGGCTTTGTCAACGGATCAGCAATATTTTGCTCGGTGGGAATTCTCTCGATCTGGACATCACCTCGTCTTATGATCTCCCTGATCAGATGATATCTGCAGAGTACGTATTTGGATCGTTGATGAGACCTTGGTTCTTTCGCCTGCGCAATAGCCCCATTGTTGTCACAATACAACTGTATGGGCCCATCACTGCTAGGAACCACACTAAGTTCAGTAATGAACTTCTTGATCCAAACTGCTTCCTTTGCTGCGTCTGAAGTGGCAATGTACTCTGCCTCGGTCGTTGAATCGACAGTCGTCTCTTGTTTGGAACTCTTCCAACTAACTGCCCCGCCATTCAGTGTGAATACATAACCTGATTGGGATTTGGAATCATCCTTATCAGATTGAAAACTGGCATCTGTATACCCGCTCACTTTGAGATCTCCATCTCCATATATCAAGAAAACATCCTTAGTCCTTCGCAAGTACTTGAGGATATTCTTGGCACCACCCAAGGACCCTCACGGGATCCGATTGGTATCGCTCGTAACACTTAGAGCATATGATACATCGGGTCTCGTACATAACATAAGCGTACATGATAGATCCTACCGCAGATGCATACGGGATCATATTCATGCGCATCCTCTCATCTTGTGTCTTAGGACACATAGATTTCGAGTGTTATCCCATGAGTCACGGGAAGGTAACCTCTCTTGGATTGCTCCATGCTAAACCTCTTGACATCTTGTCTATGTCGTTGATTGTGAAAGACCAAGCAACCTTTTGATCTATCTCTATAGATTCTTATCCCAGGATATAAGTTGCTTCACCAAGGTCTTTCATGGAAAATTGTTTGGACAACCAAATCTTGGTGATTGTAGCATCGAGACATCGTTTCCTAGCAATAATATGTCATCTACATATAGCACAAGGAATACGATTGCGGTTCCATTAACCTTCTTATACACACGGTGTTCATCCGGATTTTGTGAGAAACCAAACTCTTTGATTACCTCATCAAAACAGATATTCCAACTCTGGATGCTTGCTTCAATCCATAGATGGATTTACGAAGCTTGCATACCTTTTACGCCATCATAGGAGGTGAAGCCCTCGGGTTGTGTCATATACACATCCTCATTAGATTTCCATTTAGGAAAGTCGTCTTCACATCCATTTTCTATATCTCATAATCATAATGAGTGGCAATGGCTAGGAGTGTCCTAATGGATTTAAGCATTGCTACTGGGCTGAAGGTCTCGTCGTAGTCAACTCCTTGTCTTTGACGAAAGTCTTTAGCCACAAGCCTTGCTTTATAGGTAATTACATTACCATCCATGTCGGTTTTCTTTTTGAAAACTCATTTGCACCCTATGGGTTTGATTCCTTCGGGTGCCTCAACCAAAGTCCATACTTGATTTTCATACATGGAATCCATTTCAGCTTGCATGGCTTGAAGCCATTTCTCAGACTCTGAACTCTTCAGAACCTCTTCATAGGTAGTAGGCTCATCATCTTCTATAAGCAATACGTCATCCTGTTCATTCACGAGAAATCCATATCTCTCAGGAACAGAGCGTATCCTACGTGACCTACGAACTTTGTGTGTTGTAGAAGGTTGACCTGTTACTTCATCTGTATGAGTCACAGTTTCAGGTTCAGGCAGTTGATCTGCGTTTGTTCAAGCATCTTGAACTTCTTCAAGTTCAATTTTGCTCCCACTGTCTTCTTGTAAAAGAAACTCTTTCTCTAAAAAGACAGCATGCTTCGAAACAAACACCTTTTGTTCCTCAGCATGGTAGAATTGATATCCCATTGTTTCTTTAGGATATCCTACGAACAAACACTTGTCAGACTTTGCATCAAGTTTATCTGACTGTGTCCGCTTCACATAAGCAGGACAACCCCAAACTTTCAAATGAGTAAGATAGGGTCTTTTGTTAGTCCACATCTCATATGGAGTAACATCAACTGTCTTTGATGGAACTCTGTTTAACAAGTAAACAGTTGTCTCAAGTGCATACCCCCAAAAGGATTTTGGTAACTTTGCAAAGCCCATCATTGATCGTACCATGTCTAACAAGGTTCGATTTCTCCTTTCTGCCACACCATTATGCTGTGGTGTGTAAGGAGGAGTCCATTGAGATAAAATCCCATTATCTCTGAGATAATCCAAAAACTCTTGGTCTAAGTATTCCCCACCACGATCTGATCGTAATTTCTTGATACTTTTCCCAAGTTGGTTTTCTACTTCATTTTTGAATTGTTTGAACTTTTCAAATGCTTCAGATTTGTATCTCATCGACATCGGTACCCATATTGAGAATAATCATCGATAAAGGTAATGAAGTAAAGACAACCACTTACGGCATGGATGGACATCGGACCACATACATCCGAATGTATTAGGTCTAATACTCCATCGCTGTTCACCCTTTCCCTTAAAGGGTAATTTAGTCATCTTGCCTAATAAACAAGATTCGCATGTGTCATATGATTCATAATCAAATGACCCTAAACTTCCACTCTTATGGAGCTTAGCTATGTGTCTCTCATTTATATGGCCAAGGCGACAATGCCATAAGTAAGTTGATTTTAAATTATCTCGTTTATGTTTTTTCGTGTCATTGACATTCGTAAGTGGATGTGACATATATAATATTTAAATTTCATTGCATAATGTACCAGTACCATAAAGCATTCCATTCAAACTAATAGAACAACCATTGTTACTAAAAGTCACATAGAAACCAGCTCTATTTAAACAAGAAACAGACAATATGTTCTTTGTTAATACAGGTACAAAATAACATTAATCCAATTTAATTACAAGCCCAGTGGGGAGTGACAAAAGTAAGTGCCTACGGCTAATGCAGCAACTCTTGCTCCATTTCCCACACGCAGGTCTAGTTCTCCCTTCATGAGCTGTCTACTGTCCCTGAGGCCCTGCATATCATTGCATATGTGTGAGCCACAACCGGTATCTAATACCCATATGTTATGGTCAGAAACAGTATTAACCTCAATGACAAACATACCTGAAGAAGTCAAGGCATCTGATGCCTTCTTCTGCTTTAGTTCTTCCAGATAGACTTTACAGTTCTGCTTCTAGTGGCCAATCTTGCCACAATGGAAGCAAGTTCCTTTTGGTGCAATTTCTTTGGTTTTCTTCTTGGCTGCACTTCCTTTTGGTTTCTTAGACCTTTTCTTCTTTAAATTCTTTTTCTTTGAACCAGAAGAAGAGTCCACCATAAGCACTTGCTTGCTATCCTTCTTGATAGATTGCTCTGCTGTCTTGAGCAGATTGATCAACTCAGGGATTGTCGTGGATATTTGATTCATCCGATAGTTTAACACAAACTGTGAACAACTATCAGACAATCCAACTAGAATTAAGTCAATACTTAATTCATAATCCATAACAAAACCTAAGACGGCCAACCTCTCAATATACCCATTCATCTTCAGTGCATACTGCACTGCAGATGAACCTGGAGTCATCTTAGTAGTGAAGAGTAGCCTCGAGGTCTCGAACCTTTCAGACCGAGCTTGCTCATCAAACAGTTCCCTAAGATGAAACACTATGGTATTAGCATCCATAGACTCATGCTGCTTCTGCAGCTCTGGTGACATCGAGGCAAGCATAATGCAAGTAGCCATGTCACTGTCTTTAAGATGCTTACGATATGCTTCGATCCTCATCGAAGCATCGGCACAGTGGATCGGGAAGTGGAACATCTAGGACATATCCAGTTCCTCGACACGAGAACAATTCTCGATTTCTCGACCAATCGAGAAAGTTGGGTCCAGATTAATTTGTTTGAGTCCATAAGTGGCGCGTAAGTTCACACCGGCGGTCATCTTCATAACCTATAGGAAAAGAGAGAAAGAATGTTAGAGTAGAATTACATGCATGATCATAAGGACTTGCATGGCATGTATATGGCTCCCACTAGTTTCAAAGAATCCATAACCCTCAGTACGAATCCAAGAAACATTATGACAAAATGTCCTAGTGGGTCGATATCCGACATTACTAAAATGACCTTGGGTTTACCCAACAAGCCACCTTAGGTCAATCGGTAGGTATCGGTCATACCAATTGCATCATAGATATCCGAAATTACTAAAATAACCTTGGGTTTACCCAACAAGCCACCTTAGATCTATCAGCAAGTATCGGTCATACCATTTGCTTCATAGATGCAACTATCGACTAGTGCTATCAACTCGTGATGTATGCACACACATTGGGTTATCAACTCTTGATGCGCGTACATCTGATGTACACTACCCAATTTTGCCTCTGTCCACGTTGACCTTGAGTTTACTCAACAAATCAACGCTTCTAGTGAAAACCGACCCATTAATCCGAAAATCTTATTTTCATGGTTCGAACATATCCGTATAGAGTGAGCTTGGGTTTACCCAAACCCCCAACTCTATAAGAACTCTAGTTCTTCCCATATTAATGGAAGGCGTTAGTTTTCATATGATGTGTGAGGGTTTTCAGGTCTCATCTTATTCTCCCCCAAGCCATAGGATTCTAGTCACCATGACTATATGGAATGATTTAGGGTATTTCATCAATCACATTGAGTCTATACCTAAAATCATCCATCATCCCACCTTTGCATGTTGTAAGTCGACTTGTGTATGTGTAAGTCGACTTATGCTAGTGTGTAAGTCGACTTATGCATGTGTAAGTCGACTTATGCAGCTGTGCACGAACAAGTCGACTTGTACGATTGTGCAAGTCGACTTATGAGTCTGATGCACTTTGACAAGTCGACTTGTATCTTTATTAGTCGACTTATCCATGTGGAATTGCTATCTAATCGGCTAATTTCTCAATCCGTGCAGTTCCAATTCACAATACCAAGTGTAATATCCTTTATTATGATGTACCAATGAAACACTTTCATTGTTCCATGCTTACCATATATAGTCAAACTATACATGAAAAACTTGAAATTGATGAACACACTCTTATTCATTTAGATTTACAAATAATTTGAGAATATCAAACTATCACCCTAAGTATCTCTAGGTAGTCTAAACTTTATCAAGATTACTTCGGCACATGTCACAAAATTTGTGACGGCCAAAATAATCAAGACAACAAAATGCACTAACGAGACGCTAATGTGACACATTTGACATCCGAAAAATATTTGGAAACCCAATTTCAAGAAATTCAATTTGGAAAGCATACAAAATCAATATAACACATTTTTAATCACATTAAAAATGATCCAAGGGATTGGAATTGAGAAATACGCAATTTATCATTCCAAACAAAACAACTCCAGCAAGTTTCTCAAAACTGCCAAGCTCTGTGTTTTGCTTGAACAACTCATTGAAACAATTTCAATAAATTATGAGAAACTTAAAGAGGTTACAATATGTTCAAAAAATGTTCCATGAATTTTTTCAGGATTTATTTCCAACAAAAACTCTTCCAACCTCAGCAACAAAGCCAATGTAGAATCTGTGTTCCTCAACATAGTTATTCCCAGAAGCACACAATAAATTCTCAAATAAATAGTAAATCACCTAGAAAATATTTTTCCATTCTCATAGACATTCATAAACATCTTAGAGAAATTTTGGTGAAAGAAAATCCAAAAAAAAAAAATTCTACAATTTATTCTCGAATTTATAAGCGTGCCTGCTCATTGAATGTACACAAAGACAGCAACCAGAACATTGGGGAATAAATTAGCAAAACCATATCAAATAACATTGATAAATTCTGAGCTTCCACAGACATATTCAACAACATCTTGTGAACATATCTGGGCAAGAAAATTTCGAAAACTATATTTCTACACTGAATTCGAAATTCACACAATCAACATGCATCATCGTCACAAGGAATAGGCAACTCCGACCTAGTCATGGTTTCTTCGTTATATACGACACAAGTGGCTTTGATACCACTGTAGGAAAATCCCGGTGTGAGCATCACATGCCCACGGTGTGGAAAACAAAAATTTTTGTTCCGGGACCTTCTCGAAAGCCAGGATCCATGTGTCTATACAACAAACTCAAACCATAACGGCCAAAGGAGACCGTCTCTAACAGTATCCACGCAGAGATCGGAGAACCTAACCGGGACAAACCCTTTGACCCGGGAATAGTTAGAACAAGTTAAAGACTGCTAAATCTTACATTGTTCTTGAAGAGCTAAAGAAAAGATGATGAGGAGAAGCTTGGAGAGGAGATGAAGAGAGTGATGATCGATGAAGATGAGACGAGAGGATAACCTTTTTTTTTCCTTCAAAACCTTCTCCACTTCAACGATCATCCTCACCTTCTTTCTTTTATGAAGACCCACGATGATCATCTTCTTTTCATTTATTTTCCATGTGTCTTTAACATAATTAAAGACATTAAATGCAAAGTGGGTGGACCATCCACGTTATGCTTATATATATATATATATATATATATATATATATATATATAATAAAGCAAATCTTCTCCTCTCCTTCCACGTATGGCATATATATATATATATATATATTAATTCTTTAATTAATTAATATAATATATATATATGTTTATTAATGCTGAGGTGGTCCAGTCACACCGAGGTTTGGTCCTACTGCCACTCGTCCCGATATGGGAAAACCCACCGAAGCGTTTTTCAAGAATATCGATGTCGCAATCTCATCGGGACATATCTCGATCTCATCGGGATCCATTTAATCCGTTTGCTCTCCATATATTGGAACTCTTTCCAAAACTATTTTACGAATTCTCCGAGACACTCTTATGCGTGTGACCCATTAGGTTCCCGGTTATGTTGGCCACTTAGATTAACACTTAATCTAAGCAAGTCATGAGCGGTATCTAGCAACACATCATGACCCCCAATTGACCGGAAAGTAATTGGTTTGACGAATGAACATGTATTCATCATGAACCATATCACGAACCTTTCCATAGACAATTACCGTGCAATTTGTCCTTTCACCATGCTATACCCCACTTGATTATGAGTATGGGCAATGTGTCAACTCTTACTAGACTGACTACGTCAAATCTAGTCCAAGTGATTTCAGTTCTTGTCCTGGGACTCATTACTTAATATGTCAATGAAGACATTCTTCATGACATATATGCTCCGGCCAGAGAATTCCAAGTAATGACCCTGACAAGAGGCCATGGGTATCATCTTCTGCTATCACAGAAGTGGTGAATTCTCTATTGGCTACTCAATTACCTTCGAATATCTCAAGCTGTACCCAATCACCACCCTATAAGCGACCTCTGTAAGGCAACAAGGAATGGAGTCAAAGCACAGAATCAGTATCCAAGATATCCTTGAGCACCTCAAGTCTAAGGATACTTGCACCATTCTATGATGAGATTATCAACGACATTAGAATAGGACATCCATGTGATGATCTCATAGCAGTCATCCAATGTACTTACTACCTCTAGTAAGCATCCACATCTCAACCCTAAATATCTCATATTTACAGCTTCTGAGATCCACTGCTTGATCAAATCAAGGAGCTTGAGATGTGCTAGTCTTTCTAGATTACCGATGTCCAATCTCAGTAATCTTATGACTAGGGATAATTTAGTTACTGACATAATTACACATGATAGGAATCTCAGTAGTATGATCACATCACAATTTCCTTCATGCTATTTCATACATCATGGACTTCATTAATTTGCGTATAGATCAATATCCATTCATAAATAATGAACAACAAGTTAATGAAATATGCCTTTCTTTATTTATTCATAAAGTGTGTACACAACTTTGTACAAAACGCGCTAAAGGCGATTGCCTTTAGGGCACTACTCTAACATCTAGGTAGACTGGACAGTTTCTTTTCCAGTGGCCCATCTCATCACAGTGGAAACACTTTCCTTTGATGTTCTCTTTGACCTTCTTTTTTTTATGGATTTAGCCTTGACCCATGTTTGGGCCTTCTTTTTAATTGGACCCTTCTTCTTTTCCTTGCCCTTACCCTTGGGCTTAGAAGAAGAAGCTACATTAGCTTTTAGCCCATGAGCCTTAATAGTCAATATCTCCTTCGTGCTCTGGAGGGTATTCATCAACTCACTCAAGGTGTAATCCTTATTGTTGAGCTCATAGTCCAACTTAAACTGCTGAAAAGAAGAGTTTAAGCTATTGATGATCATAATCTTAATCTCATCTCAGTGTTAAGACCATATCCGCCCCAAGCATCTCAGCCTCAGTGACCGCAGAGATTACCTTCATCATATAATCCCGCACTTGATTCACGGTGTTTACATGCGAGATTATGAAAGGTTTGGACAGCTTTCACTCTTGCAGACCTAGTCCTCACACCAAACATCTCATATAGGTGATGGACCATTGCACTAGCAGTTTTCATACAAACAATTTGCTTTTGCAACATGCCACGATGAAGCTTTAATATAACACTTAGTAGTCTTGTCGACATTTTGCCAACGCCACGTTGTTGGACTTGCTCAGAGTTGAATCTCCACTTGGAGGTGTAGGCTCATTTTCAGTTAACACCCATGAAATACGTTCATATTGAAGAACAATGTCAAGGTTACGTCTCCATTCATTAAAATTGTCTCTGTTTTCCAATTTGTTATTAGTCAAGAGCAGGGTGAGTGGATTCATTTTGTGGATGATTATGTCTGAAAATATAAATTATTAAAACATGAGCATGCTAGTCAACAATTTATGGAACTTTTTGTATAAAATCATGATGCATGTATGCATGATGATAAATTTAACAAAACTTAAAAAATTAAAACATTATACGACGGTTATTTTTCTTATCTATAACAGACTAAGTGACGGTGGGCCATCTTATCCATTAAAAGAAAAACTAGGACCCTCCCACTCAAAAACTACCAAGCATCTCATGCCCAATTTTTTAAGAAGCATCTTAATTTGGTCCATACTTTTACCAACAGAGCTACGGTGGGCAGTTTATTGATAAAAATGTTGAGTGTTTAACTATTTGATTCATTCACTAAAGATACCTACAAACCATGCCTCGGTGGGAGGTCACATTTGTTATCATTAAGTGGACTTATCCTTAAGGAGACCCAAACCATGCAAGATCTAGGATCCATGCCCTCCGATGGGGAGTAACACTTCACCACATGCAAACGGGCCATCATTTGGAGACCGTGGACTCTCACAGGAGCATCCTCTCCCACTCAATCTTTTTGGGCTTTAAGTTTTAAATACCATCTTGTCTAGATGTAATTTATTATCCATCCTATATTGTTTCATTATATATCTCATACATAGTGAATGCATGGCAAAGCCTAGGGTTGGCAATTTTCTAAATGACATGCAATCACATGCAATCACATATTATAAGCATTCATTTCTCCATTCATCACATGAACTAATAAAGCCACTTTTGATTGTCCATCCTAGAAATATTAAATAATTACAAGCCTTTTAGGCCCAAAGTATTCTTCTTGGACTTGGATCTTCCGCTTCGAACTCTTCACAAACATGATCCGACCCATTTGGTAAACAAAATGTAATGGCATATATGAAAATTGAATTTTGTCACTTTGAAAAATAAAATTCCAGCACCAGATTTTTAGAAAACCAAATATTTGTTTTTGAAAAAAATTCCAGCACTAGTTTTCATTAAAACCGAAGCTCATTTCATGAAAATAAAAACCAACACTTAGTATTTTAGTAAAACCGAAATTTGATTCTTTGAAACAAAATTCCAGCAACTCTGTTTTCACAAAACTTATGCTAATACACAAAAGGATACACCGAAAATTTTACCTTTCCATTTCTTCAATCCATGGCTGCTCCATCTTCATCATTAAATCAATTTGTACATTACAAAATCAAAGAAAATAGAAAAAAGAAACCAAGGAGAAAACATGGTGATGATAGACCACCCTCCTTGTTACAACCAATGAAGAAATCTTACAAGGTAAATTTAACTTCTATGGACAACCAAAAGAGCAAACATACACCATGTATATTTCTATCACATAAAAATATGCAGCATACACAAAAAGATTGCCAACCCATGCATCCAATATATAGGAATCGAAATCACGCATTGGAACCTGTCTCTGATACCAATTGTTGGATCGGAAAAAGAAAACATGCTTTGTTTGGAAAAATGGTAGATTTCAAAACTTTTAAGAAATCATTACTTACAGCGGAAGCAACAAATCCAAATCAACATGCCAATCCATACATGATATGGTATAATGATAATAAAATATAAACAAGATCAGGAGTATTACTGACTCATTCGCTACAGCTTTAAATCCTCGCTGCGTTATCCTCTCCTTCTTCATGTATCCAAATCCTTTGCCTTTGACTCTTTTCCTTTAGCAATCTACTTTCTCCTTGTTGTAGTATCTTCAACCAATTAGATTTACCACCTGTTCTTCAAGGACAATTAGGTTAACAAAATCCTTTGGTGAGAAAGGAGAAGAAATGTTTGGAGGAGATTTTCTTAGAAAAAGAAGAAGCAAAATTGAAACTCTTTCAATTGGTATTTTCGATTCTCTCTTTCATGAAAGGAGAGAAGGTGTAAAGAACATGCAAGAACTCTTTCTTGCCTACCAATTTCGTATATGCATGGATGGAAGGAGAGAGAGGCATCAAATGCATCACTTCTTTTATTAATCACTCATAAAATAGCCAATAAATGAGATTATCTTCATTTATCTTTATGATGGCTATTTGAAAAGACCATAACTAAAATTCAATACCCAATTTCGGTTTTGCCAAGAAGAAAGAAGGAAGATGGTCCATCTAATGTACATCTTTCATCTTTAATCTAATGAATGCAAATAGGTTACAAGCCAACATTAAAAGACAACCATTAAACCATTTAATGGTAAGTTCATAACTCCATTTAATGATGATTAACCATAATAAAGACCATCTTTATTTAGCATTTTAATGTCAAATGTGTGGTTACACGTTTAACCTAGGAATAACCGAAATTGCTATCTTCTTCTTAAAAAAATTGTTTTAATATAATTAATCTAATTAATTACATTAAACCAAAAACCAAGCCCATTATTAAATGTACATTTGGGCTTCTTTAATTAGTCCAAGCCCAAGATTCAATTATGGGCTTCTAATTAACCTCCATTTATATTTCTTACTTAGCTTCATAACCTTCCTTAAAGCCAAGTGGGGAATCTTATTGGACTTTGATAATTCAAGCTCCAATAAGCCCAGAATTAATTCAATCTCATTGGAATTAATTCTAGCTTATTAACTAAATGTCATTCTACTAAAGACAATTAGTTGAACTCTTGAATTATTAAATATTATGAGAATATGTCCAATTGCAAATAGAACCTTATTATAGCCATCCGCACAACAAAGGGTAAAATTACCGTTTTGCCCTTATGTTGGTTTTTCCTTCTAGATCTCTCATTTTACTTTATATGGTGATTAACACATACGATCTCATCTCAGTGTTAAGACTTGATGGGTAGCTAGTCCACCAAAATACTGGCGCCAGTTTAATCACCAAATCTCCTTAAAATATCTAGAAGAGATGATAACACTATAAACTCTTTATTTGAGTGAATGTTCCTTGATACATGTTTCAATTAATAATTCCAACATGCAGACACTGGATTAATACTCTGTAAAAACCCATTCCGATCATATCAAGAATTATAATGAAACATATATGAGTTCACCACTCATCAAGATTATGGTTCATAATAAGCGAATGCTTAAGTTGTATGTTTTAAGATTAAAGTAACGACCTACTTTATTCTCGAAAATATACTTAATTCCATATTCATTTAATAGTGCCATTATCGATAGTCAACTACTATCATGATATGAAACTCATCATTCCCTTACTTATATGGAGATAAATTATAAGTAGATAAATCACAACACTACAGTCTCAACCATAATCAAGCGACCAACTTGATTATTCAACTGTGAATCAATTAATTCAGATTCTAATAATATACATGTTTCCCATACATCTCTATGTATATATATATTACTTACAAAAGAATCTTGGTACCTTATGACCAGATATATAATGCTCATACAGATAAAACCAAACTCTTTTGTTTTATTAATAATAAATATTTTCATTACAAAACTGTAACTGAAGAAGATAAAGTTACATGTAAATACACTTGCTTTCCAGGGCACTATATTCACATAACTCCAACAAAGGGAACCTAACTTCAAATACTCTAGAAGTGTATCTGAGGGCGTTTTTCAACTATCATTTTACAGATGATCTAATTATATTATATGATGTTACCTCTAGTTCAATTAATCTTCTTATTAATTCAGTAAAGATATTTAAACCATTTTAATTATGGTTTTTAACCCCAGCAAAAGCTCTTTTGCTCTTTTGTAAGTGATAATCCTAATATAGGACTTCTAGCCATCTTTATAGGGTTAAGACAACAACTTTCCTGTAGCACCCCACTCTCATAGTGCATATTCCCAAACATACCAACGGTATTCGAGAACATACTTTTCGAGGGTGACATGCTAGAATAGTCAGTCAATCAAACTCATTACAAAATTTTTAAAAATATCACACGTATATGCGAAAAATCAATAATAGAACTTTTGAACCATTTTATTCATAAGCATTTTCAATCACAATGTTACAACCATTATACATATCATCAGCAATTCAGTAGATTTGGGCCCATTATAGACCTTCTCAGGACACATTTAGTAATGTGAAATTTTGACCTTTTAGATAGCAAAATCTCTTCTCGGGGTCTCATAGAAGTTGTAGAACTTGAAGTCTTCTTCAAAAAAATACTTAAATGACCTCAATCTGACATCGATAACAAAGGTTATGCCTCTTGCCCCAAAATCTATCCAATTTTATCCATATTTTCCAGATCTCTAACTCTTTACTTACTACATTTAACACCTTATGTTTGGTATATCATTTCTAGTTTAATTACTCATCATTTTCCCATCATTCTTAACTCCATTTCAGCTTAATATCGTCCATAAACAAATTATAGTCTATGATTAATCATGAACACTAAAAATAGAACATATACATATATACATTCATCATCAACTTTCTGCACATGTTCAACTTCATTTCCACTTTTATTTCACTTCTAATTATCACCTTAATTCTTCTTATTTCAAGACACTACATTGCTTCCTTTCTTTAGCTCTAGACTCATTTTAGTTCATCCATATAACAACTACCCGAAATTTATGTGGTTAAGCATTAAAACAGAACATGTGCATATCATCTTTTCATGAAATTTCTGCACTCTTTTTACATCATCAAAATGTTCTTTCTATCTCTAAAAATCATCTTAACAACAACTTATGAAATATTGATTATTATAAATGCAAAAACGAGACATGAACATACCCAAGTTTCTTATTTATTTTTCAACAAATATATATATCACCATTTTATAATCATTTAACTGTTAACTATCATAAAAATGATCCATTCAACAAATAAAGAAGAGTAATGCTTTATACTTATTTGTTTACTTCAGGATCTTCAAATAAAACTTAACCCTAACTTCTCCCATGCATCCCACGATCATCATCTTAGCAACGTAGAATAGTTGGGTCTTTTATCAAGAAGAAAAGATAGCAAGAACCTAGTGATGGAAAGGTTCAACTTTGATGCGAGGAGAAGAGAGTGTCATGAGAAGGAGAGGAAGATGAAGAAAATGAAGAAGACGAAGAATGAAAATCAAGAGAGAGCATTTAGCCAAATAAATTAAATGAAATACCAAATGGTTGTCTTTCATTTAGGCTATACGAAAGTGAGGTGTGTGGCAAGGCAAGTGACAACCTTATGGTCTTCACTTGGTCTTTTAAACTACTAGTCCATCCGTTTCCCATTTCTAATCCAGTTATCTCCTAATTTTTCATGACACTTGTCATTAAATCTCAATGTCATTTATGAAAATTTCCACTACCATTTGACTCTTATTTATACTATTATTTATTAATTGTTTTGCCACTTAGTATTTTTCTTAGTCCGAAAATACCCCTAATTTCAGAAAATTATCATATTTCACCAAAAATTCTAATTCACTACTTATACACTCCAACTCAATTTTAAGACACATAATCCACAATTCACATTATAATTGCATTAAAACATTCATTTATACCAAAAAAAATGTCAAATAAGTGTATGAACAAATCATTGCAACATATCCAATAATCAAATTCACATGTATGTGTACTATATTATGTATGAGCATGAAGTGCATTTTCTAATCTCTCATTGTTATTTCTCAATTACATAAATCTAGGGTTCTAACCATTAGTATGGAAACAAGATGTTACATTTCCTTTAAGTACTCTAGAGTCCCCATCACAACATTGTCCAAGAAGAAGAAGAAAACGAGAGGACAGAGGAGGATGAGGAAGAACTAGTGGAGGAATCAAATATAGAAACTACTAGTGAAGTGTTGGTAGTGACCTTAAGTACGGAGGGTTCCCACTTCTTCGAAGACAAACTGTTCAAGCCAATCAACGATTCAAGAGTTTTATTATCCCTCATTTTATTAACATTTTGTCATGAAAAGGGAATTATTACTTGAAATTGGATTTATCAATTTGATAAATTATGCCCTTGTTATTATCTTACAATAGGTGACTTGTTTATAGCTATGAAGCTGCTTTGTGGAGAAAAGAGTGGAAGCAAGCAATTGGTTATTGTTCTAGGATGAAGTTGAGCATAAAGGTTATGGCAAGATACTGACATTAAAGAAGCATTGCATAGGAGGCAACCTATGCGTTCGTTTTAATTTTATTTCAATTTTTATATTATTTTATTTTTGTTTTCATCTTAGTATAGGATTTTATTTTTTGTTATGTTATTTCTTTTGTTTCTTTTTATCCTTTTTCATATTTTGCAAGGATGTTAGTCTCACATTAGATGGATCTAAATCAAGAAATCGTCATAATAAAAAAGTACCAAACAACCCTTTCACTTGTATATCTACTTGTATTGTGTACAATGGGGACAATTTGCAACTTTAAGTGTGGGGATGAGTTTAATGAATTCTAATGACTTCTTTAAGCTTATTATAACCCTGATTATAAATTTTATTAACTAATATCTAGAATTGGTTGAATCTATCCATGAATAGTATATGTCCTTGTTGAATATTAATTTGAATTGGTGTGAAAAAGAATAATGGCTAGAATGAAATTAGTTTTTTAAGTCATATTTTTCGTAATCATTGAAATATTCAAGTTGAATGAAATTTGCATATTATTTACACATATATATACCCAAATATATTTTTAGTGAGCTGTTGATCCTAAACCGCAACATTTCAAATTTTGCAAAGCTCTTATTATTTTTTCATGTATGTGTTATCATCGCATAGTACAATAATTCTATAATTTGCTTTTATTATGCATGTTGACACCATATTTGTCAAATTAGAAGCATTAACATGATAAAGGCACTTATATTCACCAACTTGCTTAGCCTATTTCTTTGAAATTACCACACCCATAAAATTATCCTTTAGGAATAAACAAGTTGAGTCTTACCCTTTTTCATTGATTTTAACTAACATATTACCTTTATCCTATAATTCTTTAAATACCTGTTTATTGTTTTAAACCTTAAAGGTTATTTACGTTATTTAGTTGTTGAGACTTGAAATTTGTGAAAGGTCCAATATTTCTTAAAGTATAGTACTGAATGTTTAGTGTGGAAAAAAAGAAAAGAAAAGAAAAAGGCATAAATAAATAAATAATAAGTATATAGTACTGTTAGTTTTGCAATGAAAGGACCCATATGTAATTGTAAACAATTCTTGAATTATATGGTGTAGTAAATTCCCTTCAATTTAACCCTTTTTATTATCTTAATCATACCTAACCTAAGTCCCATTACAACTTGCACAAAGACCTTTTGATATTTGTTTCTTTTTTAGTTTTGTTTCTAGTTTGTACCTAAGTGGTGGAGATATGATTTTATTGTAAGCATATGGTAGGATTCTATTATGCGTTGATTGAGAGTTTTGATTGTTTTACCCTAAACTCTTAAGTGCATTGAGTGAAATCTTGGTAAGGGTATAAAGATATATATTTTGGATTTCAATGCAATTGTTGAGGTGATTACTATTAATATTGCTTAGGAAGCTAATTTTAGGATAATTTGATTTTGCTTGTATATTAATTTGATTTGATAGGATATGATGATGTATAGTATAAATGGATAGGTTGCAATCGACGATGGATTGATGTTGTAAATTTATAGGACAAGCAAAAACCTAAGTGTGGGGATGTTTGATAGATAGATATTTGACTATATTTTACCACCCATATATAATATATTTTCTTGATATTTTATACTTTTATCGTATATATGGTACTTAATTCATTCTAAGTGTGTATACAGATGAAAATTTCCTTCATGGGCTTAAAGAAGAAGAATTTGGATAAAAACACAACGTAAAACAAAGAATTGACAAATATGAAGGAATGCACGACCGTTCACCTACTTGTGCACTTCTTCGAGGCCACCCACTTTTTTGATATTTATAAAATTCTAGTTATGCATGGTCTAATGCACGGCCCTGCAAGAGACCATACATCTCCTTAAAACCCTAAATTTTGTTATAAAGAAACATTTTACAAGGTGAAAGAGAAGGCAGTCGTTAGGGAGTTTAAGAGTAGACGTGGGTAGGCAATTCCAGATGTGGAACTCATTCTTTAGGTTCAATTTTGGTCTAAAGAAGTGAAAAACACAAAGATATTATTGAAAAATCTATCGAAATATAAGATCAAACCTTTATATCGCAGGAACATTCGATAGAAGACAATCAGAGAGATTTAGAATTATGAACCCATTGTTTTCAATTCGTATTTCTGTTTATGTATGTTTGATTTTGTATTCGATTATATTTAACTAAAAGTCCATTTAGTATTTAGGTTAGTATTTATGTATGTTAATACTTTGATATGATTTGATTATTTTATTAATACAATTGGTTGTTTGAAATATTGTGATCGATTACACATTTTATTTATGTTCTAATAATTCGAGAATATTATATCATAATCTGAATTCATATGTAGAGATTGAGAAATCCTACTGTGAACAGATCTATCTTAATTAGGAGTTTATTGCAATTCTAAAGATAGGATAACATAAATCTTCCATAATATGGTCAAACCTAATAGTGGGACTCATAAATCAGTAATACAATCCTATAAGATTTACCCTGAGTAATTCAGTTAGCGACCTTAAGATTATTTGTTAGTAGACTTAAGGTTAGCTATTAGCTTACTATAAGAGTCTCCACGGTCCAATACGTTAACAAAACAAATGTATGATAAAAGATCAATATGTTAAGGGTTTAAGGTGATCTGAACCTATAAACTAATTTATGATAACGATAGTTTTTTAAGAGAATTCCACTATCTTTGCATTCATTATCGTTTCCTATTTCTTTAATTGTTTTAGTTTTATTTTCTTTTTATTAAAAACCTAAAATCAATTCGTAGGCTAGATAATAAGGGAAGGATAATTACTAGTACTCACTATCCTTGTAGGATCGATCCACACTTATCAGTACTAGCTATAGCTACACCGCGCACTTGCGATATTACAATATTGACTAATTCACAAAATAGTCAACAAGAGACTTAAGTTGGGATTTTAGGACCTAAATTCTTAGTCTAATCTAGTATGTGATTCGACTTTATGTTTGTCTCACTCATTTATATGGTTGGCATCTAACAGGAAACTTAGGCTATATTTGGTTGGACGTAAGGTTTTTAATGGAATGGAATGATTTATAATGGAATGAAACATAAATGGATGTAAGTTAGAAAATCGTTATTTAGGAGGGATAAAAGGGTTCATAATGTAATATAGTGAAATGTTGTTTAGAAGATGGATGGAATGGAATGGAATGTACGTATAACAATAACGAATGACTATTCTACCCTTGATAAAACAAATCATATGTTAATAGGGTTAAGTGTATAATTGGTATTATAAAAAATTATTAAGGGTATATCAGGTAGTACATATTTATCATTTTACATTCTATCCTAGACCTCTCAAATTGAAAGTAACTCTTTTTTTTTGTTGCCCACGACATGTCCTAAGAGGGTCCTAACTATGGGAAGACACCTTTAAGCCATTCATTCCTAGACTAATCCCCGCTCGAGCTGGATAGGTCTCTTGCGAGAGACAAAGCTCTGGCCCCAAGTTTTAAACGACTGCATATATGAGGGTAGTTCCAACCCGCGACCTCACTTAAGCCAGGAGAGCTCCTTACCAACTCACCTGCGCCTTGGGATTGAAAGTAACTCATTTTTTGTTGGGCCCGGGTCCCATTCCCTATCCCGAGGTGACCGCTCGGGGTCGGTGAGTAAGGGCCACGCAGAGGAAGAATCAAAAACATCCAACATATAAAGAAACAGCAGCGGGAAGAGGAGGACTCGTCGCGGCAACAAACTGCTCGCCGCTGCGAGCACCTTGCAGAAATGGTTCGCCGCGGCCAAAACTTGGCTTCACCGCGGCAAACTCGCGGGCACACGCCGAGCGAACGACCAGCATCACGCCGCGGCGAACACCCAAGAAATGTGCCGCGGTGAAGGACTGGCTCACCACGGCGAACTCCCCAAAAACCGAACCCGTTCCCAACATCTATGCAATTTCAAACTCACACATACATTCATTCTAACTATGAGTTAAACACCCCCATTAACAAAGGAACTTCATGTCATTACAATTCAAGAAATTGAACAAGCATTCTTAACATAACACAATACATAACAAAGCTTAAATCCAAATACATAAGGATGCTCAATGTTGATATGCTTGGAAAGCTAACGAAAGCACTAACTTAATACAGAAGCTTCTAACTATCTTGGAGTTTCTGATGCCTTGCAAGGATCACGATCTTCTCGTTCTACACTTGAGGAATGGGAGATAATAGGGTGAGCTGCGAAGCTCAGTGACTTATACATTTATAGTCATTGGCAACGCACCACACATTCAAACATATATACAAATACACAAGTATATAACAAGTCAACACTTAACAATTTATTCAGTCTTATTGTCATCACAAGAATATGTCATGCAATTTCTGTTTCCCAACATAACAATTTATTATGCATGATACCTAACAAATCAATCATGAAATGCACAACAAATGGCTCGAGAGTTCCATGGAAAAAAACAGATAAACCGAAGTTTATACTGTGAACAAAACGAGTCCGATTTCTCAGGATCTCGTGGCCTCAAGCGGGTAGCCAGGAGAAGGCTATACGTCGACGTGCACGTGACTAACGAAACGTTCCTCTCTCGCCCAAACATAGCGCATATTATTCATTTCATGCTCATATCATTTTATCAAAAGCTTTCATACTTTTCATGATCATCATGCTTCTTCATCTTTCCATTCATACAAAATGCCATAATGTTTTCCAAGGCAATACATAATCACAATCACAATACATTGTCAATAATTTCAATGCCACACACATATGCAAGCAAGCAAGATAATTTGCCCATACACACAACAACTATAAATATATTACCCACCAATATCGCTTGAAAATCCAAGTTCAATGTTGTCCTTCCTCTTGCGATTGGATTGTGTCGGCTTGGTTTCCTATAACAAACCAAGTTCCCATTCAAACAACATTCAAAGGAAATATTCAATAAGCTTTGAAAATCAAAAGTACTAACACTAAAAATCTATACTCGATTTCCATCTAAATTTTGGGATCTTTAGAGGGTAATTCCAAACTTTCTTTCTTCATAAAACTTGTAGCCCTATGGCTCTAGTTCACAACGAATAAAAATCACCTCATTTGGATATCTACAGGAAAAGTTATGCCCAAAATACCAAAGAATGTCTGTACTGGAAAACAGAAGCTCGCCGCGACGAAATCAGAAGCTCACGGCGAAACTATTGGAGCTCGTCGTGGCGAGGGCAAAAGCTCGCCGCGGCGAACATGCCCAAAAATCTCCCGAAACCTTGTTTTTCAGCATTCTTCATCTATATACTTCACATATTTCAAATACAACTCATCTTAACCCTAAATCATCATTCCTACTTCAATTATAAACTCATTCCAACCCAAAATCATTCACAAACACAACAAAATCAAAAACCCTAGAAGATCATAAGACTTTCGTACACCATTCACTAACAACTCCCTACACATATTCAACCCCATTTTTCACTCCTAATTATCACTAAACAAGATTCAATCGTCCAATTAATGCTCATACTTACTTGGGGAAGCTTCAAATCCTTCAAATTCTCCAAACCCTAGCTTGGCTTTCCTTCTCTTTTTCTTTTGTCCTCACCCACGAAACTCTCTTCTCTTCCTAACAAGCCAAATATTTCTTCTTCTCATTTACTCACTTAATGCATGCAAAAGACCCTTATGCCCTTCCCCTTATGCCTTAAAACTTATGGGTTTAGGTGATCTACCAAAATTACCCCTCATGCATTCTTACTACATTTATACTTTAATTCCATCAATTCTAACAATAATTGCTCCTAATATTGACATACTAATTACTCCAAAATAATAAACCCAACAAGACCTCAAAATAAATTAAATCATGCTAAATAATAAAAAATTTGGGGTCCAACATTTCTCCCCCTTAAAAAGAATTTCGTCCTCGAAATTCTTACCTGAGTCCACAAAGAGGTGCGGATACCTGTCCTTCATTACTTCCAAAGGCTCCCATGTAGCCTCCTCCACCGAATGGTTTCTCCAAAGAACTTTGGCTAACTGAACTGTCTTGTTTCTCAAAACCTTTTTCTTCGAGTCCAAAATTTCCACTGGTTGCTCCTCATATGTCAAATCCTCCCTTAACTGAACCTCTGAAGGTTGGACTATATGTGACGGATCAGATCGATACCTTCTCAACATCGATACATGGAAGACATCAGAATCTTAGACAATTACGTGGCAAAGCTAACTTATAGGCTAAAGGCCCGATCTTCTCAATGATCTCATACGGGCCTATATACCTCAGACTAAGCTTGCCCTTCTTACCAAATCTCAACACTCCCTTCCATGGAGAAGCTCTAAGAAACTTTGTCTCTAACTTCAAATTCCATCTCTCTTCTATGTGCATCCTCATAACTCTTCATTCTGTCTTGAGCTGCTTTAATTATCTGTTTTACCAATTTGATCTTATCAACTATAACTTGCACTAACTCAGGTCCTACAAGTCTCCTTTCACCTTCCTCATCCCAACAAATAGGAGTTTTGCACCTCCGACCATACAAAGCTTCATAAGATGCCATTTGAATTCCCGAGTGATAGGAATTGTTATAAGCAAACTCAATTAATGGAAAATGATCATCCCATGAACCTTTAAAATCCATAACACAAGCTCTCAACATTGCCTTCAGAGTCCGTATTGTCCTCTCCGATTGTCCATCAGTCTGAGGATAGAAAGCCGTACTAAAGTGCAACTTAGTTCCCAAAGCCTCCTGTAAGCTTTCCCAAAATCTGGAGGTGAACCTCGGATCTCTATCAGAAACTATAAAACTCATAATCCTATGAAGCCTAACAATTTCATCTATGTATTTCTTGGCCAAAGCATTCAAGGAATCTGTCTACTTAATTGGCAAGAAATGTGCTGACTTGGTTAGCCTATCCACAATCACCCAAATTGCATCGTGTTTCCTGTGGGTTCTAGGCAACCCCATCAAGAAATCCATCGTGATCTTTTTTCACTTCCATTCCGGAATAGACAAAGGCTTAAGCATTCCTGAAGGTGCCTGGTGCTCAGCCTTGACTTGCTGACACACTAAGCATCTACTAACATACTCAGCAATATCCTTCTTCATTCCTTTCCACCAAAAGTGCTCTCTCAAATCCCTGTACATCCTGGTGCTACCTGGGTGCATGGCATAAGGTGCATTGTGTGCCTCATCCAAAATCTCATCCTTTACCTCCTTGAAAACTGGGATACAAAGCCTATTCCCCATTGTCATAAGTCCATCATCCCTCACTACTACTTCAGAAATCTTACCATTCTGAATTTCCTCTCGAAGCTTGCTCAAATCTGCATCTGTAGGAAAATCCCGATGCGTGCATCACATGCACACGGTGCGGAATTTTTTTTTTTTTTTATTTCGGGACCTTCTCGAAAGCCAGGATCCATGTGCCTATATAACAAAATCAAACCATAACGGCCAAAGGAGACCGTCTCTAACAGTATCCACGCAGAGATCGGAGAACCTAACCGGCAAACCTTTCGACGGAAATAGCTAGAACAAATTAAAGATCGCTAGATCTTACCTTTGTTCTTGGAGAGCTATGAATCAACGATGAAGGAAGATGAAAATTTGAAGAAGAAGAGAGCTTGAAATCGCAGGTGAGAAGAAGAGCTTAGGATTTTCTCAAAACCCTTTCTACCTTTCTTATTCTCCAAAACCAACGAACATCCTCATCTTTCTTTCATTTTATGTCTTTCCTTTTGTCCTTTAGCCATTAAATGCAATTAATGACTAGGAAAAAGAAGAAGCTTCTAATGCTCCTTCTCATCATCCACGTAAACACACACACACACACACACACACACACACACACACACACACACACACACACACACACACACACACACATATATATATATTCTTTAATTAATTAATAATATATATATATATGTATATAAATGGTGAAGTGGTCCAGTCACATTAGGGTCGGTCCTACCGGGTCCCGGTATGGAAAAACCACCGGAAACCTTTTTCAGCAATATCGATGTCGCAATCTCATCCGGACATATCTCGATCTCATCGGATCCATTTAATTCTATTGCTTCCATTTATCAGATCTCCGTCCAAAACTATTTTATTTAATTCTCCGAGTCACTCTTATGCGTGTGACCCATTAGGTTCCGGTTATGTTGGCCACTTAGATTAACACTTAATCTGAAAGCAAGTCATGAGCGGTATCTAGAACACATCATGACCCCAATCGACCGTAAAGTAATTGGTTTGACGAATGAACCTATATTCATCATGGACCATATCACGAACCTTTTCATAGACAATTACTGTGCAATTCGTCCTTTCACCATGCTATACCCCACTTGGTTATGAGTATGGGCAAAGTGTCAACTCTTACTAGACTGACTACGTCAAATCTAGTCCAAGTGATATCAGTTCTCGTCCTGTGACTCATTACTTATATGTCACTGAAGACACTCTTCATGACATATGAACTCCGGCCAGAGATTTCCAAGTCATGGCCCTGACAAAAGGCCATGGGTATCATCTTCTGCTATCACAGAAGTGGTGAATCCTCTATTGGCTACTCAATTACCTTCGAATACCTCAAGATGTACCCAATCACCACCCTATGAGCGACATTCGTAAGTGCAACAAGGAATGGAGTCAAAGCACGTAATCAAGATTCAAGATATCCTCGAGTACCTCAAGTCTAAGAATATTTGCACCATTCTTATGATGAGATTATCACCGACATTAGAATAGGGCATCCATGTGATGATCTCATAGCAAGTTATCCAATGTACTTACTACCTCGGTAGGCATTCACATCTCAACCCTAAATATCTCATATTTACAGCTTCGAGATCCACCGCTGATCAAATCAAGGAGCTTGAGATGTGCTAGTCTCTCGGATTCTGATGTCCAGCCAGAATCCTATGACTAGGGATAATTTAGATATCGACATAATTGCACATGATAGGAATCTCAGAGTATGATCACATCATAATTTCCTTCATGCTATGTCATATATCATGGACTTCATTAATTTGCTTATAGATCAATATCCATTCATAAATAATGAACAACAAAGTAATGAAATATGCCTTTCTTTATTTATTCATAAAGTCTGTACACAACTTTGTACAAAACCCGCTAAAGGCGATTGTCTTTAGGACACTACTCTAACAATCTCCCACTTGACCTAAAGCCAATCGCCTTGATATCTAATACCATAGGCGAGTACATGAGAATTAAAACTCTTTTGTGACAATGGCTTTGTCAACGGATCAGCAATATTCTACTCTGTGGGAATTCTCTCGATCTGGACATCACCTCGACCAATGATCTCCCTGATCAGATGATATCTGCGGAGTACGTGTTTGGATCGTTGATAAGACCTTGGTTCTTTCGCACAAGAATAGCCTCATTGTTGTCACAATACAACCAGATGGACCCATCATCGCTAGGGACCACACCAAGTTCAAGAATGAACTTTTGATCCAAACCGCCTCCTCATACGTCTGAAGCGGCAATGTACTCGCCTCGGTTGTTGAATCGACATTGTCTCTTGTTTGAACTCTTCCAACCGATCGCCTACCGCTCAAAGTGAATATGTAACCTTATTGGGATTTGGAATCATCCTTATCGATTGAAAACGCATCTGATACCGCCACTTTGAGATTTCCATCTCCATATATGAAGAAAACATCCTTAGTCCTTCGCAAGATTGAGGATATTCTCGATACCACCCAAAGGACCTTCACCAGATCCGATTGGTATCTGCTCGTAACATTTAGAGCATATGATACATCGGGTCTCGTACATAGCATTTCATATATGATAGATCCTACCGCAGATTCATACGGGATCATATTCATGCGCATCCTCTCATCTTGTGTCTTAGGACATATAGATTTCGAGAATGTTAGAATAGAATTACATGCATGATCATAAGGACTTGCATGACATGCATATGGCTCCCACTAGTTTCAAAGAATCCATAACCCTCATTACGAATCCAAGAAACATTATGACAAAATGTCCAAGTGGGTCGATATCCGACATTACTAAGAATGACCTTGGGTTTACCCAACAAGCCACCTTAGGTCAATCGGTAGGTATTGGTCATACCAATTGCATCATAGATATCCGACATTACTAAAATGACCTTGGATTTACCTAACAAGCCACCTTAGATCAATCGGCAGGTATCGATCATACCAGTTGCATCATAGATACAACTATCAACTAGTGCTATCAACTCGTGATATATGCACACACATTGGGTTATCAACTCTTGATGCGCGTACATATGATGTACACTACCCAATTTCGCCTCTGTCTACATTGACCTTGAGTTTACTCAACAAATCAACGCTTCTAGTGAAAACCGACCCATTAATCCGAAAATCTTATTTTCATGGTTCAACATATCCAGATAGAGTGAGCTTGGGTTTACCCAACAACCCGAACTCTATAAGAACTCTGGTTCTCCCCATATTAATGGAAGGCGTTAGTTTTCATATTATATGTGAGGGATTTCAAGCTCTGGTCTCATCCAAGATGTAGGATTATAGTCACCATAACTATATGGAATGATTTAGGGCATTTCATCAATCACATTGAGTCTATACCTATAATCATCCATCATCCCACCTAAGCATGTTGTAAGTCGACTTGTGTAAGTCGACTTATGCTATCAGAATGCATGCAAATCGACTTATACCATTGTGCAAGTCGACTTATGCTATCGCGCACGCATGAGTCGACTTATACCATTGTGCAAGTTGACTTATGTGCACGAACAAGTCGACTTATGCATGTGTAAGTCGACTTATCTGAGAATACAAGTCGACTTATGCATGTATAAGTCGACTTATATAGGTGGAATTGCTTTCTAATCGGCTAATTTCTCAATCCGTGCAGTTCCAATTCACAATACCAAGTGTAATATACTTTACTTTGATGTATCAATGAAACACTTTCATTGTATCATGCTTACCGTGTATAATCATACTATACATGAAGAACTTGAAATTGATGAATACACTATTATTCACTTAGATTTCCAAATAATTTGAGAATATCAAACTATCACCCTAAGTATCTCTAGGTAGTCTACACTTTATCAAGACTACTTCAGCACTGGTCACAAAATTGTGACGGCCAAAACAATCAAGACAGCGAAATACACTGACGAGACGCTAATGTGACATATTTGACATCCAAAAATTTTTTAAAACCCAATTTCAAGAAAATCATTTTGACAAGCATACAACATCAATGTAACACATTTTTAATCACATTAAAAATGATCCAAGGCATTGGAATTGAGAAATACACAATCAATCATTCCAAACAAAACAGCTCCAGCAACTTTCTCAAAACTGTCAAGCTTTGTCTTTTGCTTGAAAAACTCATTGAAATAATTTCAATAAATTCTGAGAAAATTAAAGAGGTTACAAAATGTTCACAACATGCTCCATGAAGTTTTTCAGGATTTATTTTCAAAACAAACTCAACCAACCTCAACAACAAAGCCAATGTAGAATCTGTGTTCCTCAACACAGTTATTCCCATCAGCACACAATAAATTCTCAAATAAATAGTAAATCACCTCAAAAACATTTTTTCATCCTCATAGACATTCATAAACATCTTAGAGACATGTTGGTGAAAGAAAATCAGAAAAAAATTCTATAATTTATTCTCGAATTTATAAGCATGCATGTTCAAGGAATGTGCACAAACACAGCAACCAGAACATTAGGGAATAAATTAGCAAAACCATATCAAATCACATTGATAAATTCTGATCTTCCACAGACAAATTCAACAACATCTTATGAGCGCATCTGGGCAAGAAAATTTCAAAAACTATATTTCTATACTGATTTCGAAATCAACACAGTCAACATGCATCATCGTCACAAGCAATAGGCAGCTCCAACCTAGTTATGATTTCTTCGATATATACGACACAAGTGGCTCTGATACCACTGTAGGAAAATTCCGGTGTGTGCATCACATGCACACGGTGCAGAAAATAAAATTTTTTTATTCCAGGACCTTCCCGAAAGCCAGGATCCATGTGCCTATATAACAAAATCAAACCATAACGGCCAAAGGAGACGGTCTCTAACGGTATCCACGCAGAGATCGGAGAACCTAACCGGGGCAAACCCTTTGACCCGGAAATAGCTAGAACAAATTAAAGACTGCTAGATCTTACCTTTGTTCTTGGAGAGCTATGAATCAACGATGAAGGAAGATGAAAATTTGAAGAAGAAGAGAGCTTGAAATCGTTGGTAAGAAGAGAAGAGCTTAGGATTTTCTCAAAACCCTTTCTACCTTTCTTATTCTCCAAAAACCAACGAACATCCTCATCTTTCTTTCATTTTATGTCTTTCCTTTTGTCCTTTAGCCATTAAATGCAATTAATGACTAGGCAAAAGAAGAAGCTTCTAATGCTCCTTCTCATCATCCACGTAAACACACACACACACACACACACACACACACACACATATATATATATATATATATTAATTTTTTAATTAATTAATAATATATATATGTATATAAATGGTGAAGTGGTCCAGTCACACTGGGGTCGGTCCTACCGAGTCCCGGTATGGAAAAACCACCGGAAACCTTTTTCAGCAATATCGATGTCGCGATCTTATCGGGACATATCTCGATCTCATCGGGATTCATTTAATTCTATTGCTCTCCATTTATCAGATCTCCGTCTAAAACTATTTTATTTAATTCTCCGAGTCACTCTTATGCGTGTGACCCATTAGGTTCCGGTTATGTTGGCCACTTAGATTAACACTTAATCTGAGCAAGTCATGAGCGGTATCTAGCAACACATCATGACTCCCAATTGACCGGAAAGTAATTGGTTTGACGAATGAACCTATATTCATCATGGACCATATCACGAACCTTTCCATAGACAATTACTGTGCAATTCGTCCTTTCACCATGCTATATCCCACTTGGTTATGAGTATGGGCAAAGTGTCAACTCTTACTAGACCGACTATGTCAAATCTAGTCCAGTGATATCGCTTCTCGCCCCGACTCATTACTTTATATGTCATCAAGACACTCTTCATGACATATGAACTCCGACGAGATTTCCAAGTAATGACCCCGACAAGAGGCCATGGGTATCATCTTCGCTATCACGTAAGTGGTGAATCCTCTATTGGTCGCTCAATTACCTTCAATACCTCAAGTCGCACCCAATCACCACCCTATGAGTGACCCGTAAGGCAACAAGGAATGGAGTCAAAGCACGTAATCAAGATTCAAGATATCCTCGAGTACCTCAAGTCTAAAGATATTTGCACCATTGCTATGATGAGATTGTCACCGACATTAGAATAGACATCCATGTGATGATCTCATAGCAGGTCATCCAATGTACTTACTACCTCTAGAAGGCATTCACATCTCAACCATAAATATCTCATATTTACAGTTTCTGAGATCCACTGCTTGATCAAATCAAGGAGCTTGAGATGTGCTAGTCTCTCCGGATTACCGATGTCCAGCCAAGAATCCTATGACTAGGGATAATTTAGATACTGACATAATTGCACATGATAGGAATCTCAGTAGTATGATCACATCATAATTTCCTTCATGCTATGTCATATATCATGGACTTCATTAATTTGCTTATAGATCAATATCCATTCATAAATAATGAACAGCAAAGTAATGAAATATGTCTTTCTTTATTTATTCATAAAGTCTATACACAACTTTGTACAAAACGTGCTAAAGGCGATTGCCTTTAGGGCACTACTCTAACAACATCTTGTGCTTGCAACTCCCTAACCTTTTCCCTGAGTATCGGTCTCACTCGGAAGTTAGCTAGAAGGCAATTTGGCTCCTCCTGCTTCAAGCTTATCTTAAGCTTGGCCATCTCTACCAATAAAGGCAGATAAACTGTCCGAACATGGGCAATTGAAGACTTCCTACTCAAAGCATCCGCCACTATATTTGCCTTGCCTAGATGATACTCAATCAGCAAGTCATAATCCTTAATCAACTCAATCCACCTTCTCTGTCTCAAATTCAGTTCTTTCTGGCTCAGCAAGTACTTGAGACTCTTATGATCGGTAAAGATCTTCGTCTGAACTCCATATAGATAATGCCTCCAAATTTTCAAGGCAAAGATCACGATTGCCAACTCCAAATCATGTGTCGGATAATTCAACTCATATGGCTTCAATTACCTTGAAGCATAAGCTATCACCCTGTCTCCCTGCATTAATACACAACCAAGACCCTTCCTCGAAGCATCACTATACATGGTATAGCCCTCATCTCCAGAAGGCAGAATCAGAACTGGAGCACTTGTCAATCTTTGCTTGAGCTCCTCAAAGCTCTTCTGGCATTCCTCACTCCAAATAAACTTCTGATTCTTTCTCAATAACTTAGTCATCGGAGTAGCTATCATGGAGAATCCTTCCACAAACCTTTTGTAGTAACCTGCTAAACCCAGAAAACTCCTCACCTATGTTATGTTCTTCGGTGCTTCCCAATTCACCACAGCTTCTGTTTTCTTTGGATCCACATGCACTCCTTGTTCTGAGATTACATGTCCAAGAAATGCAACTTTCATCAGCCAAAATTCGCATTTATCGAATTTGGCATACAACTCTTTTTTCCTCAGTGTCTCCAAAGCAATCCTCAGATGCTCTTCATGATCCTTATCACTCTTGGAATAAACCAATATATCATCAATAAAGACAATGATAAATTGGTCCAAGAAAGGCTTAAAGACTCAATTCATCAAGTCCATAAAGGCTGTAGGGGCATTTGTCAATCCAAAGGGCATAACTAAAAACTCAAAATGCCCGTACCGTATTCTGAAAGCAGTCTTTGGCATATCAGACTCCTTTATCCTCAACTGGTGGTAACCCGATATCATGTCTATCTTGGAGAATACTTTTGCCCCTTGCAATTGATCAAACAGATCATCTATGTGTGAGAGCGGATATATGTTCTTAACAGTGACCTGATTAAGCTTCCTGTAATCCACACACATCCTCAACAATCCATCTTTCTTCTTCACAAAAAGGACCGGAGCTCCCCAAGGTGAAGAGCTCGGCCTTATGTACCCCTTCTCCAATAACTCCTCCAACTGCTCCTTAAGCTCCTTCAATTCTGCCTGAGCCATTCGGTAAGGCAGAATTGAGATCAGTGCCGTACCTGAAAGAAGCTCAATGGGAAACTCAATTTCTCTAGGTGGCGGTAGTCCTGGTAATTCCTCGGGAAAGACATTCGAGAATTCCATGACTACTGGAATATCCTTTAACTTCCCTCTATCTGCCCTTGCATCTACCACATAGGCCAAAAATGCCTCACATCCCTTCCTCAACATCTTCTCTGTTGTCGAGTGAAACAATTCAAGCGGCTTACTTTTCCGTCCCCTAAAATACCACTCTTCTGCCGTTATCCAATTCAAATTCCACTGTCTTCTGTTTACAATCCAGACGGGCTTTGTACTTCTCTAACGTGTCTATACCTAAAATCACATCCAATCCTCCCATCTTCAATGGCATTAAATCCACCACTAGAAGTTTCCCACCAATACATATCTCACACTCTCTATACACTTACCTGATAATAATATATTGCCCAGTTGGAGTATTCATCATCAACGGAGTATCCAGTGGGCTCAAATTGCTACCACACACAGTTCTACTCGATGAAACAAACGAATGAGTAGAACTCGGATCAATCAAAGCAATCACATCATCAACAAATAATTTAACCGTACCAGTAACAACATCTGGGGTGGTCTCTACGTCCTTCCGTGTCATTGCAAACACCCTAGCTGGTGCCTGCCCCCTTGGTCTCCCTGGAATGCTCACTCTCTTTGCTGCATCAGAACTGCCCACATCTGTAGAAGTCTTGTGTCCCACAGTTTCAGATCTCTTGGAAGCTTGCATTTGGCTTCTCTCTTGTCTTGGAGGCTGAGGGCACTCTCTAGCCATATGGCCCTTTTCCCCATAGTTGAAGCAAGCTCCTGTCACTCTATAGCATTCTCCTCTATGAAGTCTCCTGCAGTGATCACACCTAGGAATAGATGGCCTATCCCCATCTCCCCTTCTACTGCCGCCCACCGTTGAGGCTTGGTGAGAAACAGTAGAAGTCTTCATAGGTCTAGGTCGACTCGACTCACCGCTTCTTCTCCTCAGATTGCACAGGAAGGTTCGGCACTCCTCTCGTGCATAAAGTACCGCCTCCCTCTTGAATCGCTTCTCTCCCTTTCTTTTCCTGCTAACTGCACTCTTGATATTCTCGATGTTCTCAACCCTCAATGCTGCTTCAACCAACTGTTGAAAGTCACCAAAGTTCTGTACTACCACTTTCTCTCTGATGGCTAGGTGTAGACCCGACTCAAACCAGCAGCATTTAACAGCCTCACTCAACATCATCTCTGAAGCATATCTCGACAACTTAGTGAATCGACGCTCGTATTCACTAACTGTCATCTCCCTCTGGGTAAGACTGAGGAATTCCCTCTGCTTCTACTGAATATACACCTCAGACAGATATTTCTTCCTATAAGCAGCAAGGAAGTCCTTCCATGCCAACCCTACTGGTCTCATCTGACTCCCTGGTATAGTCTCCCACCAATGTAGAGCATCCCCCTGAAGCAGACTTGCAGCATAAATAACCCTCTCATCATCCTCACACTCCATCTGATCCAATACTCTCTCGGTCTTTCTCAGCTAGGTCTCGGCTTCCTCAGGATCAGTGGTCCCGTAGAAGTCCACTACTCCATACTTCCTCAACTTGTCAAACCGTCTCCCCTTCTTAGCTGGGGCTGAAGCAGAAGGTTGTGGCATCTGACCCATAGCCTAAAAAAATGCCTGAGTGAATGCCTGGAACAGTCTCGGATCTAGTGGAGGCATTTGCTCCTGCAAAACCGGCAACTCCTGTGTCTGCGATGGCATGGGCTCACTACTTAGCCCTATAGAAGCCTCAGCATTTCCTGGGGCTACCGACTCGTCAGTACTCTCCTCTCTAGTCAGAGAGTCAGGTGCAACAGATCCTTGCAGAACTCCTCGTGTCCTTCTACGAGGTGGCATCGTACTCCTTCAAATATAAACACTAAGGATTAGTTACATGTCAATCTTAATTCCTACATGCGTGCATGATATGCATGTTACTTAATGCAATCAATCAATTAACAATGCAGCAAATTATCATATATCAAACAATTCATCCTATTATGCATTCTAAGCCGAGGACACAAAACCTAAGGCTCTGATACCAAACAAATTGGGCCCGAGTCCCATTCCCTATCTCGAGGTGACCGCTCGGGGTCGGTGAGTAAGGGCCGTGCAGAGGAAGAATCGAAAACATCCAACATATAAAGAAACAGCAGCGGGAAGAGGAGGACTCGTCGCAGCAATAAACTGCTCGCCGCGGCGAGCACCTCGCAAAAATGGTTCGTCGTGGCTAAAACTTGGCTTTACCGCGACAAACTCTCGGGCACACGCCGCAGCGAACAGCCAGGATCACGCCGCGGGGAACACCCAAGGAATGTGCCACGGCGAAGGACTGGCTCACCGCGACGAACTCCCCAAAAACTGAACCCGTTCCCAACATCTATGCAATTTCAAACTCACACATACATTCATTCTAACTATGAGTTAAACACCCCCATGAACAAAGGAACTTCATGTCATTATGATTCAAGAAATTGAACAAGCATTCTTAACATAACACAATACATAACAAAACTTAAATCCAAATACATAAGGTTGCTCAATGTTGATATGATTGGAAAGCTAACCAAAGCACTAACTTAATATAGAAGCTTCTAACTGTCATAGAGTTTCCGATGCCTTGCAAGGATCACGATCTTCTCGTTCTACACCTGAGGAGTGGGAGATAATAGGGTGAGCTACGAAGCTTAGTGGCTTATACATTTATAGCCATTGGCAACGAGCCACACATTCAAGCATATATACAAATACACAAGTATATAGCAAGTCAACACTTAACAATTTATTCACAGTCTTATTGTCATCACAAGAATATGTCATGCAATTTCTGTTTCCCAACATAACAATTTATTATGCATCTTACCTAACAAATCAATCATGAAATGCACAACAAATGACTCGAGAGTTCCGTGAAACAAAACAGATAAACCGAAGTTTATACCGTGAACAAAACGAGTCTGATTTCTCAGGATCTCATGGCCTCAAGCGGGCAGCTAGGAGAAGGCTATACGTCGACGTGCACGTAACTAACGAAACGTTCCTCTCTCGCCCAAACATAGCACATATTATTCATTTCATGCTCATATCATTTTATCAAAAGCTTTCATACTTTTCATGATCATCATGCTTCTTCATCTTTCCATTCATACAAAATGCCATAATGTTTTCCGAGGCAATACATAATCACAATCACAATACATTGTCAATAATTTCAATGCCACACACATATGCAAGCAAGCAAGATAATTTGCCCATACACACAACAACTATAAATATATTACCCACCAATATCGCTTGAAAATCCAAGTTCAATGTTGTCCTTCCTCTTGCGATTAGATTGGGTCGGCTTGGTTTCCTATAACAAACCAAGTTCCCATTCAAACAACATTCAAAGGAAATATTCAATAAGCTTTGAAAATCAAAAGTACTAACACTAGAAATCTATACTCGAATTCCATCTAAATTTTGGGATCTTTAGAGGGTAATTCCAAATTTCCTTTCTTGATAAAACTTGTAGCCCTATGACTCTAGTTCACAACGAATCAAAAATCACCTCATTTGGATATCTACAGCAAAAGTTATGCCCAAAATACCAAAGGATGTCTACGCTGAAAAACAGAAGCTCGCCGCGGCGAGGGCAAAAGCTTGCCACGACGAACATGCCCAGAAATCTCCTGAAACCTTGTTTTTCAGCATTCTTCATCTATATACTTCACATATTTCAAATACAACTCATCTTAACCCTAAATCATCATTCCTATTTCAATTCTAAACTCATTCCAACCCAAAATCATTCACAAACACAACAAAATCAAAAACCCTTGAAAATCATAAGACTTTCGTACACCATTCACTAACAACTCCCTACACATATTCAACCCCATTTTCCACTCCTAATTATCACTAAACAAGATTCAATCATCCAATTAATGCTCATACTTACTTGGGGAAGCTTCAAATCCTTCAAATTCTCCAAACCCTAGCTTGGCTTTCCTTCTCTTCTTCTTTTCTCCTCACCCACGACACTCTCTTCTCTTCCTAACAAGCCAAATATTTCTTCTTCTCATTTACTCACTTAATGCATGCAAAAGACCCTTATGCCCTTCCCCTTATGCCTTAAAACTTAAGGGTTTAGGTGATCTACCAAAATTACCCCTCATGCATTCTTACTACATTTATACTTTAATTCCATCAATTCTAACAATAATTCCTCCTAACATTGACATGCTAATTACTCCAAAATAATAAACCCAACAAGACCTCAAAATAAATTAAATCATGCTAAATAAAAAAATTCGGGGTCCAACATTTTTACTGTTTAGGATGGAATGAGATGTAATATGAAACCCTCCCCTTCTATCCTATTCTATTCCATTCTATTATAAACCCTCATCCGAAACAACGGAATAATATGATATTTTATTCCATTCCATTACTAAACTCCCAATCAAACATAGCTTTAGTACTAAAGATATCCTCAAATTTACCCTAAATAACTAATCCTTTGTATTGTGCTTGGAGACACAGGAGAATTTGGATAACCCATTTTAGTTGTAGATATCTAACATTATTAACGTTTAATAATTCATAAGAACGTTAGAAGTGAAAATTACAAGTAATATTATATATAAGAAGTGTTTGCAAATTTGTTGAAGGAAATATTTGATTTAACTATTTATTATATATTAACTGCTTGAATTTTTATATCATATGTGTGAAGGACTAGCATTTTAGAAGAAAAGGAAGAAGGATAGTTTATTTAACAAATTAAACTATACATTGTGTTCAAATATAGTTGGTATGAAAGTAAAATCTTTTGGTTAAAACCCATGTTCGATATACAAGGTACATAATTAATGCAATACACCTTAAAAATTTATAGAAAATTTTGATACTTAAATGTCAATAATATAATTTGAATTAAGAAACGAAAATTTGCCAAACTTACCTTCAACTTAATAACAATGGACAAAATTACTTTTATTAGAAATCTAACTCAAGCTCATAAAATGGGCAAATTTGAGTTAATTACTTTTATTCAAGTTGAAAGCATTAAATTTGGACTTTAAATTAATCTTTCTAAAATAAGAGAAAATTATTTTACAACATTTATATATTTTCAAATTTGAAGGTGGTTACTCTGATATTAGATAAAATAATAATAAAAATTAAAACTAACTTTTATTCTTTTGTAGATGAAGATATCTATATAGATAAATATCATACAATGAAATAGTGAATACATAAGAATCAAGTCACTTCAATATATATATGTTTATTTCTTTATAATTTTGAAGATATTACACAATTTTTGTTTCTATGGTATTTCTAAAATAAATTTATTTACCGTGCATTAAGTTATTTTAATTACACAAGATTGTTTAAGTGTTTTGATATTCTCTAATTATAGATTTTAATTTTTAAAATATATTATGTAAATTCATTAATATTTTTAAAATTTTATTTTTAAAATGTGACCATTGTAAACATTCTGATTATACATGTCAAATACTTGAAAATTAATTTATTAAAATTAATCTTTTATATTTTATTTTCATAAAATTGACAAATTAAATTATTTAAAAGATGTATCACTACAAACAAAAATATGAAAGCTTATTTAATTTGGCTTTATGTTATGCCTCTCCTGATTTTTATAAATTCATTTGTTTACTCTTTTAAAAAAATAAGTATTCAAAATTAGATAATAAGAATGAAGTCTTAAATATAATATGAAAATAAAGAAAAATTAAAAGGATTGAGGAGAATCCCTGGATACCAACATCTGGTCGTCTCCCCTTTTTTTGGCCTTAATTGTATGTTGCAGAGACCTTTTGGTTTTGGCACATGGAACGTCTAACCCCACCCGATCAAAACCAGAATGAGGTGCCACTGCCACAGCCACAGCCATACGCCGTCCTTTTTTCCTTCAATTGTTGAAAATTGAAGACTAATTTTAACAAAGCCCACCCCAACTTGAAACCTTCTATATTTACTTGCTTGACCTCTGCCTTCACTGGCTATTTACTATTTTTGTTTTCTCGCAAAGATATTTGCACTTACAGCTAGCTTGCTTCTACGTTTTTACTAGTTAATTTCTTTTTCTCGCGGATCGGAAGTCATACACAGAGATCGGATAGTAACAGCAGCGGAAGAAGAACAGGAACAAAACAAAAAATGAAGATTTTTGTGAAGACTTTGAAGGGAACTGCCTTTGAAATCGAAGTGAAACCTCAAGATACGGTTCGGTTCTTCTTCATTTATTGAATTTTTGTTTTTTGTTTCTTCAGTTGCGGATTTACGAAATTCTGCTGCAAAAATGACGTCTGTCTTGGGCTTGACTGAATCGTCTATGGTTCTTTATTGGCTTTTGGTTTGGAGATCTTGTTCTTTAGGTTCCATTTTAATCGGCTTAGGTTTAGATAGTGTTTAGTGGAATTTAGGTTGTCCAGTAGTGAATTGGAGATTTTGATTGTTTGGGTTCAGTTGCAATGGTTATGTCTTGCTATTTAGAGCTGTGTTTTGAGACTGTTGCTACTTGACCTTGAATTCGTCGTATTTCCTCTGGGATTTGGGCTTTTCGGTGCTTAGTACTATTTTGATTGTTTAGCTTGAATTCATATTTTCTTATTAGTATTGAAAGGTTCTGCATTAAGTAGAGGTTGAGCTTGAAAATATGAATACGTCAAGCATCTATATATATGACTTAATCTAATAATTTGATTCAAAAAGGAAGGCTTTCGACAATGACAGTTCACTTTTCTTGATAGATGACCAGACCTTGCCTTTTCCAGGACTTGTTTATATTGAAACAATTGTTTTCTTCAGTTGTGAGTCTCTTAAATTTTCTGTTGACATCTCTTGTGTGTAGTTCGTAAGTTTAAACCTGTCATTTTATCTTCAGGTTGTTGATGTCAAAAAGAATATTGAAGATTCCCAAGGGGCTGATGTATACCCTGCAGCACAACTGATGCTGATTCACCAGGGTAAAGTCCTTAAAGATAACACCACAATGGAGGACAACAAAGTTGTCGATAATAGTTTTGTTGTGATCATGATGTCAAAGGTGAGCTTTTTTTTTCTTTTTAACCACGGGGCTCAGCTTACTGGGGCTAGTGCTATTACTTAATCTTCGTGTAACGTGTTTCATTCTTGCGTACTTGTGGTTTGTGTTCTTGTTACTTATAATTTCTTGATAAATTAATTATTTGGTTAGTTGTAGTTGATGCTGTTGACTATGTACTTTTTGTGTCTCAATATACAGAAAAATACTTCTAATAGTTCCAATCATTTTCTAGTTCTAGTTAATTAACTCGAAGGAATTGCATTCATTTATCTCCCCCCCTCTTCCTCTTTTTTTTTTTTACTGTAGTCATAGTATCACTTTGATTATAATACTTTGTATGTTTTGACAATGATAGACTAAAAGCTCCCCTGGTGAGGGTTCATCAGCTGCAGCAAAAAATAAGGTAAGATAGTGACTTTTGTTACGTGCGAATGTTTTATTGCTTGTACTGATAAAGATTCAAAGTTCAAGGTCTTTAGTTGTGAATTAAGTCTCGTTCAACAGTCTTGGATCTGTCGTGTTTATGAAATTGTCATTTATGGACATATCTTTGATTACTTCTTTTCAATATTTTATCTTGTACAATGAGAAGTTTTAAAATTCTCAACCCTTCACTCATCTATTTTTACACCTCTGGAGTATACATGTGTAAGGCTGAACTTCCCATTTTGCAATGCCTCTGCCGTTTTGTCTTAGGTGCAAATTATGACTTCTCAATGCTGATTTCATAATGCAAATTATGACTTCTCAATGCTGATTTAGGCACAACAGACAAGTATGCCAGTATCAGCTGCAACACAAACTGCTGCAGCTGTGCCAGCAGCGTGAGTGAATAACTTCTATCTTATTATTTTTCTGCTAACTAATGACCCCAAAATGGTTAAATATATGGCTGATGTCTTCTGTCTCTCTGTGTGTTGTTTTATAGGCCGGCTCCAGCGCCCGCTCCCGCTCCCGCTCCCGCTCCCGCTCCCGCACCTGCTCCTGCTTCCACTGCTACTTCTGCACCTGCACCTATGCTCGCACCTGCTGAGTTTGTATCTTTATTCTCTAACCTGTTTGCTGTACTTTGCAAATGTTTCTCTTAGCAGTTAAAGTTTTTCTTGAGGTCAAAAGTTATTACCTAATAACTTGGAAAAAAAAAAAATTTAACCACATTGTTTGTTGAATCAGGTTGGTGACAGATGTCTATGGCCAAGCAGCGTCTAATTTGGTTGCAGGAAATAACTTGGAAGGAGCAATCCAGCAAATTCTTGATATGGGCGGTGGGACCTGGGACAGAGATACTGTTGTTCGTGCTCTTCGGGCTGCTTACAACAATCCAGAGAGAGCTGTTGAATATTTATACTCAGTAAGTAGTAGTCTGGTCATATGCTTTTAGGTTTATTGCTGGAGAATGGTGGTTAGAAGTTCAACTTAAGCTGACATATGTGAAATTATTTTCCAAACGTTAAGGATTATTCTTCGCTCTCTGCATGTAGGGTGTAGAAAATTTAGAATTTTTGAGTTTCAATAGTTGGTGCTTGATTACGCACCGTTTATTTTTATAACATATAGCTTGTTGATATCACCAAATGATTCCATGCTATTAGGACACCTGATATATCTAGTGTTTAAAAGTTGTACTTTGTATAAAGTTGAGAGTTTTTCTTGATCTGTACATACTTGATGCATGAGTATTCATTCTAAATTTTACAATACAATGCTAGTTGAAACCTCTGCTTGCTTTTGTATGATTGTGATGCATGGTCTATTTGTTTAGCAATGTTACTTACTGTAAGAAGAGGGGCTGTGATTTGGTGTTGCTCTATTTAATATATCTCATGTTATAGTTGATTGCTTTACATTTATATAAAAATCAGCATTCCTCTTGCATCGAATAATTCATATTTTGGAGGTCCAGACTACGTGTATGCCTTGGGAATAAGGTTTTCATATTATACCCATACTTCTCGGGCAATTTATGTCCCCTCGTCTTTCTTAGTCTCTCCCATTTGCTCGTGTTTCTAACTACTGGGAACTTGGAAGCCATATATTTGCCATTGTGTATTTAACTTTTGCTACTATATCATCTCCCTACATCTTCCCAACTGTTTTGGGATTAAAGCCTCATAGAGCTACTTAGCAACTTGATTGTATGATTAGGAATCCATTAGGTCCTTTCCTTTTGTCATTGAAATCTTCCAACTCATATGAAAATATATGTTAGGGTATACCGGAGCAAGCTGAGGCTCCTCCGGTAGCTCGTGCCCCAGGGATTGGCCAAGCTGCAAATCCTCCAGCCCAGCCTCAGCAAGCAGCACAACCGGCTCCGCCTTCTAGTGGACCAAATGCAAATCCTTTAGACCTCTTTCCACAGGTAGTTTTCTCTACATTTATACTTTGGTGTGCTGAAGATGAGCTTAAATGTGTTTTATTGTGTTCTTTTTTTTTTGTTGGCTCTCTTATTTATCAAACAAATGTTTTTCTTCTGACTTGTTTCTTTTACAGGGCCTTCCAAATGTGGGTTCTGGTGCTGCTGGTGCAGGGACTCTTGATTTCTTGAGGAATAGTCAGCAGGTATTAATCCTTCTGGCTGATGTTTCTGTTTTCTATTTTAGCGGATAGTTCAACCATGTTATACTATAACATTAATTTGTCTTCAATTTCAGTTCCAAGCCTTGAGAGCTATGGTGCAGGCTAATCCACAGATATTGCAGGTTCCTTTTTTTCTGGATTACTTATTTTTCTTTGTGGTGTGTTTAGTGTAATTTCTTCCTGTATTTACAGCCTATGCTTCAAGAACTGGGGAAGCAAAATCCTCACTTAATGAGGCTTATTCAAGAGCACCAAGCTGACTTTCTACGGCTGATCAATGAACCTGTTGAAGGTGGAGAAGGGTGAGGCTTGTCATTGTAGGTTACATTGTTCTTCTAACTTAGATACTTGTTTGTTGTGCTGATTTGTTCCATTAATTACTTCAGGAACGTACTGGGGCAGCTTGCTGCATCAATGCCACAGGCAGTAACAGTCACACCTGAGGAACGTGAAGCCATAGAACGAGTGGGTTCTTTCATCATAACTACTGTTGTGTATGCTTTGCTTTAATAGATTATGTGGTGAAAATGTTCCTTTCACGATTCTGATGCACCTCAGTAGTTTACTTGGCTTCTTAAATTTTATGAAGTCCTCGATGCAAATGGTACATCTGAGTCATGTGACCATTTCTAGCATGCCATCACTCATTTCCTACAGTGTTGCAAGACGATATAATTTCTTTGGAGCATTTATGGAGTTGTTCATCATCTTTCTTATTTGATTTCAGCTTGAAGCAATGGGTTTTGATCGAGCAATTGTATTGGAGGTGTTCTTTGCCTGCAACAAAAATGAGGAGCTGGCTGCCAACTATCTTTTAGATCACATGCACGAGTTTGAGGAATGATGTAGTAGTGGACATATGGTCAATCCTTCCATCTTATTGTTATTCTTTTCCTATGTACTCCTTTTAAGCTTCATTTCTTATCAAGTTTGGAGTTTATGATGCCAAGTTTTAAGACGAGGAGCAAAGATGTAACATTCCCTCCTCCAGCTTCTCCCATGTTAGGATCTTCATATGCATGCCGTGTGGAATCACTTTTATTGGGTATACTTTTGACACTTTGCATGGACTGCCAATATAATCAGTGCCAAGATTTCTTGTCAATTTAGCGAGCCGTTACAGCTTGCTTGGTCTGCTAGGATTTCCTATGCTCGTTTGGGATAAGATGTCTTCGGTCTTCGTGTGGTTGCTGTGATGACCTTGGTTTCATTTCATAGTTCTTGTCCCGAATGCATGTTTGCAAAATTATAAGATTATATTTGATTAACTCGTATGGCCTCCTTTCCAAATGGTTAGAGCTCGTTTAAGATTCACTTTACTGCTTTATCGGCAACCGAAATCTCTAAAGAGCCTTGGAATTGCTCATGTGACAGCTTGCGCAGCAAGAAAATTGGGTCCGGGGGCCCTCAATCTCCTTTTTCCTATTAATGCTTGAAGTTATTAAATCTTCAGTCTTTTGCATAACCCGAATTTGTGTAAGATGCTCCTGCGATTACCATAGCATTAAACGGTCAAATTGCTGTTTCTTGTTTACGTTCACAGTATAACGACATACCTCTATTTATATTTATCCCAAGCCAACTTCGAAATTGAATATTTTGTGTTTAACGTGTATTTGATGATTAACGAAATTATATAAAATTTATAATGTGTGTCCATTATATTAAAACACATATAAATGAATTATATTTTACATGATGTCATTCTAGTGTACTGTTTCTACAACAGTGTCGTAAAAGTTGAATAGTTTGTCACAGTTGAAAGTGATCAGAGGGTGAGATTTTACCGATGTGGACAGCAAGTCAAACCGGTCAAAGAAAATGTTTAAGATTTAAAGGTTCAACTAATATTGAGCTGTTATAAAAGTGATATATAATAAATAAGAAGTAATAATTATAAAAGTAAATAAAAATAAGATATTTTATTGAAATAAAAATACATCATTGTCTATTATTTATGATGAACTAATAATAAATAAATCTGAGCCTAATATAAATTCCGTCATTAGTGAAATCATTTCTCATTAAATTAAAATCCATGGACAATTATATACAAATGATTCATTTTAACATGTGACCCTTAATTCACTTCTACAAACATGAGTATCAAATGAATTCCCTAGACTAGTTAACAAACTTGCAAGAGAGAGAAATGACGTGATTTAGATGGCTGTAAATTAATATTATTTCTTGGGAAAACTTAATTAACTAGTATATTAAAACTAAATATTAAAGTGTGACCATATAAATATTAGAATAAGTTACCATAAATTCAAGCAAAAATAATTACTAAATTGCAAAAGGAACTCTTTAATGGAATTGTAACATAGAAATAGATTAAAGAACTAAATAAAACTAATTAAAAGAATTTTTTGAAAATACTAATTAAAAGAATTTGATTCCAAATTAGAGGTTATAGAAGTATAAGGACTTAAATAAGTGATAAAAACTATCGGGGTTTAAATAAAATAAACAATTAAATTGAGGACCAAAAGAACTAGTTTTGCCTTATAATAAAGATTTCCTTTATTACCCATAAAAAGCCTGAAGAGTGAAGATTGATGAATAGTATTGACGACAGGCGCAGAGTGTAAGAAAACCAGAATCAAGAATAACAATATATGATAGGTAATACCGATACTTGTTGAAGACATGATCAATAAATTATAAAAACACTGCTCAAACGTTCGGTGATGGCTAAGGCTTCCACAATAAACCCACTCTCTTTTGTAATTACAATTATCAATGGAACAAACTGTAAAGAGACTACATGAATATATATATATATAGGGAGTGCTGTGGGGACCTAACCATTGATATTAACCCGAGGCCTGCCCATCATGGGCCTTAGGGTTAGACCTACATCATTAATCACACTAACTATATAAAGGGCTTAAGTCCAATAGGGATTACAATAATAGTAGACCATAGGCATCTCAATAGGGATCATATCATTAGCCTGTTTTTAATAAAACAAAATTACAATTGACTGTAGCCCATAAAATATATTCTAATATTCTCTCACTTGGGCAAAATTAATTGTTGAAATTTATTTTGTTGATCAAAAACTTTGAAAATGACTCTCAGGCTAATAAACTCAATTTTGTGCAATGTGGCCACATACATATATACGATCCGAGATGCAACACTTCAATATGACTAAGTTCGATCAAAGTCAAATGAGATTGAACTATGGTACCCGTCACAACCTTTATGAATATAATATCGATCCATAATTACATATATCATCAACCTTGTCGACCACTCATTAGTGTGTAGTGTAGCTTGAAAGTATAGCACAGAAAGGTGATCCAATAAGTAATGTAAGGTGCTACTTTCAACGTCAGTCCTTGCATTTTCTCTTAAAATAGGCTTAAAGCAAGAGAAATTGTTTAGTTCGTTATGAACTATAATGCCTTGAACCCCAATATGGTGTCATCCACCGGCACGATGAGTAAAAACAACATCGAGTTCTATAATAGTGTTTGCAGACTCAAATATGGTGTTAATCAAGAGACATTATGATCTAATAGAACATCGAGTCTAAAATTTTGTAATAGGTCTCTCACTCTAATATGGTGTCAATCACGAGACATGATGATATAAAAGGACACCGAGTTTGGAAATAGCAATTGATATGTAAACTAAATAATAATAAGCGAATATTCAAATCAATTGCATTAAAATAACATAATCCATGCGAAATGAACATTCAAGTGCGTAACAATAAAAGTCTAACAAGACAATGAAAAATCACAAACATTTCAAAACTCCCACTAGTTAAGCATATTAAAAGAGCTCAAAATCCCCATGTCTACAACGTGCTTCTGGAACACTATAGGTCGAAGACCCTTGGTTAAGGGATCAACTAGCATGGACTCTGTAACTATATGCTCGATGACTATCTCTTTATTCTTCACTAGGTCTCTGACAGTTAGATACTTTAATTCCATGTGCTTAGAACCACTAGAAGTTTTGTTATTTTTAGTGTAAAACACTACTGCACTATTATCACAATAGATTTTGAGAGGTCTAGCAATGGAATCCACAATGCGAAGTCCAGTCACCAGGTTTCTCAACCAAACAGCATGAGTAGCAGCCGCATAACAAGCAATAAATTCAGCCTGCATAGTAGAAGACGCAACCATAGTCTGCTTCTTGCTCTTCCAAGATATCGCACCCTTAGCCAACGTAAAGATGTAACCAGAAGTTGATTTCATATCATCAGGGTACCCAGCTAGATCTGAGTCACTACGCCCTATTATCTCTAAGTTGTCAACTCTTCTATACACAAGCATATACTCCTTGGTTTTCTGCAAGTAGCTCTTCACTTTCTTAGCAGCTACCCAACGAGCATTACCAGGATTAGACTGGTACCTACCCAAAACACCAACTATATAAGCAATATCAGGCCTAATGCAAACCTGAGCATACATCAAACTCCCCAATGCACTATCAAATGGTTTGTTCTTCATCTCTGTCTTTTCAATTTCATTCTGAGGACAATGGTTTTTATTGAATTTGTCACCCTTAACAACTAGTACATCACTAGGTTTACAATTTTGCATTTCAAATCTCTCCAGAACTTTATTAATATAAGCCCTTTGAGACAAGCCAAGTAAGTTACAAGATCTATCCCTGTGAATTTCAATTCCTATCACGAAACTTGCCTCACCAAGATCTTTCATCTCAAAATGCTTTGTCAGCATCTGTTTAGTTTCATTCAGCAAGCCAAGATCACTGCTAGTAAGTAGAATATCATCAATGTATAAAACGAGAAAAATGAACTTACTCCCATTGACCTTTAGGTATATACACTGATCAACTTTATTTTCTTCAAAACCCAAGGAGGTAATGACTTCATCAAATTTCAGGTACCACTGTCTAGAAGCTTGTTTCAAACCATAAATAGATTTCTTCAATTTGCACACTAAACGCTTATTACCATTTAATTGAAAACCTTCAGGTTATTGCATGTATACTTCCTCGAGGAGATCACCATTCAAAAAAGCTATCTTGGCATCTATTTGATGTAACTCCGTATCGAAATGTGCTACAAGAGCCATGACAACTCTAAATGAATCATTACTGGACAAAGGGGAAAAAGTTTCAATGAAGTAAATGCCCTCTCTTTGTGTGAAACCTTTCGCTACTAGTCTAGCTTTATATCTCTCAACTTGACCTTTCGAGTCTTTCTTGGTTTTAAAAATCCATTTACAACCAATCGCCTTACAATTTTTAAGCAAGTCAATAAGTTCCCACACTTCATTATTGGCCATAGATTGCACTTCTTCTTTCATGGCATCTACCCACATATAAGAATTAGCACAAGACATCGCCTCCTGATAAGATTCAGGATCCACATTATCCTTAATATCATACATATCTTCACTAAGATAATCAAAGTAATCGTTGGAAATAGCTGGTCTGCTCTGTCTAACTGACCTCCTAAGAGGTACTTCCCTAATAGGTTCAATTGGTTGTGAACTATCATTTATTGCAAGAGGGTCAGCAACATTATTAGGATGATCAACCGAAGCAAGGGAATTAACTAAAGGAGCGTCAACCAAGTTTTCAACTGGAACAATAGTTGTAGGCATTTTATCAATAGCAGCAGGAAAAGAAATGATCTCACGCACATTTGCAGTGAAATCAACAGCAGGAATAATAGCTTCAACCTTGTCCAATTTTAGAAATTTTGCATTCATAGATTCCACAATTCTACGACCGCTTTTAGGACAATAGAACTTATACCCTTTTGCATGGTCTGAATATCCAATGAAGTAACAATAGGTAGTTTTAGGGTCAGTCTTTTTCTCTAAGGGATTATAGATCCTAACTTCTGCAAGACAACCCCACACATGAAAATGGTTTAGACTGGGTTTTCTACCTGTCCAAAGTTCAAAAGGTGTTTTTGGAATAGATTTGCTAGGAACTCTGTTAAGGATGTAAAAAGTAGTTTTTAAGGCTTCCCCCCATAAAAAATCTGGCAAATTAGTTCCACTCATCATACTCCTTATAATATCTTTTAAAGTACGATTTCGTCTTTCAGCTACCCCATTTTGTTCAGGAGTATCAGGCATGGTATATTGTGGAACAATGCCATAAGCTTGCAAAAATTTAGCAAATTGTCCCATATGTTGCTGTCCAGCATCAAATCTACCATAATACTCACCACCACGATCAGATCTCACCACCTTGATGAATTTTCCTAATTGTTTTTCGACTTCAGTTTTAAAAATTTTGAATCTCTCAAGTGCTTCAGATTTTTCTTTTATTAGAAAAAGATAGCCAAATCGAAAAAAGACATCAATAAAGGTAATAAAGTACTTGTTACCACAAATAGTAGGAGATAGAGATCCACTGATGTCCGTGTGAATGATTTCTAAGAGACTCAAACTTCTATGTGCATCTTTCTTTTTGATCTTAGTGAATTTTCCTCTGATGCAATCTACACATGTCCCCAAATCATTAAAGTCTAAAGAAGGTAAAATGTTATCTCTAATTAATCGCTTTACCCTTTCCCTAGAGATGTGACCTAAGCGTTTGTGCCACAATAATGAGGATTTTTGTTTTATACTAGATCGCTTAGCAAGAGGAGTCTCAACATTGAAAGATGTAAAAAAATTATCAGAAGTCAAAGACAATTTATATAAACCATCCACTAAAAAACTAGATCCTATTATTGTAGAACTAAAAAACAATTATGTTTTTCCAACACAAAAAAAGTAAAACCAAGTTTATCTAAGCAAGAAACTGAAATTAGATTCCTTCTAAAGGAAGGTAAATAAAAAATATTCTTTACAAAAAGTTCATGCCCTGAATCTAAAACTAAGGTAATATCTCCAACGCACTCCATTTCTACTTCAAGATCATTTCGTACCCTCAGCTTGCTTTCTTTCAGACTTGGCTTCCTCATGTTTGTGAACCCCTGTAAGGAATCAGCAATATGGGTATTGGAACCACTATCAAACCACCAAGAATCTATAGGGACATCAACTAGATTAGACTCAAAACGTACAAAAGCAAAATGATTACCTCCAGATTTCTTCTTGTTTTCTAACCGTGCCTTGAATTTACGACATTCTCCTTTATGTTGTCCCTTGACCTTACAAAAGACACACCAAAGATCTTTTTCTTGAAGGTAGTTTGCCTAGGCCCTCTTACATTGTGGTGGTGACTATTGCCAAATTTTTTGTAGGGAGCACTATAAGAGTGTTTCTTATATTTCATATTTGCTCTTGCCAGAGTGGGATTTAGTATGAATGGTTAGGAGAGCTAAATCACCCTTTTCTTTCCTAAGTTTCTCTTCCTCAGCCACACATTTGGTAATAAGGTCATTAACACTCCACTGCTCACCAATGGTGTTATATGTTGTTTTGATTTGGGTAAATTCAATTGGAAGATAGTTTAAGGCATGGTGAATAATGAAATTTTCATTCAGGTCAATGGATTGGGTTTTCAGTTTGCTTTGAATGTGAACCATTCTCAGAATAAATTCCCTAACACCCCCATTATGGTCATACCTCATATCCATCAACTCTTTCATTAAATATCCAGACTCGACATTATTGGATACTTGGTATCTATCTCCGACATCAGTGAGAAAATCTTTAGCAGATGTTGTGTCAAGAAAACCACTCAGCATGTGTTCAGCAATGGTCCTCTTAATTGCAACCAAGCTAAGTCGATTAGATTTCTCCCATTTAGCCAGACTCTCTCTCTGCTCAGTTGTACTTTCATCAGGTACGAAAGGCATGTCCTCCTTTAGGGCCATATCTAGATCAGCTATTCCTAAGGAAAATTCTATATCCTGCCTCCATCTCTTGTAATTTGAGCCAGTTAATATTTCGACGATTGCTTGACTATTATTCATAGCTAAGAAAACTGTATAAGACAAAACAGAATACATTAAGAACAATAATAATGGCATAAATATAATAGTGAGGCCCAACTAAGAATCACACATTCCCCTTTGGGCAAAATGTGCAACCAAAATCAGAACCTCAAAGATGAGCTATGAAAATGAGGGTACACTAATCTTGAAATATCATCCCCTTTGGGCAGACAGATTCCCAAGACTATTGTAATCCTCAATAACTCTATGCGAAATTAGGTCTCCAACTCAAACATAAAACTACCCCCTTTAGGCAGGCAATTATATGCATTAATCAGAAACATCCTGGAAAAATATAAAAATTATCACAAACCACTATGATTGATCCCACTTTGGTGATAATCACTTATAATAATCCGTGAAGCTTTCAATCAGGAATCAAAAGATATTGCCTAAAGTAAATTGTATTCTAAAATAGGTTTTGTACTTATACATTTGAATAAACAAGCAAATATCTCATGCAATTTAATAAAACGTATAAGATATGATTAAGAGAGTGACTATTATAAACATATCTAAAATTAGGTAATAATATTTTCCAATGTATCGGTGAAATAAAAACTGGAAAATGAATAAAATACACTATATAATGTAATATTTATGTTATAAAAATATTAAATGCTGCGGAAAAATTATGAAATATACATAGAAAAATCAGACTCAAAAAAAAAAGGAGAACAGAAAAAACAAAGCACTAAAACAAGTTTTGTGGGCTCCACACTCTCCTGCACGCACCACAAGTGAGAGTGGGCGTGTGCAGAATATGGCCTTCTTCTTCCTCCAATTATGTGGAGTGGTGGAGAGAGAGTGATTGAGAGAAATCAACAGAGACATTGACAGTCAGTAAAATTTTATTTATTTATTTTTAAAAATGGGTTGTTGAAGAATCGTAGACATTGTGGGTAACCCGCACATTGTTGAAGATTCACAAACAATTGTTAAATCACAATCAAAAGCCAAATGTTAAAAACAGGGGAGTCACAGTGTTGTGTGTTATGTTAGGATTATCCTCAATCCTCGAAAATAATAATCAGATTCCTTATCACATACGTCCTGATGCTCTGATACCACATGTAAGAAAACCAGAATCAACAAACACAATATATGATAGGGAATACCGATACTTACTTGTTGAAGACATGATCAATAAATTATACAAACACCGCTCAAGCGTTCGGTGATGGCTAAGGCTTCCACAGCAAACCCACTCTCTTTTGTAATTATAGTTATCAATGGGACAAACCGTAAAGAGACTATATGAATGTATATATAGGGAGTGTTGTGGGGACCTAGCCAATGATATTAACCCGAGGCCTGCCCATCATGGGCCTTAGGTTTAGACCTACACCATTAATCACACTAACTATATAAAGGGCTTAAGTCCAATAGGGATCACAATAATAGTGGACCATAGGCATCTCAATAGGGATCATATCATTTGCCTGTTTTTAATAAAACAAAATTACAATTGATTGTAGCCCATAAAATATATTCTAACACAGAGCACTGATAACTGACGAAGGGAAGCGGCGACGAGTGGCAAGAGGAGAGACCTAGAGTGCCAGGAGGAGAGATCTGGAGTTGTAACAAAGATTGGAGAGATGACAAAGGAGTCTAAGAGAGACGAGTATCATTTAGAGTTTATTTTTTCGTTCTAGTCCTTGAACTTTTAGATCCAAGCAATAGTTTGGTGGACTTCCATGTTTCATATTCGTTTGGGTGAAATTGGATGGTTGACGATGACACTTCTATGCTAAACATTTTGGGTGGGTTTCTTTTTGAATGAATCATCTGCAATCTTCATTCTCAGTCATTTTCTACTGACCAATTGCTGCCAATTCATTGATGAATTGACCGATTCTCTGATAAATCGGTCCATGAAATCGAACTGGACAAATAATCATTTCATATTGTTTTGGATCGAATAGTTAGTTCGGTTCAATTTTTAAAACATTAAATTTCACTGCTTCTAACAAGGATGTTTCATGTTTGTCCTTAATCTTAGGTATGAGGCACTACAACAAAGTTGACCTTAGATGACAAAAGAAATTATAGCTAAAGGTACTATATTAGCGATGATTTAGTTTTATCTCCTAAAACGTTGCGGAATCCTTGTATCGAAACTTAAAAGTTTAAAGAATAGAAGTTGAAAAACCTAAAACCTAATTAACTCGAATCGATCCCTTTGATTTCAGGTCAGACCGAATTAGATTGGATTTGAAATGTTTTGCTATTCATTGTTACTTTTTATGTTAAATACAACATATGTTATATGTTAAGGATCATATTTTTTGTCTTGTCTTGAAATTATCCATAAGATAAGTAAAATAAATAACTAGTAAGAAGTTAGTCATGATATCGTTAACGTGATGTTATTGTACATATAACAAAGGTAAATAATTAGTAAGAAAAAGTTTAAATTGTAGATTAAGAATTATATTATAGTTATTTTCAAAAATTATATTATAATTATAGTTATAGATGATTACGATAATTATAAATAATGTAAGTGTAACTACTGAGATATATATATATATATGTAATTATAGTAAATTGTAATAATAGTTAAAATAACAATATTTAATATTATAAACTCAATTATGAACCACAATTTAGAATTTTAATGAGAAACTAAAAAATATGATTTATAAATTCAAATGACTAATAGCATAAATGAATTGATATTATGGCTCATGCTAAAATTCTTAATAGTTTATGGTAAAGAAGATAACCATTTTAATGTTAAAAGTTGATAATTTATCAAAATTTCTTTGATGTGAATTTCTCATTAACTATTAACACAAATTGCATATTTTCCTATCAATTAAAAATAATGTATTAAAATTTTAGGACAAATATACATACTTTATGTCTCACACATTGAAAGAATCTCTTTTAAGATTCTTTAGAATCCAAGATATCCTAATAAGATATATATTCATAAGTTGGATTACATTTGTTACATATAAACTGCATCCATTGAAAATATTTTTGTTCACACTAACATTAATATGTATCAATGCCATGAAGAAAGAACAACAATAAAATGAAGAATCTTAAAGAGTAATCTAATTGTTACAAAAATCTTTTAAAACTTTCATAATTTAAGTAGCAATTAGCAAAGATTGTAATTTACGTAAAATTTTGAAGAGTATGATTGGTGAAAATAGAAATATATTAATATATGCAAATACCTATTGAATAAAACCTATCATTTAGTTTTAAATTATTAGTTAGTATTGTAAAGATAATTATTGTAAATTTAACAATTATTAAAAAACAAAACAATAATAATAAAATTTAAGAAGATTTCAAGTCTTTCACAAAATATACAAAATGGAGATCATAGAAATTGGATTTATAAATGGTTAGAGAAAACACACTTAGGGTTATGTCTTCAATTATTAAGGATATGGTGTGTCAAAGATTTATAGAATGTCCTCTTCTAATTAAATAAATTCCTTAGCATGGAATTGTTCTTTGAGCTTCATTAACTCATAACCTCTCAAAGGCAGAACACAGTCTCTTTACTATAGCATTTATTTCCACAATTTACACTATATGGTGGAAAAGTCTCAGACACTTGACCTTTGTTTGCCTTCTAATTCTTTTTCTTATAGAGGGCATAAATTATGCTTTCAAAAGCTAGTATAGTAATAACTCTATCTCCGTTTGATACGTTCTTAATTGATTCTTTATTTATTTGCTAATTCTAAGTGCTTGATAATTATTTTATACTTAAGATACTTAATTTATTTCATATTTTGATTTAGGTAGAAAATGGAGGTAAAAGAAGCAAAACAAGCTTAATTTTCTAGTTTTTGACAATTTAAATGCTGTTTTGATTTTTGGCCTTAAATTTATTATCCAATCTCCAATTGAGAAGATTCAAGATTCTATAAAAATATTAAAAAGCAATCTACAAATTTTATGTTTTAATTTTTAATAGAATAAGAAAGAATCAATGTTGAAATCTCACTTGTAGCTACTATTTTCATAAGTTTCTATATTAAGCAATTCAACGAATATCAATGGATTTATTTTGGAAGCTTTTAGAGCCTTTAAGCACAAAATATACAGCTGAATAACCACTTTCCTACCTTATTTATGAGTTTTATTTTATTTACTTTTCTAATTGAATAGATTTTGGTAGGATTATTTTAAGACATTTTTCTTAATTTCTTAGAAAACCTTAAGCTATTTAAACCTCTTATTTTCTTATTGGGGGGGAGCACACAATCAAAATTCACTTTCTTATGTCTCTTTTGGAAGTATGTTTTCAAGAACTATCAAAGGCTAGATCTATTTCTTCTAGTTTAAGGGGATGTTGAAGCCTAAAGCCTCATTTATGTATTAATCGATTTCTTTTATGGAATTGATTGTGTTATTCTAATACTAGTGTTTATGATTTGTGTTTGTTTGATTTAATTTAGGCTTGGTCAATCATTCATATGCACATTTGTTACTAGAATTAGGGTTTCAAACCTTAATTATTTTTTTTCTTTATTTGCAAGTGGCAAACTAGTGCACACGTAAGTGTACGCCATCAATACAGGCTAGTCATTCAAAAATAGCTTCAATTCTTCTATTTCTTAGCCTAATTTTGCCTGACTTCTTCTCCTCCAATAAATTAAGGTAATTAAGACTTGAAAAGATACTAGGAACTTTATGTATCAAGATCTTAAATGAAGAAGAAAAATGCACTAAATATGTGACTAAAAGTAGTCTACTAAGCATTTATCAACTGCACCACAACTTAAGCCTTTACAATTATAATCCAAATCACTGAACTTATAAACATTGTTGGGCCCGGGTCCCATTTCCTATCCAGAAGTGACCGCTCGGGGTCGGCAAGTAAGGGCCGCGCGAAGGAAGAATCGAAAACTTCCAACATATAAAGGAACAGCAGCGGGAAGAGGAGGACTCGTCGCGGCAACAGAATGCTCGCCTCGGCGAGCACCTCGCAGAAATGGTTCGCCGAGGCCAAAACTTGGCTTTGCCATGACGAACACCCAAAGAATGCGCCGTGGCAAAGGACTGGCTCGTCGCGACGAACTCCCCAAAAACCGAACCCGTTCCCAACATCTTTTTAATTTCATACAAACACATACCCATTCAAACCAACTAAATTTTAACACACACCAAAAACAAGGGAACTTTCTGTCATTACAATTCGAAGGAATTGAACAAGCATTCATAACATAGCACAATACATAACAATGCTTAAATCCAAATACATAAGGATGCTCAATGTTGATATGATTGGAAAACTAACCAAAAGCACTAACTTAGTACAAAAGCATCTAACTATCTTGGAGTTTCCGATGCCTTGCAAGGATCAACAATCTTCTCGTTCTATACCTGAGGAGTGGGAGGTAATAGGGTAAGCTGCGAAGCTCAGTGGCTTATACATTTATAGCCATTGGCGACGAGCCACACATTCAAGCATATATAAACATAAGTATACAGTAGGTCAACACTTAACAATTATTCCCAATCTTATAGCCATCAAAATGTCATCACAAAAAGATGTCATGTAATTTCTGCATCACAACATAACAATTAATTATGCATTCTCCCTAACAAATCAATGATGAAATGCACAACAAATGGCTCGAGAGTTCTGTGGAACAAAACGGATAAACTGAAATTTATACCGTGAACAAAACGAGTCCGATTTCTCAGGATCTCGTGGCCTCAAGCGGGCAGCCAGGAGAAGGCTATACATCGACGTGCAGGTGACTAACGAAACGTTCCTCTCTCGCCCAAACATAGCACATATTCATTCAGTTCATGCTCATATCATTTTATCAAAAGCTTTCATACTTTTCATGATCATCATGCTTCTTCATCTTTCCATTCATACAAAATGCCATAATGTTTTTCAAGGCAATACATAATCACAATCACAATACATTGTCAATAATTTCAATGCCACACACACATGCAAGCAAGCAAGATAATTTGCCCATACACACAACAACTATAAATATATTACCCACCAATATCGCTTGAAAATCCAAGTTCAATGTTGTACTTCCTCTTGCGATTGGATTGGGTCGACTTGGTTTCCTATAACAAACCATGTTCTCATTTAAACAACATTCAATCGAAAATTCATAAAGCTTTGAAAATCAAAAGACTAAAATCTAAACGCGACTTCCATCCAAGCTTTCAGATCTTTAGAGACTGATTCCTAGATTCCTTGCTTCATAAAACTTGTAGCCCTAAGGCTCTAGTTCACAATGAATCAAAAATCACCTCATTTGGACATCTACAGCAAAAGTTATGCCCAAAATACCAAAATACATATGTGCAGAAAGCTAGAGCTCGTCGCGACAAAGGCTGCGCTTGCCGCGGCGAAGGGCCTGTGCGCGTCGTGGCGTGCACGCATGTGTGCATCGCGGCATGCACACTGGTGTGCATTGCAGCATGCACACTGGTGTGCACCACGGCGTGCACACCCTCACGCGTCGCGGCGTGCACATGAGCACGTTGCAACGTGCGAGCCCAGAAACCCTCCCGAACTTGATTTTTCCCCCCAATCTTCATCCACAATCCTCCCATTTTGCAAAAACAGCACATCTAAATCTTAAATCATGTCTTATACTTCAGTTCTAAACTCATTACAACCTTAAAATCAGTTACAAACACAACAAGATCATCAACCCAAAGAGATTTAACCATTTTTCCATAACTTTCTTATCAACCGAAACCTACCCATTCTAAGCTACTCTAGGGTTCCATCCAACCCAAACAAGAAGAAAAGAAGCTTATACTTACCAGAAGATGCTTCAATCCCTTCAATTCTTCAAGGATCTCAAAACCCTACTTTTTCTTCTTCTCCCTTAGCTCCAACGACACTCTTCCTCTTCTCTTCTCACTCTTTCTCTTCTAATTTCTTTCCTTAAGCCTAAATGGAAAGAGCAAAGACCAATTTGCCCCTCCATGCCATGCCTTAACTTCTCCAACTTAAGTGATCTTCCCATTTTGCCCTCAAATTCATTTCCACTTACACCACACTATACTCAACTTAATCTAAATTTTCCCTTAATACTTCCAATTTAATCAAACTAAGCAATAAGTCACACAATCAGGACAATTCATACTTAATACATCAATTAGAAAAAAAAAGTTTGGGCCTAACATTTCTCCCCCTCTTAAAAGAAATTTCGTTCTCGAAATTATTACCTGAGTCATTGAAGAGATGCGGATACCTCTCCTTCATGGCTTCCAATGGCTCCCACGTGGCCTCTTCCACTGAATGATTCCTCTACCGGACTTTGACTAGCTGAACCGTCTTGTTCCTGAGGACCTTTTTCTTGGTGTCCAAAATCTCCACTGGAATCTCCTCATAACTCAGATCATCTCTCAATTGAACCTCAGAAGTCTGAATGATATGAGAAGGATCCGATCTATACCTCCTCAGCATAGAAACATGAAAGACATCATGGATCTGAGACAATTCCAGGGGTAACACCAACATGTAGGCTAGTGGTCCAATCCTCTCAAGAATTTCATAGGGACCCACATATCTCGGACTCAACTTGCCCTTCTTGCCAAACCTCATTACTCCTTTCCAAGGAGACGTCTTAAGAATTACTTTCTCACCGACTTCATAATCCATCTCCTTTCGGTGTGCATCAGTGTAGCTCTTCATCCTATCATGTGCTGCCTTAAGCCGCTGCTTATCCAGATTGACTTTGTCAATTATCGTCTGAATCAATTCTGGTCCTACCAGTTTCCTCTCTCCTTCTTCATCCCAACAAATCGAAGTTCTACATCTCCTTCCATACAATGCCTCATATGGAGCCATCCGAATGCTCGAATGGTACGAAGTATTATAGGCAAATTCGACCAATGGCAAATGCTCATCCCAAACTCCTTTGAAATTCATCACACATGCCCTGAGCATTCCCTCAAGTGTCCAAATGGTCCTCTCAGATTGACCATCCGTCTGAGGGTGAAAAGTCGTGCTAAAATCCAGCTTAGTTCCTAAAGCTTCCTGCAAGCTTCCCCAAAATCTTGAAGTAAAATGAGGGTCTCTGTCAAAAACCATGGAATTTGGAATCCCATGCAATCTCACTATCTCATCAATGTACTTCTTTGCTAGCACATGTAAGGAATCGGTCTGTTTAATTGCCAGAAAGTGAGCGGACTTCGTCAACCGATCCACAATAACCCATATGGCATCATGCTTCCGACTAGTCTTGGGCAAACCCATCAGAAAATCCATCGTGATCTTTTCCCACTTCCATTCCGGAATAGACAAAGGCTTAATCTTTCCTGAAGGTGCTTGGTGCTCAGCCTTCACTTGTTGACACACTAAGCATCTACTAACATACTCTGTAACACCCCACTCCCGCACGACCCGAACCCGACATCGACGGTGATATCCAGGTTCGTGCCCCGCGAGGGTGGCGTGCTACATCACTCAGTATAAAACATTCATTAATGCGACATAAACAGTAAGAAACTTGAGCCCATGTTCACAATTAATCATTTTCAGTTATTACAGTCATCCAATAATAATTTTACAATCAGTTAATGTAAAACAATAGAACCACAATGGCTCATTATAAATACAAAGCATTATTGCACAATGATTGCGGAATACTATTTGATAAGACACTAATGCAGACACGAATTGATCCCGACCTCTATCCTTCACTTGCCTACAGTAGACATACTCCCGTGTCAAACGGGGTATTCTTCAAGACCTGAAAAATAGATGCAAATTTTGGGTGAGTTTTACGAACTCAGTGAGTGACCATCATCAATGGTTCACCCAATCACATAACATATAACACATACTTTCATTTCCATTAAGTCACATTTCATATTCCCTATCACACCTCACATTCACATACAGTTTCATATTTTCATTATGTCGATACAATGTCATATTCAATATAATCAAATCGATCATTCAATCAAATTTATCATTCCCATTAAACACAATGTCACATTCCCATTCAATACAGTGTTGCTGTCACATTCAATACAATTAATTCAACCATTCCCATTCTGTACAATCAAATCAATCATGTTATGCATATGTGCATGAGACCCACTTTCCATTTAATTACTTTGTTGTGACCGAGTGTCTAAACTGTCCCGTACCCATGGATATCGGGCTCATTGAAACTGTCCCATATAGGGCTCATTGTAAACTGTCCCATAAAGGGCTCATTGTCGTTGAGCCTGAGGCTCTGAATCAGTATCTGAGCACGAAGCTCTTTTCACTCATTGTTGACTACTCTGGTCACAACTCCCATTATCTTTCATGTATTCATGCAGTGGAATGTCTTATGCATATTTGCATGCGCTCAGTCAATCATAATTACTATCATCGGACCGTAGTCCGGCATTCGACATCTAATTAAGAAGTCACATTTCATTTATGTGCAATTATGCATGCAAGACATTTTAACAATCTCAATATATACACTTAGGTCATCCCATTCACATTCAAGGAGCACTTCAATAACGCAATTCCCAATACATAATCAATCACCGACCTCCCGTCCTAACCCATATTTAATCACAATCAATAAAATAAATCAATACACATTCAACATATAACAAAAGCAAATAACCAATAAATAAGATCATCTAGGTCTACTCACAGTACGCTCCAGATTTGCATTGGTTTCTAATTTCTGAGAACGCCTGATTGCGGACATTTACCTTGCACTACCAATTTATGCCATATGCACACATTAATCACTTTGCATAAGAATTCCCATTTATGCACAAATATAGAATAAGGACAATGCATGTTCATGATATTCCCGGTCCTAATCCTATTTTTTTATCAGAAAAATCCATTTCAAAATAAGAAATCCAATGGCGCTGACGGCGCTCAATTTGGACCTCTATAAGTCCCCAATTAAATAAAACAGTGAGTAAAGGCTCCGTTACCCGGGCCCACGTCAATTTTCCGTCCACAAATCCCCAATTTCTCAAAAAATGAAATTAAATAATCAATGAATCCGATGCCTCAAGAATCAGGTCAATCGGACGTCGGACGGAAAAGTTATTCACGAAAGAAACCAAGATTCAAATAAAACAATTAATATATCTATATCTATAAGCCCTTATTTCCTCTCTTTTTTTTCCTGTTTTCCAACCGAATTTCAATCCTTTATAACTTTTTGTACACAATTAATAAAATTGCAAACCATACCTTGTTGGAAAGATAATGAAACCCTCTACAAGTTTCATTTATACCATTCAAATTAATTCCACCCCTAAGGGTGTCAAAAATCCCATGAAAACTACTGCTCACTCAAAGTCACTCAACACAGTACAGTATCTTGTAAATTCAGTAACTTTCATTCTCTTCAGTCAACAATTACACAATAAATATGCTCATTAAGATCACAATGTTATCTAAAACTTTCATGAACAACCAAAATCCCAATTCATTTAATAACTAGGTCAAATAATTCACCGAAGAATCTGTCTACTAAACTGCCCCAATCTGAGCAGTAAATTTCAAACCAGTATATCTCCTAGCAAAAATGTGAAAAAAAATCGATAATTTATATCCCTGAAAAGATAAGATCTCAAACTTCAATTTTCATGAGAACCCAAATTCCAATTCAACCTCTAACAATTTCAAATCTGCCAAACAATGTACTGATCAGGGCAGCAGTGAGAAACCTAATGTAGGTTCAAATTTTGAAAATTCATTACTCCCACAGAGGATCTCCAAAAATTACATGCTATATACAATTTTCAAGATAATTTCTTCCTCTACAAATCTTCAGAAGATCACTCAAGCCAATTCAATTCACAGAAATTGCTAAAATTGCTTCTAATCAGAATGTGCACCAAATCCACTCTTAGTCTAGGTTTCACCAAATTGCTCAAAATCAGTCAATGGTTAACAGTGAATATCTCCCAATATACATATCGAAAAATTGCAAAATCCAAGGGAATGGAAAGATAACTTAATAAGCTTCAACTTTCATTTAGACCCTTTTCCCTAACTCCATCTCAATTAATTTAGAAAAATCATCAAAACTAGTAGATCATTGGTTCGGTTACTGTTCACAGTAACCTTAACAGTAATTTTGCCATGCCAAATTTAAACCTCTTAAGGATAAAATTAGACAACACCTATTTCACTCAAAATTGAAGCCAACAAGCCAAAGATTCATTTGGCACAAACCTCACCTCATTTGCATATCTAAAAAATTAATTATGATCAAAACAGTAAACCATGTACAAATGACAATTTTCCAGCTTTGATGTTCAATTCAATTCCTTTTATTCCCATGTCCATTCTACTTCAATTAGCACTCAATTTAACTCATTCATTCACCCTAACCTTCATCAAACACTTCACTTCAATATCAATACCTAAAATTGCAGCATCATACTCACTCATTTTCCTTTTACTATTATCATCTAATATGACTAACTTCACTTAAAAAGACATAATGCATGCTACCTCATCCATACATACACAACCCTAACCTTATACCCAATAACTCAACCATAGGTTTCAAGACCTTCATGCATCATACATCATCATTTAGAATGAACAATAACTTCCAATGCATGCATTAAAACAACCAATTGATTCATTAAAACATAATGAAAGCTTAAAACCAAACTTACCAAATCAAGCTTTTAAGCCCTTCAATTCTTCAACTACCTCACCAATTTCCTAATTTCCCTCACTTACATGGCAATCACCCTATCAAAGGAGGTAGGGAAGAGTAGCACTTTAGTTAAACGATGGAGAAGAAGAAGCTTGGATAATGAAGAGCTTGAGAGATGATGAAGGTCGATGATGAGAGAAGAGATGAAAAACCTCCTTTTTCAAAACCCTTTCTTCCTCTTATATATCACGATCATCACTCTTCTTCTTTCTTTAAAATGCCATTTTTCTTTAACCATTAAAGACACAATAAATGCAAAGTGGAATGCTTTCCACGTATGGCCAATATATATATATATATATATAAGTCAAGTAAGCATTAAATGCTTAGGTAAGAAAAGTCAAACTTAAGCAATGGTCTTTGAAGTTTCAATCCATTTTTGTTGTTTTTAAACATCCAATTCCGGTCCCAATAAGAACAAATTCAATAATCCCAATTGACAATAATTTAATTTATTTTATTTTTTTGCTACTGAAAATCAACCGGTTCGCCACTTGGCGATTTTTTTTCGGTCCGAGAATTTTCTCCGGAAAATTTTAGAAAAATTCCTAAAAATCTCTTTAAATATACAACACTCGATGGCGCACTCAGAATAATTTTCCCCACACAATAACCACGTTAATCACAATAAAATACCGTTTAGGCCCAAATATCGGGAATATCATGTATGCATGTACAGTTATTTCATGTGCACTATTTTTGCTGATCACCAGTACCAATATGCATAACCATGTCAAAGTAGTCCTAATCACTCTTACCCCTAGCCAATTTACTATTTTATCCTTCCTGTCGGGGGTGGGATGTTACAATTCCCCCCTCCTTATAAAAATTTCGTCCTCGAAATTCTCAGTTAACGGTTCACTATGACAGTTATCAATTGACTCTACATGTTCCATACACTTTTCCACTAAATGATTCATTTTTCGAAAAGTCACAGTAACCACACTCAATCAGTTGTTCAGTCACTTATTTGGCTAACTCATTATCACTCGTCACCGTAGACGGACTCAATAAGGCTGTCAGTCGGCGATCTTACTACCTTACTATCTCACTTTCCATTTTCAGAGTAGCCATTACCTTTAGTTCCAATCCTATGACTCAATTCATTATTTCCGAATCTATTCACTTATCATATTTTATCAATTCAATACCTTTTTCTCCAATACCATGCAGTCTAATTCGTATTCCATTGAGTACAGATACTTACCATAACCTCCTTTATCTCATCAAGGACGATTCACATTCCTTTGGTACCAATACAATGACATTTAGCTCCAATTCACTATAACCAGTGATAATTTACCTAATGCAGTCATGCTTTATAATCCATTGACTCTTAGTTCAAATTCTTAGACAATTCACTGTTCTATAGTATTCACGCACGCAATTCGGATTACTCTATTTCATTTGTCCTATCCAGTTCCACCTCCACTAACCCATTCAGCTTTCCTGAGTTCCTTTGTTTCACCTATCACAGTCTCAAAGCCATTATGGTCTTTGACTCCGTTAAACAATCGCAAGCGAGTGTAGCGAAGGTATTCCTACAAAGAATCGTAACTCTATATCACGATCATAATCCTGTGAAACCCAAACCACTTAAGCACTTTTCCTGTTGAACATTCAAACCTATAAACACTTGAATCTAATCACTTCGTTCTATACCCTTAGTTATTACATTTCACTTTTCGTATATACTTACTAGAATGTCTAGCTTCGACTTTTCACTTACTTGTTATATCACCTTTTGGTGGTACACATACTTCTTCTTTGAGTCTTTCAATATTGTTTTTCCGATTTCACTCGCATATTCAGACTCATCATAGGACTCACTACTTTAATTCATGCACTCTTAACCTTTCTTACCTCTATCCAGTATCACTAGTTCTACAACCTCAAGCTTCCAGAAACACTTCTCAATTACCCATAATCTACTTGACATTTTTTTTTTGAAAATCCCAATATCTGTAATTGGTCTATTGATTGCAGCCTTATCCGTTCACTATTTGAGCTTAGTAGTCAGAATTGTCTGTTTATTTCAGTAGTCATTTATGCCCGTCTTTTTCCTCGAATAAGCACAGTGTATCCTTATAGGAATCTAAAGTCTCCAAGGCTTTAAACAATTTCGATCATAACACCAATACCATTTATCAAAAGTCAATTCAATTTATCTAATACTATTTGAACATAATGTCTCAGTTAATCTCACACTTCCCCCTCTCCAAGGGTATGCTCATCATCAGTATCAAATTCCTCCATTATTCTTTTACTTTTCACTGTTAAACACTTTCAAACGCATTCCGTTGATAATCATAGTCACTACCATTTGCTTACTTCGCATCATTCCCTCTTGAACTTTTCCATACATCACCAAACATCATTCAATTCATTCAGTCCACAATTAGTGTATTTACAATCCCTTTATGAAGATAACACTACATCACGTCATTGTCAGTTTTCCTTTAGAACTTCTTGTCTCTATTCATTTTCTCCTTTCAATTGATTTCCTGTCATTCACATCGATGTATGCCAATACCTAGTCATCCATACTTGGACTTCCATCAATTCCACTTCATTTGTGTATTCCACTTCACAGTTCGGGACTATTTTATTCTTAATTTCAAATCTAGATTTCCCAACAGTTTTGCATCACATATGGAGCTCTATTCACTTCACATTGCAATAGGATCACCTTAAATTAAAATTCCACTCATGTTGTCGGATACTTTACATTTCCGTACACACAGTGCAGATAACCTCAACTTCACTTTTGATTTCGTCCATACTTCTTTTCGTTTGACCATTAGTCTTGCTACCATCTTTATACTGTTCAAGAAAGTCTCATCAGCCAATTAGTGTCCCTAATTGCTTGTCAATCATTCTTAACTCTACGCACTATCTCAGTCACAACAATTTTATGCCATAATTTAAAGATCAGAACATTCCTTGCACTAAGGTTCCGTGTGGCAGTCACCTAAACACTTTCTTTAACACTTATTCAGTAATCTACACCTCAGTAGAACTTTTTTCCATTTTATCCGGAAACCAATTAGTAACCTATACAATTCAGACTTCCATAAAATCCTTTCCGTTTATGCTAATCCTCAAATAGAGGCCTGATGCCAGAACATATATTTTTTTTCATTTCCGTAGTTTCCTTCCCATATCATTCATGTATCAGCTTGATCTTTTTAAGGTCATATCCACTTGGCTTATACAATGTCATCTCATTATTACTACGTATCTCTTTAGTATCCTCAAACAATCTATAATAGGGTATTCACAGTCCCCAAAACATGACAACATCGTTGATGCAACTCCATTGTATCTCTATCTATTTACCCATCCATTTACCATTTCTGTGTCCATATACATCTTTTCAACCAATTCAGAATTTTCCGATACACAATCAGTAGAAAAGTGTCACCGTCTTTTTCCCTTACAATCTTATTTTACTGATTTCCAAACTCTTAGCACAATATTCGCATACCCATTTCAGTCTCAAGCTTATGTGCTCATAATCATAATCGTTTCACGAGTTCATTTCAGTTTATCTATACACTTTTATCTCACCATTTCTACTTACCCTACTAGGCACTAGGCACCTTACTCGTTCAGTTCTTTCAGTTATTTCAGTTCTAGGTAGACCGTTACGGCACACTATTGATCTTATCACAATCTCGCTATCATGATCCATCTATGATATCTACTGATATCTCACACAAATGCAGTGAATCAATATCTACCTGATCGGACCATCTACGTTTTACTCAGTTCCAATGTTTCCCATTTCATCGTATATACAATCAGAGCTCTAATTACTTCGTCATCCCCGGACTTTTAATCTCACTTCGGTCTACTATATGCGTCTCATATCTCCAGTGGACTTCTTCCAGTTCTAGACATATTCGCTTCCTATCGCCGTAATCTTGCCATTTTAATCGGGAAGTACTTACGATATCACTTCTTTCCTAAATCGCCTAAGCCAACGTAGTCATTCTAACCACAAGACATTATAATTCTCATTATTTATGTTTCCTTTTTCCCATTCCTCATTGCCCATACACCTTTATGGGCTCACATTATATCTGATCTCACTTTTCTCTCACTTAGTCACTTAACACATATGCACACGTAGGATTTATCCTCGTGCGACTCGAGCAAGGATCGCTTACCACGATGCTGCAACGACACGACTCAAATGCATGCAACTTGACCTATGTTTCAGACTGTGCCCAGATACATTCGTATTGCTGGGCTCTGAGACCACCTAAATGTAACACCCCACTCCCGCACGACCCGAACCCGACATTGACGGTGATATCCAGGTTCGTGCCCCGCGAGGGTGGCGTGCTACATCACTCAGTATAAAACATTCATTAACGCGACATAAACAGTAAGAAACTTGAGCCCATGTTCACAATTAATCATTTTCAGTTATTACAGTCATCCAATAATAATTTTACAATCAGTTAATGTAAAACAATAGAACCACAATGGCTCATTATAAATACAAAGCATTATTGCACAATGATTGCGGAATACTATTTGATAAGACACTAATGCAGACACGAACTGATCCCGACCTCTATCCTTCACTTGCCTATAGTAGACATACTCCCGTGTCAAACGGGGTATTCTTCAAGACCTGAAAAATAGATGCAAATTTTGGGTGAGTTTTACGAACTCAGTGAGTGACCATCATCAATGGTTCACCCAATCACATAACATATAACACATACTTTCATTTCCATTAAGTCACATTTCATATTCCCTATCACACCTCACATTCACATACAGTTTCATATTTTCATTATGTCGATACAATGTCATATTCAATATAATCAAATCGATCATTCAATCAAATTTATCATTCCCATTCAACACAATGTCACATTCCCATTCAATACAGTGTTGCAGTCCCATTCAATACAATTAATTCAACCATTCCCATTCCGTACAATCAAATCAATCATGTTATGCATATGTGCATGAGACCCACTTTCCATTTAATTACTTTGTTGTGACCGAGTGTCTAAACTGTCCCGTACCCATGGATATCGGGCTCATTGAAACTGTCCCATATAGGGTTCATTGTAAACTGTCCCATAAAGGACTCATTGTCGTTGAGCCTGAGGCTCTGAATCAGTATCTGAGCACGAAGCTCTTTTCACTCATTGTTGACTACTCTGGTCACAACTCCCATTATCTTTCATGTATTCATGCAGTGGAATGTCTTATGCATATTTGCATGCGCCGACCAATCATAATTACTATCATCGGACCGTAGTCCCAAGCATTCGACATCTAATTAAGAAGTCACATTTCATTTATGTGCAATTATGCATGCAAGACATTTTAACAATCTCAATATATACACTTAGGTCATCCCATTCACATTCAAGGAGCACTTTAATAACGCAATTCCCAATACATAATCAATCACCGGACCTCCTGTCCGGAACCCATATTTAATCACAATCAATAAAATAAATCAATACACATTCAACATATAACAAAAGCAAATAACCAATAAATAAGACAATCTAGGTCTACTCACAGTACGCTCCAGATTTGCATTGGTTTCCAATTTCTGAGAACGCCTGATTGCGGACATTTACCCTGCACTACCAATTTATGCCATATGCACACATTAATCACTTTGCATAAGAATTCCCATTTATGCACAAATATAGAATAAGGACAATGCATGTTCATGATATTCCCGGTCCTAATCCTATTTTTTTATCAGAAAAATCCATTTCAAAATAAGAAATCCAATGGCGCTGACGGCGCTCAATTTGGACCTCTATAGGTCCCCAATTAAATAAAACAGTGAGTAAAGGCTCCGTTACCCGGGCCCACGTCAATTTTCCGTCCACAAATCTCCAATTTCTCAAAAAATGAAATTAAATAATCAATAAATCCGATGCCTCAAGAATCAGGTCAATCGGACATCGGACGGAAAAGTTATTCACGAAAGAAACCAAGATTCAAATAAAACAATTAATATATCTATATCTATAAGCCCTTATTTCCTCTCTCTTTTTTCCTGTTTTCCAACCGAATTTCAATCGTCTATAACTTTTTGTACACAATTAAGAAAATTGTAAACCATACCTTGTTGGAAAGATAATGAAACCCTTTACAAGTTTCATTTAGACCATTCAAATTAATTCCACCCCTAAGGGTGTCAAAAATCCCATGAAAACTACTGCTCACTCAAAGTCACTCAACACAGTACAGTATCTTGTAAATTCAGTAACTTTCATTTTCTTCAGTCAAAAATTACACAATAAATATGCTCATCAAGATCACAATGTTATATAAAACTTTCATGAACAACCAAAATCCCAATTCATTTACTAACTAGGTCAAATAATTCACCGAAGAATCTGTCTACTAAACTGCCCCAATCTGAGCAGTAAATTGCCAACCAGTATATCTCCTAGAACAAATGTCAAACAAATCACTAATTTATATCCCTGAAAAGATAAGATCTCAAACTTCAATTTTAATGAAGAACCCAAATTCCAATTCAACCTCTAACAATTTCAAATCTGCCAAACAATGTACTGATCAGGGCAGCAGTGAGAAACCTAATGTAGGTTCAAATTTTAAAAATTCATTACTCCCACAGAGGATCTCCAAACATTACATTATATATACCATTTTCAAGATAATTTCTTCCTCTACAAATCTTCAGAAGATTACTTAAGCCAATTCAATTCACAGAAATTGCTAAAATTGTTTCTAATCAGAATGTGCACCAAATCCACTCTTAGTCTAGGTTTCACCAAATTGCTCAAAATCAGTCAATGGTTAACAGTGAATATCTCCCAATATACATATCGAAAAATTGCAAAATCAGAGGGAATGGAAAGATAACTTAATAAGCTTCAACTTTCATTTAGACCCTTTTCCCTAACTCCATCTCAATTAATTTAGAAAAATCATCAAAACTAGTAGATCATTGGTTCGGTTACTGTTCACAGTAACCTTAACAGTAATTTTCCATGCCAAATTTCAACCTCTTAAGGATAAAATTAGACAACACCTATTTCACACAAAATTGAAGCCAAGAAGCCAAAGTTTCATTTGGTACAAACCTCACCTCATTTAGATATCTACAAAATTAATTATGATCAAAACAGTAAACCATGTACAAATGACAATTTTCCAGCTTTGATGTTCAATTCAATTCCTTTTATTCCCATGTCCATTCTACTTCAATTAGCACTCAATTTAACTCATTCATTCACCCTAACCTTCATCAAACACTTCACTTCAATATCAATACCTAAAATTGCAGCATCATACTCACTCATTTTCCTTTTACTATTATCATCCAATATGACTAACTTCACTTAAAAAGACATAATGCATGCTACCCTCATCCATACATACACAACCCTAACCTTATACCCAATAACTCAACCATAGGTTTCAAGACCTTCATGCATCATACATCATCATTTAGAATGAACAATAACTTCCAATGCATGCATTAAAAACAACCAATTGATTCATTAAAACATAATGAAAGCTTAAAACCAAACTTACCAAATCAAGCTTTTAAGCCCTTCAATTCTTCAACTACCTCACCAATTTCCTAATTTCCCCTCACTTACATGGTAATCACCCTATCAAAGGAGGTAGGAGAAGAGTAGCACTTTAGTTAAACGATGGAGAAGAAGAAGCTTGGATAATGAAGAGCTTGAGAGATGATGAAGGTCGATGATGAGAGAAGAGATGAAAAACCTCCTTTTTCAAAACCCTTTCTCCCTCTTATATATCACGATCATCACTCTTCTTCTTTCTTTAAAATGCCATTTGTCTTTAACCATTAAAGACACAATAAATGCAAAGTGGAATGCTTTCCACGTATTGCCAATATATATATATATATATAAGTCAAGTAAGCATTAAATGCTTAGGTAAGAAAAGTCAAACTTAAGCAATGGTCTTTGAAGTTTCAATCCATTTTTGTTGTTTTTAAACATCCAATTTCGGTCCCAATAAGAACAAATTCAATAATCCCAATTGACAATAATTTATTTTATTTTATTTTTTTGCTACTGAAAATCAACCGGTTCGCCACTTGGCGATTTTTTTTTTCGGTCTGGGAATTTTCTCTGGAAAATTTCAGAAAAATTCCTAAAAATCTCTTAAAATATACAACACTCGATGGCGCACTCAGAATAATTTTCCCCACACAATAACCACGTTAATCACAATAAAATACCGTTTAGGCCCAAATATCGGGAATATCATGTATGCATGTACAGTTATTTCATGTGCACTATTTTTGCTGATCACCAGTACCAATATGCATAACCATGTCAAAGCAGTCCTAATCACTCTTACCCCTAGCCAATTTACTATTTTACCCTTCCTGTCGGGGGTGGGATGTTACATACTCTGCAGCATCCCTCTTCATGCCCTTCCACCAAAAATGCTCTCTCAAATCCCTATACATCCTGGTGCTACCTGGGTGCATGGCATAAGGCGCATTGTTTGCCTCATCCAAAACTTCATCCTTTACCTCCTTGACATCTGGGATACAAAGCCTATTTCCCATTTTTATAAGTCCATCATCCCTCACTACTACTTCAGAAATCTTACTATTCTGAATTTCCTCTCGGAGCTTGCTCAAATATGCATCTTGTGCCTGCAACTCCCTAACATTCTCCTTGAGTATTTGTCTCACTCGGAAGTTAGCTAGAAGGCAATTTGGTTTCAAGCTTATCTTAAACTTGGCCATCTCTTCCAATAAAGGCAGATAAACTGTCCGAACATGGGCAATTGAAGACTTCCTACTCAAAGCATCCGCCACTATATTTGCCTTGCCTGGATGATACTCAATCAGCAAGTCATAATCCTTAAGCAACTCAATCCACCTTCTCTGTCTCAAATTCAATTCTTTCTGGCTTAGCAAGTACTTGAGACTTTTATGATCGGTAAAGATTCTTGTCTAAACTCTATATAGATAATGCCTCCAAATTTTCAAGCCGAAGATCACTGCTGCTAATTCCAAATCATGTGTCGGATAATTCAACTCATATGGCTTCAGTTGCCTTGAAGCATAAGCTATCAACCTGTCTCCCTGCATTAATACACAACCAAGACCCTTCCTCGAAGCATCACTATACACGGTATAACCCTCATCTCCGTAAGCGAATCAATCGGAGCACTTGTCAATCGTGGCAGCTCCTCAAAGCTCTTCTGGCATTCACCACTCCAGATAAACTTCTGATTCTTTCTTAATAACTGAGTCATCGGAGTAGCTATCATGGAGAATCCTTCCACAAACCTCCTGTAGTAACCTGCCAAACCCAGAAAACTCCTCACCTCTGCTATGTTCTTCGGTGCTTCCCAATTCACCACAGCTTCTATCTTCTTTAGATCCATATGCACTCCTTGTTCTGAGATTACATATCCAAGAAATGCAACTTCCCTCAGCCAAAATTCGCATTTATCAAATTTGGCAAACAACTCGTTTTTCCTCAGTGTCTCCAAAGCAATCATCAAATGCTCTTCATGCTCCTTATCACTCTTGGAATAAACCAATCATCAATAAAGACAATGATAAATTGGTCCAAGAAAGGCTTAAAGACTCGATTCATCAAATCCATAAAGGCTGCAGGGGCATTTGTCAATCCAAAGGGCATAACTAAAAACTCAAAATGCCAATACCGTGTTTTGAAAGCAGTCTTTGGCACATGAGACTCCTTTATCCTCAACTGGTGGTAACCCGATCTCAAGTCTATCTTGGATAAGACTTTTTCCCCTTGCAATTAATCAAACATATCATCTATACGTGGGAGCGGATATCTGTTCTTAACAGTGACCTGATTAAGCTTCCTGTAATACACACACATCCTCAACGATCCATCTTTCTTCTTCACAAAAAGGACCGGAGCTCCCCAAGGTGAAGAGCTCGGCCTTATGTACCCTTTCTCCATCAACTCCTCCAATTTCTCCTTCAATTCCACCGGAGCCATTCGGTAAGGCAGAATTAAGATCGGTGCCGTACCTGAAAGAAGCTCAATAGGAAACTCAATTTCCCTAGGTGGCGGTAGTCCTGGTAATTCCTCGAGAAAGATATCATAGAATTCCATGACTACTAGAATATCCTCTAACTTCCCTCTATCTGCCCTTGCGTCTACCACATAGGCCAAAAATGCCTCACATCCCTTCCTCAACATCTTCTTTACTGTTAGAGCTGAAACAATTCTGGGAGGGCTTACTTTTCTATCTCCTGAAAATACCACTCTTCTGTCGTTATCCAATTCAAATTTCAATGTCTTCTATTTACAATCCAGACGGGCTTTGTATTTCTCTAACATGTCCATACCTAAAATCACATCCAATCCTCCCATCTTCAACGACATTAAATCCACCACTAGAAGTTCCCCATCAATACATATCTCACACTCTCTATACACTTGACTGATAATAATATATTGGCCAGTTGGAGTACTCACTATCAGCGGAATATCCAATGGGCTCAAATTTCTACCACACACAGTTTTACTCAATGAAACAAACGAATGAGTAGAACCCGGATCAATCAAAGCAATCACATCATCAACAAATAATTTAACTATACCAGTAACAACATCTGGGGTGGTCTCTGCATCCTCCCGTGTCATTGCAAACACCCTAGCTGGTGCCTACCCCCTTGGTCTCCCTGGAATGCTCACCTTCTTAGCTGCATCAGAACTGCCCACTTCTGTTGTAGTCTTGTGTCCCACAGTTTCAGATCTCTTGGAAGCTTGCATCTGGCTTCTCTTTTGTCTTACAGGATGAGGGCACTCTCTAGCCATATGCCCCTTTTCCCCACAGTTGAAGCAAGCTCCTGTCAATCTATAGCATTCTCCTCTATGGAGTCTCCCGCAGTGATCACATCTAGGAATAGGTGGCCTATCCCCATCTCCCCTTCTATTGTTGCCCACCGTTGAGGTTTGGTGAGAAACAGTAGAAGTCTTCATAGGTCTAAGTCGGCTCGCACCACTGCTCCTCTCCTCAGATTGCACAGGGAAGGTTCTGGCACTCCTCTCAGGTATAGAAGTACCGCCTCCCCTCTTGGACTTCTCTCTTCTTTTTCTTTTCCTGTTAATTGCACTCTTGATGTTCTCAACCCTCAACGTTGCTTCAACCAACTGTTGAAAGTCACCAAAGTTCAGCACTACTACTTTCTCTCTGATGGCTAGGTGTAGACCCGACTCAAACCGGCGACATTTAGCAGCCTCACTCAACATCATCTCTGAAGCATATCTCGACAACTGAGTGAACCGACGCTCGTATTCACTAACCGTCATCTCCCTCTGGGTGAGACTGAAGAATTCCCTCTGCTTCTGCTGAATATACACCTCAGACAGATATTTCTTCCTATAAGCAGCAAGGAAGTCCTTCCATGTCAACCCTATCGGTTTCAGCTGACTCCCCGGTATACTCTCCCACCAATGCAAGGCATCCCCCTGAAGCAGACTTGCAGCATAAACAACCCTCTCATCATCCTCACACTCCATCTGATCCAATACTATCTCGGTCTTTCTCAACCAGGTCTCAGCTTCCTTAGGATTAGTGGTCCCGTAGAAGTCCTGATGAAGAACCATGGCCATGTGAAAGACAAGAAGAGAAGCATCCATGGCGAATCAACCTAAGACGTGACTTGCATGGACATGAGCTTGCAAAAGGAGGCTTAGGAGCTGAAATTGGATCAGATTTGAAGTCTAAATATTCAAGGCAAGGGGATGAACGAAATTCCCATATCAAAGGCCCAACATTCAAGTCTAATGTTCCTAAAGATCCATTACAAGATGTTGGAGGCCCAATGACAAGAGCTAGGGCCAAAGAAATGAAGCAAGCATTGAATTGTTTAATCCAAGACCTTCAAGAGATAGAGCCCATATTGTTGAGTCAGATTTCATCTCATAAAGGTCCAAGAGGCATTGTCTTACTCCTTGAAGCCCAACATAAAGTGTCCAAAGGCCCACATGGAGTCCAATTGGGAGAACTCACTTAAAGTACCATGTGACAAGCATGTGCCACTTAAAAATAAGGATATGGACGTGATCCCTATGGTCCAACATGTTGAGATCACATTTTATTTAGTTTCCTTTTTTGTTTCCTCTAAATAAGGTGATCTAGTCAACACCTTTATAAGTTTATTTTGTTTCTTTTTAGGGATTGATTTGTTTCCTTTTATTTAGTATCTTCTTTAGGACATTAAGTTAGGAAGTTTTCCTATAAATAGGCACCCTCATGTACTTTGAAAGGGTCTTTGATTCGAAATAATATTGAGAGCTTTCTTGCTTTCTTTGTATTCTTTGAGAATACTTGACTTATCAAAAGAGTGGTTTTCCTTTGTGGCGTCCTAAGGTTAGAGTTCTAAGAGACAAGTTCTCTTAGGGTTCTTTCCATTGACCAACATTCTTGCTAGAGTTCTAAGAGACAAGTTCTCTTAGGGTTCTTTTCATCGATCAACATTCTTCTCACCTCCCATTTTCTTAGTGTTCTGTTTCTATCTTTTCAACTTTATTTCTTGTGATTCTGTGTGTTTGCTTGATTCTATCTACTCCCAGGCATAGTTCCATCTTGTTGAAGGTTCTCTAGGACAAGTTCCTATTGGGTCTCCCATCATTTGGTATCAGCGCTTTGGTTGCTAGATTTCAACTAACTATCCTTTGTTGTTTCTTTTTCGTTATTCATTTCATCCATTTTGCATCCACTAGTTCGTGTACCTTTTGCTTGAGTTTTGGCAGAATAATAGGAATTTCTTCAAGTTCAAAATCTCTTCATTATTTTTCGCTTTGGAATCACTCAAATCCAAGCTTTCTAGCTAAGTTACACCAAATCTAAATTGAGAGCATCCACTACGAAAAAAAGTAGAAGTTAAAAAAGAAAAGAAAAAAAGTAGATGTGAAAAAAGAAATTCATCAAAAAGAGAAAAAAGAAAAAATCGACAAAAAGAGAGAGAGAAAAAAACAATCAGAGTGTGTGATGCAAGTTTTAGAGAAGTGGAGTCCAAGTTTGCTACTTTCCTAATTGCAAGTACTTTCCTATCTTGTATTGCTTGGAACTTGCTATATTACTTTCCTATTTGCTTCACTTTCCTATCTTGTATTGCTTGGAACTTGCTTGCTTTCCTATTTGCTTCACTTCCTTATTTCGATTACTTTCCTATTTTGCTTTTCGCTTCCTATTTCATTTCTTGCCTTATTAATCTTTCTTTAGCTTCAAGTTTGACTTTCCAAGGTAATCACTTCCTTAATTCATTCCTTATACTATTTTTTTTCACACTCTATTTCCCGTTTTGGATTCTTTGAGAATTTTATCTTGCGATTCTAATCTTAGTTGTCACTTGGTTTGATTGCTTCTATTTGATTGTGTCTTGTTTCGAATAAGAATACTATAAAAAAAGCAAGTCGAGTGGTAAAAGGCAAGAGTGTTTACATTATAGAAAAAGCCACTTTTGTGTGAAACACGAGTTGTTTGACATCCGTTGAGTGTATACACGTGAGGGAGAGTTGTAAGGTCCATATTGTTTTTGTTGTTCGCTAACATTTTACAATTCATAAATATGTCTCAAGAAAATGAATTAGCTGAGCAAGATCTTAAAGTCTTTATGAAGGCTGTGCAAGACCAATTCCAGAGGTTGAATGCTAGGTTGGATGACATCCAATCCACGTCAAACTCCAAAGGTCCTAGAAGAGTGTTCTATGGAGAAGATGAAGATGTGCAATCCGATGATGAAGGCCCCAACATTAGGAGAGGTAGACAAGCTTCTTCTCGTAATGAACTCGATAACATAAAACTGAAAATCCCTTCCTTTCAAGGGAAAAATGATCCTGAATTATATTTAGAGTGGGAGAGGAAAATTGAACATGTATTTGAGTGTCATACATATAGTGAAGAGAAAAAGATAAAACTTGCTGCCGTTGAATTGTGTGACTAAGCTAGTATTTGGTGGGATCAATTGCAAATAAATAGAAGGCGGAATCTTGAAAGACCAATCCGCACATGGCAAGAAATGAAAGCTATCATGAGAAAGCGCTTTGTTCCAAGTCATTACTATCGAGACTTGTTCAAGCGACTACAAAGATTGAGGCAAGGATCTATGAGTGTTGAAGAGTACCACCAAGAGATGGAGATCATCATGATTAGGGCCAATGTTGAGGAAGACATGGAAGCTACCATGAGAAGATTTCTTGATGGTTTCATACCAAATTACTTCCATTGTAGAACTGCAAAATTTTCTTGACATGGATGAGTTGTTACATAAGGCCATTATGGTAGAAAAGCAAATAAAGATCCAAAATGGTGCTGGATCGAGTTTTTGGAAGAAAACCTTGAAGGAGTCCAAAACTTTATTCAAATCCAAGGGAGACATCAAGCCAAAAGAGGAAAGTAAGCCTAAATTCTCTACTCCAAATCCCAAGGGTAAAAATGACTCTAAACCCTCTTCTTCTTCTAATCCTTCTTATAAAGTTAAGTGCTTTAAATGTCAAGGTTTTGGTCATATTGCTTCTCAATGCCCTAACAAAAGAACTATGATTTTACTTGAGAATGGTGATGTTGCTAGTGAAAGTAGTGACAGTGATGACTATGATGATGTGGCTCCATTGACGGATGCTTCCGATGTTGATTGTGATGCTGAGGTTGGTGAAGCCCTTGTGGCTAGGCGTGCTCTTAATATCCAACCAAAAGAAGATCTTGATGAAGAGCAACGTGAGCACATCTTTCATACAAGGTGTCTCATTAATGGTAAAGTTTGTAGCATGATCATAGATGGTGGAAGTTGTACCAATGTTGCTAGTACTTTACTCGTTGACAAGCTTAATTTGCCTATTTTGAAACATCCTAGACCATATAAATTGCAATGGCTAAATGATTGTGGTGAGGTGAAAGTCACCAAACAAGTGATGGTTGCATTTTCTGTTAGTAAGTATCATGATGAGATTTTATGTGATGTTGCACCAATGTATGTTGGACATGTTTTGCTTGGTAGGCCATGGCAATTTGATAGAAAAGTTAGGCATAATGGATATAAAAATTGTTATTCTTTTCCTTTCCATGGTAAAAATATGGTGCTGAAACCTCTTAGGCCCATTCAAGCTTATGAGGATCAAGTGAGGATTGAGAAAGAATGCAAATTGAAGGCAAAAGAAAAGAAAGAGAGAGACGTCGAAAAGAAAGAAAAAGGGAGAGAAAGTAAAACGAGTGAAAAATATGAAGAAAAGAGAGTGACTTTATTTGCTGGAAAAATTGAGATCAAGAGAGCTTTAAAATGTGAAGAATCTTATATACTTTTATATAAAGATGTTTTCTTAACTATTAATGAGCTTGATCCATCTTTGCCTTCTAGTGTTTTGTCTTTGTTGCAGGACTTCAACGACTTATTTCCGGAGGACATTCCTGATGGATTGCCCTTTGAGAGGCATTGAGCATCAGTATAGACTTCCTTCCGGAGCTTCAATTCGAATAGGCTGCGATAGAGCCAATCCGGAAGAAACTAAGGAGATCCAAAAACAAGTTAAAGAGCTTATGGAAAAGGGCTTTGTGAGAGAAAGCTTGAGCCCGTGTGTTGTGCCAGTTATACTTGTTCCTAAGAAAGATGGCAAATGGAGAATGTGTGTTGACTGTAGAGCCATCAATAAAATCACGGTGAAATATCGTTACCCTATCCCTCGTTTAGATGATATGCTTGATGAGTTGCATGGTGCTTGTATATTTTCTAAAATTGATCTTAGAAGTGGGTATCATCAAATTCGCATGAAAAAGGGTGATGAGTGGAAAACTGCTTTCAAAACTAAGTTTGGGTTGTATGAGTGGTTAGTTATGCCTTTTGGCTTGACTAATGCACCTAGTACTTTCATGAGTTTGATGAATCATGTGTTTCGTCCTTTTATTGGAAAGTATGTGGTCGTCTATTTTGATGATATTCTAGTGTATTCTAGGAGTTTAGACGATCATGTGAAACACTTGCATGATGTGTTTGAACTTTTAAGAGAAAATAAGCTTTTACGCCAATTTAGAAAATGTTCCTTTTGCATGGATACTGTTGTGTTTCTTGGTTTTATTGTAGGTGCTAAAGGACTTCAAGTTGATGAAGAGAAAGTGAAGGCAATTAGAGAATGGCCAACTCCCAAGAATGTGAATGAGGTTCAAGCTTCCATGGCTTGGCTAGCTTCTATCGGAGATTTGTGAAGGATTTCTACTATTGCAGCCCTTTGAATGAATTGGTAAAAAGAATGTGATTTTAAATGGGGTGATTCACAAGAGGTTACTTTTAATACCTTGAAAGAAAAATTGACCAATGCTCCTCTTCTTATTCTTCCGATTTTCTAAAGTTTTGAGGTTGAATGTGATGCTTCGGAATAGGCATTGGTGTTTGTTTTAATGCAAGATTCTAAACCCATTGCTTATTTTAGTGAAAACTAAGTGGTGCTGCTTTGAATTACTCCACTTATGATAAAGAGTTGTATGCTTTAAAAGGTCTTTAGAGACTTGGCAACATTACTTATGGCCAAAAGAATTTATCATTCATTCGATCATGAAAGTTTGAAATTTCTAAAGTCCCAAGGTAAATTGAACAAGAGACATGCTAGGTGGTTGGAATTTATTGAAACTTTTCCTTATGTTATTAAACATAAACAAGGGAAAGAAAACATTGTGGCTGATGCTCTTTCTAGGAGATACTCTTCTTAGCTCTATGCATGCTAGATTACTTGGTTTTGAGATGTTGAAAGGCATGTATGAATCGATTGTGACTTTGCAGAAATTTGGAAATCTTGTGAAAACATGGTAATGATAATTTCTATAGATTTGATGGATTTCTATTAAAAAAGGATAAACTTTGCATACCATCTTGCTCTATGCGTGAATTACTTGTTAGAGAGACACATAAAGGTGGATTGATGGGTCACTTTGGTGTTGAGAAAACTTTAGCTCTTTTGCATGAACATTTTTATTGGCCTAACATGAGAAAGGATGTTGTTTCTATTTGTGTTAAATGTATTACTTGTAGGCATGCAAAATCTAAGGTTCAATCACATGGTTTATATTCTCCATTACCCGTCCCCTCTCATCCTTGGGTTGATATATCTATGGACTTTGTGCTTGGATTGCCTAGATCATCTAGTGGAAAGGATAGTATCTTTGTGGTGGTTGATCGATTTAGCAAGATGGCTCACTTTATTGCTTGTTCTAAAACCAATAATGCTGTTCATGTTGCTGACTTGTTCTTTAAAGAGGTTGTAAGATTGCATGGGCTGCCAAAGACTATCAGAGTGATAGAGATGTGAAATTTCTTAGTCACTTTTGGAGAACTCTATGGAATAAACTTGGCACTAAACTCTTGTTTTCTACTGTTGCACATCCTCAAACGGATGGTCAAACTGAAGTGGTAAATAGAACTTTGACAACATTGTTGCGTGCGATCATCCAAAAGAACTTGAAGAATTGGGAAAAGTGTCTCCCACACATTGAGTTTGCTTATAATCGTGCTCTTCATTCTTCTACTCAATTTTCTCCTTTTGAGATTGCTTATGGGTTTAATCCTTTGACTCCTTTGGAAATTCTTCCATTGCCTTCTAATGAGTTTACTAACTTTGACGGTATGGAAAAAGCTAAATTTGTGCAGGAGTTGCATGCTAAAGTTAGAGCCAACATTGAGAGGAGAAATGAACAATATGCAAAGCAAGCTAATAAAAGCCGAAGGCGTGTCATATTTGAACCTGGTGATTGGGTTTGGGTGCACCTGAGAAAGGAGAGGTTTCCAGAACAAAGGAAATCTAAGCTACAACCAAGAGGAGATGGCCCTTTTCAAGTTTTAGAAAGGATTAATGATAATGCTTATAAAATTGATTTGCCTAGCTCCTATGGTAATGTGAGTGCTACATTCAATGTATCTGATTTATCCCTCTTTGATGTTTCAGATTCGAGGACGAATCTTTTCGAGGAGGGAGGGAATGATGAAGAACTATGGCCATGTGAAAGACAAGAAGAGAAGCATCCATGGCGAATCAGCCTAAGACGTGACTTGCATGGACATGAGCTTGCAAAAGGAGGCTTAGGAGCTGAAATTGGATCAGATTTGAAGTCTAAATATTCAAGGCAAGGGGATGAACGAAATTCCCATATCAAAGGCCCAACATTCAAGTCTAATGTTCCTAAAGATCCATTACAAGATGTTAGAGGCCCAATGACAAGAGCTAGGGCCAAAGAAATGAAGCAAGCATTGAATTGTTTAATCCAAGACCTTCAAGAGATAGAGCCCATATTGTTGAGTCAGATTTCATCTCATAAAGGTCCAAGAGGCATTGTCTTACTCCTTGAAGCCCAACATAAAGTGTCCAAAGGCCCACATGGAGTCCAATTGGGAGAACTCACTTAAAGTACCATGTGACAAGCATGTGCCACTTAAAATAAGGATATGGACGTGATCCCTATGGTCCAACATGTTGAGATCACATTTTATTTAGTTTCCTTTTTGTTTCCTCTAAATAAGGTGATCTAGTCAACACCTTTATAAGTTTATTTTGTTTCTTTTGGGGATTGATTTGTCTCCTTTTATTTAGTATCTTCTTTAGGACATTAAGTTAGGAAGTTTTCCTATAAATAGGCACCCTCTATGTACTTTGAAAGGGTCTTTGATTCGAAATAATATTGAGAGCTTTCTTGCTTTCTTTGTATTCTTTGAGAATACTTGACTTATCAAAGGAGTGGTTTTCCTTTGTGGCGTCCTAAGGTTAGAGTTCTAAGAGACAAGTTCTCTTAGGGTTCTTTCCATTGACCAACATTCTTGCTAGAGTTCTAAGAGACAAGTTCTCTTAGGGTTCTTTTCATCGATCAACATTCTTCTCACCTCCCATTTTCTTTGTGTTCTGTTTCTATCTTTTCAACTTTGTTTCTTGTGATTCCGTGTGTTTGCTTGATTCTATCTACTCCCAGGCATAGTTCCATCTTGTTAAAGGTTCTCTAGGACAAGTTCCTATTGGGTCTCCCATACTTCCTCAACTTGTCAAACCGTCTCCCCTTCTTAGCTGGGGCTGAAGCAGAAAGCTGTGGCATTTGACCCATAGCCTGGACAAATGCTTGAGTAAATGCTTGGAACAGTCTCGGATCTAATGGAGGCACTTGCTCCTGCAGAACTGGCGACTCCTATGTCTACGATGGAATGGGCTCACTACCTAGCCCTACAGAAGCTTCAGCATTTCCTGGGGCTACCGACTCATCAGTACTCTCCTCTCTTGTCAGAGAGTCAGGTGCAACAGATCCTTGCAGAACTCCTCGTGTCCTTCTACTAGGTGGCATCTTACTCCTTCAAATATAAACACTAAGGATTAGCTACATGTCCATCTTAATTCCTACATATATGCATGATATGTATGTCACTTAATGCAATCAATCAATTAACAATGCAGCAAATAATCATATATCAAACAACTCATCCTATTATGCATTCTAAGCCGAGGACACATAACCTAAGCTCTGATACCAAACATGTTGGGCCCGGGTCCCATTTCCTATCCCGAGGTGACCGCTCGGGGTTGGCGAGTAAGAGTCGCGCGAAGGAAGAATCGAAAACATCCAACATATAAAGGAACATCAGCGGGAAGAGGAGGACTCGTCGCGGCAACATAATGCTCGCCACGGCAAGCACCTCGCAGAAATGGTTCGCCACGACGAACTCGCGGGTACACGCTGCGGCGAACGGCCAGCATCATGCCGCGACGAACACCCCAAAAATCAGACCCGTTCCCAACATCTTTTTAATTTCATACAAACACATACCCATTTAAACCAACTAAATTCAAAAACAAGGGAACTTTCTGTCATTACAATTCGAAGGAATTGAACAAGCATTCATAACATAGCACAATACATAACAATGCTTAAATCCAAATACATAAGGATGCTCAATGTTGATATGCTTAGAAAACTAACCAAAAGCACTAACTTAGTACAAAAGCTTCTAACTATCTTGGAGTTTCTGATGCCTTGCAAGGATCAACGATCTTCTCATTCTACACCTGAGGAGTGGGAGGTAATAGGGTGAGCTGCGAAGCTCAGTGGCTTATACATTTATAGCCATTGGCGACGAGCCACACATTCAAGCATATATAAACACAAGTATACAGCAGGTCAACACTTAACAATTATTCCAAATCTTATAGCCATCAAAATGTCATCATAAAAAGATGTCATGTAATTTCTGCATCACAACATAACAATTAATTATGCATTCTTCCTAACAAATCAATGATAAAATGCACAACAAATGGCTCGAGAGTTCCGTGGAACAAAACGGATAAACCAAAATTTATACCGTGAACAAAACGAGTCCGATTTCTCAGGATCTCGTGACCTCAAGCGGGCAGCCAGGAGAAGGCTATACGTCGACGTGCAGGTGACTAACGAAACGTTCCTCTCTCGCCCAAACATAGCACATATCCATTCATTTCATGCTCATATCATTTTATCAAAAGCTTTCATACTTTTCATGATCATCATGCTTCTTCATCTTTCCATTCATACAAAATTCCATAATGTTTTTCAAGGCAATACATAATCATAATCACAATACATTGTCAATAATTTCAATGCCACACACACATGCAAGCAAGCAAGATAATTTGCCCATACACACAACAACTATAAATATATTACCCACCAATATCACTTGAAAATCCAAGCTCAATGTTGTCCTTCCTTTTGCGATTGGATTGGGTCGGCTTGGTTTCCTATAACAAACCAAGTTCCCATTCAAACAACATTCAAAGGAAAATTCATAAAGCTTTGAAAATCAAAAGACTAAAATCTAAACTCGACTTCCATCCAAGCTTTTAGATCTTTAGAGACTGATTCCTAGCTTCCTTTCTTCATAAAACTTGTATCCCTAAGGCTCTAGTTCACAACGAATCAAAAATCACCTCATTTGGACATCTACAGCAAAAGTTATGCCCAAAATACCAAAATACATATGTGTAAAAAGCTAGAGCTCGCCGCGGCGAAGGGCCTGTGAGCACCGTGGCGTGCACGCATGCGTGCGCCGCGGCGTACACACTAGTGTGCACCACGGCCTGCAAACTTGTGTGCGCCGCGGCGTGCAGATGAGCACGTCGCGACGTGCGAGCCTAGAAACTCTCCCGAACTTGATTTTTCCCCCCAATCTTCATCCACAATCCTCCCATTTTGCAAAAACAACACATTTAAACCTTAAATCATGTCTTATACTTCAGTTTTAAACTCATTACAACCTTAAAATCAGTCACAAGTACAACAAGATCATCAACCCAAAGAGATTTAACCATTTTTCCATAACTTTCTTATTAACCGAAACCTACCCATTCTAAGCTACTCTAGGGTTCTATCCAACCCAAACAAGAAGAAAAGAAGCTTATACTTACCAGAAGATGCTTCAATCCCTTCAATTCTTCAAGGATCTAAAAAACCTACTTTTTCTTCTTCTCCCTTAGCTTCAACAACACTCTTCCTCTTCTCTTCTCACTCTTTCTCTTCTAATTTCTTTCCTTAAGCCTAAATGGAAAGAGCAAAGACCAATTTGCCCCCCCATGCCATGCCTTAACCTCTCCAACTTAAGTGATCTTCCCATTTTGCCCTCAAATTCATTTCCACTTACACCACACTATACTCAATTTAATCTAAATTTTCCCTTAATACTTCTAATTTAATCAAACTAAGCAATAAGTCACACAATCAGGACAATTCATACTTAATAAATCAATTAGAAAAAAAATTTTGGGGCCCAACAAACATCCATCCTTTATAAATTATAACTTGTATATCCACACCTTAAATTATCATATTTTATGGTTCAAATTAACATACAATTAGACTTTAGCCATCCTAGAACACACTTCTATAAACCAATATTAATATCAAATAGATTGACAATCTTTCTAAAGTTAAAAGCACAAAATTCCACACCCTTACAATGGATTCACTCAATTCATTCAAAGTGTTTAGGGTGGAAAATATAATAAAACTCTTAAATCAATACAAAAAAGGAATCTTAATCATAAGCTTGCAATAAAAATACATCTCCACTACTAATAAGTAAACTAGAAGCAAAAATTAAAAGGCCTTTAAGCAGGGTGTAATAGGATTTAGGTAAAGGTATGAAATGGACAATTAAATGGTAATAATATAAAGGAAATTTACATAACCAGGACCATACAAAACTTATCTCTTCATAATGTAGGTCCTTCAAGAAAATATTTTAACTAGTACAACATTAATTCTTTATGCTCTCTAATAAATATCATAATGTTTATTTTTTTCTTTCTCATTTTTCAAACTTGACTTTTGAATCACTTTGGAGAGAAAATAAAGTTGTGACAACAATGTAATTGAGAAAAAGTAAATTTAACAATTAATATGCAACAATAATCATAAGCACATCGAACCTTCTCTTTAAAACTCTTCAATATAATTCGAGTTTTAAGAAATCAAGTAAATACAAATCCTTTAGGGTTCAATCATAAATGAAAAGTCTTTAAAAATAAGGTAATTGGTTCTTAATATAGTAATTACCTGTAACATCCCATCTCCGATGGGAAGGGTATTTTAGTAAATTGGGACGGGTTAGGAGTATTCAATTATAACTCAGCATGAACATATGTCATGCAGCCTCTATCAATGGTGAGTTTTGCACAGGCACATAGTCATACATGCATTCATGACATTTCCCGGCATAAGTGTCTAATTGTGATCTTTTGTGAAATTTGTGTGATAATGGGATTTGAAAAATTATTTGGAGTGCGCCATAGAGTGTTTTGCATTTTTAAGGATTTATGAGAATTTTTCTGGAATTATCCGGAGAAAATTCCCGGACCGGCAAAATCGTCGGTACATGGCCTATATGTGTTTTTGTTGTGTAAAGTGTGGTTTTCGTGTTTAAAAAATTATTGGGAGTGGACTGTCTTATGTTTTACAATTTTGGGCAATTTAGGTAATTTTCAAAAAAATGATTCGGGGAAATTCCTGGAAATTCCCAGACCGGAAAAATCGCCAATTGGCGAACCGGTTCGATTTTCTATGATGAAATTGCTACCCAATGGCACTGTCTTATTGGGTATATTATTTTGGGATTGAAATTGGGGTCAATTGAGTTGATTGGGTTAGTTTTTGATCTGGATTAAAGAATTAATACATTGACTTTTCTTTAAACTTTGGAACCAATCACATTTAGCCACCAAATGCCATCATTTAATGCTCACTTCCTTCCTCCCACGGTTTTGCCTTAATAAAAGAATGAAAAAGAGGATTTTTACCTCTTAAAGCCTTCTCATCCGAAACTACTCCTATTCTCCATATCCATTGATTTTCTTCTTCTTTTTTTCATCTTTCTCCAAACACTCAAGAGTTCTCTTACTTGTCACTAAGCCATAGTTTTCCCATGATGATGAAATATATATATGTATGGTGGTAGAAGAAGTGATTAGTGAAGGTAGGAAGTAAAGAAGTGAAAGGAATTCAAGGTTGGAAAAGCTAATAGGTAAGTTTTGTTGTTAAGCTTTCCTTATGTTTTGATTTAGAAATTGAATGCCATGGTAGTTAGGAGTAATTAATGGGAGGTTATGGTATGTTTATTATGATTATTGATGCCTTAACTTGATGATAATTATTGCTTGACTTAATGGGTATAAGGTTAGTTTGAAGTAGGAATGGATAAGGTAGTATGAATACATGGTTTTAACTTGATTTGTGATTGAATTTTGATGATTAATGTTAATTAGAATTGAGAAATTAAGTGCTGCCAATTTTTAGGTATTAGCCCTAGGACATGTATGAATGTGTATGAATGGTATAAGAACTGATTTGTGTTATTTGGATGCTTGATGATGTGTTAAAGGCAATGGAAATGAGAGAAACAAAGGTTGGACCAAATCTGGAAAATTAGGGTTTTTGATTGATTGTACTGTTTTAATAATAACTCATTGTATAGAAATGCAAATGAGGTGAGGTTTGTGGCCACTTAAACTTTGGGATGTTAGCTACATTTTTGTGTGAAATAGTTGTTGTCAAATTGTAACTCTAATAGGTTGAAATTTGGCATGGAAAGTTACTGTTTTATTGCCTGTGAACAGTAACCGAAACCTTAACCTATGAGCTTTACTGATTTTTATAAATTAATTGAGATGGAATTAGGGAGAATTGTCTTCATGGAAGTTGTAGAATATTGAGTTAGCTTTCCATTGCCACTGATCTTGCTACTTTTCGAGTTGTATATTGGGAGATATGAACTGATTCCTATGGACTGGTTTTGGGCATGTTGATGAAACCTAGCTTAAGTGTCTGACTTGTGAGTATTCTGCTTGGAAGCAATTTTAGCAATTTTTGTGGACTGAATTGGTGTTAGTGATCTTCTGAAAAGTTGAAGAGGAAGAAATTATCTTGAAAATGAGATATGGCATATAATTTTTAGAGGTCAGAGTTGGGAGTTATGATTTTGCAAAAACTGATCCTGCATTAGGTTAGGAATTGCTGATCATGGCAGTAACTTGCATGACAGTTTTGAAATGGTTAGAAATTAAATTGGAAATTGAGTTCTTCATGAAAATTGAAGTTTGAGGATTTATCTTTTCAGGGATATAAAGTTCAGATTTTTCTGACTTGTGTACAGGGAGTTATGCTTGTTATAAGTTTACTGCTCAAATTGAATGATTTCAAGGACAGCAACATTGAGTGAATTAATTGACTTGTTTAGCAATGGAATTTGATTTTGGTTGTTCATGAAAGTTGTAGATGACATTGTGAACTTATTGAGCATATTTATGTGGTAATTTTTGGCTGAAGAATCTGAGAGTTATGGAAATTTCAATGTACTGTTCTGTTTTAATGGGATTTGAGTAGGCAGTAGCTTTGAAGGGATTTTTGACACCCTTAAGGGTGAAAATGATTTTTATAGTCTTCTTGAGAATTGTAGAGGGTTTCCTGAGCTTTCCAACGAGATATAGTTGGAAATTTTCTGAATTGTGTGCAATGAATTATGGGTGTTGAAAATTGGATTGAAAATTAAAAAAAAAAAATGGAAATGGACACGCCCGGTCACTAGGGCGACGCCTCGCCCTAGTGACGAGGCGTTGAGGGGCCGCGTCGCTAGGGCGACGCCTCGCCCTAGCGACGACGCTGAATAAGTCAGCCCCGCTGGGGCGAGACGTCGCCCCCAGCGAGGCTGATGTTAATTTTTTTTATATTTTTTTTATTATTTTTATTTGTTAATTGATAATTTGGGATTTCATGCTTCTTTTGTCAATTTCTTTTCCGTCCGACGTCCGATTGACCTGATTCTTGAGGCATCGGATTCGTTGAACATTTAATTTCATTTTGTGAGAAATTGGGAATTTTTGGACGGAATTGACGTGGCCCCGTAACGGAGCCTTTAATCACTGCTTTTGTTTAATTGGAGACCTATAGAGGTCCGAATTGCTTGCCGTCCGCCCAATAGGTTTCTAATTTTAGACGGATTTTGTTATGGGGAAATTTGGATTTAGGGCCGGAAAATTCATGAACATGCATATTTCACCTACATGTGCACAAATGGCATCTGTAGTGACTCGTTCTTTCTCTGTTTCTTATAGAGGCCCAAGTAGGCGTCGTCCAATCCGACGGGCGTAAAACTTCCGAGATTAGCTCGGAAGTAATAGATGAGTAACCTAGTTGGTTTCTCAACCTTATGTATTTATTAATTATATGCATTGATTGCCATGAGGATGCAAGGATGGATATATGTAATTCATTGATTTGATTGATTTCGGACCATGGGTGTTCGAAATATTGGATTGTGATATTGAAGTGCAAATGAGAATAAGTGCGTGAGAATGCATTAGTAAATTGGATTGTAAATGTGGTAGTGAAACGAAAGGTAAATGCATGGGAATGAAATACCGGACTAAAAGTCCGAGGACATTGGAAAATGATCGAAATAGTAATTAATTGGAATTGGAAATAGAAATGCGATAATTAGATATTGGAAAATGACATGTGCATTCATGCATAGTAAATGATCGAGATAATGGCGGTTGTGACCGTGTCGCCACCGATTTCGAGCTTTAAGCTCAACGCACGAGGCCTCGTGCTCAACGTATTCGAGCCTCGACTCGATGATCGGGCTATGCCCAACATTTAGGGCTTTAAGCCCGATGTTTGAGCCAATGGCTCAACGATATGAGCTCAAAGCACGGTCACAACAACGAAAGAAAATGAAAGAGTCACATGCACACTGCATAAATGAATGTTTAATGTGAATTATGTGAAAGGTTTATTGCCTTATCAAATGTGAAATTGAGTGCCTGTGATTTCTTGTTTATGATATATATACAATATTGTGTGATTGAGTGGATATGCATGAGTTGGGTGAACCATCGATGATGGTTTCTCACTGAGTTCGCAAACTCACCCAACATTGCATCTATTTTTCAGGAAATGGAGAGTATCCCGTTGGACACACGGGAGTACGTCTACTGCTAGCAAGACAGAGTATCGGGTCGGGATCAGTGTCGTCCGTATCTGCATTCGTGTATTAATTTGGTATTTAGTAGGCCCAATTGTTTACATGTAATTGTATAAAGTGACTGAGCACTAATGAGTGCTAATAATGATTGAAATTGTTTTATCAGTGAAATGGTTTAATCTTTGAAAGTGTTTTGTTATAATTGGGCCAAGTCAATGTTTGTTTTGCGCACTCTAATATTTTTGAAGGAAAAAAATGTCATACGATTTTTGTTAAGAAGGTAATGAATGTTCTAGTACGCCACCCTCGCGGGTCACGGGTTCGGATATCACCATAGATATCGGGTTCGGGTCTCGTCGGGAGTGGGGTGCTACATTACCAATCAAAGAAAAGTCTAAATCTCGAAATTGGTTACTCCTAAGGGATAAAAGATGTTAGGTAACAGTAAAAAAACAATAGGTTAAAACAACTAGTTAAATCTAAATGCCTTTATCATTTTGTTTCCTCTAGTCTGACAATGTGATCTTTAAATGAATAATAAAAGCAAGTTCTATAATCTTCCAACTATGCATGATAAAATACACAAAAAAATAAAGCATAACATAATGATTACTTTACTCTTAAGCTCAAAAGCTCATATTTAGGCTTATTGTGTAAATAATATGTAATTTTCATTCAAATTAATCGCCTTAATGATTACTAAAAATATAGCTTATAAAAGCATATCTATTCTAGTTCACCCTTTGCATACTAATTCAACTTAATAATCAATAATAACCTAAAGTGTTTCAAATATATTTTAATTAGATTGAGACGTTAGTTAATAAGATAAATAAGAAGGAACATAATATACCTAAAATCAAAATATTTATTTGAAATTTATAAAATTCAATATGCCTCTTCCCACTCTTAAAATGTACATTGTCCCAAATGTATGTAATAAAAGCACAGAAAACATATTAGATTGAAGAAAACATAATGAAAAAGGGATATTGATTTGGTACTTCCTAAAAAAATAATTTACAAATTTGAAATTGTTGCAAATTTCATCCCAGATTAGGAGCAATAATCCTTGCAAAAAAAATAAAAAGGGTAAAATGAAAAAAATAAAAATAAGAGTTTAAATAGTAAAGTCATTACTAAGTATTAAGAAAAAAAAATTAATAAATAAAATAAAAAATGCATAAAATAATAATAAAATAAAAAATTATACATCTTATAAGCATCCTAGACCAGCTTTGCATCTTTTAATCCATCGGTGTTGCTTAAGTATCCCTGGTGGTGCCTCATAAGTGGCCTGAGCACTTAGTTGCCAAGTTAAAGATCATGTGGCATCTCTAATAATGAAATTCATAAAACACTTAAAAATTAAACTAATTGCAAAATAAAAAATTAAACATGCAATAATACTATATAACAAAAAACACTAACTTATGCAAAACATGGAATGGACATAAAATTAAACAAATCAGAACTAAGTAATTGAGAGAAAAATAACAATTTATTCATAAACTAATGAAACCCAATGCAATAAATATAACATATTGAGTAATAACAATAATCCCAATTTGAAATTCACTAGATCACACAATATAACAATTAAATCAAATAATCCATATGGGAAAGTACATAATTCAACATAAAATTTCAAAATAAGAAGGAATTAGGGGAGGCGTTCCTTATATTGTAGCAAAATGTAAAGATGTAGTGATTTAAGGAAAGTTCAAACCCGAAGCATGGAAATTACCCAAAATCCAAATGCCAATTGATAAAAAAAGAAACAAAAGATTGGTGGTTGCAAATGGTGTAATGAACTTGGGTTATGTCGAGGAAGAGAGGGGCGTATAAGGGGAGAAAGTTAGGAAGAGGAAGACAATGAAAAAGAATATGAGAAGCTATGATTTTAAGGCTTTCTTGCTTAGACATAGTCATAGTACATAGTCGTGTCTAAAACCATATACTTTATTGGGATCGTATAAACTAGACACGAGGTGTAGTTTGACCATATCTAGAAAGGTGTATGACATAGATGTGTGCGAAAAAATTTTTAAAATTCTCAAATATAGACATGGGCGTGTCTAGTGACCATGTAAGTCATTGAGCCTGAGACAAACTGAAAACTGTAACAATTTGTGTCCACAATTGTGTGCACCTCAAAATCCTAAAAAATTCAAAAAAATTTCCCTAACCTTAAGTTAATTAAATAAAAAGCATCAACCACATAAAAAAGTAGGAAAAAAATAAATAAGGATACTCATATACTTAACGTAAAGCATGCTAGGAAAATTAATAAAATGCTAAAATTAAACTCAAAAGCAATCAAAATGAAAGAATCAAATTAACCTAAACTATCCTAATTCTTAGTTACCTCCCAATCAGTGTTTATTTGTTGTCCTTAGCTAGATGTACCCATGCATAATCAGGGTGACTTGTTTAGATTAAACTCCTCCTTACTAATATCAAGTTCACCTCTAAGATATTTTAAGCGATGACCATTCACCTTAAAATTACCTTTATGTGGACTACTTACCTCAAATATACTATATGGAATTACCTTATCCATAATAAAGGGACTTGACCTTTTTGATTTAAGATTATATAGAAACAATATTAGGTGAGAGTCGTACAAAAACACTTGATCTCCCTCTTTAAATTGCTTGAATTTCTTAATCCTCTAGTTGTGATATTTCTTGGTCCTTTCCTTATATAATTTGGAGTTCTTATAGGCCATCTACAAGTTGAAGATCAAAATTCAAAAGTTTAATGACTTAATATCTTTATGTTATATTTCCACAGATAAGTGAAATGCTTTTGAATAGACAAGTTTATAAGGTGTAGTGCCAATCATACTTTTATATGTCATTCTATAGGTCAATAGAGCATCATCTAACTTGTTTGTCCAATCTTTCCTATTGTTCTCTACAATCTTTTCTAGAATTCATTTTAAATCACTATTAGCTACCTTAACTTGGCCACTAGTTTAATGGTGATTTTGCAATTCTATGTGTGATTTTATACTTTTCAAGTACCTTTTCAAATTGCATATTACAAAAATGTGTGCCCTTATCACTAATAATTGCTCTTGGTGTGCCAAAGCATGAAAATAACTTTTTTAGGAATTTAAAAATCACCTTAGCATCATTTGTAGGTAAAGCTTGAGCTTTAACCCATTTAGAGGCATAATCAATATTAGTTATAATGTATCTATCACCAAACAAAACTTGAAACAGACCCATGAAATCAAAACAAAATATCAAATATTTTATAAACAATAATGAAACTTTGAGGTATCTCATCGTGATGAAAATATTATTTTATTGTTGAAAACTATCACATAAAGCTACAAATCTTATACATGACTTAAGAATTTTAAGCGTTGTCTTATTTGCATTATGGCTTCCCTTAGCTAGTCTAACATGGCAATGTCTTAAGGTCTTCCACCCTATAAAGTGAGGTACACATCTTCTTACTATTACGTTTATATATATGTGAATCAAATACGGATCCTCCCAAAAACATTCCTTTATATCATTAAAGAATTTATTCTTTTATTAATAAGAATGACCCTTTGGTAAGATTTTGGCCACTAAATAATTCCTAATATCTGTAGATCAAGGGATTTCAAGATTACTTACCTCCTCCAAATTGTAAAGGCACTTTTTGGAAATGAATCATCAATGTCTTCTTCATTCAACTCCTCTAAATTTGGGTTTCCTAAGTGAGGCAAATGGTCTGCTATCAAATTTTTAACTTCTTTCTTGTCATTAATCTTTAAATCGAATTCCTATAACAACAAAATCCATTTAACTAGTCTAGGCTTAGCATCTAGTTTATCTAGTTTATTTGGCAAATATCTTAACAAAGATTAATCAGTATAAACAATAACTTTAGATAAGATTAGATCAGGTCTAAATTTATGAAAACAAAAACCACTGCTAGCAATTATTTCTCTATGGTAGTATAATTCTCTAGGGCATCCATCAAAGTCTTTCTAATGTAATAGTTTAGTTTAAAATGTTTATCCTTTCTCTATCCTAGTATTGCACATTAATTCAAGGACACTTGCACCGTACATTAACTCAGAAGGTAAATTCCAATATGGTGCAACCACAATTAGGGAATTAGCTAACTTTTTTTAAAGAAAGTTAAAGGCATCTAAACATTCTTAAGTAAAGTTAAAAGATGCATCTTTTTCCAACAACTTGGTTAAAAGCCTAGTAATTTTTAAAAAATCCTTAATAAATCTTCTATAAAAGCTAACATATCCTAAAAAAAGTTCTAATAGCCTTAACTGAAGTAAAGGATGTAATTTCTCTATAGTTTTAATATTGGATTTATCTACCTCAATAACCATGTAAGAAATTTTATGGCCTAGAACTATGTCCTCTTGTACTATAAAATGGTATTTTTCTCTAATTCATCACTAGATTAGTTTCCTTATACCTCTCCAACACTCTTTCTAAATTATGGAGGCATAAATCAAAGAACTAAAAATATAAAAAATCATCCATGAATACCTCCATTATATCCTCCACTAGATCATTAAATATGGTCATTGTGTGTCTTCGAAAAGTGGCAAATATATTGCATTGCTCAAGGCATCCTCCTATAAGTAAACATACCATAAGGACACATGAATGTTGTTTCTCTAGATATTTCAAAGAAAAATGAATATATAACTAGCCTGAAAGTCCATAAAAGAAGCAATAGTACATATATCTGGCTAGCCAACCCAACATTTGGTCTATGAAAGATAAAGTAAGATGGTATTTCTGAGTAACATCATTCAACTTCCTATAATCAATGCATACTTTACACCAAGTGACGGTTCTCATGGGAATCAATTCATTCTTCTTATTGGGTACTACCATCATTCATCCTTTATTTGGTATAACTTGCATATGACTCACCAAAGAATTTTTGGAAATTGGGTAAATCACACTAGCATCCATAAGTTTAGTCACCTTTACTTTTATCTCTTCCTTTTATATTAGGATTCACCCTGCTTTAGGGCTACATAACTTGTTTAAAATTATACTCTATAAGAATCTTATGAGTGCAAAAGGAGGGGCTAATTCCTTGAATGTAACGAATTAAAAGCTGAGAGATAAGGAGAAGCTCACACTAGACCCATACCTATCTTCCCTAAGAGCTCACAACTCTCTTCTAAGGCAAAAAATGAGGATCTATTGGATAAAGGAGGGGGACAAAAACTCAGTTTTTTTTCTTTAGAAGTATTTAAAATAGAATAAGTTTAAATGAAATCTCATGAATTTTAGATCTTTTTTGAAAGTCAACTTTTGATTAAGGCCTTTTGAAGCAATTAACATTCAATCACTTCCAAACATTTCTAGGAATTGATTCCTCTTCCTCAAACTCCATTGAGACAATTCCAAATAAACACTTATTAGTACCTATTTCTAGTTTAGAAGTCAAAAAATCTCCTTTTAGCTTCTATCCAAATAAATGGCTTTAATGCCTTCTTCTTTTAAAAGTCTTGGAATTTGTTTGAGAACTATGTCTAAAAATTAGTGAAGGAATTTTCTGCAATTGGCACACTTATGAATCAATTAAACAATACCTTTCTCTTTCTAACCCCAAACATTCACAATCTCTCCACCTTTTTGGACTTTAGACCAATCTCTTATTGTATCATTATATATAAAACATTTCCAAAATTCTAGTCCTAAGACTTAAACCATTAATGAAATAACTAATTGATCTTTTTCAACTCGTTTTATTGCAAGTAGGAGTATTGGTGAAAATATGTTGATATCCTAAGAGATTTTCAAAAACTATCAGTTTAATAAAGCTATCAAGAGCTGCTCAATGAAGATTGACTTCACCAAATTTTTTGATACACTCAACTGGACTTTCCTACATAACACTTTCTAGGTTTTTAGTCTTACTAAGTTCATCAATGGGATATTTTAAAGCAATTCTACCAGTACATTAGGAAAATTGATAAATAGAGAACCAACTCAAATATTTAAGGAAGTAAAAGAGGTTAAACATGGAGATCCTATCTCTCTTTATTTGTTTGCATTAGTAATTGAGGTTTTTACAAACATGATAAACTACAACATTGATCAAGGGAGACATCTTAGTTGTCATTATAAATGCAAAAAAATCAAACTTCTCAACCTGTCATCTGTTCATGACCTATTGCTTCTCTATGGGACTAATTCTCAGTAAGTTCAATTGCTACAAAAATGTTTGGAGGAATTTGTATGGATTTTAGGATTAGTGGTTAATAGGGAAAAGAGACAAATCATAATATCCATAAATAAAGAACATATTATATATAATTTAATATAGCTTTCAGGGCTCCAATTTTCCACACTCCCATCAAATGCCTAACGCTACCAATTTTAGCTTCAAGACTAACCTATCGGGATAGTAAACCTTTGTATAATTCAATTAAAAGCAAAACCTGAAGCTAGTTATCAAAGAAATGTTAGAGTAGTGCCCTGAAGGCAATCGCCTTTAGCGCATTTTGTACAAAGTTGTGTACATACTTTATGAATAAATAAAGAAAGGCATATTTCATTAACTTGCTGTTCATTATTTATGAACTGATATTGATCTATAAGCAAATTAATGAAGTCCATGATATATGACATAGCATGAAGGAAATTGTGATGTGATCATACTAATGAGATTCCTATCATGTGCAATTATGTCAGTATCTAAATTATCCCTAGTCATAGGATTACTGAGACTGGATATCGGTAATCCGGAGAGACTAGTACATCTCAAGCTCCTTGATTGGATCAAGCAGTGGATCTCAGAAGCTGTAAATATGAGATATTTAGGGTTGAGATGTGGATGCTTACTAGAGGTAGTAAGTACATTGGATGACCTGCTATGAGATCATCACATGGATGTCCTATTCTAATGTCAGTGATAATCTCATCATAGCAATGGTGCAAGTATCCTTAGACTTGAGGTGCTCGAGGATATCTTGATACTTGATTACGTGCTTTGACTCTATTCCTTGTTGCCTTACAGAGGTCGTTCACAGGGTGGTGATTGGGTACAGCTTGAGGTATTCGAAGGTAATTGAGTAGCCAATAGAGGATTCACCACTTCTGTGATAGCAGAAGATGATACCCATGGCCTCTTGTCAGGGTCATTACTTGGAAATATCTGGCCGGAGTAAGTATGTCATGAAGAGTGTCTTCATTGACATATTAAGTAATGAGTCCCAGGACAAGAACTGAAATCACTTGGACTAGATTTGACATAGTCAGTCTAGTAAAGAGTTGACACATTGCCCATACTCATAACCAAGTGGGGTATAGCATGGTGAAAGGACGAATTACACGGTAATTGTCTATGGAAAGGTTCGTGATATGGTTCATGATGAATACATGTTCATTCGTCAAACCAATTACTTTTCGGTCAATTGGGGGTCATGATGTGTTGCTAGATACTGCTCATGACTTGCTTGGATTAAGTGTTAATCTAAGTGGCCAACATAACCGGGAACCTAATAGGTCACACGCATAAGAGTGTCTCGGAGAATTCGTAAAATAGTTTTGGACAGAGTTCTAATATATGGAGAGAAAAAAGATTAAATGGATCCCGATGAGATCGAGATATGTCCCGATGAGATCGCGACATCGATATTGTTGAAAAACGTTTCCGGGAGTTTTTCCCATACCGGGACCCGGTAGGCCGGTAGGACCGACCCCAGTGTGACTGGTGTTGGAGTTATGTAAATATAGTGCCCTGGAAAGCAAGTGTATTTACATGTAACTTTATCTTCTTCGATTCTGCTTTGTAATGAAAATATTTATTATTAATAAAACAAAAGAGTTTGGTTTTATCTGTATGAGCATTATATATCCGGTCATAAGGTACCAAGATTCATTTGTAAGTAATATACATATGCATAGAGATGTATGAGAAACATGTATATTATCGTAATCAAATTAATTGATTCACAGTTGAATAATCAAGTTGGTCGTTTGATTATGGTTTAGATCTGTAGTGTTGCGATTTATCTTCATATAAGTAAAGGAGTTTACTTAAAGGGAATGATGAGTTTCATATGATGATAGTAGTAGACATCGATAATGGCACTATTAAATGAATCTGGAATCAAGTATGTTTTCAAGAATAAAGTGGGCGTTACTTTAATCTTAAAACATACAACTTAAGCATTAAACTTATTATGAACCACAATCTTGATGAGTGGTGAACTCATATGTGTTTCATTATAATTCTTGATATGATCGGAATGGATTTTTACAAGGTATTAATCCGATTATGCGCATGTTGGAATTATTAATTGAAACATGTATCGAGGAACATTCACTCAAATAAAGAGTTTATAGTGTTATCATCTCTTCTAGATGTTTTAAGGAGATTTAGTGATTAAATCTGGCGCGATGGTTTGATGGACTAGCTACCCATCAAGTCTTAACACTAAGATGAGATCTTATGTGTTAATCACCATATAAAGTAAAATGAGAGATCTAGAAGGAAAAACCAACATAAGGGCAAAACGGTATTTTACCCTTTGTTGTGCGGATGGCTATAATAAGGTTCTAAATAGGGTTTGCAATTGGACATATTCTCATAATATTTAATAATTCAAGAGTTCAACTAATTGTCTTTAGTGGAATGACATTTAGTTAATAAGCTAGAATTAATTCCAATGAGATTGAATTATTTCTGGGCTTATTGGAGCTTGAATTATCAAAGTCCAATAAGATTCCCCACTTGGCTTTAAGGAAGGTTATCAAGCTAAGTAAGAAGTAGTTTGGAGGCTTTAAAAGTCCATAATTGAATGATGGGCTTATACTAATTAATGGTTAACTGGAAGCCCACATGTTCATTTAGAAATGAGCTTGTTTTGGTTTAATGTAATTGATTAGATTAATTATATTAAAACAATTTTTTTTAAATGGAGAAGAAGCAATTTCGAAATTGTGTTAGGTTAGATGTGTAACCACACATTTGACATTAAAATACTAAATAAAGATGGTCTTTATTATGGTTCATCATTATTAAATGGAGTTATGAACTTACCATTAAATGGTTTAATGGTTGGCTTTTAATGTTGGCATGTAACCTATTTGCATTCATTAGATTAAAGATGAAAGATGTGCATTAGATGGACCATCTTCCTTCTTTCTTCTTGCCAAAACCGAAATGGGTATTCAATTATAGGTTATGGTCTTTTCAAATAGCCATTTTAAAGATAAATGAAGTAAGTCTCATTTATTGGCTATTTGATGAGTGATTAATGTAAGAAGTGATGCATTGGATGCCTCTCACTCTTTCCATTCATGCATTTTTCGAAATTGAGATGTAAGAAATGGTTCTTGCATGGTTTTTAGACATTCTCTCCTTTCATGCAAGGTAGAACCGAAATTCCTAAGTGAAAGAATTGAAAGAGTTTCAATTTTGGTTCTTCTTCTTCTAAGAAAATCTCCTCCAAATATTTCTTCTCCTTTCCCACCAAAGGATTTTGTTAACCTAGTTTTCCTTGAATAATAAGTGGTAAATCTAATTGGTAGAGGATACTACTACAAGGAAGAAGATAGATTGCTAAAGGAAAAGACTCAAAGGCAAAGGATTTGGATACAAGAAGGAGAGGATAGCGCAGCGAGGATTTAAAGCTGTAGCGAAGGAGTCGGTAATTCCTTTTATCTTGTTCTTGGTTTTATTATCCTTATACCATATCATGTATGGATTAGCATGTTGTTTTGGATATATTGCTTCCGCTGCAAGATGATTTCTTAAAAAGTTTTGAAATCTATCGTTTCTCCAAACTAAGCATGTTTTCTTTTTCCGATCCAACAATTGGTATCAGAGACGGTTTTTTCATGCATGATTTCGGTTCCTATATGGTGGATGCATGGGTTGGCAATCTTTTTATGTATACTGCATATTTTTATGTGATAGAAATATATATGGTGTATGTTGCTCTTTTGGTTGTCCATAGAAGTTAAATTTTATCTTGTAAGATTTCTTCATTTGGTTGTAACAAGGAGGGTGGTCTATCATCACCATGTTTCCTCCTTGGTTTCTTTTTTCTATTTTATTTGATTTTGTAATGTACAAATTGATGTAATGATGAAGAAGGAGCAGCCATGGATTGAAGAAATGGAAAGGTAAAATTTTCGTGTATCCTTTGTGTTTTGGCATAAGTTTTGTGAAAACTAAGCTGCTGGAATTTTGTTTCAATGAATCATATTTCAGTTATGATTGGAAAACAAGTGCTGGTTTTCTTGTTTCAAAGAATCCAATTTCGGTTTTGCTAAAATACTAAGTGCTGTTTTTTAATATTCATGAAATGAGTTTCGGTTTTAATAAAACAAGTGCTGGAATTTTTTGTCAAAACAAAGATTTGGTTTTCTAAAAATCTAGTGCTGGAATTTTATTTTTCAAAATGACAAAATTTTAATTTCATAAATGCCATTACATTTTGTTTACCGAATGGGCCGGATCATGTTAGCAAAGAGTTCGAAGCGGAAGATCCAAGATGAAGAAGTTTTTTTTGGGCCTAAAAGGCTTGTAATTATTTTATGTTTCTAGGATGGACAATCAAAAGTGGCTTTATTAGTTCATGTGATGAATGGAGAAATGAATGCTTGTAATATGTGATATTATGTGATTGCATGTCATTTAGAAAATTGCCAACCCTAGGCCTTGCCATGCATTCATTATGTATGAGATATATAATGAAACAATATAGGATGGATAATAAATTGCATCTAGACAAGATGGTATTTAAAACTTAAAGCCCAAAAAGATTGAGTGGGAGAGGATGCTCCTGTGAGAGTCCACGGTCTCCAAATGATGGCCCGTTTGCATGTGGTGAAGTGTTACTCCCCATCGGAGGGCATGGATCCTAGATCTTGCATGGTTTGGGTCTCCTTAAGGATAAGTCCACTTAATGATAGCAAATGTGACCTCCCACCGAGGCATGATTTGTAGGTATCTTTAGTGAATGAATCAAATAGTTATATACTCAACATTTTTTATCAATAAACTGCCCACCGTAGCTCTGTTGGTAAAAGTATGGACCAAATTAAGACGCTTCTTAAAAAAAATTGAGCATGAGATGCTTGGTAGTTTTTTGAGTGAGAGGGTCCCAGTTTTTCTTTTAATAGATAAGATGGCCCACCGTCACTTAGTTTGTTATAGATAAGAAAAATAATCGTCGTATAATGTTTTAATTTTTAAGTTTTGTTAAATCTATCATCATGCATACATGCATCATGATTTTATACAAAGTTCCATAAATTGTTGACTAGTATGCTCATGTTTTAATAATTTATATTTTCAGACATAATCAACCACAAAATGAATCCACTCACCCTGCTCTTGACTAATAACAAATTGGAAAATGGAGACAAGTTTAATGAATGGAGACGTAACCTTGACATTGTTCTTCAATATGAGCGTATTTCATGGGTGTTAACTGAAAATGAGCCTACACCTCTAAGTGGAGATGCAACTCTGAGCAAGTCCAACAACATGAGTGTTGGCGAGAATCTTGACAAGACTACTAAGTGTTATATTAAACTTCATCGTGGCATGTTGCAAAAGCAAATTGCTTGTATGAAAATTGCTAGTGCAATGGTCCATCACCTACATGAGATGTTTGGTGTGAGGACTAGGTCTGCAAGAGTGAAAGCTATCCAAACCTTTCATAATCTCGAGACGAAACAGTGAACCAGGTCGGGATTACATGATGAAGGTAATCTCTGCGGTCACCGAGGCTGAGATGCTTAGGCGGATATGGATGCGGACACGCAGATGATTATGATCATCAATAGCTTAAACTCTTATTTTCAACAGTTTAAGTTGGACTATAAGCTCAACAAAAGGATTACACCTGAGTGAGTTGATGAATACCCTCAGAAAGCACGGAGGAAATATTGAATATTAAGGCTCATGGGCCGAAGCTAATGTAGCTTCTTCTTCTAAGCCAAGGGTAAGGGCAAGGAAAGAAGAAGGGTCTAATGAAAAGAAGACCCAAATAGGGTCAAGGCCAAACCCATGAAAAAGAAGGCCAAAGAGAACATCAAAGGAAAGTGTTTCCACTGTGATGAGATGGGCCACTGGAAAAGAAACTGTCCAGTCTACCTAGAGTCCCTCAAAAGCAAACAAGGTATGGGCTTCCTAAGTTTGTTAGGAACTAGAAATGTGGTAGATTTATCTACTTCTTGGATATTAGATTCAGGAGCCACTAACCATGTTTGTAATTCTTTGCAGGGGTTCTAGCAAAGGAAAAGACTTCCTAAAGGCCAGTTTCAAGTTAAGATAGCAGATGGTTCCTATGTTTCAGCAGAATCAGTGGGAGTAGTTATCTTGGACTTTCTAGTGGTCATAGGTTATATTTGGAAGATGTTTATTACATGCCAATGATTGTAAGGAACATGATTTCTTTTTTGTCTAATAAAATCGCTATTCCTTATATTTTGAAAAGGTTGTTTCAATATATGAGAATAAGGATTTTATTTGTGAAGCGATAATTAAACAGGATTGTTTTTATAGAACCTATGAAAGGCTCACTAAACACCACAAATTGATAAAACCAAGACAATCCAATATCTCTAGCATTAATTCAAAGTATCTGTGGCATCTAAGGATGGGTCATATCAATCGAAAAAGACTTGACAGCTAGTAAAGGATGGGATCCTTATGGGCTTGGATAGTGATCCATTACCCACTGTGAATCTTGTATTGAAGGAAAAATGACAAAAGCCTCATTTCCTTCTAAAGGAAACAGATTTGAATACACATTGGACATGGTACATACTGATGTGTGTGGGCCCATGAATGTACAAGCTAGAGGAGGTTATAAATATTTCATAATTTTTATAGATGATTACTCAAGACATGGCTATTTGTATTTGATGCATAAAAAGAGTGAATCTTTTGAAAAGTTCAAAGAATTCAAAGCTGAAGCTGATAAGCAACTTGGCAAGCCATTAAAACGACTTGATCGGATCGAGGTGGTGAGTATTTATCTGGAGAGTTCCAACAATATTTAATTGACAATGGAATTGTTTCCAATTTGTCGACTCCTCGTACACCTCAACAGAATGGTGTAGCGAGAGGAGAAATAGAACTCTATTGGAAATGGTAAGATCAATGATGTCCTATGCTAGCCTTCGAGAATCGTTTACGGGATATGCCATACAAACGGCAACATATCTTCTTAACTTTGCTCCATCCAAATCGGTGCCTAAAACACCTAGGGAGTTGTGGATGGTGAGTGCCTTCATTGAGGCACTTGAGGACTTAGGGCTGTCCAGCCCATGTTCTAAAGCCTGAATCCACAAAGATGGAACCAAGATCGAAGTATGTTTGTTTGTAGGATATCTACGAACTCGAGGTATTATTTTTACATCCTCATGATAGGAAGGTATTTGTGTAAACAAATGCAAACTTCTTAGAGGAAGAGTTTGTGAGAAATCACAAAGGAAGAAGTGAAGTAGTACTAAAGGAGTTAGCAATTTCATCCAAACCAAGAGTTGTTTTGGATATGACAGAACAAGATGTCGAAATGGATTCAAGAGTTGAATCAGAAGTGCAACCTGAACATCAAGATGTGCCTAGACGTAGTGGGAGGGTTGTGAGACAACCAGATAGGTATCTGGGTTTAGGAGAAGGCTTAATTGCCATCTCAGACCAAGAAGAAACAGATCTCATTACGTATACACAGGCTATTAATGATGTTGATGCAGGAAAATAGCTCAAGGCAATGGAATCGGAAATAGATTCTATGTATACTAATGAAGTGCAGGTCCTGTAGATCTACCACCGTGTCTAAAACCATAGGGTGTAAATGGATCTACAAAAGGAAAAGGGGATCGGATGGAAAGGTAGAGACCTTTAAAGCTAGATTGGTAGCTAAAGGCTATACTCAAAAGGAGGGTATAGACTACGAGGAGACTTTTTCTCCGGTTGCCATGCTTAAGTCCATCGAGATTCTTTTGGCCATAGCGACCTATTTCGATTATGAAATATGGCAAATGGATGTCAAGACCGCATTTCGAATGGAGATCTTGAGGAGACCATTTATATGGCCCAACGGAAGGATTCATTGAGCTAGGTAATGAGCATAAGGTTTGTAAGTTGCAAGGTCCATTTATGGACTTAAGCAAGCATCTAGGTCTTGGAACATTAGGTTTAATAAGGCTATCAAAACCTATGGGTTCATACAAAACCTAGATGAGCCTTGTGTTTACAAAAGAATACAAGAAGGTAAGGTTACTTTCCTAATCCTGTATGTTGATGACATTACGCTCATTAGGGAATGATGTGGGAATGTTATCTGCGATTAAGGATGGTGAATGAGCAGCTTTTCAATGAAGGATTTGGGAGAGGCTACCTATGTTCTAGGGATCAAACTTATAAGGGATCGTAAGAACAAGAAGATAGTTTTGTCTCAAATAACCTACATTGAAAATATGCTCAATAAGTTCGCCATGCAAGATTCCAAGAGGGGTTTCACTCCTACTAGATATGGAATCAAACTTTCAAAGGAACAAGCACCTAAAACTCAAGAGGAGGTTGAACGCATGCGTAACATTCCATATGCTTCGGCAGTTGGTAGTTTGATGTATGCAATGATGTGCACTAGACCGGATATCTGTTACGCAGTGGGACTGGTATGCAGATTTTGGTCCAATCCAGGAATGGAACATTGAACTGCGGTTAAGTGTATACTTAAGTATCTTCGTAGGACGAAGAACTTAATGCTTGTTTACTCTGGAAGTAATCTTATTCCGACGGGATATACGGATTCGATTTCCAATCGATGTTGATTCAAGGAAATCAACTTCGGTTCTATATTTACTTTAGGAGGTGGAGCCATAGTTTGGAGGAGTGTCAAGCAATCTTGTATTGCTTGATTCGACTATGGAGGTGAGTATGTTGCTTCTTGTGCAGCAGCAAAGGAAGCGATCGCTCGAAAGTTCCTAAATGATTTGGAGGTAGTTCGGAGGCGAAAAAGCCATTACACTTTATTGTGATAATAGTGGGCGATGGCTAATTCTAAAGAACCTCGGAACCACAAAGTCGCCAAACACATTGAGCGAAAGTATCATCTTATAAGGAGATAATACAACGTGGAGAAGTGGATGTGGTAAAGATTCTACATAGCAAAACCTTGTTGATCCATTCACAAAGACATTGACTCAAAAGAGTTTTGAGGGTCACCTAGAAGGGATGGGAATGAAGGATATGTCAAACTTGCTTTAGGGCAAGTGGGAGATTGTTGGAGTTATGTAAATATAATGCCCTAGAAAGCAAGTGTATTTACATGTAATTTTATCTTCTTGATTCTGCTTTTGTAATGAAAATATTTATTATTAATAAAACAAAAGAGTTTGGTTTTATCTGTATGAGCATTATATATCTGGTCATAAGGTACCAAGATTCATTTGTAAGTAATATACATATACATAGAGATGTATGGGAAACATGTATATTATCGAAATCTGAATTAATTGATTCACAGTTGAATAATCAAGTTGGTCGTTTGATTATGGTTTAGGCGTAGTCTTGCGATTTATCTCCATATAAGTAAAGGAGTTTACTTAAAGGGAATGATGAGTTTCATATGATGATAGTAGTAGACTATCGATAATGGCACTATTAAATGAATGCGAATCAAGTATGTTTTCAAGAATAAAGTGGGTCGTTACTTTAATCTTAAAACATACAACTTAAGCATTCGCTTATTATGAACCACAATCTTGATGAGTGGTGAACTCATATGTGTTTCATTATAATTCTTGATATGATCGGAATGGATTTTTACAGGTATCAATCCGATTATCTGCATGTTGGAATTATTAATTGAAACATGTATCGTGAACATTCACTCAAATAAAGAGTTTATAGTGTTATCATCTCTTCTAGATGTTTTAAGGAGATTTGGTGATTAAATGGCGCCATGGTTTGATGGACTAGCTACCCATCAAGTCTTAACACTAAGATGAGATCTTATGTGTTAATCACCATATAAAGTAAAATGAGAGATCTAGAAGGAAAAAACCAACATAAGGGCAAAACAGTATTTTACCCTTTGTTGTGCGGATGGCTATAATAAGGTTCTAAATAGGGTTTGTAATTGGACATATTCTCATAATATTTAATAATTCAAGAGTTCAACTAATTGTCTTTAGTGGAATGACATTTAGTTAATAAGCTAGAATTAATTCCAATGAGATTGAATTATTTCTGGGCTTATTGGAGCTTGAATTATCAAAGTCCAATAAGATTCCCCACTTGGCTTTAAGGAAGGTTATCAAGCTAAGTAAGAAGTAGTTTGGAGGCTTTAGAAGTCCATAATTGAATGATGGGCTTATAATAATTAATGGTTAATTGGAAGCCCATATGTTCATTTAGAAATGAGCTTGTTTTGGTTTAATGTAATTGATTAGATTAATTATATTAAAACAATTTTTTTAAATGGAGAAGAAGCAATTTCGAAATTGTGTTAGGTTAGATGTGTAACCACACATTTGACATTAAAATACTAAATAAAGATGGTCTTTATTATGGTTCATCATTATTAAATGGAGTTATGAACTTACCATTAAATGGTTTAATGGTTGGCTTTTAATGTTGGCATGTAACCTATTTGCATTCATTAGATTAAAGATGAAAGATGTGCATTAGATGGACCATCTTCCTTCTTTCTTCTTGCCAAAACCGAAATGGGTATTCAATTATAGGTTATGGTCTTTTCAAATAGCCATTTTAAAGATAAATAAAGTAAGTCTCATTTATTAGCTATTTGATGAGTGATTAATGTAAAGTGATGCATTGGATGCCTCTCACTCTTTCCATTCATGCATTTTTGAAATTGAGATGTAAGAAATGGTTCTTGCATGGTTTTAGACATTCTCTCCTTTCATGCAAGGTAGAACCGAAATTCCTAAGTGAAAGAATTGAAAGAGTTTCAATTTTGGTTCTTCTTCTTCTAAGAAAATCTCCTCCAAATATTTCTTCTCCTTTCCCACCAAAGGATTTTGTTAACCTAGTTGTCCTTGAAGAACAAGTGGTAAATCTAATTGGTAGAGGATACTACTACAAGGAAGAAGATAGATTGCTAAAGGAAAAGACTCAAAGGCAAAGGATTTGGATCTGAAGGAGAGGATAGCGCGAGAGGATTTAAAGTCATGGCGAAGGAGTCGGTAATTCCTTTTATCTTGTTCTTGGTTTTATTATCCTTATACCATATCATGTATGGATTAGCATGTTGTTTTGGATATATTGCTTCCGCTGCAAGATGATTTCTTAAAAAGTTTTGAAATCTATCGTTTCTCCAAACTAAGCATGTTTTCTTTTTCCAATCCAACAACTGGACCACTTCAGCATTTATTTATATATATATATATATATATAATTAATTAAATAATTAATATATATATATATATGTATATACGTGGATGAAGAAGCATGATAAGCTTCTTTGATATGCCTTGTCACCATAAGCATTAAATGTCCTTAAAAGATTAAAAGACAAATGGCAAAGTGTGAGAGGAAGTGGGATGATCGTGGGTTTAAACAAAACCTAAAAGGTTTTGGAAGAAGCAATGTTCGTTGGTTTTGAAAAGAGAAGAACAAAAGGGTTTTGAAAAGTGTTTTCAAAGTTCTTCATCTCTTCTCCATCGATCATCACTCTCCAAGCTTTATTTGTCTCCATCGTTGATCATAGCTTTCCAAGGACAAAGGTAAGAGCTAGCACTCTTTAATTTGTTCTAACTATTCTCGGGTCAAAGGGTTTGTCCCGGTTAGGTTCTCCGATCTCTGCGTGGATACCGTTAGAGATGGTCTCCTTTGGCCGTTATGGTTTGAGTTTGTTGTATAGACACATGGATCCTGGCTTTCGGGAAGGTCCCGGAACAAAAAAAATAATTTCCACACCGTGGGCATGTGATGCTCACACCGGGATTTTCCTACAGTGGTATCAAAGCCACTTGTGTCGTATATAACGAAGAAACCATAACTAGGTCGGAGTTGCCTATTGCTTGTGACGATGATGCATGTTGATTGTGTGAATTTCAAATTCAGTATAGAAATATATTTTTTGAAATTTTCTTGCCCAGATATGTTCACAAGATGTTGTTGCATATTTCTGTGGAAGCTAGGAATTTATCAATGTGATTTGATATAGTTTTGCTAATTTATTCCCCAATGTTCTGGTTGCTGTCTTTGTGCACATTCAATGAACAGGCATGCTTATAAATTCGAGAATAAATTGTAGGAAAAAAATTTCGGATTTTCTTTCACCAACATGTCTCTAATATGTTTATGAATGTCTATGAGAATGGAAAAATGTTTTCAAGGTGATTTAATATTTATTTGAGAATTTATTGTGTGCTGCTGGGAATAACTGTGTTGAGGAACACAGATTCTACATTGGCTTTGTTGCTGAGGTTGGATGAGTTTTTGTTGGAAATAAATCCTGAAACAATTCATGGAACATTTTGTGAACATGTTCTAACCTCTGTAATTTTCTCATAATTTATTGAAATTGTTTCAATGAGTTTTTCAAGCAAAACACAGAGCTTCACAGTTTTGAGAAAGTTGCTGGAGCTGTTTTGTTTGGAATGATAAATTGTGTATTTCTCAATTCCAATGCCTTGGATCATTTTTAATGTGATTAAAAATGTGTTATATTGATGTTGTAGGCTTTCCAAATTGAATTTCTTGAAATTGGGTTTCCAAATATTTTTCGGATGTAAAATGTGTCACATTAGCGTCTCGTTAGTGCATTTCATTGTCTTGATTATTTTGGCCGTCACAAATTTTGTGACATGTGCCGAAGTAGTCTTGATAAAGTGTAGACTACCTAGAGATACTTAGGGTGATAGTTTGATATTCTTAAATTATTTGGAAATCTAAATGAATAAGGGTGTATTCATCGATTTCAAGTTTTTCATGTATAGTTTGTCTATACATGGTAAGCATGGAACAATGAAAGTGTTTCATTGGTACATCATAATAAAGGATATTACACTTGGTATTGTGAATTGGAACTGCACGGATTGAGAAATTAGCCGATTAGATAGCAATTCCACATGGATAAGTCGACTAATAAAGATACAAGTCGACTTGTCTGCAGATACATCAAACGCGTAAGTCGACTTGCACAATGGTACAAGTCGACTTGTTAAAGACTGTTGCATAAGTCGACTTACATGCATAAGTCGACTTACACACTAACATAAGTCGACTTGCATGCATAAGTCGACTTACACAAAGGTATAAGTCGACTTACACATACAAGTCGACTTACAACATCTGAAGGGATGATGGATGATTTTAGGTATAGACTCAATATGATTGATGAAATGCCCTAAATCATTCCATATAGTCATGGTGACTATAATCCTATAGCTTGGAGAAGAGGAAGATGAGACCTGAAAACCCTCACATATAATATGAAAACTAACGCCTTCCATTAATATGGGGAGAACCAGAGTTCTTATAGAGTTGGGTTGTTGGGTAAACCCAAGCTCACTCTATACGGATATGTTCGAACCATAAAAATAAGATTTTTGGATTAATGGGTCGGTCTTCACTAGAAGCGTTGATTTGTTGAGTAAACTCAAGGTCAACGTGGACAGAGGCAAAATTGGGTAGTGTGCATCAGATGTACGCGCATCAAGAGTTGATAACCCAATGTGTGTGCATACATCACGAGTTGATAGCACTAGTCGATAGTTGCATCTATGAAGCAAATGGTATGACCGATACCTGCCGATAGATCTAAGGTGGCTTGTTGGGTAAACCCAAGGTCATTTTAGTAATGTCGGATATCTATGATGCAATTGGTATGACCGATACCTACCGATTGACCTAAGGTGGCTTGTTGGGTAAACCCAAGGTCATTTTAGGAATGTCGGATATCGACCCACTAGGACATTTTGTCATAATGTTTCTTGGATTAAATCTTGAGGGTTTTGGATTCTTTGAAACTAGTGGGAGCCATATGCATGTCATGCAAGTCCTTATGATCATGCATGTAATTCTATTCTAACATTCTTTCTCTCTTTCCCTATAGGTTATTGAAGATGACTTCTAGTGTGAACTTCATGCCGCTTATGGACTCCAACAAATTAATGGACCAAATTTTCTAGATTGGTGAGAAATCGAGAATTGTTCTCGTGTCCGAGGAACTGGGATATGTCTAGATGTTCCACTTTCGATCCACTGCTGCGATGCTTGATGAGGATCGAAAGCATATCGTAAGCATCTTAAAGACAGTGACATGGCTACCTGCATTATGATTGCCTCGATGTCACCAGAGCTGCAGAAGCAGCATGAGTCTATGGATGCTAATACCATAGTGTTTCATCTTAGGGAACTGTTTGATGAGCAAGCTCGGTCTGAAAGGTTCGAGACCTCGAGGCTACTCTTCACTACTAAGATGATTCCAGGTTCATCAGCAGTGCAGTATACACTGAAGATGAATGGGTACATTGAGAGGTTGGTCGTCTTAGGTTTTGTTATGGATTATGAATTAAGTGTTGACTTAATTCTAATTGGATTGTCTGATAGTTATTCACAGTTTGTGTTAAACTATCGGATGAACCAAATATCCACGACAATCCCTGAGTTGATCAATCTGCTCAAGACAGCAGAGCAATCTATCAAGAAGGATAGCAAGCAAGTGCTTGTGGTGGACTCTTCTTCTGGTTCAAAGAAAAAGAAGCTGAAGAAGAAAAGGTCTAAGAAACCGAAAGAAAGTGCAGCCAAGAAGAAAACCAAAGAGACTGCACCAAAAGGAACTTGCTTCCATTGTGGCAAGACTGGCCACTGGAAGCGAAACTGTAAAGTCTATTTGGAAGAATTGAAGCAGAAGAAGGCATCGGATGCCTCGACTTCTTCGTATGTTTGTCATTGAGGTTATCTTGCTTCGACCATAACATATGGGTATTAGATACGGTTGTGGCTCACACATATGCAATGATATGTAGGCCTCGAGGACGATGAAACAACTCATGAAGGAGAACTAGAACTGCGTGTGGGAAATAGAGCAAGAGTTCTTTGCATTAGCCGTGAGGCACTTACTTTTGTCACTCCCACTAGGCTTGTAATTAAATTGGATGAATGTTATTTTATACCTGTATTAACAAAGAACATATTGTATGTTTCTTGTTTAAATAGAGTTGGTTTCCATTTGACTTTTAGTAACAATGGTTGTTCTATTAGTTTGAATTGAATGCTTTATGGTACTGGTACATTATGCAATAGAATTTACATATTAGATATGTCACATCCAATTATGAATGTCAATGACACGAAAAGACATAAACGAGATAATTTGAAATCAACTTACTTATGGCATTATCGCTTGCCCCATATAAATGAGAGACGATAGCTAAGCTCCATAAGAGTGGAAGTTTATGGTCATTTGATTATGAATCATATGACACATGCGAATCTTGTTTATTAGGCAAGATGACTAAATTACCCTTTAAGGAAAAGGGTGAGCGAAGCGATGGAGTATTAGACCTAATACATTCGGATGTATGTGGTCCGATGTCCATCCATGCGAAGTGGTTGTCTTTACTTCATTACCTTTATCGATGATTATTCTCGATATGGGTACTTGTATCTCGATGAGATACAAATCAAGCATTTGAAAAGTTCAAACAATTGAAATGAAGTAGAAAACCAACTTGGGAAAAGTATCAAGACATTACGATCGGATCGTGGTGGGAATACTTAGACCAAGAGTTTTGGATTATCTCGTAGATAATGGGATTTTATCTCAATGGACTCCTCCTTACACACCACAAAGCATAATGGTGTGGCGAGAAGGAGAAATCGAACCTTGTTAGACATGGTACGATCAATGATGGGCTTTGCAAAGTTACCAAAATCCTTTTGGGGGTATGCACTTGAGACATCTGTTTACTTGTTAAATAGAGTTCCATCAAAGACAGTTGATGTTACTCCATATGAGATGTGGACTAATAAGAGACCCTATCTTACTCATTTGAAAGTTTGGGGTTGCTTATGTGAAGCGGATCTGATCGGATAAACTTGATGCAAAATCGACAAATGTCCATTCGTAGGATATCCTAAAGAAACAATGGGATATCAATTCACCTTCTTTGAGGAACAAAGGTGTTTGTTTGAAGCATGCTGTCTTTTAGAGAAAGAGTTTCTTTTACAAGAAGGCGGTGGGAGCAAAATTGAGCTTGAAGAAGTTCAAGATGCTCGAACAGACGCAGATGAATCAATCTGCTGAACTCAAACTGTGACTCATACAGATGAAGTAACATTCAACCTTCTACAACACAAGTTCGTAGGTCACGTAGGATACGCTCTGTGCAGAGATATGGATTTCTCGTGAATGAACAGAATGACGTATTGCTCATAGAAGATGATGAGCCTACCACCTATGAAGAGGTTCTGAAGAGTTCAGAGTCTAAGAAATGGCTTCATGCCATGCAGGCTGAAATGGATTCCATGTATGAAAACCAAGTATGGACTTTGGTTGAGGCACCCGAAGGAATCAAACCCATAGGGTGCAAATGGGTTTTCAAAATGAAAACCGACATGGATGGTAATGTAATTACCTATAAAGCAAGGCTTGTGGCTAAAGGCTTTCGTCAAAGACAAGGAGTTGACTACGACGAGACCTTCAGCCCAGTAGCAATGCTTAAATCCATTAGAATACTCCTATCCATTGCCACTCATTATGACTATGAGATATGGCAAATAGATGTGAAGACAGCTTTCCTAAATGAAAATCTAGCTGAGGATGTGTATATGACACAACCTGAGGGCTTTACCTCCTATGATGGCGAAAAGGTATGCAAGCTTTAGAAATCCATCTATGGATTGAAACAAGCATCCAGGAGTTGGAATATCCGTTTTGATGAGGTAATCAAAGAGATTGGTTTCTCACAAAATCCGGATGAACACTGTGTGTATAAGAAGGTTAATGGGACTGCAATCGTATTCCTTGTGCTGTATGTAGATGACATATTATTGCTAGGAAACGAAGTCTCTATGCTACAATCAGTCAAGATTTGGTTGTCCAAACAATTTGCCATGAAAGACCTTGGTGAAGCAACTTATATCCTTGGGATAAGAATCTATAGAGATAGATCAAAAAGGTTGCTTGGTCTTTCACAATCAACGTACATAGACAAGATGGTAAAAAGGTTTAGCATGGAGCAATCCAAGAGAGGGTACCTTCCATGACTCATGGGATAACACTCTCGAAATCTATGTGTCTAAGACACAAGATGAGAGGATCGCGCATGAATATGATCCGTATGCATCTGCGGTAGGATCTATCATGTATGCTATGTTATGTACGAGACCCGATGTATCATATGCTCTAAGTGTTACGGCGGATACCAATCGGATCTGGTGAGGCTCATCGGGTGGCTATCAAGAATATCCTCAAGTACTTGCGAAGGACTAAGGATGTTTTCTTGATATATGGAGATGGAGATCTCAAAGTGGCGGGTATCTGATGCCGATTTTCAATCGATAAGGATGATTCCAAATCCCAATCAGTTACGTATTCAAACCGAATGGCGGGCGATTAGTTGGAAGAGTTCCAAACAAGAGACAACCGCCAATTCAACGGCCGAGGCGAGTACATTGCCGCTTGAAGCGTGAAAGGAAGCGCTTGGATCAAAAATTCATTACTGAACTTGGTGTGGTTCCTAGCAGTGATGGGCCCATACAGTTGTATTGTGACAACAATGGGGCTATTGCACAGGCGAAAGAACCAAGGTCTCATCAACGATCCAAACACGTACTCCGCAGATATCATCTGATCAGGGAGATCATAAGACGAGGTGATGTCCAGATCGAGAGAATTCCCAATGAGCAGAATATTGTTGATCCATTGACAAAGCCATTATCACAAAAGAGTTTTGATTCTCATGTACTCGCCTATGGTATTAGATATCAAGGCGATTGGCTTTAGGTCAAGTGGGAGATTGTTAGAGTAGTGCCCTGAAGGCAATCGCCTTTAGCGCATTTTGTACAAAGTTGTGTACATACTTTATGAATAAATAAAGAAAGGCATATTTCATTAACTTGTTGTTCATTATTTATGAACTGATATTGATCTATAAGCAAATTAATGAAGTCCATGATATATGACATAGCATGAAGGAAATTGTGATGTGATCATACTACTGAGATTCCTATCATGTGTAATTATGTCAGTTTCTAAATTATCCCTAGTCATAGGATTACTGAGACTGGATATCGGTAATCTGGAGAGACTAGTACATCTCAAGCTCTTTGATTGGATCAAGCAGTGGATCTCAGAAGCTGTAAATATAAGATATTTAGGGTTGAGATGTGGATGCTTACTAGAGCTAGTAAGTACATTGGATGACCTGCTATGAGATCATCACATGGATGTCCTATTCTAACGTCAGTGATAATCTCATCATAGCAATGGTGCAAGTATCCTTAGACTTGAGGTGCTCAAGGATATCTTAGATACTGATTCTGTGCTTTGACTCCATTCCTTGTTGCCTTACAGAGGTCGCTCATAGGGTGGTGATTGGGTACAGCTTGAGGTATTCGAAGGTAATTGAGTAGCCAATAGAGGATTCACCACTTCTGTGATAGCAGAAGATGATACCCATGGCCTCTTGTCAGGGTCATTACTTGAAATCTCTGGTAGAGTAAGTATGTCATAAAGAGTGTCTTCATTGACATATTAAGTAATGAGTCCCAGGACAAGAACTGAAATCACTTGGACTAGATTTGACATAGTCAGTCTAGTAAAGAGTTGACACATTGCCCATACTCATAACCAAGTGGGGTATAGCATGGTGAAAGGACGAATTGCACGGTAATTGTCTATGGAAAGGTTCGTGATATGGTTCATGATGAATACATGTTCATTCGTCAAACCAATTACTTTCCGGTCAATTGGGGGTCATGATGTGTTGCTAGATACCGCTCATGACTTGCTTGGATTAAGTGTTAATCTAAGTGGCCAACATAACCGGAACCTAATGGGTCACACGCATAAGAGTGTCTCGGAGAATTAAATAAAATAGTTTTGGATGAGTTCCAATATATGGAGAGCAAAAGGATTAAATGGATCCCGTTGAGATCGAGATATGTCCCGATGAGATCGCGACATCGATATTGCTGAAAAACGTTTACGGGGGTTTTTCCCATAAAGGACCCGTGGGCCGGTAGGACCGACCCCAGTGTGACTGGACCACTTCAGCATTTATTTATATATATATATATATAATTAATATATATATATATATGTATATACATGGATGAAGAAGCATGAGAAGCTTCTTTGATATGCCTTGTCACCATAAACATTAAATGTCCTTAAAAGATTAAAAGACAAATGGCAAAGTGTGAGAGGAAGTGGGATGATCGTGGGTTTAAACAAAACCCAAAAGGTTTTTGGAAGAAGCAATGTTCGTTGGTTTTGAAAAGAGAAGAACAAAAGGGTTTTGAAAAGTGTTTTCAAAGTTCATCTCTTCTCCATCGATCATCACTCTCCAAGCTTCATTTGTCTCCATCGTTGATCATAGCTTTTCAAGGACAAAGGTAAGAGCTAGCACTCTTTAATTTGTTCTAACTATTCCCAGATCAAAGGGTTTGTCCCGGTTAGGTTCTCCGATCTCTGCGTGGATACCGTTAGAGACGGTCTCCTTTGGCCGTTATGGTTTGAGTTTGTTGTATAGACACATGGATCCTAGCTTTCGGGAAGGTCCCGGAATAAAAAAATTTTGTTTTCCCCACCGTGGGCATGTGATGCTCACATCGGGATTTTCCTACAAGAAATTATCATATGCTTGCAAAATTCAGTTAATAAACCCAATTAAATGATATGCACATCTATTAGAGTTCCTATGTAGCTATACCAACAAAGATCACTAAGGAAAAAGAAGGAATTATAAAAAATTTCTTGTGAAGCGGGATAGGAAAAAGTTATCCTAAGGTTAAATGAAGAGATGTATACAAACTTAAAAAATAGGGAGTACTAAGAATAAATCAATGAGAGTGGCAAATAAAGTAGTGATGGCAAAGAGAATTTAGGGGTATACAATGAAAATGAGACATTATCCGACATTAGGGATAAAATGGACAAATGAGAAGGATATAAAGAACTCCAAATTCTGGACAATGAAGCCCTTAGCCAATTCTTCTTCTGTCACAAAGTTTATCTTGAGTCTTAGAGAAGTAATGAGGAAGGAAATGAAATATAAAATAGGCGATGGGGAGCAAACCAACTTCTAGTTTGAAAATTAGGCATAATAAGGACCACTTCATTAACATTTAACATCCTTCCTATAATTCATTTTGACATACACTACCCTCCCAATCTAGAGTAAGCTCAGTATAACTACGTCTTACTAGAAATCCCATTGAGATGCAGAATTTGGGAAGGTCTAGCAGTACATAGTCTTATCGTTAACTAGTAGAGAGATTGTTTTCGATAGACCTAAAAAAATTAAAAAAGAAAAAAATTTGAAAACTATTTGAAAACAAATAAATACATAAACAAATAATTGCATAAATAAATAAAAATAAATAAAAGTAAAAAATAAAATAAAATAAAATTCAAAATAATGAAAGTAAAAATATGAAATAAATAAATAAAATAACTAAAGGGAAAATAATACAAAAAAATTTCAAGATAATTACAAGACATAAGAAACCAAGAAAAAGGAAGGACAAAGTTCATAAAGCCTATAAGAAGAGAAGAACATTTTTATAAAAGAAAAAGACCTCTCTATGTAAGATCCTTTACTCATATCCTAGTTCGAAAAAGTTTTCTATTGAGGGCCAAGTTCTTGGTAAGCCCTAATAGGGCTATATCATACTTGATAACTTCTCTCAATTCTTTTTAAGTCTTCCTCTCTTCTCTTATAGTCCTTAAATACAATTTTCTCCCTTCTTCTTAATAAGGCGTCAAAATGTCTCCTTTTAATATGTTTAGACAGCCTAAGCCTTATCTCCCTTAACTTACCATTAATGTTAGCCACCCTCAACTAATCTCTTACCGTTACATTCCTAAACTTATCTCATTTTGTAAATTTGCACATCCAATAGAGCATCGTCATCTCTGCCACCATTAACTTATGAATATGCACCTGTTTGATGGGCAAACTCTACACCCCATAAAGCATGGTTGACTTAATTGCTAAATGGTAAATTTTATTTTTTAGATTGAGTAATATCTTTTTTTTAACATAAAACCCCTAACGAGCCCTTCCATTTAGGCCACTATGATTTAATACAGTGAACTATGTCATCATCTATCTTGCCATTTCTTTGTATGATAGATCTAAGTTACTTAAAACAATCTTTCTATGGTCTAAATTCTGAACAATCTTTATTTCCACATCGGGTGCAACTTTACGACCTAAAAAGTTATACTTTAAGTACTCAATCTTAGTTTTGCTCAACTTAAAGCCCTTCGACTTGAGCATATCCATCCAAGGTTCCAACTTGACATTAACACTCTCTTTTCTTTCATCCATTAAAATAATGTCATCAGCAAATAACATACACCAAGGCACATCCCATTGGATATTCTTAGTGAGTTCATCTATAACTGTTGCAAATGGGAAAGGGGCTCAATAAGGATCCTTGATGTAGTTTGATATCAATAGAAAAATTTTTCCATATCTCCTCTTATCATCTTTATTATAGTCTTAACATATATATGTATACATATGTATATATATATATATATATATATATACATATATATATACCTAATAGTCCTTTTATAGATCATGGGAACTCCCTTAGCTTCTAAACACCTCCACATGACTTTCCTAGGTACTGTGTCATAAGCCTTCTTTATGTCAATAAAAACCATGTGCAAGTCCCTCTTTCTATCCCTATAATATTTCATCAATTGTCTAAGGAGGTGTAAAGTTTTTGTGATGGACCTCCTTGGTATGAAACCAATTATTTCTCGAAGATTGGTGCACCCTTTTTCATTCTTTTCTCAATGACCCCTTTTAACTTTATGATCTGACTGAGTAGTTTGATGCCTCTATAGTTGTTACATGTTTAGATATCCCTTTTATTATTGTAGAAAGGGATTAGTATGCTAAGTATCATTCTTTTCTCAATGACCCCTTTTAACTTTATGATCTGACTGGGTAGTTTGATGCCTCTATAGTTGTTACATGTTTAGATATCCTTTTTATTATTGTAGAAAGGGATTGGTATGCTAAGTATCTACTCATCTAACACTTTGTTAGATAGGAGGATCACATTAAAAAGCTTGGATAAACTAGTAAGACCTTGCTCTCTTAAGCTCTTCCATATCTCTATGGGTAAGTCATCAGGTCCTACTACCCTTTCACTCTTCATCTTCCTTAAAGCTCCTTTAATTTCTTCTTTCATAATTTGCCAGTAAAAATTGAAGTTACAATAATTCTAAAAATGTTGAGATCACCCAAGGAAAAGTTCTCATCTTTGCCTTAAAAGGCTATAAAAGTATCTCTATTGTCTTATCTCGATATCATTTTCATCTACGAGCACTTTCGTGCTTCATCCTTTATACAACAAATTTGATCAAAATCCCCCATTTTCTATTCCCTAGCTCTTGCTAGCTTAAATATATCATTTTTCTCCATCCTAATTTTCCAATTGTTAATATTAAGTTCTTATGCGCTTTACTTTTGGCTTTTAAGACTATCTTCTTTGTCATCTTGTAAATCTCTATATTTGCTACCTTCTCTTTATTCGCATTGCTATCCAATAAAGCTTTACAAGTAGCCTTCTGCACCTCTTTTTTATGTCTTAATTCTTCCATTAAGACTCCTTACTACCTTTAGGCCTTTTAGGAACTCCCAAGATTTGCTTGGATACATTTTTAAAAGATTTATTAATCTCTACCATATGTAATTAGTATCTATTTCTAATTTCCATTCTTCTTGGAACATTGCTTTATCCTTAAGTAATTCCACAGTATCCCTTTTTAGATTCCACCATATAATTTTGATGAACTTTTGAGAACTTCTTTTGTTTCTTCAACCCTTAATTATAAGATCCATGACTAATAATATATGCTAAGTTTACACGCATGCATTATGTAGCACCCCACTCTCACAAGACATGTACCCGACATCTATAGTGATATTCGAGTACGTACCCCGTAAGGGTGGCATGTTAGAACGATCATTCAGTCAAAATTCATTACAAAACTTTTGTTTCTTTAAAACAAGGAACATGCAAGCGGAAATTACTAATCAAATTGGGCCCATGTCATTTAAAAACATTTCTATTTCCAAGCTACAATCTTTACAAACATTAGTATTCAACCTTAAATTTGGGCCCATTTCAGATACAAAACACTTGAATCTATAAAGTCATTTCATTACCAAATCGTTTACATACACTTTGTACAATTCTTGCTGAACATAATTCAAAAATAAAGTCAATGAAGACATGTACAGGTGCAAACTGATCCCGAACCCTAATCCATATCAGACCTCAGTGGCTATACTCCATTTAGCCTAGCTGAAAATAATTCTTCAGAACCTGAAAAGCCACATTGTAATTTTTTATGAGTTTTGCAACTCAATGAGTGAACCATCATTGATGATTTCACCGGATTACATACAAACATCACATATATCACAGATATTCATTAAGAACATAATTATTTTTCAGACACTCACATAGCAAGGCATAACATATGGTCACTCATTATAGCTTTGCAAATCATTCATGAATTACAATCTTATATGAATGCTGTATGCATGAGACTCACATTCGTTCTTATTGTTGTGATTGAGTGCCTATCACATACTTATACAAATACTGGCTCATAGGGATCAGTCAGAACAGAATCACGGAGCATAGCTCTACGTGCACACACATATATCACGGAGCAAAGCTCTACGTGGAAGCGCTTTGTACTGGCTACTCAAGTCACAACGCCTTTATCTGAGCATGTATTTATTAAATGCATCAAATGCTGATTATGCCATATCAGACAGTCACATATGATGTTCAATCAGAAACTCATAATTATCAGACATAAATCCGGCATTTAACATACGTTGAGAATTCACATATCATAAGGGGTTTCACATCAAATCGGAACACTTCCAATGCATCAAAATTGAATATGGCATATATGGCAATCACATAGGATGCTCGAACAAAATTTATAATCATCGGACCTAAGTTCGACATTCAACTTTCATTGAGGATTCACATATCATACAGAATTTCATAGCACTCAAAGCCACAATCAAAGCACTTCCAATACATTCCCAAAAATTGATCTCCTCGGACAATTTAAAGTTCGGAATTGATAACAAATTGCAAACAGTTTAATAATGTTGGAAATGTAAACAAATCAAATCAGATCAATCCTAGGAAATCATCTAGGTTGACTCACAGTACGCTCCAATAAGCTATTGCCTGGATGGTCCGGCAATGTCCGATTGGCATCCGATATGCTCCTCTAAAATATACAAAACACATTCACAAATATCACATTTTTGCATAAATACACAAGTGGTTCTTTTATGCACATCAATGTATAGAATGTATGCATAATGCATGTTCAATGACAATTCCGAGGTGCAATAATGCGATCCTTATCAAAAATAATTTAGGAATCAAAGCCCTCATTAATACCATGTATATTTACAATTGAATTGGACCAAACAATGTCAAATCATTTCGTAGCTTCATTGACCACTTCAGATTTTTCCTATAAAACAAATACAGGTCAACTTTCCATGCTAAATATGATAAGGTAAATGACCAAATTAGACAAAACTTCCTTCTGTAAAGTTGTTCTCCCATTTCTTAGCTTTTTAATGACACCAAAATCGTTTAATTTGGTTATGTATACAAAGAAATATACTCAAAATATCTTTGACTATTCTTAAGTTCCAACAGAATTCTTACCTCAACTTCCAACCAAAATTTGAAACTCTTAGAGACAGAATTAAAACTCCATTTCTTGATAAAAGTTGTATCCCTATGTCTCTAGTTTACACCAAATCAAAAATCACCCAATTTGGATCAGTATAGAGAAAGTTATGGTCAAAATACGAAAGCATGTTTGAGTAGTCGAAGGAGGGGCGCTCGCCGCGACGTGGAGAAAAGATGAAGTCGTGACTTACAGGCCAAAAATCAGTTTTCTCGAGATTTCTTGCAACGTTCGCCGCGACGAGCTCAAGAGGGTCTCATACGTCGTGAAGTACAAAAAAGAATGAGCCGCGGCGAGAATAAAGATTGAGGCCGCGACATACAAACAAGAATAAACCACACGTCGCGACGACAAAAAAGAATAAGTCGCGACGTTGGTTCTGAAACTCGTCTTCCCCACTTTCCAGACTTCAAACCCAGACTTCACTTTCTCACACTACCATCTTTCTCATATCAATTAACTCAGATCATACTCAAAGCAATTCTTCTAACTCTTCAACACACACACACAATTAAAAATCCAATATTCATACTTAAACATCAACTTCACTTCTACTAATAAACAACGAACAAAAATGTATGCATATCCATTTCGACTTTCTCAAAACCCGAACAGAGTATTTACAAATCTTCCAATCTAGAGTTCATTCAACACTATATTAACAATTTCCTACTCTCAATCAATCATCTACTCTATTCAACACCGAAACCAACTTCTCTAACCTCACATGCATGCATCCATTTCCACTGAAAAACATCATTTACAACAACAAAACCCAACTTAAGCATAACTTACTTGAATCGGCTATGAATTCCAGCAAAGAGAACAGATTAAAAACAACCAAAATCTCATAATTTTCATTTGGATGTCAAGTGTTTCTTCACCGAGAACACTTGCAGTGCATTTTTCCTAACTCAAACTCATACTCGTGTATACTATGCATGCCTTACACGTGTCCTCTCTAACATAAGCCTTTTGTCTTCTGCCTATTATTGCCACTTGTCCCAATTATAGGTTGCCACATGTCACCCTATAATTGTCCAATGAATCAATATTTTTCACAAAATTCACTAAAAATTCTAAAATACCCGAAATAATACCAAAATTGCCAAAACACATTTCAATCATATTTAAAAACTCAATTGTATCCGGAAATGTCAAAGAATGCATGTACAATTATATGAATGTGCAAAAATGTGCATGTCAAATTTAACATAAGCATGAATTGTACTTTCTAATTTCTCAATAATTCTCGTAATTCACAATTTTAGCCCTCACATGGGTAACGGGATGTTACAACTCTCCCCTCCTAACAAAAATTTCATCCTTGAAATTCTTACCTGATTGATCAAACAAGTAGGGGTAAGTGTTTTCATCATACGCTCTACCATTTCCCATTTGGCACTATCACTCTAATAATTTCTTTTACTTGACTATAGTCAATGGAATCAATCGATTTTCCCGTTACTTATTCAGATATCACACAATCTTGTCTGTCTCCTCAATATATTTCAGATCATTCAAAATTTTCATTTCTAGTTCCACATTACATCTGGATCAGATCATATCACGATTTCTTATCATACTCACATATCATACTTAATGCATATAAGTCCTCTTTGTTGGTATTACAAACTTATGTTAATAGTCCTTTTCTTTCAAAACTTTCCTATGGACAATTTTATGTCGGGTTAACTCACCCTTTTTCCTATCTTAAGTACACCTTGGCAAGGTGATACTGTCAAAAACAATTCATCTCTTGATTGATATGTCATATCTCTTTTGTGTTAATACATTTAACTCATGTGTCTAGCTCACTTTATTCCAATCTTTGGTGTTGATCCATCTAATTCATTCGTTTTTCTTGAGTCACTTAATTTCTAGTACACATCAATTTCACTCATCCAAATATAAAGGTGGTCGACTCTTTCTATCGTATAACATCTCATATGAGCTTCAAATGATATCACTGTGATATTGATTGTTGTGCTTCAAGTCAATTAAAACTAAGCATTGACCTCATATTTCTATAAACTCCAAAATATAAACTTTAAGCATATCTCCAACAGTTAAGACTGTTGGCAACAGTTACATGTGATCACTCTTTTTTTTTTATACATCCATAGCCATCGACATTATTTCATCGTATTCCTACCAGGATGTATAGCATAGGCTGTTATTTGTGCTATCTCTGACAATCTTTTGCTCAATCATCTTTATTGTACACACAAACTTCATATTACAAACACATGGTACTCTTTTCCTGTTCAAACTCAAAATTCAAATTCATTACCAACTTACAATTTCCTCAATAAGATTCATCAACTCTAAATCCTTTATTTGGGCTTTGCTAATCTGTCCATGCGAAATTGGTTTTACATTCATTAGCTAATAGTACCTTGATTTGCCCAAAAGTTAACTCAATATTCTATGCTCTTCATTGCACAAGATTTAGAAATCCACAATGTCTGAATTTGTGTTATTCCTTTATTGAATTTTCTGGTCAAAAAACAAGTATGTACACTAGTTTTACCAAGATAGTACTTATTTGGACAATCATAGTCCTTCAATACTTCTATCCATTGCCGCAGTCTTGTACGAAATTATTTCAAACTCAATAAGTACCTCAAACTTTATTTATCTGAATATAAATTCCGAAATGTTTCACTGCACTAATAGTGTCTTCAAGCTCTTAAAGCAATGGCTATTCCAACAAAATCCAACATTTAACTCATGAGACTTTAATTGTCTCTATGCATACAGGATCAGCTTGGTATGTTGCAACAAAGTGTATCTTAATTTCTGATGTGAAACATCATTGCATATTACAAAATCTCTTAATTCGATACTATTTGTTGTGATCGAGTGCCTCTCAGATACCGATATAGGTACTAGCCAATTGGCTCAGTCAGAAACAGAAATCACAGAGCAAAGCTCTACGTACAGAATTTTGAGCTTAAAGCTCTTTTAGACTGGCTACTCTGATCACAACACCTTTATTAGAACATGCATTATATGATATGTATCAAATAACAAAATATGCTATGCATAGCTTTCACTTTAATGCACAAATAGAATTTCATATACATGCGAAACTACAGATTTTCTTAAGTAATCAAAATATTCTTTTCAACTCTTCAAACACATTCAAAATATCATCTATGATCACAGCCACTAACTGATCCAAACAAAATCGGATCACTTTATTCTTCAATACTATGACACTTTCAGGGGTGTAGTTAACTCTAACAAATATTGTCAAAACTCTATGTACCCATCATTAGTTCTCGTAATTCCTTACGCACTTAATTCCCCAATGACGTAATATTTTCTCTTATTTTTGTTAATTTCTCAATTGACTTACTTACTCAAGTGATTCTTCCATTCGTACGATTTCCACTGATTTCACATTGATGCAATGTTGAACCATTCTTACTAATTTCTCCACTTGTTTCAATACATTCACAAACTTAACTTCCTGTGTTGGCAACAAACTCATCAGATCAATTTGTATTCTAAGAACATATTTTCATATAATGTAATATGGGCCTAAGTTCTCCTCACATTAGCAAGAGTGTCACCTCAAATTTCAGAATCTAATCATATAGTTGGATACTTTACCTCAAACAAAATACATACACTCTCTCTGTAGCATATTTTACATCTTATGCTTAAGTCTTCATTAGGAATAGAGCTCCAATATTCTTCTTTTAATTTATTTCGTTTTTGTTCATTCTTAAAAGTAAACCAACTGGTCTACTAAACCTGATTCGGTGAAATTCTTCTTCCAAAGAGGATTTCTTGCTACTGTCAACTAGATTGTTCATCTAATCCTTATCAATCAACTATTCACATCATTGCTCATCAAACATTCTTAATATCCCAAAAGGGTCAATCTCAACTATTCATAATCATTACATCTCATCTAAAGATGTATTTAAGACAATTCACTAATTAATAACTTATGCTTAGAATATCTTAATCTCATTTGATTTAGGAAAACACTTATCTCTTCTTCTTCTTTTTGTGCCTAACCTCGGTCGTGGGAACTATGCCACAATCTTGCCCTTCTTCTTTTTCCTCGATTTCATCACACACGATATCATCTTTAACCCTCTCAATCTATCCTCGATCGATAACCATAAGCACTTTCATTCATTACTCTAATTTATCATAGACGTTAAATTATGGGAACTATGACTAACAAATTATTCATATCCCATAGATTGCTTCTTAGGTATTACCTTAAAATTTTAGCCCTCACATGGGTAACGGGATGTTACACATTAGGTATTACCTTAAAATCCTTACAACTAGGTTGATCGGTTCACTTTACAAGGAAGTAGTCGATTTAAGTCTTCATAGTTCTATTACTAAAGGTTAATAAGTGTCCCTCTTTTTTGTTGAAAGATAATTTGGCTACCACCAAATCAAATGCTACAAAAAAGTCCACTAAAGCAGACCCATTATCATTCCTATCTCTATAACTGAAACCCCCATAAGCATAAACATACCTGTCTAAGGTAACCCCTATATAACTATTAAAGTCCCCTCTTATATTAACTTTCTCAATAAGGGTAATATGTTGAATCCAGAAACTTGTTGATTTTTTATATAAAAACTTTCATATGGCAAGTATATAGATCGTATCTATAATAAAAAAGATATCATTCCCACCGGATTATTCATCTAACAAATTGAATGCACTTTGTCTAAGGTAATAAAAAATTGAATTAATTGCTCTAAAATAAATAAATTAAAACTAAAATAAACTAATAAAACTAAAAATTGGATAAGTGAAGCTAGCAACAAAAATAAAGTCAATTAATAATGGAAACTTAGGGGTTATTTTACACTTGTATTGTCTTCCCTTTATCCTATTAATTTAATTATGCTTGATCTTAGATATCGTAAGGTTTTGATTAGCCCCTCTGTAAATCTATTCAAGTAATCCCAATTGAGATAGGTAACAATTGAATTGCAACCTTTCGATTTATGAAACTACTCTTAACTACTCAATTAGATTTAAAGCGATCCTAAGGATAATTAACTCACAATTAAGATATCATTTTAATTTTTTATTAATATGATATTTGTAGGTCTATTAAGGTACCAACTCTTGTTGTGCAACTTAACACACATAATTTGATTCAACCTCTTGATTTCTTATCAAGTATAAGTATGACAAATACCACAAAGCAATACTATATTGAATTCAACAAGAATAAATTTATACAAAACAATTCAAGAATAAAACCTAATATGGATTTATAAATCCTTAATCATGTTTAACACACCACTCATCAAAATTAAGATCCAAGATAATGAAATATAAAGAGAGAAAATAAAGAAAAGAACTTTAAGTCTTGATCTGGAAATTATGGAAAATTGGAGTTAATCTTGATGTTTCCACTTTTGATCTCCTTTTTTACGATGTGAAGCCTCCTTTTTGGTGTTTCTCTTTGGCTTAAATTCTTCTTTATCTTTCTAGGGTTTCTTTATTTAGTTTTGGTTCCAAAATAGCCCTGAAACGTAAAGAATACAAAACTATAAATTACCCATGCACGATCGTGCATCATCATCCAGACTCTCTAGCACGATCACGCATGGGGATGCATGATCATACCAAAGGCTTCATCCCCCTGCATCTAACATGTATGATCATTAATTAAGGTATGCATAATCGTGCATGCTTTTATTCTTCAAGTCCTTATTTATCTTTTCTTCAAATTTTCCTATATTCACTTACTAACAAACACATCAAACAATCCTTAAAACATATTATTAAGATAAAATCCTTGCTCTAAAACAATCAAACAATTAAAACGCATAAAACACTAACACGAACACAATTCTAAATCCTAAACACATAATTATCATATAAGAAAATGCTTAAAAACACACTTAAACTTTTAGAAAACATACTATAATATACATTTATCACACCTTATCTAGCTCTTCTCAGAATTGATGCTAAATTGTTCTTCCAATCCCACGCATGGTGCGTAAGCACACTTCACATTAAAAACAACATAATTCGCTGTAATCTTTAAAAGCAAATTTCTATCATTGGTCCTCATTAATCTCTATAATCAAGATACCTATATCATTTTATTGCCTCGGATATACTAAAAACAAAGATTAACTTATTTATGTTTTTCACTTTAGACCTTGTCCATTTTGTATTTTAATGCATACTATGTGAATCTTATATTTATCTAAAGTCTCGATTAATTTTAATGACTTTCTTATAAGAATCTTGTCGTTCCAAGAATCTATCAGCAGTCTATCAATATCTGCTTTCCTCTTAACCCGAAAACTTATCAAATGAATATTAAATTATATATATACATATATATTCATAACGAGTAGTTGGTAAATAGACTGAGCAAGCAAATTTCTCGTTTTCAAATTTATGCCCATAATTTCTAAATTTTGGCTGCCAATTATGTGTGTCTCTTTCTCTCTTTCTCATGCCACTCGTGAGTTGTCTTTTTTCTTTTATATCTCAATAAATAAAAAGAATAAACTTTAAAAAATGCAAAACTTGTAGCTCAGTACCTGACATTTAAAAGGGCATTTTCTGTATTCAAATTTCCATCCCTCGATCAAGGGCGTCCATCTGTCTTCTGAAAACCCTTATGCATCCCATATCTTTTATGTCTTTTATGGCAAAACTACGTCGTGTTACGTGTATTATTTCGGAGGGAAAAAAAGATGGGAACAGAATATTTGGCCCGATCTGATGTACTCTTTTATGGCTTTCAAATCCTATTTTCTCTTCCACAAGAACTCCCCAATTTTACGCAATAAAATATAGAGACGGAAAAGCTCCTCACCTGAGGGTTTTTACTCGAACTCTTCAAAGGTTCTTGCTCAGCTATGGCGATTGACAAATTAAGATCGCCGCAAGATACGTCGTCGACGCCGGGGTATGTGAGCTGGGAGGAGTTGAACGTCTGCGGCGAGAGATGGGTGAGGGAGGTGCGCTATTATCTGAGAAGGTTCGATGGCGGATCTAATCTGGTGGTGATTGAAGGAGATAAGAGCTTGAGGCACATGTGAGGTTATATATGTTTCAGTTGAAAGTTACCTTAAATAAGAATTTATACATTTCAATATTTCTTTTCATTGCATTTTGTTACGTCATTTCAGATCAAGTTTCTGTACGTTTCCTGATCCTCCTTATCCGTTATGGCTGTATGAAATTTGTATTCTTCGGTGGTTCAGTGTTTTGAGTCACTTGCTGTATTATCTATTTGAAAAAAATATTTTCTTGAATGTGAGAGCTGAAGAGCTTATTGATTTTTTCTCAGACTTAACTGTTGATATGCATTTTTATTATTGCTTATTGTTAATTTAGGTTAGATAAACACTACATTCTGTAATCCTTTACCTTTCTAATTTTTTAAAAATCTTCAGCAACTGAGGAATTCCTGTCGCAAACTGCTAGGATCACTTGGCATGGGAAATGCTTGAGTATACGAGGAACTTTCCTATACAAGTTCACTCAATTCTGATTCAAGTTTCTTTTTGGGATTCTTAAATTTTCTGTTTTCCTCTTCCTGCATGTAGAGTAATATTTGCTTCTAGATTCGTAGGCCATCTTGCCAGTGACATTTTTTATTAATGTTAACTATGACTTATTTATCTTGATCACAAGAGTTTCTGATGTGATCTTATTATTAACGAACTATGATATGGGCTCCAGTAATAGAAAGAGCTGCTTGACAGAATCAAATCCATATACTGTCAATATTTACGTGAATTTCGATCATGTCCATGTATGTTCTATTTTAAAACTACTGGTCATTAAGAAGTCTGTATGTGGTAAATTATTTTACTGTTTCCTAAGAATGCATTGTTTCTAAAGATCTGATTCCCAATTGTCTGTTTTACAAAAAAAAAAAAAATTCTTTTTTACTTTTGGTGTTTGAATGCAGATTCTTTCTCTTTTGGTTGCGATGTAGAGTTAATTTGCATTGGTTTATAAGTTTCTAAAACATATTATTACTTTGTATTGACAAACGTTTTAGTACTCAATGTTCTGCAATTATAAATTTGTTTTTCAGGTTCACCAGACTATGTACCATCTTCCCTGGCAGGTCCTTTGGATAGTAGTGATACTTTTGAGCTGGATATTGGAACTTTGGAGGTATGACTTCTGTTTTTGATTTAGGATATTTATTTTGCTTATCATTGATCTGTCATGATCTCACTTCTTAGTTCTATCGCAGGATATTCAATTAAAGAAACCTAGTCATTATGCCAAAGAATTTTTGTGGTTGGGCTCTCCATGGAATTGCAAAAAAAGGAGAAAGCAATATCAGTCTTTCTGCGGGGATGGTGCTAAAATTTCAGTAAGTGTGTGGTGCGTTTTTTTTCCATTGCATGTGTAATGGGCGTGCCCCCTTCCTTTCTGATCCTTTTCAAATTGTTATCTAATACCTTTCATGCTTTTTGATCTTTTGATTCCTGTCAGGTTTAGGACTTTGTATATGTTTTAGCTGAGGAGGGAAAACACCTTGTTGCCTACTTGGAAGACATGTACGAGGAATGTAAAGGGAGCAAGATGGTTGTGGTATGATGGTTTCACAAAATTGATGAGATTGGTTTTAATTTGACTTACAACCATAATTCCAGAGAGATTTCTTTTCTCTTCTCTCCAAGATCTGAGTATTGAATGCATAGATGGAGGGGCAACTGTCCTCAGTCCCCAGCATTATGCCAAGTTCCTACACGAGGCAGTGGATAATCTGCTCATGGCAGCCATTGCTACTGATGCTACTGGCATTAGGCCTAGAAAGAGGCTTTGTCGATTGAAAGATGATGTTTTTGTTGACGATAAAGAACCAATGAAGGAAGTATGCATGGATACAAGCAACTGTAATGGTAGTCTAAGAGGGGTAGAGCCTATTGCCTCTTTGGCAGTTGATGAGGTAAAGCATAATCATATGCACTGTCTTAAAGTTGGTTCTGAAGTTGAGGTGCTTTCTCAAGATAGTGGCATGAGAGGCTGATGGTTAGAGCTTTGATAACAAAGAAGGACAAAAACAAAGTGAAGGTTAGATATCAAGATATAAAAGATGCAGCTGATGAAACTAAGAACTTAAGAGGTTTGTTTGTTTATGCCATATTTTGTAATTTATCATTCAGTTGCAGAAAGAGAGATTAATGTGCCCGAAGTCGATTTTGGCCTCTCGCATTGTTGTTCTTGATCATTTTGGAGTTCAAGTTCCTGGAATGAACATCATACGCCCTACTTGTCCACTGGATATGGGCAAAGAGTCTGGCTTAATTGATATCGGGACAGCTGTTCATGTCTGGTGGTGTGATGCTTGGTGGGAAGGCATCGTCGTTCAGAAAGAATCTGAAGATAAATTTCTTGTTTATTTCCCAGGTTAGTAAAATTAGCATAGTCTAAAAGTAAATCGTAATGCCATGCTAAGCCTTCTTATACAGGAGTAAGTGCTGATTTTTTTTCCTACTTGAAGTTTCTAGAAGAAAAGCAAAATTCAGTTTTTGCAGTACTAACATGAGACTTTCCCATGAATGGTTGGCGAATGAGTGGAGGCCTATTGAGGAAAGGGAAGATATTGGTAAATCTCAGCTGTTTCGTTTGCAATCAAAGCAGGTTGAAGCCAGCTGTGATAAAAGCAAATTGGTTAGTGTTCCTGATATTACTAAATTGGGGAAAACAGTCCCAGGATGTTCAGATACATCTTTGGATTCGGGAACTGATAAAGAAATCACTTGGCATTGTTCCGAGATCTTGCGAAGGATGATTTGCTAGCGCAGTTAAGGTGGATGTCTTCAAGAAAGAGAAGAAGATTTCGTGTGAATTACGGCAATAAGACGAAAAAGATGGAGAATTGATTAGGAAGTCAACAGGCATTCTTGGATCAAGTGCTCGGGAAATATTTGTTGTTCCTGTGAAGTTGAAAGTTGATCGCTACAACTGCAAGTATATGGGGGATTCTATTTTTTGTTCTGCTGTTGTGCCATATCAAACAAGCTTGATTATGTCTAGATAAAAGATTCCATTTCTGTTATTTTTCTTATGGGATGTGGGAGTTGTAACGGCCTTTAGGTAAATATGGTTCATTTGCCTTATGCAACGTTTTGTAGCTGTAGCCCGCTGCTCGATCATGACATTGGGAAGTGTATCATTTGAGTAGACTTGACCTCCCAAGTGCTGTCTTCATTTATGTATTTAACATGTAACAGTAGCTAAACAGGAGCTTTGCCGCTCCTGGCATAAATTTGGGATCATTAAATACATATTTTGCATCTTTCAAGGACAGTTGGCCCCGCGTAAATTGCATGTATCTCATAGTCATAGTAAAGCTGATCTTATGTACATCACTTGTACGATCTCTATGCAAGTGTTATCCTATCCTTCATTTTTGTTTAATTTGCTTGCTTACTGCTAATTGCATGTGGATGAATCATATTTTAATCCCATCCAATTATTAAGTGGAGGGAGGCATATTAGTAAAGCAGCACCTCGCGGCTTTTGTTTTATCAAGTAGAATCAAGTCATTGCCATAGCGACTGTAACAAGCGTGATGAAAGCTTCTTCCAAGTCTCTTTGATCATAACCCGTCTTTTGTTTGTTGCTATAGATTCAATGAATATTCGTCAGGACGTATGAAGGTTATGGGATGAAGGATTCAGAGTCAGCTTGTACATTGGGCTTTGCAGTGGGTGATTATAGATTCCAAGTTAATCTTGCAGCATCATGGTCCGTCAAAGAATACGTAGAGTGTTAAAACACACCACGCATGTAAATTTTGCTTATAGCTTTGCATATTCAATGAATCTGTTTAGGTAGACATGAGGAAAGCAACAAGTCTCTTGTTCGGATTTGGGGCAGCATCAGATTTGCTGAACAATCCAAGTCCTCTAGTTAATATCTTTATTCCGAACCTGTCAATGCTTGACAGTTAATGGAGAAGTAAGGCATACGATGTTTGGTGGTGCCAATTCTGCGGAGTTCCAGAAGCCGGCAGCGCCGAGCACGACACCTATGTGAACTATTAAGGAGGTGTGGTATCTTCGAAGTCTCGGCTTTGTCGGCTCATTGAAATTGAAATGACCGTTTAATAAGAACTCAAAAAGTTAGACAAAGTGTTTGGTCTTGTAAGCAAGCTATAAAGAATAATTTTAGTGTAGAAAAAATCGAGCACAGCGACATGTGTGGGGCTGCTTGTGAAAATGAAGATAATTTCAACTTGGCAATAAAGACCTTTTTCACTTTGCTCTCTATGCTGTCCCATTATGTTTTTATCTTCACTTCTTGGTCTCCAGCACTTGAAGCATCTCAAAAAGATGGGCTAGCTCTATCATCACTACAGCAGTGGCTGTTCATCGATCTTTTTCCTTCTCTCTTTCTCTTTCTCAACTCAAGATGAGATTGGACTTGTTACCTTACCGCCACTCTATACAAAAATTTTCGTGTGTTTAGTCACATACAAAGATATGGCTCTTGCTAATAAACCCAAAAAGGAGTTATCACGAATTGGATTCAAGAAGTCAAAAAGCATGCTACTTGCTGGAACTAGCCTGGCCTCTATCGAATCCTTATCTATGCCTCTTGTTCGTACTCTCACTGATTATTTGAATTCTGATTATATTTCTGGTCTTATTATGTAACTTCTCATGGATTATTGAGTTTTTGGAGATTAGGTCCAGGAGGTGGTTCTCTCAGCAGATATTCGTTGTGCCGAGTGTCAAAAGAGAATAGCGGAGATTATGTCAAGAATGAATGGTAGGATATCCAATGCTTTGAACAAAGATCATAGATTTCCTCATGTCTTTAAACTTGCACTGGAACGAAACAAGATTTATTTGAAACCACTTAGAGCAAGTTCCTCAGATATGTTGATAGCTAAGCTTCTGTTTTGACATAAATAGAGGGGAACAGTTTCAGGCTGAAAAGGGACCATGATTCTAGATAGTTTCCTAAAAGCATAAGGTCGCCCTGGTTGTTCGTCACGCTCTGAATTTGTCAATCAAAATTTCACATTTGAGCTTAAGTTTTGACCTTCTAAATTCTGAAGTTTCTGTTACCCTTTTCGTTTGTGATTCTCCTGATAAGATGAGCTTGTTAATTAGTGAAGTAAAACGTTGACAGAAGCTAATCCTACCATGAAAAGGGAATTCAAAATACAGAAATAACTTTACTAATAATTCAAGAAAGGAAAAATTGCAATGATAAAATGGTGCCTTAATGATTCAAGCCATTTTTCTACCTGCTAAATTTTCCCAGTCTAGAATTTGTATAAAACTAGCACTTTATCTGTTTGTTCATAAATTTTCCAGCTTAATTGTTTAGGTGGAAGGCCAGTCTTTTATCTGTTTACTAGAGTTCACTTACTGCTTTAGAATAAAGGTCTATGAGGGTGTGCTTTATGTTAACCTCCGTGCTATTTCTGAAATGGAACCCACAGCATATGCACTAGTTTGCTGAATTATTTGCAAGTTGGTGTTGGGCATTTTTGAACGATTTCAGGAATTTGGCAGAAAAGCACTTTTGTTCGATGCATGTTTTTCACATTTTTCTCATTGGACAGAAACGGAGTCAGTACTAGTAAATGTCTTGGAGAAGAAAGTAACTCTGACTTGTACGTCTCCTGGCCTTAAAGTTACCTCAAGGCAAGTTGCTGCTGTCTACAGAAATCCCCTACGCAAAATGGCCCTGATAAAGTGGATATTTTGTTGATGATGACATGAGGATTCTCATTTTCCTTTACAAATTCTCTGAGATTTTAGATTAGAGAAGTACATACTTGTAGAAGGATAATAAGACATAACCCTCCATCTGAATTAGCAGGAATAGTAAGTGTAATTGGTTTGATAAATCTCAATGAAATGCCTTTGTTGAATGTCCACTGTTTTTTAAGCTGCACCCATATTCAAGCCTTCCAAGTGAAATTAGCAGCGATTGAGCGACTATAGAAATCTTGTCGTGCCTTAAATGTCTTGGTCAATTGTTAAGGTAAGCAAACATTAATAGGATTAACATTTTGAGTAAGGCACAAATCTTTGGAAAAAAAGAAAGAAATGTTTCCTAATGTGACGTGAAGCATAACATAGCGTAGGACAAGGAACAAGATATACATATTCCTTTGTCCTTTATGTTAGATAAATGAAGTTTAAAAATGAAGATTCAGTGTAAGAAACAAAATTCTTCTTTCAAAGCCTTGGAAGAATCGGATTCCAACCAAGAAGGAACTTGCCAACAAATATTACAAGGAGGAAGCCATGATTTGATCGACGATTCTTGAACATCCAACCTTTTCCTTCTAACCCTTTTGCTCCTTTAAGCCATCAAATCAGCAAATCATCAAATCCCATAAAATCTATGTCTGTTCACGACTTCTCACCGGAAAAGGCAAGTACAAGCAGCATCTTCATGAGGGTTATTTGAATCTCCCACCTTCATATCCTATATTGTCCCTTGTATAGCTCAGTTCATCAGGACATATACATTTCCTTTAGAAAATCAAAACTTGACAACTAACAAGGTTCAGCTTTTGATGCACAGTTGCAGACATGTTACATGATAATGAGGGTCAACCTTGACTGCAACGCTTGCTGTCGAAAAGCAAGGAAAATCCTTCTCAACATGAAAGGTAAAAGTTTTTCCATTTGTGAGAGACCCTAGGAACTGAATTATTGCCTGGTAATTGGTAAACATTTACAGTCTCTCTGTCTTGTTTCTCGTTGAAGTGGTAGAGACGCACATGATTGACAAGCAGCAACGTAAGATACTTGTACGAGGGAGATTCAGGCCAGCGGATGTGGCGATAAGATTGGGAAAGAAGATGAATCGCAGAGTTGAAATATTAGAGATTGAACAGGACGTTGGAGGCAATCATGAACCTTAACCTGAATGGCCGATCATCGCTGAGTGCTGATGACATAATGCGTATCTCAGTGAAATCGCAGTGTAGAAATGAAATACATAATTATTGTTTGGCAGACATGATTTTGATTCTAATGTCAATGAAACCAGTAAAAAAAAGATGACAAGCCCTTGAAGAAGATATAGAGGTGAAAGTTAGGTTGAAGTTCGTATTATCTAATACTTAAAAGGTTACAAAGGATCCTCATTTGTTACAACTCATATCAATATCTGTAGCCTTATTAATAGATATGTGCCTTGTCCCTAAATCAAAATCTTAAAGTTGCACTAAATATAAGATCAGAAGATATTAATATAACAACATCCACTTGAAATGTTGTTATATTTATTTTATCCAAAATTGTCATTGTTCTTGGAGAAAGAAATGTCAATTTTTCACTTGTCAAAAAACGAAGGAAACTCCAGGTTTGCTTCATCTTCATTACCATTTTCCTAGTATGCTCAAACATGCAATGACCTTACTTCCAATAGACATCCGTGAGAAGATGACTCTCTGGGATAATCTAATAGGACTTTAACACATCTTGAATTTAAATCATTAAGCACGCATAGTTGGTTGTTGAAGTCAGGCTTAAATGTTGATTTGCACATCTCTAGAATTGAAATTCTAAATCCTCCCCAATGAACCTTTGTCTCCAATTGGCATAAATTTCCTTTGTATTTATTTTATGCCCACCCTCTAGTAATATAACTTAAATTACTATAACCAACCCCTAATTAAATATAAAATTTATTATATTACAAAATAAAATACAAATAAATAAATTATTATACTAACAAAGAAAATAAGAAGTATGCTGCTTTTGTATGTTAAAATAAAGATAAAAGATTAGATCCAAAATAGGGAACTTCAGAAATCATTTACTTCAACCTACTAAATTGGCAACTTTTAGTTATTTTCATATTTCTTTATCACAGCCAATAGTTGTCACTGCTAATTTCTTTTAAGAAATATTTATCTAAATTTATTATTGCTTTATAACCCTCGATATAACCTTTCTTGCAAGCATCATCACAAAAATAACATATTTGGAACACCTTTTACCTTACTCAACATATATACTAGTTTTAATATCCTAGATACTTCTCATCTTTTACTTCCTCACCATACCCAAACAAAGTTATATAATTGGCTACCTGCTACATCTATCATTGTAAACATAACATGATTTGCTCTCTTGCAAGTGTTAAAACTCATATCTCCATTTAAATCCTTTCTTAACAAGGCTTTTAAAGTCATTATCTTGTAGTAATGAGCTTATATGTGTATGTAGAGTCATACCCCTGTATAATAAGGATATTGCCATTTTTTTTTCTTTGTTTGCAAAAAGTAACCAAAGGCAATTTATGTCACATTTATCTCACTTTATTTTTTCAATTTATTTAAATTCAATTAGAGCTCTTTACTGTTCAGTACTTCATAACAACCTTTTAAAATTGTTTTATATTCTTAAGTTTCAAAACTACTCCTATATTAGAATGGTACATTATAGATCATAATGTATACTTTTACTTCTTCCCTTTAAAAAACTATCTACATCATCATCTTTAGAACCTGTCACATACTCACTGTGATCATCATTATTAAGATATTCACTGTCTTTACTAGAAACATAATCATCCTTTTCACTTTCATGGTAATTATGGCCATCATCTTCATCTTTTTTAATGTCATTCTAGTCTCTTTATTCGTTAATAACAGTATCATCTTCCGTTATTTTCTTATAATTTCTATTTTTATTTTGTTCTAATAACGTATGATTCATGATCATCTCTACCACTTTCCTGCTTAAATTAGTTAACAATTTACTCTCACTAACTTCCCTTTAATTTGCTGATTTTATAATGTCTCCAACTTATTTTGAATAGCCACCACATCACCTGCATTAACCTTAACAACCCATACACTCCCTACCCATGTATAAGATGCCTACGCCACCATTGCCTTTAGTTCTAATAACCACCACACCACCATCTCCACTATTTCCACCTACAATTATATATATATAGACACATGTACTAATAATAGCATTAACAAAAAATTCTATGACAAGATTCATCATCTTTCAATAATATAATGTTCTCTTTTTTGTTGTTTTATCATCATCATTCACTCTCAATACTATAAGTTCATGTTTTGTGTAAATTGCATCTTCTTTTTCACCATTCTTTATAGCAATGTTAACATAATTCCTATCTTTCATAATGTCTCCCATTTGTGACGCTATGTTAGGATTATATGCACCCTCAAGATATATTATAATATATATTATTACATTATTTTTCATCTTTTTCTTATTTCAACTAACCTATCTTCCAACTTGTCTTTACTAGTTTCCTTATAGTATACTTTATCCAATATATCATATCAATTGCATTTTGTAGCTTCTATAATAGCAAATCAATAAGTCTTATCTAGGTCTTACCTTCTACTAATATTTTGTTCTCATAAGAAAAAGCCAAGAAATCTTTCCTAAAAAAAGTTCCCCATAATAAATTAAAATACTTCTTTTTATTGGCATCCACATTTTACACAAACTAACAAATATGGCATGTGGTCTTTTATGTAATTACTTTATGTATTCAGATCAATTTTGATTAACAAAAAAACCATCAAATCAAAACTAATACTTACTTCCAACAACATATACAAAGTATACGCATCTTTAAATATATTTAAGTTCATCACCTATGCTTCCTCTAGTTCTTAAACCAATTAACATCCACCCACACCACCTCATAGACAAACCATAAAAGTACGGCTCATAAACACCTCATAGACAAACCATAAAAGTACGGCTCATAAATGATGGCATACACTATAAATGTTTTATAGAATTATCCATATGCTACACAAATCAACAAACAAGATATATGGTCCATTGCACTTTGTTACCACAAAGATATGTGGTCCTTTATACAAGTACTTTATATCCTTACGTATCAATACGAATTAACAAAAACCAATTCTTCTTATTAAGTTCTTACTTCCATGAGCCATTTCTTCTTTTTGATTCTTTGAATTTCATTTTAAAGTGAGAAGAGATGTAATGAGTTCCTCCATTGATAGTACAATTGAGTCATCTTGACTTCCTAGGTCCTTGGAATAGATTTAAGCAATTTTTAAAAACCATTTGAACATTGAAATATGTCTTTCCTAGCCTTTTAAAGCATTAATAATGTCAATAAATCTAGTGTACATGATATAAATGATTTCATCATGTTTTACTTAAAACAATTCATATTGATGAGTTAGCATGTGCACTTTACTCTCCTTAAATTAATGTACCCTCATGTGTAGCTTCTAATTTATTTCAAATTTTATGAGTCGTTTCATACATAAATATTATTAGATTTATTTTTCCTAATGAAAAAATAAAATATAAATAGTCTTTCTATTTAAGAAAATTAGTCTCTTATCTTGAGAATCCCATTTTCTTTTAGTTTGAAAACTTTTCATCATCTATAATTTCAATAGGAACGGTGAACCACTTGAAAAAATTTCCTAATTGAATATTTTTCAACCATCAAGAAGAATTTTATTTTAATTTTATAATAAAATAATTATTTCCATCAGATAAAGAAGTCCTAATAATATTTTGGCCCTCTTGGCTAGGTGAAGATGTTGATGCACATAAATATTCCATAAAGATATTTTCTCAAATTTTCATTTGAAATCATAAAAAAGAGACTCACTATAATACCACTTGTCAGTCCTTAATGACATTCAAGAGGAAGGTGAATTGGACATTAGTAAATTTAAGAAAATCTTTTACAACTTAATAAAGAACCTTGATTGATTTAAATTGAATGATAAAATACAATGAAATTTCAATTAAACTCAACCCATCGACCACGAATAAGGTAAAAAGTGTATGGATAACAAGTTGTAAACCAATTTTATAGTGTTTTAGTAAAAATCATATATATATATATATATAAAGTCTCTTTTGGGAGTCCATTAAACTCTACTTTCAACGAAATGAAGATGAAGCTCCTAATAATAATCTTTACTAAGGTAAAGAAAAATTATTGTATAATCTTCCTTTTAGGTGAAGAACAACCTCAATACTTCTTGAATCAACTAAGTGTAAGAAAAATAGCCCAAAAAATGTAACTTGAATAATCCATGTTTGGTCACTTTAATGCTCAAGGGCTCTCATTCACTTTAAAATCAATGAATGAATTCTGGTAAATGTTCGAAAGATAATATCAATGTATTATTGTAACTCCCAAATTCATAAACATGTCCAATAGTCAAACATCCAAGATCAATGTTTCATATTAGTCAACCAACGGATTGATTAATATCACATACGAACTCGTGGTGTAGTTTTTTTTCATTTTTTTTTTCACTTTTTCTAAATCAACCAAACCTAGGCATTAGTCGATCAATGTGTATAGAAACAATATATTGGTTGACCAATGTGTCTGAAAACATGATAATAAATTTTTTTAAAAGTTCTTTCAAAGATAAAACCACATTTATTTGATTAATACATTTATATATGTGATTGAAATGACAATTGGTGTATATGTACCCTAAATTTGTTTTAGATTAATACTTTATGTACTGTTGACAAATACATAACATTGGGCATCCTAAAATATATTAGTCGCACAAATTATTTGCTGAATAAAATCTTGAAATATAAAGAAGAGATGTAAGATATTTTGATGTGATAAATCTATGATTGAAAACTGAAACTCTGTTGTATATTTTGTGATAAATGTAGGATATATATTATCTAATTTAATATGTTGATTAAATAAACATTGAGAAGTTAATCATATCTAAAAGGAAAAATACATTGTTTTTTAGGAGAAATCTGAAATTTATTAATATGAATTTTTTAATCTTGTAAAGAAAGGAACTTACAAATTCCATTTACATTAGTTGCAGACTTGACAAGGAAATTTTCATCATATTCAATTGCTACTTCGCCCTGGAAATATTAAATTGCTTCCAATGTAATCTTCATCAAAACAATTTAGTGTAAACTGGATTTAAACGACGCAGCTTTAGTGGGAGGACTGAATGCTATTCACAACGCTGCCGTTTAGGAAACGCTCTGTTGTTCAAAACTGAACCACTAGCCTAAGCTTAAGCTGGGCACAGGATGGCTGTTCCGTTTCCGTGTGCCACCCTGTGCCCACCCCCACCCAACCATCCAGGGGAATTGATCCCGCTTAAGCTAGTGAGGAAAATGAGTATAGCACAAGCAACTTCAACTCCTGCTGTGCTCTGCACCAGCTACTGCATTCAATCAAGACCCTCCGTCAGAAGGCCCATAATCTTGCGTCAGAATGTGCCCTGCAAGATCAATACCATCATTTGCCACGCTGGTCGCCGTAAATTCACCACCAACATCGGCGTCTCCTCGGATCAGAACAGTACAAATAAAGTGATTCAGACGGCACTTTGGATAGCTGAGGGAATTTACGTTGTCTGGCTCTTTCTACTTCCATATGCTCCTGTGAGTTCCCTTCAAATCAATTATGTTGTTTATCTTCCAAGGATAAAGATACTAGTGGTGGCTGTGATTGATTGATTGGTATTTGTGAAAAGGGTGATCCAGTTTGGGCTATCAGTTCACAAACTCTGAATTCTCTCCTTTCCCTTTCTCTTAATTTTTTCTTCATCTTGCCGTTCTCCAATTCTGGTATGCCTCCAAACTGCCTCTGGTGTTGTTTTAGATAATATCACTATTGTTCTTCCGCTTGATTCTTTTTCGACAGAGTAGTGGGAATCCATCTCCTGGAAGCTCCAGTTCTTCACCCAGTAAGACCTTAACTTTCTTTTAGTCAATTATAGAAACCTTTCTTGACAGGCATGTGTTTATCTCATCAGGTCTCCGAAGGATTGTTCAACTTTGTTATTGGGTGGACCTTCATGTTTGCCCCTATGCTCTTCACAGATTGTAAGAGGGACAGATATAAGTGGTCATTGGACATTCTATGGGGTGCCCAGATGTTCCTCACTAATAGTATACCCCTTGTCTTATTTACTGATTCAATGAAATTTATGGCCTTGTAATGGGTTTCTAGTAGGAGCATCATAAATTCTATACAAATAAATAAATAAAAGGAGGGATATAACTTTTCAACATCTCTTTGTGTGGGAGTCCACTTGCTTTTCTTATAGTCTAACTGTCATGCTCTTCTTCATCTGGTTGCCAGCATTCTTGATACCTTATATGGCTATCCGACTGAATGAAGCTGATAAGGACGATACTCCAACCAAGCCTTCTCCACTGGCCACTGTGATGACTAATGGGGCATCGATTTGTGGGCTAATCGGCGGGGTTGTCTGTTTGATATCTGTTTTGTGGGCTCTTTTCGGTCGAATAGATGGTGGTTTTGGGAACATATCAGACAGATGGGAGTTCCTGCTTAGTTATTTAGGATCAGAGAGACTAGCTTATGCCTTCATTTGGGATATAGGTTTTTACATAGTGTTCCAGCCTTGGCTGATTGGTGACAATTTGCATATTGTTGAGAAAAGCAAGGTTGTTATTGTGAATTACCTTAGATTTGTGCCAGTGATTGGCTTGGTAGCCTATCTTTTTTGTTTGAACCCAAATTCACCTCGTGATCAGAATTAGATGCGACGGGCAGTATTTTGGATTTTGTTGTATCAGTATTGTATTCCTTTTGCTGGATCTATATCAATTAACAAATTGTATGCAAATTTCTTTCATGATTTTATTGCAGTTGTGTCTATAAATGGCTTCCCTATGGCCTCTGAACCCATTGAGACAGAGGTGCAAAACTTTCTCCATTCCATACAGTGAAGTATATCTATTGCTATTTGGCTCCACACTATTTGAATCTCCACCGAAAGTCTCTCCAAACCAGCTAACAACGGTTAACATATTGCAGCCTATTGTACTGTTGATAAATCAACCATGATCGAATATGAACGCAACAGAAAAATTTATCAAATGACAATAATTGAATAACTTGAAAATATAAATAAAAAATAAAAGAGTCGTACGTGATTCGAAATTTTTGCTTAAACTTTTTGCAAAACATTTTTGAGGTTACTATTTATATATCCAGTCTTTGATGGTATCTACAGAGCAGTAAAAAAGAAGTAACTCTTTCAGAGAAAATTAGCAAGAGTACTAGCTCCCTTAGACTAAATTTCTACATATAGAAAAAAAAAGTTTTAGGGTTTTATTTTATTAAAATTAAATTAAATTATAATTAAAATTAAAATTAAAATCAAAATATAATTATAATTTAATTTAATTTTAATAAAACCAAATATCTCATAATTGGTTCTTAAAATTTCTTAAACTTCACAATTAAGTCTAAATTAATTGAGCTTGTTGGACCTCGAGCATTTCGTAGAAGTTAGAACTTTTTGAATGAGAAATTTTGGAGATTAATCATGAGCAAAGAACAAATGATGAAAATTCGTGAACCAAGAAATGATAGACAAGGGTAAAGTAGTAAATGAGAAATGTAGATATGTCCAAGTTTTGCTTTGGTATTTCGGGTGGATAAAATATTTTGAAGTGAAAAGAATTAAGGTGAAGGTTAGAAGTAAAATGAAAGCCAAAAATGAAGTTGCATTTATGTAGTAAGTTGATGAAAGAGATGTATTTATATATGTATGTTTTGTTATTGGTATTCATGATTAATCATGGATTATAAATTTCGTTATAGATGATACTGATTTGAAATGACGTTGAGAATGGGGAGTAAATGAAGTAGAAAAGGTCATCTTAGTATGATTTATATTGAGGAAAGATTGTGAAACAAAAAGGATAGTTGATCTGGAAAATGTTTATGGAGAATGTTTCAGTCTTTCAATCACAACTTTTTCTCTAGTTATTCAAACGAGATAATTCTTAATTTGGATTAAACTAGAAACATAGTGTTACATTTCTTACGAAGACATAGAATTTAAATTCTATCTTTAAGAATCTCAAAATTTGTCATGAATTTGAGAATTGGATGTAGTACATTGAATGAGTGTAAATTCGTGTTCTGAATTCAAGGAAAATTTTGGATCGATCTAGGCTAGATTAGAGTAAATGTGTCTTCTAGTAAGTAGTAAGTCTTTCTTTTATCTTTCCAACGGTATTTAACATGAAAATTTTGGATGTCTGAGCTAAAAATCATGGTCCTTATAAGGGAAGATATGCAAGAGAGGAGTTGTATCTTCTACCTTCTTGCTCCTTCTGTGATGACGTCATCTCCTTTTGTGTTTTTTTTGTGATGAAGTCATCTTCTTTTGTGTTTCGTATTGTCTATGTTTTACTTTTTCTTCCTTTTTGCTTCTTCTGTGATGACATCATCTCCTTTTGTGTTTTATTTGTGATGACGTCATCTTCTTCTGTGTTTTGTATCATTTGTCTTTTCGCTTTTTTTTTGCTCCTTCTGTGTTTCGCTTCTTCTACCTTTTCGCTTCTTCTGTCTTTTGCTTCTTCTGTCTTTTGCTTCTTCTATCTTTTCGCTTCTTTTGTATTTTTTTTCTTCTGTCTTTTACTTCTTCGCCTTTTCGCTTCTTCTGTCTTTTTTCTTCTTCTGTCTTTTCGTTTCTTCTGTCTTTTTGTTTCTTTTACCTTTTCACTTCTTTTGTCTTTTTGTTTCTTCTGTCTTTTCGCTTCTTCTGTCTTTTCGCTTCTTTTGTTTTTTCGCTTCTTGTGTCTTTTTTTCTTTTTCTGCCTTTTCGTTTCTTCTGTGTTTTGCTGAAGCGTTTTCTTCTGTGTTTTGTTGACGTGTCTTTTTCTGTGTTTTGCTGACGTGTCTTCTTCTGTGTTTTGCTTCTTCTGTCTTTCATTTCTTCTGTGTTTTACTATCTTCTGCCTTTCTGCTCCTTCTGTCTTTTCATTTCTTCTGTACCTATCTTCTGTTCCATTTTTGATTCTTCAGAAGATGGAATTGGTCTTTGAGGTCTTCCTAAAAGTTGTAGCTCTTGAAGTCCTCTTTCAAACCATCCAAAAAAACACCTAAATCTAATATCTGTAGAGAAAGTTATGCCAATTGTAAAACATTTTCTGTGTTATTGTTCATAAACTTCTTCTGGGATACTGTTCATCTTACATCTTCTGTTTCATTTTTGATCCTTCATAAGATAAAATTTGTCTTCGAGGACTTCATAAAAGTTGTAGCTTTTGAAGTCCTCTTTCAAACCATTTAAAGAACACCTAAATCCGATATCTATAGATAAAGTTATGCCAATTGTAAAACATCTTCAGTGTTGCTGTTTATAAACTTCTTCTAGGTTATTGTTCATCTTACATCTTCTGTTTTATTTTTAATCCTTCAGAAGATGGAAAATCTGACCTCAAAGTCTTCTTCAAAGTTGTATATTTCAAAGTTATCTTTAAAATCATTATAAGATGATCTTAATCCAACATCTCTAGTGAGAGTTATAACATTTATCCTGAGACAAGTTCAATATGAGTGAGGACCAAATCTTATTTGCTTCGTTCAGTCATAAATTGTTTGTCCGACCTCCAAATGAAGTGATTCTTAAACCCTTAGATTCCTAACACTTTTCTTTTTTACGTCTCCATTGAAGGTCATATCTTTTGATGTTGATTTGAAAGGGATGGATTGGACCAAAGTAAGGGTATAAATTGGAAGAGTAGGAATCGAATATTTTACTGAACATGCTTCAGTATTTTGATGATTTCTAGAGCTTTGAATAAGTTGATTCTTGTTTTAAGATAAACTACAGACATGGAGCTACAAACGGTATGAAGAAGTTGAAATCTAATGCAGTTTCTAATGTGTTTAAATTTCGGATAGAAGTTGTGCATAGTATGTTGATTTGGACAAGAGCAGTTCAAAAATGTTGAAATGTATTTTTCGAATCACTGAACCAGATGGATTGATTTTGGTGTCCTTGGGAACTTAAGAGAGGGGAGGACACTTTTCTAGAAGAAAGAGTTATGTTAGGATATTCAAGGGTGATTTTGGCAAGACACTTAAGTATAAAAGACAAAAGGCATAAATGGAAGGGCAAATGGGACAATGCTCAATCATTAAGGGAATAATTGAAAAAAGAAGTGTTGTCTTGCTTATAAATGAAGAAGAAAAACATGAATGGAGGTTAATCAAAAGAGAATAAAAATGAGGAAGAAAGAGAAAGAGAGAATGTCATGAAAAAGAGAGAGAAATACAAAGAGAAGTAGAGAATGAGTGAAAAAAGAGAAAACAAGCTAGGGTTTCAATTTCCTTAGCCTATAAGAGAGATTTTGAGGTTGTTCAAGAAGAGAAAAAGGTAGAGGAAGAGAAGAGTTTCCATTTGAGCCAAGGATCTCTTTATTTGGTGAAGAACCAAAGTGATTGAAGAGACTTATTTCAGTTAGATCAACTCACGGAGCATACATTAAAGATACACCAGGAAAGAGCCTTAGAGACCTCAGGTTGTTTGCAAAGAGAAGAGATATTATGAGCAATTCTATAAGCAAGGAAATCAAGGTGGGTACATGTTTATAATAGAGTAAATAAGCCACTATTATTTTCCTTGAATCAAGAAAGTTTAATGTTTCCAATTGCATCATAAGTGTTACATTCATTGTCTATGAATGATTTATGAAATTTGTTATGTGTTTGCTACATAGGTTGTGTGATGATTTATAAAAGTGATTTTCTTTTAAAAAGATCAAATGCACATGAATTCATGTTTTCAAGAATGGTTTTCAAGATATATATCAAGTATATGAAAAACCAAGTTTACAAGAAGTGCCATTTTGGGCAACAAACTTACAAGATTTTGAAATATATGTGTTATATGATTTTGTGGTAATCACCTAAGTTAAGTCACATGCACGTTGACCAAGTTAAAGGCTTCTCCCGTCTGCCCACTAGTGGCATGAAGCTCCTTCATAGACTCTCATAAGTTCACGGTTACACAAGACCCTTATGGGAATTATGTAGTACGTTCTGTTTTGGATCCACCCGAACCATTTTGATATGCTTATGTGCTCATGACAAGTTTGATACATTCATGTTTTGCAACTTGTGGATTTTGGCTAAAAGCCTAGGAATCATGTACTTTATAAACTCACTGAAAATTTATTATGACAAGTAAAATGGTTTCAAAAGTTTTTGCTTATCTTTTTATTATAAACTATTACCTACGAGCTTTCAAGCTCACCCCCTTCCTGTCCCCACCTCCAGGTGATGAGCAAGAGATGGAGTGAAAGAGAGTCAAGGCATCACTCCAAATTTGCTATTTTGTATTTTATATTTTCGGATTATGTTATAAGGTGGCTTGAAAGGCTATAATAGCTTTGAAAAGCCCTTTTGTTTTGAGGGTATTGAAATGTAAATGATAAAAATTACTTGTATGTAATGTATTAAGAAGTATGATGAAGTAAAGATATGCTCAAGTCTCATGATATTCGTAAGAGGTTGGGTTCCAAAATCGGTGCCCAACATTTGTAGTATCAAAGCCCAGTATTAGGATCTTACATAGGCATTTTTTGAAATAGGTGTTAAGTAGACTAGTGAGAAGGAAAATGATATGTCAGAATGTGAGAAAAGGAAAGTTTGTGGATTTTAGAAATAAGAAATATGGCGTAGTCCGATATGTTAGACATAGATTCAGTATTTGTGATTATGTTAGGGAATATGGTGATGAAAATTTTGTTGTGGATACGTACTTAAATAGATACGAATGTGAAAATATTTCTATGACATGACTGAAGAAGAAATAGAGACAAGGTGAAAACGACAAGATTTAAGGTATAAAAACAAAGTGAAATTGAAAGGTTGAACTCGGAATTTATGATCAAGTATAAGATTGTATTAGTGAATTTGAGATTTGAATATCAAGATGGCTATATGATTATGCTCCTAAATTGATCAAGAATGTATGTATGAAAGTTAAGCAAAGGATAGTGATATATGTAGAGGTTCTAAAGGTTATGTCGATTAGTTATTATGAGTACATATTTGATAATGTGTTTAGATTGGTGAATAATATGATTGAGTACACGTGAGACCTGTATTTGGATATGGATAGGAGATAATCAATAATCCCCATGGTTAAAGATTATAAGATGAATCATAGTAATGAGATAGAAGTATAGTATAGATGATTGTAACAAGAAATCTTCTTTCGAAGAAAAATTGTTTTGAATTAGGTTAAGCAGACCAGGTAGTTTATATTAAGAATGATCAATAAAAGAACCAATCAGGGATGAATATGTAATAAATTAGAAGTAAATATTGGAAATTCTATTTTATGCAATGATATTATATAAGAGATTTGGATAAATCCAATGTAGCAGGATAAAGTGATTTCATATGTACGGAGACAACTAAAGTTATGAGTTGATTATTCGATACATGATTTAAGGCTACTATAGTAGTGATTGTTTTGAAGTTTCGAGACAGTATATGTAAAGGAATATTGAGGAGGTATATATACAAGTACAGATCATAAGAGTTTGGGGCAAACACTAAATTGAGAAAATTGAATATGAGACCAAGAAGAAGATATAAATACCGAAAGACCATGATTGTACAAGTGAGAAATTCCAAGTAAGGCTATGTGTTATATCAGATATCTTGAGCAGAAATTCGATATTGAGAATTATCAGAACTAGAGTAAAAAAAAGCACAAAATGTGGGGCTTGGTTTATCCTAAATTAAGGATTCAAAAATTGAGAATCTTATTAAGGAATTGAAAATGGATCTGAATTCCATGTTTAAATTGGAAGATGAGGCTTTGTGATCGAAAAGGAGAAATATGTATGCCTAATAAAGAGATAAAGGAGTTAGTGGATCAATATCGAAGGTATGGAGCAAAGTGAAATAATGTGCTTAGATTGAGTGCAAAATGTCAAGCATATTAAGAGAAATCAATATAATCTGATATTGGTGTTATCAACACAGGAAGTGGGAAAAGTATGAGTAATTTGAAACCTAATGAGGAACTCGTTAAGAAAGTGAGTGATTAAATAGGTGATTGAAAGACTTGATGAGTCTTTTGACTGTGATCATTTGAAAGAAATTATTCAAGTAAAGAAGTTACTAGGGAGACTGAGAAAAACATAAGACAATGTTAACTCCATTTAGTGGACTATTTCGGTAAAAATTTCGAGGACAAAATTTTTTAAAGGGGGGAGAATTGTTGGACCCTGAACGTTTCATAGAAGTTAGAACTTTTTGAATGAGAAAGTTTTGACCAAAGAACAAATGATGAAAATTCGTGAACCAAGAAATGATAGGAAATGGTAAAGTAGTGAATGAGAAATGTAGATATGTTCAAGTTTTGCTTTGGTGTTTCGAGTGAATAAAATATTTTGAAGTGAGAAGGATTAAGGTGAAGGTTAGAAGTAAAATGAAAGCCAAAAATGAAGTTGCATTTGTGTAGTAAGTTGATGAAAGAGATGTATTTATATATGTATGTTCTATTATTGGTATTCATCATTAATCATGAATTATAAATTTCATTATAGATGATATTGATTTGAAATGGAGTTAAGAATGTGGAGTAAATGAAGTAGAAAAGGTCATTTTGGTATGATTTGTGTTAAGGAAAGATTGTGAAACAAAAAGGGTAGTTGATCTGGAAAATGTTTATGGAGAATGTTTCAGTCTTTTAGCCACAACTTTTTCTTTAGTTATCCAAACAAGATGATTCTTGACTTTGATTAAACCAGAAATATAGGGTTACATTTATTATGAAGACATAGAATTTAAATTCTGTCTTTAAGAATCTCAAAATTTGTCATGAATTTGAAAATTGGGTGCAGTACATTGGATGAGTGTAAATTCGTGTTTTGAATTCGAGAGAAATTCTGGATCGATCTAGGCTATATTAGAGTAAATGTGTCTTTTAGTAAATAGTAAGTCTTTCTTTTATCTTTCTAACGGTATTTAGCATGAAAATTTTGGACATCTGAGCTGAGAGTCATGGTCCTTATAATGGAAGATATGCAAAAGAGGAGTTATATCTTCTACCTTCTCGCTTCTTCTGTGATGGCGTCATCTCCTTCTATGTTTTCTTTGTAATGACGTCATCTTCTTCTGTGTTTCGTATCGTCTATGTTTTGTTTCTTCTGCCTTTTTACTTCTTCTGTGATGACGTCATCTCCTTCTGTGTTTTCTTTATGATGATGTCATCTTTTTCTGTGTTTTGTATCGTCTGTTTTTTCGCTTCTTCAGTCTTTTACTTCTTCTACCTTTTGTTTCTTCTACGTTTCGCTTCTTCTGCCTTTTCGCTTTCTGTGTCTTTTGCTTCTTCTGTCTTTTCATTTCTTCTGTGTTTTGCTTCTTCTGTCTTTTCGCTTCTTTTGTGTTTTGTTTCTTTTGCCTTTTCGTTTTTTTTTTCTGTCTTTTCGCTTCTTCTGCCTTTTTGTTTCTTCTATCTTTTTTGTTTCTTCTGCCTTTTCGCTTCTTCTGTCTTTTTGTTTCTTCTTCCTTTTCGCTTCTTTTGTGTTTTGTTTCTTTTGTCTTTTCGGTTCTTCTGTATTTTGCTTCTTCTGCCTTTTCGCTTCTTCTGTCTTTTTGCTTTTTCTACTTTTTTGCTTCTTCTGTCATTTTTGCTTCTTTTGCCTTTTCGCTTCTTTTATATTTTTCTTATGCGTTTTCTTCTATGTTTTGCTGACGCGTCTTCTTCTGTGTTTTGCTAGCATGTCTTCTTCTATGTTTTGCTCCTTCTGTCTTTCGTTTCTTCTATGTTTTGCTATCTTCTGTCTTTTTTATCCTTCTGTCTTTTCATTTCTTCTATATCTATCTTATGTTCCATTTTTAATCCTTCAAAAGATGGAATTGGTCTTTCAGTTCTCCTAAAAGTTGTAGCTCTTGAAGTCCTCTTTCAAACCATCCAAAGAACACCCAAATCCGATATCTGTAGAGAAAGCTATGCTAATTGTAAAACATCTTCTGTGTTACTACTATTCATAAACTTCTTCTGGGATACTGTTCATCTTACATCTTCTGTTCCATTTTTGATCCTTCAGAAGATGAAATTTGTCTTTGAGGTCTTCATAAAAGTTGTAGCTCTTGAAGTCCTCTTTCAAACCATCTAAAGAACACCTAAATTTGATAACTATAGAGAAAGTTATGCGAATTGTAAAATATCTTCTGTGTTATTGTTTATAAACTTCTTCTGGGTTACTATTCATCATACATCTTTTGTTTCATTTTTTATCCTTCAAAAGATGGAAAATCTGACCTCAAGGTCTTCTTCAAAGTTGTATATTTCAAAGTTATCTTTAAAATCATTATAAGATGATCTCAATCCAACATCTCTAGTGAGAGTTATGTCATTTATCCCGAGACAAGTTCCATATGAGTGAGGACCAAGTCTTGTTTGCTTTGTTCAACAATAAATTGTTTGTTCGACCTCTAAATAAAGTGATTCTTGAACCCTTAGATTCCTAACACTTTTCTTTTTTGCGTCTCCATTGAAGGTCATAGCTTTTGGTGTTGATTTGAAAGGGATGGATTGAACCAAAGTAAGGGTATAAATTGGAAGAGTAGGAATAAGATATTTTGCTGAACATACTTCAATATTTTGATGATTTTTGGATCAGTAGAGCTCCGAGTAAGATGATTCTTAGTTAAAGATAAACTAGAGACATGGAGCTACAAATGGTATGAAGAAGTTGAAATCTAATGCAGTTTCTAATGTATTTAAATTTCAGATGGAAGTTGTGCATAGTATACTGATTTGAACAAAAGCAGTCCAAAAATGTTGAAGTGTATTTTTCGAATCACTGAACCAGATGGTTTTAAAGATATATATCAAGTATATGCAAAAAACAAGTTTACAAGAAGTGTCATTTTGGGCAATAAACTTAAAAGATTTTGAAATATATGTGTTATATGGGTTTGTGGTGATTCTTTAAGTTAAGTCACGTGCACGTTAACCAAGTTAAAGGTTTCTCCTGCCTGCCTGCTAGTGGCTTGGAGCTCCTTCATCAACTCCCATAAGTTCACGGCTACACAAGACCCTTATGGGAATTGTGTAGTACGTTCTGTTTTGGATCTACCCGAACCATTTTGATATGTTTATGTGCTCATGACAAGTTTGATGCATTCATGTTTTGCAACTTGTGGATTTTGGTTAAAAGCCTAGGAATCATGTACTTTATAAACTCACTGAAAATTTATTATGACAAGTAATTATAAACTGTTATCCACGAGCTTTCAAGCTCACCCCTTCCTGTCCCCACCTCCTGGTGATGAGCAAGAGATGGAGTGAAAGAGAGTCAATGCATCACTCCAAATTTGCTTATTTTATAGTTTGCGTTTTCGGATTATGTTGTAAGGTGGCTTGAAAGGCCATTATAGCTTTGAAAATTTCTTTTGTTTTGAGGGTATTGAAATGTAAATGATAAAAATTATTTGTATGTAATGTATTAAGGAGTATGATGAAGTAAAGATACACTCAAGTCTTATGATATTTGCAAGAGGTTACAGAACTTGATTTTTCTCTTTTTAATTGTTCTTCAAGTGTGACTCGTTAGGTTCCAATATGTTAACAATGATTTTATATTATAATTTTAATTCATATTAGAATTACATAAATTAGATATTCCTTTAATTTATCTTTAATTATCTAATTAAACAATTTATAATCATAGATTAAGATTGATGTTTAGCAATATGTTATGACCACCAAATATTAAGAATGTCAAAGTGATTTGACTTAACTTATCCTTATATGGTTAAGAATGCATCCTTTCGTTATCTAATGTTCTAACTGGTCATAGTACAGATATGGTGTCACTCTTTAAATTCAATCATGTTTGCTCTTGTTAATTAGTAATTGTTTTATAATTGATATTTTAAAATATCTTTTCAAATGTCAATTCACACTTATTAGAAAAATTTTAAATCACTACTAATCAAGAATAGTAGAACATTCTTTTAATTAATTTAGAGTGAGGAATCTTTTGTTAACTTACTCAACTATCTTCACATGGTTCAACTTTATCCAAATAGTATCAACGGAGATCGTTAAATAGGATAGGTCATAAGTAACATTAAAATACAATCATTTCCATATGAGATGCCTTGGTAATCTCAAGTCTACGAATCGATTATACAATTATCATAATAAGAAAATCCACATACATATAAATAATATCCATTTGGGATTATCATAATTCGATCAATTCAATGAACTTATTCTCTAATAAACAACCATAAGTTTTTTAATATTTTAATATTTTGATTTATAAGATCAATTACTTTGTTTATAAAAAATTAATGTGTGCTAGTTTTACTGTTTCATCAATATCTCGTCCTAATGAAACTGTAACTATGAACAATTTAGAAATAATACATAAATATAAGTTGAATCTCACAATCATGATCTTGTCATCATTTCAATTGTATAGTAATTATTTAAAGATTTTGTCTTTATTATTAAAACATCAAATGTAATTAATAAAATGCAGAAAGATAAAAAATGCCTTTATTAATTAAAATAATAATGTTGTATATAAAATTGCAACTAATCGATTGGCTATAAGGGCATAAAGTAGCAAGTTCTTACCTTGCATTAAAGCTAATAGACTATGTATCTAATACTATATCCACCCATATATTGATCATGTCTATTATAAGATAATGATTTAGGGAGTAGATTTGTGAGATTATCTTCAGTAAGAACTCTCTCCATTGTTATGTCTTTCCAATCCACTATCTCTCTGATCAAGTAAAACTTTCTGAGAACATTTTTGGGTTGTTTATAAGACCGTGGTTGCTTTTCCTATGCAACGGCACCATTATTATCACAGTATAATAATATAGACTCAAAAGTGCTAGGAACCACTCCAAGTTTAAACTTCTTGATCTAAATCGCTTCCTTTTTCACCGCTAATAATAAAATGTACTTTTTCTAATTTGCAATGGCTAGTTGTTTGAAACTCTTCCAACTTACCACACCACCATTCAAAGTGAAGATGTACCATATCTACTATATCTCCCATTATTATGATATACTATTATCTAGATTTGACTGAAAACTAGCATTTGAATACCCCTAAACTCTCAGTTTAACTTTTCTATAGACCAAGAAAACATCTTTAGTCATTTTAAGTACTTTAATATGTCTTTCATAGTTATCCACTGACTAGCACTAGGTGTAACATCCCATCACCTGTGGGAGGCTAGAATAGTAAATATGAGTGATTACTGGGAGCTTAGAAATGCATTTTTTATGCTCATGTATAATATGACATACAAATACATGTGAGCAACGAAGGTTTTTGCTCATGAAAATAATTGTACATGCAGTCATGAATAATTCTTGGTATAATTGGATTGAATTGTGATTTTTAGAAATTTAGTGAATTTTGAATTTGTTTATGTTGAAAATATTATCGGTTAGTAGAATTGTGAGATTTGTAAATTTTGGTAAATTTAGGAATAAATTTTGGGAAAAATTATAGAAAATAGGGGAAAAGAAATCAAAAGAAGATTCGGAGACAGTTGGATTGTAAAGATAGAATTAATGGAGTTAGTTTTAAAAGAAACTTAGTTAGAGTTAGACCTTAGGAAAAGTGACAAGTGTAAAGTTGCTTTTATTATTTATCAAAAGTGAGTTTGAGTTATCCGAGAGTTAAAAAGGGGTTTGTTCTTTTTTCTAACTTCTTTCCTTATTATCATCTTCTCCGAATTTCTTCCCATACACAGAGTTTTCCATCAAACTCCTTCTGAGGGTTAACTTTGATTTTTCATATCCCTCACCACTTCCTCTACTGCTAAGTGTTTCTTCTGTCTTAAGAAAAACTAGAGGTTGGTTAGTGTTCACAGTGGTTTACGTAATTTTGTATGGAGTTGGGGCTTGAAGATAGTAGTGGAAGGTGCGCTTCTCATTTATGATTTTTTATGATTTTGAGACATTTGCACTGCTAGGTTCAGGATCCACACACTCCTTTATCGCACTGCATTTGGCATGTAAATTGCATTGTGTAAGAGAGTATCTACAGTATGGGCTAGAGGTGAGTACACCTCGAGGTAATATTACTATCATAAGAGAAGTTTGCAAGGGGTGCTTAATTAGGATCGACCAAGCAAAGTTAGAGGCAGACCTGATTATATTATAATTGAGATAGATAGAGGTTATCCTAGGCATGGATTGGCTCATTGCTTATAAGGCCATCATGAACTGCTACACCAAGGAGGTAGTACTAGAATCTCTTGGTCAACCAAGGATAGTTTTCAAAGGAGTTCGTCAGGCAGTGCCAGCTAGGATGATATTATTTATGAGTGCACTGAGATTGATGCAGGGAGGATGTGATGCTTACTTGGCCCATGTCATTGATACTAGGTGTTGGACCCCGATCTTTAAGTGAATTTCAGAAATATAAAAAGTATGAAATCTTATAATTCAAAGTATAATCATATTACCCACCTTGAATCGATGCTAGAAGCTTGTCCAAATCGTCAATTTGCCCATAGCATATGTCGCAATTGCATATGTCGCAATTCCATAATATCACATCTCAATCAAATCCAAATTATCACATTCAAACAATTATTTCACAATTATTCACATGAAATCACAATCACAATTTATTACATTGGAAACACGGAGGTCTCCAAATCCTCAGACAATTAACACTTCTATGTCATGATCTTCCAATACATCGGACACCTTCAGTCTGGAACGAGGCATAAATAAACGCAAAGCCCACCATTATTCTCCACAGTGTTATAAGTGCAAAATATAAACAATTAATAATCGAGAAACCATCTAGGTTACTCACCAATAGCTTTCGAGCTAATGTCGGGAAGTCTCGGCAACGTCCGTGGAATGACGTTCCAACTGTGCCTCTATAACAATCACAATAATCACATATTACCAAATGCACAATCAAAAATATTAAATAATGCACATGTAGCAATTTAGATGTGTACAATGCATATTCGTGACATTCCCAGCACTATTTCAAAATTTCCCATCACAACAATTTTCTCTAAACATTAGAAAATCATTGACACTAAAATCACTCAATTCGGACCTCCATAGGTCCTATTATTAATAAAACATGGATCGGAACAATCATTACCCAATCCCCTTACTTCGACCTAACCAATACCCATCAATTTTGTCTCTAAAAATTTCCAATTTCACAAACAAATGAAATTCAAAGTGTCACGAATCCGATGCCTCGAGAATCAGGTCAATCGGATGTCAGACGGAAAAGATATTTCCAAAACACGTTCAAACCAACACACTATATATAACTTCACTTTAGCAAATAAACATTTTAGGGGCTAACTTTAAATCCAAACTCTTCATAACAATTGTAGATCTATGTCTCTAGTTTACTTTGTAATAAGAATCAGATCGATCCGAGCTCTATAGCTTAAGATATCTCCAAAATATTGACGTCTGTTCAAACCATTACAAAACCGAGACTGAACACTACACCTAACTTCCATCCAGAAATTGAAAGTCTTAGAGGCTAAATTGTTGATTGGCTCCTTCAGATAAATTGTATATCCGTGTATCTGTTTAATTTGCAAGAAGAATCAGATCGATCCAAGCTCTATGGCTCAAGATATCTCCAAAATACCGAATGATATTTAGACTTTTTTCCACCGGTCAACTCAGTTTTATCGGTTCGATCTTTCTCCATTTAATGTCAAAACTGATCTATTTGGTATGAAAAGATAGAAAAATGTCTTAGGAATCCAACGCTTCAAAACTCAGGTCGATCGGAGGTCGGATAAATAAGTTATGGCGAAAAGAAGGAAGGGAGGTCAGTCGGCCGAAAATCGACCCCCCGGGCCGATCGACAAGCCCGCGGGCTCCTGCTCGCGATCCGACCTCCTAACTTCAATCCCTCATAACTTTTGACTCCGAACTCCAAATTTGACTAAGTTGGTACCGATGGAAAGATAAAAGACAGCTGTACCATTTTTATGAAGGAACCAAAGATCATATCGACCTCCAAAGGGGTCAAAAATTTACTCAAAGATGACCAATCGACAAGCTCCTCACAAACAGTAACAAAACTTTTAAACATCATAACTTTTCATTCCCTTAGCCAAAAATTCCAAATTTTATATCCATAAAAAGAGAAAAACAAATTCTACAACTTTAATGAACAACTTTGAAGCCAACTCCAGCTCTAACCAAATCAAATTCTCAAGCAAAGCTTCTACCTACCCAAATTATTCTCAACAATAACCTAATCTTTCAAACTTCATAACTCCACATCCCCTTAGCGAAAAATTACATACCATATAGCAATAAAAATCTCAGACAATATACTACAATTATCAAGAAGAACCTCGAAGTAAATTCCAATTCAAACTAGGTCAAATATTCTCATGAATGTGGCTATCCTGTTAGGGTTAATGAAATCAGTATTTAACCTAACCCTTAACAAAACTTTACAAATGTATATCTAACAATTCCTATATTCAAAATTTGAATAAAATACCTCATTAGAAAGCTACAACAATCCTCTACAACTCTTCAGAAGGTCACTTGAGAGAATTTCTCCCTTTACAGTCCCAAATAAATATCAGAACACAAAAAGCACAAAACTTATGCCCTTAGAGCATTTGCACTCCAAAACACAATTTTTCTGAATTACCACCTGGACATTATTAGACCATAACTTGCAATCTACACATCGAAAAATATCATACTCAGTGGCATTAGAAAGATAACACATAAATATTCAACTTTCATTAATACCAATTTCACAAAATCTGTCTCCTTTATCCCAGAAAAATTCTCAAAGTTTCAGGTCGTCAATAATGAAACCAAGATCAGGATACTATTCATCTAGCACACACATCTCAACTTCCGAGCCAAATTCAAAGCTCTTCAAGCCACAATTGGGCAAAACTTCCTTCATAAGAATTCTAGCCATACTTCTCAATCTTAATTTAAAGCAAACCTCAACTCAATAGCATAACCACATCAAAAGTTATAAACAAATACCTGAAACATACACAAGTTCCATTTTCTAGATTTCATATCAAATTCTACTCCTTTCATACAAACGTCAATACCACATCAATAAACATCCCATTTAGTCAAGTAATCAACCTAAATTTCATCAAAACCTCACTTAATCACCTAGCCATAAAATGGAAGCACACACACACACACAATAGTCTTCCCCTAAATTTCCATTCATCTAGCATCACAAAACCAAATTCAAAACACTTATACCATTTCAAAGCCAATCCCAAAACATAATCACTCATTCATTTACATTCATCCTTAATCAATCAAGAACACATCCTACCCATTTCAACCAACACAAAATTTTCATGCCATGAGATGAACAAACATCACAATTTATACATTAAATGAACAATCAAGACTTAAAATATAATCTTACCTAAACAAGCTTCAATTTCTTCCAACCCCTCAATTTCTGTTCCCTTCACCATATACACGATCATCAACACTTGAAAAGGGTAGGGGCTTAGGTTGGCTTTTGGTGAACAAAAGGAGAGAAAACAAGGAAGATATAAAAGCTTTTGTGTGGGTGAAGGAGACCCACGAAGGAGGAGAAAAGAAGAGACTACTCTTGATAAAAAAAAGAACAAGATTTAGGCCTCTCAAATGGAAGCATCGTGAAAGACACTCCAAAAGGTGGTTTTAAAAGAAAGCATGAATGGTGGCATGTTTAGGCAAGTGACATGTGTCAGTTGCCACATGTCACTCTCTTGAGCCCTCACTCGATTCGGTTCCAATTTCTACTACAATTTCTCTCCAAATTCCAATGGCTCAAAATAAATATTCCTAAAATCATGTATCAAAATTTTCCAGTGCCATTGGACAGTCATTATTGGTACCAGAAACCAAATCAGTCTGTCACTTGTAAATTTTTCGGTCCGAAAAAAGGATCCTGAAAAATTTCCAGAAAAATTTCTAGATTTCTCGAAAAATGTAAAACGCACATAAATCATCCCATTTAAATTTTCAAGTACAAATAACATATGTTTCACAATAAACACATATGCCGGGAAATGTCATGAATGCATGTACAAACATGTGCATATACAAAGATTACAATTTATGCATATATGGAGGCCATACTAGGCATGACCTCGCCGAGATACGTTTACACATTCATAACCCATTCTAATTTACCATTTTGCGCTTCCCATCGGTGATGGGATGTTACAATTCTCCCCTCCTAATAAAAATTTCGTCCTCGAAATTCACTTTAATACTGAATAAGGTAGGGGTTATTATTATCTCATACACTCTTCCATTTCCTATCAATTCTCTGTTTAGATGTCATACTTTCTCAATTATGTCCTTGATGAGTTTTAGAATATTCAACTCTTCCAGTTTCAGTATCGCATATATTGAATTATAACAATACTAATCATAAAATCACTTATAATGCCATAGTCCTATTTTTGTCATCGTTTACTATAAACTACTTTATATCACACTTAGCTACACCTTGACACAGGTGATACATTCAAGCCTTCACATCTTTCTCCTTATAGTCACAATTTTCGATGTACTATACCAAATCCATTCATCTTTCAAAATCATTTCACTCGCTATTTCACTCACTAACGGTATTCCAAATTTGCTCTGACTTTTACTCAGGGTGATCGACTCTTCTTGTCGTCCACCCGGAGAAGGATAATTTTGCTTGTATTCACCTTGCGCTAGCTATACATTAATCTTGTATGTTGAAGCACTCTAGAAATATAAGTTTTATACCTGTCTCCAATAGTCAAGACTATAAGGAAACCGAACATATAATCACTCAGTTCGATTTTTTTATCCGCCAATTGCTCTTTTGAGGTACCCATTACTAGGACATCTCTCTCTCAAGCAGTATACATTATCAGATACACATACTTTATTCCTCAAATCCTCAATTTGGCTTTCCTAATTCCTTTTTGCAAAACTGGTGTTAACTAATAAGATTTCCTTTTTGTTCCATTTTAACTCGTCACTATACTCTCTTTATTGCACTATATCGAGTAACCTAATATCCACATATGTGGTACTCTGTTATGAAATGGTCTATTCGATACTGTTGATTGAAACATTCGCTTTATTAGGATAGGTCCCTCAGCATATTCCTTTCAATCTTTTCCAACTCCAGTCTTACCTTAATCTCTACTAATCTGTTTAGTCATGTGTTTTTGTCCACATCATTATTCTACGCTTTCAACCCAACTATTATTGCAGAAATTTTTTTTTCAAGTCATGACTCTCTATTTAGCTCATGCAGGTATATTTGTTTCTAGGTAGACAAAATCACCTTATACATTACAACCAATTTCTTCTTGATCTCGTTTGGGAACCTCTATTGTACATATCACAAATTCTCCAAATCTGAATGGCATATTTAACACTATCGTTATTTTGTTTCTGTCATCACTAACGCAGCTTACATACTTTTCTCTCAATTATTCAATATATGCACTGTACCTTTATGACCATAACTATTTTGTTTTCATTTATCACTGACGTGGCTTACATCTTTTTCCCTCAAACCTTTAAACTTTCATCTTCATTTGTCAATACAGTAATATAAGTACATGCTATCCTCAATCTTTCATTGAACTTCTTTTTTTCTCGACGGATTTCAGCAGTTGTATTACTTTCCCAATGATTATACATTGACTTATGCTAATGTCTGTTCATTTATACCTGTTACTCCTCACATTTCAATCTCTTCATCAGAGATAATTTATGGTTCCCAAATAGATTTAAAAACACAGCCTATGGTGTGGACCAAATTTCACCTCACATGAACAAGAATGCCTCCTCGAATTGTTGGATATTTTACATCAACAAAAATATATATACACTCCCGATAGCCTCTTACCCTTATGCTTGAATCTTTGCTATGGCAATCACTCCAATATTCTCATTTTCATTTCATTATTTTATTTTTAAAGGATACAGTACAACACAACTTTTCCGGGAGACCTGTCATCTTATTTCAAAATTTCTTCCATTGCGTCTGTCAATTCCTTTCTGAAGCAAACCCGATTGACTCAAACGAGGGGGCCTTGGCCTACGATGGAAGAAGTACTTGATTCCATTGTTGAATCGAGAGAAGAGCTTATGATCCCAGCTACTGGTCATAGAAAGCCTGTCTTCATTGGTCATAAATTAAATTTCCCGACTTTCTGACCCTATATTAGTGATTCTTGGTACAAAACTTGATATTGTCACTCACCTATTATCCATGTCATTCCTAAGGACAAATCAATTACAACATTTCACAAGATCTTTCAAAGATCAAATTGTCTCATGACTTCTACGGTCGATGTATCCTCGATACTAAGGATCAATAAGGCATTAAGCAATTTCATTTACACATACACCCTGGCTGATACCATTCAAAATTCTGACATCTTATTGAAAGATGTCTGTAGATCATATAACCATGTACTCAAATTCGCTACTGTTACTTACTTTCCAATTAACTCTAGATAACATTTCTATCCTTATTCCTGTCTATAACTGGGGACTGCTATTTGATCATGGCAAAAACCTATTTTTGTAGGCCCATATCGTGGCCTACACTTTTACCTCACATTATCCCATATATTGGCGGCGATTCGACGCCAGTTTTCAAGTATTTACCTCTTCTTCTTATACAACATCTTATCATAATTATAGAATTTACATTTTGAGTGCATTCACTCTACTCCTTTACTTTATCATATTTTCCATAATTACATACACGCATGCAACCCAACTTAGGCGCATTTTACGCAATGATAAGGCCATGTTTCTATTATTTCATCGTCCAGATGTATATTCTCAATCTATTTCAAATTGTAAACGCAGAAGCATCAAGAAATGTCATCTCAGTATCTCAGACATATTATTAGGCCAAATCACAACTTTTATCACACTTCAAATCCAAATCTATCATTTCACAGTCATAGAAAGTTATTTCTTTTGACGGGCTTGCACACTTTAATCTCACCTTTTCCGTTTCATTCAAGCAATTCTTCACTTACGCTACAATTTCTTCCATCATACTCATATCAACACAAATACAGTGAATCTTTTCCTGCTTTTTTTTTTCATTTTTTTCATTTCCACTTATCCCATTTTATCGGACATACTCATCAGAATCACAATTTCCTAGTCACCCCTGAGCTTTTAGTCAAACGTAGACATATTTTTACGCTAACTCATTAAATCTTATCACTTTTAATCGATATTCTTCCCATGTCCAAAATGACCCCTCCAGGGTATCGCAAATTTTGTTTTCTTTCAACCCTATTTATACATTTAAAACTCATTATTCAATTTTATATCACTTCTTTCCTAAATCAGCCCATGTCACTGTCTTCACATTCATATCACCTTCAGGGGTTTATAACCACTATACATTATGAATATCATTAACAATCTGTAGGACCTCGGCCTCTCGGGCCTCGCATCCTCAAAAGAGCCTCGGCCTCTCTGGCCTCGCGCCCTCGCGTTTTTACTTTTCCCATTCCTATCGCCCATAATCCACATTGGCTCAAAGGCTGATATTTCGTTTTTCTTTTCACACTGAAACACTTAACACTTTTTCATGTGTATGACTCATACCCATGGGACTCAGATTAGGGATCAGTTACCACGGTCTGCTATGACATATCTTTACTGTATACGATTTGACCTATATTTCAGAAAATGCCCATGTAAGTTCATACTTCTGGGCTTTGATACCACCTAAATGTAACACCTCACTCCCGCATGACCCGAACCCGACATCGATGGTGATATTCGAGTCCATGCCCTGCGAGGGTGGCGTGCTACATCACTCAGTCAAAACTCAGTATAATTTTTTTTTGAAACATTCACATACTCTACATATTATGCGAAAAACAATTTACATAAAAATTCATCAGTGAGTTCAATGACCACGGGGACCTTTTGTAAATACAATTTCATTCAGTTGGTTGACTTTACAACATGACATAATCATTTTTTCAAACAATTCAGAAAGTACAATTTTTATTTAAAACCTAATGCAGACGCGAACTGATCCCGACCTCCCTTCTCACTCGTATGCGGTTGCTATACGCCCGTTGCCTAATGGGGTATTCTTCTGGGTCCTGAAAAATAATTGCAAATTTTGGGTGAGTTTTGCGAACTCAGTGAGGAACCATCATCGATGGTTCACTCAATTCATGCAACACATCGTTTCTCGTAACACATAGTTACATTGTTGCATATTTAATCACATTGCACAATTTCACGTGAACATAGACAATTTGATATATTTCATTCTATTTGTCATCCATAAATAATTGAATTCATAAAACACCCATGCATAAGCCAATTGTTTCATAAATCACATTCAGAAGTACCACCTGATTGGTACCACAATAGCATAAGGCAGTTAGCCTTTCATTTAAGCAAAGAAATTACAATTAGATGCATATGACATGCGCACGTGCCACATTTCCATTTTTATTTCGGTGTTGTGACCGTGCGCCTAAACTGTCCCAAAATGGGCACATTAATCGTTGAGCCTGAGGCTCTGAAACTGTCCCAATAAGGGCACATTATTCGTTGAGCCATAGGCTCTGAATCACTGTGGGCTCGAGGCCTAAATACGTTGAGCTTTAAGCTCTCGGTGGCTGCTCCGGTCACAACCGTCATTAACTGATCATGCATTCATGCATGGAATGCATATGTCGCAATTGCATAACATCACATCTCAATCAAATCCAAATTATCACATTCACACAATTATTTCACAATTATTCATATGAAATCACAATCACAATATATCACATTGGAAACACGGAGGTCTCCGAATCCTCAGACAATTAACACTTCTATGTCATGATCTTCCAATACATTGGACACCTTTGGTCCGGAACGAGGCATAAACAAATGCAAAGCCCACCATTATTCTCTACAGTGTTATAAGTGCAAAATATAAACAATTAATAATCGAGAAACCATCTAGGTTACTCACCAATAGCTTCCGAGCTAATGCCGGGAAGTCTCGGCAACGTCCGTGGAATGACGTTCCAACTGTACCTCTATAACAATCACAATAATCACATATTACCAAATGCACAATCAGAAATATTAAATAATGCACATATAGCAATTTAGATGTGTACAATGCATGTTCGTGACATTCCCGACACTATTTCATAATTTCCCGTCACAACAATTTTCTCTAAACATTACAAACTCATTGACACTAAAATCACTCAATTCGGACCTCCATAGGTCCTATTATTAATAAAACATGGATCGGAACAATCATTACCCGATCCCCTTACTTCGACCTAACCAATACCCGTCAATTTTATCTCTAAAAATTCCCAATTTCAAAAATAAATGAAATTCAAAGTGTCACGAATCTGATGCCTCGAGAATCAGGTCAATCGGATGTCGGACAGAAAATATATTTCCAAAACACGTTCAAACCAACACACTATATATAACTTCACTCTAGAAAATGAACATCTTAGGGGCTAACTTGAAATCTGACCTCTTCATAAAAATTGTAGATCTATGTCTCTAGTTTACTTTGCAATAAGAATCAGATCGATCCGAGCTCTATAGCTTAAGATATCTCCAAAATACTGACGTCTGTTCAGACCATTACAAGACCGAGAATGAACACTATACCTAACTTCCATCCAGAAATTGAAAGTCTTAGAGGCTAAATTGTCAATCGGCTCCTTCAAATAAATTGTATATCCATGTCTCTAATTTAATTTTCAAGAAGAATCTGATCAATCCGTGCTTTATGGCTCAAGATATCTCCAAAATACCGAACGATGTTTAGACTTTTTCCATCGGTCAGCTCAGTTTAATCGGGTCGATCTTTCTCTATTTAATGTCAAAACTGATCTATTTGGTATGACAAGATAGAAAAATGTCTTAGGAATCCAACGCTTCAAAAATCAGGTCGATCGGAGGTCGAACGAAGAAGTTATGGCGAAAAGAAGGAAGGGAGGGAGGTCGGCCAAAAATCGACCCCGCGGGCCGAGCGACGAGCGTGCGGGCGCCAGCTCGCGATCCGACCTCCTAACTTTAACCCCTCATAACTTTTGACTCCGAACTCCAAATTTGACAAACTTGGTAACGATGGAAAGATAAAAGACAACTCTACCATTTTTATGCAGGAACCAAAGATCAGATCGACCTCCAAAGGGGTCAAAAAGTTACTCAAATATGACCGATCGACAAGCTCCTCACAAATAGTACCAAAACTTGTAAACATCATAACTTTTCATTCCCTTAGCCAAAAATTCCAAATTTTATATCAATAAAAATAGAACAATAAATGCTACAACTTTCATGAACAACTTGGAAGCCAACTCCAGCTCTAACCAAATCAAATTCTCAAGCAAAGCTTCTTCCTACCTAAATTATTCTCAATAATAACCTAATCTTTCAAACTTCATAACTCCACATCCCCTTGGCAAAAAATTCCATACCATATAGAAATAAAAAGCTCAGACAATGCATAACCTCAAAGCAAATTCCAATTTAAACTAGGTCAAAGCCTCTCATGAATGTGGCTGTCCTGTTAGGGTTAATGAAATTAGTATTTAACCTAACCCTTAACAAAACTTTACAAATGTATATCTAACAATTACTATATCCAAAATTTGCATAAAATACCTCATTAGAAAGCTACAACAATCCTCTACAACTTTCCAGAAGGTCACTTGAGCCAATTGCACCCTTTACAGTCGCAAATAAATATCAGAACACAAAAAGCACAAAACCTATGCCCTTAGAGCATTTGCACTCCAAAACACAATTTGGCTGAATTACCACCTGGACATTATTAGACCATAACTTGCAATCTACACATCGAAAAATATCATACTCAGTGGCATTAGATAGATTACACATAAATCTTCAACTTTTAGTAATACCAATTTCACAAAATCTGTCTCCTTTATCCCAGAAAAATTCTCAAAGTTTCAGGTCGTCATTAATGGAACCAAGATCTGGATACTATTCATCCAGCACACACATCTCAACTTTCGAGCCAAATTCAAAGCTCTTTAAGCCACAATTGGGCAGAACTTCCTTCATAGAAATTCTATCCATACTTCTCAAGCTTAATTTAAAGCAAACCTCAACTCAATAGCATAACCACATCAAAAGTTATAAACAAATACCTGAAACATACACAAGTTCCATTTTCCAGATTTCATATCAAATTCTACTCCTTTCATGAAAACGTCAATACCACATCAATAAGCATCCCATTTAGTCAAGTAATCAACCTAAATTTCATCAAAACCTCACTTAATCACCTAGCCATAAAATGGCAGCACATACACACACAATAGTCTTCCCCTAAATTTCCATTCATCTAGCATCACAAAACCAAATTCAAAACACTTACACCATTTCAAAGCCAATCCCAAAACATAATCACTCGTTCATTTACATTCATCCTTAATCAATCAAGAACACATCCTACCCATTTCAACCAACACAAAACTTTCATGCCATGAGATGCACAAACATCATAATTTATACATTAAATGAACAATCAAGACTTAAAATATAATCTTACCTAAACAAGCTTCAATTTCTTCCAACCCCACAATTTCTCTTCCCTTCACCATATACACGATCATTAACACGTGAAAAGGGTAGGGGCTTAGGTTGGTTTTTGGTGAACAAAAGGAGAGAAAACAAGGAAGATATAAAAGCTTTTGTGTGGGTGAAGGAGACCCACGAAGGAGGAGAAGAGAAGAGACTACTCTTGATAAAAAAAAGAACAAGATTTAGGCCTCTCAAATGGAAGCATCGTGAAAGACACTCCAAAAGGTGGTTTTAAAAGAAAGCATGAATGGTGGCATGTTTAGGCAAGTGACATGTGTCAGTTGCCACATGTCACTCTCTTGAGCCCTCACTCGATTCAGTTCCAATTTCTACTACAATTTCTCTCCAAATTCTAATGGCTCAAAGTAAAAATTCCTAAAATCATGTATCAAAATTTTCCAGTGCCATTGGACAGTCATTATCGGTACTTAAAACCAAATCAGTCTTTCACTTGTAAATTTTCCGATCCGAAAAAAGGATCCCGAAAAATTTCTAGATGTCTCGAAAAATGTAAAACGCACATAAATCATCCCATTTAATTTTTCAAGTACAAATAACATATGTTTCATAATAAACACATATGCCGGGAAATGTCATGAATGCATGTACAAACATGTGCATATACAAAGATTACAATTTATGCATATATGGAGGCCATACTAGGCATGACCTCGCCGAGATACGTTTACACATTCATAACTCATTCCAATTTACCATTTTTCCCTTCCCATCGGTGATGGGATGTTACAATTAAGGTCTCACGAGATTAATTATCTGGTACATGATTTAGAGCAATCTTTACTCTAAAGATTTGGAGACATTATTTATATGGAGAGATTTTTTAGACGTACACAGATCATAAAAGTTTGAGATATCTGTTGAATCAGATGGAGTTGAACTTGAGACAAAGAACTATGATTGCATTATTGAGTACCACCCGGGGAAAGCTAATGAGGTGGCAGAAGTTTTGAGTAAGAGGTCTCACATCAGTGCAGTACAGATTCAATTATCAAGGTTACCTAGTTTAATTCACTTGAGAGCTTTGAATGTGGAGTTGAATTTAGAACAGGATAGGGCCTTGATTGCTACATTGAAACTTAGGTCGATGTTACATGATAGTATCAGAAGAGTACAGAGAGAATATCCTAATATGGTGAAGCTTATAGAGAAAGTGAAGATGAATCCGGATTCCGAGTTTGAGTTGACGGATGAGACATTGTGGTTGAGACAGAGGCTATGTGTGCCTAATGTGGATGATCTGAGGAAAGAGATACTTTAGGAAGCTCATGTGGCCGCCTATGCTATGCATCCTGGTACTATCAAGATGTATAACACATTGAAGCGGCATTTCTGGTAGCCAGGAATGAAGAAACAAGTGGTTGAGTATGTATCTAGATGTATAACGTGCCAGCAGGTGAAAGTTGAGCATCAGTCTCCGGTAGGGAAGCTCCATTCGTTACCTATTCTGGAGTGAAAATGGGAATGGATCTCTATAGACTTCATCATAGGGTTGCCTAAGACTTCGAGGAAGTATGATGCGATCTGGGTCATAGTGGACCGGTTAACTAAGTCGGTCCACTTCTTACTAGTGAGAGAGAATAACTCACTTGATCAATTGGCTCAAAGATACATGGATGAGGTGGTGAGACTGTATAGGGTTCCAGTGTTTATAGTATCGGACAAAGATCACAAATTTACTTCGAGGTTTTGGAGGAGTTTGCAATCTGCTATAAGTACTAAGTTGAACTTCAGTACAACATTTCATCATCAGACAAATGGACAGAGTGAGAGGACAATCAAGACTATTGAGGATATGCTTAGAGATTGTGTATTGGAGTTTAAAGGAGCTTGGGATCAATATATGGCATTGATAGAGTTTGCCTATAATAACCATTATCACAGTAGTCTCGGAAAGGCACCGTATGAGGCATTGTATGGTAGAAAATGTCGATTGCCTTTATATTAGGATGAAGAGGGCTTGAGAATGGTTGAAGGCTCAGAGTTGATACAAGGTACAATGGATAAGGTGAAGTTGATCCGAAGCCGAATCAAAGTGGCTTAGGATAGATAGAAGAGTTATGTAGATCAATATCGACGTGATATCGAGTACAGTGTGGGAGACAGAGCATTCTTAAGAGTGTCACCCTAGAGGGGATTTTTGAGATTCGTTAAAAAGGGCAAGTTGAGCCCTAGGTACATTGATCCTTATGAGATCATTGAGAAGATTGGACCTTTGGCCTATAAGCTGGCTTTACCGAATGAGATGTCTTAGTTGCATAATGTGTTTCAAGTGAGTATGCTCTGAAGATACCTATCGGATTCGACACATGGGATACCGGTTCAGGAGATTGAGGTTGCTAGTAACTTAAGCTATGGTGAGGAGTCGATCAAGATTGTGGGATCGCAGATCAAGCAGTTGAGGAACAGGGTCATTCCATTTGTAAAAGTCCTTTGGAGAAACCACTTAACTGAAGAAGTAATATGGGAGATAGAGGAGCATAGGAGGAGACATTATCCCCACCTATTTGAACAAACAGGTAAGAATTTCGAGGATAAAATTTCTTTTAAGGAGGGGAGAGTTGTAGCATCCCATCACCTGTGGGAGGCTAGAATAGTAAATATGAGTGATTAATGTGAGCTTAGAAATGCATTTTTCATGCTCATTCATAATATGGCATAAAAATACACATGAGTGGCGAAGGTTTTTGCATATGAAAATAATTGTACATGCATTCATGAATAATATCTAGGATAATTGGATTGAGTTGAGATTTTTGAAAATTTAGTGAATTTTGAATTTTTTTATGTTGAAAATATTATCGGTTAGTAAAATTGTGAGATTTGTGAATTTTGGTGAATTTAGGAATAAATTTTGGGGAAAAACTATAAAAAAAATAGAGGAAAAGAAATCAAAAGAAAATTCGAAGACAGTTGGATTGTAAAGATAGAATTAATGGAGTTAGTTTCAAAAGAAACTTAGTTAGAGTTAGACCTTAGGAAAAGTGACAAGTGTAAAGTTACCTGTATTATTTGTCAGAAGTGAGTTTGAGTTATCCGAGAGTTAAAAAGGGGTTTGTTCTTTTTCCTAAGTTCCTTCCTTGTTATCTTCTTCTCTGAATTTCTTCTCATACACAGAGTTTTCCATCAAACTCCTTCTGAGGGTTAACTTTGATTTTTCAAATCCCTCACCACTTCCTTTACTACTAAGTGTTTCATCTGCCTTAAGAAAAACCAGAGGCTGGTTAGTGTTCATAGTGATTTATGTAATTTTTTATGGAGTTAGGGCTTGAAGATAGTTAAAGCTTTTGGGGTTTTCAACAAGTAAGTTGTGAATAAAATTGTTAGAGTTGTGGATCTTTGAAATAAAGTTGATGAATTTATTGTCAGTGCATGATCATGGCATTTACGTATATTTATATTCTTGAACATTATGTTAAAGGGATGAAAATTGGGGATATGGTGTAATTTGATTTTTGATAGATTGTTAGTGATTAGGTGTCATGGAAATGGTTCTTGGAGTTGAAATAGCAATGAAATGATGTATAGGATTAGTGTAGAGAGTTAGACATGAAAAGGTGATATGCTCTATTTTTTCACTAAGCATGTATGAATATATAGGTGTTTATACGAGAGTTGATGAAGACTTAGAGATGTTCAAGAAAGAGGTTTTTGAGTTGAGGAGTATAGATAGTATTGTTTGTGATGATGTCATATCGTCTGTGATGACGTCACATCGTCTGTGATGACGTCACATCGTCTGTGATGACGTCACATCGTCTGTTAAGATATATCATCTGTGATGATGTCATTCATCTTAAGAGTTGCATCATCTTAAGTTGACTTTACTTCGTCTTAAGTTGACTCCGTTTCGTCTTAAGAGTTGCATCGTGTTAAGTTGACTTTGCTTTGTCTTAAGTTGACTTTGATTCGTCTACTTTCTGCTTCATCTACTTCCTGCTTCGTCTGTTTTTTTCTTCGTCTGCTTTCTAATTCGTCTACTTTTTGCTTCGTCTACTTTTTGATTCGTCTACTTTTTACTTCGTTTGCTTTCTGATTCATCTGCTTTTTGTTTCATCTACTTTCTGATTCGTCTGCTTTTTGCTTCGTCTGCTATTTGCTTCGTCTTATGTGGACAGAACGGTATTTGATTCTTTTAGTTATAACTTTGTTGTCCGACCTCCAAATGACCTAATTTTTGAAGCATTGGATTCATAACACATTTCTCTATCTCTAAATAGAAATTTATAGTTTTTGGTTTTGACTCAAAAAAGATTGATCGAATCAAAGTAAGGGTATCGGTTGGAAGAGCATGAACTGGTTACTAAACACATTCCAGTATTTTGATGATATCTTGATCTTTAGAATTCCAAATGAGATGTTTTTTAATTTGAAGTAAACTAGAGATATAGGATTACAAATTAGCTGAAGAAGTTGAATTGTGATTCAGTCTTTAAGATATTGAATTTCTGGATGGAAGTTGTACATAGTACACTATTTTTAGGTGTGAACAACTCGATAATGTTTGAGGTACATCTTCCAAATTACTGAACAAAATTGAGTGATTTCGATATCAATGGAAGGATAAGATTAGAGGAACACTTTTATAGAAGAAAGTATGACCAAATTACTTCATATTTGCTTTGTAATTGAATGTGAACAGTAGACCCGAAAGTGTGACTTGGAAAAATCTAAAAGTAAGCTAAAGAGAAATGAATTGTGATTTTAATGGTTGTAGTGAGGCACAAACCTAAGTATAAATTATACTTAGATGAGTTTTGATATAAGATTGATTTTGTGATGAAATGGATGGAAAGATACCCAGGATCATCATGAACATGCATTGTAAATATTTCATTTCCTACCTGTGCATTATTGAACAATTATACTTGTGCATGTTGTGATATATGTGTATGTTTTACATAATATAGAGGAACAAATTGGGCACCATCCTCCATACGTTGTCGGGACTTCGAGGCAATATCTTCTGGAGCAAATTGTGAGTAACCTAGACAGTCTTACTTAATTACTTGTTTGCTTAATTTAAGTTTTGAATGATAATTGAATGTGTTTAATTGTGGATTCCAGACAGAAGGTTCGATAAATGTGAAGGTGGATTGAGATATTGAAGTACTTTATAATGTGAGTAATTATGGTACATGCATTCCATACATGAATGCATAATCAGATAATGACAGTTGTGATCAGAGCAACTACTGATCAGATCTTAAAGCTCAACGAGTGAAAAGGAGCCCCGAGCTCAAAAGTGATTAAGAGCCTAAGGCTCACTATGTAAAATGAGCCATGTATCCCCCAAGTGAATAAGGGACAGTTATTAATAAGCCCGGTATCCAAAACAACGTAATAATTGGAAAGTGTCTCACCGGTCATAACAACGTAATAATTGGAAAGTGTCTTACCGTCATTTCATATGCATAGTGTTAAGTATGTTTGCTGAAATGAAATACCAAATTTGCCTATGCTTAAGTGAAGATTGTGATACTTATGTAAAGTGCAATATGTGATTATATGTTATGTGAAATGATGTGTTGCATGAATTAAATGAACCATCGATGATGATTACCTCATTGAGTTTGCAAAACTCACCAAAAATGCAACGTTGTCTTTTCAGGATCGAGAGATGACTCTAGCTACTGAGAGGCTCTACCAACCATGTAGATTGTGATTGGAAAGAAAAGTCATGGCTCAGAGGTCGGTTAGTTAGATTTTGGGACATATTAGAAAGACTTTGTATATTTCCTCTTCCATGTAGTACTTTTGTACTAGGTTTTGATGATGTACATATAGAAAATGTTGAAAGACACAATGTAGTCATTCGGGTTTTATGAAATGAAATGAGGAAAGAGTTGGTTTTAAAATATTGTGGTTTTTCTATTGATGCTTTATAAGTGAATATTGATATGATGCCATGGGAAGTGAATGTAGTAATCGAACGTAACTTGCCCTTGTCATAGGTTATGTATCGGAATGACCTTCAATCGTCTTGGTGTGTACCCTGCAGTAAGGGGGCGCTACACTAGGATTGGCTTAAAACCTTCTTGTTATCCTCTAAGCATAAGAGACATCTAGTCTATGACATAACATCACATTCACGACTGATCCAATTGCTAAAGTATGTGGAACATAATCCATTTTTCTCTCTCTTTTTGTGTTTTAGGACAAATGCTTTTTATGAGAGAAATCTCATGAGACATGGGTTAGAATCCTCTTGGAATTCTCCATGCTAAACCTATTTAAGACTTAATCTATGTACGTGAATTAGGATAAGCCAAGAAACCTCTTAATCTATCTCTTATATATTTATTCCCATAATATAGGCTAGTTCTTCTATATTCTTCATAAAGAAGTTTGTGGATAACCAAATCTACACAAAATGGAGCATTATTATATCATTTTTAATCAGTAATATGTCATCCATATATAACTCTAAGAAGACAATTGCACTCCCACTAATCTTCTTATAAACACATGTTTTATCCACATTTTTATAAAATCAAACTCTTTGATTATATCATCAAAACTGATGTTCCAACTATGTGATGCTTGCTTAAGTCCATAAAATGAACTATGATTTTATACACACTGCAAAGATAGCATATGTGCTCAATTGACATATTCTAGGGTATGAAAGGTTTAAAAAGATCATGATCTGAATTACGTATTGTTCTGTCCTGAATTTTGGTTTAAATGATTACAAGTAGTAAATTTGGAATTAATTGCTCCTATTAGAAAAGTGATGAATTAAAATGTATATTTAGACTATGAAAAATGTCAAGTGGCAAGACAAATTGACACACGAAAAATTAGGATGACTAAGCCTATGAAATAAGTAATAAATGACATAAATAAATGAGTGACATTTGACATGGGTAATTAATTGACAAATGGACTAGTAACTAGGTGACATTTGGCAGCTTATGGAGGGGATACGTGACTTACCTGCTTAGGGTCTAGCATCTAAGGAGTTACGCTTCTGTAGGAGTAGTTTAGCTTTGTTCATTGTTCTTCTCTTTTTATCTCTCACCAACGAAACTTGCTTCTATCTCTCATTCCTGTGTTTTGATTAATCTATGCTAAATTACCACACCTAATATATGCTTTTACCCTTCACAAAATAGCTAAAGAATAAGATTATTGTTGTCTTTTATCCTAGCTAATAACCATCAAATTTCCACCTTAAATTTGGGATGATTTTGCATGCATGGAGGGCTAGGTGATGAATTAAGCTAGAATTGGAAGCTAAATAAGTAAGTAAAGTGTTGTTCTTTATAGAACGTTATAATATAAAGATTACGATGATTGAATTTGGATAGATTGTATATGTTGAAGATGTGCTGGAAAATGGATAATAAATGGATACTTTTCTATTCTATTTTTGCATGTACAAAAATAATAATTTATGGGTTCTTGTATGGATGATTTAAGTTGGGATTTGAAGTATAATTGATGATGAATTCATGCTAAAGATAGGTGTTATTAAGGTGTTTTCAAATCTGGAAAAATAGAGTTGTAGGCGTGTTTGTAACAAAATGACTGCTAATGACATAAGTGAGCAGAATTTTGTAAGCCTTAGTGTAACCAATATGGAAGTTAAATTGACTTGAAATGAAGTAACCTTAAAGGACATGAAATCTGGAAAATTTCAGGTGTTATCAATGTCTCTAAACTTGCAAAATTTGTGAAGTATTGAAGGTAGTAAAGTTACACACATTAATGATGTCGATGACAAATTCTGGAATTTTAATTTCAACCTTGTGTACATGTTAAACCATCCGAAAATTTTCACTCTAAATTGCTATATTTGGACTTGATTAAGGCTAGGAATGAGCCTTTTTTTCTTGATTAATTGCTTAAGAGCCTGATAAGTTTGTGTATTTAATTGATGTCATAATCTAAAGAAAGGAATGTTTTGATGTGATTGATTTCAAATATGGAAATTATGATTTGTTAAAGGAATAAATGAGTTCTTTTAATGCAAACATGATTTTGAGAACATGAGTAATGTTTATAAGGTATGGATGAATGAGCATTGAATAAAATGGGGTAATTATGAATGAGAATTGGGAAAATATATGAATATATATTCCTGGAAAAAGTTTGGTGAATGTATAGATCTAGCTTTCTAAAATTCCATATTTAAAGTAACAATTGTGTGTGTGTTATAAGAGGCTTTTGATCATGAAAATGTTCAAGGATAAGTGTAAAGTATGGTTGATGAATTTGGAGTAAATCAAGCTAATTTAAAGGTATAAACTTGATTGTAAAATGGTAGTATGCGAAATATGATGTTTGAATGGTCAAGATTTATGAATAGTTATATACTCGAAAAGGTCAATTGAACATGCGTTAAACATGATATGCATGATTGAATATCCATATGCTTGATCAGCTTAGTAATGTGTGAATTATATATGTGTATTGTATGACTAAAGAAGCACAAATTGATCGCCAGCATCCAGACATTGCCGAGTCATCAAAGCAATAACTTATCTGGAGCATACTATGAGTTAACCTAAATGCTTCCTCACTATGACTGAATTGTTTCGATTAAATTTTAGATATTAAACTATTATTGATATGATTGTGATAATTCCAGACATTGATGGTCTGAGAAGTTTGATATTCAGGATTGTATTGGAAGTATTTTTTAATTATATGTGAATATGGAAAATATGTACTTAACTGAATGTTGAATGCCAAACTCAGATTTGATGAATGTGATAAATGACTGTGCATATTGAATGAAAGTTATTGACAGCATATTATGTGAATTGATGCATTCCATCACATTATTATACATGATCAGATAAATGAGTTGTGAGTAACTAGTGTGAAAAAGAGCTTAAAGCTTAAAAATATACACAAAGAGCCACAAACTCAGTTATTAATGAGCCTAGTATCCATAATAGATACATGATAGAATATGAAATGAGCCCAATATCTGCAGTGAATATGAGACAGTAAATAGACGCTCGGTCACAAAAAAGTAAAAACGAAAGTGGAGTCACATGTGCATATGCATTTTTATATATATCTTTACTTGTATCATGTGAATGATTGCAAAGAATTACTAAATTGTGTTAATATAGTGATATGCAATGTTTGTATACATGTTGATTGTTGGGCCCGGGCCCCGTATGTCCGATTCCAGAGGGTGGCCCCTCGGGATTTGGTATTGCGGGACCCGGGCCCAATATGTTTGGTATCAGAGCGCCTAGGTTTAGGTGCCTCGGCTTAGAATGCATATAGGATTGTGTGTTCTATGATTATTTGTTGCATTCCTTGATTGTATTAAGTGACATGCATGTCATGCATACATGTAGATTGCCATATAGCTAATCCTTAGTGTTTCCATTTGAAGGAGTACGATGCCACCTCGTAGAAGGACACGAGGAGCTATGCAAGGGTCTGCTGCACCTGACTCTCCGACTAGGGAGGAGAGGACCGATGAGTCTATAGCCCCAATGCATGTTGAGGCTTCTGTAGGGCTAGAGAGTGAGCCCATGCGTTCGTCGACTCAGGAATCGCCGATTCCGCCAGGGCAAGTGCCCCAGTTTGATTCGAGGATGTTTCAGGCCTTTACCCAGGCGTTTGTTCAGGCTATGGGTCAGATGCCACAGCCTTCTATTCCGGTCCCAGTTAAGAGGGGACACAGTTCGACAAGCTGAGGAAGTATGGGGCAGTTGATTTCTTTGGGATAGCGGATCCTGAGGAAGCTGAGACATGGTTGCGAAGGACAGAGCGGGTGTTAGATCAGATGGATTGCGAGGAGGATGAGCGAGTGGTGTATGCTGCCAGTTTGCTTCAGGGTGATGCTCTGCATTGGTGGGAGACCGTGCCGGGCAGTTAGATGAGGCCAGTAGGGTTGGCATGGCCAGATTTTGTGGCTACTTTCAAGAAGAAGTATCTGTCCGAGGTTTATGTGCAATGAAGCGAGAGGAGTTCCTTAGTCTCACCAGAGGAGATGACGGTGAGCGAGTATGAGCGCCGGTTCACACAGTTATCCCGGTATGCTTCAGACTTGATGTTGAGCGAGGCTGCCAGATGCCGCCGGTTTGAGTTGGGACTGCATTTAGCCATCAGAGAGAAGGTGATAGTGCATAATTTCTGTGAGTTTCAGCAGCTAGTGGAGGCAGCACTGAGGGTTGAAAATCTAGAGAATATCAAGAGTGCTGTGAACAAGAAGAGGAAGGGCAGAGAGCAGTCCAGGAGAGGGGGTAGCACTGGTACTCCTATGCCTGAGCGGAGTGCTAGGAGCTTCCTTACTCAGTCAGAGGAGAGGAGCAGTGGTGCCAGTCGACCTAGGCCGATGCGGACCTCTACTGTTTCTCACCAAGCTTCTACGGTGGGCGGCAGTAGGAGGGGAGATAGGGACAAGTCATCCGTCCCTAAGTGTGAGCATTGCGGTAATTTCCATGGTGGGGAGTGCTTCAGATTGACGGGAGCATGTTTCAACTGTGGACAGAAGGGACACAGGGCTAGAGAGTGTCCTCAGCCGTCCAGGAGAGAGGGATCTCGGATCACGAGTCCCGAGGAGGACGAGACTATGGGTCGAGGACTTGACAAAGGTGGCGATTACGATCTTGCCGAGGGCGGGTCTTCCGGAGAGACCGAGAGGGCAGGCACCAGCCAGGGTGTTTGCTATGACGCGGGAGGATGCAGAGGCCGCTCCAGATGTTGTTATTGGTATGGCTCACTTATTTGCTGATGCTGTGCTTGTGTTGATTGATCCAGGTTCTACTCACTCGTTTGTGTCGTTGAGTAGACCTGTGTGTGATATCATTGTGAGTCCGTTGGATACTCCGCTGTTGGTGAGTACTCCAATTGGTCAGCACATTGTGATTAGTCAGGTGTTTAGAGGATGTGAGCTTAGTATTGGTGGAGGACTTCTAGTGGTAGATCTGATGCCACTGAAGATGCGAGGATTAGATGTGATACTGGGTATGGATACGTTGGAAAAGTACAATGCCCGACTGGATTGTAAGCAGAAGGCAGTAGAGTTTGATTTAGATGGCAGAAGAGTAGTATTTACTGGGGACAGGAAAGCGAGACCGCCCAGGATTGTTTCAGCATTGACAGCAGAGAGGATGATGAGTAAGGGTTGTGAAGCGTTTTTGGCTTATGTGATAGACTCCAGGGCAGACAGAGGGAAGTTAGAGGATATCCCAGTAGTCAGGGATTTCTCGGATGTCTTTCCCGAGGAATTTCCAGGACTACCGCCAGCTCGGGAAATTGAGTTTCCCATTGAGCTTTTGTCAGATACGAGGCCGATTTCAATTCTTCCTTACCGGATGGCTCCGGAGGAATTGAAAGAGCTTAAGGAGCAGTTGGAGGAGTTACTGGAGAAAGGGTATATCAGGCCGAGTTCTTCATCTTGGGGAGCTCCGGTTCTTTTTTTCAAGAAGAAGGATGGATCGTTAAGGATGTGTGTTGACTACAGGAAGCTGAATTAGGTTACGGTAAAGAACAAGTATCCGCTTCCTCGCATTGATGATCTGTTTGATCAATTGCAAGGGGAGAGAGTCTTCTCTAAGATTGATTTGAGGTCGGGTTATCATCAGTTGAGGATTAAGGAGTCGGATGTGCCGAAGACTGCTTTCAGGACTCGGTATGGGCACTTTGAGTTCTTGGTGATGCCCTTTGGATTGACGAATGCTCCGGCAGCATTTATGGATTTGATGAATCGGGTATTTAATCCATTCTTGGACCAATTTATCATTGTCTTCATTGATGATATCTTGGTGTATTCCAAGAGTGATGAGCAGCATGAGGAACATTTGAGGATGGCTTTGGAGACTTTGAGGAGCAATGAGTTGTATGCCAAATTTGATAAATGCGAATTTTGGCTGAGAGAAGTTTCATTTCTTGGACACGTGATCTTAGAGCAAGGAGTTCATGTGGATCCAAAGAAGATAAAAGCGATTGTAAGTTGGGAAGCTCCGAAGAATGTGGCAGAGGTGAGGAGTTTTCTGGGTTTGGCAGGCTATTACCGGAGATTCGTGGAGGGATTCTCCATGATAGCCGCTCCGATGACAAAGTTACTGAGGAAGAACCAGAAGTTTGTTTGGAGTGATGAGTGTCAGAGGAGCTTCGAGGAGCTCAAGCTCAGATTGACGAGTGCTCCGATCTTGGTTTTGCCTTCGGGAGATGAAGGTTATTCGGTGTATAGCGATGCTTCAAGAAAGGGTCTTGGATGTGTTTTGATGCAGGGAGATCGGGTGATTGCATATGCTTCGAGGCAGTTGAAGCCTTATGAGCTAAATTATTCGACGCATGATTTGGAGTTAGCAGCGGTGATCTTTGCCTTGAAGATTTGGAGGCATTAAATGTTATACCCCGAATTTTTTATATATGATATTATTCAGCATAAATTGTGATAATTGTGGTTAAATGAGGTTTAAAAAGGGGTAATAGTTTATGAGGGCATTTTGGGAAGTTTATTTAAGTTGGAATGGATTTAGGCTTATTAGGAATATGGTCTTAATATTATTTTTGCCCTAAGTAGGGAATTAGAAAGAGAAAGAAGAAAGAAAGAAGAGAAAGAAGAGAAAGAGGCCGACGGTGGAGGAAGAGAGAAGAGAAGAGAGAGTTTGCGATTCTAGCAATTTCTGACAGTTTCGAACCATTTTCGGGTAAGATCTGCTTGTGTTTAACTTGTTTTGGTTGGATTTAAACCTCAAGAATGTTGAATCCGTGAGAATCGAAGGTTTTAGGGTTTTAGGACAAAATGGTGAGATCTACTTGGGTTGATGCATTTGTGTTTGATTTTGAGTTGATAATGGGTTAGAAATGTAGTTTGAGACTTGATCTATAGTTTGATTGTGTTGCATTTGGAGTTGGGGAAGGATTGAAGTGTGAAAATGCAGAAAGTCGGGTTCGGAGTCGTTCTCCAGGCCCGTACGTCGCGACGTGCGTATGAACACGCCGCGACGTGCGAGTTCGTCGCGACGCGTGAAAATTAAATTCGCCGCGACGTGTGGGGGAAGGTTCGTCGCGATGTGCGAACCTGTGTTCGCCGCGACGTGCGAATGGGGTGCACGCCGTGGCGTACACTTGTGGTCGCCGCGACGAGCAGGCCGTTCGCCACGGTGAAGCCGCGACGAGCCCCCTGTTATCCGAAAGTGAGATTGCTATATTTTTGGGCATATCTTTTGGTGTAGATGTCCAATTGAGGTGATTCTGGATTCATTGTGAGCTAGAGATTAAGGGCTACGAGTTGTATGAAGAATGGAAGTTCGGAAATTGTTTCGAAGGGTTCGAGACTTTAGATGGGAGTTGGATGGAGACTTTTAATGCTTTATTTTGGCTTTCTAAGCTTTGATTATTCTATGTGGATATTGATTAGATGGAAACTTGGTTGTTTTAGGAAACCAAGCTGACCTGATTTCATCGCAAGAGGAAGGACACCAATGAGTCACCTACTCGAGCGATCTTAGGTGGGTAATATACTCATAGTGATTGTGTGATTAGGCAAATTCTTGCCTATGTATGAATATATGTTATAGATGATGCATGATTAAATGTGATGAACTGAATGATTGTAATGTCATATATGTGAAAGACTCATGGAAATTGATAGCAGACATCTTGAATTTGAGCATGTTATGCCTCGACTTCGGTCATGGCATTTTGAATAAATGCAAGATATGAAAGACTATCGTATGATTAAACGATTATGAGCATGATTATGTGCTATTGTTTGGGCTTGAGTGGAACCATTTCGTTCATCACGTGCACGTAGACAAGAGCCTTCTCCCGGCTGCCCGCTTGTGGCATATGAGATCCGAATGGACTCATTTCGTTCAGGGTGTAAACTTCGGTTTCTCCCTTTTGTTTCCATGGAACCCTCGAGCCATTGTGATGTGCATTGCATATGTGAATTGTTCATTGTGAAGCATACCTTGTGACATGATTATGAATTGATGAATTAATTATATTGAATGCGTGAATTGTTTGATTAGCATCTGAATGATTGAATGGATGTCTATATAGATATAATATATATATACATTCATATGCTGGGATTTGTGCTAATTGCCGAATGCTATAATTATATTAGCCACTGAGTTGTGTAGCTCAACCCATTATTTTCCCTCCTCAGGTGCGGAGCAGGACGATCTTTGAATTTGCGAGGCATCGGAAACTTCGAGTTAATTAGGAGCTTTGCCATAAGTTTGTATATTTGGTTGGCCCTCCGAGCATACTCTCATGGAGCATATTTCATATATTTTAGATTTGAACTTTGTTATGTATTTCGTATGATGTTGAATACTAATGGCATGAGTTTAATTCATATTTAGATGCATGTGTAAGTCTTAAATGTATGAGAATGATGAATATGTCTATGTATATGTATGAGTATATGTATGTATGAATCGAATGGTTCTATGTATAAATGTTGGAATCGGGTCCGACGGTTTTTGGGCGCCCGACACTGGCGCAGCCCGAGGGGCCGCCTCGGGATTTGGTATTGCGGGGCCCAGGCCCAACATTGATGACATGAATGATTGAGATAACTGATTGGATTATTCTGAAATGATTATATGAAATGTTTGTTGTTCATGATGTATTATTGAAATATGATGTATATCGTGATCTAGTATTCAATATTGAATGATGTGATACATCTGCTGAATTGGGAAATACACTTGTGATTTTTTTTATACTTGTGATATTTGTATTCTGACTTGAGTGAGCACATCGATAATGGTTCATTCATTGAGTACGCAAAATCATCAAAATTACAACGTTGATTTTCAGGCACAAGGGAGACCTAGCTTCTAAATTGATATATTAGAAGTCTAATATTGTTAATTTTGGAAATAAGAATAGCTCAAAGGTCTGGTCAGCTGATACCTGCGGAGTCTAGATAGTATACTTTTGTTTAGCTTCTCCTATTATGTTGAACTTTTTGTATAGAACTTTAAACTCCCAAATGTTATGTTATATATAAACATGGATTATGAAATGTAATGACAATGTAAGTAAGTTTCATTTTGTGAATGAAATGAGGAGTTTTGATCTTTGGAAATACTTATGTTCTATATGCTGCCATAATAAGTTGATGTGATTGCTCTAACATGTCATTTTCATGAGGTATGTTCTTGAATGTCCACTGGATGTTCAGGCATATGCTCTATGATAGTGGTTTGTTACATGGATGATTTGATCGTGTACCATAGACTCGAGGATTAACATTTTTGTTTCATCATACATTACTAATATTCTCCCATTAGGATGTGCATTATAGTTATGTATTATTTTTCAATGGTTTGGAAAAAACATTTAGTACATCATGTAAGCGATCTAGAAGGGGGGGTTGAATAGATCTTTAAGCTTTTTGAAATTTTCTACAATAAAATCAGAAATTAATTCACACAAAACCAATTTAATCAAATCCAAATGTAAAGAGTAGGGAAGAAGAGCAAACACTATTTTTATAGAGGTTCGGTGCTAAGACCTACGTCCTCTACCTAAGCTCCCACTTAGGATTTTGCAAACCACTTTATTACACACTTTGTAGTTCAGTGTGAACTCTTACAATATCGCTTGATTTTCGGCTCAAGCTACCTTTACACTTGATTTGTCTTCCGGCACAAATCCTACCAACACCACTTGATTTTCGGCTCAAGCTACCTTTACACTTGATTTGTCTTCCGGCACAAATCCTACCAACACCACTTGATTTTCGGATCAAGCTACCTTTACACTTGATTTGTCTTCCGGCACAAATCCTACCAACACCACTAGATTTTCGGCTCAAGCTACCTTTACACTTGATTTGTCTTCTAGCACAAATCCTACCTCACACGTGACTTTTCACTAGTTACTCAAATTGTAAGAGAAATAATATAAAGATTGAAGAACAAAGCTCAATACAATGGTGTGACAAGATAAGAACAATAATGAGCAATTCTGTAGCAATAGAAGAGTATTTTCACTTGTGGAACGTCCGTCCACTCTTCATCAATCATCCACTCTTTATACTTAAAGAAAATAGTTGTTGGAAGCCATTCTAGCCGTTGTATAATTGATATGACCGTTCCTTAATATCCTCCTTTCCATTTGTGTCTAATTGACTTCATCAGAGTCTGTTCGCTGTACTCATAAGTCGACTTGTCGAGTGTATAAGTCGACTTGTGTCAACGATTTACGTAAAATTTCATCTCCGCTCTTCTATAAGTCGACTTATGCAGTGTAAGTCGACTTGTGTCCTTCGATAAGTCTACTTATGGACTATTAGTCGACTTATGTTGACAGATATTCATATATTAGTCGACTTATGATGTTCTAGTTGACTTATGTTGTTCTCACTTGATATATAAGTCGACTTATGATGTGCTAGTAGACTTATGTTGGCTTCAACGATTATATTGCATGAAATCTTGATCTTTAATTACTGGGATGCATATCTTTGAAGTTCCTTATCCATAATCTTCATCCTTGAATATCTCTTGCACATTTAAGGTAATTTCCATTTTGATTCCACAATGATTAATCTTTTTCCCATCAAAGATTAATGCTATCTTGATTTGCACAATTCTTTTATTGAATATCAATCCCAAAATACCTGAAACAATTTCTTAACCAATTCTATACATTTTATTATTATCAAAACATAAGTGGGATTTAATTTGTTAACCACCATTGGTCCAACAATCTCCCCCTTTTTGATAATGACAAAACACTTAGAAATTGTTTAAGAAATGAAAACAAAGAAACATTGATCAAGGTTTTTACACCTTGTCAATTTGGTTAGAAGTCTCCCCCTCAATCATATAAATCATTGAATTTAATAACCTTGTAAGATCAAATTCATAAAAGTCATTTGAAATCATGGTAGACTTAAATTAAAGACAATTATCACATACTCTCCCTTAATCAAGTAACTAAAGAATATCCAATTTCTCATTTTTGTCCCCCTTTTTGTCATAATCAAAACAACTAATACAAACCAATAATAGATGAAATATCGCAATCACATTAAATAGAGAAGCAAGTCATCAAACACAAATAGTCTCAAGTAGCAAGCAAATACAAATAATATGAAATGTTGGTTTTGGCTAGATACAAAAACCATCATGGTGGAGAAACGTCATCATGAAGAAATCTCAAAGGTAGAAGAGAATGTGTATTAGTCGATTATGGCATAATACTCATCAAGCATTTAAACACCTTATCTCTTGATGCAATAGTCAACAAGCCAATCAACAATATATGTATTTCCATGTTTCAAACTAATGAAAGCAATATGATCATCTTTCTTAACCATGCAAATTAGAAAGAGCAGAAAAAGAAAACAAGCATAATTGAGAAACGCTTAGCAAATTATGTTTCAAGCCATCAACAAGCAAAACATTGTCAATGGTAGGTAGAGGTTCCTTACCCACTTTACCAACACCAATGACTTTACCTTTATTGTTGTCTCCAAAAGTGACATACCCTTGATTCTTTGGTTTAATTTCTGCAAATAAATTCTTGTCTCCACTTATGTGCCTTGAACATCCACTATCAATGTACCAAGTACTTGATGGTTGATTTTCATTCCTTGCTTGTACCTACAACTAAAACATCCTTTCTTCTCATTGGTACCCAAGCCATCTTGGGTCCATTTTGGTTAGTCATATAAACCACATTAGGAGGTGTTGTACCTTTAATCCCCCAAATTTTCTTAACATTGATACATCTCCTAATACTTTTACATACAAGTTCTATATGACCATCTTTCAAACATCTAGCACATTTAGCAACTTTTCCATCCTTAGTGAATTTTGAAATCAATGAACAATCTCTATTAAAGGGATCATATCCTAATCCATGTTTAGAAATTGAATATCTTTGCAAGGATAATAAGTTTTCAAACTTTTCATTCCCATTAGCAAATTTTCCAACCACATAAGAAAATTCCTTTCTAAGTCTTTCAAGCTCACAAATAAGATTTTCCTTTTCAATAAGGCATGCAGAATGATCTTCCTTAGGACAATCTAAATCATCAATTGTCTCATGTAAAGCATTATTTTCAGCAACCAATTCCCTTATTTTCTTTCTCAATTTCTTGTTGATTTCAATAGCTTCTTCAAAATCGATTTGTAAAGCATTAAAAGAATCTCTAATATCTTGATCAATGAGAGTTACCTTATCTTCATCATCACTTATTGAGGAGTTATTTTCCATAAGTGCTAAGTTGTTTTCCTCATTGTTTTGGTATGCTTCCTCATCATCACTCCAAGTGGCTACTAGGCTAGCTTTTTTTTTCCCTTTGTCATATTTGTCACTTTTCTGGAAATTTGAAGTGGAAGATGTGCTTTTGGTCCTTCTTTCCATGGTGTACTTCTTTCTTTCTTCACCACTTAATTCTTTCCTCCTATTTTTGAGTAGTCCTTTGAACTTTCTCAAGTTTCTGGCGTACATTGCTATTTTTTCATCTTCATCTTCTTAATCTATTTCTTCATCGCTTTCATCAAAAGAAGAAACATTAGCTTTTAAAGCAATTGACTTTTGTAACTTACCTCTTCCTCCTCTTGATTTGAGAATGATCTCATAGTTTATGAGAGATCCCACCAAGGCGTTGAATTCCAAATGATTGAGATCATTAGACTCCATAATAGCTGTGACTTGTGAGTCCCATTCTTTCGGTAGTGAACGAAGAATCTTTTTCACCTTCTCGCTATCCGTCATATGCTTTCCAAGGTTGCCTAATTCATTTATGATTTCTAAAAAATGATCAAGCATAGTGGAAATAGACTCACCTTCCTTTATGACAAACATTTCATAGTCATGGAGAAGCATGTTGATCTTTGTTTCCCGGACTTGGTTGGTTCCTTCATGGGTGATGCGAAGTCTTTCCCATATTTCTTTAGCACTGGTACAAGAATTAACTCGGTTTCTTTACTCAACCGTGAGAGCACAATAAATTAGCTTCATAGCTTTCGCGTTGATGTAAGCTTGCTTCCAATCATTGTCGTCATACTCCATGTCTGTTTTTGACTCACCATTTTCTTTCAAAGGAGCTTGTGGACCAAAAATGATTATCTTCCAGTATTCCACTCCCTCGCTTATAATGTGATACTTCATAGGATTTTTCCAAGAATATTAGTTAGTACCATTAAATAAAGGAGGGCGATTGTTTCTGTTACCTTCTTCCGCTAGGTTATTGTGTGCCATCCCTGGATACTTCTGCTCTGATACCAATTGTAAGCGATCTAGAAGGGGGGGTTGAATAGAACTTTAAGCTTTTTGAAAATTTTTACAATAAAATCAAAAGTTAATTCACACAAAACCAATTTAATCAAATCCAAATGTAAAGAGTAGGGAAGAAGAGCAAACACTATTTTTATAGAGGTTCGGTGCTAAGACCTACGTCCTCTACCTAAGCTCCCACTTAGGATTTTGCAAACCACTTTATTACACACTTTGTAGTTCAGTGTGAACCCTTACAATATCGCTTGATTTCTGGCTCAAGCTACCTTTACACTTGATTTGTCTTCCGGCACAAATCCTACCAACACCACTTGATTTCCGACTCAAGCTACCTTTACACTTGATTTGTCTTCCGGCACAAATCCTACCAACACCACTTGATTTTCGGCTCAAGCTACCTTTACACTTGATTTGTCTTCCGGCACAAATCCTACCTCACACGTGACCTTTCACTAGTTACTCAAATTGTAAGAGAAATAATATAAAGATTGTAGAACAAAGCTCAATACAATGGTGTGACAAGATAAGAACAATAATGAGCAATTATGTAGCAATAGAAGAGTATTTTCACTTGTGGAATGTCCGTCCACTCTTCATCAATCATCCACTCTTTATACTTGAAGAAAATAGTTGTTGGAAGCCATTCTAGCCGTTGTATAATTGATATGACCGTTCCTTAATATCCTCCTTTCTATTTGTGCTAATTGACTTCATCAGAGTCTGTTCACTATACTCATAAGTCGACTTGTCGAGTGTATAAGTCGACTTGTGTCAACGATTTACGTAAAATTTCATCTCCGCTCTTTTATAAGTCGACTTATGCAGTGTAAGTCGACTTGTGTCCTTCGATAAGTCGACTTATGGACTATTAGTTGACTTGTGTTGACAGATCTTCATATATTAGTCGACTTATGATGTTCTAGTCGACTTATGTTGTTCTCACTTGATATATAAGTCGACTTATGATGTGCTAGTCGACTTATGTTGGCTTCAACGATTATATTGTATGAAATCTTGATCTTTAATTGTTGGGATACATATCTTTGAAGTTCCTTATCCATAATCTTCATCCTTGAATATCTCTTGCACATTTAAGGTAATTTCCATCTTGATTCCACAATGATTAATCTCTTTCCCATCAAAGATTAATGCTATCTTGATTTGCACAATTCTTTTATTGAATATCAATCCCAAAATACCTGAAACAATTTCTTAACCAATTCTATACATTTTATTATTGTCAAAACATAAGTGAGATTTAATTTGTCAACCACCATTGGTCCAACACATCAAAGTTATACTGTTAGTGACTTTAAAATGCCTAGTAAAATAGTCTTACTTTTTCAGATGAACTCCTTTAACAAAAGTTTTTTTCTAAAGGGAATCGAGACCCCTAACATTTTAGGCTTAGATGATCATAAGTTTAAGCCCTCAGATAGGGACCTTTTCTTTTACTAGATCTTCTTCTTCTAGCAATTATGAAAGCAATTTCCTTATTTACGAGATTGTTAGTGCATTTAAGTACCTTAATAGGAATGCTTATAGGGTTATTCTTTGTTGCTACTTCTTGACTATTTCTATCTATCTAGAGCTCCTTATTTCATTCTTTAGTGAATTCTCCATTAGGAATTGATTCTAGATGCTGAACATTATTGTTAGCCTCCAACTGACTAACATTGATTTCCTTTTAAGTTGTTATAGCCTTAATTTGATGATGTATATTGCCTGCTTCTACTAAGTCCCAGGATAAACTACATTTGAATATTCTGCTTGTGGCTTTCTAGGTTTTCTTGGGTGACATAAATGGAAGCTTCTAAGCTTAGGATACTTTTACTACATCTTCAACCAACTTATGGTTCTCCTTCAACCTAAGGATGGGTATCTCCTTCGGTAAGTACTTTATAACATCAACTGCAACACACACTCTAGCATAATTTATTATGTTTGTTTCAGCTATGGCTTAGTCCATACAGATAGGTATGTCAAGAAAGCTTTCCAAGGGACTAAGCTAGTTGTTGTCCAGTATTCCAAAGGTATTTTACAGATGAACATCTATATATGTACATTAGATTGCTTGATCTCTTCACAGTTAATTCCTAGCCTCTAATTTTATAATAGTAAAGGCTTATTATACACATGCCAAGGGCTATATTTTAGGATTTTTTTAGCAGCTGCGTTTCTATAAAATCTAAAGAAGATGTCTTGATGAATTACGAGGATGTCTTCTAATCCTAATGACTTCTAGTTACTCATAGCCCGTTCTTTCAAGGTGGGGAATGAGATCATTTTTTCTAGAAAGAAACCTATCAATGTTGCACTCCAAAGATCAACTCTTACTTTTATAGCAACTAATTGAGGTGCTACTATCTGGGTATTTTCAAGATTGCTTGAGGACATTAAGATATTTTTATATCTGGATTTGAATCACCAATAAATTGAGACTATGATTTCCTTATTTTTTTTGTAGGTTCATAGTTGTTAACTCCACAACCAGTGTTAGGGAGGGGAATAGGCGAGGTGGGAGGTAATGATAGAGAGGCTATCAAAGTGGATGAAGGATCATATGGGGATGAGAACTTGGAGCACTCACCAGGTTCTAAAGAAGAGGAAATTTTTTTAGGTTGATTCTTGAAGGGCAAATAAGGAAAATCCTCTAGTGACACTGCTCAAGGTCTATAACCTTCCTCACAAGATCCATATTAGAGTATTGAATGGAGAAGCTTCCTAAATTTAGTTACTAAAAACAATAACTTGTGTTGGAGGGAAATAGAAAGTATTAAAGGCACTTAGTAAGGTTTAGGACAAGATGAGATGAACACAAGAAGGGGAACCTAATCAAAAGTAATACAAAATAAAATAAAGGTGAGAGCAGCAAAAGATAGATGAAAGCTAGCAGATTATGTGAGAAGGAGAGAGAGGAAGGAGAAAATTGTTGAGAGTAGAGGGAAAGGGATGAAGGAGATATATGTTTGCTAGTGTTAAAACCATTTTGAGTGTACTAAACTCTGTGAAATTCCATTAAAGATTTCACTATAACACTAAGATGATCACGTATTGGATCATAATAATTGAATAACTTAAAAACATAGGTCATAAAATAAAGGAATCATACTTGATTTGATGTCACTACTGAAACCTTTCTCGAGGCATTTTTGATGTGTCAATTACGAGTTGTTCATGTGCCTAGTCTATAACGGTATCACACTCAATTGTTTGAAAAAGAATTAGTGTTAAGTCAAAATGACTTTACGATTAATAATTTTGATGAAAATGAGACGGAAGCTGAATATGAGACGATATAAAATGAGACGGAAGCTAAAAATGTGACAGCAGCTGAAAATGAGACATAAAAATGAGACGGAAGAATATGAGACTGAAGCGGAAAGCAAAATGAGACGGAAGCAAAAATGAGACGGAAGAAAATGAGACGGAAGAGGAAAGCAAAATGAGACGAAATAAAATGAGATAAAAGAATCGAAGATGAAGACCCGATACTACGTCGGATGATAAATCAGTTTGAGTTAGTTACAAAACTCAACTGAATAACCGTTTCTTTAAAGATCAAGAAACAAGAAGAAAGAAGCAGTTATCAAGAAGTAGTTGAAGACGAAGGCTATAAATATGAGTTGGAGTCGAAGACTGAAAGAGTTAGTGATTTTGTCAGTGATATTAAAAAACTAGAAATCTTACTCATTGTACTAAACTTAAAGCTATCATTGTCTGTAACAAAGCTTAAAACATCTTTCAGTAGAAGGAAGAAAAGCTGATAGCCTGAAGAGGCTAAGTCTGAAAAGAATACTTGTTGTAAAAGACCTGAAGAGGCTTAGTGAAAAGAATACTTGTATCTTTGTGAAGTATAGTGAAATCTCAAAAAGAATTCTGAGGACTGGACGTAACTCACGGTTTGGGGTGAACCAGTATAAAATTACTGTGTCGATTCTTACTCTCAACTCTCAACTTTGAATTTTTATACTTCATGATACTGTTTTTCAATCGTTTGATAAAGGAAGTTTTGTTTTAAAAGAAGTTTTTTTAAAAAGGGGATTGATTTTCAAAAAGGATACACAATTCAAACCCCCCTTCTTGTGTGTTTTGTATAATGAATATTAAATCTATACTAACGTTTGATTCACTTCAATTGGTATCAGAGCACGGTGTCCAAGAACCGCCGTAACAAAGTGTGGATAAAGATCCATGGCAGAATCACACATATATATAACTGAAGGTGCCTCCATCACTAGACCTCCTACGTTCAATGGAAAAGACTACCATTACTGGAAGGACAGGATGCGGCTCTTCATTGAATCTACTCATATCGACCTTTGGGAGATAAAAGAAAATGGACTGTATACACCGGTAGATGAATAAGGAAATGCTGTTCCACGAATCAGATGATCTGTAGAACAAAAAGCGAGATTCCAGCTAAACTCGAAGGCCAAGTTCTTTTTAAGTTGTGCCCTAAGCAGAAGTGAGTACGATAAAGTTCACGGATGTGACACTGTGAAGGAGATATGAGATACACTATCCATCGGACACGAAGGCACAAATCAATTAAAGGAATCCAAGATAAGCATTCTTGTACACCAGTATGAGCTGTTCAAGATGAAGGACGAAGAGGGTTTAGGATTAAGAGGGTAACATCCCACCCCCGATGGGAAGGGTAGAATGGTAATTTGGCAAAGGATTAAGAGGGTTTAGGATTTATTTTGCAATGTTCATGCACATCTGATTCATGAATAGTGAAATTGCACATGAAAATGACTGTACATGCATTAATGTGTAATTGGCATTGGAAGTGATAGAATATAAGTGTAGGAGCGAAGCTGGAAAATGCAAATTGATCATGGTTTAATGTTTTTGCCATAACTAATTGTGTGGTTAAGAAAATGAGGTGAGGTTTGTGCTAAATTAAACTTTAGATGTTTGGCTTCAATTTCTTGTGAAATAAGTGTTATCTAATTGTAACTGAAAGAGGTTGAATTTCTTCCTTGAAAGTTAACTATACTGGCTGTGTGAACAGTATCCGAATGAGATGACTTGAAACTTTGATGAGTTTTCTAGATTGATTTAGGAGGAATTGGTGAAAATGGTCTTAATAAAAGTTGAAGCCTATCTTGCTATCTTTCCATTTCCACTGATTTTGCAATTTTTCGGTATGTATGTTGGGAGTTATGAATTGTTGACTATTGACTGGTTATGTGCCTTTTGGTGAAACCTAGGCATAAGTGTAGGTTTTGTGAGTATTGTGATTAGAAGCAAATTTCGAGATTTCTGTGATTTGAATTGGCTCATGTGATCTTATGGAAAGTTGTAGAGGAAGAAATTATATTGAAAATGAGATATACTATACTATTTTTGGATATCATAATTGGGAGTTATGAGTTTTCAAAGATTGGACTTAAGTTAGGTCATTGACTAGTGATCAGGGCAGCCACTTGCATGACAGTTTTGAGTTTGTTAGAGATGGAATTGACTGTTAATCCCTTCATGAGAAGTGTATTATTCTGTTTTATCTTTTCATAGGTATCAAGTATGCAATTTTTTGACATTTTTACAAGAAGTTATGCTTTTAAGAAAATTGATGTTCATTTTAGGTGGTTTCAGTGGGCAGAATCATTCATTGAATTGTTTGACCTACTTAAAAATTGAATTTGATTTCAAGTTGTTCATAAAAGTTCTAGGTCACATTTGGATCGTTCATTTGGAATAAATATTGTAATTTTTAGCAAAGGGAATGAGAAGTTATGGATTTTATAAAACGTTGCACTGTTTTGAGAGGCATTGTGAAGGCAGTAACTTTGAGTGTATTTTTGACACCCTTAGAGGTGAAATTAATTTTTGTGTCCTTCATGAAACTTGTAGAGCTCTCTTTTCTCTATAAAATAGATACCGAGTTTGTCCATTTTGAAGTTTGGAGTAGGGAGTTATGCCCTGTGGAAGTTGGGATGTCGGAGGACGTTTATTCCAGATCTGCCATTGTAGTAGCATAAGTCGACTTGCATCCTCAGACAAGTCGACTAGGACATACACAGTAGCATAAGTCGACTAGGATTCTCAGGCAAGTCGACTAGGATCATATATTTTTCCTTCTTTTGCTTATAACTTTTCCGTCCGACATCTGATTGACCCGATTCTTGAGGCATCGGATTCATGAAATATTTAATTTCATTTTATAAGAAATTGGGAATTTTTGGATGGGAAATTGACGTGAGTTCAAGTAATGTTTCTTTGGTCACTGTTTTGTTTATTTTTTGACCTATAGAGGCCCGAATTGAGTAATTTCGGTGCCGTTAGATTTCTAATTTTTAGATGGAATGTTTGTGATGGAAATATTGGATTAAGGCCGGGAATATCATGAACATGCATTGTACACCTTTTTAATTGTTACATGTGCATCATTAACTAGTTCTGATTGGACAATTAGTAATGGTTATATTCTCTGATTATTATAAAGGCACATTTGGAGCGTCGGCCGACCAACGGTGCAAAGACTTCCCGGCAATAGCTCGGAAGTTATAGGTGAGTAACCTAGATGATTCTTTCAATTATTATATGTCTAATGTGGGGAATAATGGTGGGATTAGTGATTGTATTTGTTCATGACTTGGTTCCGGACACGGATGGTCCGATGAATTGGGAGATTTGACATAGAAGTGTCATTTATGTGCTGATTGTCAAATTGCTTGCTATTACTGTGCTTCATTGCGTTGCCTCTACTATGACAAATTTTTTTATATTGACTGTGATATATTGGGTATATTGCATTTCATACACAAATACATGAACGGATAATAATAGTTGTGACTAGAGTCGCCACTGATACTTAAAAAGAGCCTCGAGCTCGAAGGGAGATAGTACATACCCAGAGGGCTCTCCTACTCCCTAAACGCGTCTGCTGCCTACTGTTTACTGTTTAAGCGCTCAGTTATAACACTGTAATAAAATGAGAAAGTGTCACATATGCATTGCATACACATTTTGATTGAATACAGTAAATGGAAAAAGGAAAGAATGCGTTATACAATTGTGATTTGTTTCTTCTGAACGTGTTATTGTATACACTCTGTAATTTTCTTGAGAGATGCATGAATTGGGTGAACCATCGATGATGGTTCCTCACTGAGTTTGCAAAACTCACCCAAAATTTGCAATTATTTTTCAGGCCTTGAAGAGTACTCCGTTAGACACGGGAGTATGCCTACTGCATGCCAGGGAAAGATAGGGGTTGGGATCAGTTCGCGTCTGCATTAGTGTCTCGTAAAATTGTATTCCGCAATCTCTGTAAAATGATGCTTTGTATTTACAGTGGGCCCAATTTGGTTGTGGATTTGTGTACATTAAATGACTACGTTAAATTATTATTGAATGTTTGTAATGACTGAAAATGTTTACAAATTAACGTGGGCTCAAATTGTCTACTATTTTTTGCTCGTATAAATGTCTTTATAAAAAAATTGATATTGAGTTTCGTCTGAGTGATGTAGCATACCACCCTCGCGGGGCACGGACTCGGATATCACCGTTGATGTTGGGTTCGGGTCACGCGGGAGAGGGGTGTTACATTTAGGTGGTATCAGAGCCCAGAAGTACTATCTTATATGGACTGTTTTAGAAATATGGGTCAAGTTACATGCATTTAAGTCATGTCATGGCGATAAAGGACAAGCGATCCCCGCCTAGCATATGAGTCACATGCATTAGCATGTATCAGTTGTTTAAGCGGTTAGAAATAGTGAGGAAATTGATGATATGTTAGAATGTGATAAATGGAAGTTGTGGATATCTTGGAATAAGAAAAAGTGTATGGTTCGATTTGACAAATGAAGATTAAGTGTATTGGTATTGGTGGATATATTATAAAATACTACATCAGTGTTATACCGGGGTATATCCTTAAATGTGGGATAGATATGAAGTTATAGTTGTGGATTGATAGAGGAAAATAGAGATATGTTAGAAATGGCAAGATTTCAAGTGTATAACGTGGATGAAAATAAAATGTTCTATGATCTAGAGAGGCTACAGTTGGGTTTGATTACCGTGATGAGAGTTATGAATAAGGGTTTATACCTTAGAGTCAGAATATGTTAGTGAGAATTCAAGAGTGATTATACATCTATGATTTTGACTTAATTGTGAACATACATGGGTTTGATGAAATAGTTGTCAAGGTTCAGTTGATTTGCCTATGTGAACATACATCTGATAATGGGAGCACCATGGCTAATGAGTTAGAGGATAATTGCTAGTCATAGTTCTTATAATTTAAAGTTCAATATGAGTTAGAATAAGAAGTGAAAGTGCTTATAGTGATCAATTGGGAATGAATTGAGATTGTTATAAAAAAAAGATATGATCATGGTATAATCCTCACGATCGAGGATAGGTGCAAAAAGGGAAGTGTTGTCAAAAATCAAATGAGATCAAGGTATCTTAGTGTAAGTGACTAATTGGTGAGTTGCCCTACATCTGTCTCTCGATAAGATGTAATGATTTTGATGGTATATACTTTATTGAACGTTATTAAAAAGGATGTTCTGATTATATGAGTTATGGCATAAATTGATCTTCAAGGGATATTATGAATAGCTAAAATTGATTCCCTAAGGCATTGAGAATGACTGACAAGAAATGGTGATGACTATCAATGAAAGGACAAATCTGAGATAAATATGAAATGAATTAAAAGTCATTGTGGGAGTCCTAATCCTAGTGGAGACTCTAGCGTAAGAGATAGAATATGCTACTGAGAAGGTATGCACTATGTTAATGTAAAGAATCCGACTATGTAATAGGATTATTGAACATTAAAGAGACATTAGTTGCGAATATGAGGAGAATATCGGTTCACGAATATTTTGTGTAATTATGTTCGTGAAGTACAAAGTGGACTTGTTGAATGTGTTATCAAACCAGGGAGTAAGGATTTCAAATGAATTGAGGTATGTGGAGAAACTAGTGTAAAGGAACTGACGTCAGCACACGTCAATGTGAAACTGAGAAAAACATAAGAGAATTTTTCCTCATTGGGGAAATCAAATACTTAAAGAGTTAGGAAAATCAATCATGGGTATAAGGAATTTTGGGTTGTAATTGTCAGAGATAACAATGCCCCCGATAGTATTATACTACTGAAGAGTAAAGTGTCTCAATTGTGTTTAATTTGGATAGTGACTATGATCATTAATGATATTTTTAATATATATGAAAAGTGGAGAAAGATATTTTGCATAGATGGGGAAATCTTTTATATCATGAAAGCTTTATAAAAGTGAATCTTAGCTTGATCAAATAAATTGTGGATGAATTAGTATTCGAACATGGCACATTGAAAGACTTAATGACAATAGAGGTGATGATAAAATACGAAATTGCAAGGGATATATATATGGGATTTGGAGTTATTTAGAACTAGCTGTATGTTGGATACGTCTAGAAGTTGTTAAAGATTTTCTGGTCTTAGCCCTTTGACAAAAATGTTGGAGGAAAAACGTATGAATCGTATGACTGATGAATGTAAAAAGAGACATATTGAGAAATTTACAACTCGAGTATTGACCGTATCACCTTAATTTGAAGATTTTACTATATTTAACGAAGTGTCCCAGTAAAGGTTATGATGCAATCTGTTGAAATAGTGTAAAGTGGTTCTATGTACATGGGGACAAGTATAACCTCATGGGCTGCATTGTGATTGATGATTTGAAATTTATTGTACTGGGTATTGCTTTGAAAGTTTGGAGACACTATTCGTACAGAAACATTTTGGATATATCTATGAGTATGCAAATCGATAACGGTTAGGATATTTCGGGAATTTGAAAGAATTGAAAAGGATTATGCAATTGAGTATTTTAAAATTAAGCTAGTGATGCAATTTAATGTATTGAATAGAAAATTCAACAGCAGAAGATCACAATTTGAGCGATAAGGTTATTAAACCTAGTGTAATATTGAGTGCAAATTGTCGAGCTAACAAGGGGCAAAAAGAAAGTATTATTAGCTATTGAATTTCCAAATCAGGTGTGTATAAAAAGGGTTGGCAAAGTCCAAATTGAGGATTTAGAATATGCGGACCTTATCAAGGAATTGAAAATGAATTCAACTTCTGAAAAAAATGATATTTATGACTGGATTAAGAAGTATGTGTAATACCCACTAGATAAACTGTTAGAGAAAACACAAGGAACAATCGAAGCTTTATGTTCTAGTAAGAGTACATTGAAAGAGTAATTGAAGATTTAGAATGTAAAATCAAATGATTATATGTGTGAATAACCAACAGATTTGACTGCTGGAGACAAATGTAAAACTGATATTTTTGAGTTCATTGGGACATGAGATTGATGTATCGTTCAGAATGATTGTGGGCATGACAATTGCTATATTGGCGACACCAGTCGAATAGTGTATAAGGGGTCTTATAGCCGAAAAGGAGTCGTTCACCCCTATATTAAAGTGAACAGGGCCTAAAAATAGTCGAAGGCCATGATTGATTTGAGATAATGTTGATAAGTGAAATGAATCTGTAATAGGGGTTAAATAATCCAAGTTAATGACAATGAGTCGAGTTGATTAATATTGAGGTTATGGAATCTTACGAGATTAGTATTTTAACACTAAAGAGATGTAATCTAATAAGCGATAAATGAAATACTTCGAAGTGTATCACCTCAGCCAAGATACACTTAGATGGAGGTAAAGGAGTAAATAGGGGAAACTAAATTCAACATAAATTGGTCTATATGCAACTATGGTGTGAGGAGAACTAAGGATTGGTATAAAACATAAAAGATATTTCGGATTCACACAGTGTTACATGGATAAGGTTAGGAAATAGTGTTATGATCCGACATATATGTATTATTGATGCCGAGAGTGATGAATCATGAGGAAACAGTTATGACAGTGTGGTAATTGAAGAAAGTAAAAGGGTAATTGATTGCATTGACTATAGTCAATTGACAGAAAGTATTCGAGTAGTGGAGTAAATGGGAAACAGAGAAGTAATGAACAAAATAATTTCCCTGCCTTTCTGATCAATCATATAAGAATTTCGGGGACGAAATTTTTATTAGGAGGGGGGAGTTGTAACATCACACCCCTAATGGGAAGGGTAGAATGATAATTTGGCAAAGGATTAAGAGGGTTTAGGATTTATTTTGAAATGTTCATGCACATCTGATTCATGAATAGTGAAATTGCACATGAAAATGACTGTACATGCATTCATGACATTTCTCGGTAGTTGTGCCTAAATGGGATTTTATTTTGGAAAATGTGGTTTATGGGCTTGAAAATTTAATTAGAATGGATTGTTATGTGTTTTATATTTTTGGAAAATTTTAAGAATTTTTCTGGAATTTTTTTTGAGAAAAATATCCGAACCGAAAAAATCACCACGCGGTGGACCGATTGGTTTTCGGTACTGAAAATTTTTGCCCAATGGCACTGGAATATTGGATAAATAAATTGGAGGGATTAATTAGAGCCATTGGAGGATTAAGGGTTTCTTATCCCATGATATTAATTAATTTTGTCTTTTCCTCATTTGTCTTTTCCTCATTAGCATGACAAGTGTTAAACTCATTAATGGTCTTGTCTTATTTCATTCACCCACGGCTCTTTCAACCCCATTTGCAACAAATGAAAGTTTTCCTTGTTTTTGTTTAGTTTTCCTCCTCCGAAACCTTCTCCTCTTGGCTTCTTCGTTGTTGTCTTCATTTCATCTAGTTTAAGTGCTACTCTTCTCTACCATGTGTTTAAGTGTAAACGACCTACCTCCTTTACCATAGTGATTGTCATGTGTGTTGTTGAGAAGAAGATGATGTCATCCATGAGGAGGAGAAATTAGGAAGTTGTGATAGGTTGAAGAATTTAAGAGTTGGAAGCTTGGTTAGGTAAGGGGTTAATTATATGTTCTTCAATTAGTAGTTAGAGGCATTAATTGAGAGTTATTGTGCATTAATTATGACTTATTTTGCATTAATTTCATAAAACTTATGGTTTGCTTGCTTGGGTATAAATTTATGTTTATATGAGGATGAATGATCTAACATGGTTTAGCTAGGTTTTTGACTTGGTTTTGGATTGAGTTTTGTAAGGTGAGATTAATGGAAAAAGTTAGGAAAAGACAATTGTGTATGCTGCCATTTTTAAGGCTAGGTGCTTAGGTTAAGGTCTTGATGACCTAGTGGCTGAATTCTTGCCGCAAATGGATGCTTGTTGATGTGTAATTGGCATTGGAAGTGATAGAATATAAGTGTAGGAGCAAAGCTGGAAAATGCAAATTGATCATGGTTTAATGTTTTTGCCATAACTAATTGTGTGGTTAAGAAAATGAGGTGAGGTTTGTGCTAAATTAAACTTTAGATGTTTGGCTTCAATTTCTTGTGAAATAAGTGTTATCTAATTGTAACTGAAAGAGGTTGAATTTCTGCCTTGAAAGTTAACTATACTGGTTGTGTGAACAGTATCTGAATTAGATGACTTGAAACTTTGATGAGTTTTCTAGATTGATTTAGGAGGAATTGGTGAAAATGATCTGAATAAAAGTTGAAGTCTATCTTGCTATCTTTCCATTTCCACTTATTTTGCAATTTTTCGACATGTATGTTGGGAGTTATGAATTGTTGACTATTGACTGGTTATGTGCCTTTTGGTGAAACCTAGCCATAAGTGTAGGTTTTGTGAGTATTGTGATTAGAAGGAAATTTAGAGATTTCTGTGATTTGAATTGGCTCAAGTGATCTTCTGGAAAGTTGTAGAGGAAGAAATTATATTAAAAATGAGATATACTATACTATTTTTGGATATCATAATTGGGAGTTATGAGTTTTCAAAGATTGGACTTAAGTTAGGTCATTGACTAGTGATCAGGGCAGCCACTTGCATGACAGTTTTGAGTTTGTTAGAGATGGAATTGACTGTTAAGCCCTTCATGAGAAGTGTATTATTCTGTTTTATCTTTTCATAGGTATAAAGTATGCAATTTTTTGACATTCTGATCTTTCATTTGAATTTGATTTCATGTTGTTCATGAAAGTTCTAGGTCACATTCTGATCTTTCATTTGAAATAAATCTTTAAATTTTTAGCAAAGGGAATGAGAAGTTATGGATTTTATAATACATTGCACTATTTTGACAAAATGTTGCACTGTTTTGAGAGGCATTGTGAAGGTAGTAACTTTGAGTGTATTTTTGACACCCTTAGAGGTGAAATTAGTTTTTGTGTCCTTCATGAAACTTGTAGAGCTTTATTTTCTTTATAAAATAGATACCAAGTTTGTCCATTTTGAAGTTTGGAGTAGGGAGTTATGCCCTGTGAAAGTTGGGATGTCGGAGGACGTTTATTCCAGATCTGCCATTGTAGTAGCATAAGTCGATTTGCATCCTCAGACAAGTCGACTAGGGCATACACAGTAGCATAGGTCGACTAGGATTCTCAGGCAAGTCGACTAGGATTCTCAAGCAAGTCGACTAGGATCATATATTTTTTCTTCTTTTGCTTATAACTTTTCCGTCCGACATCCGATTGACCCGATTCTTGAGACATCGGATTCGTGAAATATTTAATTTCATTTTATGAGAAATTGGAAATTTTTGGACGAAAAATTGACGTGGGTCCGAGTAATGGGTCTTTGGTCACTGTTTTGTTTATTTTTGGACCTATAGAGGCCCGAATTGAGTAATTTCAGTGCCGTTAGATTTCTAATTTTTAGATGGAATGTTTGTGATGGAAATATTGGATGAAGGCTGGGAATATCATGAACATGCATTGTACACCTTTTTAATTGTTGCATGTGCATCATTAACTAGTTCTGATTGGACAATTAGTAATGGTTATATTCTCTATTTATTATAAAGGCACATTTGGAGCGTCGACCGACCGACTGTGCAGAGACTTCCCGGCAATAGCTTGGAAGTTATAGGTGAGTAACCAAGATGGTTCTTTCAATTATTATATGTCTAATGTGGGGAATAATGGTGGGATTAGTGATTGTGTTTGTTTATGACTGGGTTCCGGACACGGATGGCCCGATGAATTGGGAGATTTGACATAGAAGTGTCCTTTATGTGCTGATTGTCAAATTGCTTGCTATTACTGTGCTTCATTGCGTTGCCTCTACTGTGACAAACTGTTTTATATTGACTGTGATATATTGGGTATATTACATTTCATACACAAATACATGAACGGATAATAATAGTTGTGACCAGAGTCGCCATCGACATCAAAAAGAGCTCGAGCTCGGCGGAGATAGGTATACCCGTAGGGCTCTCCTACTCCCTAAACGCGCTTCATCGCCATCGCTTATCGTTTAAGCGCTTGGTCACAACACTGTAATAAAATGGGAAAGCGTCACATATGCATTGCATACACATTTTGATTGAATACAGTAAATGGGAAAAAAGGCAAGAATGCGTTATACAATTGTAATTTGTTTCTTCTGAACGTGTTATTGTATACACTCTGTAATTTGCTTGAGTGATGCATGAATTGGGTGAACCATCGATGATGGTTCCTCACTGAGTTTGCAAAACTCACCCAAAATTTGCAATTATTTTTCGGGCCTTGAAGAGTACTCCGTTAGACACGGGAGTATGCCTACTGCATGCCAGGGAAAGATAGGGGTTGGGATCAGTTCGCGTCTGCATTAGTGTCTCATAAAATTGTATTCCGCAATCTCTGTAAAATGATGCTTTGTATTTACAGTGGGCCCAATTTGGTTGTGGATTTGTGTACATTAAATGACTACGTTAAATTATTATTGAATGTTTGTAATGACTGAAAAGGTTTACAAATTAACGTGGGCTCAAATTGTCTACTGTTTTTCGCTCGCATAAATGTCTTTATAAAAAAAATTGATACTGAGTTTCGTCTGAGTGATGTAGCACACCACCCTCGCGGGGCACGAACTCGGATATCACCGTCGATATCGGGTTCGGGTCACGTGGGAGAGGGGTGTTACAAACTCCATATGAGTTATGGAATGGAAGGAAACCTAATATATCCTACTTCCATCCATTTAGTTGCAAGTGCTCTATATTGAATACAAAAGAAAGTCTGGACAAATTCGATTCTAAGAGTTATTCTAGAATTTTTTAGGGTATTCTCTATCATCGAAAGCGATGGGGTTTACAATCTTACCTCTAAGACTATAAAGGAAACTATTCATGTCAAGTTTGATGATAGTTCTCAACCAAGTAAGAGAGATGATACTGATAATGAAACCCTATCAGTACCTTTGGTTGATAGTGGAGAAGCATCACCATCAGATACTCCCTTAGACAAAGTTGAAGATATTCCTAAGACTCTTGATTTGAAAAAAGATTGGAGATATAAGAGTTCTCATCCAGAAAAGTTGATTATAGGAGAGATCTCAAAAGGTGTGCGAACTAGGTCCAAATTCAAAAGAGAAGCAAATATAGCATTCATTTTTGAAATAGAGCCTAAAAAAATTGATGAAACTCTTTAAGATGAAACTTGGAATTTAGTTATGCAAGAGGAGTTAAACCATTTTACTAGGAATAAAGTTTGGTCCTTAGTTCCCAGACCACCGAAAAAGTCCATCATAGGAACTAGATGGGTTTTTAAGAATAAGCTGGACGAATCGAGAAGAGTGAGTCGTAATAAAGCAAGATTAGTAACATAAGGCTATAATCAGCAGGAAGGAATAGATTACAATGAAACTTATGCTCCTGTAGCAAGACTAGAAGTTATTAGGATCTTGCTTGCATATGCTATTTGTTACGACATAAAGCTATTTCAAACGGACCTGAAGAGTGCCTTTTTAAATGATTTTATAGATGAAAAAGTTTATGTGAAGCAACTTCCAGGTTTCGAGGATGTCAAGAAACCGGATCATGTCTATAGACTTCATAAGGCTTTGTATGGCTTGAAATAAGCTCCTCGAGCTTGGTATGATCATCTGAGCTCTTTTCTTATTGAAAATAAGTTCAATAGAGGTCAGGTAGATAAGACGTTATTTAGAAAGTGCATTAAGGATGATTTTATTATAATTCAAATTTATGTTGATGATATTATCTTTGGTGCAACTTCAAAAATGTTATGTACTAGTTTTGAAAAATCGATGAAAAATGAGTTTGAGATGAGCATGATGGGTGAGTTAAAATTCTTTCTTGGGTTGCAAGTTAAACAAACCAAAGAAAAGATTTTTATTCATCAACAGAAGTATGCTAAGGAATTGTTGACTGAATATGATATGGGAAAAGTAAAACCAATGTCAACTTCGATGCATCCTTCAAACCTTTTGTCCAAAGACGAAACTGGCAAGAAGGTTGATCAAACCCTGTATAGAGGGATTATTAGTTCTTTACTTTACCTTACAGCAAGCAGACCTGACATTTTGTTTAGTGTTTGCTTGTGTACAAGATTTCAGGCAGATCCTAGAAAGTTTCATTACATTGTTGTTAAAAGAATTTTGAGATATTTATCAGGTACTACTGATCTTTACTTAATGTATGAGAAAGGTAAAGATTTCAGGTTAATTGGTTACTGTGATGCGGATTATGCCGAAGATAGGATTGATAGAAAAAGCACAAGTGGAGGATGTCACTTCCTTGGCCACAACCTAGTTTCATGGTCAAGTAAGAGGCAAAGCTCAATTGCTCTATCAACTGCAGAAGTTGAGTATATGTTAGCCGCAAGTTGTTGCTCACAGACATTGTGAATCAAGTACCAGCTAGAGGACTACTCAGTACAAGAAGAAGAAATCTCAATCTATTGTGACAACACAAGTGCCATCAACCTGTCGAAGAACCCTATACAACATTCGAAAGTAAAACATATCAAAGTGAGACACCATTTTCTACTAGACTACGTTCAGAGGAAGATCGTGAGTCTTTATTTTGTTGAGACGAATTATCAGTGGGCAGACATCTTCGCTAAGCCATTGAGTGAAGAAAGATTCAATGAAATCAAATAAAACCTTAACATGGTGATGTTAAGTGATCAATCGTCTGACACGTCATGACCCAGATAAAAAAGGTTGAAAGAGTTAACGGTAATAGTAACAGTGAGTTACAGCTGGTAACATCCGTTAGAAGGAAGTTTTGGAGGGAAAGGTTCTCATAGCCTTGAGAATGCCACCTATTCTAAAACACTCTTAACGTACCCTGACATCGACCTTTGAAGAACCCTCAACAAAAACTCTTCATTACTCTGTTTCGATATCAAATCTTCGTTGCTCACACTCTCAACCTCAGAAACCGATTTCACCTCCTTGAAAAATACTACTGTGAATTCAGTTCGTTGTTAACTATAGAAATAAAAGGAGGCAGCTATGTCAAGTGGAAGACTTGTTGATTTTGAATCCCTGAAGCAGGACAAGATGTATATTGAATTAGAGATTGTGGCAGCCAGGTGGAGAAATTTCTTTCGAGTTCGAGAGACAGTCTACATAAATGAAGTGTATGACTTCTGGAAAAATATAGAAGTAGTAGACAATACTCTTGTATCTACGGTGGATAAATTGTCGATTATAGTGACAATGAAGCTAATCGAGAAGGTCACTGAGTGTCCATTTGATGGGGAAAAGCTCAACAGTAAAGCTAGATGGATAATGCAAGCTAGTGTGAAGGAGTGTTGGGCCCGGGTCCCGAATCCCTATCCCGAGGTGGCCCCTCGGGGGCACCGGGTAAGGGCGCGTGAAGGAAGAATCGAAAGCTTGCGAAATGTCAAGCATTAGCAGCAGAAAAGAGGAGGCCTCACCGCGGCCTCAGATTGCTCACCGCGGCGAGCGCCCCAACTTTTGGACCCGTCCCCAACATCTATGCGAAATCATACAACACACATACATTTTTATACATTATATTACATACACAATCATTTTAGCTATGAGATAATCACCCCATTTACAAAAGACATTATGTCATTTCAATCTGAAGAAATTAAACAGGCATTCTCAATATGACACAATACATATTAAAGTGTAAATCCAAAATACATGGGGATGCTCAATGCCAATATGCTTTAAAAGCTGTCCAAAAAGCCACTAACTTAATGCAACGATCTTTAACTATTGCGGAGTTCTTCGATGCCTGGCAAGGATCAACTTATGTCTTGAGTTGCACCTGAGGAGTGAAAAAAAATAATGGGTTGAGCTACACAGCTCAGTGGCTAATATAATTATAGTCGTCGGTAACTAGCACAAATTCAGGCATATGTATGTATATATATATATATACCTGCAACAATTCTAGCACTCACATGCTAACCAAGCAATTTACGCATTCAACATAATTAATTCAACTCACAAAACATGTCACAAGTATGCTTTATAGAAAACAGATCTAGTATGCAATGCACATCACACGACTCGATGGTTCCATAGAAACAAAAGGGAAAAACCGAAGTTTACACCCTGAACAAAATGAGTCCATTCGGAGCTCATATGCCACAAGCGGCAGTCGGGAGAAGGCTCTTGTTAATGTGCACGTGACGAACAAAATAGTTCCACTCTCGCCCAAACAGAAGCACATAATCATGCTCAGAATCATTTTATCAGATGGTATGCTTTCAAGCTTTCATTTATTCAAAATGTCATGACCGAAGTCGAGGCATAACATGCTCAGAATCAAGATTTACGTCTATCAATTCTCATGCTTCTTACAAGTCATTTAAATCTTATAACAAATCATGTTTAAACAATTAACCACATATTCGATCAAAATGTCATGCATCTCATCATACATAACACATAACATATATTCACACATAGGCAAGAATTTGCCTAATCACATAATAACTATAATTACATTACCCACCTAATATCGCTTGAGAATCCAAACTCACTGTTGTCCTTCCTTTTGCGATTAGATCAAGCCGGCTTGGTTTCCTATAACAAACCAAGTTCTCATTCAAACAACATTCAAAGGAAATATTCAAAAATCTTGAAAAAAATCAAAAGTAAAAGCACTAAAAGTCTACATCCGACTTCTAACCCACGTTCCGAATCTTAGAGGCAAATTCCAAACTTCCTTTATTCATAAAACTTGTAGCCCTACGGCTCTAGTCCACAACGAATCTAAAATTACTTCATTTGGACATCTACAGCAAAAGATATGCCCAAAATACCAAAATTCACCTATGCTGGAAACTGGGGGCTCGTCGCGACGAAGGCCACGCTTCGTCATGACGAACGGCCCGCTTCGTCACCATGACAAGATTAAATTCAAGACGTCATGACGTCTGGGTCCGAGAACGCCTCTGAACCTGATTTTTCCAGCATCTACCCACTTCAATCCTTCCCTTTTGCAAATGCAACATATCTAAACCTTAATTCAAGTCCTAATACTTCATTTCTAACTCATAATAACCTTAAAATCAGTCACAAACTCAACAACCCAAGATTCTAACCATTTTTCCGAAAACCTCTAAACAACCGATTCTAATATCATACCAAGCTATACTAGGGTTTAATCCAACCAAAATAGGAGGCAAAGAACTTAAACTTACCAAGACTTTGCTTCAAACTGTCGGAAATCTTTAGGAATAAAAATCCCTCCTTTCTTCTCCTTCTTCCTCACCCACGGTACTCTCCTCTCTTTTCTCCTTTCCTCTTCTTTTCTTTTCCTCCTAATTCCACCACTTAAGTCTAAAGAGAAGACAAAGACCAAAATACCCCTCCTAACAAAGCTTTAGCCTATCCCACTCAAGTGGTTTTCCTAGTTTGCCCTCAAACATTTTTATCCTTTCATTCTCATTTACACCACATTATACTCACTTAATCTCAATTTTCCCTTAATACTTTCAATTTAATCCAATTAAACCATAAATCACACAATGAACACAATTCATGCTTAATAACATCAATTAGAAAAAAATTGGGGCCCAACAAGGAGACTCAGATCAGTCGACATTTATATGGAAGCAATGATCCAAAGGAGACGAAGGTGTCAAGTTTTGTTCCAAAGGCTAGGGTACTACACTCACTTCTTTTCCATTTTGTACTACCAAAAATATGATTAAGGCATTTGGTAACAACACTAGATGAACAATGCCTATTTCATCTGCTTAATCGCCAGTCTATAAACCTACCATTCCTTATTTTCCATTATATGGAAAAGACGAAGAAAGACTCGATCGCTCTACCATATGGAATGATGTTGACTAGAATATTCAAAGAATCTGGAGTTCTTCTGGAGAGAGGAAGCAGGATGAAGCTAAATATCAGAAGTATCATCAATTCTGTAATAATTGGTAAAATGGGCTTGAGGAATCTGGAGAAAGGAGAAGCAGATTTTAAGATGAAAGTAAGGATTGAGGGGGAGCGCGCAATTGTTAAAGTAAGAGAATCTCCCTCAAGAAAATCAAAATCCCAATATGTTGAAAGAATACCTGTAGAAAGGGAAAAGAAATCGTCAGATGAATCAATAAAGGGAAAGGCAATTTCTCATAAAGAAGGAAGCCAGGTGCAATATAGGGAGAAAGTGACCCTGAAAAGAAAAGGGAAAATACTTCTTTCGGAGAAACCGAAGCAAGTAAAAAGGTCGCCTAGAGTTCAAACCCTGCGTCAGCAAGAAGAAAAGAAAAGGAAAGAGTTGACTCATGGTGAAGACTCTGAGAAGAAATCACCACAAGGTCTTTAGTTTCAATTTTAAAAGAAAATTCAACAAATTTGACTAAAGAGACTGAGATTAAAAGAAAATTGGAGTTTGAAAAAGAGAAATCTCAATCTCAGCAGACTTCTAGATTGATTAAAGAGAATAAGAAACCAAAAATCAGTATGAAGAAGAGCACTCCTACTGCTGTTCAGAAGAAGAAGAAGCTAGCTGAACGCAGTCCAGCACAGGTCAATACCTCTCAACCGTTACAAAAAGAGGACTTGAATGTTGGGACCCCGATCCGGGAACCGGATCCCAACTGGAGAACAGAAGCCGGAAATGAACGACATAACAAAAAATGAAGCACAATTTAAAGCGGAGGCGAAAATACAAAGCAGCGAAACGAAATGCAAAACGAAATCAAAGAAGAAAACGAAAGTAGATCAGATAGCAAAGCGGATCGAATCGAACAAATCGAAATAAAGGAGACACGAACAAAATCAAAGTACCAAACAGATGCGAAGCAAAAGGCGAAACCGATATCCGAACACATACACTGAATCGCGTTGGAATACCTAGACTATCCAAAATCCGGTGTAAATTTTATTTTCTTATTCTTATTCCTTTCCTTATTCATAAATCGAACTTATGCAAGGTAATCTTATTTCCTTCCTTCATTTGAATCCAAACAAAACAAGTTCTTATTTTTTCTTTGCTATATAACCAATTTTCTTATCAAAAATTGGGCAGCATAACGGCTGCATTTTCAACAACCCAAACCTGCAAATGACTCAAATACACTTCTATTTCCAAACGCAACTTAGAATTCATCGGACTCTCCCGTCCGGAATCCAAAACACCAGCAAACGCACATCTATACTTAACACTTCCATAATTCTCAAATCAACATACCAATCTCATAATTCAATCGAATTCCCAAATCAATCATACATATATATTCCAAAATTATCCATAATTTCATATACAAATTTCACAATCATTTACAATTGTGGATCTCAAATCCGTACATAATTTCCTAATTCTTATACATCAACACAATATACACAATTTCATCCTCTCATAAATCAAAGGAAACACTTACACCACATTATGGCAATTCAAGCCATATACTCATACCAATAATCCCAAATACATAAAACACAAAATAACGAAATCAGACATAAGTCTTGACTTTCTTCCATCCGATCTCCTGCTCGAAAACCTGGAGATGGGGATGAAAGGGGGGGTGAGCTCGGAAGCTCGTGGGTAACATATTTATAAATTGAACAATAAGTGGAAAATCATTTTCAAGACGTTTTTCATTTTTAAGCATTTCATAGTAGAAACTCTTCAAAGCTTATTTCTCAAATCCTTCACTTTTTTAACCATTCATAAAACATTTCCAAAATCTTACATTTACAACCATCAATCTCTCATTTTTCAAACTTCTCAAATCTTTCATATTTCATGACCAAATACAAAAAATGAATGCACCACACTTAAAAACGAAACAAAAGCACATAACACATCAAATGGTCTGTTCGGTCCAAAATAGACGTCTTGCACATTCTGCATGGCGATCTGTACAGCAAATGAGCGAGCGCATTACACTTTCCGCATAACGGTCCAAAGAGTAGCCGTGAAGGAGTCCGAATCGAGCTCCATGCCACTAGCGGGCAGCCGGAGAAGGCTATAAAACTAGACAAGTCTTTCGTCCCACATATGAGACCCGACCAAACCCACATAGACACACAATTGAAAACGAAATTTCAAATTACCCAAGGCACGTTTGAAATCTTGATTTTCACAATCTTCATATCATAACATCAAATCGTGTCAAAAAGCTTGACACACGCACATTCCACATATTCACATCAATCTATATAACAATCATATTCAATAAATCAATTAATCACATATAAATCAAATGCATAAAATGAATGCAATTATTTCTTTCAAACATAAATCAACATATACAAATGCATAAAGCAAAGATTGTTCACATTTTTTAAAAATCCTTTGAAAACATAATTTCGTAAATATTTTTCCTTTCTTGATTTTCAAATTCACATAATTTACTCATAATTCAAAATATAAATACATTACCCACCTCGAATTGATGCTAGAAACTTGTTCCAAGCTTCAATTTGGCCATTTCTCCTTTCTTCCTTCCAATTTAACATTCCCTAAAGCAATTCTATCAAAATTCAACCTCATAAATAACTTAATCCTTAAAATTGATGTTATAATTCATCAATTCATACTAATTCCAAGATATTTAAATCACCAATTTCTAAAATCCCCAAATTCCAAATTTGACCTAAACCGATTCACTCAAATTCAATATCATATTTAACTTGATTTCTCAAATTGAGCTTAGAAAATATTAATTCCTCACATATTCAAGCTATCTAAATCTCCAATTTTTAAAAACCCCAATTTTCAAAATTGGCCTAAATCAATTTACACAAATTCAATATCATAAATCACAATTGCTACAAAATTGATATCATATTTCACAAACTCATACTATTATCTATGATTCTACACCAATAATTCACAAAATTCCCAAAATCACAAATTTGGCATAATCCCTAACTCACATAAATCCAAAATTAGATCCAATTTATCATGACATCTTCAAAATTGAGCTCATAATCCATGAACCCATATCATTTTCCATATTTCTAAACTAAAATTTCATCAAAAACACAAAGTTGAAAATTTTCTCTTACCTCTTTTCTTCTCCAAATTCAAATTTTGCAAAGCCCATGGGAAGCTTTTCTTCTTTTCCATCTTCTCCCTTTAGAAACAACTTAAAATCATCTTGAAATCTCCCAAAAAAAATCGAAAATCCTAAGCTAGTTTCCTCTTCTCTCTTCTTTCTCCACCACCGAAACGCCTTCTCCCCATTCTTTCTCTTCTTTTCTTATTTTGATGGAAAGTGTCATGCTCTACTTTGTATAAAAACGACAGCCTCTAGCCTTGCCCCTTTAAATTGACATAATCGATCGAAAAATTGCGTACTTTGTGTCAAAATAAAGATCAAATCAAATCCTTCAACTTTCATGAAGAACTTCAAGGATCAATTTACCTCTAACTAGGTAAATTTTTCAGTCAAAGCTTCAGTCCTAATATAAGTTAACCTATAACACACCTAAACTTTGATTGTTCATAACTTTCACTCCCGATATCGAAAACTTGCAAACTTTATGGCGATAGAAAGCTCTTAACTGGAGCTACAAGTTTCAAGAAGACCTTTTTCTCAAATTTTGCCTAAATCAAAAGTCAACTCTCAAAGGCCAAAAAGTCAAACTTTTCGTATTTTCACACTTTTCCTTTTTAGTTCTTGTTTTTCAACTCTATTTCAATCAACACATTCACTTTTGAATATTTCTTATTTTCACTCAAAAATCGAGGTCCAACATTGAAAGTCAAGCTTATTAAAGAAAGCTAACCTGTCAGGAGTAGCAGCTCTATAATCATCAGAGAAACACCAAAAAGTTTTCTGAAGGATGAAGGAAACAAACCATACCCCACACAGATAACAAGGCAGAAGTACACTATTTTACCAATCACAGAGAGAACTGTGATCAAGGTTATGCCTAACATTCAACCAAGACCTTTCATTGTTCGCAATGAGGAAAAAGGGAAGGAGAAACTGTATCCGGAAGGAATAACAAATGATCTTACAGAAGAACAGATCAAAACTGAAGTGAGAAACATTAATGAAGCATGTTATCCAGTCCAGCAGAAAGGAACCTATGTTTCCCACTACATTTCAAAAGCATCAGGAAGCAAGTGTGGTCAGCGAACTACTGACAACTCCTTTCAGGTAGTTGGAAGACTTTCAGAAGGGTAGTATAGATCCATTCGGATTGGAGACCAAAGCTACTCAATAGAGTCACTTGTGCATCTCATTATGCACATTAGACCCTTGCAAACTGTGTCTTCAATTGAAGATGTTCTACACCTATTTGGAAGACAAGTTCCACGACTAACCAGTCCTGATGAACTTGATCTCCTGAAACCGAACTTATCTGTCCAACCTCCTACCTTTACAATAACTGAATCAGGTGTTATATCTTCAGACGCATATACTACGATCGTTAGTGTTGAAGAAGTACAACAAAAGCATGATGAAGATATTGAAGATAAAGTTGATAATCTGTGTGCTTCTGTGGATGACTTGTATAAAGAAGTAGAGCATATTCGAAAAGATATCAAGTCACTCCGCACTGAAATGAGAGAAATGTTTTTTGAAGTCATAAAGCATTTGCGGAAATGATCATTTTGATCAATAACAAATAGGGGGAGAAAGGAGAAAAGGAGAAAGAAATGACAAAGATAGGGGGAGAACAAGAAGAGAAGAAAAGATCAGAAGAAGAAGAAGAAGAAGATTTTTGGATACAATTTTTTTTATTTTGGCTACAATTTTTTTGTATTCTATGATTACTTGTTATCATAAAAAAGGAGGAGTTTGTTACGTCAAAATGAATTTATGATTAACAATTTTGATAAAGACCAAATAATAATATAGTTGAAAGTGAGACGGAAGCTGAATATGAGACGATACAAAATGAGACGGAAGCTAAAAATGAGACGGAAGCTGAAAATGAGACGCAAAAATGAGACGGAAGCGGACATCAAAATGAGATGGAAGGAAATGAGACGCAAAAATGAGACGGAAGCAAAAATGAAACGGAAGCGGAAAGCAAAATGAAACGAAAGAAAAATGAGACGAAACGAAGCAAAATGAGACGAAAGAATCGAAGACGAAGACCAGATACTACGTCGGATGATAAATCAGTTTGAGTTAGTTACAGAACTCAACTGAATAACCATTTCTTTAAAGATCAAGAAACAAGAAGAAAGAAGTAGTTATCAAGAAGCAGTTGAAGATGAAGGCTATAAATACGAGTTGGAGTCGAAGACTGAAAGAGTTAGTGATTTTGTCAGTGATATTCAAAAGCTAAAAATCTTACTCATTGTCCTAAACTTAGAGCTACCATTGTCTGTAACAAAGCTCGAAATATCTTTCAGTATGATGAAGAAAAGTTGATAGCCTTAAAAGGCTAAGTCTGAAAAGAATACTTATTGTAAGAGACCTGAAGAGGCTCGGTGAAAAGAATACTTGTATCTTTTTGAAGTATAGTGAAATCTCAGAAAGAATTCTGAGGACTGGACGTAGCCCACGATTTGGGGTAAACCAGTATAAAATTACTATGTCGATTCTTACTCTCAACTCTCAACTCTCAACTTTGAATTTTTATACTTCATAATACTGTTTTTCAATCGTTTGAGAAAGGAAGTTTTGTTTTAAAAGAAGTTTGTTTAAAAAGGGGATTGATTTTTAAAAAGGATACACAATTCAAATCCCCCCCCCCCCTCCCCCTTCTTGTGCGTTTTGTATATTGAATATAAAGTTTATACTAACGTGTGATTCACTTCAATTAGTAGCAGTGCTAACTCCCTTAGGTGAATTTCCTATATACAGGGAAAAAAACTTTAATGCTTTATTTTAATTAAAATTAAATACTCTAATTATAATTAAAGTAAAACTCTAATTATAATTATAATTTAATAATAAAATCAAATATCATCATTGGAGTTTCTTAAACTTCACAATTAAGTCCATTATAATTGAAATTGATCTTTCTCTTTTAACTTTTCTTTATATGTGACACATTAGGTTCCTAATATATTAGCAATGATCATAAATTCTAATTCATAATTAGAATTAGATAAATTAAAATCATTTTAATTTATCTTTAATTAAATAATTTATAATTATAGATCAAGATTAACATCTAAAGAACATATCACGACCATTTAAATATTAGGAATGTCAAATTGATTTGACTTAACCCGTATATATATGGTTATAATGTATAATTTAATCATTTTGTCATCTAATGTTCTAATTGGATACAATATGAATATAATGTCTCTTGTTTTAAATCAAATTAAAAATTTATAATCATATATCAAGATTAATGTCTAACATATCATGACTATCCGAATATTTGAAAAGTCAAAGTGGTTTGACTTAACTTGTCTATACATAATTATGATACATAATTTAATCATTTTTTATTCAATTTTCTAATTAGATGAATATTTATATAATGTCTACTCTTTTATATCCAATCATGTTTCTTCTTGCTAACTAGTAATTAATTTATAATTAATATTTGAAAATGTCTTTCAAATGTCAATTTTAGCTAGAGAATTATTAAAATTACAATTAATCAAGAACAATAGAATATTCTTTCTAATTGCTTTAAATGATATATTTTTTAATTGATTCGCTCAACTATCTCTATAAGATTTAGGGAGTGCTTGATTGATGAGTTTGGGAAGGGCTTAATGGGTAAGGAATGAAAAATGACTAGTTGGTTGTTGATTATCATTATAAGGACAATAGTTTGATATCCCAATTTTGGAGAATCCTCCATACCCTCCATTTGATAAAGAAATGAAACTCATTCTTTAATAGTGATTCTTTTTAAAAATCTTTTAATATTAATTAAATACAATTAATTAATTAAAATATAATTAATTACAATTATGAAGATCTCACATGGAATACGATGGTAATCTCAAGTTTAACGATTAAATAACCATCATAATAAAAAAATTTACAGACACATAAATAATATTTTATTTGAGATCCTCATAATTGAGTCCATTAAGTAAACTTTTCTCTAATTTGTTTAAATATGTTCATATTTTAATTCATAAAATAAATTACTTCCTTGTAAGAAAGAAAACTGACATGTTGTTATTTTATTGTTTCACCAATATAACGATCTAGTGAGACTATAACTAAAATAATTTAAAATTAGTAAATAAATACATGTTGAATCTCATAATTATAATATAATTGTAATTTTAATTACATACTAATTATTCTTAAAATTTTATCTTTAGTATTAAAAATCAGATATAATTAATAAAATAAATAAAGATTTTTATTAATCAAAATAATAATATTACTGCAAGGGTATAAACTAATCATATATCTCACTAATTAATTCCAAAATCACGGACAAGCAAGGCATATGCTCCAATCCTTGTTTAATACATACAAGCACGGCCAACAAGTAGCAAAACAAGTTCAATAAGGAGATACCGTGGCAAATCTGCAGAAGCCCAACACAACAAATGAAAATTAAGCCGAGGATGAAGATACAAAATAATTCAACGACCAAAACCCAGTACTTAGAATCATACTAAAAGTCAGATCTTGGACCAATCCACAACTCCTATATATCCCAGAAGAAAACCCAGTCTCAAAAATCGTTGGAATCATGAAGAGGTAATACCCCCACTTTGCTGCCACAAATTGATGATATCAGTAGCCTGATTAAGAAGTATGATCATCTTCTTCTGGGATATCCATGGCTTACTCTCTAGAGCAGCTTTAAGCTCTTCCCAAGCGTCCTTTCTCGGCCAAAAGAAGTACGGACTTAAAGGTACAGAACCATGTCCTGGTATTACCTGATCAAGAGCTAGCCCAATGTTCTTCTCCATCCATATGAACTTCAATACCAGTCTTGGCTTCTCCACTTTCTTCACTGTAATCTCAGTTGTCTGCAAAAGCCCAAGAAGCTCCGTAACCGAAACACTGTACAAAACAAAAATGAATGTTAGAGGATTTAAAGTCCACGGACCTCAGTTCCTTCATCGGAGATGGGTTGGTCAGCTTCCATGGATGGTGGTGAGTTAGATTCGGATGTAAGAGTTGCAGGCACTGCAAAAGGAGCGAGTCTCTGATTTCTCGGAAGGAGGTTGTTTCTGTGCTGAAAACTGGATTGAGGAATCAAATTGAGCTTGGAAGAGATGGAAAAAGAGGTATGGAAACATTTGAGTGTGGGATTTTGAAAACAGATTACGGGGAATGTTAAGAAATTGTTGATAGTTGATGGAAATATTGTCATTGTTTTGTGGGCAGAGAGTAAGACTTTCCAGAGCGTAATAGTCTCGGTACTGTACTCGCTCGCCTGCCTAGTTTTGGATAAGGCATTGAAGGGCCTTCTAAGGGAACGCAAAATTTGGGGTGAAAGTGTTGAGTCAAATTGAGTTTATATATATATATATATATATATATATATATATATATATATATATATATATATGATTTTATGAATAATAAAGAAGTTGAAAAGTACGCAGAATGAAAAGCAGACACAGATTAAAAAGCAGACGCAGAAATGAAAAAACAGATGAAGTTGAAAAGCAGACGCAGAATGAAATGCAGACGCAGAAATAAAAAACAGACGGAATTGAAAAGCAGATGCAAAATAAAAAGCAGACGCATAATTCAAAAGTAGACAAAGAAAGAAAAGCTGACGCAAGAGTCGGTTCAAGTTAGTTACAGAACTCAACTGATTAACCGTTTCTTTCAAGATTCAAGATTCAAGATTCAAGCAAGACTCAAGCGATTCTGATGCGAAAGCTATAAATATGAGTCGAAGTCGAAGATTGCAAAGTTAGTTGACTTACGTATACATGAACGAAAAAAAACTTGTTTGTGAGATTATTGTGCGGATTAGCTAAGAGCTAGTATTATTGTAACAGAGTTCAAACACTTTTGTAAGAAAGTAGATGAGATAACTGCAGAGGCTAAGAGAGTAAGAATCTTGAGTGTAGAGACCAAGAGGCTCGGAAAGAATACTTATAACGTTGAAGAAAGTGAAATCTCAAAAGACTTCGAGGACTAGACGTAGCGCGATTTGGGGTGAACCAAAGATAAAGCTAGCGTGTCGACTTCTCTCTACTCTCTCTCTTTAAGTTCAAAGTTTTGTTATTACTTAAATTTCAAAACAAGTTTTCAAAGTTTTGATTAATTCGAACTTACCAAAGTTTCTGTGAAAAGAACTTGTTTTAACAAAACGATTTGAAATATTTTTTTTTAAAGGGGAATACACAATTCAACCCCCCCTTCTTGTGCATTCATATATCGTATTATAAGTATTGTAATAACGTGTGATTTACTTCAATTGGTATCAGAGCTTGGTATCCAAGGATCACTGTAGCAAAGTGTGGATCAAAGATAATGGCAGATTCACATATATACATTGCATAAGGTGCCTCAGTCACTAGACCTTCAGCATTCAACGGAGAAGACTATCATTATTAGAAAAATAGAATGCGGCTGTTCATAGAATCTACTCATGTCGATCTTTGGAATGTGATAAAGAATGGACCATATACACCAGTAGATGAAGATAGAAATCTTATTCCACGGATCAGATCGACGGCTGACCAAAAGGCGAGAATTCAGTTGAACTCTAAGACGAAATTTTTCTTGACATGTTCCCGAAAGGTGAGTGAGTATGACAAAGTCCACGGATGCGACAATCGCAAGGAGATGTGGGACACATTGTCCATCGCTTCACGAAAGCACAAACCAAGTCAAAGAATCCAAGATAAGCATTCTCAGGCACCAAGACGAAGCTTTTCAAGATGAAGAAGAAGAATCTATTGATCAAATGTTTGGAAGATTTCAAACAATCGTCAATAGATTGAAAGCCCTTGGAAGAACGTACAATAACCAAGATCACGTACGAAAGATCTTAAGAAGTCTTCCGAAGAGGTAGAAACCAAAAGTTACGGCGGTGCAAGAAGCTAAGGATTTGAGCGTGCTAAAGCTTGACGAGTTGCTTGGATCACTGAAGATTCATAAAGTAGAGCTCGATGCTGAAGACAAGCCCAAACGAGACAAGTCAATAGCATTGAAGGCCGAAAAGAAGAATCACAAGACTCAAAGAAGGAGAAAGTCATTGAAAGCATTAAAGATTGAAGAATCAAAGAATGATAACTCAAGTGAATCAGAACAAGAGTCAAGTGATGAAGATGACGAATTATCTTTCATTTCCTGAAAGATAAGACGGATGTGGAAGAAGAAGTCCAAAGGAAGTCAGCTCTTCAAGAAGAATTGCAAAGATGATGGTAAAGTAGAAAAGACATCTATCATATGCTACGAGTGTAATCAACCTGGACATTACAAGTCTGAATGTCCTACTCTAAAGAAGAAACCAAAGAAGAGTAGAGAAGGCAAGAAAAGCATGATGGCAACTTGGGAAGATCTAGATTCATCAGAGTCAGATACAAGTTTCGAGACATCTGAACATGCGAATATCTTCCTAGTAGCCAAGGAAGAAAGTGATGAGGAGGTAACTTCTGAATACGATAACTTGCATGATGCCTATTCAGAACTATTAGAGGATTCTCATGCTATTCTGAAACAATATAAATTGTTAAAAAAGAAGTATGTAGAAAACCTTAAACATACAGAAGAAATAAAGAGAGAAAATATCTGCTTAAAGAAACAAATAGAGGAGAAAAAGAAAGTTGTAGATAAATCTGATGAGATCAATCAGTTGAAGCTTCGAATTAAGAGTCTTTCATCTGATTTAGCTACCTTCATTGAGAGTACAAAGAAAATGAATGAGATGCTAGGAAAATGTAGACATCCGAGTGATAAAACAGGATTAGGATTTACGGGTAATAAGTCTCATCATCATAGAAAGCCTTTTTCTCAAAATAAAAGGTATCAAAGGACTCATTATGTACATATTACTAACCAGAAAGGACCCAAGAAAATATGGGTACCAAAAAGTAAAATAGTTTCTCCTGCAGATATCCTTCCTTGGAAGATGCAACAAGCATCATTGGTATTTAGACAGTAGTTGCTCGCGACATATGACGGGAAGAAGGTCTATATTCCTAGATCTTCATTATAAGAAGGGAGGATTGGTGACTTTCGGAGACAACCAGAAGGGCAAGATAATTGGAATCGGTAAAATAGGTAAAGATTCCTTTGCATGCATAGATAATATACTGCTTGTTGATGGTCTGAAACACAATTTGATTAGTGTCAGTCAATTGTGTGATTATGGTTTCTTAGTCACATTCAATCAAAATCTTTGTGAAGTCAGAAACAAAGATGGGTCTATATTCTTTTTTGCCAAGAGGAGAAATAATCTTTATAAAATTGATTTAGAAGAGTTTCAAAATCAAAATGTTTCACGCTTTCTATCTTCTGAAGGAGAAAGACTAATCTGTCATAAAAAGCTAGGTCATATCTCTTTTAAAAACATTTCAAAGTTGGCAAAATATGATTTGGTAAGAGGTTTACCAAAAATGAGTTTCGACAAAGAATCTTTCTGTGAAAGTTGTTTGAAAGGGAAACAAGTTAAAACATCGTTTTCTTCTAAAAATTTTGTAACATCTTCTAGACCTTTAGAGTTGTTACATATGGATTTATTTAGTCCAACTAGGACAATAAGTCTTGGCGGAAAGAAATATGGACTTGTTATTGTTGATGACTTTACTAGGTTTTGTTGGATATTATTTTTGTCACACAAAGATGAGTCTTTTAAGTGTTTTAGGATCCTTTCCAGAAAGTTACAAATTAAAAAAGGAGTACCTATAGCCAGTATCAGAAATGATCATGGTGGAGAGTTTGAAAATGAGAAGTGTAGATTATTTTATGAGGAGAATGAAATTTTCCATAATTTCTCTGCTCCTAGGACCCCACAGCAGAATGGAGTTGTTGAAAGGAAGAACAGGACGATTCAAGAGATGGCAAGGACTATGTTGTGTGAGATGAATCTTCCTAAGTACTTACAGGGTAAGTCGTGAATACAGCGTGCTATATTCAGAATAGAATACTGTTGCGACCTCTATTGAAGAAGACTCCTAATGAGTTATGGAATGGAAGGAGACCGAACATATCTTACTTTCATTTATTCGGTTGCAAGTGCTCTATTATGAATACAAAGGAGTTGTTGGATAAGTTCGATTCAAAGATCTATTCAGGAATTTTTCTAGGCTACTCATCATCATCTAAGGCATTTCGGGTATATAACCTTATCTCAAAGACAGTTGAGGAAACCATTCGTGTCAAGTTTGATGATCGTTCCCAACCCTATAAGGAAGATGACATGGAGAGTGAAGGTCTTCAAAGAATTTAGATGATACAACAGAAACTCCATCATCAGGAACTAAAGTAGACAAGGTTGAGGATATTCCAGAAACTATTGAATTAAAAAGAGATTGGAAATATAGGAGTTCTCATCCAGAAGAGCTAATTATCAGGGAGACCTCAGAAGGAATTAGAACAAGGTCCAAATTCAGAGAGAAGCTAATGTGGCTTTCATCTATGAAATAAAGCCTAAGAAGATTGAGGAAGCTCTTCAGGACGAAGCTTGGGTTTTAGCCATGCAAGAGGAGCTGAATCAGTTTACTAGGAATAATGTTTGGTCCTTAGTTCCAAAACCCTCGAAGAAATCCATTATAGGAACCAGATGGGTTTTTAAGAATAAGTTAGACGAATCAGGAAGAGTGAGTCGGAATAAAGCTAGATTAGTAGCGCAAGGCTATAATCAGCAAGAAACAAATAGACTACAATGAGACATATGCTCCAGTAGCAAGACTTGAAGCTATTAGGATATTGCTAGCATATGCTGTTTTTCATTATATAAAGCTTTTTCAGATGAATGTGAAGAGCGCTTTTCTGAATGGTTTTATAGACGAAGAGGTGTATGTTAAGCAACCTCCTAGTTTTGAGGATGTTAGGAATCCAGATCATGTCTATAGACTTCATAAAGCTTTATACGGCCTGAAGTAAGCTCCTAGAGCTTGGTATGATCGTCTAAGTACTTTTCTCTTAGAGAGTGGGTTTAGTAGAGGTCAAGTTGATAAGACGCTTTTTTAGAAAGGATTATGAGAATGAGTTTATTTTAGTACAAATCTATGTTGATGATATTATATTTGGTGCTACCTCAAAGAAGTTATGTATGAGTTTTGAGAGTCTGATGAAAAATGAGTTTGAGATGAGTATGATGGGTGACCTAAAATTCTTTCTTGGGTTGCAAGTAAAGCAAACCGAAGAGAAAATCTTTATCCATCAACAAAAATATCTGAAAGAATTGTTGTGTAAATTTGATATGAATAATGTAAAGCCTATGGCGACTCTGATGCATCCTTCGAACCTTTTTTCGAAAGATGAATTTGGTAAGAAGGTGGATCAAACTCTGTATAGAGGGATGATCGACTCTTTACTTTATCTTACAAACAAGCGCACACGATATTCATTAGGTGTATGCTTGTGTGCAAGGTTTCAGGCTGATCCTAGAGAATCTCATTTTATTGCTATTAAAAGGATTATGAGATATCTCACAGGTACTACTGATCTTTGCTTAATGTTTGAGAAAGGTAAAGATTTCAGGTTAATTGGATCTTGCGATGCAGACTATGCCGGAGATAGAATTGAAAGGAAGAGCACTAGTGGAGGATGTCACTTTCTTGGATCAAACCTAGTTTCCTGTTCAAGCAAGAGACAAAGCTCAATCGCCCTATCAACTGCCGAAGCCGAGTACATGTTTGCTGCAAGCTGTTGTTCACAAACATTGTAGATTAAATATCAACTGGAAGATTATTCAGTTCAAGAAAAGGAGATCCCAATCTATTGTGCAACACCAGTGCCATCAATCTATCAAAGAACCCAATACAGCATTCGAGAGTAAAGCATATCGAAGTTAGACGTCATTTCTTGAGAGACTACGTTCAGAGAAAGGTGGTGAGACTGCAGTTCATTTAAACAGAGAATCAATGGGCAGACATCTTCACTAAACCATTGAGTGAAGAACGGCTCAAGGAAATCAGACGGAACCTTAACATGGTTATGTTAAGTGACCAGTCAGGCTAAGAGATCGTCAAAGTTAACACGGCGTCAGAAACAGTGGTTTACAGCTGGTAACTTCCCTCACAAGGAAGTTGTGGAGGGAAAGTTTCATAGTCTTGAGGATCTCAATGATTCTAGAACACACCTGATAAGACCCTTCGAGTAGTCTAAAATTAAAATTATTACGATTACTCTCAAACACAGACATTTCATCTCTCTCTCTCTAAAAACTCTTGCAATCAACTTTACCTTTGAAGAACAGCTTACCAGAGCCAGTTTCTATTCAGAATCAATGGAGTCAGCTATGATTTTTGGATGACATGTGGACTTCGAATCTCTGAGGAAAGATGATATGGATGTTGAACCAGAGATTGTAGAAGCTGGATGGAGAAAGTTTTTCCAGGTGCAGGAACCGGTGTATACTGATGAGGTATATGATTTTTGGAAGAATGCGCAACTGGTAGATGACACTATTGTCTCCTCAGTAGATAGTATATCTATTATTGTGACAAAGGAGATAATAGAGAAGGTGACTGAATGTTCATCGGTTGGAGAAACCTTGTCAAGCAAAGCCAAATGGATGACAAAGGTTAGTATGAAGGAAGAAGATGTTAGTAAACAGCTGTATGGAGTTAATGACCCATCGGAGAGGAAGACCTCGAGTATGGTCCCGAAGGCCAGGGTTCTTCATGCGATTCTGTTCAACTGCATCTTACCTAGAACAGGGTCAAGGCATTTAGTGACTACCTTGGATGAGCAATGCCTATTCTACTTGCTAAATCGTCATCCCATAGATCTACCATTTCTAATTTTTCATTATATGGTTAAGGGAATGAAGGATACTAACAGTTATCCTTACGGCATGCTACTCATGAGGATTTTTAGGGAATCTGGAGTCCTTCTTCACAGTGGATTCAGAAGGACGATATCTATCAAAAGTTCTATTAACTCAGATACAATAAGAAGAATGGGCTTGAAGGTGGTAGTAAAAGAAGAAGCAGATTCTACGAAGAAAGCTAGAACTGAGGGGGAGCGGTTACTGAAGAAGTCTCCCGCTACAAGTTCTAAATCTCAAGAAAGTATGAGAATGCCCGTAGATGAAAGAAGAAAATTATCTGGAAGAACTTTGATAAAACAGGCGATTTCCCAAAGAGAAGTTAGCCTAGTTCGGAGGACAAACGAAAGTGCATCGAAAAGAAAAGGGGAGAATCTTCTGGGTGAAATTTCTAAGAAGGAGAAGAGATCACCTAGGATTCGTACTCTGAGACAAAAGGAAGAGAAGAAAGCCAGAGAACAGAATCAGGTAGAAATTTCTGAATCTCGCGCACCAAAGGCAACAAGATCCCTAGTCTCAATCTTACAAGAAGACTCAGCCAAACAGGCCAAGGAGATTGAGAAGAAGAGGAAGGAGGAGACTGAGAAGAAGAGGAAGTCGGATTCTGAGAAGCAGAAATCTCAAGTTTAAAAAACTCCGAGACTGATTGAGGCAGTGGAGAAGACTAAAGTAATTAGTCGAAAGAAGAACGTGACTACTGCTAAGGAAGTTAGTCAAAAGAAGGATACTATCGATGCTAATTAAAAGGAAAAGCAAATTGAGTCTAGCATAGTTCAGTTTACTCCTATCGATGCTCAACAAGAGGCAATAGCAGATTTAAGCTTGGTACAGATACCACAGGAACAATTAGATGAACCTAGTCTGGTTATATACAACTATTCTGAATTTTTGAGAAAAGACAAGCTGGAGTTCAGACTGGTTGAATTTGTGACCAAAAGGAGTACTGCAATTTCCATTTGTGATCAACCAAGGAGGAAGGTGAAGGCTGTCCTAAAACCTATTTTGATAAATAGTGAGACATGGCATCTACTGAGTGAAGATGAAAAGAATTTTTATGATGCTTTGAGGGATGCTGCTTGTTGGGCCCCAAATTTGTTTTTCTTGATGTTATTAAGTATGCATTAAGTTGATTGTGTTAATTGTTGCATAGTTTGGTTTTAGTGGAAGTGTTAGTGGAAATTAAGATTAATATGAGATTAGTGTTGAATTAGTGGTAACAAAGAATAAAAGTGTATAAGGGTAAATGTATGAGGGCATTATAGGAAGTTCACTTGAGTTGGGAAGATTAAGACTAAGCAAGGTAGGGCATTTTAGTACATGTGCTATCTTTTAGGCTTAAGGAATTAAGAGAAGAAAGGAAAATAAGAAGAAGAGAGGAAGAGAAGAGAGGGTCGTAGAAAGAGAGGGAGAAGAAGAAGAAAAAAAAATAGGAAACTAAGGTTGGCGATTTCTCGAAGGATCTGAAGCATTCCCGAGTAAGTATGCAATTGTTTCTTCTTGTTTAGAATGCTTTAAAACCCTAATATGGTTTAGAATGAGTAGGAAACGATGGTTTAGGGTTTATGGGAAAAAATGGTAGAAATTCTTTGGGTTGTTGTTTTTGTTGGTGATTTTGTGTTGAATGAGTTTAGAAATGAAGTATTAAGCATGAACTAAGGTTGAAATGTGTTGCTTGTGAAAGAGGGGAAGGATTTAGCTGGGAAAAAGCATGAAAGTTGCATTCGGAGTCGTTCTCCAGATCCGCACGTCGCGATGTGCACCAGGCCGTTCGTCGCGACGTGTGCGAGGCTGTTCGCCACGACGTTAGCAAGTCGTTAGTCGCGGCGTGCGCGGGGTTGTTCGTCGCGACGTACACAAGTCGTTCGTAGTGACGTGCTAGGCAGATGTCTTTCGTCGCGACGAGCGGAGGCTTTTCGCCGCGACGAGTCCTCGTTTTCCAACAAAGATGGATTTTAGTGTTTTGAGCATATCTTTTGTTATAAGAGTCCAATTGAAGTGATTTTTGATGCGTTGTAAACTAGAGTCAGAGATCTACAAGTGTTATGGAGAAGTGAAGTTCTGAATCAGTCTCTAAGGATATGAAATTTTGTAAGGAAGTTAAGAATGGAAATATTGTTTCAGCATGAGTTATTGAATGGGACTTTGGTTCTTATTTTAGGAAATCAAGCGAGGCAAGAGGAGCAAGAGGATCTAGAGAAAACTCTTTCCTAGGCAAGAACAAGCAAGGAATTCAAGGTGGGTTCATGTTTATAATAGAAGACATAAGTCACTCATTGTTTTGTTCAAATCAAGAAAGATTTAATGCCTTAAATTGCATCATCAATGATTGCATTACATGCTATTAGGAATGAATATATTTTGCTATATGATTTGCATTCATGAGTATTAAGAAGATTTAAAAAGGGGTTTTCTCCTTTCAAGAATACATGTACATGAAATCATGTTTTACGAAATATATGAGAAGCAAGTTTACAAGCAAGTGCCAGTTTGGCAATCAAGTTTACAAGACTTTGAATCATGCATGTTATGTGGGTTTGCAGTATGTCCCTCATGAATAGTCAAGTACACATTGACTCACGAAAAGGCTTCTCCCGCCTGCCCGCAAGTGGCACAGGGTTTCTCACAAGGATTCCCTCACGAAACTACGTCTACACATAACCATTTCGACGGGAATGTGTAGCACGTCATGAATCAGGGACTAACCCAAACCATCATGTTATGTTATGTGTTTATGATCCGTTGTTATGGATCATGCATTATGAATTGTTCAAGATTCAAGCATTTTAAGATAATGATTCATGCATGCTCAATTGCTATGATTTCAACAAGTACCACGACAATGAGTTATTTTGAATACTTTTGCTTATTTCTATATTATAAATATGTTCCCACGAGCTTTATAGCTCACCCCCTCTATTCTCTCCCATTCAGGTGACGGGCAAGAGACCGAGTGAGTCACGAGTTATGGCAGCACTCCAATTTGTTATGTTTATGTATTTTCAATGTTATATTTTTGGAAGTGAAGGCTTTAATTACATTTCAAGTATTATTGGTTCAAGGGTATTTTGTATTTTTTTTTGGCTCTTGAACTCAAAGTTATAATTTGGTTTGAAATGTTCTTAAAGCTTTGTAAAACTCATCCTTTGGATAATTATTTATGGATGTGTTTGTTTTAATCAAATGAAAGCAGGGTTCAAGTTTTGTTTCATGTAGGCCCATTGAGTTTCCGAGGGTCGTTTTCCGAAATCGTTTACTTAACAGGTTTCATCCCACGCATACAGCACCACGCTCTTATGTCTGATGTTGGGCTCCGACAACGGGGTCCAACATGTTGTGGTATCAGAGCGCCTAGGTTTTAGTCTAGGACTGCATGACATTGCTTTCAAGGAATAACTTGCATTGTTTCATATGGTTTGAACTGTTTTTGCATATTTTGAAACTTATCTTACTTGAACTAAAGTTTTCAATGGTTTTATATTCAAGGAGTGAACATGCCACCTCGAAAGAGAACTTAGGGAGCTATGACTCGATCTCATTCTCGTCAGGGGAGCACGGATGAATCCTATGTTCCACAGGATGCTGGGACACATTCTGCTCCGATTTCTGAGGCACCTAGCTTGCAACAAGAAGTGCCTCCTCCGCCTCCTCCTATGCCTCAGGGAAATCCCATGGATCCGAGCTTCTTTCAAGCCTTTGCTTAGGCTTTCACGTATGCCATGGGTCAGAGACCTCAGGTCCCGATGCAAGCTCCAGTAGACAGGAGTGGACAGTATGATAAGCTCCGGAAGTTTGGGGTCATGGATTTCAAATGGGACGACGAATCCGTAAAGAAGTCAAGCTTTGGTTGAAGAGGACCGAGAGGGTTCTAGTTCGAGATGAGATGCATGATGAAGAGAAGCTAGATTATGCAATCGATCTGTTGCGGGTGGCGACCGCATTGGTGGGAATCAGTGCCTCACAGTCAGATTGTTCCTTCGGTGCTGACATGAAGGGACTTTGTAGAAGTGTTCAGAAAGAAATATCTCTCCAGGGTCTATGTGAAAGAGAAGACCAGGGAATTTCTGAACCTCACTCAGAGAGATATGAGTGTGAGCGAGTATGAGCTGAAGTTCACACGACTTTCTCGTTATCAGCCTAACATTGTGGCAACAGAGGAAGACAAGTTCCGTAAGTTTGAAGGAGGTCTTCATCTGGGGATCCAGGAGAAAGTCCTGATCCACAATTTCTGTGACTACCAGCAATTAGTGGATGCGGCACTCTAGGCTGAGAAACTGGAGAATATCATAAATGAAGTGAACAAGAAGAGGAAGAACAGGGAGCAGACTTTCAAGAAGGGTGCTAGTGCTCTTATGCCTGAAAGGAGCACGAGGAGCTCTCACGGTCGAGTGAAGTGGGTAGCGATGGAGTTACCAGAACAAGCGGTGAGGGTCATGTCGAGGCAAGCCTTTAATGTGGGAGGCACCGGTAGAGCAAGAAAGAGCTGGTTCACCAACCCCTTATGTGACCAGTGTGGGAAACATCACCAGGGAGAGTGTCTTAAATTGCTTGGAGTCTGTTTCAGATGTGGAGAGAAAGGGCATAAGTTCGGGGACTGTCCTCAGCGCCAAAGCAGGAAGGTCGCAGCTTTCAAGCTCCAAGGCGTCGTAAACAAGTGGGAACCGGGCCGATTCTTGAGATAAGCGCTCTGGGATCGCGAGGAAGGCTATTCCTTCAGAAGGCCAAGGGTCAGCGCCGTAAGAGTGTTTTCCATGACTAGGAGGAAGCTGCAATGCACTTTTGAGGTTGTCACGGTATGGCTCGCCACTTGATTCAGCAAAGATTTGTTTTAATTGATTACGGTTCCACGCATTCCTTTGTTTCGCAAACATAGCATTGCATGGTGTGAATTACATGCCGTTGGATAGACCTCGCTTGTTAGTACTCCTCACGGAGGAATGTGGTGATCGGTCGGTGTATGAAAGCGGTGTGAGCTTTTCATTTATGGTGCTAGATTGGTAGTGGACTTACTACCGCTAAACCTTCGAGGGTTAAATGTCATTCTGGGGATGGATACTATGGAGAAATATCTGGCAAAGCTGGATTGTGGTCAGAAAGAGGTAGAGTTTGATTTGGGTAACGGTAAGAAGGTGATCTTCAGAGGGGACAAGAAGACACCATCGCCAAGACTGATTTCAGCTATATTAGCTGAAAGAATGATGGGCCAGGGGTGTGAAGCTTAATTGGCACATGTTGTGGATGCCGATATGAATGAAGGGAAGTTAAAGGACTTTCCAATTGTGAGGGAGTTTCCAGATGTGTTCCCAGAGGAATTGCCAGGTTTACCGCCGGTGAGGGAAATCGAGTTTGCCATTGACTTGATTCCCGGAATCGCGCCAATTTTGATACCGTCATACAGGATGGCTCCAGCTGAGCTGAGGGAGCTTAAGGAATAGTTGGAGGAACTATTAGAGAAGGGGTATGTCAGACCGAGTTTGTCTCCTTGGGGAGCACCGTTTCTGTTTGTCAAGAAGAAGGATGGATCTTGGCGGATGTGTATTGACTATCGGAGACTCAACAAGGTGACAATTAAGAACAAGTATCCTCTGCCACGGATAGATGATCTATTTGACCAGCTGCAGGGAGCAAGGGTTTTCTCCACGATCGATCTCAGGTCAGGCTACAATCAGCTCAGAATCAAGGAGTCTGATGTGAGCAAGACAACATTCAGGACTCGTTATGGACATTATGAGTTTTTAGTCATGCCATTTGGCTTGACCAATGCTCCAGCTACTTTCATGGATCTTATGAATAGGGTCTTCAAGGAGTTTCTAGATCAGTTTGTCATAGTGTTTATAGATGACATTCTGGTGTATTCTAAGAGTGAAGAAGAGCATGAGGAGCATCTCAGGATTGTATTGCGGACGCTGAGGGAGAGAGAGCTTTATGCCAAGTTCAGCAAGTGTGAGTTCTGGCTTCATGAGGTGACATTCCTTGGACATGTGATTTCGCAGGATGGAGTACATGTTGATCCGAGGAAAGTTGAAGCAGTGGTGAATTGGCGTGCACCCAAGACAGTGACAGAAGTAAGGAGTTTTCTGGTTCTGGCAGGTTATTACAGGAGGTTTGTAGAAGGATTCTCCATGACAGCTACTCCGATGACCAAGCTATTGGGGAAGAATCAGAAGTTTAATTGGACTGATGAATGCCATAAGAGCTTTAAGGAACTCAAGCACAGGTTGACAAGTGCTCCAGTGCTAATTTTGCCTTCTAGTGATGAGGGCTATATGGTGTATAGTGATGCCTCGAGGAAGGGTCTCGGTTGTGTATTGATGTAAGGAGTCAGGGTGATAGCTTATGCTTCAAGGCAACTGAAGTAGTAAGGGTTGAATTACCCGACTCATGACTTGGAGTTGGCAGCAGTGATTTTCGCCTTGAAGATTTGGAGGCATTATCTATATGGGGTTCAAACAAGGATCTTTACTGATCATAAGAGTCTCAAGTACTTGCTGAGCCAGAAGGAACTGAATTTGAGACAGAGAAGGTGGATTGAGTTGCTCAAGGATTATGATTTGTTAATCGAATATCATCCAGGCAAAGCGAATGTAGTGGCGGATGCTTTGAGCAGGAAGTCTTCTATTGCCCACGTTCAGAAAGTTTATCTTCCTTTATTGGAAGAGATGACCAAGCTTAAGATAAGCTTGAAGTAGGAGGGGCCAAATTGCCTTCTAGCTAATTTCAGAATGAGACCGGTACTCAGGGAGAAGGTTAAGGAGTTGCAGGCACAGGATGCAGATTTGAGCAAGCTTCAGGAGGAAATTCGAAATGGTAAGGTTTCTGAGGTAGTAGTGAGAGAGGATGGACTAATGACAGTGGGGAACAGGCTTTGTATTCCAGATAGCAGGGAGGTTAAGGATGAGATTTTGGATGAGGCACAATGCGCCTTTATGCCATGCACCAGTAGTAACAGGATGTCTGAGAGATTTGAGAGAGCATTTACGGTGGAAGGGCATGAAGAGGGATGTAGCGAGTATGTCGAGAAGTGTCTTGTGTGTCGATGAAGTCAAGGTCAACACCAGCGCCTTGAGCAAGTTAAGGCCATTGTCCATTCCTGAGTGGAAGTGGCAAAGAGTAACCATGGATTTTCTGATGGGTTTGCCCAAGACTAGTAGGAAGCATGATGCCATATGGGTTATTGTGGATCGGTTGACGAATTCAGTTCATTTTTTGGCAATCAAGCAGACTGATTCATTGCATGTGTTAGCCAAGAAGTACATCGATGAGGTAGTAAGATTGCATGGGATTCCAGATTCTATAGTTTCTGACAGGGATCCTCGGTTTACTTCAAGATTCTGGGGAAGCTTGCAGGAAGCTTTAGGTACTAAGCTGCATTTTAGTACGACATTTCACCCTCAGACGGATAGTCAATCTGAGAGGACCATTCGGAAACATGAGGGAATGCTCAGGGCATGTGTGTTGGATTTCAAGGGAGCTTAGGATGAGCATTTGCCATTGGTCGAATTTGCTTATAATAATTCGTACCACTCGAGCATTCAGATGGCTCCATATGAGGCTTTGTATGGAAGGAGGTGTAGGACTCCGATATGTTGGGACAAAGAAGGGGAGAGGAAACTGGTAGGACCAGAATTGATTCAGATGACAGTGGATCAAGTCAATCTGGTTAAGCAGCGGCTTAAGGCAGCCCAGGATAGGATGAAGAGTTACACTGATGCTCATCGGAAGGAGATGGAGTATGAGGTCGGTGAGAAGGTGTTCCTCAAGATGTCTCCTTGGAAGGGAGTAATGAGGTTTGGCAAGAAAGGCAAGTTAAGTCCGAGGTATGTGGGTCCTTATGAAATTCTTGAGAGGGTCAGACCGCTAGCTTACAGGTTGGCGTTACCACCAGAATTGTCTCAGATTCATGATGTCTTTCATATTTCCATGCTGAGAAGGTATAGATCAGATCCTTCTCATATCATTCAGGCTGCTGAGGTTCAGTTGAGAGATGATTTGAGTTATGAGAAAATTCTGGTGGAGATCTTGGACACAAAGGAAAAGGTCCTCAGGAATAAGACAGTTCAGCTAATTAAAGTTCTGTGGAGGAACCATTCAGTGGAAGAAGCCACGTGGGAGCCATTGGACGCTATAAAGGAGAAGTATCCAAGTCTCTTCGATGATTAAGGTAAATTTCGAGGCCAAAATTTCTTTTAAGAGGGGGAGAAATGTTGGGCCCCAAATTTGTTTTCTTGATGTTATTAAGTATGCATTAAGTTGATTGTGTTAATTGTTGCATAGTTTGGTTTTAGTGGAAGTGTTAGTGGAAATTAAGATTAATGTGAGATTAGTGTTGAATTAGTGGTAACAAAGAATAAAAGTGTATAAGGGTAAATGTATGAGGGCATTATAGGAAGTTCACTTGAGTTGGGAAGATTAAGACTAAGCAAGGTAGGGCATTTTAGTCCATGTATATCTTTTAGGCAAGGAATTAAAGAAGAAAGGAAAATAAGAAGAAGAGAGAAGAGAAGAGAGGGTCGTGAGAAAGAGAGGGAGAAGAAGAAGAAAAAAAAAAGAGGAAACTAAGGTTGGCGATTTCTCGAAGGATCTGAAGCATTCCCGGGTAAGTATGCAATTGTTTCTTCTTGTTTAGAATGCTTTAAAACCCTAATATGGTTTAGAATGAGTAGGAAACGATGGTTTAGGGTTTATGGGAAAAAATGGTAGAAATTCTTTGGGTTGTTGTTTTTGTTGGTGATTTTGTGTTGAATGAGTTTAGAAATGAAGTATTAAGCATGAACTAAGGTTGAAATGTGTTGCTTGTGAAAGAGGGGAAGGATTTAGCTGGGAAAAAGCATGAAAGTTGGGTTCGGAGTCGTTCTCCAGACTCGCACGTCAAGACGTGCACCAGGCCGTTCGTCGCGACGTGTGCGAGGCTGTTCCCCGCGACGTGAGCAAGTCGTTCGTTGCAGCGTGCGTGGGGTTGTTCGTCGTGACGTACATAAGTCGTTCGTCGCAAAATGCGAGGCAGATGTCTTTCTTCGCGACGAGCGGAGGCTTTTCGCCGCGACGAGTCCTCGTTTTTCAGCAAAGATGGATTTTAGTGTTTTAAGCATATCTTTTGTTATAGGAGTCCAATTGAAGTGATTTTTAATGCGTTGTAAACAAGAGTCAGAGATCTACAAGTTTTATGGAGAAGTGAAGTTCTGAATCAGTCTCTAAGGATATGAAATTTTGGAAGGAAGTTAAGAATGGAAATATTGTTTCAGCATGAGTTATTGAATGGGACTTTGGTTCTTATTTTAGGAAATCAAGCGAGGCAAGAGGAGCAAGAGTATCTAGAGGAAACTCTTTAAGGAATTCAAGGTGGGTTCATGTTTATAATAGAAGACATAAGTCACTCATTGTTTTGTTCAAATCAAGAAAGATTTAATGCCTTAAATTGCATCATCAATGATTGCATTACATGCTATTAGGAATGAATATATTTTGCTATATGATTTGCATTCATGAGTATTAAGAAGATTTAAAAAGGGGTTTTCTCCTTTCAAGAATACATGTACATGAAATCATGTTTTACAAAATATATGAGAAGCAAGTTTACAAGCAAGTGCCAGTTTGACAATCAAGTTTACAAGACTTTGAATCATGCATGTTATGTGGGTTTGCGGTATGTCCCTCATGAACAGTCAAGTACACATTGACTCACGAAAAGGCTTCTCCCGCCTGCTCGCAAGTGGCACAGGGTTTCTCACAAGGATTCCCTCACGAAACTACGTCTACACATAACCATTTCGTCGGGAATGTATAGCACGTCATGAATCAGGGACTAACCCAAACCATCATGTTATGTTATGTGTTTATGATCTGTTGTTATGAATCATGCATTATGAATTGTTCAAGATTCAAGCATTTTAAGATAATGATTCATGCATAATCAATTGCTATGATTTCAACAAATTTCACGACAATGAGTTATTTTGAATACTTTTGCTTATTTCTATATTATAAATATGTTCCCACGAGCTTTATAGCTCACCCCCTCTATTCTCCCCCATTCAGGTGACGGGCAAGAGACCGAGTGAGTCACGAGTTATGGCAGCACTCCAATTTGTTATGTTTATGTATTTTCAATGTTATATTTTTGAAAGTCAAGGCTTTAATTACATTTCAAGTATTATTGGTTCAAGGGTATTTTGTATTTTTTTTGGCTCTTGAACTCAAAGTTGTAATTTAGTTTGAAATGTTCTTAAAACTTTGTAAAACTCATCCTTTGGATAATTATTTATGGATGTGTTTGTTTTAATCAAATGAAAGCAGGGTTCAAGTTTGTTTCATATGGGCCCATTGAGTTTTCGAGGTCATTTTCTGAAATCGTTTATTAATGTGTTTCATCCCACGATACAAAGACCACGCCTCATGTCCGATGTTGGGCTCGACGGTGAGTTCCAACAACGCTACAAAGCCATACCCTCAAAATGTCCATCAACCATATACTATTTATCCAATTACGAGAAGACGGTGATAAAAGTTATGCGGACATTCAGCTAGATGTCCTTTAGATGTGACTAAGGGGAAGATGAAGTTACATCCTGAAGGAATCAGTAATGATCTTTCCGCAGATCAGATTGAAGATGAAGTGCGACGAATTGATGAAGCATGCGCTTCAAAGGAGAAATCTGACGGAGCTGGGTGTAGTTTTACAGATAAGAATGAATACTGTCCAGTAGGGGGAAGACTGATTACAGGGACGTTCATTGAATCCCTTGTGCAGACATTAATGCGTATTAGGCCACTATCTAATACACTGTCTATTCAAGCTGAAGCCATACCCCTGCAAGGAAGACAAGTGCTCATGCTACCTGCTCCTTATGATTTAGATCTTCTGGAGCCTAATCTATCCGTTCATCCACCAACTTTTGAGATTGTTGAAGATTACATTTCATCCTCTAACGCATATGCTACTACAATTGCGTTCATAGAATCCTCAGCGGATGATGATCAATTCTCCTCACAGTTTCACTCGCAAACTGAAATCAGGCATTTATGCAGAGAAGTCAAAGAGCTAAAGGAGATGATGAATGAAATGAAGGAGATGATGACAGAACTGATGAAGAGTCATCGTCATTGATCCTTTTTTATCATAACAAATAGGGGGAGAAGAGAAGAGAATGGAAGGCAGCAATCAAAGAGTTTCAAAGGGTGTGATTGAAGGAGTCGATGACAAAGAAAGGGGGAGGAAGAGGAAGACTAATGAAGAAGTCAGAAGAACACACATGAAGATATGTTTTGAAAATAAGTTTTTCATCTTTTTACGTATATAATTTGTTATCATAAAAAGGGGGAGATTGTTGAGTCAAAATGACTTTACATATATATATATGATTTTGATGAATAATAAAGAAGTTGAAAAGCAGACGCAGAAATGAAAAGCAGACGCAGAATGAAAAGCAGACACAGATTGAAAAGCAAACGTAGAAATGAAAAAACGGACGAAGTTGAAAAGCAGACACAGAATGAAAAGCAGACGCAGAAATAAAAAACAGACGGAGTTGAAAAGCAGACGCAGAATTCAAAAGTAGACAAAGAAAGAAAAACAGACGCAAGAGTCAGTTCAAGTTAGTTACAGAACTTAACTGATCAACCGTTTCTTTCAAGATTCAAGACTCAAGATTCAAGATTCAAGAAGCAAGACTCAAGAAGCAGTTACAGAGGAAGGCTATAAATATGAGTCGAAGTCAAAGATTGTAAAGTTAGTTGACTTACGTATACGCGAACAAAAAAAAACTTATTTGTGAGATTATTGTGTGGATTAACTAAGAGCTAGTATTACTGTAACAAATTTCAAACACTTTTGTAAGAAAGTAGTACAGATAGCCTGCAGAGGCTAAGAGTAAAAAGAATACTGAGTGTAGAGACCTGAAGAGGCTCAGACAGAATACTTGTAAACGTTGAAGAGAAAGTGAAATCTCAGAAAGACTTCTGAGGACTGGACGTAGCCCACGGTTTGAGGTGAACCAGTATAAAATTGTTGTGTCGACTTCTCTCTACTTTATCTCTCTTTAAGTTCAAAGTTTTGTTATTACTTAAATTTCAAAACAAGTTTTCAAAGTTTTGATTAATTCGAACTTACCAAAGTTTATGTGAAAAGAACTTCTTTTTAACAAAACGGTTTGAAAGATTTTTTTTAAAAGGGAAATACACAATTCAACCCCCCCCCCCTTCTCGTGCATTCATATATTGTATTATAAGCATTGTAATAACGTGTGATTTACTTCAGAAAGAAGTGAAATAGTTATAATTAAACGTCTTATAAGTTCACTGGGGCTATGATTTTAGGTCCATGGTCATGTTCTCGATTGGACTGGACCTTTCTACTGTAACTTCTCTAACGATGTTCAATTCTTTGCAATCATGGCGGTCTTTATAAGATGGAAGTTCTGTTGAAAACTAAATTTCACAAGCATTCTTGCCTCTTTTTGTTTTTGAGTAGCTTGAATTACTAACTAAATCACTAATAGTTTATATCTGAATATATGTCTGCTGAAGTGTTTGAATTCAATTCCTTTCATGTACTTTATTTTTCGATTCAACGCATACCCCACCCCACCTTCCTCTAAAGTATATTTTTAACTATAAATACAATATTTCCATTCTTTCTTTAAAAGTTTTTGGCAAATGCATCTTAGCTGGTAAGATTAATGTCACTTGATGAAACTTTTGATGAATGAAGTGTTGAACGCATTTGCTTAAATGGGTTCTAATTAGTTCTACAATATCCTAACTTTTAGGAAATATTATGACATTTGTTATGTTGTTAGATTTCAAATATTTTCCTATAACTTAGTCATGTTGGAAATTTTCTTAGTTGAATAAGATTATGAACTTAAAATTGAATATTTTATTAAAACTAAAAGCGTGATTTAATCTGTAATAACAATCCTATAATTGATCTAATTAAAGGGTATCAAAATCATGGGTCCAATTGATATTATAGAACTTATCATTGTGAGCCATAAAGGATAATAATGCTTAGCATATAAAATCTAATAAATATTTCATATAAAGAGTTCAAGTTCCTACTATTACCTAACATAAATATAACTAAGAAAGTTTAGACTTGTTATGTTGGGCCCTGAAAAAAATTTCTTTAATTTAAGCATGATTTGAAATAGTTTTGAGGTTTAGATAAATTAAAATTTTGGAGTTATAATTATGCTAAGGTTAGTAGGATTTATTGAATAGGTAGTGGAAATTAAAGGGTAATGTAATAAGGATGTTTAAGGGCATTTTTGGGAGATCTCTTAAATATAAAAGAACATAAGCTTATAAGGAATGGTAAGATAGAGTTTTTGGGCTCATTAAGGATACAAATGGAAAAAGAATACGTTGTCTTGCTTATAAGAGGAAAAAATGTGAATTGAAGAGGGAGGAGAGTGAAAAACGAAAATAGGAGAGAAGAAGAGAGGTTTCGATGAAAAAGAAAAGAAGAGAAATCAAGTTTGTTAAGGTAGGTTAACCATCTTTTCTTCTTGCTTTATTAAAGGAATGGGTTGTATTAAGGATAAAGGAGAGAGAAAAAAGGTTTGTGTGGGAAGAAGATGGATTAGGAGAACCCAGTTGATTTTAGGGTTTCTAAACTAGATCTTAAGTTTTCTAACTTAGATGGACTATGGGTAGGTTAGATTTGAGTTTAATTTGCATTTATTGCAATTTTGTGATTTTTTTGAAATTTAAGAATTTTATTCGAATGTTGTTTTGAATGAAACATTGATCGTTTTAGGAAACTAAGGGAATCTTACCCAAGAGCAAGGGGAAAGGCATGTTGACTTGGATTTTGCTAGCTAATTAGGTGGGTAATTTATTTATAGCTATTGTGTGATTATGCAAATTCTTGCATATGTGTGTGAACGTTGATTGCTTGAAAATGAATTGGTGTGATTTGATGGAAAATGCATGATGCCTTGTGATTATATTATACCTTGAAAGAGGTTATAACATTTTGAATTAAATGAAAAGAAGGAAAAAGTATGAAAGTATAAGCATATGATAAAATGAATATGTGTTTTTGTTTGGACGAAAGAGGAACCATTTCAATCGTCACGTGTACGTAGACAAGAGCCTTCTCCTGGTTGCTGCTTGTGGCGTATGAGCTCTGAAAATGGACTCATTTTTTTATGGTGAAAACTTCAGTTTTTCCATTTCGTACCTATGGACCCATCAAGCCATTTGGTTGTGCAATACATCTTTGAATTGTTAAGTATGATGCATTTGAATGATTTGTTTAATGGTTAAAGTCTATGTTATGTGTTATGTATTAACTGCTTAATTATGAGTTTTGAGCTAAATTGGTGAATGATTAAATTGCTAGATATATAAATATATATGCTTGAATTTGTGGTAATTGCCGATGGCTATAAATATATTAGCCACTGAGCTGTGTAGCTTACCCCACTATTCCATCCTCAGGTACGAGAAGGTTAGCAATCCTTGCAAGGCATCGAAAATTCCAAGATTTTAGAAACTTTTGTAACTAAGTTAGTTTGATAACTTTTGGATAGCTTTATAAGCATGTTAAACATTGAGCATCCTATATATGTTGTAATTTGTGTTCAGCCCTCGTTTATAATGTTATTATGTAATTAAAGTTACGTATGGGCTTTTGTTAATTTGGAAAATAAGTTTAGAATTGAAAAGTTCCCCAAGCGTATGTGCATGTTTCTTTTGTAGTGGTACATTTCATCATCTAAGTCTTTCATAGGTGTACAAATCATGTACCAATTTTATGGGAAAAACTGAACTAATTTAGGCTAAATTAGTCAAAGTTGTCTTCTGGAAAGCTATAGCTTATCTTTATAGCTTTCTAATGGTACAAAGTAGGAAATTTTTGGATATCGGAATCAATAGTTATGGTCCTTATAAGTGGAGATGCTCAGGAGTATATGACGTATTGTCTGGTGAAGACGTATCATCTGGTGATGACGTGTCATCTGGTGAGGGCACATCATCTTGTGAGGATGCTTCGTCTGGTGAGGACGTATCGTCTGGTGAGGACGCTTCGTCTAGTGATGACGTATCATTTGGTGAGGACGCTTCGTCTGGTGAGGATGTTTCGTCTAGCGAGTACACTTCATCTGGTGAGGACGTATCGTCTGATGACATCATATCGTCTGGTGCACTGTTCATATGATCCTATTGTCTGATCCCATTTTTGACCCTTTAGACGATAGATTTTACCTTCTAGGTCTTCATAAAAGTTGTAGATCTGGAAGTTCTCTTCGAAACCATTCAAAGAAAACCTTAATCTGAGATCTTTAAAGAAAGTTATGCCAATTGTTCCAAGACAGGTATAACGTGATTAAGGACATGAGCATGGTTGATTCTTTTGGCCATAACTTCATAACCTGACCTCCAAATTAAGGGATTTTTGAAGCAATAGATTCCTGACACATTTTCTCATCTCTCAATGAAATTTTTAGCTTTTGGGGTTGATTTTAAATAGATTTATGGAAGGAAAATGAGGGATCAATAGGAGGGGCATAAATAGGTTATGAACACACTTTAGATTTTTAAACATATCTTGAGCTTTAGAGCTCCGAATGAGAATTTTCTTGTTTCAAAATAAACTAGAGGCATAGAGCTACAATTGGCTTAAAGAAATCAAATTGTTATGTTGGTGATGGGTTACTGTAGGCAAGCCACCCTTGTGAGATGACGGCAAAGTGGGGTTCATTGGAATAACGCTATAAGGAAACCCACTCACGCTTTTTTACTCTAGAACGATAGTTAGGCTTCGAAAACGAGGCCCAACATCTTTTAGTATCAGAGAGATTGTTGGGCTCTAGAAACGAGGTCCAACATCTTGTGGTATCAGAACTTTGGTTTTTCCTAGGCTTAGAATGCATAGTAAGATAAATTATGTTATTTGATTATTTGTTGCATTGTGAATTGATTGTATTGCATTAAGTGACATGCATGTCATGAATACATGTAGGAAATTAGGATTTTAAAATGAAATGTAGCTAATCATTAGTGTTTTCATTGAAGGAGTAAGATGCCACCTCGTAGAAGGACACAAGGAGTTCTGCATGGATTAGTCGCACCTGACTCTCCAACAAGAAATGAGAGTACTGATGAGTCAGTAGCCCTAGGAAATACTGAAGTTTCTTTAGGACAAGGTAGTGAGCCCATTCGATCACAGACGGAGGAGTCTCCTCTTTCGCAAGAGCAAGTGCCTGCTCCATTAGATCCAAGGATGTTTCAAGCATTTGCTCAGGCCTTTGCTCAGGTCATGGGCCAGATGCCGCAATCTTCTACTCTGTCTCCAGTCAAGAAGGGGAAACAATTTGATAAGCTCAAGAAGTATGGGGCAGTGGATTTCTATGGGACAACGGATTTAGAAGAAGTCGAGACCTAGTTGAGAAAGACCGAGAGGATACTAGATCAGATGGAGTCTGAGGATGATGAGAAAGTCATGTATGCTGCAAGCTTGCTACAGGAGATGCTCTGCGTTGGTGGGTGTTGGGACCCAATCTGGAAACCGAATCCCAACCTGAAAACAAAAGCCGAAAATGAAATACAAATCGAAAAGCGAAGCACAAATGGAAGCAAAGGCGAAACCGAAAGCAAATCGCTAGAAGCGAATCGAAACCGGAGAACGAAAGCAAATACAAAAGATCGAAAGTAAATCAAATATCGAATTTCCGACATCTGAAGAATGAATCTTAGAAAAAGCGATCGCGTTGGAAACCTTAAGACATTTCAAATCCGGTATGAATTTTTTTTTTCTTTCTTTTTTTCTTTCTTTTCTCATTCCTTTCTTTTTTTCATTTCATGCATCTTTAGTCGATCTCATTCATAACATCTCAAATCATAGAAATCTTCTTATCAATATTCTAAATCCCATAAACCATCTTTTAAACATCTAATTCTTATTTTTATTCTTTTTTAACTTATTATCTAACGAAATTTCAGCAGCATAACGGCTGCATTTGTAAAAACCCAAAACCTGCAAATGACAAAAATACACTTCTTAAATTCCCAAACAATCATACAAACATCAAAATCCACCGGACCCTCCGTCCGAGATCTCAGCATACACAAGCACAAACCTATATCTAGTACTTCCCATAATAGAAATCATCCATCTCTAATCCAATATTTTCATAATTACAATACATCAAACTTTTTTATAAACACCATTTCATAATTCATCACATCCATAGCCAAATCAACAATCATATCTCAATTCCATAAACCATTTCATAAATCAAATCTAAGACCTAAACCAATTATAATCATATACAATTCATAACTCAAATCAATGCCCAATTCCAGAATTCATATACATCCCGCATTAATATTTGTAATACAATAATGGGCAAATCCAGTCTTATACAAACCGATACAAAATTCTCAATTTACACATACAAACGATACAAAATCGAATAACACGTCTTGGCATTCTTTCATCCGATCTCCCGCTCGAAAACCTAGAGATGGGGATGAAAGGGGGTGAGCTGAAATAGCTCGTGGATAACATATTTATAAATTGAAAAATAAGCAAAATCATTTTTCAAAACATTTTCCATTTAGCAAATTTTTCAAAAACTTATTTCTTAAACCTTTCCACTTTTCAAAACATTTATACTGAAATTTCCAATCTCTTCACAATTTCAAACCTCAAAATTTCTTTCCTCGAAATTCCAAAGCTTTTCAAAAATTCATAAATATAATCGAAAACATGAATGCAAGCACATACAAATGCATCACATTATAAATAAATCAAAAAGCACATAACACTTCATAATGGTTTGGTTTCGGTCCAAATGGAGCGTCTTGCCGATCCCAGATAGCGGTCCAAAGGTAAGTGAACAAAACGTACTACATCTTTCCACATAGCGGTCCGGTGTAGCCGTAAACTTATGGAAGTCCTTACGGAGCTCCAATGCCACTAGCGGGCAGGCGGGAGAAGCCTTTTAAAAATGAGACCAGTGCACTGACTCATACTTAAGGGACCTAACCAAACCCACAACACATAATTCATGCTTGAAAATCGAAATGCCCGAAGGCGTATTTCAAAACTTAAATTTTTCACATCGTGTCCTACTAGACACATTAACATTCACAATGCACATACATGCATATAACAATTCTCCATACATATGTCATATAGCAAATCAAAATACAATAACAATTCATCAAACCAGCTCACAACAATCAAAATCACAATCGATTCACAACAATTCATAAACAAAGTATGCTACACCTTTGATAATTTATCAAATCATCAAAACACATTTAATTCAAAAATTGTATCAATTTCATCAAATCATTTAAAACATTGAATTCACTCATTGTAGCCATTCCTTGTAAAGTTCAAAACATGGTGAATAATAATTTCTTAAAATCATTGTTCATTGGGAAATCAAAATTTTCAAATATTAACATAGACAATAATTTATAAACAATTTGCTTCTTGATTTTTTTCAAATCATTTAATTAGCTTATAATTCAAAGCATAAACATATTTAATCATTCAAAACAATTCTCAAATCATAGACAATAAAATTCATAATTCTTTTCTTTCTTGATTTTTCAAAACCTTGAATATAAACAATTTTAGCACTTTTAAAATCATTCCAAAACAATAAATTTATTCATTCGAATTAAAAGAATTTCAATTTCTTAAATCATTGAACATATACCAAAATTTCTAACATTATTTCAAACGCATTCGAAATCTTAATTTTTACAAACATTTGCATAAACAATATTTTCTAAACAATTTCAAACGCATTCGGAAATCTTAATTTTTCAAACATTTGCATAAACAATATTTTCTAAACAATTTTAAACACATTCGGAAATCTTAATTTTTCAAACATTTGCATAAACAATATTTTCTAAATAATTTCAAACGCATTCGAAAATCTTAAATTTTCAAACATTTGTCATAAACCATATTTTCTAAACAATTTCAAACGCATTCGGAAATCTTAATTTTTCAAACATTTGTCATATTCAAACTCAATATCATTTACCAATTCAACCAAAATCCTCATAACAATTTTCCAATCATTCAAACACAAAGAATTCTCAATTATCAATATCAAGGAATGCAACACTTTAGAAATTTCCAAATCATTAATAAAATCATAATGTCTCACAAATTCTAATAGTAAAACTCAATAAATCAAACACAATTAATTCAAACAATTTTTATCACTTTCTTAAATCATTCCAAAACAATAATTTAGTCATTCAGAATTAAAAATTAAACAATATTTTCAAAATTAATAAATAAAAAAATATTTTTGCTTTCTTTATTTTTCAAAAACACATAGATAACTCATAATTCAACTTATAAATATGGTGCCCACCTCATTTCCATACTAGGAACTTGATTTAAGCCTCAATTCCTTCAATCCTCACTTAAATCGAAAATCCCTAATTCAAGACATAAAAACCCTAATTTAGAAACATCCAAAATTAACCATCATGTAGGCCATAGTCACTAAAATTAACTTAGGAAAACTCAATCCCATAACAATCTTAAGCCAAATAAACCAAAATCTCACTAAAAATTCAAAGCTTAACAATCATCACTTACCTTCATCTTCTTCATTTTCGAAAATGGTGGTTGACAAATTAATTCCACTTATGTTTTGATAATAATAAAATGTATAGAATTGGTTAAGAAATTGTTTCAGGTATTTTGGGATTGATATTCAATGAAAGAATTATACAAATCAAGATGGGCAAGTGTTTAATCATTGAAGAATCAAGATGGAAGTTTCCTATAAGTGAAAGAGGCTTAAATAATGAAGATTATAGAAGATTTGAGTGGATATTACCGTTGAAGCTTACATAAGTCGACTAGAACATCATATGTCAACTAATATATGAAGATATGTCAACACAAGTCGACTAACAGCATACAAGTCGACTTATCGTGGACCACAAGTCGACTTACACATCACAAGTCGACTTATAGAAGAGCGGAGATGCAAGTTTACGTAAAATGTTGTCACAAGTCGACTTATGGTCACAAGTCGACTTATACAACTCGACAAGTCGACTTATGGTCACAAGTCGACTTATACAACTTGACAAGTCGACTTATACAACTTGACAAGTCGACTTATGGGTACAGCACATTAATTCCAACGGTCCAATTAGCCAAAAATGGAAGGGAGATTATTAAGGAACGGTTATTTCAATCTAGCAACGGCTAGAATAAGTCCCAACAGCTATATTTCTTCTTATATAAAGGGTGGATGATTGATGAAGAATAGACACAAGTTCTACAAGCCAAAATACTCTTATCTTGCTCCAAATTGCTTATCATTATTCTTACTTTGTTTACATTTCTATTGAGCACTTGTTCTTAGATCTTTATCCTATTTCTTTTACAAATTGAGTGACTAGTGAAAGGTCACGTGTGAGGTAGCAGGCGAAAATCAAGTATTGTTGGTAGGATTTGTGCGGAAGACAAATCATCTCAGAAGGTTGCTTGAGCCGGAAATCAAGCGGTATTGGTAAGATTTGTGCCGAAAGAAAAATCAAGTGTAAAGGTAGCTTGAGCCGGAAATCAAGCGGGATTGTAAGAGTTCACACTAAACTACAAAGTGTGTAATAAAGTGGTTTGCAAAATCCTAAGTGGGAGCTTAGGTAGAGGACGTAGGTCTTAGCACCGAACCTCTATAAAAACAGTGTTTGATCTTCTTCCCTACTCTTTGTATTTAAATTTGTTTAAATTACTATTGTGTGAATTAACTTCTGATTTTATTGTAGAAATTCTTAAAAAAATTTAAAGATCTATTCAACCCCCCCTTCTAGATCGCTAACAATTGGTATCAGAGCAGAAGTATCCGGGGATGGCACACAATAACTTAGCGGAAGAAGGTAATACTAATAATCGCCTCCTTTATTTAATGGTACTAATTATTCTTCTTGGAAAAATCCTATGAAGTACCACATCATTAGCGAGGAGTAGAATATTGGAAGATAATTATCTTGGTCCACAACCACCATTAAAAGAAAATGGTGAGTTAAAACGAGCTGGAATACGATGACAATGACTGGAGGCAAGCCTACATCAACGCTAAAGCGATGAAGCTAATCTATTGCGCTCTCACAGTTGAGGAAAGAAACAGAGTTAACTCGTGTCCAGCGCCAAAGAAATGTGGGAGAGACTTCGCATCACCCATGAAGGAACCAACCAAGTCCGGGAGACAAAAATCAGCATGCTGCTTCATGAATATGAAATGTTTTTCATGAAAGAAGGTGAGTCTATTTCCAATATGCTTGATCGTTTTGCAGAAATTATCAATGAATTAGGAAATCTTGGAAAGCACATGACGGATAGCGAGAAGGTGAAGAAGATTCTTCGCTCTCTACCGAAAGAATGGGATTCACAAGTCACCGCTATTATGGAGTCCAAGGATCTTAATCACTTGGAATTCAACGCCTTGGTGGGATCACTCATCAACTATGAGATCATTCTCAAATCAAGAGGAAGTAGAGGTAAATCACAAAAATCAATTGCTTTTAAAGCTAACACTTCTTTTGTTGATGAAAGTGATGAGGAAATAGATGAAGACGAGGAAGACGAAGAAATAGCTATGTACGCTAGAAATTTAAGGAAGTTCAAGGGACTTTTCAAAAATCGAAGAAAAGAATTAAGTGGCGGAAGAAATGGAGAAACGAAGAAGTATACTGTAGAAAGAAGGTCTAAAGGATATCAAGAAAAGAAAATTTCAAATCTCCAGAAAAATGACAAAGGGAAAAAGAAAGTTAACCTTATAGCCACGTGGAGTGATGATAAGGAAGCATATCAAAGCAATGATGAAAACAACCTAGCGCTTATGGCCAATAGCTCCTCAATAAGTGATGATGAAGATGAGGTAACTTTCTTTGATCAAGATCTTATAGAGTCTTTTAATGCTTTGCAAATTGATTTTGAAGAAGCTATTGAAATCAACAAGAAATTGAGAAAGAAAATAAGAGAATTGGTTGCTGAAAATAATGCCTTACATGAGACTATTGATGATTTAGATAGTCCTAAGGAAGATCATTCTGCATGTCTTGTTGAAAAGGAAAATCTTATTTGTGAGCTTGATAGACTTAGAAAGGAGTTTTCTTATGTGGTTGGAAAATTTGTTGGTGGAAATGCAAAGTTTGAAGAGATGTTGTCTTTACAAAGATATTCTATTTCTAAACATGGTTTGGGATATGATCCTTGTAATAGAGATTGTTCTTTAATTTCCAAATTTACCAACGATGGAAAAGTTGCTCAATGTGCTAGATGCTTGAAAGATGGTCATATAGAAATTGCATGTAAAACTATTAGGAGATGTATCAAAGTTAAGAAAATTTGGGTGATTAAAGGTACAACACCACCTAATGTGGTTTATATGACTAACCAAAATGGACCCAAGATGGCTTGGGTACCAATGAAAAGAAAGGATGTTGCAGTTGTAGGTACAAGCAAGGAATGAAGATCCACCAAGCACATGGTACACTGATAGTGGAAGTTCAAGGCATATGAGTAGAGACAACAACAAAGTCGACTTATGTGGATCAATAAGTCGACTTATGATATACACAACCTTTGGGAATGAAGAAATTTCAGGATAAGTCGACTTATGGAGGTAAACAAGTCGACTTATGTCTACACGGATTCTTATGCTATTTCAAGTGTGTGGTGCTTCTTATGACTTTCTGATATTTGTATTAATTATTGGATTGTTATGTTATGACTCTGCATTTTCTTTGTGTTTGCTTATGAACTGCCAGTCGAATATAAGTTATCAGGGTCTTCTTCAAAAATTCTCTTTTTCCTAAAATCTCCGAAAACATATTCTCTTCTACTTTTGAGATTTATTCATGATGATGTTTCTCCACCATGATGATTTTTGTATCTAGCCAAGACCAACATTTCATATCATTTGTATTTGCTTGCTACTTGAGACTATTTGTATTTGATGACTTGTTTCTCTATTTAATGTGATTGCCATATTTCATCTATTGTTGGTTTGTATTAGTTGTTTTGATTATGACAAAAGGGGAGAAAATGAGAAATTGGATATTCATTAGTTATTTGATTAAGGGGAGTTTGTTAAAATTTTAATTGATTTTTCAAGGTTATTAAAATTCAATGATTTATATGATTGAGGGGAGACTTAACCAAAATGACAAGGTATAAAACCTTGATCAATGTTTCTTTGTTTTCATTTCTTAAACAATTTCTAAGTATTTTTTCATTATCAAAAAGGGGGAGATTATTGGACCAATGGTGGTTGACAAATTAATTCCACTTATGTTTTGATAATAATAAAATGTATAGAATTGGTTAAGAATTTGTTTCAGGTATTTTGGGATTGATATTCAATGAAAGAATTATACAAATCAAGATGGGCAAGTGTTTAATCATTGAAGAATCAAGATGGAAGTTTCCTATAAGTGAAAGAGGCTTAAATAATGAAGATTATAGAAGATTTGAGTGGATATTACCGTTGAAGCTTACATAAGTCGACTAGAACATCATATGTCAACTAATATATGAAGATATGTCAACACAAGTCGACTTACAGCATACAAGTCGACTTATCGTGGACCACAAGTCGACTTACACATCACAAGTCGACTTATAGAAGAGCGGAGATGCAAGTTTACGTAAAATGTTGTCACAAGTCAACTTATGGTCACAAGTCGACTTATACAACTCGACAAGTCGACTTATGGTCACAAGTCGACTTATACAACTTGACAAGTCGACTTATGGGTACAACACATTAATTCCAACGGTCCAATTAGCCAAAAATGGAAGGGAGATTATTAAGGAACGGTCATTTCAATCTAGCAACGGCTAGAATAAGTCCCAACAGCTATATTTCTTCTTATATAAAGGGTGGATGATTGATGAAGAATAGACACAAGTTCTACAAGCCAAAATACTCTTATCTTGCTCCAAATTGCTCATCATTATTCTTACTTTGTTTACATTTGTATTGAGCACTTGTTCTTAGATCTTTATCCTATTTCTTTTACAAATTGAGTGACTAGTGAAAGGTCACGTGTGAGGTAGCTTGAGCCGAAAATCAAGTATTGTTGGTAGGATTTGTGCCGGAAGACAAATCATCTGTAAAGGTTGCTTGAGCCGGAAATCAAGCGGTATTGGTAAGATTTGTGCCGGAAGACAAATCAAGTGTAAAGGTAACTTGAGCCGGAAATCAAGCGGGATTGTAAGAGTTCACACTAAACTACAAAGTGTGTAATAAAGTGGTTTGCAAAATCCTAAGTGGGAGCTTAGGTAGAGGACGTAGGTCTTAGCACCGAACCTCTAAAAAAACAGTGTTTGATCTTCTTCCCTACTCTTTGTATTTAAATTTGTTTAAATTACTATTGTGTGAATTAACTTCTGATTTTATTGTAGAAATTCTTAAAGAATTTTAAAGATCTATTCAACCCCGCCTTCTAGATCGCTTACAATTTCCTAGCTCATCTTGGAGCTCTCATCTTCTTTCATCTATTTTTCCTTGAAATCAACGAAAAACTTGCTTGAAAACCCATCAAAACCGAAGCCCTAAGCTCCCTTTCTTTCTTCTCTCTTCTTCTTCCACCGACGCTTCTCTCTTCTCTCCCTCTCTTCTTCGTTTATTTCCTTTTTTCTGCTTAGAATCGTGCTTCCACTCTAAATAAAACGACAGCCAACTATTTCTTCCTTTTAATGACTATAAAATGACTATCATGCCCCTTTCTTATAGCCTTCTAACTTAAGTTGTTAAGTGAACTTCCGAACTTGCCCCTGAAACATTATTGAAAAACTGACATCTTGCCTCCTGATTTGTAGCAGGTAAATGAAATAATTTGGTAAAACTTCCTTCTAGAAAAATGTTCCTCTATGTCTAACGTTTCTAACGACACCAAAAAAGCTCAAATCGGTTCAGAAACGAAGGAGTTATGGCTAAAATACTTTTAGACTTGAACTTAACCACGACTGAACCTTACACCAAACTTCACTCCAAAAATTGAACACCTTAGGGGCTAAATTGAACTTCGATCCTTTCACATGATTTGTAGCACCATGTCTCTATTTTATTTTACCTCAAGAATCAATTTAATTGGATCTCCACAGATCCCGAATTTTACAAAATACTAAACCATGTTCAGATAATTATCTAACTCATAACCTTTAACCAATCCTCTGACTTTGCTTCAATCAATCACTTTCCATTTAATCTCCTAAAAAATCATAAATTCCCATGAAAATGTAGCTAATTGTCTTAGGAATCCAACGCTTTAAAAACCAAGTCAATCGGATGTCGGACGGAGAATTTATAAACAAAGGATTGCAAAAGGGTCGGATTAAAAACAAAAGAACTGAACTTCGATCTATTGATAAAACTAAATTTTTTAAAAATCATAACTCTTGATCCCGAACTCCAAATTTAACAAATTTGGTGTAGATGGAAAAATAAAAGGAAGCTCTACAACTTCCATGAAGAACTCAAAAATCAATTCCATCGCTAAAGGGGTCAAAAATCTACTCAAAGTTACTGCCCTGTTAAACATCACCTAAACAAACTCAAAACTTTCAAATTTCATATCTTCCAATTCCCACATCCAAAAATTGCAGACTTTATAGCGTTGGAAAGATTGACAGACAAGCTACAACTTTCACGAAGACCATTTACTCCAATTCAAACTAAATCCGTACGACGAGTGGCCTCAAAGCCGAGTACACACAAATGTATACTTAAAGATATTTTTACAAAACAAACTTTGACTGATCATAACTTTTACTTCCGATATCGAAAAATATTAAACTTTATGGTGACGAAAAGCTCTTAACGTAAGCTACAAGTTTCATGAGGATTATTTTCTCAAATTTGGCCTAAATCAAAAAGTCAACTCTCTATGACCAAAAAGTCAAACTTTTCTTAATTCTTCATATTCTCACTCTTTTCTCTTTATTTCTTAAATTTTTAACTCCATTAAAGCAATTTATTCACTAACAAATTCATTTAAACTTCAAACGCCATATTAGGTCATACCATAACATAAACCTCAATAACAAAAGCATTGTTCGCCTATCTTAATCTCATCTAACTATTCACATTCAAAATTTTCTTTTTATTTATTCATTCTAATTTCCTCATTTTCATGTCACTTGACACTTCAAAATTTCAAGGAAAGTTCGAGGTCCAACAGTGGGAGAGGATGTTAGGGAGCTAGATGAGACCCCCAGTGCTGGCATAGAAGGACTTCTTAGCTGCTTATAAGAAGTACTTATCTGAGATTTACATTCAGCAAAAGCAGAGAGAGTTTTTGAGTGAGGGAGATGACGGTGAGCGAATAAATGCCAATTTACACAATTGGCCCGATATGCAGCTGAGTTGATGATGAGTGAAGTGGCTAAGTGTCGAAGGTTTGAAGCGGGACTGCATCTAGCCTTCAAAGAGAAAGTGATGGCACTGAATTTTTATGACTTTCAGCAGTTGGTTGAAGTGGCACTGAGGGTTGAAAACATTGAGAACATAAAGAGAGCTGTCAACAAAAAGAGAAAGGGAAGAGAACAGTTTAAGAGGGGAGGTGGTGCTTCTGGTCCAGAGAGGAGTACCAAGACATTCCTTGTGCAGTCTTAGTTGAGAAAGTAGTGGTGCCAGCAAGTCCAAACAGATGAGAACTGTTTCTCATCAAGCCTCAATAACTGGAGGCAATAGAAGGGGAGAAGGGAACAAGTCATCCGTCCCTAAGTGTGATCATTGCGGCAAGTTTCATGGAGGGGAATGTTACAGATTGATTAGAGCATGTTTCAACTATATAGAAAAGGGGTTCATGGCTAGATAGTGTCCAAAGTATGCAAGAAGAGAGGGAACTCAGATGCAAGCTTCAAAGAGAACTGAGACAGTAGGGCACAAGGCTACAACTGAAGTGGGAAGCTCTGATGCAACTAAGAGGGTTAATCCTCCGGGAAGACCAAGGGGGCAAGCACCAGCTAGAGTGTTTGCAATGACACGGGAGGTTGCAGAGATCGTTCCAGAAGTTGTGACTGGTATATTTAAATTATATGATGATGATGTGATTGTTTTAATTGATCCGGGTTCTACCCATTCCTTTGTTTCATCAGGTAGAACTATGTATGGTAGAGGTTTGAGCCCATTGGATACTCCATTGATGGTGAGTTCTCCAATCGGTCAGTATATCATGATCAGTAAATTTTATAGAAACTGTGAGATACATATTGATGGGGAAAACATAGTGGTGGATTTAATGCCGTTGAAGATGGGAGGATTAGATGTAATTTTGGGTATGAACGCCTTAGAAAAATATAATGTCAACTTAGATTGCAAACAAAACACAGTGGAGTTTGAGCTTAATAATGGAAGAAAGGTGATGTTTATGGGAGATAGAAAATTTAGCTCATCAAGGATTGTTTCAGCTTTGATGGCAGAGAAAATGATGAGGAAAGAGTGAAGCATTTTTGGCCTATGTGGTAGATACGAGGGTAGATAGAGGGAGGTTAGAAGATATACTAATGGTCGTGGAATTCCCAGATGTCTTTCCCAAGGAGTTACCAGGACTAGCACCACCTAGGGAGATTGAATTTCCCATTGAGCTTCTTCCAAACACAACGCCAATTTCGATTCCAGAATTTCCCATTGAGCTTCTTCCAGACACAACGCTAATTTCGATTCCACCTTATAAAATGGCTCCGGATGAATTGAAGGAGCTTAAGGAGCAATTGGAAGATTTGTTGGAGAAAGGTTATATTAGGCCAAGCTCTTCACCTTGGGGAGCTTTGGTCCTTTTTGTAAAGAAGAAAGTCAGATCATTGCGAATGTGTGTGGATTATAGGAAGCTCAACCATGTCACCATCAAGAACAGATATCCGCTCCCACGCATCAATGATTTGTTTGATCAGTTATAAGGGGTAAGGGTCTTTCCTATTTGAGATCAGGCTACCACCAATTGAGAATAAAGGAGTTTGATGTATTAAAGACTGCTTTTAGAACACAGTCTGGCCACTTTGAGTTCTTGGTCATGCCTTTTGGGTTAACGAATGCACCTGCAACTTTCATGGACAAGATGAATCGAGTCTTTAAGTCCTTCTTAGACCAATTTATCATTCTATTTATTGATGATATATTGGTTTATTCTAAGAGTGATAAAGAGCATAAGGAACATTTGAGGGTTGCCTTGGAGACATTGAGGAAGAATGAGTTGTATGTCAAATTTAACAAATGTAAATTTTGGCTAACGGAAGTGACATTTCTTGGATATGTGATTTCAAAGTAAGGAGTACATATGGATTCGAGGAAGATAGGAGTGGTTGTGAAATGGGAAGCATCTAAGAATGTAGCTGAAGTGAGAAGTTTCTTGGGATTGGCCGGGTATTATAGAAGGTATGTGGAGGGCTTTTCCATAATGGAAATGGGATTCTGGAATGGAAATGAGAAAAGATTACGATGGATTTCTTCATGGGATTGTCGAGGACTAGCAGGTAGCATGATGCAATATGGGTGATTGTGGATAGGTTGACCAAGTCCGAACATTTCTTGACAATTAAACAGGCAGATTCTTTGAATGTTTTGGCCAAGAATAATGTGGATGAAATAATTCAACTTCATGGGATTCCAAGCTCTATAATTTCAGATAGAGACCCCGGGTTCACCTCCAGATTTTGGGAAAGCTTACAGGAGAATTTGGGAACTAAGTTGCATTTTAGTACAACTTTTCACCCACAAACTGATGGTCAATCAGAAAGAACAATACGAATATTGAAGGCAATGTTACGCGCTTGTGTTATGGAGTTCAAAGTTTCATGGGATGATCATTTACCTTTAATCGAGTTTGCTTATAATAATTCCTATCACTTAGGAATTCAAATGGCACCTTATGAAGCTTTGTATGGGAGGAGGTGCAAAACTCCTATTTGTTAGGATGAGGAAGGTGAAAGGAGACTTGTAGGACCTGAGTTGATACAAATCACAGTTGATAAGATTAAATTAGTGAAGCAGAGACTTAAAGCAGCTCAAGACAGAATGAAGAGATATGCAGATACACATAGAAAGGAGATGGAATTTGAAGTTGGAGACAAAGTGTTTCTTAGAGTTTCTCCATGGAAAGGAGTTTTGAGATTTGGTAAGAAGCGCAATCTTAGTTCAAGATACATAGGCCCATATGAGATCATTGAGAAGATTTGGTCTTTAGTCTATAGGTTAGCTTTGCCATCGGAGTTGTCTAAGATTCATAATATTTTTCATGTATCGATGTTGCGAAAGTACCAGTCTGATCCTTCACACATAGTTCAACCTTCAGAAGTTCAGTTAAGAGAGGATTTGACTTATAAAGAACAATCAGTAGAGATTGCAGATTCAAAGGAAAAGGTTTTGAAAAACAAGACTATGAAGCTGGTTAAAGTTCTGTAGAAGAACCATTATACGGAAGGGGCCACGTGAGAACCCTTAGAGGCCATGAGAGAGAAGTATCCACACCTCTTCAATGTCTCAAGTAAGAATTTCGAGGAAGAAATTCTTTAAGGGGGGAGAGTTGTTAGACCCTGAAAAATTTTTCTTTAAGTTAAGCATGATTTAAAATAGTTTTGAGGTTTAGATATATTAAATTTTTGGAGTTATAATTATTTGAAGGTTAGTAGTATTTATTAAATGGGTAAGTGGAAATTAAAGTGTTAATGTAATAAGGATGTTTAAGGGCATTTTTGGGAGATCTATTAAGCATAAAAGAACATAAGCTTATAAGGAAGGGTAAGATGGACTTTTTGGGCTCATTAAGGGTACAAATGGAAAAAGAATACACTGTCTTGTTTATAAGAGGAGAAAAACGTGAATTAAAGAGGGAGGAGAGTGAAAAACGAAAATAGGAGAGAAGAAGAGAGGTTTTGGTGAAAAAGAATAAGAAGAAAAATCAAGTTTGTTAAGGTAGTTTAACCATCTTTTCTTCTTGCTTTATTAAAGGAATGAGTTGTATTGAGGATGAAGGAGTTAGAGAGAAAAGTGGTTTGTGTGGGAAGAAGATGGATTAGGAGAACCCAATTGATTTTAGGGTTTCTAAACTAGATCTTAGGTTTTCTAACCTAGATGAACTATGGGTAGGTTAGATTTGAGTTTAATTTGTGTTTATTGCAATTTTGTGATTTTTTTTGAAGTTAAAGAATTTTATTGGAATATTGTTTTGAAAGAAACCTTGGTTGTTTTAGGAAATCAAGGGAATCCTACCTAAGAGTAAGGGGAAAGTTAAGTTTGACTTGCATTTTGTAAGCTAATTAGGTGGGTAACTTATTTATAGCTATTGTGTGATTATAAAAATTCTTACTTATGTGTGTGAATGTTAATTGCTTCAAATTGAATTGTTGTGATTTGATGGGAAATGCATGATGCCTTGTGATTATGTTATACTGTGAAAGATGTTATAATATTTTGAATTAAATGAAAAGAAGGAAAAAACATGAAAGTATGAGCATATGATAAAATGAATATGTGCTTTTGTTTGGGCGAGAGAGGAACCATTTCGTTCGTCACGTGCACGTAGACAAAAGCCTTCTCCTGGCTACTCACTTGTAGCGTATGAGATCCAAAAATGGACTCATTTTGTTCATAATGAAAACTATGGTTTCTCCATTTTATACCCATGGGACCCCTCGAGCCATATGGTTGTGCATTGCATCTTTGAATTGTTAAGTATGACATATTTGAATGATTTGTTTAATGGATAAAGTATATGTTATGTGTTATGTATTAACTGCTTAATTATGAGTTTTGAGCTAAATTGGTGAATGATTGAATTGCTAGATATATAAATACATATGCTTGAATTTGTGGTAATTGCCGATGGCTATAAATATATTAGCCACTGAGATGTGTAACTCACCCCACTATTCCCTCCTCAGGTGTTTAACGAGAAGGTTAGCAATCCTTGCAAGGCATCGGAAACTCCAAGATATTATAAATTTTGTAACTAAGTTAGTTCGATCACTTTTGGATAGCTTCATAAGCATGTTAAACATTGAACATCCTATATATGTTGTAATTTGTGTTAAGCCCTCATTTATAATGTTGTTATGTAATTAAAGTTATGTATGGGCTTCTGTTAATTTGGAAAATAAGTTTAGAACTGAAAAGTTCCCCAGGTTTATGTGCATGTTACTTTTGTAGTGGTACATTTCATGACCTAAGTCTTTCATAGATGTACAAATTGCGTACCAATTTTAGGGGAAAAAATTGGACTAATTTAGGCTAAATTAGTCAAAGTTGTCTTCTGAAAAACTGTAGCTTATCTTTCTAGCTTTCCAATGGTATAAATTAGGAAATTTTTGGATATCGAAGTCAAATGTTATGGTCCTTATAAGTGGAGATGCTCAAGAGTATAGGACGTATCGTATGGTGAAGACATATCGTCTAGTGATGACGTATCGTTTGGTGATGACGTATCATCTGGTGAGGACGCATCATCTTGTGAGGATGCTTCTTCTAGTGAGGAAGTATCGTCTGGTGAGGACGCTTCGTCTGGTGATGACGTATTGTCTGGTAATGACGTATCGTCTGGTAAGGACGTATCATCTGGTGATGACACTTCATCTAGTGACGACGTATCATCTGGTGAGGAAGTTTTATCTGACAAGGATGCTTTGTCCGGCAAGAATGATTCATCTGGCAAGGATGCTTCGTCTAGTGAGGACGTTTTGTCTGGTGAGATCTGATGACGTCAGATCGTCTGGTGCACTATTCATCTGATCCTATCGTCTGGTCCTATTTTTGACCCTCTAGACGATAGAATTTGCCTTCTAGGTCTTCATAAAAGTTGTAGATCTGGAAGTCCTCTTCGAAACCATTCAAAGAAAACCTTAATCCGAGATCTTTAATGAAAGTTATGCCAATTGTTCCGAGATAGGTATAACATGATTGAGGACATGAGCATGGTTGATTCTTTTGGCCATAACTTCATAACCTGACCTCCAAATTAAGTGATTTTTGAAGCAATAGATTCCCAACACATTTTCTCATCTCTCAATGAAATTTGTAGCTTTTAAGGTCAATTTGGAGGAGATTTATGGAAGGAAAATGAGAGATCGGTCGGAGGGGCATAACTAGGTTATGAACACACTTTGGTTTTTTAAGCATATCTTGAGCTTTAGAGCTCTGAATGAGAAGTTTCTTGTTTCAAAATAAACTAGAGGCATAGAGATACAATTGGCTTGAATAAGTCAAATTGTGATGATGGTGATGGGCTGTTGTGGGCAAGCCAACCTTGTGAGATGACGACAAAGTGAGGGTTCATCAGAATAACTCTACAAGGAAACCCGTTCATGCTTTTTGAATCCGAAACGATAGTTGGGCTTCAAAAATAGGGCCCAACATCTTGTTGTATCAGAGAGATTGTTCGGCTCTAGAAACAAGGTCCAACATCTTGTGGTATCAGAGCGGTTGTTAGACTCTGAAAACAGGGCCCAACATGTTAGGAGTTTGATGGTTATTAAAAAATATTTGGATGGTGTCACATTGGTCAACTAATATATTGACTAGCATGTTTTTTTTCCTTTTAAAAGAGAATGATCTATAACACATATATTGATTAATTAATCTAATAAAAAATGTAATGTTAGTCTCCCAAGTTCTTATATTGGTTTACCAAACTTTTTAAAATAAAATTTCAAAATTTTTTAAGATCTTTTAAACATCAAAACATATTATGTTGATGTAAATTTGATTTAAAACTATTTTGAAAATTTGGCAAAAAATTTTGAAAATTAAATGGATTTCTTTAAAGATCAAAATAATATTCCTCTTAATTGAAAGGATTTTTGTATTATGTCCTATATAAAATGATCATGCACCGATTGAGTCTCTAATTCATCAAAATGACCAAGATAAGATTGTAAGGATTATAATGATTTATTTAAATCTTAATGTCTTTGATTCTTCCAAGTTCTTGGTTCTTCACTTGAGTTTTATATATACTCCACTTCACTCATTTCTTCTTTCTGTGATTGGTCAAAGATGAACATATACTTTTTTACACACTTTACCCTTCTATTTAACTTAATCTTTTAACATTTTAACTTACCAATATCACTAAGGTAAAAGTATTAATAGTAACGTATTTTATTATTATCAAAGTTATGGGTTAGAACATCACTTGGTCCAATCATAAATTCACTTCTTTTTCTTCGTTTTATTTTATTCTAACTTCCTTCTTTAAAATTTAGAAACAAAATTATATTTTAAGACTTTATATCATTATTTTAGGCTTTTTGTTTAACTTTAAGCCCTATAAGTCATCATTAAGCACCTTTATTATTTCATTTTAAACTCTAGTTATTTTTTTAAATAATGTGAATATGAATTAAACCTTAAAAGGGAAAATAGTTTACAAAAAGGCCTTTAGAGACTAGCTAATTTACAGTCTTACTTTACACCAGCTAGGTATGGTTATATGGCTTAAACTAGCTTAAAACCAATGTCCACATAGATAACTACATAGGTAACATTTTGGTGAATGTTCCAATTTAGGGTGACGAGAAAGTAATAATTATGCTTGTTCTTATATAAGAAAATACAACTCCTGACTCTGTTGCGCAACAGGCTAAAAAGGACTTCATTACTCATACTTTGATTCAAGAATACAATTTTGTTTCTTTCATCCCAAAAATAGGTTACTAAATAGGACAAAGCAACCTTATACACCTATCCATCTCTTTTTTCATAGTTTTCAACACGACACTCCATTCCATTATGTCACACCAGGTGTGATGGACATTAGTAAGGTTGCAAAGTTTCATAATTTCATTTCAAGCAAGACTGGTTTAATGGCACTAAAAGAGTATATGGCTAATAGTTTCTAAAGAGGTTTTTGATAGTATGCACTAATTTAGATGATGTGAAAATCTTCCTATAATATATAATATAGGAAGCCTACCTCTTAGTGCTATTCATAAAGTATAAGAGGCTCAGGGTGGCAAGTATTTACCCTATATGAGTTTGTACCAAATTATATTTGGACTTATTTCATTGAAAACGTTCCTATAAGAGTTATTGGAGAAATTGCATGATGTTTTCAGCTTCGAAATGATTTTGTCCTCGTTATCTTCAGTTACCATGAAACTTCAAAGAAATGATGAAATGTTTGACACACATAAGGAGCTTATATACTTACTTCTAATTGAGAGTGCTTAAGCTAATGTAAAACTTTGGTGAATTTTTGCCCTTAAAGGATTTATGTCATCATATTATTCGAAAGGTCAAGTAATCAAACCAAAAGGAGGTTTTATTCCCATCACCAACTTCACTGAAGCACTCCTTCCAAATTCTATCTCTTGTTCTAAATAGGAATTTCATAATTAATGAAGCATTGAAAGGAAGATTAAATTTCTAGAAGTTGTGCTCTGTAATGTAATACATATGCATCCACTATATCCACAAAGCCTGCTTATCATATAGCAATCTCCACACCCTTTTGGTTAACAGTACATGATTAGTTGTTTTAACTAAAATAACATCCAAACCTCCTGCTGCTTTGGTTGGCAGATGTCTAAACATTTGATTTATGCTCTTGTCTCTTTCTCCTTGCAACTTGACCGTAAAAACCTCCTAAGTATTCTGTTTGTGGATTTTATGATCGCTAAAGAGAACATTAGATGTGAATCCCAATATAAATTTATGGAGCTAAGAATTGATTTGATTAGTTAAGTTTACCAGCCTAAGATAAAGCTTTAGAGCTCCAATTGTTAATCCTTTTCTGAATTCTCTTAAGAAATGGTTTAAACTTAGCATACATTGTTGGGCCCCCTTTTTAGAACCCAACCTCGGAATCATAAATCAAAAAACAAAGTGGGCGAAAACGAAAGAAATCAAAAGGGGAATCAAATAAAGCGCTTGAGGAAGAAAACGAAAGAAATCAAAAACCGAAAGTGGGCCAACTTCGGATCGAAAACCAAAGGAATCGAAAGCTTAAGGAACCAAAGAAATCGAAAGGCTCGGAATCAAAGAAAACAAAATGCTTAAGGACAAAACTCTTAACTCCGACATCCGAAAACGCATACTTTAGAAAAAAAATGTTGGAAACTGTAAAGACACACTTGGTCTAAACTAATCCAAATCGGTATAATTTTTTTTTCAATACCATTCAAAGCAATTTCAATTTCAAATGGACTTTATCAATCCCACTCAAGCCTCAATTTATAAGATTCCTCCAATTCAATCTCATCTCATATCTCATCTAAAAAAACACTTATCTTTCTTTTTCCATAAAAATCTCCCACACACGTATATATACCCACAATTTATATACAAAACTCAACAACTTAAACGAAAAACTTCTTCCGATACCTTACATTCGAATTCAACTCATCTCATCCATATACAAATTCATATGACATATCCATACACAAATATTCGAATTCAACTCATCTCATCCATATACAAATTCATATGACATAACCATACACAAATCCATATCTCATACACAAATTTATCTTTCAAATCCATATCTCATTAACTTCCTAAAATAAATGCTTACAAACTTTAATGGCATTCCAAGCCATGGTACATCACCAATATCAAAAGTCCAAATACAAAAGATACAAAAACCCCAAAATTCTTAACATATATCTCTTATCTTATTCTTACAACAATCTAACTTAAAAACACATCATATACATAAACCAGGAGATGGGAATGAAAGGAGGGGTGAGCTTTACAGCCCGTGAGTAACATGCTTATAATACAAAAATAAGCATAAAACTATTTTCAAAACTCATTGCCATTTCATAGAATTTCACAGTAGAAATCATCATATACTTATTTCTCAAAAATTCTCAATTTATCAAATAATTTATGAGCAATTTCAAATCATGTATGCAACAAACTTATAAACACACATGAGCACATAAGCACATCAGAATGGTTTGGGTTGGTCCAGAAACAGAACGTACTACACATTTCCGCATAGCGGTCCTATGTAGCCGTGAACTTATGGGAGTCCTCAAAAGAGCTCCAATGCTACTAACGGGCAGGCGGGAGAAGCCTTTTTGACAAGTGCACTTGACAAACTTATGGGACCTAACCAAACCCACATAACATACATTTCACACTTGAAAGTGGATTGCCCAACGGCACTTTTCAAAAACTTAGTTTTCATAAACATGTCATATTTCAACACAATTCCACAATTTCAACTAAATTCATATATCAATTTCTCAATCATTCAAAAACAAGTAGTGCAACAATTGTAGACATTTATCAAATCATTCAAAAACAATGAATTTAACCATTGTAGCAATTTATCAAATCATTCGAAAACAATGAATTCAAAAACATTTTATCTTCTTGATTTTTCAAAAACATATTAGTGGCTCATAATTCAAATTATAAACATGGTACCCACCTTATTTCCATGCTTGAAACTTGTTCACACTCATCTTTCCTTGCTCCCATTGCCTCTCTTAATTTCCTTCATTTAAGACAAAATCTCTAATCAATAGGAATTCCAAAATTGAGCAATTCATAACATATAATCACCAAAATTCATCTTAGAAAACTTAAACCCATACTTCTCTTAAGCTATCTAAACTAAAATCTTTTCATAAATCCAACAAATCACAAATCTATTCTTATCTTAATTTTTCACCAAAAGAGAAATTTCTTGGCTCAAATGGAAGCTCTCATGCTCCTCTTTTTTTTCCCTCTTGAATCAACTTAAAAATCCTTCTTGAAATCCAAGAAAAATCAAACCCTAACCTTTTTCTTCTTTCTGTCTTTCCACCACCGAACACACTCTTCTCTTCTTTCTTTTCTTTTCTTTTGTTCATCTCTTTACAATTTCGTTCTTCCCTTCCTTTAAGAACAAGACCCACATTTCTTATTACAAAAATGCCATTAATGAAAGAGAAATGACCACTTTACCCTTACATATAAGCCTTATAACTTAAAAGCTTAAGTGTCCTTCCAATTTTGCCCCTTATGCATTCTTAACACTTTAATTCAATCTAATCCATGTCATATGATCTTACTTACATTAACATGCTAATTAATCACATTAACATGCTAATTAATTCCCCAAAATCATAGAATATAACAAAACCTCAAAATCATGCTTAACTTAAGAAATTTTTCTAATAATCAAATTGAAGGAATTTGCTCACACTTCCTTCTAGACAATTGTTTCTCATTGTCTCAATTTTATAATGACACCAACATCATTCAATTTGATTGAACAATCCAAAAGTTATATACCAAACATTTCCGGACTGTTCTTATACTAAAACATTTTCCTGCGCTTGATTTCCATCCAAAAATTGATACTCTTAGAGATTGAATTGAAACTCAATTTCATCAGAACATTTGTAGTCCTATATCTCTAGTTTAATCCAAATCAAGAATCATCTCATGTAGATGACTAGAGCAAAAGTTATGGCCAAAACACTTTCAGCTCTTACTAATCCAAGACTGAACATTAAACCCAACTTCAATTTCATTTCCTTTAGATAACTTGTAGATCCATGACTCTAGTTTAATTAAAAACAAAAATCAACTCAATTGGATCTCTACATATCAAGATATCACCAAAATACCTAAGCATGTTCAGAAAAATGTCCAACTCAAACTCTTTAATCAATCCTCTCACTTTGATTCAATCAATCTTTTTTAAATTAATCTCAAAAATCCACAATTTTCATGGAGAGGTAAAGGAATTTATTAGAAATCCAACACCTTAAAAATCAGGTCAATCGGATGTCAGACGAAAAAATTAGAAACAAAAGAATGAAAAGGGTCTGGTCACCCTCCCGAGCTGGTAGCGGGGTGACGCCCACAACCCGACGTCACGAGGGTGACGCACACCAAAACCCGCGGATCCTTTTTTTCCCTCTTTTCTTCATCTGAAATTCTAAAATGCATAACTTTTGACTTAGAACTCCAATATTTTCAAATTTGGTATCCATGGAAAGAGAAAAGAAAGCTCTCCAATTTTCATAAAGAATCAAAAACAAATTTGGCCTCTATTGGGGTTAAAATTCACTTCAAAGTATCTGTTCCATAAATGTCATCCTACACAGTAACAAAACTTCTAAAAATCATAACTTCCTATTCCATTGTCCAAAAATTTCATGCTTTATGTCAATGGAAAGATAAAAACACATTCTACAACTTTCATGAAGAACTTAAAAGCAATTTCAACCTCTAAATGGGTCAAATTTTCAATCAAAATTTCTGCCCCATAAATTCACCCTAAACCACATCCAAACTTCAACAATTCATATATTTCACTTCCCACATCTAAAAATGTCATATTATACATCATTGAAAAGCTATGAAATTCCTTTATAACTTTAAATAAGGCTACTTGATCCAATTCAAACCATATCAGTCTAGAATTTGCCTCAAAGCACAGCATCCACAAAACCTACCCTTATGGACATTTTCAAAAACAAAGCAAAATAATCTTTGGAACAACATCCAAACATTTAAAAGATCATAACTTTCAACTCCGATATCGAAAAATGTCATATTTTATAGCGACAGAAAGCTATCAAGAAAAAATACAACTTTCATGAAGAACTAAAAAGCAAAATCTACCTCTAACTAGGTCAAATCTCCACATATTTGTGGCTACCCTGTTAAAAAAATCACTTAAGCAAATCCAAATTTCAATTAATCATAACTTTCAACTCCAATGTCGAAAAATGTCATACATTATAGCGATAGAAAGCTATCAAGAATATATAAAACTTTCATGAAGATCATTTTATCAAAATCTGCCTAAATCAACCCAGAAAAATTCACAAAAGTTTCTGATCAAACACCCAACACTGTTACTATTCATCTTAAAAATTTTCAGACTTTCTGATTCTCTAAAAAGTAACACTTTCACTATTCATTTCTTGCTTTTCAATTCCATTCAAATCAAATCATTCACTATACATGTTCATAGTACCCTTACAAATACAAATTTACCCAAAAATCTCAACATCATCAAAAACTAAAATCAATTCTTTTGACATCAATTTCATTAAAGCACCCACAACACATACATATACAAAACATCCATTTCATGCATTAACCTCAAAATTGAAGTGAATCACACTTTAATACAGCACTTAGAAAACGATATTAGAATGCACGAGAAGGGGGGTTGAATTGTGTATTCCCCTTTTTTATAAATCTTTTCAGAACTATTTGTTAGAAATAAAATTCTTTACAGAATTTTTTATAGATTCTGATTAATCAAACTTTTCAATATTATGTATATAAAAAGTAAGTAATGATAAAATTTGAAACTGAAATAGAGATAGAGAGTAAGAGTGGTAGACACGAAGATTTATCCTGGTTCACCCCAAACAGTGGGCTACGTCCAGTCCTCAAAGTTTCTTCTGATATTTCACTATCTCTTCAATCGTTACAAGTATTCTTTCACGAGCCTTTTTAGGTCTCTACAACCAGTATTTTTTTACACTTAGCCTCTGTAGGCTATCTGTACAATTTTTCTTCTCAGAAAAATATTTGAACACTTTGTTACAGAAAAATAGCACTCAGCTAAATCACTTTTTCACATAGTAATTTTTCTCGCTATTTTGTGTAAGTATCTGTACGTATGTAACTTTTTGTAACTCTTTGTGTATATCACTTTTTGTGTAACTATGCAATCTTCGACTTCGACTTGTATTTACAGCCTTCGTCTTCAACTGCTTCTTGATTCTTGAATCTTGAATCTTGAATCTTGAATCTTGAATCTTGAAAAGCAGTTAATCACTTGAGTTCAGAATTAACTCGAATCGACTCTTGTATTCGCTTTTCAAGGCGTGCGTGCGCTTTTGTATTTGTGTTCGCGCAAATCGCTTTTGTATTTGCGTGCGTCATGTTCGCGTCGCTTTGCATTTGCGTCTGCGTCTGCGTCTTTTATTGTCTGTGTCGTCTTCGTCAGTGTTGATTTTAACTGTTTCAACTTCATCTGTCTCGAGTTAATTAAATACATGCGCCTGCGTGTCCGTCTTGATTATTTCAACTTCGCTCAGTGTCTTAATTAAATGCTCTAATGCGCCTCGTATGCGACTTGATTATTTCCACTTAAATCAGATCCGAGTTAAATGCGTGTCCGACTTTAGTTATTTCCACTTAAATGCGTATGCAGTTCGTACGTGTCCGTCTCGTATACGACTTAAATGCTTTTGTTTTTCTTTGTATTTGATCTCTTTTGTTATACATCAAAATCATATTTATGTAAAGTCATTTTGACTTAACAATCTCCCCTTTTTAGTATAACAAATTATATACAAGAAAAGAAAACAAAATTTACAGATATTGCAAAGTTAAAAAACTTATCTTCTTCCTTTCTTCGTCTGCTTGTGGTCACACCTTTATTCGAACATCATCTCCTCTTCGCTCATTTTCTTCTTTCCCGCTCTCCCTATTTGTTATAATAAAAATGATTAATGATTCGGCTCTTCAGCGAGCTCGCTATCATCTTTTTCAGATCATTCACCGTCTCCTTCATGTCGTTGAGTTCACCACGTAATCTGCTAACTTCATCTGGTGGATCAACCGATGAGGAGGCTTGATCAGTCTCTGCTGATGGAGGAGTGAAGGGAATTGAAGTAGTGTAAGCATCAGAAGATGGAATGTAGTCTTCATTGACCTCAAAGGTAGGTGGACGAATGAACGTTTCAGCTTCAGGAAGATTTAAGTCAAAAGGAATAGGCAGCATCAGCAACTGTCTTCCTTGCAGGGGTAATGCTTGTGTTTGTATAGACAGTGTATTAGACAGAGGGATAATACGTAGAGCTATCTGAACAAGGTACTCAATAAATGTTCATGTTCTTATTCTTCCCCCTACTGGACAGTCTTCCTCCTTATTAGTATAGCTGCAGCTCGCTTTATCTGGATTCTGTGTAGGAGTGCATGCCTCGTCAATTCTTCGCACTTCTTCTGCAATTTGATCTGCGGACAGATCATCTCTGGCATCATCTTCAGGAAATAATTTTGACTTCCTCCTAGTAAAATCTAATGGATATCTTGGCTGTATATCTGGCGCAACCATTATCTCTGTGTTCTTTTTGATTGGGAAAATAGTACATGGTTGGCGGACGCGTTTTGAAGGATATGGCATTGTGAAGAAGAAATCCCAAAGTATCATAGAAGATCTTTTCATCTTCTTTGAGTAACTCCCATGTTTTACGATTAATCACCATAGGTTGTACCATAGCCACTATTTTCTTCATTGGTTGAGCACCGATTGCAATAGCGATCCTTTGTCTCGTAACTACTTCCACCATTTTGATCTTCAACTTCGCTTCTCAAAACTTATGGTAGTTGTATACCATCGACACGGTTTATTATCATCCGAATCTGATACTACTGTTGCTTCTTGATGTGCTTCATGGAGTCATCGATCCGGCTTTCCTCTACCGCCCTCCTCTGTTGAGCAATAGGTGTTTCTGAACTGTGCTTTCCTCCACTAGTTCCTCTGTTGAACAATAGGGTTTCTGAATCAGATATCGCTTCGCTTTCTATTTCTTCTCGAACAGCATCAATAGTTTCTTTCTGTTGACTAACTTCCTCAGCAGTTGAAATGATCTTCTTTCGACTAACCTTCTTAGTCTTTATCTACTTTGATCAGGTCTTATCGATTTCTTTGCTGGAGATTTTCCTCTCTCAGATTTTGATTTTCTCTTCCTCTCAGTCTCTTTGGTTTTTCTGGCCGTATCTTCTTCCAGAATAGAGACTAAGGATCTTGTGGCTCTGGGTGCACAAGATTTAGAGGTTTCTTCACGACTCTGCTCTCTAGCAATCTTTTCTTCTTGTTGCCTTAGAGTCCTAATCCTCGGAGATCTTTTTGCTTTCTTCACAACTTCGCTCAAAAGACTTTCTCCTCGTCTTTTTGGCGCACTTTGTTCTGTCCTCTGGGATTGGCTTTCTTCGAGATGAGGACTCGCTTGTTTCATGAGAGGTCTTCCTAACACTCTCCTTAGTTCATCCGCAGGCGATCTGGTACTCACTGGAGATTGAGAACTTGGAGCGGGAGTCTTCTTCAATACGCGCTCCCCCTCAGTTCATGACTTCCTTGAAGAGTCGGCTTGGTCTTTGTCTCATGTGCTCGCACCCATTTGCCGTGTGTGTGTGCATTGATCTTGCTCTTCACAGAACAATTCTTCTATTTCCTTGAGTGCGAGCGAATACCGATTCCTTAAAATCCTCATCGAAGCATACCATAAGGATAACTAGTTGAATCCTTTATCCCCTTAATCATATAATGAAGGATCAGGAAGCGTAAATCTATGGGATTTCGATTCAATAGGTGGAACAGACATTGTTCATCCAGGGTGGTCACCAAATGTCTTGAACCAACTCTGGGTATAATGCAATTAAACAAAATTGCGTGAAGCACCCTAGCCTTTGGAATCAAATTGGATGTTTTCCTCTCCCTTGAATCATTTGTGCCATATAGTTGCCTCCTGATATCTTCTTCCTTCATACCAACTTGGGACATCCATCCGGCCTTGGTAGACAGTTTCTCACCAACCGATGGACAATCGATCACCTTCTTTATAAGCTCCTTTGTCACAACAACAGATATTCTATCTACAGAAGATACGATGGTGTTGTCTATTAGTTGAGCGTTCTTCCAAAACTCATATACCTCATTGGTGTATACAGGTTCTTGCATCTGGAAGAAGTTCCTCCAACCAGCTCTTATGATTTCTGGTTCTACATCCATGCCGTCTCTTCTTAGTGACTCAAAGTTCACATGTCTTCCATAAATCGTAGCTGCTTCCATTGTGTAGAGCAAAAACTATCATCTGGAGAACTTTTTGAGTGAGATGTTTTGAGAGAATTGGTAAAGCAGAAATGAACCGTCAGGAGATGATGAAAAGACCGCAATAATTTCACCTTCATTCTACTTGTAGGATTATAGTCTGGTGAGTTCTAGAATCATTAAGAACCTCGATATAATCAAATTTTTCCCTCCAAAAATCTTCCTTGTGAGAGAAGTTACCAGCTGTAACTCACTGTAGCTAATGTCGTTAGTTTTGACGTTACTTTAGTCCTGACCGTTCACTTAACATAACCATGTTAAGATTGCGTCTTATCTTCTGGAACCGTTCTTCACTCAGTGGTTTAGTGAAGATAACTGCCCACTGAAGTTCTGTTTCAACGAACTGTAGAAGCACCACTTTCCTCTGAACATAGTCTCTCAAGAAGTGATGTCTGACTTCTATATGCTTCACTCTGGAATGCTGAATTGGATTCTTTGATAGATTGATTGCACTGGTGTTGTCGCAATAGATTGGAATCTCCTCCTCTTGAACTGAATAGTCTTCAAGCTGATACTTAATCCACAGCGTCTGTGAGCAGCAACTTGCGGTAGACATATATTCTGCTTCAGCGGTTGATAGAGCAATTGAGCTTTGTCTCTTGCTTGACCAGGAGACTAGATTTCTTCCAAGAAAGTGAAATCCTCCACTTGTGCTCTTCCTTTCGATTCTATCTCCGCATAGTCTGCGCATCGCAATATCCAATTAACTCAAATCTTTACCTTTCTCAAACATTAAGCAAAGATCGATAGTACTGCAAGATATCACGAATTCTTTTAACAAAGAATAAAATGAGACTCTCTAGATCGGCTTGAAATCTTACACACAAGCATACACCGAACAAAATATCAGTCTACTTGTCAGAAGATACGATAAAGAACCAATCATCCTCTATATAGGGTTTGATCCACCTTCTTACCAAGTTCATCTTTCGACAAAAGGTTTGAAGGATGTATCGGAGTTGCCATAGGCTTCACATTATTCATGTCAAATTTATTCAACAACTCTTTCACATACTTTTGTTGATGAATGAAGATCTTCTCTTGGTTTGCTAACTTGCAACCCAAGAAAGAACTTTAACTCACCCATCATACTCATTTCAAATTCTTTCTTCATTAGACTCTCAAACTTCAAGCACAACTCTTTTGAAGTAGCACCAAAATGATATCATCAACGTAGATCCGTACTAAGATAAAATCATTACGAAAATTCTTCCCGAAGAGCGTCTTATCAACTTGACCTCTCTGAAACCATTTTCTATTAAAAGGTACTCAGACGATCATACCAAGCTCTAGGAGCTTGCTTCAGGCCGTATAAGGCTTTATGAAGTCTATAGACATAGTCTGGGTTTTTAACATCTTCGAAGCCAGGTGATTGTTTCACATACACCTCTTCATCTATAAAGCCATTCAGAAATGCACTCTACACATCCATCTGAAACAACTTTATATCATGACAGATCGCATATGCCAAAAAAATCCTTATAGCTTCAAGTCTTGCTACTGGAGCATATGTTTCATTGTAGTCTATTCCTTCTTGCTGATTATAACCTTGTGCTACTAATCTAGCCTTATTTCGACTCACTCTTCCTGATTCGTCTAACTTATTCTTACAAACCCATCTGGTTCCTATAATGGATTTCTTAGGTGGTTTAGGAATTAAGGACCAGACGTTAATCCTAGTAAATTGATTCAGCTCCTCTTGCATGGCTAACACCCAAGCTTCGTCTTGAAGAGCTTCCTCAACCTTCTTAGGCTCTACTTCGGAGATAAAAGCTACATTAGCTTCTCTTCTGAATTTGGACCTTGTCCTAACTCCATCTGAGGTCTCACCGATAATTAACTCTTCTAGATGAGAACTTTTATACTTCCAATTTTGTCTTAGTTCAATAGTTTCGGGAATATCCTCAATTTTGTTCTCATGAGTGTCTGATGAAGGAGTTTCTGAGGTATCATCTGAGTTCTTTGAAGGACCTTCATTCTCCATGTCATCTTTCTTATGAGGTTGAGAGCTATCATCAAACTTGACATGGATGGTCTCTTCAACAGTCTTTGAAGTAAGGTTGTAAACTCGAAATGCCTTAGACGATGATGAGTAGCCTAGAAAGATTCCTGGATAGGTCTTCGAATCAAATTTATCCAACAGCTCTTTCGTATTCAGAATGGAACATTTGCACCCGAATGGATGAAAGTAAGATATGCTTGGTCTTCTTTCATTCCATAACTCATAAGGAGTCTTCTTCAACATGGGTCGCAACGTAATTCTATTCGAATATAGCATCTTGATTCACACTTCCTTGAAATACTTAGGAAGATTCATCTCACATAGCATGGTCCTTGCCATCTCTTGAATCGTCCTATTCTTCCTTTCAACAACTCCATTCATTGTGGAGTTCTCGGGTCGAGAAGTTGTGGAAATTCCATTCTCCTCACGTAATACTCTAAACTTCTCATTTCGAACTCTCCACCATGGTCACTCCCGATCTCGGCTATGGACATTCCTTTTCATTCAGTAACTTTCGGATAAGGTTCTAAAGCACTTAAAAGACTCATCTTTGTGTGATAAGAATAATATCCAAAAAAATCGAGTAAAATCATCAACAATAATAAGTCCATATTTCTTTCTGCCAAGACTTATTATCCTTGTTGGACCAAATAAATCCATATGTAACAATTCTAAAGGTCTAGATGAGGTTACAAAACTTTTAGAAGAAAAAGAGGTTTTAACTTGTTTTCCTTTCAAACAATTTTCACAGAAAAATTCTTTGTCAAAACTTATCTTTGGCAAACCTCTTACCAAATCATGTTTTACTAATTTTGAAATATGTTTCCAAGAGACATGACCTAGCTTTTTATGCCAGATTAGTCTTTCTTCTTCAGAAGATAGAAAACATGAAATATTTTTACTTTAAAAATCTTCTAAATTGATTTTGTAAAGATTGTTTCTTCTCTTGACAGAGAAAGGTATAGACCCATCTTTGTTTCTGACTTCGCAAAGATTTTGATTGAATGTAACTGTGAAACCAGAATCACACAATTGACTGACGCTAATCAAGTTATGCTTCAGACCATCAACAAGCAGTACATTATTTATGCATGCAAAGGAATCTTTACCTATTTTCCCGATTCCAATAATTTTGCCCTCTTGGTTGTCTCCGAAGTTACTTGATCCTCCTTCTTATCTTGAAGGTCTAGGAATATAGACTTTCTTCCGTCATGTGTCGCGAGCATCCACTGTCTAAATACCAATGGTGCTTGCCGTATCTTCCAAGGAAGGATATCTGCAGGAGAAACTATTTTATTTTTTGGTACCCAAATTTTCTTGGGTCCTTTACGGTTAGTAGTATGCATATGATGTGATCTTTCATGCATATAACTAGGGCGTTGATTAAAATGAATTATCCTATAACTTCCTTTTTGAAAGATGATTTTTACGAGACCGAGTCTTGTTTCACAGTAAACCCTAATCCATCTTATCACTTTCGGATGTCTACATTTTCCAAGCATTTCATTCATTTTCTTTGTACTTTCGTGAAAGTAGCTAAATCACCGATAAATTCTTAATCCTTAGTTTAAGTTGATTGATCTCTTCGATCCGTCTACAAACTTCCTTTTATCTTCTAATTGTTTCTTTAAAAATATTTTCTCTCTATTACCTCATTATGTCTAATATTTTCTACATACTTTTCTTTAACACTGACTTGTCTTGCTTTGTAATAGCATGAGAATCTTCTAACAGTTCTGAGTATGCATCATACAAATTTTCGTAGTCAGATTTTACCTCCTCATCACTATCTTCCTCGGCCATCAGGCAGATGTTCGCATGTTCCGATGAATCGGAACCTGTATCTGATTCAGATGAATCTAGGTCCTCCCAAGTTGCCATCATGCTTTTCTTGCCTTCTCTACTTTTCTTTGATTTCTTCTTGAGAGTAGGACATTCGGACTTGTAATGTCCAGGCTGGTTGCACTCGTAGCAGATAATAGAAGACTTCTCGGGTTTAGCTTCATCTTTCCCATTCTTTCTGAATGTCTGGTTCCCTCTGGACTTCTTCTTCCACATGCGTCTTATCTTTCTGGAGATGAAAGATAATTCGTCATCTTCATCACTTGACTCTGATTCTGATTGGCTGGAGTTGTCATCCTTTGATTCTTCAATTTTCAACGCTTTTGATGACTTCCTCCTTCTCTGAGTCTTATGATTCTTCTGTCCGGCCTTCAGTGCTATCGACTTATCCCGCTTGGGCTTGTCTTTAGCGTTGAGTTCAACTTCATGAATCTTTAAGGATCCCAGCAACTCATCCAGCTTTAACATGCTCAAGTCTTTGGCTTCTTGCACCGCAGTAACTTTAGGTCTCCATCTCTTAGGAAGACTTCTTAGAATCTTTCGAACATGATCTTGATTGTTGTACGTCCTTCCAAGAGCTTTCAATCCATTGACAATTGTTTGAAATCTTCCAAACATTTGATCAATAGATTCTTCATCTTCCATCCTGAAAAGTTCATATTGATGCACAAGAATACTTATCTTGGATTCTTTAACTTGGCTTGTGCCTTCGTGAGCAATGGACAATGTGTCCCACATCTCTTTTGCAGTGTCGCAACCGTGCACTTTGTCGTACTCGCTCCTGCTTAGGGCACACGTCAAGAAAAATTTTGCCTTTGAATTTAGTTGTATTCTTGCTTTCTGATCAGCCGTCCATCTGTTCCGTGGAATAGAATTGCCTTCTTCATCTACAGGTGTATAAGGTCCGTTCTCTATTACGTCCCAAAGGTCGACATGAGTAGATTCGATGAATAACCGCATCCTATCTTTCCAGTAGTGATAGTCTTCTCCGTTGAATGCTGGAGGTCTAGTGACTGAGGCTCCTTCAGCGATGTATACATGTGACTCCGCCATTATCTTTAATCCACACTTCGCCAAAGTGATTCTTGGATACCTTGCTCTGATACCAATTGAAGTGAATCACACGTTAATATAGCACTTAGAAAACAATATTAGAATGCACGAGAAGGGGGGGTTGAATTGTGTATTCCCCTTTTTATAAATCTTTTCATAACTATTTGTTAGAAATAAAATTCTTTACAGAATTTTTTATAGATTCTGATTAATCAAACTTTTCAATACTATGTATATAAAAAGTAAGTAATGATAAAATTTTAAACTGAAATAGAGATAGAGAGTAAGAGTGGTAGACACGAAGATTTATCCTGGTTCACCCCAAACCGTGGGCTACGTCCAGTCCTCAGAGTTTCTTCTGAGATTTCACTATCTCTTCAATCGTTACAAGTATTCTTTCACGAGCCTCTTCAGGTCTCTACAACCAGTATTTTTTTACACTTAGCCTCTGCAGGCTATCTGTACAACTTTCTTCTCGAGAAAAATATTTGAACACTTTGTTACAAAAAATAGCACTCACTAAATCACTTTTCACGTAGTAATTTTTCTCCTATTTTGTGTAAGTATCATGCATGACGTATGTAACTTTTTGTAACTCTTTGTGTATATCACTTTTTTGTGTAACTTTGCAATCTTTGACTTCGACTTGTATTTATAGCCTTCGTCTTCAACTGCTTCTTGAATCTTGAATCTTGAATCTTGAAAGAAACGGTTAATCACTTGAGTTCAGAACTAACTCGAATCGACTCTTGCGTCTGCTTCTTTTACGCTTCGCGTCGCTTTTGTATTTAAATCGCTTTTGTATTTGCGTCTGCGTATGCGTCTGCTTTGCATTTGCGTCTGCGTCTGCGTCTTTTATTGTCTCGTCGCCTTAAATACGTGTTGATTTTAACTGTTTCAACTTCGCGTATGCTCAGTTAATTAAATGCGTAATGCGTCTATGTCCGTCTTGATTATTTCAACTTCGTACGTGTCTTAATTAAATGCGTACGCCTCGTCTCGACTTTAGTTATTTCCACTTAAATGCGTATGCGAGTTCGCCTGCGTATCGAGTTAAATACGTGTCCGACTTGATTATTTCCACTTCGCCCTGTATCGAGTTCGTCTGTAATCCGTCGTATACGACTTAAATCATTTTGTTTTTCTTTGTATTTGATCCCTTTTTGTTATACATCAAAGTCATATTTATGTAAAGTCATTTTGACTTAACAAAAATATCATTGTAATTGCTCCAATTAACCTTAGCCAAATAAAACATTAAACATAACTTACTAAATTCACCTACCAAATCTTGCATATCATTCAAAATCAAGAATTTTTCTTTTTCTTTGCACATGAATAAATCACCACTAATTCCTCATTTAATTTCATTTAAGACTTCTAATTTCTAAGAAAAAATCGGGGTCCAACATACATAGGCCTAATCGAGAAGACTAGAACACCAAGATAAGTTACAAGAAGTTAGACCAGGTTAAAAACTACGAGGGATGAAAGCTAAGCATCCTGATTGGAGGCATTTGAAGAAATGTACAGGCCAGATCTTGCTTTGTTGACACATAACCCTAAAATCTTGTATAATAAATTTAGCGCATTGATGAGGGAGGAGAATGAGTTTCCTTTTTCCTTGGATGAGAGAAAAACATCACCTACAAACTCAATATTCTTAGTCTTTTTCATTTTGAGTGAAATTTGAAAGATTCATTTCTTTCCATAACTCTCTTAAAAAATTTAGTGAATGCCTCCATCATTAAAGAGAATAGGTAAAGGGATAAGGGATCCCCTCACTTAATTCCCTGGACCCTTTAATTGTGTATAAGGATTCACCATTTATCAAGATTTTGTATAAGACAGTTAAATAAAATCACTTAATCCAAGTAATAAAGACCTTAGGGAAACCAATTGCTTTAAGAGCATTAAGGAAAAAGGATCATTCTATAGTGTCAAAGGTCTTTTGAAATCAAATTTAAGAACATAATTCTTGTGGCTTCTCTTCATGTTATAATGTTTGAAAAGTTCTTGAGACAAGGTGATATTATCACCTATTTGCCTACTAGGAATGTAAGCCTTTTTATGAAGGGTCTATGTGAGATTGAAGCATTATTTTCATCATATCAACAATCAATTTATATATCACCTTACTGATAGTGTTGTATCAAGAGGTGGGGTGATAGTCCTTCATTGTCTTTTGCTCTTTTCCTTTGGGAATAAAACCGATGAAGGCTTTATTTAGTTACTTCAACATTCATTTTTCTTTAAAGAATTCAAGAACAACATTAACTATTATATCTTTCTTTAAATACCTAGTTTTAAGGAGGAAATTTATTTTAAAACCATTTAGCCTAAGAACTTTGAGAGGACTTAATGAATTCAAGGCTCTTTCAATCACCTAAGTAGTGATAGGTTTTGAGAGAAGCTTAATTTCTTGAAGTGACAAATGATCCTAAATGATTTCCTTTATAAAGGCCATTAAGAGTTGATATGTGAAGGGGATTCTAAGAAGCAACATAAGTAATTTTTAGCTTCCTTAAGAAGATAACTCTAAATGGTTAAAAAGGAATATATACCTTCTAAGGAGACATTTCTATTAAATAATTTCCTCGAGACCACTTATCTGAAGAAATAGGTTGAGTTCTTATCTCCATTCTTCATCCAAATGATTCTTGATCTTTGGTTCATAAGAGAAAAACCAAATTGGATAGCTTATGTAAAATTGTACAAAGCTCACTTTTCAACTTCATGAAGGATTGGACGTGAACGGTTATTATAGAGCTCATATTGAGCTTTATTAAGAGTTGCTTTTATTATGCTAAGCGAATGGTGAGTATTAGCAATATTGAACTTAAAAAGAGTTTTAAGTTCTTCTCTTGCACTACTTAGCTTCCTAAAGTAAATATATTGCTTAATACCTCTTACACTAAGGCTAAGCCATCTAAAAACTACCTCATTTAAATTTGTCAAGTTAGTCATGAAATTAATGAAGTTGAAAGGTATTTTGCTTGGAGATCTTACAATATCAAAATGCACAATCATTAGGGAGTGATTTGAGAAGCCTGGATTAAGGAATATAGCTTTGAAATAAGGTAAGGTTTTAAACCATTCCATATTGCATCGACCCCTATCTAATTTCTTTCTCAAGATTTAGTTTTCCTTTTATTTGTTACAGTATTTGTAATAATTTCCTCTAAATTTTAGATCAATGACTTGTAAATTAAAAATGTAGTTCCTCATATCTTCACAAAAGGCCCTAATGGAGTTGTTTCCATCTGCTTCATCTGGATGTATGATGGAATTGAATTCTTCTATTAAGAGCCAAGGAGTATTCATTAATAGAGATAGCTCTCTAAGTTTTTTCTAGATGAAAGTCCTTTAGAAAGCATAATAAGACTATATATATAATGGAGATGTGAATTGTAAGATTTTGATTTTTGCATCTAATCCTGGAGTGGTTCATTTGGTTAGTTATTATGGAAATAAGAATTTCCATCTTGTCTTCATTAAAAAGCACCAAAATTCCACCATTGGGGTGACAATTGTGATTGTTATCTAATAGCTAGGCAAAAAGGAAAGGAAGTTGCAATTATTTCTCCTTACTTTATATTCTAAAATGCCTATTGTTAGAGTTATGTAAATATAGTGCCCTGGAAAGCAAGTGTATTTACTTGTAACTTTATCTTCTTCAGTTACAATTTTGTAATGAAAATATTTATTATTTATAAAACAAAAGAGTTTGGTTTTATTTGTGTGAACGTTATATATCTAGTCAAAAGGTACCAAGATTCTTTTGTAAGTAATATACATATACATAGAGATGTATGGGAAACATGTATATTATAAGAATCTAAATTAATTGATTCACTGTAGCACCCCCTTACCATAAGACATATACCGGGACGCCCGTAGGTCATTCCAATACACACCCTACGATAAGGGTGCGCTACGAACCATCATTAACACTTCACATGGCATCAATAATCATAAAGCATCAATATGAAAATCACTATTTTTTTTAAACCATAAATTTTTCTCATTTCATATCATCAAAAGCAGTAATTTACATAACTGTCAGTTTTTCCTTATCTGTACATTACTCCAAAAAGAAAATCAAATACAAAAAACCCTAACTAGGTCATCCCTCAAAAAGTGTCAGCTGATCGACCTGTGAGCCATGACTTCTCTTGCCAACTCGATCTACACGGCAGGAAAAGTCTCTCCGGAGCTGCGAGTCTACTCTCTCGATCCTAAAAAATAATTTGCAATTTTGCGTGAGTTTGCGAACTCAGTGAGGAACCATCATCGATGGTTCACCCAATTCATGCATACACAAACAGATCACATTTATACCATAATAATCCATTCAGAAGTGCCACATGATTATTCACATGGGCACAAAACAATTTACTTTTCACCCTATCAAAGACATTCAATCAAATGCATATGTAATGCGTATGTGACCCTTTTTTTTCAATTTATTACGTTGTTGTGACCGAGCACCTAAACTGTCCCATTAAGGGCGCATTAATCGGTGAGCCTGAGGCTCTAAGTCACTGTGGGCTTGAGGCCCAATTACGTTGAGCTTTAAGCTCTCGGTGGTTGCTCCGATCACAACTGTCAATTACTGATCATACATTATGCATGGAATGCATATGTCAATATACAGCAAAGCCCACATCAGAAATCAATCCCAAATTAATGCAGTCAACAAATAGTTCACACTCAATCACATTAAAATCACAATCACAAATAGCGCACTCCTATGTCATAATCTCCCACATACATCGGACACCTTCGGTCCGAAATATAGGCATAAATAAACGCAACAGTCCCACCATTATTCTCCACAGTGTTATAAGTGCAAAATATTAAAAAAAAATATAATTGAGAAACCATCTAGGTTACTCACCAAATAGCTTCCGAGCTAATGCCAGAAAGTCTCGGCAACGTCCGTGGGATGACGTTCCAACTGTGCCTCTATAACAAGCAAAATAATTACACATTACCAAATGTATATTCAGAAGCATCAAACAATGCACATGGAACAATTAAAACGTGTACCATGTTCATGACATTCCCGGCATTTCCCATAATTCACATCACAAAAGATTTCCCTATGTCTTAGGAACCTATAGACACCAGAATTACTAAATTTGGACCTCTATAGGTTCGGATATTGCCAAAATTTAATCAATTCTCTCACTTAGATTCAATCCCTAAATCTCAATTAAATCCCACAAAGTCCATAATTCTACATGGAGAGGTAGATAATTGTCTTATGAATCCGACGCCTCGAGAATTAGGTCAATCGGAGGTCAGATGACGAAGATATAAGCAAAAGAAGCTTTAGGACAAAACAAAAGATAAGAGAGTTTGCACTATTTCCCTCTCTTCCACCATCTGAATTTCTAACATACATAACTTCTTACACACTTATCCAAAAATTACAAACAAGATCTCATTGGAAATATAACAAGAAACCCTACAAGTTCTATGAAGGGCTCACAAACCAATCTCACCTCTAAGGGTGCCAAAAACTACTTCAAAGTTACTGCCCATAAATGACCATATGAACAGTAATTGTGTTCTTCCAATCCTCATAACTTCTTATTCATAACTCCAAATAAGGTACATTATACACCATTAGAAAGCTCTAAACATTTTCTACAATCTTCAAGAATACCCCCTAATCCAATTCAATCTCTAAGTGGGTCAAAAACATAAACAAAGTTTCTGCCCAATGAAACAGTAAAACTACCATATGAACAGTAACTGCACTCTACAACAAAATTCCTATCTTTCTATTCCTTATGCCACAAATTCCAAGATATAGTTCAAAAGAAAGATAAAAACATTTTCTACAAGTTTCATGAATAACTTGGAAGCAAAATCAACCTCTAAACAACTCAAATTCTCAAGAAAAGCTTCTGCTTATATAAGTCTCATTCTCAGAGTAACAGAATCTTCCAACATTCATAACTTTTCAACCCATTGTCGAAAAAGTACATACCATACAGAAATAAAAAGCTCAGACAATATACTAAAATTCTAAAAAAGGACTTCAAAGCAAATTCCCACTCAAACTAGGTCAAATCCTCTCACTTAGGTGGCTGTCCTGTTAGGGTTTAAGAAATCAGCATTTAACCCAAACCCTAACAAAACTTTACAAATTTATATCTAACAATCCTTACATCCACAATTCGCATAAAATACCTCATTATAAAGTTACAAAAATCCTATACAACTTTCCATAAGGTCACTTGAGCCAATTTCACCTTTAACATTCCCAAATAAATATCAGAACACAAAAAGCACAAAACCTATACACATAAAGTCACCTACACACAAAACACATTTTCAGCTAAATGACCATCTGAACATTAACATACCATAACTTTCAACGTACAAATCAAAAAAATTCATACTTTGTGGCGTTAGAAAGCTAACACAAAAATATTCAACTTTCATGAAGACCAAAGTAGCAAATTCACTCCAAATCAACCTAAGAAAAATCATCAAAGTTTCAGATCACAAGGTTCGGATACTGTTCATACAACGCCTAACAACTCACTTTGCATGCCAAAATTAAAATCCTTAAAGTCAGAATTGGATCAAACTTCCTTCATATGAAATCTAGCCATACTTTTTAAGTTTAATTTAAAACAAACCTCAGCTCAATTGGACAACCATATCAAAAGTTATGACCCAAAATCTGAAACCTACACAAAGTCACATTTTCCAGATTTCCTCCCTACCTCAACTCTTTTCATTTCATCACTTTACCTACATCAATATGCATCCAATTTAACCATAAAATCATCCACAAATTTATCAAGACATTCACTTGCATACATACTCACACTTTGGTAGCACACAACACACACTCTCCTTACTAAATTTTGCCACTCAACTACCATCACTCTAACATCAAAACTAATCAAAAACCAATTCAACACATATTAGTCATTCAATCTCATACATACATACACTCATGCCCAAGCAATCTAACCAATATCTTTATGAAATTTATGCACAATTAATCACCATAAATGCTTCTAATTACCAATAAAAGAATAGACAATTTCATTCTCACCTAAACAAGCTTCAACTCTTCAATTTTCCAAGCTTCACTCAAACTTCTCAACCTCTCTTCACACCTACGGTTATCACTCTTTAAGGCAAGGATTGAGACTTTTATGCATAAAAGAAGAAAGAGCACATAGGGTATGAAAGTCTAGATAAGTGGAGAAGGGAGGAGCAAGCAAGAAAACAAGAGAAATTCTAAATATGGATGAAAGAAACCAATGAAGAAGGGAGGATGAGCACCCACGGATGGAGGAGAAGAAATTGGCTTTTAAAAGTGATTTGGTGACTTCTTGAAGGAGGAGTGTCGTAAGTGAAAGAATGGCTTAAGACAAAAATATTAAATGAGAAGACACTTGTCCTTTGATGGAGAGAAAAAAACAAAAATCAATTTATACTATTTAATAAAGGAACCCTAATACAAATTCATCTTTAATCCCTCTAATGCTAATGGCTCTATAACAACTCCAAAAAAATCAATTATCCAATATTTCAGTGCCTTTACAAAGTACTTTTCAGTACGGAAAACCCACTCAGTTAGCTAGTTGGCAATTTTTGGGTCCGGGCAAGTACCCTGAAAAATTTCAGAAAAATTTCCACAAATCCCTAAAAATGTAAAACACACCTAGAGCACTTCAATTCAATTTTTCAAACACAAATATCATATAATTCACAAAAAGTTTCATTTAGACACATATGCCGGGAAATATCATGAATGCATGTACAATCATGTACATGTGCAAAAATTACCATTCATATTTATATAGAGGCTATAAGATGCATGTGCATGCAGAGATATATTTAAACATTCCTAACCCGTCCCAATTTACCAAAATATCCTTCTCATCGGTGATGGGATGTTACATTCACAGTTGAATAATCAAGTTGGTCGCTTGATTATGGTTTAGATTGTAGTGTTGTGATTTATCTCCATATAAGTAAAGGAGTTTACTTAAAGGGAATGATAAGTTTCATATCATGATAGTAGTAAACTATCGATAATGGCACTATTAAATAAATCTGGAATTAAGTATGTTTTTAAGAAAAAAGTGGGTCGTTACTTTAATCTTAAAACATACAACTTAAGCATTCGCTTATTATGAACCATAATCTTGATGAGTGGTGAACTCATATGTGTTTCATTATAATTCTTGATATGATCATAATGGATTTTTACAGAGTATTAATCTAGTGTCTGCATGTTGGAATTATTAATTGAAACATGTATCAAGGAACATTCACTCAAATAAAGAATTTATAGTGCTATCATCACTTATAGATGTTTTAAGGAGATTTGATGATTAAACTGGCGCTAGTAGTTTGATGGACTAGCTACCCATCAAGTCTTGACACCAAGATGAGATCTTGTGTGTTAATCACCATATAATGTAAAACGGGATATCTAGAAAGAAAAACTAACATAAGGGCAAAATGGTAATTTTACCCTTTGTTGTGCGGATGGCTATAATAAGGTTCTAAATAGGGTTTGCAATTGGACATGAAATATGTGTTCTCATAATATTTAATAATTCAAGAGTTCAACTAATTGTCTTTAGTAGAATGACATTTAGTTAATAAGCTAGAATTAATTCTAATGAGATTAAATTAATTATGGGCTTATTGGAGCTTGAATTATCAAAATCTAATAAGATTCTCCACTTGGATTTAAGGAAGGTTATCAAGCTAAGTAAGAAATATAAATGGAGGTTTTAGAAGCCCACAATTGAATATTGGGCTTGCTTTAATTAATGGTTAATTAGAAGCCCAAATGTACATTTAGAAATGGGCTAGATTTTGATTTAATGTAATTAATTAGATTAATTATATTAAAACAAATTTTTTAAATAGAGAAGTACCAATTTCGGTTTTCTTAGGTTAAATGTGCAGCTGCACATTTGACATTAAAATGCTAAAATAAAGATGGTCTTTATTATGGTTTATCATCATTAAATGGAGTTATGAACTTACCATTAAATGGTTTAATGGTTATCTTTTAATGTTAGCATGTAACCTATTTGCATTCATTAGATTAAAGAAGAAAGATGTACATTGGATGGACCATCTTCCTTCTTTCTTCTGACAAAAACCGAAATTCATAATTCAATTTTAGTTTATGGTCTTTTCATATATCCATTTTAAAGATAAATGAAGAGAGTCTCATTTATTGGTTGCTTTATGATTGATTAATGAAAGAAGTGATGCATTGGATGCGTCTCTCTTCTTCCATTCCATGCATAACCGAAATTGATAGTGTAAGAAAGTCTTCTTGCATGTTTTTAGTCACTCTCTCCTTTCATGCAAGGGTGAAGTGAAATTACCAAGTGAAAGAGTTTCATTTTTGGTTCATTTTCTTCTAAGAAAATCTCCTCCAAACATTTCTTCTCCTTTCCCACCAAAGGATTTTGTTAACCTAGTTGTCCTTAAAGAACAAGTGGTAAATCAAATTGGTTGAGGATACAACAACAAGGAGAAGACATATTGCTAAAGGAAAAGATTCAAAGGTAAAGGATTTGGATACAAGAAGAAGGAGAGGATAGCGCAGCGAGGATTTAAAGCTGTAGTAAAGGAGTCGGTAATACTCCTCATCTTGTTTATGTTTTTATTATCCTTATACCATATCATTTATGGATTAGTATGATGATTTGGATTTGTTGCTTCTGTTGGAAAAATGATTTCATAAAAGTTTTGAAATCTACCGTTTCTCCAAATATAGCATGCTTTTTTTTCCTATCCAACACCTATAAGTATAGGTTTATTTTGCACCATGAAGTCTCTAAGCATTAGATTTTCAAATGGGTAGTTAATCCCTTTACATTTTAAGATTTAGTAGTTATGTGTCTTTAATATAAAAAGAGTTACTCTTGTTTCATTAGATTTTCTTTTATTCACTGACTTGAATTCTTCATATGCTTCAATTGTGAAGGGATGTTGTATAATTTCACATAAGCTGTGTTATTTGGAGAATCATAATTCATCATTTCTATTCTTTTAACTTGCATACTGATTTGTATCTTTCAATCTAAAGATTTGAACATCATCATTTTTTGCATTATGAGGAGCAGAATGAGACTCACCTTAGTCATCTTCTTTATTGTAACCTACGAGTTCATTATAATTTCTAGCTGTAAATATTCTTCTAATTGGTCTCTAGATCATTTTAGGACCCATTAATTTAGGCTTCCATGCATGCGTTACCTTCATCACACCTTTAATAAACTCTATATTATCATTTAGTCTTAGTATCTACATCTCTTCTGGAAAATCCTTCATTGCATCTACCACAATGTATAGTTTATCTCAGCTGTTGGTTAATCAAGACACAATGGCTTCCCAACAAAGCTTGTTATATGATAGAGTCCATTCATGGTCCTATACTCAGGAATATCATAGATCAATGTCCATATTGGCATATGGGGATACTTTATCTCTTTCAGACTAGTATTTGGATGCCAAATTTGGAGTAAAAGAGGCATATTTTGGATATGATAAGGGCTCTCGTCTAACAATCTCCTTATAAATTTCGTATCTGACAACTTAAAAAAGAAGACATCGATATTATTTGTAAGAATTTCAAACAAACTATAATGTTTCCAACTTATAAAGGCCTATGATTTTATAGTGTGGTATGAGACTTTTAGAATTCCATTAGGTCACGCCTTCTTTCAAGGTCTCAAGTGGAGGTGCCATTATAGGACGATCCTCAGGCTTGCATGGATAAAAGTAATGTAGGTTGGACTCTGAGCATAAATCATCAACTACTAGTGTCCATGTGTGCTTAGGTAGGGATGGATTTTTTAAGTGAGGAGGATGTTTTAGATGTTCAGGCTATGGGAATGACTCAAATGAAGCTAAGGAGGTTGATAATTAGCTTAGAATAATGGAATTCGGGGTGGGAAAAATAGAGTTAAGGGGTATAAATTTTCTTAGTTTACTACCATATTACTAAAAATAGAAAGGTGGTTGGTGGAAAGGAGGAAAGTAATGAGCAGATTATAGGGAGAATTGGAGCTTAAGATAGCAAGAAATATGTGAGTTCTTCTACAAAGGAAACTACTAAGAATTCATAAATAAGGAAAAATAGGGTTATCATGTAAGGAGTCTTAGAGTGACGAGAGAAGCATCTTCTTCTCTCTCAATTTTTTGTGATTTCAAAATTCTCTAATATTTTTCTAAATAGTGAAGTGTGGGAAGAAGAATTTGTTTATTCATAAATAATCAGTAGGAAAGGTGATCACTTGAAGATTTGAGTGATAATAAGTAAGTGAAAATTTTATTATCAAGTTTAAACCATAATAAGTAAATTAAAAATCAAAAATATGTTTATGTTTTCACAAATAAAAATATATTACGTGTCGCTTGAATAATGTCGTTTTACTAAAATTGGATTTTAGGCACATTTCTTAAATTTTAAGTTCAAATTTAGAAAATGTTAAAATAAAACATTTGTAATTATTCTTGTATATAAATATATTGATGTATGATTAAGAGTCTCAACAAAATTTTAATAGAAAAGGAAATTGAGAAGAGGATAAGGACAAACATTAATTAAATGAAGAACATTTTGAAAGTACTAATTATTAAAACTTATAAGACATAAAATTACAAACAACTCATATGAAATAAGAATTTATACATGTGAAAGAATATTATTTGTTTTAGTTCATGCACCTAACCAACAATAATTAAATAGGTTTAACATGTTTGTTAATTGATATTAAAATTAATTTTATGCTTAGCATTATTTAGTAGAATAAAACATGAGCCTGAAAATTACTATCAAAAGAGGCTTATGTTTTAGCCATCTTAATGTTATACTTTAAATTTTGAGATAAAATATTTAGTCAAATTTATATTTGTTGACCAACTATTGATTATCTTTATTAGTTGCATCATATTCCTAATAATTTAAATTTGTGTCTTGTGACATGATTATACTATAATTTTGGATAATTTTGGAACAACTTTTGAAATTTGGAATATATGACTTCTTTTATAGAAAATGAAGAAGAAAATAATCTTATATGATTAAAAAATAAATTAAATTGCATAGTTCATCCCATTTTATAAGTTTTGAAATAAAAGAATTTGTGGTGGAGAACTAGCTATAAATGAATAACATTATTAACCAAGTCTTTTGCAATTTAAGAAGTTACCATCATAGTTACATATTAATGCTTGTCACCTCTTTTTGTTTTCATAGTTTCAAATTTGAGAGAAAAAACACACACACACACACAAAATTTGTATTACAATGCAATATTTATAGTAATTATTAATTTAATTATAATGATGTCAAACGATGAACACTAACATTGTTATTAGTACAAGTACTAAATACTTATTCTAGATAAAGAAAAACTAAATTTACTCTAATAAAACCTCCTTAAAACTAAGTTTTCCTACATTTTTATTTATATTAGGACTTTCAACATCATTTTATAAAATCATTTTGTAAGTTTATTTTAATGATAAAATTACCCTTTGATCATTTTTAATTAATTTGAGTTATATATAACTTTCATATAAGGAACAATAAAATAACATGTAGAGATAGAGAAGCTATAATTGCATGGTGCTTGCTAGCTACTAGTTTTTACCTTAATATATTTATGTATATGGTTGCTTACTTCGATTCTCTCTCATTTTTTCTTTCCTTTCCTCCTTATTTGGGTTTTCTTCTTCCTAATATTCTTGTCCCTCTTCCTCCTCTCTATTTCTTTACTACCTTCGTATCCTCTCTTGTTTTTTCATTGTTAGGTCCTTTAAAGACCTTTCCCCTATCTTTTGCCTTGGTCAGATATGCATTCTTTCGTCTTTATTCTCTTTAAGTTGTTTTTCCTTTGAGCTTTATTCTCCAACTACTTTCTCGCCCTTTTGGTGTCTCTTTTGGCTTCTACTGGGCCTTTTCATTTTTTAGAAAATGTTAAACATTGAGCCTATTTCCTCATAACATTTCCTAATTCTAGGACAGATTCAACCCCATCACCATATTTCTCCTCCTCTTGATATCCCCACCTCTTCCTCTATCATAGTCCTACCTTCCTCCCAAACTTCATGCTCTTTTATCTCCAAAAAATTATGACTTCAAGTCTTTGAGGATCCCTCTTTAACTCTAAAGTTGCACTACTTCCCTGCCTAGAGAAGAACCTTCCAAAGTTGCTCCTTTTATAGAGATTCCGAAAGACATGGCCTCTAAATAGAATGCCATACTTCTAAGCTTCTTTCTCAATAGAAGAAGATTTTTTTTAAACAGTAAACTCGTAGTCTTTTCTCATCAAAATTCCTCAATCTTATTATAAGTCCATGTTAAGGAGGATAATATGTACTATTCAGGCTTAATAGAAGTCTATGTTAAAGAGGATAATATGTTACTATTCAAGTTTGCTTCCTCAAATCTGTCATAACAGGTCATTGAAGTAGGCCCTGACATATTTACAATCAACTATTAGACAGAGGTAGAAACTAGGTTTCAATATATGAAATATCAAAGTGAAGTAATTTCTCTTATAGTTTAACATTTATAATATACCATTAGAATATTGGACCATTAAATGCTTGAGTTACCTAACTAGCTACCTTAGGAAGCCATTATGCTTGGATGAAGCTACTGCTAATAAGAAAAGAGTAGGAGCATTTATATGCTTATGGACATCTAATAGCCTCTTATGAAGCTTATATACCTATAATGGGACTAGGAAAGAATGGTGAAAGCTTCTAGGATTCATTGAAAGTCTTATATAATTAGAGATCGAACCTCAAACACAAGAAAAAATGGCAACCAACTAAAGGGTATTCGAAAAAGGTTTTTATGAAGAACTAATGAATTTGAATTCCTCTACAAAGAATAATGGAGACCTAGAAGAACCCTCTTTAAGGACCATATCTTTAGAAACTAACTTTGAGGTTCAATATGTTAATACTTATGAAGTTCAAGTGGTGGGAAATCTAGAGACTGAAGCTCACAAAACTGAAATTCTAGTGGTAGGAAATCTAGAGATAGAGGCTAAGCCTATTAACTTGGATACCTTACTGAAGAATAACTAGATGCCAAATGAACTCATAACTCTTGATAAGACACTTTATAAAATTGGTAAGGAATTTTAAGTTATAAGCAGAAGAAGGTCAAATAGAAATAGGAAAAGCTCTAAGTCTTCCCCTTAATTTGTATCTTTCATTTATTGGGATATTGGGGACCTTATTGCACTAATAAATCACTTTTGCTTATAGATTACTTTTGCAATAGTAATTCTTGTCTTGTGATTTTGATTTTTGAATCATTTTGTGATCTAATTGCTTTTGATGTTAATGAAATCATTGGGTGTTGTAATGTTTATGGTTTTTCCATAGTTAGATAACAAATCGAGAGATTGAATTGATAGTAACATGATTAGGTTAAAAATAATGAGAATTAATAACCTAATAGATCACATAAATATCAAGTCGATAATTATACAAAGAGAGATCTTGTGTGAGGACTCGATTGTCTATTGGATTGCTTAAGAACTAATTGGAGATGTAGGATGTTTTTGTTAATTAAGAAATTACAAAAATCAAAATATTATATTTAATTAGGGGTTATTAACTAGGGTTTAATGATTAGATTTTGAGAAATAATAATCAACCCTTTGGAGATACGAGACTAATACTAATTACATAAAAAGTTATTAAGGTAGCAAAATGATGATAGATAAATCCCATCTTCTCATAATTGTTTGATCTTGTCTTGTTGCGATATCTTAATTGTTAATTGGTTGTGCTTCATTTTGATTTACTTATGTTAAATTCGAAACTTTAATGTCAATCAATCAATACTTAATTACTTAATTTTTTGTTTAATTTTATTTTCATTTTAATTCACGTTTTTCCAACCTTAGATAAAGTTAGGATTCAATTAGTTTTAACTAATTCCCCCCAAGATTGACACCTCAATACTACTAGTTATGATTATGTATACTTGTAGATTATTGAGGGTTTTATAAAAGTAAAACTTGCTCAATAAGTTTTTGGCACTGATTTCAAGGAATTAGTTTAGGACTTTTTAATTTCCTTTGTTTTAAGGAATTATTTCCCTTTCTTATAATTGTGGTACCCAATCATAAGAAATTAAAGAAAAAGAGAGAGAAGGAAGTTGGGTGCAAAGTAGAAGACACATCAATTTGGACATCACAAGGAAACAACAAGAAATCCAAAAAGTTAAATGCCAAGAAGAGATAAAAAGAACGATGATGGCAAAATACATCATAGGGAAAAAAGGACCCATTCGAACTTTAATTAGGTACAATTTAGTAAGAGAAGTAATCATCTTTATTTGAACACTTACAATTTGGGGTGACGAAACTACCTAGATTTCTTTTGATCTAACAATGTAATAAATCAAATAGGAATTCAAGGCCTACTAGGATTTTAGCAAGATGAGTCTATTTCTTGGGATTCAAAATTGGACAAGACCATGGACAAGATCATAAGTATGAATGAGGCCCAGAAGAGGCTAGAAAGGAAGTTTAAAGAAGCAATGGAAGATCAAGCCTCTTATATTCACAACCTAGAGGTTAAAATGGCCCAGCTTACTAATGAATTCTGTAAGAGAAATGTGGAAAGCTTTTTGAGCAACAAGGAAGTAAATCCAAGAGAAAAATTTAAGGCTATCACACTTAAGAGTGAGAAAGAGCTAAAAGAACTAGCAGAAAAATAAGTTAAACCCCACCTTATAGAAATCCAAGAGAAAAAGAAACAGGATGAAGAAAAGAAGGTAGACTCTCCATACATTCCTCCTCCACATTATCCACCAAAAATACCATTCTCACAAATTCAGAAGAACGAATTGGATGCACCAATCGCAAAACTCATGAAAAATATAAAGAAATGAAATTTTTACTTGTCTTTTGTGGAAGTGTTAAAAAACAGGCCTAAGTATGCTAAGTTCCTTAAAAACATATTATCTGCCAAGCGAACTTCGGACAATAATCAAATGGTAGCCATAATGGAAACCTTCAGCTCCTTAATTACCAACCATATGCTCTCATAGTTGATAGATCCAGAGAGCTTTACAATACCCTATGTAGTTGGTAATTTAGAGATTTCAAAATGTTTATGCAACTTAGGTACAAGTATAAACCTTATGCTTTTGTTAATTTTTAGGGAATTGGGGTTAAGAGATGTGAAGCCAGAATCTATGTGCATTCAATTGGTAAATCAATTGATAAAGAAATCATTTGATGTGGTGGAGGACATACCTGTAAAAGTGGACAAGTTTATAATTCCTATGGATTTTTTAGTGTTAGATTTTGAAGATAATTGAAATTGTCTGCTAATTTTTGGTATACCATTTTTAACCATCGTAAAAACTTTGGTAGATGTCCATAAAAACAATCTCATCCTTTGAATTGCTGATGAGCAAATCAAATTCAATATGAATAAGGTATTAAAGAATCTGAAGGAGGGTAGCTTATTCATGAGAATTGATGAAGTCGAATCTTTAAAGGAGCGAGAGGAAGAAGAGTAAATGACAGCGGGGATTAAGTTTGAAGAATATAAGAAAGTCTTTGTTCAAAAAGTTAAAGAAGAGGAGAACGAAGAATAGAGGATACAAGACATAAAGGTTGAAGAAGATACAAAAGTCTTTGTTTATGAAGTGAAAGAAGAATAGGAGATAGGGTGACTGAGGAAGAATCAGAATAGCTCACCCTCTTACAGAACAAACTGTTGGATTCAATAGAAAATTTGGGGGTTTTGTTATTCCCTATTTTATTGACAGTTGGTTAGTAAAAAGGACATTACTAAACTTAATTGTTTTTCATAATTTTAGTAATATTGTCCTTTTGATTCTCTTACAATTTGTAGCTTATTTATAGGTTACAAAACTGAAATTGAGCGACAAGGGTGGAAGCAAGCTACTCATAATTGACCCAGGTTAAGCGTGGAAGGAAGAGGACGTCAAACTAAATAACGTTAACTAAGCGCTACTTGGGAGGCAACCCAAGAATTAAGAGAGGTTTTATTTTTATTTTGTTATTTGTATTTTGAAGGGAGTAAATTATTGGAACTTTATGGTCGAAATTATCTTCAAATTCCTTCACCAACAACATCATGATAGGTTTATACTCTAACCCTTATATTTTTCTTTTTGTTTTTATGTCTTTTCATCTTCAACCCCTGAACCTCTGAAAGAGCTCTCTAAAATGCTTGCCGATTTGAAATCAAAAGGAAAGAATGCTTCACGTACCAAAACATTTCTTTCTCGATGAGACGAAAAGAACCAACTTGGGGAGTTCCCTGTGTTCTTTTTTCTCACATTGAAGATAACGTGTTATTCAAGTATGAGGAGGTATGCATTGTATTTTTTATCATAAATGTGAATTTTGTATGTCATAAGTTAGTTTTTGCTTATTTGTTCATGGTGTGAATTGTGTGAATATGTCAATGGCTAGGACTTAATGGAACTAGTTTAGTTTTGAACGTCGTCTTCTAGTTGTAAAGATTTATTAGCTTGTGCAATTTGTGTTCTAGTTATCTTTGGTTGACTATGCATGTTAATTAGGTTATGACATTAGTTTGCTCACCTTAGGAATTTGTTACATACATTTATAATTATAGATCAATTAAATAAGTAATGTCATTATTATCTTTTCATGAGGATGATTAGCTAAAAAAATAAGGTAGGCAATTAAATGTGAAAAAAAGTGGTATATCTTAAGCAAATAACTATTCCGCTAGCCTTCAGGAGTTGAGTAACCGAGGGACATTCATCACAAATGTTTGCTTGCCTTTGGATCAAAAAACTAGGTCAATGTTAAAGAAAATTAACAAAATGATGTTTAATAAATAAATCATACCCATCTTTGAGAATAACATGATTTTCTATGAAAGGCTACTTATTGATGTTTACAATTTCAATTGACTAATAATTATCAATATGTGTATGCAAGTGCTAAGGATGAGTGAATATAATGTTAAAGTCTTGATTAGCCATTTATTGCATAAGTTAATAAGTTGGAACAACTTGAAGGATTGTGTTTGAGGCTAAATTAGTTTCATTAAATTAGATGTCATTGTATCATTATTGCATATGCATGAATGTATATGTTATTGTTTGGTGTGTTTGAATGTGTATTTGTTTTGTTTTTAGTTAAGGACAAGCAAAAGGTTAAGTGTGGGGATGTTGATAGTTGTAGTTTACATTATATTTTGGTAGGTGTTTTAATGTGTATTTAAGTGTTGATTAGATGATTTTTGCATGTTTAGTTTTAAAATTATGTCAATGTGATTGTGTGTTTATGTTTGTGAGTGTTTTACAGTTTAGAGCATGATATTGAAATTTAATTTTGTGTATTTGAGGTGTTTCAATGTGTTTGTTAGTGTATTAACTCAGATGTAGAAGATTGAAGGAAGTTGGAGAAAGCTTGGACAAAAAGAACAAGGTCACGATTGTGACATGAGTGTCATGGTTGTGACAAAAGGTCTGTCCTAGGGTCACGATCGTGACAAAAGAGCATAACACTAGATCACGATTGTGACACCCATGTTATGATCATAACAAAAGCTAAATTTCAAGGGTCACGATCATAATAGAAGCTAACTTTCAAGGGTCACAATTATGACATATTTGTTACAATCATGATAGGCACAAGGAAGAGATAAGAAGGAGAGAAAAGAAGAAGGATCTACAGGAGTTGCTATTGTCTAACCACTTCATCCATCCATTCCAAGTTATTTCTACATTCCTCTTGTTGTTTACTTCATCTAATGTATGCTTTGGACATGAGGATATTGAATATATTGTTAAGGATGCTCCAACTTCATTTAGGGATTGATTTTTGAAGCATTTTGTGATATATTTGCTTTTGATGTTAATGAAATTGTTGGGTGTTGTGATGTTTATAGTTTTTGCATACTTTGATAACAAATCGAGAGATTAAATCAATAGTAACATGATTAGGTTGGGTAATGAGATCTTGTGTGAAGACACGATTGTCCATTAAATTGCTTAAGAACTAATTGGAGAAGTAGGTTGTTTTTGTTAATTGAGAAATTACAAAATCATAATTTCGGATTCAATTAGTGGTTATTAACTAGGGTTTGATAAAGAATAATCAACCTTTCGGAGATCCACCACCGATACCAATTACATCGAAAGTGATTAGCATAGTAAAATGATGATAGGTAAATGCCATCTTCTTATAAATGTTTGATCTTGTTTTGTTATGATATCGCAATTGTTAAGTGGTTTTGCTCCATTTTGATTTACTTTTGTTAATTTCAGAACTTTAATGTCAATCAATCCATACTCAATCGCTTAATTTTCTAGTTAATTTTATTTTCATTTTAATTCACGTTTTTGCAACCTTAGATAGAGTCAGTATTCAATTAGTTTTAGTTAATTCCTCATGGGATCTACACCTCAATACTACTAGTTATGATTCCATATGCTTGCGGATTATTGAGGGTTTTATAGAAGTAAAACTTGCTTAATAAATTCTAAAGAAGAAAACATCAAGGAGGTATGAAATGTCAGTTTCTAAAAATATTATGGTCAAACTGATAGAGCAAGTTAATTTTATAGGAACATTTCAAAGGAAAAAAACTCTTATATTAAGAGTTATAATTAAATCTTAAAATTTTCTTTTTAAACATTTAACAAGCTTAGACATCCCCACCAATTTTTAAACAATATGTGTAGAAAAAATAGTAGATTATAAAAGATATGATAAGAGACTTTATACGCAATTACTTCTTGATATTAAAATTATGAAGCTTTAATGAGGAATCTCAAAGTTTAAATTTTTCAAATAAATAAGGTAATAATGGAGAGACCATAAGTTACATTGCTTAGTAACACAGTACCTAACCCTAGGGAACATATGAAGGAGGTTGCCTTAAAGGGTAAGGAGTTAGCTAACACTAAGACGAAAGAAAAAAGTAAGGTAAGGACACTATTGATAAAGTATCGATTGAGAATTACTTACCCTATAACATTATTTTAAGTAATAAAATACGAAGATAATAATACTTAGGAGGAGTTTGAAAAGATTCAAAAGAAGAAGTTTTAGAAAAAGAATATCCCAAAGAGGAGGACTCAAAGTAGGAAATTATAAAGAAAAAATCCAATGAATGTAACATCAAATTTCTCCAAGACAAACTATCAAAGTTGGGTGACCTAGATAATTTTAAAATTTTATACATAGTTAGTAGAATTTATATTGATAAGGTATCGGTGGAGCTAAGGGCAAGTATTAATGTAATGGCTTATATTATACTAAAAATATTTGGATTAGGTCAATTGGAACCCACTAGAAGATTAAAGTATCTTGTTGGAAATTTAATGAAAAGTCCTAAAGATGTTAAGGAGAATGTAATGGTAAAATTTCAATGTCCATAGTCTTAGATGTATATATTCTGGAAAATAAAGAAGATGAGGAAAAACCATTAATCCTATATAAATCCTTCCTAGCTACAATAAGTGCAATAATCAAATTAAGGAAAGTGAACTCATATATAGAGTTACACATAATACACTTTTGGCATCTAAATTGATATACACTTTTATAAAAAAATTGAAGATAAAAATTAATCACCGTTATTTAGAAATATAACCAACCGCTTCATTTTTTTGTAAAAGTGTATATCAGTTTAGAGGCCAAAAATGAATAACTCATATTTTTAAATGATGAAATGCCATTTATAGTTATTAAATATTCCAAATAAGCTAATTTTTTCAATATCATATAGAAAATCATCACAGAAAATGTTAAAAGGCTAAGAAAATTGAGGATGAAGTTAAGAGTGAAGAATGAGGGAAAGAAGAGAGAAGAGAACCTTTTATATAGTGAATTATGCAATGATGAACAAGGGAACAACCATATTGTTCTAATAATTAATTAACTTTAAGGAAAAGGTCTAGCTAAATGCCTAAAAAAGAAGGGTTTATTAAGAGACAAACCTAACCATAAGTTCAATTTCTTTTAAATGTTTTTAGATTTTAGACACTATAGTCTGATAATTTAGACTTTTTATTTGCATTTGGTTTGGATTTTTTATTAGATTTGTTAATGAGTTTAAATCTTGATATAGTTGTTTGTGTTTGATATTTTGTGCATCTTTTTTTAATTTGTAGTTAGAAATATAGAGAAAGGTACATATAAGCTTCAAGAGAAACTTTGAAGAGTATTGAAGATGAAACATCTAAGAAACAAGCCAATCGAAAGATCATAATTAGGTATGCATTTGAATTATATTATTAAATATGACTTAAGACATGCACGCTTCCCTAAACATATTGATATTTGAGTTCCTTTTTCAAAAGGATCAATAACCTAGAACACTCTTATTGACAAGTCCATATTTTCATTTTTATAAGGAATAAATTAATTTTTGATTTAGCATTCTTTTAACAAGTTTATATGAATTATTTGACATTTTATCATATTTGATTTATTGACTTGTAAGTGATAATTAGAGGAAACTTTTTGAATTCATATGAAAATATTTTCATAAGTGTGACATCGAGGAGAAATCAAAGTTAATTAGAATTAAACACAGTGGACAATCACTTTATAGGAGGCATAAGAGATCAATTCAAGCTCGAAAATTTCAAAAATCAAAGATTTAGTTCTCAGAGAATTAGTGATGAACTAATGTTCATATGGTATACTTCTAAGACTAGAATCATAAGAGAGACATAAATAGAGAGGCAAAACCAAATCGATGGTGGTGTTAAAGGTGTGTCAGGCATTAGACTTTAGGCATAAAATCCAATGATGAAGGAAATATAATTACACCAACCTTCATAGCATCTTATTAACCTTAAACTATGAATACAATAGTTAGGATCAATTGAGCAAGTTTTTATTCTTCTTTTCATTTTTTTAATGTTTTATACTTTCTTAACATCAAGGAAACTTTAGAAGAAAGAATTGAGGAAGATTCATCTCAGCTTGGTAGCAACTTGGGGATATCTTTTTCTAGTTATTTCCACCATACCTTCTTTGGTGATTATATTATTTTATTTTAGTTCAATTACATTACATTTAGTGAATAAATCTTTAGTTAGGGTTAGCGATATAACTTGTATTAGATTTTTAAATTATTAATGCATGATGTGTTATTTCTTAGATTGAATTTATTCTCTTTGATCTTAATTCTTGAATTGATTTCATAATTTCAATCTTAATGTTTGTTTGAAGGATAGAAAGGAGAAATATAATTAGGCACTAGGAGAATAACACACTAGATTTAATGAAAGAGATATCCTTGTTTATTGTGAACTAATAGATTAATTGTTCTTAATGAATTTGATTAGGTTAATTGCATATTGAGAGGTGGTAATTACTTAATTAAATATACTTGTGTAACCTTAAGAGAGGGCATAGATATCTTAGGTTAATTATTATTTCAACCTCGATAAGTAATCATACTTGATAGTTTAAATTCCTCATAAGTGAACCTCAAAGCTTACCATTTTAGTTTTTATTCCTTTTGATAATTGATCACGTTGCTTTTATTATTCTAAGTAGTTTAATTACCTTTATAAATCTTATTATATTTTATTTTATTATTTTCTAAGATTAATAAACTTATTAATTAATATCGTTATAGGAGTGATAACCTAAAGTACTTTAAATTTAAACTTATTATTTGTTTCTATCACTTGTAGATTTATGTGATCAAGTTTTTAATGATGTTGTTGGAGAATATTTTTAGTAACTACTTTATTAAATTTATCTTTTTAAAATCTTATCTTCCTTAATTATTTTTCAGGTGGTTGAGATAGGAGATCTACAAATGCAACTTTGGATCATCTACTTCTTATTAACTTTAAAACCAAGTATACATGTAGACCAAAAAATGGAAGAAGAAGAAGAAGAAGAAGAGAGATGGATCTAAATCAAACCCATGATATAAAGTAACAGCAACCTAAAATTTCCATAACAGACATTCAGATGTCTTTCGTTAGTGTCAATCCTTTATGTAATAGGTTGAGTTAGATGGTAAGAACTCATGAGCTCAAACAATTACATCTTCATTTATTGCCTAATTTTAGCAAACTACCTAGGGTTCATTAAGGATTTTTATTTTGTGATCTAAAAACTTCCTTTGAATGTTCTTACTAAAGATGAATTCTAAATGAGATGTTTCCCTATAGTTTGAGAGATCAAGGACCTAGTTACTCTCGATCAATCTGAACTCTTTTTATATTTGGGACCATATTTATGCTGCTTTTATGCTATAATCCTTTCCTCTATATAAAATCGTTAAGCTCAAGACAAAAATTTAAAATTTTAAACAAAAAGAAGGAGAAGAACTATAAATCTTTGAAATATATAAAAATTTGTTTAGTCAATTCCCATACCATTAATACTCCTTACAATTCATCTTGCATTTTCTTTATAAGGTCTTAATCTCTTATGTCAAAGATTAGATAAATGGAACATTCTCTGTAAAAACTATTGAGGAAGTTAAAGAAAACATTTAAACCTTGGCCAATTATTCTATGACTAAGGCTGTAAGGAGAAATAAAGCATATCTTTATGACATTTAAGATCTTCATACTTGTTATAGAAAGTTATAAATATTTATAAATAGATGAAGATCTTGTTAAATTAGGACATTGGAAATAGTGAGGCATGTTATCACTGTGGTATGTATGGGCATTCTTTCTATATGGGCATGAATAGGTAACTAACCTCAAATTATTATGAAGATGTGAACCACTGCCTATTTAGGAAAACCAATTGGAAATGATGAACATTTCTCTAATACTTATTGATAGTTATAGTTTACATTATGTTTTAATGGGTATTTTAGTGTGTTTTTAGTTATTGATTAGATGATTTGTTTAGGTTTAGGTTTACAATTGTGTTTATGTGTTTGTGTTTTTCGTGTTATGTGATTTAAAGCACATTATTGGACTTTAATTTTGTGGATTTAAGGTATTTTGATGCATTTGTTAGTATTTGCGATCAGATGAAGAAGATCGAGAGAAGTCGAAGAAAGCTTAGAGGAAGAGTTAGGGTAATAATTGTGACAGCTTAGTCACGGTCATGAAAGAAGTAACCCAAATATGGTCACGATCATGATAGACGCTCGTTTCATGGGTCAGGATTATGGCAGGTAGGCCACGATCATGAAATAACCTTGTTTTCAAAGGCCATGATTGTGAACCTGCCACGATTGTGACAGAAGCTCATTTCATAGGCCACGATAATGAAATAACCTTGTTTTCAAAGGCCATGATGGTGAACTTGCCACGATCGTGGTAGGTGCGATACAGATGCGAGGATTTGCTTCCATTTCTATTCTTGGAGGGTCTTATTTTGGACTTTTTGACCTAGGTAAATCTAATTTTTACCCTACAAGGAAAAAACACTATAAAAGGATAATGAAATGACCTAATCAAGGAGCCTCCACCTTACTAATTAAGGAAAGAGCCATAGAAGAGAAAGAAGAGAAAAGAGGAGAGAAGAAGAAGAAAAGCAGGAGCTGCTACAGCTACTTTTAGCCATCCTTTCCAAGTTAATTTCTCATTTTATATTTTTGTTTATTTCATTTAATGTATGAGATGGATATGAGGATGATGAATATTTGTTTAAGGATGTTCTAAACTTCATTTTGGATTTTTTCTTGAATTAATTGTGATTTGATTTCTTTTGATGTTCATGTGTTGGGTATTGTGATTATTTGTCTTTTTTGCATACTTCGGTAACAAATCGAGAGAGTGAACAGATAGTAACATGTTTAGGTTAGGTAATGAGAGTTAACAACCAAATAGATCCCATAAACAATCAAATCGGTAATTATACGAAGAGAAATCTTATGTAAGGACCTGATTGTCTACTAGAGTGCTTAAGAACTAATTAGAATATAGGTTGTTTTGTTAATTGAGAAACTGCAATTTCAAAACCTCATATTCAATGATTAGGTCTTGAGAGATGATTGAAATTCTAGGACCGATACCCATTAACTCAAAAGTAATTAAAGTAGCTGTTGAAGATAGGATAAATCTCATCTTCTCATAATCGGTTAATCTTGTCTTGTGCGATTTCTTGATTGTTACGTAGGTGTATTTAATTTTGATTTCTTTGTGTTAATTTTAGAATTCATTTTCAATCGATCCATATTCAATTGCTTAATTTTTTGCTCACTTTTATTTTCATTTTAATTACAATTTTTAAACTTTAGATAAAGTTAGGATTCAATTAGTTCACTAATTTCTCATGGGAGCGACACTTCAACTACTACGCTTATGACCCGTGCACTTACGGAACATTGAGGGTTTTATAGAATTAAAAATTACTCAACACTTATAACTTTAGATAGATAAATCACCTAAATTTTATTTGAAAGGAGTATGGAGCTGGAGTAGGCAGAACTATAGAAGCACTTGAGTTATAAGAATAAAGACCTTAATTTCAACAACCACTATTTTCAAATGATAAGGGGTTAAAAGAGACATTCAAACAATACAAATTTTATAATTATGCTAAATTTGATAATATATGGAAATTTGAGTCTTACATAGTTTCAATCAGAATATATATCCATTTATAGTTTAGAGGTCCAAATGAATCAAATAGCCAAAATGGTAGGTCGTATAAGTCAATACAAGCTTTTAAATAACATAGAGGTAAACCTAAAGGAGAGAGTTTTAGCCATCATATTAAGGAGTGAAAAAGTACTTAATCTTGTACCCACTAAAGAAAAATATGTGAAAAGTTAGACAAGCTTGAGGAAGAGTACAAGGTGAATAGAATGGCACCAATGTTAATATTATTTATATTTCGCATTGGTCTCATCTAGATCTTACACCAGTTAGGATTAGATGCCACAATCCACTATTAAACCCATTAGGCCACCATTTCTAAACCCTCAAAGATTGAAAAAAAAGAAGGATAAGCAAAAATTCAAGAAATGCCTAGATATTTTTAAATGGTGCACATCAACATCCCATTTACTGAAAGCTGTAAATGGAATAGGAACCAAGCAGGGAAATTTACCCTACATTCTTACAAAGATATATTCACTCCTAGGTTGATGTATGCACCCTTAGGTAGTCATCATATAGTAGAAGAAGTTTCTTCCCAAATTCTCCACCTTTCTCTAGTTTATCCTTAAATAGAAGCATTTCATTATAGATAAGCTGCATATTCTCAATCCTAAAGAGATGCACCCTTTGCAAAAATGTAACAGAAAACTCAAACCATCCTTTTGTTTCTCTTGCTGATTTTCTTTATCTATTTGTAATTTTATCTAAGGAAACTAGCTATAAGTTGGAAGTAGCTCAGATTATCAACAAATTTTTAATATTTTCCATCTTTAAATCATTTGGGGAAATTTTTGGTTGTATCATTGCACTAGCATCTTCTATATATACTAAATGGAATGACAGAAATTTTAGAATCTTCAAGGATTTATAAAAGAAAGAGTAATCAAGTGGTGCCTCGTATGAGTGGATTAACTCCAATGTAAAATGTTTGTAAGAAAAACTCCTTTGGAAAGTTGTGATGTACATAACTCCTTTACAACTCCTTCTATTGCTCCCACGTTCATATAAAAACTCCCCTTCTTTTTGTTGAAATTTTGTAATTTTCTTTATAAGCCACATTGTCTTTATTAAAAGGAAAGTACTCAGCCAAAAAGGCTTACACCAACTACTCCCATATTGTGATGTTCACTAGGTTGAGTGAATTCAACTACGTCTAAGCTTTATCCTTGAGTGTAAAGGAGAAGAGCCTCATCTTGGTTGCATCTTTTGATAACTTGTTATACTGAAACATATCACAAATATCTAAGAAATTAACTAGATTAGCATTGGGATCCTCATTGGCCAAACCATGAAATTGCACATTGGTTTGGAACATGTTTAGCGATGCTGGTTTGATTTTGAATGTAATTGCTTGCATTGGTGGTCGTGTAATTCATTCTTGATTGGCATGGAACCCTAGCCTTATGAAGTCCATAAGGGTGGTCCTTTATTACTCTATTTAGTTTTCTTCCTCCACCATCATTCTTTCTATTACTTCTTGGGGTTTAGGCCTTCAAATCTCTCTTTCTTGCTTTGTGATGTCTAAAGTTGATGTATCTTCTAATTTGCTTGAACTCTAAGTGATTCTTGTGTTCAAGCACCTGTAATCACATAACAATAGGTATCAAATCCTTAAATTAAAGGAATTCAAATTGTACAAGATGCTAATTTAATTCCCAATAATGGCACCAAAAACTTGTCAGTTTTATATATAAAAATTTCGTATTGCAAGTATACAGATCATAACTCATAGTATAAAAGGTATCATTCCCATGAGGATTGATTAGTCACCTAATAACTTGAATGCACTTTATCTAAGGTACTAAAAGATTGAATGAATTGAATTAAAATAAATTAACTGAAATTGAAATAACTAATAAAACTAAGCAATTGAATAATTGAAGCTAGCAATAAGAATAAAGTTACATCAATAATGGAAACTTAGGGGTTATTATGTCCTTGTTTTTTCTTCCCTTTATCTTGTTGATTCAATTTAAGCTTTTATAATTTTCAAAGTGCCTAAAAGATCAAAAGGAGTAAGTCATAAGTCATAAGAAAATGCACAATGTTTCTTACAAGCGTGAGGTGTGTTGGTTATGACCCATTTGCAACTCAACAACTACTATAACATCCAAGAATGTCATCTAATCCCGGCTTTGTTGACTCGACCTTACGATCGATCCTTAGAAACCGGTCAAAAATAATAATTCCAAAGATTGCAATACAGGATGCAACCTCGGGTCGTGTCACTTAATTGGAACCAAATGAAAAGGTCTAAGCTAGCCTAATTACCAAATATTGCAATCAAAGTTGATAAAATTGGGGTTTTGGTCATTGAAAGAACTAACAAATTTAATTAAATTGCAGGCAAAAGTGTAAAAAGTATATTTTTTTGATTTTATGTAATTAAATGAAATTAACAAAAACTCAGATAGTAATCAAATTGATAAAATCTTCTTGAAAATGGGCGCAGGCTATCACGGTTCAAAATGATTTTTCGGGGATAGAATCCACTAAGTTTCAAAAGATCAACCCTAAAGGAATCTTTAGGTCCAAAGATTTAATTAATGAACTCCATCATTTAAATCCTTGTTAAAAACCTTAGTGTAAAAATTGGACAAGTAAATGCAACCGGTCAATCGGATAAAAACACAACCATCTAAATCAAACACAACTAGGCAAATTATGAGAGTCAATGCAATATCCGAATGACATATATGAGATTTCATATATTAAGCATCGAAATTCTACAAATAACTATGTCCAAATCGCAACAAAGTGTTCAGCACACGGTTAAACTATAACCATGCTAATCTAGTTATACATATGCAATCTCTAACTCAGAGTTTACACAAATATAACTAAACTTCAAACACTATATGATTACTCCCCTTTGAAGCTTCCGGTTAACTCAAGTCATTGCTACATCTTCAAGAGGAAATGTGATTTAGCTACGCATAACTCCGGTCTGTCTCTCGACTGCTGAAGATTGAGTGATTCTCATGGTAGCAGAAGATACTGACGGTGGAAATGATGGTGATGATCGACGATGATGAAAATGGAAAATGATGGTGGAAGGGAATGTTGTCTCTGCTGCCTCCTCAGCGCCTCCCAGTATATCCCTCCCCTTTTTGACCTAAAAATAGCAAAGTTTTTATATAATGGATGCGGGTCGGGTCAGAACAGTGAGGCAAACTTTCCATTTAAGGTTGGATATCCGCTCGTACGTCGCGGCGTGTGAATAAATATTCGTCGCGACGTGCAGAATTGCCTGCTCGTCGCGACGTGCGAATTAACATGCATCGCGACGTATGAAAGTGATTTGCTCGTCGCGACGTGCGGAATAACATGCGTCAGGCCGTGCGGATAGGACCTCATGACCTGTTGACTTCCTAATGGGTTGACTCCTTTGCTCCTGCAATAAAATAACAATTTATAGTATCAATTGTCCTCATGAAAATTATAGAGAAATTAATATCAAATCATGACAATTTACTAACAAATTGCGAATTATAAGAGCTCGTTATGAGGAACCAATTTAAGCACAAAAGTCATCAATTAGGAGTCAACGAGTGTATAAACAGTTATGAAAATGCAGCCAATTTATAATGTAAACTTGGCTCAATCAAATTCCCCCACAATTAGACCTTTGTACTCCTGGACAAGGTTTACAAGAGTCAAAAAGAATACAAGAGGAAAAGAAAATATCTGCCCATGCTCAAAACAATAAAAGGAAATTGACGCAATTCATTTCCTCATAATTCAACCACACCAAATTGAAAGAGTGCTAATAAAACAAACACTGAAAGAATTTAAGTACAAGAGATTGAACAAAAGAGAATCACTCAGGATATAGTGTTTGCGCTCATCTCACTTGTGTTTAGGGATATTTTACTCTCAATCTGCTTAATCCATCTCCTACCATAGGCTTATGCCAAGTCTATTTCTCCACTACAAGAACTATCATTTCAAAGATCAAGAGGACTTTTAGGGTTGTAATGTATGGAAGACTAAATGAATGGATGAAGTGAAAGAAAGAAAATATGAGCACATGAACTAAAAGACGAACTGATGTCAACAGTTGAACTCAAACTAAACATTTGCATAAACAGAATGCATACTTTTTTCTTTTTTCTTTTTTATCCTTGAGATATTGTCCCTTTTTGGACACACAAAATTCACTATCCCTGTTTGTGATTTTTTTGTAACTAGAAGTGAAAGTAAAATAACTACTGACACCATAAAAGTATGAATGCAAATGCTCATAATAAGAGGGCTCAAGGGGCTAGCAAGAGATAAGTGTTTATGGGATTGTGTTTGAGAAAAGGGTTTGAAGAAGGAACGCTCTATCACACCAACAAAAATCTAGGCCATCAAGCTTCGAGTAAGAATTGAAACAAGTTCTAGAGAAGTATGAAAGAAGCAGACGCACGCAAAGATAAAAGAAAATTTTGGCTCAAATATCCTTCCAACAATGGTATTGTCTCTATGAACAATCTCAAGTCTCAAAAACTTAAAATGCTACTTTGTTAGCATGCTTCCATTCACTTTGTTTTGAAAACATGAAAAGCAAGATTTTGCCAATTCCAACTATCATTAAAAGGATGGGAGGTGTTTTCAGAAACTCAAGCATCATTTTGAAACTAGTAAAAGCTTTGAAAACAGCAGCCACAAAAGTCCAGTGCAGAAAATGTTTGAATTGAGTGGAAGAGTTAGGCAAAAAAAAATCATTCATGCATAAAGGTGACGTCGCGACGTATAACAGTGTACATCGCGACGTGCGGACATCGCGACGTACGTACTTGAATGAACAGCCTCGCCGCGACGTGTGATCGCTCGTCACGGCGAGGAGATGCAGAATGACAGAAAATTTTTAAAATTTACCAAGTTTATCGACAGAATGCATTATTGGCCAACAATTCATAAACACTATGTCAACATGCATGCAATATGAAAGATAAATGGGGAAACAGCTCCCCCACACTTAAAGCACACATTGTCCTCAATGAAAATGTAGCAAGGAAAATATAAGAAGAACAAGGCACAAAGGGAGAGAAGAGGGAATGAAGATTGATCATTAATTGGAACAAATCAAGTACAAAAAGGATAAAAGAATAAAGGAACTAAATACAGAAAAGAAAAGACAAGAAAATAAAATAAATACAAGAAAAGAAAAGAACAAAATGCCAAAATTATGCCAAAGGATCATCAGCCGGCGGGTCTGAAGGGGCAGCCTGAGAAGTGCTAGGGCCAGCTGAAGAATCCCGGGCTGCAGGAGGGATGGGCAACTGTAGGCGATCTACAATCAGTGTGAACATGGAATGGTAGAATTGGCGGTCAGCTGCCATCTGGGCCTCAATGCGCCGTATGTCATCGCGAAGAAGGGCAACCTGATCAGGGAGGGCGGAAGGTGAAGGTGGTGGACGGATAGGGTCGCGAGGCGGAGCCTCGGATGGAGGTGCAACAACGGAGGGAGCAGGAGTGGGGGAAAAAGGGGCAGAAGGGACAGGGGGAAGGGAGGGAGAAGAACGTGGGGAAGGGTCAGGTGGGGTGTGGAGGCGACGAGGTTGGCGGAGATGAATATATTTGAAAGCAGGGGCAGGCTCAAAAGTTGGATCGATCGGATGTTCCGAAACCCGATAGGCCCGGAGGGAATGGTTGATGTTAGAGGATAGGATGCATTGGCGGAGGGCGGAGGGCGGAGGGCGGAGGTGATGGCTTGAGCGAGGTTGACGGGCCGGTCGACCATCAACAGGTAGATGTAGAGAGCCTGCTCCTTAGGAACCATGGCAAGGTGGGAGGTGGGGAGGATGTTGTTGCAAATGAAATGAAGCCACGGACGGGCTTTGGAGCGAAGGTCGGAACGACAGATATAGCGCTGAGCCCCCCTGGGTTGATACCAGTCGGTACCCTCAGGACAGAGGGTACGAAGGACATCGGCCCAAGGGTACTCATGGATGAGTTCGGAGTAGTGGCAACAGGGGGTAGGAGGAAGATGGTAATGCTCCCGAATGGAGACAGCAGTGAAAGCGCGGGGAATGGTAACACCACGGAACTCGATTCCGTAGGTGCCGGAGTAACGGGCATGGGTATAGTAGTGGCGGACGAATGTGAGGTTCCCATAGGTTCGGGGATGGGCTAGGTTGGACAGGTTGAGTTGAAATAGTTGTCGGACGAAGGGGTTGTTGTGGGGGGTTAAAGGAAAAGGTTTTTCCTTGAGTATAGCTCTGGCCTCAGTTTTGGCGGCCAGTTCAACATACTCTGGAGCAACCGGAAAGGAAGAGGAATGGGTAGGAGAAGGTTGGTGGTGCGAAGAATGTGAAGGTTGAGGAGAAGGAGAATGAGCGGAGAAAACTCCCAAAGAGGACGGAGAGGCAACAGGGTGAGGGGAAACGGAAGGGTCGGAGTAAAACTCGTCGAGCGAGTTGGAGGAAGAGGGGAGGACATGAGAAGGAGAATCGGGACGGTCAGACCTGCTAGCATTCTTGGTTCGAGGCATTGTCCTGCACATAAAAAGAAAGAGAACAGAGAAATCAATAAGGAGTTAAGCACAAATCAGCCACCTCGTCGCTACGTGTGGGTAGACGCCGCGACGAGGCAAAGCCCTTGACCAGACGTCACGACGTGCAGATTAACACGCGTCGCGAAGTACGGATAAGGTACTTCGTACATCGCAACGAGGCAAGGCATTCGTCTCGATGTATGGTGATTTTCTAGATGCATCGCGACGTGCAACGCTCGTCGTGATGACCTAACTAAAAACGACTAACAAGGAGGACGAAAAATAGGAAAACGAGAGGAAATGGGACACTTACAGAAGTTGAAAACGCAAGAAGGGAGACGGCGGAGACTCTGGGCATAGTGGAACAACGGAGAGAATCGATAGAAATCGAGAGTGATGACGACAGAAAGAGAGTGTTAGAGGAGAAAAGATGAAGGGGAAAAGAAGAAGGATAAACGGCGAATGGAGGCAGAAGGTCTTGAGGGGAAAGGACAAAAAGGGGCACCAGACAAAATGAGAAGACCAACGGACAGAAAGGGCAAAAAAAGGTATTTCAATTGATGGCACGTCACGACGTAAAAATGTGAGCACGTCACAACGTAAACGCCAAAAAGAACAAGATACGTCGCGATGTATAAATTAAAATACGTCGCGACGTAGGCGTCAAAGAAAAACGAGGCACGTCGCGACGTATAAATTAAAATACATCGCGACGCCTCTACCCAAACAGAAAACACGAACCTAAAGATCCTAGCATAATCCAGAAACAATCAATCTCACAAAAGCCAACCCTTCTACCAATGTCATGCTTCTTCAATGCATAAAGATTTAAAGCTCACAAAGTGAAAGTAATTTATTAGAACAAGGAACAGAAATCCTACTTAACTACAGCTAATCCTACTGGTTGGGTCTCTCCCCCACACTCAATAAAGATACTCATGCAACACAAAATTTCATATCAATTCCAAGTAATGCGCATGAATATATTGAGAATGCAGGTAGAGAAACAACCTGGGCTCACGGTGGGTCCTGTAGCTCGGGATGGTCATCCGGTTGATATCCAAGCTTAATCTCAGCAGTTTAGCTCCTGGGTAGCTCCATGTCCAATCCCTTACTCAAAGGCTCTCCTACAAAATCCTCAGCAAGAAAACTCTCTCCAAAGAGATTGTCAGTAGAAGATGTTAAAGTTTGTGCAAAATCTCTACATGCATCGTCAATGACCGTATCAAGCATATTTACTCCAAGCAAAGAATAATCCTCATGGGGGTGTTTCATTGCTTCATACATGTTGAAGCTTACCTGCTGGTCACCTACCTCCATGGTTATCTTTCCTTCCTTCATGCTTATCATGGTGCTTGCTGTCCGAAGGAAGGGTCGTCCGAGAATCAGTGAAGTGTCCTGCACAACTTCAGTAGACATGTCAAGAACATAAAAGTCTGCGGGAAACACTAAACCTTTTACTTGGACCAAGATGTCCTCAATTATACCCACAGGATGCCTAAAGGATCTATCGGCCAATTGTAAAACTACAGATGTAGATTTTATACTTTTCACTCTTAGGGCCTCGTAGACTGATTTAGGCATCACATTGATGGCCGCCCCTAAATCTAATAGTGCTCGTCCGATGGTCACCTTTCCTATAACACAAGGAATAGTGAACGATCCGGGATCTTGACACTTAACTGGAATTTGGGGCTTGAACAATGCAAACACATTGGAGCTTACCTGGACTCTCTCATTCGGCCTAAACTTTCTCTTGTTAGTGCACAAGTCCTTCAAATATTTAGCATAGGCCGGAACTCTCTTCACCAAATCAAGCAATGGAACATCCACCTCTACTTTCCCAAACAAATCAATGATTTCCTTTTCATGTTTAATCTCATTCATGCGCTTGCTCATCAAATATGAGTTTGGAAAAGGAAGGTCTTGAATACTTACCTCCTTACCTTTTCCAGCTTGATTGCTTGATTCTCCATGTTCAGCTTGATCATTAGAACTCTCTGAAGTAGTTCCCTTGTTTCTTGAAGCATGCTTTTTCTCTTTCAATAGCTCTTCTTCCCTCACAGTTTATGATTTCTTAATCTTTTCCTTGGGTAGGGGCACTTCTGCATTCTCAACATCCTCATCATATGCCTCTTCATCTACTTGAGGATTAAACCTCACTTGCTTCCCACTCCGGAGGGCAATTGCATTAAGACTCTTCGGATTCATCACAGTATTTGAAGGTATGGTTCCACTGCTTTTCGCTTGATTCTCACTCATGTTGTTAGACAACTGAGTAACATATGAATTAATGTTCTCCGCCTTGGTCTCCCATTGTTCCATTCTTTTCTCCAAGGCATTGAACCTAGCAGCAGTCTTTGAGGAATCCTGTTGAATAAGAGAAGCAATGGCATTAAACTGGTTAGCATTAGAATCCCTCTCTTCCTTCATCAGAGTCATCATGTTATGAAACAATTGGTTGGTGTCTTCCTTGGGTGGGACTATTAGGGCTTGTTGTTGATTAGGAAACTGGCTAGTGGAAGTACCAGCTCCTCCCCCTTGTGGAAATCTGTTTGATGCCCTGCTTTCTTCATTCCTCCAACCGAATCTTGGATTAGATTTCCATCCTTCATTGTATGTGTTGGAGTATGGGTCCCACTTCTGATTAGCTCTTCTTGGATACACTGCTGACACCTCTTCATATCTTCCAGGGCATACACTTGATATGTGCATCACCGACCCACAAGTGTCACAACTGGGTGCAGTAATATCCGTTGAAGATGATGGGCGATGCACATTCAAGTTCTTCAACTCTACAGTAATACAAGACAACTGTGATATTATCTTGTTCTCCAACAAATCTACCTTTGTTTCCAGACTTTCCATTCTCTTGGCTTGAGCTGTTAAAGCTCCCAATTCATTCAATCCTCTGGAATCTCTCACACTGTATTGTTGATAGTTTAAGGTCATCTTCTTGATCAAGTCCCATGCTTCCAATATTGTAAGGTCAATCAGAGATCCTCCAGATGCAGCATCTAACATACCTTTCTCTTGACTCTTCAACCCATCATAGAAATACTGCACCAATTGTTCATCAAGAATTTGGTGATGGGGGCATCTGGACAGAAGATCTTGGAAGCGATTCCAATAGTCATACAGTGATTCATCATACTCCTGGCGGGCTGAATAAATTTCCTTCCTCATCGAAGATGTCCTGGAAGCTGGAAAATATTTCTCCAAAAAGGCCTTCCTCAGGTTGGCCCAGCTATGATAAGCATTGGCCACATGCCTCGGAAGACTCATGTACCACTCTCGCGCCTTTCCTTCCAAGGACAAATGAAATACCTTCCATAGCACTTGGTCCAAAGTATCTCCTACTGGCTTCATACTCTGACAGATCATCGTCAAAACTTGTAGGTGCATGTACGGATCTTCTCCTGCCAAGCCATGAAATTTAGGAAGGGAATTAATCAACAAACCTTTAATCTCAAAATTAACATCAAAATTAGGGCAAGCAGCAGTAAATGGATCATAATGCACATCAGAAGTTGTTGCTTCCCTAATTGTCCTACGTCTCTGATTCTTATTGTTTTCTCCCACTCTCTCATGCTCACCATTTCCTCCATTAGTTCCATTTCTAGGTTGGTGTGCAGGAAAGTCAGGATTTAGGAAAATGTGAGGATTCTCAGCCATATTTTCTCTTTCTTGCTCAACTACTCTACTCCTCTCTTGTTCTTTCCTCTCTTTCCTAAGTCTCCTCAAATGTCTCTCAACTTCATGTTGGAATTAAACAAGTCTACCTCTCCTGGGCATGCACAAAAATCAATCCACAAATAAAAGAAATGTTAACAAAAATTCTCACAGTCACACAAAATCGAATAAAAGTGAAATGCGATGAATGCGAGAGTATGAGTGTATGGATGTATGTATAAGTGTGTATGTGTGGAAAACTTGTTAAGTAAGAGAAAAATTAAAGTATGGAGTATGCTTGTGCAAAGGGGAATCAAACCTATACTATGAACAAGTGTGAAAATCAAACTATACCAAATGCACTGCAAAAACAAAGATTCCGATTATCAACGACAATTGAAATGAATGACAATGGCTATCCTACGGTAAACCAATTTCTTGGTTCCCCGACAACGGCGCCAATTTGATCGCAACTTTGTCGACTCGAACTTACGATCGATCCTTGGAAACCGGTCAAAAATAATAATTCCAAAGATTGCAATACAGGATGCAACCTCGAGTCGTCTCACTTAATTGGAACCAAATGAAAAAGGTCTAAGCTAGCCTAATTACCAAAAATTGCAATCAAAGTTGATAAAATGGGGGTTTTGGTCATTGAAAGAACTAACAAATTTAACTAAATTGCAGGCAAAAGTGTAAAAAGTATATTTTTATTTTATGGAATTAAATGAAATTAACAAAAACTCATATAGTAATCAAATTGATAAAATCCTCTTGAAAATGGGCGCAGGCTATCACGGTTCAAAATGATTTTTCGGGGATAGAATCCACTAAGTTTCAAAAGATCAACCCTAAAGGACTCTTTAGGTCCAAAGATTTAATTAATAAACTCCATCATTTAAATCCTTGTTAAAAACCTTAGTGTGAAAATTGGACAAGTAAATGCAATCGGTCAATCAGATAAAAACACAACCATCTAAATCAAACACAACTAGGCAGATTATGAGAGTCAATGCAATATCCGAATGACATATATGAGACTTCATATATTAAGCATTGAAATTCTACAAATAACTATGTCCAAATCGCAACAAAGTGTTCAGCACACGGTTAAACTATAACCATGCTAATCTAGTTATACAGATGCAATCTCTAACTCAGAGGTTACACAAATAACTTTAGACACTATATGATTACTCCCCTTTGAAGCTTCCGGTTAACTCAAGCCATTGCTACATCTTCAAGAGAAAATGTGATTTAGCTACGCATAACTCCGGTCTGTCTCTCGACTGCTGAAGATTGAGCGATTCTCATGGTAGCAGAAGATACTGACGGTGGCGATGATGGTGATGATGGTGATGATCGACGATGATGAAAATGGAAAATGATGGTGGAAGGGAATGTCGTCTCTGCTGCCTCCTCAGCGTCTCCCAGTATATCCCTCCCCTTTTTGACCTAAAAATAGCAAAGTTTTTTTATAATGGATGCGGGTCAGGTCAGAACAGTGAGGCAAACTTTCCATTTAAGGTCGGATATCCGCTCGTACGTCGCGGCGTGTGAATAAATATTCGTCACGAAGTGCAGAATTGCCTGCTCGTCGCGACGTGCGAATTAACATGCGTCGCGACGTATGGAAGTGATTTGCTCGTCGCGACATGCCGAATAACATGCGTCGCGACGTGCGGATAGGACCTCATGACCTATTGACTTCCTGATGGGTTGACTCCTTTGTTCCTGCAATAAAATAACAATTTACAATATCAATTTTCCTCATGAAAATTATAGAGAAATTAATATCAAATCATGAGAATTTACTAACAAATTGTGAATTATAAGAGCTCGTTATGAGGAACCAATTTAAGCACAAAAGTCATCAATTAGGAGTCAACGAGTGTATAAACAGTTATGAAAATGTAGCCAATTTATAATGTAAACTTGGCTCAATCATCATCCAAATAAGAAACTCATGCAACACAAGATCGTGCATTAACATGTATAAAGTAGGCATATAAAGCAAAGTAAAGGCAATGCCACCTTGCCCTAGCCAAATATTTTATGCTTGTATTACTATTCTACTCAAACTACACAATAATTTCAATGAAATAATATATATATTTATCAAATCCTTGTTCAACTATAATATGTTAAGTTTGAGTTCTCCCTACTCCAATTACTAATTCAGACCACAACAAAAGGTCTAAAAAACTAAACAATCCTCGAGAATGGTTTGAGCAGTAGTAGGAAAGTTGAAATACATATCAATAGAATTAAGGAATCTATACATATACAATTAAGTTAAACTGTTGGGCCCCGATTCGCATTAAGTATGTTTTATTTTATTCTGATGATTAGTTTTCTAATTTCCTTTTAATTAGAATAATTTGGGAGTTTTATTACTTAGTTAATAGAAATTAATTGGAGGTATTTAGTTAAAATTAGATTTTTTTATAAGTTGTTAGAATTAAAATAGAATAAGATGGTGTAGGACCAATTAGGAAGTTGTATATGGTTTTAAGACTTAAGGTAGGAGATGGGCCTTTAGCCCATTTCACCTGACATTAAAATGAAGAAGGAAGGGATTTGAGTGAGGAATTAAATGGAAAGAAAATGAAAGGAGTCGTATGAAGTGAGAAAGCCATGAAATTGTATAAGGAAATGAAGGGATAAGTGAAACTACAACGTTTTAGCTATAGGTTTTAAGTGAGAATACTTTTATCTAAGTCTTTTATAAGAGACTACGAAACCTCACCAAAGAAAGGAGAATTTCGAAACCTAGAAGAGAAAAGAAGGGTGACTTTCGGTTGAAGAAGAAGAAGAGGAACAAGAAGAAGAGAAGTGAAGCTTAGGTTTTCATGTGTTGGAAAAGAGAGGTTTAAGAGATTTAGGCTAGAAGAGAGTGGAAAGGAGGAGTTTAATCTTCCATTGGAACAAAAAGAGCAAAATCGTGGGTTTCCTTAAGGTAAGAGAATTTCGAAATTTATGGAGTTTTTAGATAGGTTTTGATGTTAATAGTTTAGATAAGGAATGGGTAAGGTTATTTGGAGTTACTTTCATGTTGTCCTTTCCTAAGGATTATGAATTTTGCTATTCCTATTGCTTATGGGATAATTTTGTTCAATGAAGGTGAATTGAGGCATTGGGAGGAAGAAACAAGGCCTTTGGATCAATCTCAAAGTTAAAAGAATTAAGGTGGGTGATTCTTTAATAATTGAGTAATAAGTTTACTGAACTTTTTATAATCGATGCTTTCCAATAACTTTGTTTTTGTGAATAATGTAATTTCTGTGATATGTTTAATTTGTAGATGTAATTCTTTGATTGTGAATTTATGTTGAAATGGTTGAATATTGGTTTCGGAGAATTTATGATTTCGGAAAAAAATTTGTCATCTTGGCCAATTATGTGAAAATGGATTCGTAAAGGCCAGTTACAGCTAATACTTTCAAATTGTGTTAAATATGTGCTATCTTTGGATTTGTGGTGGTCCCTTCTGAGTCAGGTGCACCTGTCTATTATAGACTTCTCCCTTTGCCCGCTAGTGGCCGTGGAGTTCCTCTTAAGGACTCCTATTCGTCACGACTACACATGACCGCTTCGCGGAAATGTGTCGTTCGTTCTGTTTCGGATCCACCCGAATCATTTTCCTGTGCTTATATGATAGGTTGAATTGTAAATTGTTGATGTGATAATTTTGTAAACTGATTTTGAGAAATGAGAAACATTTTAGTAATGTGACGTTGTTTGAAAATGAGTAAATGATGGTTTTTGCTTATTGCTTGTTTATTAAATTATCACCCACGGAGCCGTCGAGCTCACCCCCATTTCCCCTCTACAGGTACTGGGCGAGAAACCGAGTCACCGCATCGGGATTGAGGCAACTCCGATGCAATTTTGCTTTTGAAGTTGTATTTGAAGTTGTGTTTTTTAGAAAACAGGCTTTAGGTCGCATTTTGGGCTTTTATGTACTTTTTGCTACTTTTGATGTAATCGGGTCAAAATTCCCTCTAAAGTTTGTATTATTTCTACTTTCCTTGTAAATGAAACAAAAATGGGGTTTTAGTGTATCTTTGGTATATGTTGTATGATTGAGAATGCCAGAAGAAATGAATGAAATCATGTAACTTGATGGATTGGAATTGATGAAATGCTTAGAAGTAAGATTGCTTTGTGATTTGAGAATGTTTATAAGCTTAGGAGTGTGTTCTTGCCTTTGAATATTGAATTATTATGCAGGTTGTAGCATCGGATTGAAGATTTGGGTTAGGTGTAAAATAGGGGAGATGCTGTCCAATTTTTCCAAAAATTGGGCAGCAATTTCTATTTGATTTTAGACTGATTTAGAGCTTGAATTGATTTGGATGGTCTTCTTGAAGAATGTAGAGCATGATTAGAGCTTTCCAACGACATAAAATTTGTCTCAATTGGACTTAGGATGAAAAAGTTATGAGAGTGGAAAGGTTTCAGCTCCTGTTCATGAGGGACTGAAATTTTGCAGCAACTTCGGAAGGATTTTTCAACCTCTTAGAGGCTGATATGGTTTTTTCTTTCTTCATGAAAAATGTATATTATCCTTCTATCTTTAAAATGAGGTATGATTTGCAATTATTGGAGTTAGGAATAAAAAGTTATGAGGTTGGGAATGTTGACAGTTACTGTTCATTTAGGTAAATTACTGTTTCATTTAGGCTGAACCTTTGGCTGTGTTTTTACCCCTCTAAATGATTGTTTCGATTTTTGTTCCTTTCATGAAACTTGTAGAGCATCTTTTTATCTTTCCAATGAGGTAAAATTTGTCATTTTTAGACTTGTGTGCTAAAAGATATAAATTTTCAAATTTTAGCATTGTGTAGGGAAATTGAGTGTTAATGGCAGTACCTTTGAAGCCATTTATGACTCTCTTAATGGCTAAATTAGTTTTTAAATCCTTCTAGGAAGTTGTATAACTCCCTTTTATCTTTCTAATGACACTAATTTTGCAAAATTTCAATTTCGGGGTGAAAAGTTATTAAAGTTTAAAGTTAGAAAAGTTTTCATTAGTTTTAAGAGTTGAATTTACAATTTGGGGCAATTAAACCCTGTTTCCTATTTTATTCGTTTCTCCCCCGTTTGACCTCCGATTTGCACAATTTTTGAAGCATTATCTTCAGAAGAAAAAAAATTCATACCCCTTTTTGATAAAATGAGAGTGTCGGGTTTTAGTCGGACTTTACGGACATTACGAAAGAGAATCAATTTTGTGACGAGTTTCGATATAAGTCCATTTTTGGGCGATTTTGTGACCTATAGAGATCCGATTGAAGTGAGGTTCGTTTCTAATTGCCCTGAAGTTATGAAATTTCATTTTAGCATCGGATTTCGTTATGGGCCCTAAGCAAATAAATTTTTACTTGAGGATAATTAGGGTGAATTTATCAAGTTTTGTTCGGATGACATTAAATTAAATTCAATTCGAGGTTTCCTTCGTGGTGAGGAATTCCTCCCTCGTGAGATGCGCGCCCAGATGTCACGAAGGACGTCGGGCACGCGACCCACCTGGGAGGGGTTCCAACATAAACATAATATTTTAGGTTTGTATTACTATTATACTCAAACTATACAATAATTTCATAGAGATAATATATACTAATTAGACACTTGTTTAATTCTAATATGTTAAGTTTTAGTTCTATGTACATCAACTACCAATCCAGACCATAATAGATGGCCTAAAAATGAAACAATCCTTGAGGATGGTTTGAATAGTTATAGGAAAGTTAAAATATGTATTAATATAATCAAGTAATCTATACACATATAATCAAGTTAAAAAGCTACATAACAACACCTAACATTGCATTTATATTAAACCAAAATTTAGCTTGTAGTAGAAAAATATCAACGGGATATATGTCTAACTATTTCTAAAGACAACTTAATCAAAGAGTTGCATTTTATTATAAGAACATGATGTGGACATGTCTTTAGCCAATAAGTTAATTATATTAACAAATGATTAATTAACAAGATATGTAGGGATCCCAAATTTTAGTAAAATTTCTATTCCACTTATTACTATCAATAGAATAAGATGTGTTAATAACTTAAAATAATTATGTTCTCCATAATAGTATTAGTCCCAAAAGCTTTTTTCTAATAATTAAGCATATAACTCTACAATTATAACTAGCATGCATACCATCTAGCAAATATTCTAGAGCTACATAGCCATAGTGCCTAAAAACTTGAGTTTGTTCTTTATGTTAGAGTTATTGGCCATGACAAAGATAAAATCTGCAAGCTAAATCCATATAAATAAGCTTATAAGCTCAATAGAAGAAGACAACTGAAAAGTTGGACATATTCTTTAACGTAACCTCGAAGCTACTATAGCAAAATGTCAAAACCTTCTTAACTCTACATTGAAATTGGAATTCAAAATTATATTAGATGATTATATGTAACATTAAACTCTTTGAGCCCTTTTGTGTTGTCCTGTATTTGGAGATACCACTGTAAATTGATATATACATGGTTGTGTATGAGTTCAAATATGTATTTAAGTCCTTTGGATATATATATATGTAATGATTTATAATGTTATATACCCTTACAAGAACTTAAAATTCATCGGTATGCGAAATCATGGAGATTTCTGACATATAAGCTTTTAAGTGTAAAATTGAGTCAATTGGATAGATATGACTATGATGGTTGAATTAAATGTGTTCTAATGCCTTAGGGGTGATTATACATGATTTATAGACTTATTGGACACTTAGAAAGTTTAATTGGAAAAGTTTATGTACATAAGGGCTTATTTACAAATTGTTAAAAGTTAAAGGACTTAATAGTAATTTTTCAATTCTTGGAGGACCAATACGTAATTTATGAATTTAAGGGGCTTAATTATTATTTTCAAGAGTCAAAGGACCAAAATATAAAAAAAATTGGAGATTCCTAAACTTTGGGCTTAATTGCAAATTTAGGAAAGTTTGGAGGGTATAATGGTAATTTCATACAACCTAAGGGTAAAATGGCAAATTCACCATATTTTCGTCAAAGAAGAATCAAAATTCTAGACTCTTCTTATGTATGGTCGTGCACCCCACTATTTAAGACTTAAATACTTTGTTTTAATTAAAAGAAGGGAGAAGAAAGGAGAAGAGAGGAGAGAAAGAAGCAATTTTCGACCATCACCTATTTTCTACCAAGTTTTTTATTCTTCAACCTCAATCAAGGTGTTCTAAGCTAATTTGGGGTCAAGAAACTCAAATTTATAATTAGATTCGAGAAAATCTCAAAGGATTTGAAGATATCATTAAAGGAAGGTTTAGGCCAATTTTGTCTCATCTCTCTCTACATTATGATTTTGAGTTTGGTGTTAAGATATGTTGTTCTCCATGCTTGAATATGCATGAAACATGGTTTAGATGAATGAAATGTGTCATGGAGAGGTTCTTTAAGTCAAAACCGAAATTGTCTCCTTTAGGTGAAACTTTGTGAATTTTTTAATTTCTTTTGAAATTGATGGTTTAAATGAATTATATGGTGTTAATTATACATGCATGATGTGAATTGATGATGAAGAATGAAGAACATGTGTGTTGGTTAAGGTTAGGTCAAAATAATGGAGAAGAGGTGGATTAATATAATGAGTTGTACAATTAATAAAATGTAGCTTAAATCAAGGAAATTGGTTTGAATGGAGTGGTAGAATGTGTCATTGACTGGAAGTGTTACTATATGACATGATAAGAGCATGAATTATAATGTTAAAGTCTTGGAAATGTGTCTTAAAAATCATGCACATTAGGTGTTTGATAAAATGCCTAAGTGAACTTGGCTTAGGATTTAAGGCTTTATAATGATATACATTAGAAAACACTTTTATGTTTATTTAGAGTGAACTTGAATTGTTGCTTAGATTGACAAGTAAAGGCCTAATGTGCTTGGATAAAGATGTGCATAATTAGGTTTTGAAAATGAGTAAGTATTGAATTAAAGACATTAAATGCCTTAGAAAATGCAAAAGAAAAGCTAAAGTGAAAGTAAGGAAGTAAACCTGTGAGAAGTTTAACGGTCAGATTCTATAGCTTATAAGGAGTGATATTGTCTTTTATATACTTATGTGGGGGTGTATAAACATGAAATATATGTTTAGGTTGTAATTTCATTGTAGATCCCTTTTATGTATAAAGGCTCGGGAGCTGTGAATCAAGGAGTCCGTATCTAGGATTGTTGAAGCTAAGAGAGTGTATATCTTCTTTTGAGGTGAGTTAGGAAAACCGCATTTCTCAAATAGGATTAGAACATCCTAAGACAAGTATGATGACTGGTATGTGAATTTTGAACCTAGGCAACGTATGGTAAAATTGAATTTCAAATGGATGCTAATATGTTTAGATATTTAATAAACATCATTGTTTTGAACAACTATGCATTCAGAGTACAAAAGATAACTTTTATTGTATGAAATAATATTTCAACATTGTTTTTGAAACCAATATTTTATTACATATTTTGAAAAATGATATTGTTTTCAAAAAATCTTTGTTTGAAGTGCAAAGGACAATGCTTTTTGATAGTTTAATTTCGTATTTTGAGAAATGATATTACTTTTAACAAACCTAAAAATAAAATACAATGGATAACGCCTTTTTTTTTCCTAAAGCTACGTTTTTGAACAACCTTGCATTTGGATTTTAAAAGGTAACTTTTATTGCATAATCAGTGTTTTGGAATTTACAAATGCATAATCGAGTCGTGTATTTTGCATATATTTGTTCTCCTTTGGCTTAGAGACATGGTACGGTTTCATTTTATATGTTGGACCGATAAATAAAAATATGATGCTTTACTTTATTTTTGTATTTAATATTTCTATATGATTTTTGTGATCGGTGAGGAAACAATTAGTCAATCGTGTGTTAGGCGCAACTGATTAAGCGACCACCATATCCTTGACGCTAGTACATAAAATTCGAATCCACATATCAACACTTTTTTACGGGACTCGTGGGTGATTCCACACTTAGGGTCTAGACACCGACGAAGTCATTACTTAGGGTCATGACGCTCTTATCGACTGTAATCCTGACTCACTACGTATGAAAGTCGAGCCAACACCGATAATCATTGGGTTTGCACATTAGTTTGGCCGATTAGTGGTGTCACATATTATTGTTTTGGCTTATTCTGATATTTGTTTTCTGATGAGATTTGATTTATACATCTGATGTTTTTATGCATTTGTATGCTGGAACTATAACCTATATCCACCGGATGGGTGATTAATAGACTGGGCCTATGTGGTTCCTAACCAGTATATGATGAGGCATAGGCTAGGCATATGTGTTTTTATGTCATATATATTCACTTTATAGGTTATCTACATTGTCTTAGTATGAACGAATTCTATTTGTGTTATATGTTTTTTCTACTCACTGAATACCTAGTGTACTCACTCCCTCCGCTTTCCAATCATACAGGTTAATTTAGTGAGTTTGAAGTTCTGAGTGGACCGTGTCATCTTTTGACATTTTCAGAGTATTACCACATGTGGGTAGTTTCTTATTTTGTACTTTTATTGTATAGTGGCTCATGAACTGTTTTACTATTTTTATTAGTTTGGTTGTGTTGATATACTTTATGATTATATAAATTTAACTTTTTGATTGTTTTGTTGTTGTAAAAGACTTTATGTATAAACTTTCAATAATGTTGTTGAGATTGCCTTGAGCGGACTTAAAATCCTGAAGTTGTGGTTGGTTGTGAATATAGAAGTGTGTTTGAAATTGTTTGCAGGTTTTAGGATTTTTAAAATACAATCGTTGTGTTCCTAAATTTTTTAAAAAAATAAAAAATAAAAAAAGATATTCATTTAGCCTTATATAGTTGGATTAAGGCTACCATTAGTGTCCTTAGCCCAATTATGCGGCAATTGTCATGAGTCCAATATAATTCCGGGTCGTGACATTATAGATCTCTACATATCACTACTATATATATATATATGAGAAATAGCCTCACCTTGCTATTATCAAGAGCAATATTCAATCTCATGTGCCAATTTAACAAAGGTCCCAAAAAGAAGAAGATTTTTCTTTTCATTAACCATCCTCTAGGGCTCAATTTTCCAACCAAAATTGGTTGGGATTGGGAAAGGCGGAAGGAAGGAAGGAAATAAATGAAAAGGATGTTGTTTATCATGTAATAACTTTCCCAGGGACCCATTTTGTATTAATCATAGATGATAAACCTTGTATCTTCATGCACGTTATAGCCCACTATACAAATTATATTGGAATGATTAATTTTGCTTAATAAGCCTACCTCATTCTGCGATTTAGGGTCTGATCGAGAAACCATGCCAGCAACTGAAGAAAATAAAAGTATATCTTCAAAAGAAGCATTACCTTAAATTCCCTCTATGCATCCTCGATTATACGCTCTAAATTCTTGATTATAAGTTTATAACTCGTGATCATCTTCCAACATAGCCTCATAAACAAGTTCAGACCCATCTCTGCCCAGTAATTTTTTGTCTTTAAAATTATTTCTTGCAATCAATTAATGAAACACTTCCCCCTTATTAACCATCTCTAAAGATGGTTAATGAAGCCCTTTTCTTTACTACTTCACTAAGGCATCAAAAATTACAATAAAGAACAAAAGATGTTGCATTTAAGCATAGATGGCAAATCAACATAAGCTCTTGAGCACCGAGGACCTTTCCTTTTGGGGTGCTTGAGATAATAGTTCCAAAAAATCGCTAAAGAGAAAATAATAATCACAATAAGTATGACGCTAACGAAAATGACACCAATTTTTTTTACTCTAGTCCATTTTCTTATATCCCAGCGACAGTGGAAACAAAGCTTTAATCTTGAAGTCTTCAAAAATAGGAAATATCTTGAAAGCTAAAATGTTAATTTTTTTCTTTATAACAATTTTTTAATGTTAGTTTAGTGAAATCATTTACTTAAGGGCTCTAAAAATGTCATTAAATAGTTTACAATTTTATGTTTAATTTATCTCTAGTTGATAAGTTTAAAGAAGAGGAAAAAGAACAAGAAATTGTGATATTATAATTTAATCCCAGCAAAAATGAATTATTCATTTACCCATTTTAATATAATTCAATTAAATTCACTTAATTATCAAGGGGATGCCTACAATTGATCATAAATAGTTGGGTATATTGTGGATTCCCTATTTATATTCTTCAATCATTTCCTCCATTCTTTGCCATCTACCATACTCTTTACACGATCTGAAAGTGAAGCTCAAATTGCAGCGGATGAATACAAACTAGAAAGAAAAAAAATTTCACAACTTGGTTCATGCCACACTGATGGGGTATCTAGCCTAGGTGATGTTACAGGACGCTGTTAAGCTTCATTATTCCAGTTTGCTTTCCTTTCCTGTTTTTGTTCCGTCTCTTTTATTCCTTTTAGTTTGGATTGAAGAGTAAAACAAGACGAATTTATTGCGATATCTGGAGTACTATCCTGACAGAATTGGAAAACTGAATTGAAGAAAGATGATTCCAAACATATAATAATATTCTTATCGAACAAAAACTCATATTCCTTTAGACAATAAACACTGATGTTGCATCTAGTTATTTGGTATTTATCTGATCATGCCTTCTCCAACTTCTGGAGCCCTTTTCGTCAATCGTTTGTGCCGCTTCACGTTCGCATGCCACCCTATTGATCAATTCCATTATGAAAAATCAGTTGACAGATTACATTGAAATGGCCGCCAGTTATACAATCAAAAAGGATACTTACCTATTGATAAATCAAAGCCACGCTTCTTCAACTCTCTGTACTCTTGACACAAAGCACATTCCTCACAGCAAAAATGGATGCAGCAATCCCCGCAAGGGCTTTCCTCCAGGAAATACTGCCCTCTTAGTTTTGATCGGTAAAAGCTTGAATACAAACAGGAGCAACCCGTCAAGCACAATATCAAGGTATAAAGTGCTCCACTCACTCCACATGCTGCAAATGTAACAGTTTGGAATCAATCCACATTAACTACAAGGAAAAGTTTCATATAATCGGATCTGATAAATCTAATGACTTAACAAGTTGACCCCCTGTCCACCATTTCTGCAATTCGTCCGAAGGCAATGCATGGGCACCAACACGTCAGGCAACCTGAGATCAAAATCCAATTAAACAATTTTATGAGAATGTGTGAAGAAATAACAAGACATCACCAGTTTGATGGTCAGAGGATTATCTATATGGGTAAGTAAGATCGCAAACTGAAAAGACAAATTAACAAAATCTCCATTTGAAAAAATCAACACAACCGTTCACGCTAAACAAGAAAATATTAGCAGGGTATGAAATGTGGAAAGAGATACGACAGTTTACCAGTTCCCACTGCCCAACAAGGATAGTGTAGCTGCGACTCCCTACTATTAGAAACTATCTATATATTATTTGGAAATATTAGAAACGCTGTATTGGTGGTGTGCAATCTAAAGTTTTCTTTTTACTAATAATCCTCGTCAACAATGCGAGTGAGTTCCAGGAAAATCAAAAAACAAAATTACTTACAACTACCGATATCACTGAAACAGTCACAGAGGCCAGTAGACCAAGCATTAGACCCATTTATCAAGTCAAACGGGTCCAGGACCCCAGTGGCGACAGTGGTCTCATCTTGTGAATTTGACGGTGGCGGTGCGGACGGTGTTAAAGATGATGGCTTTGTTTGGAAATCATCGGAAATTGCAGGATACGTCGCCATTAGTATTGGGGAAGAAGACAGGAATTGCATGACATTTTAAAGCAGCAGTGTGAGGCTACGTGTTCCATCAAAAGTAAACGGTTTGCAACGGTTGATACTGGATCATGGATTTTCTTCAACCGTACTCATTTCTTTTAATCCACAGGAGAATCACAGTTCATTAATTCGTTTCTGTTCCAATTATCTTCAAATGCCTATTTGAATCCCTAGTTTTATAGATTTAAAACAGCATCAGTATGATGGTCGGGTCGGTGATGCTGGGCTCGGATTTAGTCAAGACAACCCTTGGACCGATCGGTCCATTCTTCATAGAACAAGTCTCGAACCTAACGGCTACGACAGACCCAAGCCCAATCCATGCTCTTCTCAACCCATCCGCATGTAAGAGACTCTTATGTAAACACGTAAAGGTTTAACCCTAGCGTCCATCCCCTATATAAGGTATAATTCTCTCATAACAGAGGTACACAATCAAAACCTAGCTTTTCTCTGCATTGATCAACCTCACATTCACAAAAATATTGACTTGAGCGTCAGAGGGGCTAATCGGGACACAACCCCCGACGAGCCTTCTTTGTTTTGCAGGTATCTTCACGTCGGATTAATCACAAAAAGTAACCAGCTCATGGATCCAAACGGCAACGTACAGTTCAGCCAAAATTTGGCAAAACCAATTGGCGCCCACCGTGGGGCCCGACTTCTGGGCACCAAGTCCAGAAACAAACAGATCAGTCAGGCGGCGGCGATGAATCCTGATATAGCCACTGTTGAAGCTCTGGCGATGCAACGCATGGGTTTGCGACTACTGCAACTCGCCACAGATCACATATTTCCCAAGACGGAATCCTCAGATCCTAACGATCAACCACAACCTCAGAATTTGGAACAAGAAGAACAGAGTGTCGCTTTAGAGGATAACGCTGCACTCAATATGCACCCGAATCTCCGGCACCGATCGGATGCAGATCATGTTTCGCCTGTGCACACCTCCTTCACCAGGAAACAGATTGAGGAAGCGGCTGATCTATTGATCCGCCAGATTTTGCAAACTCAGCCAGCACAACGGAAGCCATCTGCGACACGGTAGTCGATGCATCAAAGATGATGACCGATCGCCACCAGACAGAAAACCTAGAAAAAATCGTGGACGATCAGATTAACACAGCTATGAGCTTCCGCCCAGACCGGCCGACATCACAGTATAGCTCTCCCTTCACTCCGGAAATTTTGGATAGCCTCCCGGCACCCGGAACCAAAATACCAACACCAGAAAAATACACTGGCAAGACCGACCCCCTGGACTATTTACAACACTTCCAGTCGATGATGAATCTGCACTGCGTGCCGGATGCCATCCAATGTAAGGCTTTCTGCACGGCCTTTCAAGAGAGAGCCCGACGTTGATTCAATAGTCTACCTTCGGGCTGTATCACTTTGAGGATTTCAGACTACTTTTTCTCAACCAGTTCGCTACCAGTAAACGGCCACAGAAAACAGCCTTGGAGGTGATGCAACTCACCCAAGGAAGGAATGAAAGTCTGCGAGAATTCATCACTCGATTCAATAACGAAGCGGTCGAGGTCTCCGACCTTACTTGCTCATCCATGTTAGTCGCGCTTATGAATAATACGAGGGATGAGGAGTTCAAGAAGTCGTTAGCCCTCGATCAACCCCGATCTGTTCAGGAAATAAGAAGCAGGGCGGATAAGTACATTCAGCTCGAAGAAGTATTAAAGAATACGAAACGCCAGGAAGATGATCGCGAGCCGAGTGGTAGGGCAAATGAGTCTCACAAGAGACAAAGGGATCAGTCGACCTGGAGGAAACCTATCGGTCGGCAGTGGCATCATCAAGACTTCACACCGCTTAACAAAGGATATGCGGAAGTACTGGCGGCTATGAAAGCGGACGGGGAATCCATCCGAGAGCCAAATAAAATGAAGACCCCTTACAAGGAGAGGAACCCAAATCTATATTGTCGTTTCCACAGAGACATCGGCCACGACACGGAGGATTGCTGGTCATTGAAAAAAGAAATCGAATCCCTTATCCAAAGGGGAAAGCTCGGTCGGTTTATAAAGTACGGACGGAATGTCGATCGAGACAAGGACAATAAGATCGGTCGACCGAACAGTGAGCGACAGTCTTGGAGACGAAATGATGGAAATGATGGAGGGAGGAACAACACGAACACAGACAATCGATGCGAAGAGAGAGGACGATCAAGGGAAAGAGACGACAGGAACGCTGGACAGCAAGACGACCGACCGACCGAGGTCATTAACATGATATTTGGTGGAAACGCAGCGGGGGGATCCACTTCCAAAGGGAGAAAAAGATATGCCAAACAGGTCGGCAAAGACTCGTCCACCAAAAAACCGAAGGAGAACGACGGGATGATCTCATTCGATGAGTCGGACCTCAATGGAGTAAGTTGCCCTCATGATGACGCCCTCGTGGTAAATCTGAATATGGACGGCTACGAGGTGAAGCGGGTGATGATTGATACGGGCAGCTCTGTCGACCTGCTGTATTATGAGGCCTTCAAGCAGATGAAGGTACCCGAAGATCGTCTACTACCTACAGACGGCCCAATCAAAGGAGTAACCAGGGCGTCAGCATACCCATTTGCCCGGGTGAATCTGAAAGTGAAATTCGGACAGAAGCCGTGCCAGATAGAAAAGGACGTTGAGTTCCTAGTCGTCAAGTTTCAAGGAGCGTACAATGCAATAATCGGGCGGGCTACTCAAAATGCCCTCAGATCAGTCCTCTCCACATACTACCAAGCTATGAAGTTCCCGACACCCCACGGAGTTGGTATTGTCAAGGGTCAGCAGAGAATCGCCAGGGAATGTTACTTGGCATAAACAAAAAGACTAGATGGGGCGGTAGTCCTGAGGAGCTTCCTTGACGGGAGAGTCGATAAGAAAAGAGGAATAATGAAGCCCGCCAAGCAGGACTCGTGCTTCTTAGTGAAGACAGGGACATGGCAGCCGTTCGTTCCGAAGGCGCTAGGCAGAAGGCAACAAAATTCTACAACAGGAGTAAAGCCGAGCAACACAAACATCAGGGGATACGCCCCGTGAAAAGTCGAGGCCACGAAACTCTGGGAAGCTAAAGGCGTCCTACCAGTAGATAAGTTTTATTCTGATTAATGTTTGTTCATTACTGTTTTTGTACAAAATCTGTGGGTACCTTTTTCTTGTCCCTGTCAGGCAGGTTTTTTAACGGCCCACGCCCTCGTTATCATTAATAAAGGGGTTTTCAGATTTCTTGGCAATAAAGAGTTACATTACATGTGGCAAAGAGTAGACAATCCAATCAGCCACCGCCCGGCATCTCCATAGACCGACTACAGTCGGTCGGGTCGCCAAGACAAGATCCTTGGGACCTCGTCCGAAATCTCCATAGACCGACTACGGTTGGTCGAGTCGCCAAGACAAGATCCTTGGGACCTCATTCGCCATCACCCGGCATCTCTATAGATCGACTACGGTCGATCGGTCGCCAAGACAAGATCCTTGGGACCTCGCTCGGTATCTCCATAGATCGATTACGGTCGATCGATCGCCAAGACAAGATCCTTGGGACCCCGCTCGGTATCTCCATAGATCGACTACGGTCGATCGGTCGCTAAGACAAGATCCTTGGGACCTCGCTCGGTATCTCCATAGATCGACTACGGTCGATCGGTCGTCAAGACAAGATCCTTGGGACTTCGGCTTGGTCGACCACGAGTAACACCTAACCCTACTATACGTCCGAAACAAAGCACATAAGCACGAAAATTGACTTCGAAAAAATGACTTCGAGAAAATGAAACACAGCTAGAGATTTTCATTCATATTAAATTTACCCTGGCCACAAGCTCGACCAGGTGAGCTCTAGAATTCGAGAGAAGGGGAGTAGGAAGTAGCTAAAGGAGCAGGAGAAGCCTCAGAAGGAAGCGGCACAACGGGAGTAGAAGCAGGACCCGGGGGAGCAACCGAAGGAATATCCTCGCAAGGAAGCTCTTCCCCTTCGGAGAGCGACACAACGGGAATAGGAGCAAGACCCGGGGGAGCGACCGGAGGAGCATCTTCGTAGGGAAGCTCTTCATCGAAACTGAGATCCAGCTCTTCGTCTGGAATGGCGTCCCGTTCTCCTTCGGCCTTCTCCCTGACTTCCTCTAAAGAAAGCCCAAGAGCTGCAGGAAGAAGCGGCTCGGCATACTCCTCGAATGAAGGGCACACCGACCCCCCATGAGTGTAGAGTCCGTGGCCCCTCCTCAAAACCGAGAGGGTTATGTCGCAGACGAGCTCTAAACTCTCCTCGTACAGAAACCGCCGTTTCCATCGCTTAATCGCCTCGACCCGTTGCATCCTCACAGAATGTCGCACCTCCCGCAAGGTCTCCTCGGCTCTGTCCCTACCCTCCACTGCGGAGCAGCAATCTTGGCGGAGTTTCTTGTTAAGCTCCCGCTCCGCCCTCACAGTCTTCCTCCATTCGTCCTTCTCCTCTTCTCCCTTGGCCAGTCGAGCCAACAAAGTGCCCACCTCCCTCTCCTGGGATTTCTTTTCCTCCTCCAAGGATGCATTTTGAGTCTGGAGGAGGTCTCTTCCCTCCTTCACCTCCGCAAGCTCGCCCTTCAAAGCCTTCACCTGATCATGGAGGTCCTGGACTTCCTGGTCCAGAGTCTCCAAACGCTGCAAAGACAATGAAGGCCGTCGTCGACTCAAGACACCGAGACGAACGAGCTGAGACCCTAGCTCCAAGTTACTCCTCTTCTCCATGAACTGCTCGTCCACAGGCGGAGTAATCCTCTCAGTAATGTAAGGTGACACTTCGAGGTCCCCGATTGTGGCATTCTTAGCCAACTTGAGGGTAGACTCCCACTGCCCAGGATTTGCGGCTTGCGCCTTCCCCTTGCCCTTCTTCCCTTTTCCAGTCCCGGCTCGACTTGCCGGGCCGGACGGTAGATCCCCCAGCCGAACCAATCTCTTCCTCTTAAGAGGAGGACCCGCATCCTCCTCCTCCTCCTCCTCTGCCAGGACTACCTGGCCCGCGCCGACCGGCACAACTGGCAATGACCCCGAATCAGAAGGTCGACCCCCGACAGGTGGAACATCCTTCGACACTATGGACGAGCCCAACCCCATAGACAAAGCGGCGCCATCACCAGTCCCCGTCTCCGTCCCCTTCTTCTGTATAGTCTGCTTCTTTGACTTGGAGGCCCGGGCGGGAGCATCTCCCATTTTCACCATGGTTGCACAACGATAAATTAAGTTAGAAAATGAAACCAAGGCTTAAAAATACAACAATTAGCTCAATCACGAAGAGTCAACCGGACGGGGCGGTCTCCTCTCCTAGCCCGCTAATTTGAGGAGGGGGATCAATGAGTAATGAATTGGCCGAGACCCCCACGAAGTACCCCTGCATGAGCCGAGTAAAGTCGTATCTGTCGAGCTCTTTTATACGGACGACCACCTCCCACTCCTCTCTACTAAGAGATATGATCGACACGTCATTCCATTGCTCGGTTAGAGGGTACCTCCACGGTCGAGCTTCGAAGGAGGCTCCTGGGGGCTTCACAAAAAAGTACTCCGTACGCCAAGAAGTGATTTTCCCGGGAGTTCCATCCGGGCGATACCGAGCATCCCTGTACTGAAAATGAGGAATCTCAGCCCCAATTATGGGGCTCTGACCCATTCTTAAGAAGTAGCGGAGGATGTCAACTGACGGAGGACAACCGAATTGATGGCATAGCAGAGCCAAACCATTAATAAACCTCCAGCCATTCGAGGATCGACTAAGCATCACCATAGGCGGCGACACTCGTCAATAATCGGAGCATACGGAAGCCTCATGCCGCCAATAGAGAAAAAGCTCTCAGATACAGCAAAATACCCGCTAAGATTGCTGAAGATCCGTTCAGTTCCGATGGCCAGCCTAGGCCCCCAGGACGAAGGAATGTTACACCTAATAATCAGCCGCTGCAGTTCCCCCAACCTCATCTTCGATTCACCTCTCGGTACCGCCTCCACTACCAACCCGTCCCTTCTTTCCTTCGTCGACACTTCATCGGTACCTCCTATCGTACTTCTAGAACTACCCATTGACATGATTACCAAGAAAAGAGCTCTTGAAAAGAACTTTAGAGGAGGAAGGACGTACCTCTTTGTTGGATGGAGAAAGGAAAATCGAACAACGATTGAATGAAGTTTTCGAAAACTGGGAGCAAGAAAGAACGAACGAAAGCAGAAGCGTATGCAAGGAAATAAGCGTGAAGAAAACCAAATGGTTCGTCGGCCCTAAACATTTATAGGGAGGCACTCGGACGAGCCATCCAATCAAAGTATAACACGTGGAGAAAATCCGAGCTATGCTTGGACACACGGCATGATCTGAGCCATGGGAATTAGGGTTGTCCAAATCCGAAGGCGCGATCATTGAAGGGACGACGAGGCGGTTGTCATAATAGTTACAAGGACGATCGTTTGATTCGAGCAATATTGTCAAAGGACGTGCGCCGTCAAACAATAAATGCTCCAAGTACCTTCACACGTCTGCCAATGATGACCATCCGACTACGCTTTCTTGCCGTCATCATGAACAATAACGAGGCCGATCAATCTGGGGCACACGATCGATCGATCCTGAACGAGCGATTCGCCAACCGGCTTGAGATCCGAAAGCGATCATGCATAATCGGTTGGTATCTGATCGATCGGGACCGCCCGAGCTTTCCCGTGATCGAGCTACAATAACAATGCCCGACCGATCGATTACTTCACGAGCCGACCTACAGACGAGCCATATCTCAATGCCCGACCGATCGCCCCGATCACGAGCCGTCCTAAGTACGAGCTATAAACTTCTGCATACTCCTCCGACCCTTCTCTTCGCTCAGACTCGAGGAGTAGGGGGGCTTATGGTCGGGTCGGCGATGCTGGGCCCGGACCCAGTCAAGACAACCATTGGGTCGATCGGTCCATTCTTCATAGAACAAGTCTCGAACCCAACGGCTATGACAGGCCCAAGCCCGATCCATGCTCTTCTCAGCCCATCCGCATGTAAGAGACTCACATGCAAACACGTAAAGGTTTAACCCTAGCGTCCATCCCCTATATAAGGTATAATTCTCCCATATGATGACGCAATCAAAACCTAGCTTTTCTCTGCATTGATCAACCTCACCTTCACAAAAATATTGACTTGAGCGTCGGAGGGGCTAATCGGGACACAACCCTCGACGTACCTTCTTTGTTTTGCAGGTATCTTCACGTCGGATTAATCACAAAAAGCAACCAGCTCATGGATCCAAACGGTAACGTACAATTCAGCCAAAATCCGGCAAAACCAGTATGCAAAGTCTCGAAGAATGGATTCAACTTCTAATATAGTAGACAACACTTTGTAGATTCCATTGCATTTCATTACACATACACATGTTTTCTTTAGTGTCTCATGTCATATTTTCATTTTATACATGTTTTTTTTTCAATTTTTTTGTGCCTTTGTTTCGAAAACTTTCTATTTTCGTGTTTTCATTTATGTGCAATTATGAAAAAATGTAGCAATCACGGAAAGAGTTGCATTAACTTCTTACATGGTAAAAGATGGATAATAACCTAAAGCATGTCGAAAGCCCAGTGGAGGAAATTGGAAACCGTGTTTTATTCAGAAAATGGACTTCAAAGTTTTTACACCAATGCCCTCCTAGAACTAGAAGGAGAGCACAAAGCAGTACGCTTTTAGATTTCAGATTACAGCAAAAAAAAAAAAAAGAGGACTTTCAGTCATAAAGACTTCGACCAGCATATTTTATTTTATTTTATTTTACCTATGAGATGTCAAGGGTCTAATTATGAAAAGACATCTTTAAGTCATCTATATCTAGACTAATCTCCACTCGAGTCAGGTAAATCTCTTGAAAAAGGCAAAATTCTGACTCCAAATTTTAAACAGTTGCATACATAAAAAAAAGTTCGAACCCGTACTCTAAATTTTAAACGGTTGCATACACAAAAAAAGTTTGAACCCATAACCTCATGTAAATCAAGATAATTCCTTACCAACTTACCGGTAACGTGAGATTTCGACCTGCATATTTCTGACGTAATACATAGCAAAACTAACAGACGCACGCTTTGGTGAAACACCGCAATTTCAGATCTTTTAGCCGAAAAGAATAATGCTGCTGCCAAATAATGTGGTATTGATATCTCGGAAAGCTTAGACAATCACAACATAAACCACGAGTTAGTCAAAGAAATTGTTCCGAAAGACAATTTAAATCGCTTCACGTATTCAGAAATTGAAAACAAAATTACAAAACCAACATACAGAGTATAGAATGCAGCGAAAATGACCAAACGATCCTGATACCGCTGAGCGCGCTCCTCCATATGGTCAACGGTTTCCCCAAGAACTTAACCCCCACGTCATCAGCTAAGTTCCACCAGCTGCCACCCGCAAAATCGACAGCAGAAACTCAACAAACTTGCGAATCCTCCCACGGAACTCCTGACACGTGTATTCCTAGTGCATTCATTCCTGATGCAAAGCGAACACATGCATTCCTGTTACATGTATTATCATCAGTAGTTCATCACCTTCCATCTTCTCTGCTACACGTCAACAGTTGTTCGCGTTTGTGCTACTGCTTCTGTTGCTGCTGCTGTGGTTCTAGAACAAGTGAGTTCCTTCTCCTTAGTTTTGCCATTTTCCTGGTGTTTATTGATGTGAATGCATCTAATGAATCTGCATGTTACTGTGCTTGCACGCTGGTACCTTAGAATCATACCCTCCAATTGCTAGAGGTAATAGGATCTACCTAAACATGCAGTTGACATGCAATGACTTTTAATCTTATGAAGGTGTGAGTTGGTCCAAACATGAATTCACTTATGTAGGAGACGATCCAAATAACTTTTGATTCCTTTCTCCCCATATATAGTATGTTATGGCTCCTAAAGTAATCTTGAATAACTTGTCGTTCCCTTTGATTCTGTAGCGATGAGTATCAACCTAATCCAATATTTGTGATATGTTAGGGTAGGGGCAAGAAGTGTCAAACTTGGACAGAATAGTCCTCCAAAGTTGACTTGCGTAGTTGCAATCAAAGAATAGGTGATTCACACTTTCAAGCTCCTCTTTGCATAGTAGCAATTCAGATTTAAGATTAGGAACTTTAGCGCATCCCTAGTACTCAAGACTGTTATGAGCCACTAGCCACAAGATAAGAGAGTAGGTGGGGGATACTGCTGGATCCCATATTAGTTTTATGAGTTGGCTTTGTAGGCAAGGACTCTTACAGGAGTTTTCATTTTTTAGATTGAGTTGTGAATCTTGAAGATTTGTCTAGGGTCTAAATGATTAAATACACGGATCTATCAAAAAGTTGTACTTTCAAATCAATTGAAAAGAATCCATGCATACTTAACAAAAGCATACACGTTCCACCAACTTGTATTATTTGAACTGGCGCTGAGTTTTCAGTTCTAGGTTTATGCAAGCACAATATATAAGCTGATAAGGTTTGTATTGGTAAAAAGCGTGACAACTTCGTACATCCGCAAGAAAGATGAGTAAAATTGAAAGTACCAGGCACATGGAATGTTCATCTAATTGGCTATATTAGATGTACATAAAACATGAAGACCATTACCATCTGATGACATGCAAATTATAAGTCAAAAATGACACTCTTCTACCATTTTCCCCCTCGTATTTCCGGTCTTACGGTCCCAACATCTACAAGGGCTGAGTACCATATGAAGCAGACAATTTTCCTAATGCTTTCATAATTGTAGCAATAACATGAAACACTAAACAAAGAACTATGTTGGGAATATATGCGTTACTCCCTAGGCCGTGCCAACCACAAAGAACTAAGTGCCCGGAGTCGTGATGTATAGTCATGGATAACAAGAAAAGCTCGAGCAGCCTGTCGAGTAGTCAAAATTCGATGCATTTGTTGCAGAGTTTGTTGTCGTAATAGGTCAGCCTGACAAGATAAAGGACAGAGATGATAAGAATATACAAGCCACTCCTGTATACAAATTATCATTGAAAAACAATTTCAATTTGTATGGTTAAACACAATATTTACTTGATGAAGGAAGTTCTCTAAAGTTGCTAGTTTTCCCATCGCACTTGCCATTTGGCCCATGTAGTGAGCAACATTTCCAGATCCAGCAGGGCCTAGACTGGCAGATGAAAGTGTATCTACAAGAGATTGTTGTAAAGCTTCCATTCCTTGGGATAAGGCATCTTCCGCCTGTTGGGAGGACTGCTGCAGATTGCATACTCCCATCAATTGTTGATCTGTTAGGGGCTCAAGATGGTTTGCCAGTATCTGCATTTAAGGACAAAATTCATGTAAATCAGTTCAATCAAGCAATTAAGCATCAATACACAAATAATCTTGTATATTTAATGGTTAACCACCTTAAGAATTTCTGAAGAACGAAATCCACCCATCCACATGAAACATCTCTCAGCAGGTGTCTTCCACATGCCTGAGAGGATGTGAAAAACATCAGCCTTTGCACCGATGCTCTTCAGCCGAAATACCTCTTCATAGTGAGCCATTACACCATCAACAAGAACACGTAATTCATTGTCAGCCATATGAGAATTGACAGCAGATCTTAGGTCACTGATAAGCCGTTGGTGTTCATCTAGCCACCGTGCATAATCCATGTCAAATGCTAAGGACCCTTTAAGTACAAGTCATTGTTAGATTCATACACCAGGACTACCCTAGAGCTCATGTTTTTAGCATACTCCATGTCAAATGCTAAGGACCCTTTAAGTACAAGTCATTGTTAGATTCATACACCAGGACTACCCTAGAGCTCATGTTTTTAACATTCAAGGACAATTCTGATTCAATGAAATCATAGCTACTTCACTGCAAAATTGAATGGAACATGGATTGTTAATTTTAAATACTAGTCCTCCATTTGGGATGCCAGCTGTGACAACTCAAACAGGACATTAATGTATTAAAAAGCATCTATGAGTGGCACAATGCATCCATAAAAATTGCGGATACCATATCAAAAATATTTTTCATATAGTTCATATGATCTGTTCTATACTAATTGATCCAAGGTTATTTTCGAAGATTAAGGCTTGAAGAAATCAGCCTGAAGACCCCTTACCATTTCCAGGTATTGAATAGGTATGATCTCCCGAATAACCAGTAGAGATAAAGATTCCCTGCAGAGAAAAACTAAACGCATCTGAAGAGGTGATAATACTTTAAAGGCTCAAAGCATCGACATTATATTAAAAATACAAGTATTTGCACCTGTTGGCGAGCTCGTTGAAGCTCTTCCTCTATTTGTGTAAGCCTGAGCCGACTATTCTCGAGCTGCTGAACATATGCCTATCCAAAACCAAAACCTATAAATGATCCAAATGTATTTCACTTATTAACACAAATGTCCATTCAATTCAACTTGCAAAGGCGGCACAAAAATAATTGTCAGCTCAAACATATAAAAAATGATCAGAACCAATGAATGCCAAGAACAGATTAAAGAATGGTCAATGCACAACTTGTAAGTGTATAACAAGCTATTCATTTGTTAACATCATTTGACACAGTAGTAAAAATCCATTACTTTCTTCCTCAGTCGACTCTTTCTTGCTGCTTCTCGATTCTGGGCCAGCCTTCTTAGGGTCTGCACAGAGTAACAATTGAAACTTTAGACACAACCTGTAAACAGCAAGACAATTTCCAGTCACAATTGAATAAGCACTACCCTGTCGACAAACTTTTGATCACCATGTTTTGGATTGGATTGATCCCGAGAGTCCACTACCACAACTGTACCAAGGCGAACTCCTTGAACCTACGCAAGTTACAAAATCACAAATCAAATATACAATAAAAGGCATGCAGCAGCTGATGCCCCCAGATATTTATTTAAGACCAATTGTATTCTTGTAATTTTGATCTAAAGGTTTGAAATTCTGTCAAACCATCAGTATTAGTGAGTTACTCATGTTGCGCAGTGATTGGGATGAAAACATTTTGTCACTAGTGCTTTAAAAGGTAAACTTCACGGACCATCCAAAAGCAGATTGTTCAAAAAAAAAAAACTCCAGCAAAAGTAGGTAACCTTACCTACTTAGGATCCTATGCAGTGGTAATTCTAATTCACAGTGGATTCTTAATTACCCAACTGACCCACCATTGAGCAAAAAGATTCTCAATTGGCAAACAAATGAACTTGGGAACAGTAAAGAACACAGCATGTTTGCAGAGAAATAGACACGCCCAAAAAAACGAATAAAACCTGTTTCTTGTCATCAGTGTCAACATCTGTTGAAGTATCAGTTTGTTGGCTGTTATCTGCCATCCCTGAGTCTCCCCAGTTCTCAATACCGTGCCCGTTTCCCAACGAACCAATTGGTGTGCCCTTGTGGTACATGTATTGCCCTGTGTCCAAACACCCAGTTCCTGTAGTTGCTATCTCTGACGGCCCAATACTCTATAAAATGAACCCCACAAATGAATGGTCATTGATCACAATAACCATAAACACAAACTATAAGCCAAAAGAGAGGAGTTGGTAGAGAATCTACCGTGCTCAAGACAGCTGCGTACTGTAAGCTGCTGGACATAACAGCGACATTGCCGGATTTTAAACTGAACATGGAGCCTACAACCGCAAGTAGTTAGAGATAGTAAACATTCTAGTTTATCGTTGAATATATATATTGTACAATGTATAATGACACACAAAACACGCACACGCATATATATATATATATATATATATATAGAGAGAGAGAGAGAGAGAGAGAGAGAGACTTGGACTTAAATCAACAGCATCGTCTTCGGGAAAAGCTGAAGCGGGTTGATCAAGCTGTCCAAGATCCGCAAAACGCGTCTGGTTTCTGCGATCATCTTGTCCTCTGTATTCCGCCCGTACCAAAAAAGCAACAAGAAGTCACAAAAGAAAGAAAGCAAACATTTTTCTTCTTCGAAGACAATACATACAACATTTTTATCGAGAGCCCACATGCACAATCATCACAAGCTAAACACCAAAGAAGGAAAAAAAAAAACCCAGCTAAAAGCTAGAATGGAGGAGAAAAATAAACAGTACCTAAGAAAGAAAGAAGTGGGGTGGCAATACATTTCAGGGTGATGAATGGTGGAAGGAGCTAGTTTGAAGCTTTGCATGTTAAAGATTGCGTCGTTTGTATCATAAGAGAGAAAAAGGAGTACGATTGTGCCTCGTGAAAAACAGGGAAGCTAGAGAAGTCGTAAAAACAGATGGAAAAGGCAAAAGCATTTAGTGAGGAAAAGGTGGAAGAAAATCTTCTTGTGATCTTTTATGGAAGTGGATAGCGTATCTGCTTTAGTTCATGGGTCTCAGGCTTTTTATTATTGCGTTCTGACATGGGATTTTAGTCTCCCAATAACCCCTCCACACATTTCAATACCATATTCCACCCGCTTGTTAAAGTGTGCATTTCACTCTCTTTTGTCATGAAATTCGATTAGCTCTATCTCTAATCTACTATAAGAGTAACCAATGACCTGCGTGTAATTTGTGTTCAATGAGTCAAATTTAATTTCAGACACCTAAGCCGAGCACGATTAACAGAATTACTGAAATTTTCAATCTCCAATCTTGTTAATAAAATAATATTTGTCTTAAAGTTCAAGCTACAAATTCATATTTAAGATTTTATCAAGCAATAATGTTACAAAATTTTGTTTTTAATGGAAAGCAAGACAAAATATAATATTTTCTTTATCAAAATATTTATTGAATTTTAAAACAACAAAATTTCTATATCAAGAAATAAAATTTTATTCTATACAAGTTTGTAATTATATTTAATATATAAACATTTTAATTGAATAGACTAAAATAATCCCTTTGGAGTATTATTTTAGAATTTTAACAAGTTTCATGACTTTGTAACAATAAATTTTATAATTTCCTACATAATGTTTATTTCTAAATTGAATTTTGCACTTCACTTTTAGTAATTTATTGTATATTTACTTTAAGCATTAACAGATTAATAACACTAAATTCATTAAACTATGAATCAAAATTTGAAATTACAGTTGTTTTATCATAGTCCCTTCTATGTTGTAAAATATAAAGCACTGTTTTGGAATTGGAATAATATTATTATAAACTCTACCCAGAAGATGCTCGTGCCAGGTAGCTAGTGAAGCTCATGTACACTTGCATTGTAGCTCTTTTCTATTGTACCTCGAGCTCTCTTCTGGGGTACATTTCTTAGACTCTGTGCTTCTTTTCTTTTGTTTCTCTTCATGCTCTTTCCTCCTTGCTTCTATCCCTTCCAGCTCCAACCTCTGCTTTCAATATTCTACTGTCCTTCACCCTCTTCTCCCAGTTCCACGCACAACCTTTCTACTCATTTCTCCCCATCCTAATTGCTTTTGTCCTCCATTTTTCTATTTTATCCATCAAATCTTCCTGCCATCGTTGCCCTCCTCTTCTTCATCTCCTAAACAAATAGATCGTTTTCCTTTTTCAACTAACAGATGACGTGGTACCAATGCATACTAGTCATATATATTATATTGAGAAGGAGGTGATAATATGATAAGAAATTCATCTATAACAAACTTAAAAATAGGCACACATTTATAAAGAACAACAACCAATTATTCTTACACTATTACACTAGAATAGGTGTGTAAAGACCGATTGAGATTAAAAAGAGAGAATAACGGAGGATAGTGGTATAGAGTTTGAGTCTCATAAAAAGAAAAGTTGTGAGATCAAAAGTTCAGAAAGAGAATGAGAGAGAAAAGAAAAAAAATCAAAAGAGGAAAATAAAGAAGCAAGTAAACTTGTATGTAAAGGAGAGTTAATATACTCAGTATTTATAATGCTAATAAATTTAAAATTTTCAAAACTACAAATTCGTTTATTACAAATGAAGTGTTTTATTGGAATACCTCGTTACTCATATTAAGGCTAAAATAGTGTTTATAAGAAGTTAATGAGAAATTAGAAAGGATATTTTATGCTTATGCATAATATGGCATACACATACGAGAATATTGATTTTCAACACATTTAAATGATTGTACATACATTCATTGACATTTTTCAATATAAGTGATCTTAATGCGATTAAAATATGAATTGGGGATTATTTGTCTTGAAAATTAAATTGGTGTGTATTAAAATTGATTTAGCAATTTTGGTCATATTTTGGACATTTTGAAAATTTGACTTATTTTAGACTATGAAAATTTTAAAAATAAGAGATAAATGTACTAATTATTGCGTGATAAGTGGACCAATAATTAGGAGACATATGAACTAATTAATTGGTGATATATGACAACTTAAAGTGTGGATAAGTGACAGCATATTAGGTTGATATATGGCATACATGCCTTAAGACAAATGTCTTGGCCAAATTACGAAACCTAGCATCTAGTAAAAAAAAGTTATAGCAAGGATTGTTCTACAATTTTCTCTTTTGTTCTTCACCTTCTCCACCAAAATTGCATCCATCTTCTCTTTGAATTGTGGTTAAACTTTAGCTCAAATTACTATAAAAAAAAAGCTATATTTTAATTCCTCACAAAGTAGCCAAAAAAACCAGTTTAACGTGGTCTTCATATTGCTGTCCAAAACTCAACCTATTTTCACCTTGAGTTTGTGATGAATCATGCATGAATGGAGGCTTCGATAATCTGAAGTCGTGAGCTGAAATTGGAAGCTTAAAAAGTAGGTAGCAAACTTGATCTTTATGGTATGTTTATTAGTATAAGAATAATGTCTGAATTGGACTTAAATGCATGTGATATTGGTGAAGAAGAATTGGTGGAATATGAGCTGTAGTGATTTCTCTGAACATCCTTTGTTCTTTTTATTATAACTTCTTCTCTTGATATCCAAATGACATGAGACTTAAACCAATAGACTCATAACACATTGTTATTCATCTCCACCAAATTTTATGAACATCTGAATCCATTTGGAAAAGACTGAGTGATAAATTTAGGATAAAAATGGTGAGTGTTCTGGAATATTGTTAACTGGAATGATTTCACTTATCATGCTTCAGTATTTTGACTATATTTTGATCTGTAGATTTTCAAATGAGATGATTCTTATTTTAAATTGAACTAGAGACATTTAGATAAAATTTTTAAGAAAAAATTGAATTTGAATTCTGTCCTTAAAGGTCTTGAAATTTAGCTTGAAATTGAGTCTTAACTTAGGTTGTAGCACTATCTGAGATAGAAATCATGTCCTATTGTTATCGAATAAACTGTATTGATGTAGGCCGAATCAAACAAAGTTGTCTTTAAAAAATTTTAGCTTATTCTCTTAGTTTTCAATTGGTATAAAGTCTATAATTTTTGGATACTGGAATTGAGAGATATGAGTTATACAACTTTGAGTGCATGATCATGCACTAGTCAAAATTTTAAATGTACTAAATCTGTAGTATATTGAGTATAACTTCTGGAATATTGAATCAAATTGCATGATCTTAGTATCGTTAGAAACTTAAGACATGAAAGAACAATTTTCTAGAAGGAAATATTATCAAATTACTTCATTTTCCTAACGAGAATAATCATACAAAGTAGACCCGAAAGTATGTTTTTAGACAAATCTGGATTGATCAATTGAGTTTTGATATATGAAGGAATATTATGACAAGAATAATGATAAGGAACCCAGGATTGTCATTAACATGCATTGTATGTATTTTGTATACAAATATGTGCATAAATGAGTACATGTATCAATGTGCCAAATAGTGATATCTCTATGTATTATATGATATAGAGGAGCACATTGAGCGCTACCATCCAGACATTACCGGGACTTCAAGGCAATAGCTATCTGGAGCGTATTGTGAGTAACCTAGACGGTCGCACTTAATATTTGTCTATTATATATTATGTTCTAAATATGGATTGTTTCTGCTAATTCTGGATATGAAGGTCCGAAGACTCTGACTTATAAATGTGATATTGAAGTGTTCCTTGAATGTGAATTTGATGAAATTATGCTCTAAATGTGGATTATTTGTACTTATTCTAGACATGAAGGCCCGAAGATTCTGATTTATGAATGTGATATTGAAGTGTTCCTTGAATGTGAATTTGGTTAAATAAATCTTTCTCAATATGTTTGTTGAATGCTAGAGTAAGATTCGATGATAAATAAAAATGGGACTATAAATATGTTTGAATGGGATTGCGAATAGGAATGTTTGAAACAATAAATGATTGGATATGAATGTGATGTATTTCATACACAAATGAATGATTAGATAATGATAGTTGTGACATAAGTAGCCACCGAATATGAACTTAAAGCTCTAGAATGTGGTATAACACTACAAGAAAAATAGAGTTTAGTGACGGAATTTACTGACGAAATTTGTACATATTCCGTCGATAAGCTTATTTAGCAATAAAATTTATTGACTAAAAAAGAAGTCGGATATATGATCGTTAGTAAATTTAATGACGGAAATTTTTCGTTGGTAAATTTATGGACGGAATTACCGACAGTGAAAATTTCTATCGGTAAATTTACCGACGGTTATTTTATTCGATCAATAAATTCTTCTGTCAGAAAATTACCAACAGATTTTGTAATTCCGTCGATAATTAGCGACAGAATTTTTTCTGTCAATAAATCCAATATATTTACCAACAAAATTTTTTTCCCGTCAGTAAATTTGCTTTAACCTATTATTTAAATTTTACCTGCATAGTGCTTAATTTCTCTGGAAACCACCATGGAGAGAACTTCATTATTTCAAGTAAAAGAATTAAAATATTGAAATTCATACTAAAACAGAACTGAAACTAAAGAACTGAAATAATTTTTTAAAATAACAAACATTTCATCAAACACCTTACATGCATCAGAAATTTATCTCAACATCACAACTAAAATCACGTCTTGTCCCTTCTATCACTAACATTTATACCTTAAAGTTGTTTTCTAATAATAAAATAAACAAATAAACGAAAGTAATAAATACCCAAATTAACTTTCATCTAATATATGAAAAAACACATGATAGTAGTTGCAAAGATATCTTTATCAAAGGACACGATGACAATAGTAGGAGAAGACAACGCCGTCAAGTAGAAAAGGAGTTCACAACAGAGAAATGGACTCTAAGAAAACCAAAGAGAAGAAGTAGGAAGAAGGATTTACCGACAGAATTACCGACAAAAATTTTTGTAGATAAATTATTAAAAAAATTATACTGCCAACAATTCCCACCTTTTTAATGACGGAAAGAATATTTCCGTCGCTAAATCCATTTACCAACGAAATTTACCTACGAAATTTTTCGTAGGTAAACTCAAAAATTTTTATTCCGCTAAAAATTTTCTCCATTTTTAGCGACGGTATATGTTCCGTCGCTAATTTTACCACGACGAATTCCCTCAAAATTTAGTGACAAGTATTAGTACCGTCACTAAATTACTCAATTTTAGCGACGAAAATATGCTTTCCGTCGCTAATTACCAATGGTAAACCAACGGTATATTTTTCATCAGTAATTTTTTGTCACTAAATTATAGTGATTACTGACGGTCATATTGTTCTGTCGCTAACGTTTGTTGCAAATTTTACCGCAACGAATTTCCTCCAAATTTAACGACGAGTATTAGTACCGTCACTAAATTACTCAATTTTAGCGACGGAAAGCATATTTCCGTCGCTAATTTCTGACGAAATTTTTTTCGTTGCTAAGTTTCCGTCGCTAATCTACATTTTTCTTGTAGTGTAAAGCTAAAAGCTCGATATGTAAAATGAGTCTTGCATCCACAACGGGTAAGGGACAGTATCAATGAGCCCAGTATCTACAATGAATATGGGACAATTTAGGTACTCAGTCACAACAATATAATAATTAAAAGTAAGTCACACGAACATTGCATATACACTTATTGAGTGTATTTCACTGATTGAATTATAATGTAGACATGTATTTATATGAAAATGGGTATGTGAAGTAAATGATATATGGTGCAATTTTCTAAATGAAAAGATGTAAAATTATTTGGTTATATGATTTGATATATGGTATGAATTGGGTGAACCATCGAGGATGGTTACATCATTGAGTTCGCAAAATTCATCAAAATTATAACGTGATTTTTCAAGTTCAAAGGAGATATCTGGTTAGGCTAATTAGAGTATATCCACTGAAATAAGATATAGAATAAGGGTTGGGATCAGTTTGTACTTGCATATGTCTTCAGTGATTTTAGTTTTGAATTATATTTCCGCAAATATTGTGTAATGTATGTGTGTAAATTTTAAAGTGTAATATCAATTGTGGCGAGTGATGTTTGTAAATGAAATGGCCCAAGTGACTATTGGGATTTCGATGATATGTATAATGAGATTTGTAACTCTTGTGATTGAAAAAGTTTATGAATAAAGTGGGCCCAATTTGATTATTAATTTTCGCATGTGTGTGTGATATGTTTTAAACAAAAAATGTTGGACCCCCTTGTTTCTGGAATCCAACTCTTACGAAATCATGAAATTTGAGCTTGCTTTGATACCACAACTATTGGACCCCGTTCCCGAAGCTCAACATTCGAAGACACAAACCTTGAGCTTATTTTCCTGAAGGGTCATTTGCTGTCATTCCACAATGGTGATGAGCGCACACTAAACAATCACCAAAATCATAAGTTGACTTGCTTCAAAGCAAATTAGAAACTTTTAATTTTCATGATTTCGCAAGAGTTGGATTTCGGAAACAAGTGAGGTCCAACAAAAAACTTGTATTGAGTTTCGCGTATTTGACTGTTCTAGCATGCCACCCTTATGGAGTTACGTACTCGAACATCACTTAGGACATCGGGTACGTAACTTGCGAGAATGAGATGCTACATTTATGCTTAAGACTAATGTTTGAATATGCAAAAAGAAAGGTTCATAGTTCAAAGGATATCTAATGGTTTTCTTAGAGAAGATAGTCATTTCAATTTCAATGAAGATAGTCATTTCAATTCATTGAAAAGATAAAAGAAATAGTTATAAACTAGATTTTCTTAATTATTTACTCAAGGTCCAAGAGAAAGAGAAATATGTGATCACAAATAATATTTTGTTTTAATTGAATAAAATTATTAAAATTCTACTCTAAACTAGTATTAATATATTGAGTCCCTAATTACAACATTATTAATGCCTATTATCATTAATAGTTAGTTTTAAATTCAAGTAAGAATCAATATATCAAAGGGATAAAGGAATAGAATTTTGAGTTTTTACTTGGTTATATTCCGATTAAGTACTTCTCATCTTTTATGTTTCACTAAACTAATTCAAAACTTATAAAACCTTCTTTATAGTATTTCTCTTTTTTTTGGTAAAATTGATACTTTTTCTATGGCCAAAGGATCAATTTCAATTATTTAATTAAATTTATTGATGAGGCCTTATAAGCTTTTTAGTATTTATTCTTAGCAAAATTCACTCACATCACAGAACGATCAATAGATGTAGGCTTGGCAGTTTGGTCCAGCTCAGCCCGACGCTCAACGGATAACTCTTAACTGACGTCATTTTGAATTTTTTAAAAAAATAGTAAATCAACTAGGGTCGAAAAACCCCAAACTAAGTCAAACCTTGCGTCAAGTCCGAGCTTGATAGAGGATGGTCGACCCTGGCCTGGCCTAGCCCATTGTCATCCCTGGAGGGATGCGAGTTTATTATAAAAAATATAGACAATCACTTGCTCAAAACTTTTTGAGGAGCTAAAACTATTGGAGATATTACATATCAGGCAATTTGGTATTTAAAGAAAAAGAAATAGTAGTGGGTTTTCTTAAGGGCTTTAAATTTTTGAGTTTAGGAAATATCATAGATCTACCTTTTGTCATTTTAATCCTAACATTCTTTCAATTTTATTTTTTCTTTTGCAACAATCCTTTTTCATTGTCTTGCTCTAATATTTTCTTTTCATTTTGAGCTTGTCGTTTTGTAAATGTAGTCGTGCGTCACTTATTCCCTTTAATTCTTTTATGTTTCATTCCTCCCCTTTGCTACGTCGTTTCATCTCTATTGTGTGTCATTTCATTTTTTTCTTTTCATGCCTAATATTCTCTTCTTTTTTTTACATTGTTTAATGCCCTTCACCTAATCATCCTGCCATTTTACTAGCCCTCAAAACCCCTATTGTCATTTTCTCCTACTGACTTTTTATTTCTGCATACAAGTCAAGTATTCTCATTTGCATCTTAGTCTTATACTATTTCATTGTGACTTAGCAACCCAAATATTCTTTCATATTTCAACTTTTGACTCCCCTTAAGTACATCTATTTTCAAATTGAACAAAATTCCTAAAAGCAAAATTAATACCCAAAAGATTAAACGATAAAATTGAACACAATTAAACTAACTAAAATACAAATTAATTATTAAAATAATTTAGACAAAAGACTATAATAAATGATTAAAACAAAATATAAAAATAAATTCAACACAATCAATAATCAAAATTTTAATTTTAACAACATAATCTAGTAGAAAGACCACAAAAATCAACTTAGTTTATTATATATATCATAAATTCAAATGTATGTTTAATTTCTTGAAAATAATTTTAAAATTGAAAGAAACAAAATACTTGGTACAAAATTAAGTATTTATAAATATCAACTAAGGAACAACCATGGTATCTCTAATAATTTATTACAAAGGGACAATCATGAAGAATCCTTACATAAACCAAGTAAGGAAATTGATATAAAAAGACTATTTGTTGAATCAAATGACGAATAAAAATGATGTAACTATTGATTATAGCTAAAAAGGAATAATCATTTGCTCTTGTATCCATCATATTTGAGCATATTGAATTGGCATATATATTTAGGAGGAAAAATATTGTTGCATGTACTAAAAAGGAGAAAGATAGATATCTTTGCAATTGATAGGTGAGCTTGTTGAAAGTTACTCTTAAGATTCATTTTATGCATTTCTTAATGAGAATGTTGCCTATATGATAGCGATTTTTAAAAAGGGTGAGGAACTTTCATTCATCCTTTTGACGTTTATAACTTATTATTTCTATGCTTTTCACTATTGACAAAATGGCAGAGATAATAGTGGTATCGAATGACATTGAAACTTGATCTTTATAAATTAATAATGCGTGAATTAAAGGAACATTACATTTCATATTACTAAAACATATGGGGAGCATATTCATAAGTATTATTTTATTTTACTCTCAATATCATCAAAATTTCATCACTATCAAAAGGATATTATTGGACCAAATGATGTCTTATCCTATAATTTTAATAATGATAAAGTATATTATTGCCAATATTTTTTGATATTAGTAATTTAATGTGTCAAAGAATTAAATAATATATAAGATACCAAGTTTATTGAAAGAGCAAGTGATACGGTGAATAAAGTAGTTAAAGGAGCTAAAATGAACAAAGTAGAAGTACCAAATACATTCAAACTAAGCTTTAATTTAGGTGAAAAACTAAGATCAAGGAATAATGAAGAACTTCATTTGTAGAAGAACTTCATTTGTAAATATTGCAATATAATTTTTCTTGTAACCGTCATCTTGTGCTTTATAATACATTTAGGGGCTTAACATTTTATTACTATTCATATCATGTGTTTAACGTATAAATCTTTTTGACAAATGCTAATTAAGTTATGTTTTTAACTTGATCTTAAGAGCATTTGACTTACATTTGGATAATTTCTATACGATTTAATACTTAATGGGAATTATATTTTATTTACAGGCTTTATTTTAGCTCTTCAATAAAGAAGGAACAAATTTATGCAAGTTGGAGCCAATTTAGAAAAGATTTGGTACATTTTTTAAGAAACACAACTCTAGTAGAGAACCATTTTCTTAAAACACATAAACATGATGTTCCACCCTATTGCATTATATTTTTGAAGAACTTACTATATAAACAAACAAATGTTAAATATGGAACCATAAGTAAAACTTGGGTAAAACATGAACTCATGTTCAATCTTGTGTAGGCTACTGAGACATTCGAATTCTCAGATAACTTAGTGTATAATGGTACATGGTCAAAAAAAATGTCATATTTATAGCCTTCAAACCTACATTCCTAAAGTGAACCTCAAAAGCATGGAGAGGAGTTACTAAGCCAACATAGGTATAACACAGATTCATGTTAGAGACCCATATTAGTGGTAATTGTTATGTAAATTAAGATTTTGTATAGCTAAAAAGGAGAGAGACATAGGGAATTAAAGAAGAGTTGTTAGGGAGGACCATACAATAGTCACAATATATTAAATTAGAGAGTCTTAACACAAGAAAAAAGCAACCTTAGGAAAAAGGAAAAGGTTACATTAAGATTAGATTAAAAAAACCATTAAGATTCAAGATCCACGAGAATGAGGTATTTTGCTTTGTATTCTTTGTTATTTATTAGTTAGTTTTATTTGTTTGAGCACAAACTAAAATGAGATATAGATTTAGAATTGATAAACCTTAAAGTGCTATTTTATATTAATTTCTTGATTTATATTGTGTTGATTTAAAATATGATAAATTTTTATTCAAATTTAGATTTCATTTATAAGGAATGAGAAATCATATATATGAATAGATCATAGAATGAATAATAAGAGTTGCATAGAATTCTAGAGATAAGACTTTATAAATATTTTGAGATATAGCTAAATCGACGTAAAAATTCATAGAACATGCTAATACATTCTTAGATGTTTTGATCAAAAGATATTTCAATCAATTAACTTAAGGATAGGAGTTCTATATCTTAAGAAAGAATACAATTGTAAATTTAAAATTTCCTCTAGTCCAATAAACTAGGGTTAATCATTGAATTAAGATAGATTTAAGTATAGAAAGTTTTAGCGAGATACATTTTATTGATCTTTTGTTTACTTCAATCTTTTCATTAATTTGGTTTGGTGCTTTGGATTTGTTTAGTCAATTCTTTTTCTTTAATTTAATAGTTATTTTTGTTCAATTAGATAACAAAAAGATGGTCATTATTAGTAATTATAATCCTCGTAGGGTCAATACCTATATCCACCTAAGTTATACTACAAGAATGATAGATGAACTTGCCTAGTGATCTTTAGCATAGTTTTAATAGAATATATATATAGGTGAACTTGCCTAGTGATCTTTAGCATAGTTTATATATATATATATACAGTGATAACAAAAACAACAGCAGTAACTCTCAGATATATTCCCGTTGACACGAGAGGTTTGAAAAAATCCAATAGTACGCAGTCTTACCCCTAACTAGTAGAAATCAAGTTTTTAGACCATTATAAGAGCTCATTAAAATTTTTGCAAGTCCAAGACTGAAGAACAAATCAAATGGTATCTATAATATTGATATGGTGATAACATTATAAGTGAAGTTGGAAACCTTGTGTAGAAAGATTGACATTATGGGATTTCTAGCTTAGCCAACATAAATGATGAGGTGTGATATTTATAGTGATGGATACCATAATCATGAATATTAAATGCCTAACCATATGGGACATCAAATCTCGTAAGTCAATTTTTTAGGGATGAGGCCTCAAAATAAACCTTATAATGGTACTTATAACCTAAGTTGGAGAAGCTAACACAAATTTTTAGAGTAATCAAGGATAATAAAGATAAGGTCCTCAACTTAAATTTTAGTAGCAACAACAAAGGAGTTATCTTGAGGAGCTTATGACAAAGTTCATTACTACATTTAAGACTTACTTCCAAAGTACTGAAGAGTCTCTTTAAATTCAATAAGCCTCTATACGTAACATAAAAGTTTAGATTGGATAGCTTGTTAAGTTTGTCTCTAAAAGGCAATCATGTACTTTGCCTAGTAATAACAAGGCAAAATCAAGGGAGAAAGTGAATATATTAAACTTGAAGAAGTCGAAGGGAGTTGAAAGTTAAAGAAAAATGGATAGAAATAAAGGAAAAAGTTGTTGTGCAAGAGGAGGAGGAGGAGGAGAAGGAAAAATAGAGGAGTAAAAAATAAAAGGCATAAATTAAAGAGCATCAGTTGAGAATTCCATTGTCGAGTAAGTTTGACAATGATTAGAAGGAGGATACATTTGGTAAGTTTTTAAAACGTCTTAAACAATTACATGTTAACATTCCTTTTGTTGAAGCTCTTTAACAAATGACAAAGTATGCCAAGTATTTAAAGGATCTCCTTTATAATAAAAAGAAGCTCAAAGAATTATTGATCGTGATTTTAAATAAAGGGTGCTCCTTTATCTTTAAGGTGCTTCAATATTCTTTGTAATACTAATAGCTTGTCAATTAAAAGGGAATTGGTGGATTTAGGAGTTGGAATCAATTTGATGTCATATAACATGTCCAAAAAGTTAGGATTAGATAAACCTAAACCTACGAGGATGATCATTCAATTTGCATATAGGTTAATTAAGTATCCTAAGGGCATCAAAGAAAATTTTTTGGTTAAGATTAATAAATTTATCTTTCTGATTGACTTTTTTAGTTTTGGATATGAAGGATGATATAGAAGTTTCCTTGATCTTAAGATGAACTGCCTTAGCCATTACTGAGGCTATTATAAATGTATATGATCGAAAGTTAATCCTTAAGGTAAGGAGGAATTAAATATTAAGATATTTGAGACCAAGAAACATTCTATTGATGAAGATGATACTTAGTTCTATATAGATGTGATTGATATTAAAGTATTTTACACTATGTAGGAAATAATAAAAAATATCATTTAGCGACTTGTATCATACGATGAGAAGATGATGAGTTGTAGAGTCCTATTTTAATAAATCATATGGCATATTTAGAAGCTTGAGTAGGAAGAGGAGATTCAAATCTTTGTGTGAGGAATTGCTAGGGTAAAGGACGTAAGTAGGAACCCCAACTAAAAAACTCATAAAGAAAAACATGTTCGGACATAAGCCAGTGATTTAGATATTTTATTTCAATTCAGTAATTTTAGGATCTTTAACATTTAGTATCTTTATACTTAATAATAGTTTTATTGCATATAATTATGTCGAAAACTATTTTAAAGTTGTGAATGTTAGATCACTAGTATTTTATTTGGGATGAGACTTGATATAGTTATACAGGCTATATAGGAAATAATTATTTATGTTACATAATATCCCTAAATATTAGATTAGATACCATATTTCGGTGATCTATGGCAGTTCTTAATGGCATTAAACAAGGTTGATGATTTTTAATTACTATAGTAGCACCATTTATCCTAATTTAATTTCCCTTGTTTTTCTATTTTTGTTATTCTTATATGTCATATACATTGGGGACATTGTACAATTTAAGTGTGAAGAAGGAAACTAGTAACTTATTAGTTATTTAGTTATGTAAGCTTATGGTATAACTGTAGTTAACTAAATAAGCATATGGTATAATTGTAGTTAGCATAAGTGAGTACAGGTCGATCTTATGAGGACGTTGATTAATTACCCATTATTCACAAACTTAACAAGGTAGACCAATGGTTATGAATAATTGAATAAGAAAATAAAATAACTACTAAATACTAAAGAAAAGAAATGATTAAGAATAACTTGATTAGTGAAACACCTAGATTTAAGCCAGGATTTCCTTAGGACTTCATCATATTCAACTTCTCTTGGTTTAATGAATACCTCCAATTTTAAGAATCAGTAAGAGTTCCTAAACTAAATCATATTCTTTCTCAATACATATAGCCCTTATTCATAAGTTAATCAATTGAAATTCTTTTTTAATCTAGACAACCTAAGAATGTTTGAACTCATTCTATGAACTTTTTTTAACAGGTTCTATCCTAACTTGGGAAGAACTTGCAACTTTCTTACATATATCTCACGCTTAACCCTCTTTAGCCATGTTATAATATAAACACACAAGCATGAATCAAGTCCTAAATCTTTCATTTTCACTCATTTAATTCAATCTACATAAAAACATGGATAAATTACAATAGAACTAGAAATTAATTAAACCAAAGAATAAATCAAAATATATCACATCTTAGGTTTATCCTACCTAAATATATATCCCAACTTAGTTCATACTCAAAAATAAAATTAGAATAAAAATAATAATGAAAAAAATAAAGAAGTCATTGTTCATGGATCTTAAATCCTAAATCTTAAATTTTGAATCTTCAAAAAATTCTTGTTAAAATTGTGTTGTATCTTCAAAGAATGATATAATTTTAATCAAAATTGATGTAAAATAGCTTTAAAATGACTTCTTACTTTTTGGCCAAAGAACTCCTTTTGTGTCTTTCTTTTTTTTAAATTTGAAGCCCTATATTTTTAATAAGTTACATGGCCTCAAACATGAGTTAGTGTACAAAGCTATGTTGTCTTGGAGATTCTAGAAAAATCTTGCCGCCAATATAGGACCTACACAAGATCGTGTAGGGTGTTGTGCTCTTGATCAAAGGAGTGACACAAGGGTGTGTAGGGCTGCATAAAAGAAACAGAGGTGACCACCTTTGAACACGACTCTTAACAAGGTAGTGTGTAAGTGTTGTATTCATGGGCCATTCTCTATTTCTTCGAAAATTGCTCCAATTCAATTTATTTCTTCTATAAGTTTGGTTTGTTTTCCTTGTACGGATAAAAATAAGATATGAAATGACAATAATTCTCAAATTAATCATCAAATCATTCAAAATACAAGGAAAATATTATGAAAATAGTGCTAAAAGTAATGTATGTCTAGCATAAATCATTTATGTCTATCAATTTTGTGATAATTAACTTAATAAGGAGTAACTTCAATAAAATTCTTAACTTCAAAAGGCATCAATTGAGATTCTTTATTATAAGTTTATTGTGATTTGATTTATTAGGCAAATAGTTATGCACATTGATGATTAAGTTAATGTTAATTTGCTTCATTAATTTTGAAAATCAATAATTGATATGCAGTATCATACTTTTTAAATATAATTTGGACATATAATCAGTTTAGAAATGGAGTCCTTTTAAGTATTTTTTGCTTCCTATTAAAAAGTACAAGTTTACTTTGCCAGCTTCAAACAATGTAAAAGGATTGAAGTTAAAGAGTGGTGCTAGTAAACATTTAAAATGGTGAGCTAATAGGAAATTATGTTAAGGTATTTACTCTCACGTCAAAAGGTTGGGTAACCTTTTAAACAAATTTCTATATGTTCTAATGTTAATTTAAAGGTAATGTGTTGTTTTTGTTTAAATAAGAGTTATGAAAATGTATGAAGCATCTATTTTATGTATGTTTTCTTTATGCATTACGTTGAAATTTTGAATTAATTTAAAGTTTAAAGGGTTATGGAGTTGAATTGAATTGATTAAATTAAGAATTTATTCAAGTAGCTAAATGCCTAACAATTTGATGAACTTTGTAATTGAATGAATAATGGAGAATCTTGATTAATGGGTTGGATTTATTAAATTCTTTCTTGGAGTTGCTATCTATCTAAGCTAAAAGTAATAAAAATGATTTACTTGAAGACAAGCAAATACTTAAGTATGAAGGAATTTAATAAGGGCTACTAAAATTATATTTTAGCATGATTTTAAGAGAACTTGCTTTTATATTTGGATGATTTCTATAGATTTGGTATTTAATGAGGTTTATATTTTATTTTTAGGCTTTGGCTCCCTAATGAATAAGAAATAAATATAGATAAACTAGAGTTAAGTTGGAAAAGATTTAACATGGTTTTAGAGGAGCACAAGTCTAATTAAGATGTATATTCTTAGAACACAAGCCAAGCATTGGCTCATGTTCTACCCTGGTGCATTATATTCTTGAAAAACTTATTACATGAACAAACTCAAGTCAAACATAGACCCGTGATCACTTTCACATTTTGTAAGAAATTTATTTTAAGTTTTAAAGAAAACTTCTTAATCTTTAAACAACATCTGAAAACTTTTGAAATAGTTTTCAATCAAGTTTGTTAGATAAGTGTATTTAATCTTTAAAAGGACTTGTAGGTTAAAGAATTTGTCATGTTTTCTATAAATTATAGATTAGCTAAAGGGTTGATATTGATTAATTGGTAGGGTGTTTAAAGGTGGACAAAATAAGTAAATTATGATTAAGGACATGGAACAATCAATTATTTTTAAAAATTGAATATAAAAATATGTCATATTGGGGTATTAGACTATAAGTTTGATTAAATGATATTTTAATTAAGTGGACTTCAGTTAGTTGAAGGTAGTAAATCATCTAATTGAATTGTGTTTGGGAGATTAGATGATGCAATTGCTAATTTGTGTCTCCAACAACTATTTAAAGTGATTTTGGATATAAATGGAATACATATGAGCTGTAGGAAGAACTTTTGGCAGGAGAGGAAGTCTTAGGAAGCTATTGATAGAGTTTCATTTCATTCCTATATTTGTGAGCATTATACGGGCATTTAGAATATCGTATAATAAAAAAAGAGAATTCTACAACTGTTTGAGCATTTACGAGATTAATTGACGAATAAATGAATTGAATATCAATCTTTTTTCCTTGAATAAAGAAAATATGTTTTAAAAATTACCTTTTAAAGTATGATATGAGTCTCTAATATATTGTATAAGCGAAAAAGAATTCTTGAGTCATTTTGAGCATTTATTAAATAAATTGAAGAATAATAGAAATGAATATGATTCTCTTTTACTCGTAACAAAAAAAGATATATAAAAAAGTTTCTGTTTACTCTCATAATGAAGATGTGAGTTCTTTGTGATGGATTGAACAAAGAGAATTTATTAAATTATCAATTAGATTTTAAAAAGTATATGTAAATAAAAAATTATTTGACGGAGGGTTTTCTTTCTAATGCCGCTCACCCTTCAAAAAGGATCTCCCAACAGAAAAGTTGAAATTTCTAAACTTGCAGACATATGTGCACTATAGCTAACAGCATTAGAAACCTCAGGAAGCTTGTTATTCGAATGCGATTTCACCAAGTAGATTTGGTGGAAGATACAAGAAGCAACCTCAATTAACAGCATAAGCATGTTCCTAGTTGGATCCAGGAGGAGGATAGGCGAATTAGTGGCATAATGAGAAAGAGGGTGATCATTCCTACGGGGTTCACTGAAGAAGAAGGAAAGTCCTTTCTCACACTGCCGGTCGATTCTCCGTGTGTCACGTACACAACACAATTCCTTCTTTGTGCTACGCTCTCCGTAGTTCATACACTGAGACAGTGGGTGGTGTGCAGCGACTAACGAGAAGCAGTCTCGTCACTGATTCTTTTGTTGGTTTCTGGGATTTGAGTAGATTGATGGGAGGTTGAATCTAATCTTCTAGATACCCGCCCACCTCTAGAATTGTGTACTGTGCGCGTAGCTACTACTTATATGCACACTTTGAAACCGAAACCCAATAACATTTGCATAAGTAATACATAAATATTTATCTGGGAAAGAGCGTCCCCAAGCTGCAAAGATGATGTGATGGTGACGACACACACTCAAAAGTGAATACTTATTAACTAAAGAGTATAGAAAAATGATTGCGTTTAATGCTAGATGGCTTAGCTTAAATACTCATAAATGTACGAAAAGTGAAGATTATATATATATATATTGGGGGGAGAGAGAGAGAGCAGGAGTATTGTAATTCTCTACTAATCTCAGTTAGAGGGATGCGTAATTTAATCAATATCCTTTTAGCTCAAACAACTTGAACCATGTGACATCTTTTTATCCCACCTCGATATAGCCCTGAAACACCGTGTCGAGTCCTTCCCGTTTAATACAAAGGCCTTGCTTGAATGGAATCACATCCACAGGGGTGCTTTTTTTTTTAGGTCTTAGGAGGCTACCTATCCAAGAGGCCAGCGTGTGTCAGGACAGGAGGCTATATCCTATATATGCATGTAAATGTTTACTACAGAGCCAAAAAATATTATGACGCATCCGATACGGCAATCGTACGATACCAGCTGAGCCTGACATCTGGTGTTTTTTGAATTATTTCACATTCGTTGCACTCCAGTTCACCTCAGTAAAAAATTAGGAAATGTTTTGTTTGAAGTAAGATTTAAATAAAATAAAATAAAATTATTTATCATGAGTTAAAATATAAATAGGTGTTATATTAAAAATTGTTGTTTAAAAGGATAGAAAAATTTATCATATAATATAGTAAAATATTATTTATCCTTTTATATTCTATTTTAAATCTTCAAAATTAGAAGTAACTTATTTTATTGTTTAAAATAAAATGCGATTTAATGTGAAACTCTCACTTTTTATCTTCTTCCAAACTATTTCATTATAAATCATTCTTCTAAATGATATAATAATATTGTAATACAATTATGGATTAATTGATTTTTTGCGTACCTGTATCTATGATTATATTTCATGAGATATTGATGTTCTTAATAGAAGTTTATTTCCTCTCTTCTTCTTTCTTTTAGCAACTTCTTCAATGGTTTAGAATAATCTATTCAATAAGTTTTTAGACCTATATATCACCACCAACCAACATGTCATTTGGTAATTTGAAGAGAGAGAGGAAAAGGATTGTTGACCCACTTAAGAGTCATTATGTAATATCCAATAAGCATTATCTTTGGTGTTTTTCTTGGGACTCAAATTTATAAGTCACGTGAGTCATTAAATAATCTAACAATCTCCCACTTGGCCCATATTACGACTTGGTGATCCAACAATAAAACTTTAAGTGCACACAATACATAAAATCGATCAAGTCATCTTTAATTGAATTAAGTTAATGGGATCATGGCGGTCACAAGTTATATAACATGATTCTTTCTATGTATTATAGAATCAACTCAATTCAACAAAATTTAAGTGGGTAATTTGGTAATTGTTATCTCACAAATAATAATTATTGTATACAACATAATATCGATAACCAATAAGTAAGCAAAAACATATGACTGTAATTGAATTCACAAGTATCATAACAATTCGAGCAAGACAATGATATGTATATATGCATGTCAGAATACTATGCTAATAAGGACTTATCTATAAGGCCCATCCGTTCAACATGACCAATAAATATTTTTGGCAGTAAGCCTTTCGTTAATGAATACGCTATGATGAGATTGGTACCAATATGCTCAATTGACACTTTATGTTTTTACATTTCTTCTTTTACAAACAAATACTCCAAATTTATGTGTTTTGCACCCTTTGAATATTTGTCATTCTTAGAGAAGAATATGGTTGTTGAATTATCACAATAAATTCTTAACGGTCTAGTAATATTGTCGACAAAACTAAGACCTAAGATAAAGTTACGCAACCACAATTCATAAATCGTGGCCTCAAAGTATGCCACAAATTAAGCCTCCATAGTGGAAGTAGCAATGACAGACAGTTTTTCACTTTTCCACAAAACTGCTCCTCCAGCTAATAGGAACATGTAATCAAATGTAGATTTCCGTGAGTCTACACAACCAGCATAGTCTAAATTCGAATAACCTATCACTTTGAGATGGGTTGATTTGCTATATGTGAACATATAGTTCTTAAGGCCTTGTAAGCAACGGTATGAATACCGTTCCGTTCCGGCCGAAAATTGGAACGAAACGGTCACCATCGGTATCGATTAAAAATATCGGTCGGTACCGGTAGTTTCTGCTTGGTACTGGCCGATACTGGAAGTACCGGACTGTACCAGTTCGGTACCATAAAATTAAAAAATCCTAGGGACCTATTAGCAAATTTGGAAAATTTTAACCTAAAATATCTTAACTCTTTCGGCCTTCCTCACCCACTGACTCTCCTCTCCTCTTTCGAATTTCATCTTCTACTCCTCTACATAGAAAATTTCCTCCTCTTCTCTCATCTCTCCTCCGTGCCTAGTCCTTATCGTCGCCGCTGCCTCTGGTATTCTTCTCATCATCGTCGTTGCTGGCCTCCATGGATGCTCGCCTTCTTCTCCCTTCTCCGCATCATTCCTCCACGCAGATCCGAGTCACCCAATGCCACCATCACCTTCTTCGCTCCTTGCCGCCGCACCATAACACGGTGACACCGCAGGGAAGCCACCAGATACGTAACTGAAGCCACCGGAGACGGATCAACATCTGACGCGTGACAAAATCCGAAGACTCGCTAAGACCCGATGTTGGTTTTATGAATTTTGTTTCTGATTTCAAAATTTTCATGCTTAATTAAATTTATTGTTGTGTTGGAACGTGAATTTCTAATGGATGTTGTTGGATGGATCGATGTTAGAGACTGATGTTAGTTTTTGTGTTGTTTGCTTCTTGCGTGATCTGATCTGGGTTTTCAAATTTTGATTGGAATTAGATCATGGATGATGGCATGATGCACGGTGTTGAGGTTGAAGGGAAGATTGGATCTTGTATGAAATTATTTGGTCTAACTTGGAGTTGGAAATATGAATTTATGATCGGAAATTTTGAATATGGAATAAATATCATTCACTCATTCAGTCATTTGTGTTGTTTTAGTTTGCAATTTGGTCTGACTATATTAAGTTACAAATTATAAATTAAGAGCATAAATTATAACATGTTTACCTTGAAAGTTGATAAGAAAATTGAAATTTAAATGCACAAAATTAGAATATAATGAAAATCTTTTTAAATCAACAAATGTAGAAATTGAATTTACATTGATTCGGATCATTCGGTACTTTGGTTGGCAATATAAAAGAGCTATTGTTAAGAATTAAGATTCTTAGAATCAAATTGAAAATTTTGTAACTCTTAATTTGAAAATTATGATACTATAAATAACATACATGTAATTTTGTATGCTTACATGATTTTATCAAATTAAATATTGGTTTTATATTAAAATGAAATTGTTGATGATGATTAAAATGAAAGTTGTTAATGTATGTTTTGTGATTGTGGGAAATTAGAAATTGATAACAAAGAAAGTTGTAGATGTATGTTTTCTGATTGTGTGTAATTGGAAATTGATAAAAATCGAAATGGTTGATGTATGTTTTGTGATTGTGTGAAATTAAAAATGGTTAGAAATTGATAATAATGAAAATTGTTGATGTATGTTTGTGATAGTTAGAAATTGGAAACTATTAGAAATTGATAAAAATAGAAATTGTAGATGCATGTTTTGTAATTGTGGGGATTGAAAATTGTGGTGAATGGAATGAGATGGAAATGAAATTATGATTGTTTTGTAATTGTTAGGATTGAAAATTCAAGGTAAGATTGTTTTTAATCTTTTAGATTTTTGAAAGGGTTTTGGTTCATGAAACTTAAGAAATGTATGGGTTTAAGAATTCTATGATCAATTTTAGTGAATATGTCGTATGGGTTCTCTAATTTGAATCCCTATTGAATGAAAATTTTGACTTTGATGGAGTAAATCAAGAGAGGCAAGAGGAGCAAAGATAGAGGCATTTTTTAGCAAATTTTTAAGCAAGGAAATCAAGGTGGGTACATGTTTATAATATAGTAGATATGCCACTAAATGTTTTCTTTGAATCAAGGAAGTTTAATGATTTTAAATTACATCATAGGTGTTGCATTTATTGCTTCTTGAATAAATTGAGAATTTGTTATATGTTTGATATATAAATTGTGTTGATTGTTGAAAAGACTTTGAAAATGAATTTTTGTGAAAAGATATATAATTATGAAATTATGCTTTCAAAAATGGTTTTCGAAATACCTCATATTCATGAAAAACAAGTTTTCAAGAATGTACCATTTGGGCAAACGGATTTCAATTCATGAATTACATGTTATGTGGGTTTGGTGTAATCCATTCAAGAATGTCACGTGTACGTTGACCAAGTTAAAGGCTTCTCTTGCATGCCCGCTAATGGCACGGAACTCCTTCATGGACTTCCTAAAGTTTACGGCTACGTAAAACTACTATGTGGGATTGATATAGTGCGTCAAGTTTACGACTAGATATGATCATTATGTGGAAATATGTAGTTCATCATGTTTATGGATTTACTTAAACTATTCTGATGTGCTTATGTGATTGTGATATGTGAAAAAGTTTGATGCATTCATGTTTTGTAGTTTGTGAATTTGACTACGTGATGAGAATTTGAGAAACATGTACTTTATGGATTCAATCAAAATTTTCTATGATAAGTAAATGTTTTCAAAGGTTTTTGCTTATCTTTCCGTCATAAACTATTACCCACGAGCTTTTAAGCTTGCCCTCTTTTTGTCCCATCTTCAGGTTAAGAGAATGAGATCGAGTAACCAAGATTTGAGGCTTCATTCTACTTTTGCAATGTTTCTGTATATTAAGTTAGATTTTGTAAAAGCAAGACTTTAGATGCATTTCGAAAATTATTGGGTTTGGTATTTTTTGTAGTTTAGATTTTGATACCGATGATGTAATGTGACTTGGATTGCCATTAAAACTTTGTAAACTCCTATTTTGTTGTTAATGAAATATGGATTATGTATGGATGATGTGAGTTGAAATTAAATAAAATTGGAAAAGTTATCCAATTGAGTTGATGAACTTTGAACATGAATTGTTGTGGCCTATAAGTGGGATGTTATGGACAAGAAAAATAGACATTATGAATGATGAAATGTTGTTGAATATGATGAGTACAATGAGTAGAGATTAAAGAGTTTAATGAAATAATGTTGGCAGTTAAATGGTCATGTTCATAACATTCCAAGTTTGTACATTGAAAGTTTCAAGTTTTAGAAGGGAAAAATTTATGTTCGGACTTCAGGGGAAAATTTGTATTAATCTAGGTTGAATTAGACAAAGTTATCTACTTAAAAGTTGTAGCTTATTTTTCTAGCTTTCCATTGATATAAAGTATGAAATTTTTGGACAATGGAGTTGAGAGATATGATCATTAGAATTTTGTGATGCTATTTAAGATGGACATTCGAGAAGACTATATTTTTTTGAAAATTTGCCCTTATAGAGGTAGAAATTGTTTTTAAGTTCTTCATGGAAGATGTAGATATAGAAGTGTTCTTTAAAACAGTCTAAGAATGACCTTAATTTGATATTTTTAATATAAGTTATGCCCATTTTACCAATACAGGTTGGAAGAAGAAAACCAGGAAAGTGCACGATCACTACTTTGTGGACTTGCGCGATAGTGACTTCGCGGCCGCGCGCATAGGTCACGATCGTGCAAGCGATCTGCCCCCAAGCCTGAACATGTTCCACTCTTTTGATCTTATCTTTGTCGTTCGACCTCCAAATGACCTGATTTTTAAAGCAATGGATGTGTAACACATTTCTTTATCTCTCCATGAAAACTTATATCTTTTGGTATTGATTCCGAAAAGATTGATCGAATCAAAGTAAGCGCATCAGTTGGAAGAGCTTGAATTGGATATTTTACTGAATATGCTTCATTATTGTGATGATATCTTGATCTGTAGAACTCCAAATAATATAAATCTTGTTTCTAAATAAACTAGAGACATAGATCACAAATTATCTGAAAAACTTGAATTTTAATTCAGTCTTTAAGGTTTTCAATTTTTGGATAGAAGTTGAGCATAGTGTACTGTTTTAGTCTAAGAATAGTTCAAAAATGTTTGAGCTATAACTTTCAGATTTCTGAACCAAATTGAATGATTGTGGTGTCTTTAGAAACTTAAGACAATGAGGAACAAATGTTTTGAAGAATTCAAATTGACTGGTATGGGCACGCCACCCATGTGGGATGATGGCTAATTAGAGTTTATTGAAATAACCCTACAAGGTAATATACACGCTTAAGTCTTATGATACTTGAGATAGTTGGGCTCCGAAAATTGTGCCTAACACATCCCCATAGATTTCAGCTTTGCAGCTAGGTTTGACATATGAGTTACATGATCATGAATAGGTTGTGACTAATTAAACTGTTTGGTCATTAGCTCACTCATTAAAATCTCTACTATGGACTTGTCAGCTATATCAAATTGAGAGTATTCTTTAAGCTTCAACATGAGCTACTTTGCATTGTGCGTTTTAGGAATTGACAACTTTACATTTTATGTGATCGTCGTTCGCATTAAATTCAAGCTCAGCCTATTAGATCGTTCCCAAGCCTCATAAGACTTGTCAGCTTCAGAACTAGTCTCAGTTATGACTATAGGTCTTACGTCTAAAACTATGGCCAAGTCCAAATCTATTACACTTAGTTGAAACTTGATTTGTTCGGACCAATCCCCATAGTTCAGACCATTGAACTTGATCAAGCCATTGACTAAGGCGAACAAATTAGTAGATGTTGTACATACAAAATATAGTCCACGCATTAATGCTTTGAGTAAACCTAAGTGGATTCAAACTAATTAATAAACTTTGATTATGAATTTAAATTCTTTTTTAGGTGAAATTTAAATATATAGAATTAACTTATTATGATACATATATAATACTATAATAGACAATCCAGCATATTATAGTAAATATGTATGTTATCTTTGGATATACAATCATATTAACTAAATATGTTGATAAAGTCCCTTTAATGTCTTTAATTTTAAGCAACGGTTCATCTTTGGGTGACCTTCTAGCGTTATAATTAATAATCTCAATTATTCAGTTCAACCTTTATGTCATTTTAGCATCATATCATATTTGAACAATTGAAACAAATCACAATTAAATGATTAATATTTTTCAAGCTAGGCCACTTTGGTGACTAACAAGCTTTCCATGCAATAAATATTTAATTGGACAATTATCATACATGACAAATTTTAATTTAATTAGTTTGGTCACTTTGGTGACTAACAAACTATTCTAAATGTCCATAATGTCATGGATTACATTCAACATATACTAGGAAAATTTAATTCCAACTATTACATAATATAAAATATTGAAAGTACTAAAGAAATATAAAATATGCCACTAATTTTCAAAATTATATTATGTATAAATCAATTATGAATTAAATAATCTATTATAATTGGGCCATAAATATTTATTAACTCAATTTTAATGGCCCAAAAGCCCGAAACAAAACAACCCATTTGTTAAGTTTTAGGCCAAGAAACTCATCTGGCATGTTTGCTTGTAAGTCTGCTCATTGCAATGCAAGTGCCGCAGTATTGGCTACATCGAATTCGTCGTCGTCGTCGTCCGGTGATCTAAGTGTTTACGGACGTGGTGCTTTAACGCCCAATTTACCGCTATGGTAATTTGTTCAATCGGATCTTGGTAAAGCTCAAGTTAGTCTCTTGAGAGAGTTTTAGTAGCTGGTAAATAATGAAAAATATGGTTCTTGAATCTCGTACCTTTTTTTATGATGAGGTAATGAATTTATATGGTTAATACCTGTAGGAATTAGGTCAATCTCCAAAGGATGGGCCGATCGGCTCATGCACTGTTCTGTATCTGAGCTTGGGCCTAACACGATCGACCCAACTAACCACCTAATTAAACAAAATTGTAAATCTCGATTGGATATTGACATTATCACTTAATTATTGAAATTCTTAGACAAACCTTTAGAAATTGTTTATCTTGCGCCGTCGTGGATCATTCTATTATTACTTCAGGGCCTTGCTTGTGTCGTATCTGAAGATTTTCGAGGCTACAAATTCGCAGGCCCTCAGGCAGATGTTTTTGAATGCCAAAGCCCTAAGCCTAAACTGAAGTCCTGTTTGGCATAACAGGTTTCAGTATCAATGCTTTCATAAGAAGGCAACAAAATGGATTGCCGTTCAAATTGTTATCCAAGAGTAGCGTTCAACAGCAAATGAATTTCTCTTACCCGTTTTACGGTAAATTAATTGTGTTTCTAACTGTAAAAGCACCTTCCAAGCCTGTAAAATGGCTACAAAAGATATCTTTTTTGCGCTGTTTGGCTGTAGATGTTAAATTAGAATATACAAATAGCCTATATTCTGAGCCCTATGTATCAAGAGGAATTCAAACTAAACACAAAGTAGGAGCCTGAATCAACAATGTACAGCGTGACAAATTGCTATTATTAATTAATAAACAAAAGATACTTCTACCCAGCGAGCATTCTACTTGCTAATTTTACAGTTAAGACTTGTTTTTACTTGCAACAAACAAATAAACTAACAATTGTCTGGTACAAAACCAACAACGGAATTGGCGACATCCATAACTACGCGTGTCCCCTGCTGCTGCACATTCCCAATTATCGACAAAGCCGTCGCCGTTGGAGCAAACGCAAAACAAAATGTCCCCACCGAGTCCACCGGAATCAAGTAATTCTTAGCCGGTAGCGGCAGTTCATGACCATCCGCGAAATGAAACGACACCGTTGGCACCTCCACGCTGCCCTTTGACGACAAATCATAACACGTGTCAAACAGCGCCACGCCGTTAGTTGACGGCAAGTCTTTTGTACCCTTAACAAATGCGTCGCGAAGCATGTTATAAGCGTCCGTTTGTATCCGAGTCACCGCCGTGCCCGAGTCAATTATTATCCCACCATCACCTGACTCGTCAATTTTGAACACCGACTCGGGAATCTTCAACAACCCACCGCCCACACTCAGTCCCGTTAACCCAACGTAATAAAACGTGTCGAGCTCGTGGTTACGGAGTAACGGGGCAGTAATGGCGTTACGAGGAAGCGGTTCATTGAACTCCAGAGTGGACGCCAACTCAGAGTCACGATCCACGAGACAATAAGAGAACGTTGTAGCATTAAGCTGAGAAGGTAGCGAGAGTGAGCCGCCGCCCAGTCCGAGTAGGCCGGCGGCGCCAACGAAAAGCCCTTCATTATTATGCCCACATCCGATGGCCACATTATCCACAGAAACCGAGCCTAGTGAGACGGTCTCGGTGACGAAATCTCCCACAGTGTAGGAGCCGTCGCCGTAGGACACTTCGTAGAGGCATGAATTGTTCCGACATTCCGACACGTCGAGCGCCTTGCACTGTTTGGTGTCGCAGGAAAGAGGGGAGTACGAGGATGAGGAAGTCGGCTCGAAGATTGGATCCGATTGTTGGTAGCAGTCGGCGCAGGGTGCGCATTGCACCCAGTTGACGTCGCTGCCGGTGTCGAGCACCATGTAGACTTGACTGGGTGGGTTACCGATTCCGATTCTGGAGAAGTACTCACCACTTCCCTGACTGGTTCCTGATATGATTGGGCTCTGGATATCTTCAGCTTTGAGGTTTGAGTTAGTACCGTCTGGCTTGAGATCTGAAACGGAAATGCCGTTAATGGTCAGATCTAGACGAGTTGTGAGAGACTTGATACGGGCCGAGTCGCGCTCGAGTCGAGATAAGGTTACCGACTTGTAGTCTGCGTGTGAAGTCTTGTGAATCGAATTTCTGGGGACTAGTTGCATTGTTAAGGAGGAAGAATATGAGGAGGTTGTTGTGTCTTGTTGGGCAAAGGGAAGTGTCATTTTAGGACTAGAAGAGAAAAGGGACTTGGTCTTTTCAATGGAAGCTGAGACATCAAGAACTGAAGTGGTTTTGGTAGTTTGGATTAAGGTTCTGGGGAGAACACATGGAGCCAGAAACAGAAACAGAAACAGACTGAGAAGGGCGTAGAAGAAGAAGAGGGAGCCCATTTTGGGGAATTTGGAGGTGAGCAACAAATGGCTAGCCAGTAAGCGAAGCGTGGGAGTGCAGGGAATGTCTGTTGATATATAACTAGATTCAGGTTTTGCTTGTTGAGATATTAAAGAGCGAGGGCGAGGGAGAAGCTTTGAGTGAGCATAAAAATTGGTGGTGGAGGTCAAAAGATTGATAACGTACTAGGATTTATCTGGCCTAGGTCCTAGGATCATTAATTTTGCATGTTCAATAATCTAAGACATGAGTCAAGTTTAATCAAAATCATTGAGGTTTTGTTATGACTAAGCATGATTATTGTGACACGCTGATGCTATCTCACTTCTCGGTCACTCTTTTGTCTTTTCTTTCACCACTAGTGGGCTCTTTGATTCTTGTCCACTGGCCCACATTGGAGTTAAACGGCAGAATCTTTTAGACGAACATGAAATTACACCATTTGTACTTGAACGTATCAGTATTATTTAGACATACTTATTGTCAGGACAGGAAGAGTCACGTACTTTTGCAAGAAAATGATGCAACATAACTGCCTGAAAATTTAGTTAACTGCCCAAAATTTCGGAAGTGCACAAGCTGTCCAGTTCGGTAAAAATACAGAATCTAAATTGTTCGAATCCACTGATTCAAGGTTTCCGGTTTCGAAATGACAAATTGCTAGTTAGCATTGGCAGAATATGGTCTAAAAGGCTTAGGAAAAAAGTCAAACAATCCAAATCCCTGATGGACTAATAAAACTACCCTAGCAGTCCTTTGCAATTGCTCAAATTATCCATGATTAAATTTCTGTGCTTGTAAGATTTGAACATCCAAACTGACTTGAATATTTTGTTGTTGTTGTTGTTTTGTTTTCCCCTTCTAGAAGTTAAATTGAAGTTGTATAGAAACTCTCTAAAAATTTGAACATAATGCACCCATATATATTTGTAATAGATGATGGGAAAAGGTTGGTTATTCTCTCTCTTCTTCTTTTTTTACAAGGAAGACTACAATCTTAATTCATCGCTCTGGGGTACACTGCTCCTTACGCATCTCTGCGGACAAGCTCCTAGATTCCAAAAGGAGGCTCCTGAAGTATATGAAAGTCCGAACGTAATACGCCAGCGAGATGAGCGAGACTGTCTGCGCACTGGTTCCCTTTCCAGAAGACATGTTGAAGTTGAACCTCCTAATCCCGGTGCAAGAGTTCTTGGGTTCCTATCACCAAAAAAGAAACTTTTGTCAGTACTATGTGGGGGTCAGAGAGAATATTAATAATCTCGAGAGAGATCACTTCGACCACAACTTGTTGATAGCTCAGGTCTCAGGTCAATGTAAGTCCTGAGAACACACCCCAAAGCTTCACAGATAAGGGCGAGCCCTTTTCAAGATTCTGTTGGAACTCCCCACACCAATTCCCATGACAATCTCTAATCAACCCTTCAGTGGATACCTTTGTGAATCCTTGCTTAAAGACGCCATCAGAATTAACTTTCACCCAACCTGTTGAAGGTTTAGACCACTCCACGAATGTACCCACTAGTACGCCCTGTGTTGGAAACACACAATTTTCCATCACTCTTGCTCTTGCGATCTAACCCTCATAATCCATTATGATTCTGGTATCTTTTTCTGGTCAAACAAAGTCAGGCTCAAATAGGCTACTGTTCTGCCATTTCTATAGAAACCAATAAACGACACCATAGATAGTAACCCACACTTCCTGCTACATCTGTGATTGCTTCGTGAGGTTAGAATTTAGCCATGTCTCCTCGTCCTGTTGGAAAAAGCCCGTATCTACCACTTCCTGCCCTCAGAAATGACATTTGTTATCTATGACAATATGTCGGGCTACTCGTTGTTGATTCGTCAGGAGTTTTCATTTAGCTGCGAGTCAAAGAAACGACCTAATGCGTTGTGGGTCTGCCCATTTTCAGATAATCTCCCACAGCTTGTGCTTGGTGTTCGTGGGGCGTCCTTCAATTAAGGCATAAGCTGACGCCACTGTGAACCCCCCGTGGTTGGTTGATTCCCACATTAATCTGTCCTCCCCTAAATTCTCGACTATAGGGAAGAAATTCACAAGTTCCAGACAAATCGTGGACGGAAGGTATAGTTGGAACTCATTCCAAAGCCAACTGCCCCTTTCATTCATGAGGTCCGCGATTGTAGCAAAACGAAGATTATCTCGAACTTGAGAGGAAGCCACGTGTATAAGTGGTTCCTATCTGTCCACCCAGTTGTCCAGTCAAAATAAAATGCCCCTCTCGTTTCCTAGGGCCTATTTGATACCTTACCGAACAAATTGCCAAGATGCTGAAATCCTTTTCCAAATGACCGAAGCCCCTGTCCTAGAGATCGTGTGGAGTAGATGAGTAGTATCTAGTCTATATTTGGCACGTAGAATCTGGACCCAAAGAGCGGTGGGTTTGTTGAGCAGGTCCCACCCTAATTTAGCCAGTAACGCATCATTTGTAGATCGAATGAGTTTAATTTCCAGCCCCCCTGTTGTTTTAGACTTACACCCTAATTTAGCCAGTAACGCATCATTAGTTATTCTCTTTGGTCCTTTTAGTGCTGTAACTTGATTTTACACTTTAACAATGTCTTCCTTAGTTCTGGTTATGTTGGCTAATTTTTATAAGCCTCAAATACAGAATAAACAAACGCACTGTAAACGTTCAACAAAAGATCTTGTTGATAAAATTGGTCACACTTAGTGCAACACGGGAATGTTTTCACCTTAAATAGACCTTATCAACTAACATTAAAGCATTAATGCAATCATATTTAGATCATAATGTTAGATGAAAACAATATGAGAAAAAGGATTGTACAACTGGAGTAATGTCTTGGGCAAGATTTGGTGGTTAATAAGTTGGATGACATTAATAATTAAACATCTACAAAAGTTTGGATCACTTTGATGGGAAAGTCAGAAGGCATGTTGAGTATGATGGAGGATGAATAACAACTCTTTTGAGCTAATAATGTTTAGAAGAGTGGTGCAAATTGGATAATACTATAAAACATCAAAACTAAAGCAATTTTTTATGACATTCGAAAGGTTAAGTTGTTGAAGAATTTTCAGTAGAATATGTAATAATCTACCTACTTTATGAGTGACAAAAGCGAATAAGATAATGATGATCAAAATGTACTTAATTGGATAAGCCAACTATAATGGCGAGTATTGATAATGATGACATAACATACCTAATGTTTACTATTGGTTTGATACGTGAGAGACACTTATCTAAGAAATAGAGGAATTAATTCTTACCTTATAACACATTTTAAGATGTAGGAGAAGCATTATCAAAGTTGTAAAACAATTGAACATTTATAATTATGTAAAAACATTCAATTTATTAATACAACATCAACAACACCCTGTATGAAATATGTTTAAAGAAGATGAATTCTTTAAATTTTTATCAGGACTCTAACCTTAAGAATAAGGTAAGCTATAAAAGAAAGGCATCCATGATTTTCCTAGTGCTATTATACGGTCCATAAGTTAATGAATTTGTGGCCAAACAAATATAAAGAGAAAGTTCCACAATCTAATAATAATGGAAATAGCAAGCCAAATAGGGAGCAATCTATAAATATGTAGAGAAAGGCAAGAATAGCTAGCTTTCTAACCATTAAGTTGAACGAAATATAACTTATTTTTATTTTTAATAGACCATATTATATGAGGAAATGTCTACAAAAGTTAAATAAGAAGCGTAATTGGTCTAGGAGGAAGATAGTAGCAAGTTGGCCATTGCCAATTTTGTAGTTGTGAAAAAATATATATAAAAAGTAGAAATGGAGCTTCTGGATTATTTGATGAATATCAGGTATGCTTGACGCAAAAGAACTTGGGATGTTGTACATGAGGCAAGATTGCAACGGTGATATTTCTTGTGATGTCAAGCTTCTTTTGACAATAAATGGTTATCAACGGATGAGTAATCCTAATAATTAGTTAGTAAAGATGTGCGACAGAATTGTTATATAAAAGTCTTTGATGACTTAAAAAATAAGAATTGGCTTAATATTTAATTTTTGAATAATTGAAGAGGAAATTGGATTTTAGTTAATAATGTGATTTATCGTTAACAAGAGTTATCTTAATAAATGTATTTGCGGCAATGGTATGAAAGAGTACTCATGTATTATTTACTAATCAAACATGTGTTTAGATTATTTTGTTTTATAAATAATTTTAATTTTAAGCATAAATTGGCAAATTGAAAAATAGTGTACAAATTTGACAAATCTTCTACTAATAAAGACATCAATTTTGATGGAAAAGACTTATTATACCCTCTTTTCATAAGTTTTCTTTTGAAAAAAATGGAATATCATTAATGAAGAAATGTATTACAACCCAAATGTCATGCTCAAGGGGTTCCCTTACTCATGTTACAAAATCTCATTGCTATTGTTACTAAAAAATAGGTGCTAAGTGATAAAATGAGTTAAGTTAAATATTTAGTGAAGATAGTATATTGAAACAGTAGCTTCGGCCAATATTCCTCAACAATACCAACTCCCTAATCCCACTGATGATTTTTATAGTGAGAGACTCCATTGAGGAGATATTGTCTAAAAATCTCCTAGAATTCCTTTCTTTCCAAATGGTGTAAATATAAAGTACCAAAACTAGCTTAAATATCAACTTGACGAGCTTTGAAAGAGTCTAGGTTGAAAGCCAATGTATGGTATTTGTGAGAGAATTCCCAAGAGCATACTAGAGGCATTTCTTTGTAACAATTTCCCATATTTTGTTGGTAAAAGAGCACTTGAAAAGCAAGTGATCTTTTGATTCCTCGTGTACTAAACACAAAGGATCTGTCCTATCAATTTGCAAGGATCAAATTTTGCCAATGGTGTTGAGCCTGCTATTGATGGTGAGCCACAATAGGAAAGAAATTCTGGGTGTTAATACCTTACTTCATACAATCTTGTACTAATCAACTATCTAGTATCTTCTTCTTAGCATATCCTTAATGATTTTTTTTAATAATTTATGGGACAAGTTGATCTTTCCATTAGGAACAACTAGATTATAGGGTTGATAGGTTGTAGGTGTCTTAAGTTGTTAGGGAAATGCCAAGAATTACCACTGATCAGTAAACTGATCCTACTATGAAAAGGTAGGATTAGTGACTTCCCTAATGTATTTTGTGGGTCAAAAAGCTGGCCTTGATCAGAACAATTATCAAACCACAAGGAAATCGAGTTCCTATTGCCAATTCTGCATGAAACATTAGCTTGGATTTTATCCCTCAGCTTCAGTAATTGATTCAGGTAGTAAGCATTTAAGGTGTTTTTGTTTATTTCCCATATACATCTGCCTTTAAGAAAGTATGAATGTAACCATCTCAACCATAATGTATTCTTATCCTCGAGTATCCACCATAATCTTTTGAGGATTAATGCATCAATAATAGTTTTAATTGAAGAGATGCCAAGTCCTCCTTCTTCTTTGGGGAAACATAAGTCAAACCATTTGACTCTAGCAGTCCCTTTGGCACCATTTGAATGGCCTCATAGGAAAATTTTGAATAATCTTTCAATTGTTTTGATGATGTTTTTGGATAGGAAAATATGAGAGCTCTAGTATACGTGAAGTGAGTTAATTAGAATAGATTTAATAATCTAAAACTTTCTAGTATAAGATAGAAAATTGTTCACCTAAGATTTGATTTTTTTATTTTTTATCAATAAAAGGTATGCAATCAATAAAAAAGAGCATTATGGTAGAAATAGGTAGCCCTCAATATAGTAGTGAGAGAAAGTTTTTGTCAATTTCTACAAACAATTCATCACATATACTAGAAGAACACAAAAAAGCTTGAAAATTTAGAACAAAACCAAAACAAAAAAGTAACTTTGCTTGATGATCATTCACTTCAAATTAAGAGATAGCAAGACGCAAAAATAAAAAATATCATAGCAAAATGGAAGAAAAAGCTTATGTCAATTTCTGCATACAATCCATCACATATACTAGAAAAACACAGAGAAAGCTTGAAACTCTATACCAAAACCAAATTAAAAAAACCTTGCTTGATGAACGTTAACGTAAAAAAAAGAGGCAGACAAGACACAAGAACAAAAAGTAACATAACAAAATGGAAGAGAAAGCTTGTCATTTTTTGCATACAAATCATCATATATGCCAAAAAAACACAAATAAAGCTTAAAACTTCAGTCAAAAACCAAAACAAAAAAACATCCTTATTTTATGATCATTGATTTGCAATCAAGGGGCAGATATGACATAAGATAAAAAGTATTATAGCAAAATGAAAGAGAAAGCTCTTGCCAGTTTCTGCATACAATTCATCACATATCTTAACAAAAAAACACAAATAAAGTTTGAAACTTTAGACCAAGAACCAAAATAAAAAAAAGCAATCTTGCTTAATGATCATTCACTTTAAAGCAATAGGAAGACAAGAAGCAAGATGGAAGAACAAAAGAAAAAGAATGGAAAAATCATAAAACCTAAGAACAGACACAAGATGGAAGAAATTGGAGCATTTTTTAGGCATAAGAAAAGCCCAATTGAAAGCCTCCATATTGAAGATGACAGTAGAGGTTGAAGGTCTAAACCAAAAAACTTGACCCAAAAACCCTAGATATGGATTTAAGACCAAGCAACTGAGAGATTCTATCAAAGTGAGAGAGAACAAAAATAAAAAGGAAAATAGAAAATTGGAGAAGTACAAGCCACAGAGTGAAATTTCCAATTTTAGATCCGTTTTGGGTTCAACTCGTCACCGAAATCCATTAAAATTTGGAGTTACACGAAGAATGGATGAGAAGGAGCGAGTGGTTGTGAAGGAGGAGAGGGGGAAGGAGAGAAGAGGAGGATGGGAGCTGCAAGAGCAGGGACTACACTTCAGAGGACAAAGGATCGAAAGATGATAGTCTCTTGCCAAAACTTTCCAAATTGTCCTTACCAAGCTCAAATTGCTTATTGTTTGTGCATTGATTGTGTGTGTGCGTGTTTGCTTGATCTTGTGTAGGTGATGGAAAGGTCAGTATAACAACTAAAAGTCAAAGTCAGTCTAAAACACGATATTTATAAACATCCAAAGAACTAAGGATCAAATCCAGAAACAGTAGGAAACGAGAATCGATTTGTAAAAAAAGAAACATGTCAAGATGAAACCATCAAGAACACCCACCTTTAAGAAAGTAGAATTAGATCTAATAAACACAACAAAAAAAGTCTAAAAAAAGAAACTAACATAGATCTAGAGCAGTAAAACAAGATCTAAACGAAAAGAAAAGAAACTTTAAGTGTGAGCCCATATATGAATCTTCTGAAGCTGATTTTAGAAAGTAGCGTGTTTAATCCCTGCAAAACTTATAGAAGCTAACAAAAACTTTTTAGATCTACTGAAGAAATTGATCTAAGAACGAAAAAGAAGAAGAAACCTTACCATCACTTACAAAATGGGTTATAGTATGATCCTAAAGATTTCACCTTTATCTACCAACAAAACCACTCCCTTATATCTTGCTTCATTGTATGGGTATACCAAACACCATAGATCTTGGTTTTTGCTTCACTACATCTTCATTGATATATATGTATATATATATATATATATATATATATATATATATATATATATATATATATATATATATATATATATAGTTTTGCTTCACTACAACTTCATAATCACAAAATCCTAAGGCTTTGAATACAAGTGACAAATTTATGAGAAATGAAATGTATGATTTTTCTAAATTTTCAAGTTAGAATTCGTAAGGATCTCTAAATAAGGAGAAATCTACTACTAAGAACAACCATAGATTTCTTATAACGCCGGTTGATACCACATGTAAGCAAAATTTTGGAAATATGATAGGATTTAAAAATTAATAGAAGTCACTTATGTATAATCATATTCAAATTTTATTGTAATATAAAGACAAAGTTTTTGTATACTAACCTTTCTTTATTGTTTAGCAATGCGGAAATAATTAACGGACATAGACTCCTTAGCCAATCTATCTCTTTCTCAAACTTTCTATCTCACTTAAATACCATATGTATATTGTAAAAAGACAAAACTTATAGAGAGAGACAAAACTCAAACAATTTATAAAGGGGGTGTTTGGCAAATAGCTTATCAGCTATTTTTTAGCTTATTAATTAAAAGTTATCTTTTTGGCCATCTTAAAAAGTTATTGATGTGTTTGGTGAATGACGCATTTAACTCCAATAAGCTGATTTCTAAAAGTTTCATAAGAGGAACTTTTGGAGTTAATTGTTTACCTAATGACAATATTTCCCTTCACTTTACTCTCTATTTTTGCTTTGTGTGCTTTCAAATTTGGCTTTTTTTTTATCATACAATTATGACGTGAAGTTTGGAAGAATGTAATAAATGAGTTAATTAAACTTTTTATTCTTTATTTAATTTTATAATATTAGTTTACATTTAAAAATACCATAATATTAAGTTTTTAAATATAAAGAGTCACATCAAATTAATATTTTTAGCATATAACTTCTATATATCGTATTTGTGTTATACTATAATTATAGATATTTTAAAATTATTAAATAATAAAATTCATACATATTATATGAAAAATAGTAATATGATGTAGTTCATTGCATCATTCATATTAATAAAAATTTAATGTTGGATTATTATTATTATTATTATTATGTTTTTTATTAAAGTTATAGACTTAATTTTGTAAAAGTAAATATCTAAATCTAAATTCTTATAAGAATATTCAAGGAATACTAAGACATATATTATTCATGCCCTTATATATTTTTTAAATTATGTCCTTATAAATCATTTTACACATCAATAACTAATACTAAATGGTTAATTTTACTAAACATCTTTAATAAACAGCTGATGTTATCTGCTGGTCAAATCAGTTGATAGAATTAGCTATTAGCTAACAGCCGATAGATTCAGTTAATAACTAATGCAATCCGCTATTTGCGAAACAGGGCTTAAAAAGTATAATGCTTCTATCACATTGACCTAAAAACTCAAAGGTCTTTAATAAATTATTAAATCTACTAACTATCTGTTTTAACACATAAGTCATTTCTAGCTAAAAAAAAAAAAACACATAAGTCATTTAAAAGGACTACTTTCCAGCAAGGGAGGCTTGTTGGATAAAATTTTCAATCCCAAAAATAGAAAAAGACGGTGGGATCACATGATGCGGCATAACGCATTATAAGATATCTTGTCTGACCACGTGAAAAAGTAAAAGTAGCGTCATCATTGTCATCATTGAGGGACCGTACGTTGAAGTTTTGGTTGAAGACTTCTTTTTATAATGAAAGCTTGCCCAAACGCCCATTTCTCCAAATAGTCTAGTCTCTAGGCCCAATTACAATTTGCACTTGATCCTTGATTTTCATCTCAACATAAGACTTGGACCCTAAACTAAACCATTTAGAATTGGAAGAACTTACATATTCAACGGCCTTTCTTATAAAGTCATCAGAATCTCAAGTTGGTGTAAAGACGCAGGCTTACAAGTTTTACTCGATATATTTGGTGATGTTTACACTCTATGCCAATCAAATTTAAGAATATATTCTTGTATATTTATAATCTAACGGAAAAGACATTTCCCTCCTCTCCACCACTAATCTTCTTGTTTCAACTTTTTTTTTATTTTATATATTGTTCTCGTTATTAAAACTCTTGATTCCTATCACAATGCTATTTGATAATGAATATTCGAAGGACAAGTTCTTGTTCCTCATATAATAGAAAAATGAAATGATGATATTGTTCCGAAACTAACAAGCTTATTGGACCAGCCCAAACCAGACTCCATCACAATTATGCTTGTGATCTTCTCTTTCTTTAAACTCTATACAGAAAACGACAATTTGTGCACCAAAGGTTAAAGATGACAGTGATTGGAATAAAAAGTCAAGGAGAAGCTTTTGCGGCAGACGTTAGAAAGATTACTTTTGTCGAGTTAAATTGGTGGCACTGGTTCCCATACAAACAAAATGTGAAGTCTTTTTTTTTTTAATGGCCATATCTTAAAATTCAGATAAGTTTAATAAGATTGCAAAGAAATTATAGGATAAGGTAGGAACACCGCTTTAGATACACGAGTCCAATCTAATTTTCATTATTCAAATGTAATTATTTAATTTTTTTTTCTTTTTTTGGGTGCACGCGGCATCTTCAGTTGTTTTCTCTGGCTCAGTAGCTGCCTAATCACGCCATTGGGACAAGCACAAAACGACAGAGCCCGCAAATTCTCCGAACCCCCCCACCAAACTCCACCTTGCAGCCCTTATTCGCGTACAGTTCACGCGCATCTTCATTAGGATTTCAGAACCCATCAAACGCTAGCTTGTACGCATTCTTTTAGCGGAGAGAGACTGCGTGTGTGCTTGTCAAATCTCTGACAATCGTCTCGTCTCTCTGCTTTTGTCTTTGACCCACCCCCAAACATGAGCTCACTTGCGCAGGTAAATTTTCATTCACCAGACAAATTTAGCCTGTTTAATCTGATACTTCGATGTTCTGTAATGACGAGTCCTTGTTTGGTGGATTTTAAGGGTTTCTCCAAGTCTCTTGCAATGACTATCTTGTCCGAGATCGGCGATAAGACATTTGTTGCCGCCGCGGTTAGTATTTCCAGCTTCAATCTTTTGTTTTTCCTGGGTGTAGGATTGAATCGACTTCGAAGAATGGATTTGATACAATTGTCTTTTGGTTCTCTCTCAAAAAGTTGCTGGAGGTGTGTGGTTTAGTTTCGTATTCTTTCCCTTTTATTTAATTCAAAAGAGAGTCGTTTTTAAGAAAATAGTATTACGTTGAATTAACTTACCGAAAAGCAAAAGGAACACAAGAAAATAACAAAAGTGTTTATGGCGAATGCCTGTGCTCCTTTGGGCAAGTAGTCTTGAGAAATATTTTTTTAAAAAGTTGTTACATATTTCGATGAAGCCTTTTTCAATTGCTACGTAGCTAGCTGCCTCCTGCTAGACTGAGAAGGTTGGTTCTCTCAATTGGTCATCCCCTCGATGACCAATTAGAGCAACGACTTGTTTACCTAAGGTCTTTCCTGCTGTGTATTCATTGCCTTGTTTTCTTTTCTCGCAGTAAATGAATCCTTCCGACAATCCATTCTTCTTTATTTCTCGGTAAATGTTTGCACTTAGCCTGTTCAAACTCAGGCTTTACTTGTGATAATGAGAAGAAAATAACAAAATAGGGAAAAGCATAAGGATAGTCGATGTCTTGACAATTACGTTATTGTGGAGCTTAAAGATATTATTTGTTCAGAGTTAGCTCTTGCAACTGTTTATTTTGGGATTGAAAAGGGAGAATCTTTCTACAACTGGAATACCCTACTGGTTTTGACAGTACACCCACAGAAAGAGTATTATTGTTCAATATGTTATGTTGGGACTATGTTTAAAAATAGGAAAATTAAGTAGAAAGAAGATATGAAAGGATGGGGATCAAGAGTTTTGTGTTCTCTAAATTAAACCGTCCATGAGAAAAAAGCCATTTCCACGGTTGAACACTGCAAAGAGTTAAATCTCTCATCCATTCTTTCAATACAGTTAATTTTGGGGCAAATATGTACCATTTAAGTTTTGAACATGTCAAATCATTGATGTTTGTGTTTCACAGAGATTGTACTATCATTCTTTATTATTGTTATCATGATTTTTACCGTTATGAAGTTTATTTCTGTGGATTTTGTTGCTTTTTCAAAGATCTTGGCAATGCGTCACCCAAGGAGGCTTGTTTTGTCAGGTTGCCTTGGTGCTTTGATCGTAAGTGTGATTTTGCTGCTTGTACTTGGTTTTCTGTTGACCAAATCCCCCTTTATCTGAGCTTACTTACCAGTGGCGATGCTTCTTTATGTCTAGGTGATGACTATCCTCTCCGCTGTTGTTGGATGGGCTGCTCCAAATCTGGTAAACACTCAAATTAATTCCTGGAAACTGTGTCAAAAAGATATAATACATTGCTTTATATATAGACAAACTTAGCTTCTTCAATATCAAAACAAAACGGCCCCTGCTTTTCCCATGCACCCTTCCTGCACCTAAATTTTCCTTTCCTTGTTTGGTGTATTTGAGGAAATTGCAGTTTTACTTGGATTTCTTTATAAGACAAGTGTCAGCATAATGGTGCAAAAAGAGCAAGTTGCTCAATATTCAAGGACTTCCATTAAAACTTTGAAACGAAATGTGTTGCATCCTTATAGCATCTTATAGATAGATGGCTACAGTTCATGATATTAAACGGATTAAGTTCTTTGACTCCGCAACATGTCACAGACTTTACTGAGAGGCTAACACAATACTTAAATCAGATGTTGCCATTAATTTCTTTGGTTAAACAATAGTACTTCCTATTGCAGTATGTTTGGTGATTGATTTGATGGGGCATATAGTTTGTGCGAAAGGGATAAACCACTTGTAGGATCATGTTATCTCTTTTTTTCTTTTTTAACGTTTTCAACTGAATTTTCTGTTATTAATTTATGCAGCTGTCACGAACATGGACTCATCACATAACAACGGCATTGTTTTTTGCATTTGGGCTTTGGTCTTTGTGGGATGGGTTCAATGACAAAGGGTAACATTTTTCTTCTAATGCAATTGGTTTTATTCTGCAGCTGCATCTGCATCTGCCTATATTAGCTTTGTTATTATTGAAACAAACTATTTTTATTTAACAGGGAGGCTGAAGAATTGGCTGAAGTTGAAGCAAAACTGGTTTGTGTATACTTGCACTGTACTCACAACTTAACGTGGAATCCAATCTCACATTGGCTTTCTCTTTGTTTGTTATTAGAATGCTGATTTTAAGGGCAACATTGGAACAACCAAAGAGGGTACCAAGGTGAGCTAGCAATGCTATGTAATCAACTTCACCTTGCTTTCAGCTCAGCCTGATTACTTCCTCTTTAGTAATTCTTGGTTCCTATAGTTTCTATTCACCTGGAGTGACCTAAGCCCCCCAAAATGACCTGGAGTGGTACAAACAAAAATTGAAGTCAATTTTGGTAAAGCGAATGATTTGCATTACATGTGTGAAAATTAGTTGTATTGATGTTACCTTGGCCCAGAAGTTGGAAATTCAGAAATTCTATAAAGTTTATGACTTCTTTTGAGCATTAGAGAGGCTGAACCAAATGCTATGTTTTGCCATGTGCTCATATCAATGGAATCTGTTTATAGTTGTTGAGTGTGATAATATCACACAGATTGGAGCTAGCGAATAGTAAGCCTTGCGCAGGCCTCCTTCCTTAAAGTGCCTTTTAGGGTGAACTAAGGTCCCATTGTATATGGCATCAGATTCAACTGTAGGCCACCTGCACATGTCCATTCCTGTAAGCTTCACGTTTCAAAGTCACCCTATAGGCCACCATCATATGTCCATTCTTGCAAACTTCACCCTCAAGAGTCACCCTGTACGCGAAAGTATGTCCGATATCTGTTCTTGGGCATGAAGGTGTGTGTTAAGTTTGATAAATATCCCACATTAATTAGGAACAAGAGCATGACAAGTTTTAAGGTTCCTTTTAGGATGGACTCAGGCCTAGTTTTATCAACAGTGATCAGTATTGGAGTCTTTAAAATTTTGTAGTCTGGTGGATGCATAAAAAATTTAATTAATTCATATTGGTGTTTGGTCCAGGTTTGATATGAACATTTTTAAAATTCTAACTGCTTTAGTATCTTCCAGATGGATGATGATATGAAAAAGGAAAAGCGGCCACTGCTGACTGAGTTTTTCTCACCAATATTCTTGAAGGTAAATATTAGATGCGATGTAATGCTTTCCAGGATTACTGTGGGCTAATCACTTTTGTCATTCCTGTTCTGCAGGCATTTTCCATTACATTCTTTGGTGAATGGGGTGACAAGAGTCAGGTAAATATTGGGAAAGGACACCCAATATATATCAAAATCAAACTCATTTGTTGCTTATTTGCTACTCACATTCATAATTCTATTTCAGATTGCTACTATTGGTTTGGCTGCTGATGAGAATCCACTTGGTGTCGTCCTTGGCGGAGTCTTGTAAGTTATACTGCTGATTATTTCGTGCAAGCATTTGGCTCTTCGCATGCTTCATTATCTAAACTACCATGTAGGTCCTTGTTGATCGTGTCTCCTTTTTTTGCAGAGGACAGGCATTGTGTACTACTGCTGCTGTGCTTGGAGGGAAGAGTTTGGCATCTCAAATATCAGAGAGGATGGTAAATTTAGTGATCGTTTAGTGCTTAGACATGTCATGTACCAGTATGATGCTGAAATCATGTATTTCATGTTGCAGGTTGCACTCTCAGGTGGAGTTCTTTTTATTGTTTTTGGTGTCCAGTCTTTCCTTTCATCGGTTGAATCATAAGGTTTCATGATTTAGTTACAGGTTAGTTGCTTCAACAAAATAAGTACCTTGTCTTGATCACGAGTTATTTGTTTCTTCTATTTTTATTTTTCATTTATGAAGCCTGTACGATAATTTTCCAAAAGGAACTGCGTAACTAGAAAGGGAGTCAAACGACAACATGGCAATGATTTGAAGCTATGCTGTGGTTTCCCATTTGATGGAACGGTTCACCTTAATTGTTGTCTATTCGATGGCATGCTAATTAGATTAAACACGTTTTTGTTTTTATAATTATAATGGAGGTGGTGAGGTGTACTTGGTGCGCATAATGCACGCATGCCATTGCCAAATGCTCAAACTATTGCCAATCCCAAATTGAATATTAATAACTTATCTTAGGATTGCCTGATTTTTACTCAAAGTTTAAAAGTCTGGGAAATTACTTGTGTGGTTCTTTGTTTGGGACACGTTTGTTTCCTTCTTTTTTTTTTTTAAATTTTAAATTTTAAATTTTGGTTTTGTTTTAAATTATTAAAAAATCTGTTTGTTTTGTATGTTTTAAGTTTTATATTTCTGTTTTTGGTTTTAGTTTCTTATAGTTTTTAAAATTGTGAAAATCATAAAATGGTTTTCATTTTCTTTTATTTTCATAATTTTATTTACTATCAACTAAATATATATTATTTAATTATTTAATATATTAATTTTAATAAAATTGTGAATAATTTAATTTAAGATTTTATTTAATTAAATAAAATTAATTACTAATAAGAATTAATTTATTTTACTTAATAATTTTATTTAATTTTAGTAATTAAATTAAATAAATATAACTAAATTGAAAGTATCTTTAAAATATGTAAATTTTATGTGAAATTTGATTTAATAATCAAAATATATTTAACTTAATTCATAAAATAGAGGTTATTTTAAATTATTTATTTTAATAAAATAAATATTTTTATAAATAATTTATCAATAAATATTATATAAAAGATTAAAATAAATTTAATTAAAATAATTTATTTTTAGTTTTATTTGATATGTAATTATTAGCAGTGATAAAAATATAATTAAATAAATTCTTGTTTTATTTAAAAAATTAAATTAAATTAAAATTAAAAATTACAACGGAAAATATAAGTGGAATTAACTGACTTTTTAGTTTATAGGGATTGTTTTTCATGTTCAACCTGTTGGCATGGTTAAAAAGGATTGGGTCTGACTTATCTATTGTCTAAGACATAATTGTTTGTATAACTGTCCAAATAGACTGCTAGCTTTTCTCGTCGTTGTTGTCATTTTGTACGGGAAAGAGTATTAAAAAAAGAATAAGAATTAAAATAATTGGAGAAAATTCATTGTTTTAAATCTGGTAAATTCTCTTGAGACATTTTTCTTAATTTCCTGTTAAATTATATACCGTATGAAACGAGAAAACATGTTAACATGACGTGATATTATCATACAAAAGTGATCATAATCAAATGACATACTTTGATTAAGCAAAAACAAAATAAAAACCAACACACTTGAAGACAAAGATCATGCTTGCATGAATAGTTCATGTTTCGAGTTAGTGAATATGAAGAATGATAGAGAGAGAAGAGTATGTGAAAATGAATGCAAGGAGGGATCATTAATTTGTATCGAATGGAGGAAATGGAATGGTGACTGGTAGTTCCACTGAGATCCTGGTTCCTTCCACCATGCACTTGTTTAACTGCTACGTATGAAACGTGGGATGGATGGTGGTTCCTTCTAGTAGTGCCAACTTGTAGGCAATACTTCCCATCTTCTTAAGGATTAGTAAGGACCGTAGTAAAGGGGGATAAATTCTGCAAGCTTCGTCTTTGCGCCGATTATTGGCGGTACGATTGGACCTTGAGAAATACCAAGTTGCCCACATCAAACACTCTTTCAGACCTCTTACGATCTACATTTTGCTTCATTCGATTCTGAACACATCAGAGGTGGCCAATGCCAATTTTTGATCCTTCATAATCTGATTGATCACTAAATTCTAAGAATTGCCTACTAAATAAGGAATATATATCAGTGGTAGGATCGAGTTAATAGTCATGTGGAATGTGGTGTTAGACCACCACTCTGCCAATGATATCCACTCCATCTACATGTCTCGATAGAAATACCTCAAATGCATCTCTATTGTATGATTTACCACTTCTATTTTTCCATTCGACTGTGGGTGGTACGTGACAGAGAACCTAAGGCCAACTCCCTGGAGTTTAATGAATTACTGCCAAAACTTGCTCGAGAAAAGGGAGTCCTTATCATTGACGATGCTCTTCGGCATTTTGGGTTATTTGAAGACATGGTCAACGAATAAACGAGCTATGTATGTCGCGGTCCGTGGGCATTTGATTGGTACAAAATGGTCATACTTACTAAATTATCGACGGCAACTCCCTTCTCGTAAATAGAGTTGGGAAGCTTTTAAAACACATTTGTTCCCTTTCAAGAATAATTGTTGATTCATAGAGGCTTGAATAACTTCCCTCATATGGCGCATATGTTACTTCAAGCTCTTGTCGTAGACCAAACTATCGGAGCAAGGTTGGTTCATAATACATTGTTCATTAAACTCGGAAGGTAGAGGGTACGTTTGTTAACCCAAAAAGTGTTAAGAGCAACTCATAATATCCTTCGTGGGTTTGAATGATCGTCTTAGCCACTTCTTCATCGTGCATTTGGATCTGATGACAACTTAAGACCAACTTTATATACCATCAATTAACTCTTTAATTAAGGGTGTCAGAAATTTGTCTTTTATTTTGTGTCTATTAAGCTCTCAATTATCGACGCACATCCTTTACGAATTATCATTCTTCCTTACTAAGACCACCGGTGACCCGTATAGACTTACACTATACTTCATGAATCTTTATTGTAATAGCTCTATAACAGCTCTTTCAATAACATCCTTCTGGTCCAATGAATACCGATGGGGACAGATGTTAATCATGTCCACTCCTTTCTTAAGCATAACTCAATGATTGTGTTAGTTCTTAAAATAACGACCCATACTCCACTAACAGAACCGATGACTCATCTGTAGAAGCTGATTGATCCTCTAACATTAGTTGTTGTAGCTGACCCTTTAAAGGACAAGTTAGCTGCATCATATACAACCCTCTTGCGCAAGCAATCCCCTCTAATTAGACAATTCAATTATTTGCTTGTTATTAATTTCGTGCAGTGTTCCTCCCACCTTGGTGGTGGCACGCACTATCCCATCCACATATAAACTCCATTATACACTCTTTTAAGTAACATAATATGTTATTAATATTAATCAACCACTATATCCTTAGGACAACATTGCAATTCCCCATAGGAAACACCAATGCCTCTAATAAGAATGATACTCCCTGCATGGTCCATTTAAACCCCTTATATTTTTAGCGACATTCCAATTATAGGCCTCCCCTTATGATAATATATATGTCTAAGATTTCTTCCAATTGATCTACACTCCTTTTGGCCAGGGCTTCACTTACGAAATTATGAGTACTTCCATTGTCTACCAAGACTTGTATTGATTTCCCTTGATGTACCCTTATTAATCTCATCTACTTATGTAGCGCCCCCTTACTATAGAGTACCCACCGAAACGCTCGTAGGTCATTTCAGTACATATCCTACGATAAGAGACCACTACTGACAACCACCGCTAAACTCTCCATGGCATCACAATAATAAAGCAGAAATAAGAAATTGGTAACTTTTTAAAACCAAATTGTATTTCATTTCATTTACTCCAACTTAGAAATTTACAAGCTGTCAGTATTTTCAGTCTATACAATCCTTCAAAACACTTTACATTAAGTACTATACAATAAGGCACAAAAAACAGTTCTAACTATAAGTCTCCAAAAGAAATCCCAGCTGACCGACCTTTGAGCCATAATCTCTCTCGCCAATCTGATGTCCAAGGCTCTACAGTCCTGAGGGAGTTAACAGTCTACTCTTAACTCTGAAAAATAGATTGCAATTTTGGATGAGTTTACGAACTCAATGAGAAACCATCATCGATGGTTTGCCCAATTCATGCATCACATAAGTATGTTCCAGTAATCAGGCAGTCATAGTGGTAATACAGGCTCAACAATCACACAGTTATATACAACAAAAGTCATTTAAGGTATTCAGTCCAGTATGCAATGCACATGTGACTCTTTTTCTAGTTTTATTTCAGTGTTGTGACCGAGTGCTTAGCGATGTCGATGACGCGTCTCGGAGGATTATCTCCTTCGAGCTCTAGCTCATTTTCGCCTGGCATGCGACTCGATTCACAATTATTTTTATCCGTTTATGCATCTGTGTATGAAATGCCTATGCCCAATTGAATAGTTAATTAACATTTCATAATACACAATTAATAATCCATCGCCATAATTAACGATCTATAATTCACAATTAACAGTCCATAAGTCACAATTAATCAAAGTAATCCCAGTAAGGGTAAACAAGTCACACAATTTACACATTCATGATCCCTCCATTATCCCCATATTAGCCAAATAATAATTGAGAAACCCATCTAGGTTACTCACCTATTACTTCCGAGCTAATACTGGGAAGTCTCTACTACGTCGATCGATCGACGCTCCAATTGTGCCTCTATAATAATCAGAGAAGATAACTATTACTAATTGTCCAATCAGAACGAGTTAATGATGTATACGTAACAATTAAAAGGTGTACAATGCATGTGCATGATATTTTCGGCCCTAAACCAAACTTTTCTATCATAAAAATCCGTCTAAAAAATTAGAAATCTAACAACACAGAAATTACTCAATTCGGACCTCTATCGGTCTAAAAATAAATAAAACAGTGACTAAAGAACCATTACCTGGACCCACGTCAATTTTTCGTCCAAAAAGTCCCAAAAGAACACAAAAATCAAATAAAACAATTAATATATATCTATATATGTTGCCCATATTTTCTTCTCTTTTTCCTATTTTCAAACTGAAATTCGAACACCTATAACTCTTTGCACACAATTTAGAAAATTACAAACCATATCTCGTTGAAAAGATCATGAAAACCTATACAAGTTTCATGAAGGCCATAAAAATCAATTTCATCCCTAAGGGTGTCAAAAATCTAATTAAACCTACTGCCTAGTCAATGGGTTTTAAAACAGTACAGTATATTGTAAATTCAATAACTTCTCATTTCCTTTGTCAACAATTACACAATAAATATGCTCAGAAAGATCCCAATGTTATATACAACTTTCATGAACAACCTGAAATCAAATTCATTTGCTAATTAGGCCAAACAATTCACCAAAGCATCTGTCCACTGAAATTTCCCAATCTGAACAGTACATTTCAAAGAAGCATATCTCCTAGCACAAATGTCAAAACAATTACTACCTTATATCACTGGAAAGATAAGATCTCATACTTCAATTTTCATGAAGGATTCAAAGTCCAATTCCATACCTAACAAGTTCAAAACTGCCAAACAAGTGACTGATCAGGGCACTAGTTAAAAACCTAATGCAGGTTCAGTTTTTTGAAAACTCATAACTCCCCAAATCTGATCTCCAAAAATCACATGCTATATACTATTTTTAAGATAATTTCTTTCTTTACAACTCTTCAAAAGATCACTCAAGCCAATTCAATTAACAGAAATTGCTAAAATTACTTCCAATCAGAATGCTCACAAATCTGACACTTAGGCTAGGTTTCACCACAATGTACAAAATCAGTCAATAGTTAACAGTGGATATCTCCCAATATACATATCGAAAAATTGCAAAATCAGTGGCAATGTAAAGCTAACAATCTAGGCTTCAACTCTCATGAAGACCATTTTCATCAATTCCTTCTAAATTAATTTAGAAAAATCATCAAAACACTTAAGTCATTGGTTCGGTTACTGTTCATACAAACATCAACAGTAACTTTCCAAGCCAAAATTCACCCTCTTAAGGCTAAAATTAGACAACACCTATTTCACACAAAAATGTAGCCAACAAGCCAAAGTTTCATTTGACACAAACCTCACCTCATGTTCATAACAACACAATAAGTTATGCTCAAAACAGTAAAGTAGGTCAAAAACCAATTTTCAGCTTTACTACTCAAATATACTTCCTATCATGCCAATTGAACTTCTACTACCATAAGCATCCCAATTGGACACAAAATCAGTCCCTAGATCATTCCTACACTCACTTAGACCCATAGTCAAAATTTTGCAGCATTAAACTCTTAATTTCTATACAAGATTAGTCATCAATATTCAATCCAAAATCAAGCTAAAATCAATCTAAACCATGTTCATTCACTTACCCTCACACAACATACATTTATACCCAAATAATCAAGCCATAGGTTTCATCAAATTCATGCATCATAAATCATATCTAATGCACAATAACTTTCAACCCATGCAACTAATTATGAATTCATGCATTAAATTCATAACCAAGGCTTAAAACATACACTTACCTAGTTAAAGCTTCCAACCCTTCAACTCTCCAACTACTTTACTTCCTCTACTTAATCCTCATGCGTGGTTCTCATGGAAAGAAGATAGAGGGCTTAAGCTTTCAAGCATGAAGGAAGAACACTTAAGGGAGGAGAAGAGAGTATTTAAGCTAAAGCCAAAGGAAAACCCATAGAAGGAGATGAAGGGAGAGTTTCGGATGGTGGGGAAAATAAGCAATCCAATTCATCTTTTCATTCTTTTGTTAAGGCATATCCGAGAAAGAGGTTCAAGCATAAGACAAAAAATCATTAATTCAAGAGGACAAGTGGCAATTCTAATGAAAAAGACAAAATAGGCTAAAAACAAATTAGTAAATAGGAACCCTAATGCAATTTGACCCATTCTAGTCCAATGGCCCTAATTTCAATCTCAAAATAATATACCCAATATTACAGTGCCATTGGATAGAAATTTTCGCTACCGAAAATCAACCGGTTCGACGCTTGACGATTTTTTCGGTCCGGGAATTTTCTCCGGAAAATAAAAAAAACTCCTATAAATCTCTTAAAATATAAAACACTCAATGACGCACTCAAAATAATTTTTTAAACGCAAGAACCACGTTAATCACAGTAAATCTACATTAGGCACAAAAACCGGGAATGTCATGTATGCATGTACAGTTATTTCATGTGCACAAAATTCACTGTGTACCAATACTAGTATGCATGAACAGTCCTAATGAAGCCCAATCACTCTCATATTATGCCAAATTACTATTCTACCTTTCCCGTTGAGGGTGAGATGTTACAACTTATACCTTTCTTGTTAGCCCCTTTGATCATCGCTTGAAAGGATACATTAAGCTTCAAGTGTTCCTCAATGAATTCCTCATTAAGATCATTCGTACCATCTTTGACTTCCATATTTCTTCCACCATGTATAATTGTAGTTAGTTTCTTTTAACAATAGTGGCCTAACACATACTTCTCATCACACTATAAACATAGCTCTTTCGTGCAACAGCCATCGCACTCCCGACTGCTGATCTCTTTTGTTAAGACAGGCCTTTTCCTCGTATCACCTTTCATGACTATTCCTTAAGAACCTAAAGCCGGTAAGATCCCTCTATTCTTTTGTATTTTCAAGTTAGTTGGCACCAAATTCCCTTCTCTATGAATAAGAAGTATCAATTCTTTGTTTCTTAACAATATGTAGAATTCTTGTTTCTTTCCTTTATTTTTGCAGCAGTACTTTCCTTTAAAACAAACATTTGGCATCAGAGCGACTTTGGGAGTTTCTTCATGTAACACTACAAGAAAATGGACATTTAATGAAAGCTAAAGTTGTCATTAAAAGCATGAATTTTTGTCACTATTAATTTCTTTGATGATTTTTTCAAGTTGTCATTTATCGTCACAAATATCTCTGATGAAATAATGACTACATTTAAAAAGTTGTCACAATTACTCATGATTTTTGTGACCGTTGCTTTTGCTACTGAAATCTTTTGCATAACTGACAAAATTGTATAGTCACAATAACATTACTCATTTGTGACGATAGTGTCAACAAAAAAGATATTAATAGTAATACATAAAAATGTCACAAATATTAATAGTGATACATAAAAATGTCACAATTACTATTATATTGTGAAAAAATTTTAACACTAAATTTATATAAAATTGAGACAAGACATTATCACTTAATTAAGTCTTATTTGTGAAAGACATTTTGTCACTAATATGATCATTTAACGGTGACAAATTATGTTGTCACATGTATTATTATTATTAGTGAGAAAAATAGTCACCAATACTTTTATTAATGATGTCAATAAATTTTCATCACAAATTTAAAATTTATATAATTTTGTCACTACTATGTTCACTATTATCATAAATAAAATTTTAAATATAACAATTATTTTAAAACTCATAGCAAATCCCACACAAGAAAAAAAATTAAATACTAAAATTAAAATTTCTTTGTCTGTCAAAATTAAAACTCAAACCAAATGATAAAAGTCAAAGCCTTAGAGATTGTCCTTCAAAGTCCACTACATTGATGACATGAATGAAGACAACTATGGATTAGTATCTTGTAAAACAAACAAAAATATTAATTAGAATATAAAATATTAATTAGAACATAAAATATTAAAAGGGTTAATTACCAAAAAAGTCCAAACTTTCGTCAATTTTTTAATTATAGTTTGATCTTTAAAAAGTAGCAATAAAATGTCCAAACATTCAATTTTTTTCAAGTCTAGTCTGAACTTCAAAAAATAGTAATAAAATTATCAAACTTTCAGATTATTTTGATTCTAGCCCAACTTTAGTGTTTTTGTTAAGTTTGCTGATGTGACTTTCCACATGTTTCAGAAATCTTAACTGTTAATACACATCGGTTAAAGTTAAAACAACAAATGAAGATTAATGAAACGATATTGTTATTTAAAAATGAACTAAATCAAATTATGTAGCCCCGACTACCTTACACTTCGATTTTAATTTTTTTCTTTCGTTTTCAGTTTGTTCTCTCGATGTTCTCACCCTTCAATTTTCAGATTTTGCAATCCCGATGCCCTAATACTAAGGACATCAGGAGAACAAACTAAAAACGAAGAGCTTTCAAGTGTTGTACCTTGTAATGCGATAATAATTTGGGGTGGATAGATATTAATTATGCTATTTGGAAGGATGAACAACCTAAGGTAATTTAGGTTAGCACTATCTCTGAAATTGTTCTTTATGAACGTTGGGAGCGATCTAATCACTTAAGTGTGTAGAGATGTCAATGGCCTGAGTCGGGCCCGGGTTACTCTTGGCCCAGCCTGTGGCTTGATGGGTCATAGAAACGATATCATTTTTTAAGTAACGATCGAGCTGCGAACCAGACTGGGCCCCTTTTAACATCCTTATAAGTGTGATATTCATTAAAACAAAATTACTGTTGGCATTCGTGGTTTTGCAGAACAACATGACAATGTTTGTGCTCTACTGAAAGTTATTGATGAGCAGTTCAAAAATTTAGACAAAGCACTTGTAAGCATCTTAATTATGAAGTTTTCATCTACAAGGTTCATCGGTGTCCGAGGTGTGTGTGAGCATATCATGAAGATGAGGGACATTGCGGTTTAGTTAAAGAAACTTGAGGTTGAGATGTCTGATTCTTTCTTTATGCATTACACTTTAAACACCCCTCCACCACCATATGGACCCTTTAAAACCCAATAAAGTTAGTGGAAAGTGAGCAGTATATCTTATTTAGAAACAAGATACGCTCACGTGTGGAGACTGCTGGGGATTGCAATTTAATTTGATCTATTGATTTTATTTTAGATTAAAAAATACATTTTATATTGCCAATTTCCCTAGGAAATTGATTTTAGTTTTATGACTTGTACCATTTTGTTATTCCTTTTATTTTTCAGATGAATCTTTTAAGTTAAATTTTAAATTTGAATTTGTTGAGAATGATACATTATTTGATGGTCTTTTTCTGTTTTAATTTACAAGACAATATTTGTTACAATGCAACATATGTTCATTTTAGAACAAAATGTTGTGTCATGAATAAAAATTCCTTTATGTTGTAGCATTGGATATTAGGACATATCTCCATATAAAGGATTAAAAGATTGGTGAATGACGGAGCACTAAGTACTTTGAATTTTAATGATTTTGAAACTTGTATAGACTGCATAAAAGGAAAGCGGACTAATTCAAAGAAAGGATCCAAAAGAAGTTCATATATATTAGAGATCATGCATACGAATATTTGTAGTCCAGATACGGAATCGTATGATTAGAAACACTCATCTCATTTATAGATGATTACTAATGGTATATGTTTCTAAACTTGATTCATACAAAATTGAAGCACTAGATGCTTTCAAAATATTTAAAGCTAAAGCAAAGAAACAATTTGGTAAGCAATTTAAGATTGTAATACCTGATAGAGGTGGGGAATATTATAGTAGATATATTGAAAGAGTATAAACATGTGGTTCATTTACGAGATATCTTCAAGAAAATGGGGTAGTATCCTAATATACTATGCTTGGATCTCCAAACCAAAATGGTGTGGTAGAAAAGAAGAAACTAAACATTATTAGACATGGTACGAAGCATGTTGAGGAGCTCCAAACTTTTGAAGTCTTTGTAGACTGAAGCTCTTAAGATGACATGTATGTATTAAATCAGGTTATAACTAAGGCTATTCCAAAGATGCCACTTGAGTTATTTAAAGTTTGAAAACCAAGTTTATGACATGTACACAGTTGGGGATGTTTGTTTGAAATAAGAATTTATAATTCATAAGAGAAGAAATTGGATCTAAGGACCATAAATGGGTATTTCATTGGATATATCGAGAGGTTTAAAAGATATAGGTTCTATTGTCCATCACATCACACTAAAATTATGGAATCAAGAAATACAAAAATTTCTTAAGAACGACTTGATTAGTGGGAAGGATCAATTTCAAGATATAGTTTATGATAATGATCATATAGATACTTAACCTTCCACATCAAACAATAAGGTAATTATCATTCACAACGCTCCTTCGGTTCAAATAGATGTTATGCAACCAACTATTGAAATCCAATAGCCTATGGTCAATATAAATGATAATCAAGAAATTCCACAAGTTGCTAATAATTCAATAGATCTAGTTATTCAGGTTTTACCTGAAAACATTCAACAACTAATTGAACAACAAACTCCATAGGAGGATGTTGATGCAATATTAAGAATATTTACTAGAACAAGGAAATCGACTATTACTAATGATTATGTTGTATATCTATAAGAATCTGACTACAATATAGGAGCTGAGAATGATTATGAATCCTTTTCACAGGCCATGAGTTGCAAAGAATCAAATTTATAGTACAATGCCATGAAGGAAGAAATGAATTCCATAAAGCATAACAATGCTTCGGATCTTGTTGAGTTGCCTGAACGAGCAAAACTCATAGGCTAGAAATAGGTATTTAAGACAAAAAAGACTTATTAGGCAACATCTATAGATATAGGGCAAGAATCATTGCTAAAGGATTCATTCAAAAAGAAGGAACCGATTACACAGATACATTTTCTCCTGTGTCTAGAAAAGATTTACTCTGTTTAATTTTGGCATTGGTTGCTCATTTTGACATGAAACTACATTAAATGGAAGTGAAAATGACTTCAGTAAATGATGACCTAGAGGAAGAGGTTTACATGAAACAACTAGAAAGATTCTCCTCTCATAATGTTGAGCATTTAGTTTGCAAGATTAAAGGATCCATATATGGATTAAAAGAAGCATTCTGCTAGTGATATTTGAAATTTCATGATATTATCTCATCATTTGGTTTTGAAAAAAATATCATGAGTAAAATTTGTTTTCTTGTATTATATGTTGATGACATGTTACTTGCAACCAATGTTAGGAGTTTGTTACATGATGTGAAGCAATTTCTCTCTAGAATTTTGAAATGAATGATATAGGTGAGGCATCTTATGTTATTAACATTAAGATCCATTGAGACATATTTATGGTGTTTTGAGCTTGTCTCAAGAAACCTATATTGATAAAGTTTTAGAGAGATTTTAGATTAAAAATTGTTCACCAAGTATAGCTCCCATTGTGAAGGGCGACAGGTTCAATTTGAACCAGTGGCCAAAAATGATTTTGAAAGGTAACAAATGAAAAATATTCCATACACTTCTATAATCAAAAGCCTGATGTATGCTCAGGTTTATAGAAGACCTAACATTGCATTTGTTGTTGAAATGTTAGGCAGATATCAGAGTGACCTAGGATTAGATCGCTAGAGAGTTGCAAAGAAAGTATTAAGGTATCTTCAAGGGATCAAAGATTACATGTTTATGTATAAATGAACTAACAATATGGAGGTAATAGGGTACTCAGATTCATAATTTGCTGGGTGTGTTGATTCACAGAAATCAACTTTAGGTTATATCTTCAATTTTACCATGGAGCCATATCTTGAAGGATCGCTAAATGGTTTTTGATTGCTACTTTCATTATGGAGGCTGAGTTTGTCTTTTGTTTTGATGCTACATCATATCGTATATGGCTAAAGAGTTTCATATATAGACTTATATTTGTGGATTTCATTTATAGTCCATTGAGAATATATTGTAACGATTCAGCTGCTGTTTTTCTAACTAAAAATAGTAAGAGTGGTAATCATAATAAACATATAAACATTAGGTTTTTATTAATAAAGAAAGGTGTTAAGGACAAGAAAATAGTCATTGAACACGTTAGCTTTAAATTGATAATAACTAATTCTTTAACAAAAGACATGCCACCAATGAAGTTCAAGGATCATGTTAGAACATGATTGAGTTCCATTATATAGTTTTCGTTGTATGGACAATGTTGTTTTCGTGTAACTCTTATAATAATTTCTCATATTATGGTGCACATTATTGAATTTTGAGAAAAATGATTATTTTGGACCTAGAATAAATATAAGGTTTATTTATTAAGTAATGCTACCACATTCAGTTGATACAAAATATAGTATATTGTAATACATGGAAGATAATACTCAACTACTAAATGACTTAATGTCATTATTCATATGACACTTAACTACTAGAGGACCTATCGTCATTATTCATATGATTTAATACTAAGTAGTGTTTGGTTTGAGCACAGGGTTGGCTATAGATATGGGTATAATAGTAGAAGGGGATGGGGATGGATATAAAAAATAAAAAATGATATTTGGTTTGTAACTTGAGTTTCTGTATTAATATCAATAATGTTGTTTGGTTTGTTGCATTAATGGAAATGAAAGATAATATAATATCATTTTTACCCTCAATAAAAATGAAAATAATTTGCCCTTCATATGTTTATTGGGGCTATCTCCATATGTTGTAAAAAAATAATAAGTTTTGTCAAGGAATTTTATCGCAACTTTCGAGTATTAGATGAGCTATATGATCAGTGACGGAGCCAAGGATGGAGATATGCGGGGCCCAAATAAAATATAAATTTCACAAAAATTTTCATATAAAACTAAATAAAAAAACAAAGTTTCATTAAGAATATAAAATAGCTAAAATTACAATGATCCTCGCCTACTTTTCATAGATTGAAATCTTTTCATAACAACATCGTTGTCAATATTTGCAAATACATCTCTTTCAATGTAACACACTAAACAATCATTCAATAGGTCATCTCCCATTTTATTACGAAGTGAACTCTTGATAAATTTCATTGCGGAGAAAGCTCTTTCCACTGTGGCTTTAGCAACTGGTAAAAGTAATGACAATTTGACTAACAAATAAACCAAAGGGAATACATGATGCTTTCTTGTAGCCACCATTCTCTTAGCAAGGTCTCCAATTCCAGTCAATTCAAAGAAATTCTTATCCATACGTACATCAATGATAAAATTCCCAGGCTGATATTCAAGTTCAATTAAAGCAATAGGAGGAAACTCTGATAGATAGAATTTTGCAAGTTCAATCATTTTGTCCATGTCAAATGCGAAAAAGGAGTCTTTAGGATCAAGACATGCTATACATAAAAGCAAACTTGTATTGACTTCATCAAATCGATTGTTAAGCTCTTGAAGTTGCATGTCAATCACAGAATAGAAAAACTCAACACGATAGTGATGAAGATTCATCATGTCTTCGCTTCTACGCCTTGATCTCCCTCTAACTATAAACATATCTTGCATATCTATCTCACTTACATTATTTTCACCACAAAAGTCAACGACTTGTTTCAATAAAAACTCCCAACCATCATCTCTAACTTGTTGCAATTGACATTTTGAGACTTTAACCAAATGCATTGCATTCACTATATTTTGATCTTTTTTCTGTAAAACTTGAGATAACCCATTTGTGATTCCCAAGATCTTTATCATAAGATGCAACAAAAAGAGAAATTCAAAGTGAAGCATAATATCAATTAAATCAATAGCTTCAGCCCTTTGTGAATCATCATTCCCATTTTCTCCAACAAACTCAAGAACCTCAATGACAGAAGAAAATAAATGTAGCAAATTAATGAGCGTACCAAAATGAGAACCCCAACGAGTATCTCCGGGTCTTTTTAGTGTCATTTCTTGATTCAACCCTTGCCCAGTTTCTATCACCCCTTGTGAAATTCCTGCCATCACTTTCTCCATTTGTTTTTCTCGAAGCATATCCCTACGCTCACAAGATCCTCCAATAACATTGCACAAACGAGTAATAGTATTGAAAAAGGAACATACATTTAAATGCTTTTTAGCAACAACAACAAGTGTAAGCTGAAGTTGATGTGCAAAACAATGGATGTAGTAAGCATAAGAATTTTCCTTCAAAATTAGACTTTTAAGACCATGAAATTCACCTCGCATATTACTAGCTCCGTCATAGCCTTGATCTCTCAAGCTAACAATACTCAAGCCATAGTTAGAGAATAATGACTTGATACCTTTTAAAAGTGAAGTTGCACTTGTGTCACGTACATGCACAAGACTAAGAAATCTTTCAATGACACATCCAAAACTATCAACGTACCGAATGACGACGCCCATTTGCTCTTTTACTGATACATCTCGACATTCATCCACTAAAATAGAGAACAAATCATCACCCATATCTAAAATAATGGCCTTTGTTGTCTCAAATGCAGCTGCATTGATGATATCACGTTGAATATCGGATGATGTAAGTTTGAGATTTTCAGGAGCATTTCCTAGAACAACATTCCTAATTTCTTCATTGTTAGAAGCTATGCATTTTAGTAATTCTAGAAAATTTCCTTGGTTTGTTGAATTCTCAGACTCATCATTCCCCCGAAAAGGCAGCCCTTGCATCAAAAGATAACGAAGACACCCTATTGATGCATTTAGCCTACACCGATATTCAATTTTTGATTTCTCTAATTGCCTTGAAAAAGCTGACTGAATAGATTGAGATTGGTTCATTAAATTTTCACAAGCAATTCGACATTGATTATGATCAGAGTCATGATTTCCTACATGTTCTCTTAATCTTGCTTTCTTTCGCCAAGCACAAAAACCCTCAGACACAAAATTAGTATGCTTTCTTTCACGATCGGCTGAAAAAAGATAACAAATAAGCAGTATGCAGCATCTTTTTCAACACTATATTCCAACCAATCCTTGAAATCATCAAACCATGATACAATAAATCTCTGCTTACGATCTCCATCCATAGTTTGAGGAAAGTTATGATTTCGAGGTTGACAAGGACCTTTAATAAATAAGCTCTACGACTTGATCTCGTTTTTCGGAGGATATCTTGCATTATATTAGGTCTCAATCCTAGATCGGAAGGAGGATTTTCTAAGTCAATCACAAGTTCTTCAATAATAACCTCCTTCGATGCTGGAGGTGCTTTATTAACATTCTGATTTAAATCACACGATGATGACTGAAGAGTCGGTCTTAATTTTTTAAAATATTTTTCCATAACTGCAAAATAAAAAAATTAGTTAGAACTAATATTTACGAATTTGATAAAATTTATTTTTTCCATTAAACATTAATCAATCCACGTAATCACTTTTCTATTTAACAACAAAATGCAATTTTTTCCATTAAAAACTAATCAATCTGTTGTCCGCATTATCACTTTTGTATTTGTCTTACCTTTTTCAATCGTCAGTCGTCACCCTATGAACCATCTAAGAGCTGATTATCTATAATCCACTGAAGAGCAGATGAGAACTGACGACAACGACTTCTATTAAGATCTTCTAGAAGAACAACCCTATGATAGGGTTTTAATATATTATATATATTATAGATGACGGAAACAAAGAAAAACCTATGATAAGGTTTTAATATATTATATTTATTATAGATGACAAGTACACGTTTACCGCATATACACGTTGTTTCTCTTTGTACACGTTTATGACAAGGGTTTTAAACTTTTAATATAGGTTCCTCTTTGTTGCCCAGTTTAGGAAATAATTTAATCTCTACGTAGCCCCACAAACAACACACTTCCTTTATATTATATATTAAAAATAAAAAAAATTATTAAATTTTTTAAAAACTTGGGGGCCCCAGTGTACCACTGGGCCCCGCATACCTCCGTCTGTGTATATGATCATTTGTCAACAGAGCTTATATTAAAGGTTAAGGCTTTATCAAGACAAAAAAGGCATGACTTTTATGAAGAAACAGACGTTGGAAAAAGATGAAGGGCTTGCGTCTTTATACGAAGGTTAAAAACTGTAAAAAGTGTTTTTGTTTCGTTGTTCTTGAAAGCCATTAAGAGCTTTACAAAACAAATAAACAAACACCAACGTAGAAGATGATTCGCTATGTGTTTTTTCTTTTTTTAAAGAGTTAAAACATATATGAAAATTCAAATTAAATCACAAAACAATAATTATAAGGAAAAAAAAAGGAGCAGATTGGTTTTATGATTCTCGTTCAATCTATATCCATATGCACTTTCACATCATCAAACCATATAACAGATTGATTATTCTCTTCATTAAATAATAAAAAGAGAATATATAAAAAAGGAGCAAAAATCCCATTTATAATGAGATGAAACCATGTTCTATTCAGTTCATTTAAAATGAAATTAAAACGAGGGATTTTAGAAAATATATACTTGGAGACGCAGAACAAAAAATTCTTTCGTTGATGAGACATGATAAGGCAGGATGGGAGATCGTAAGGAATTAAGAGGCGATAAAGAAGTAAAGAGGGTGATAGGGCAAAGGCTGGGGATAAAAGAGTAAAAAATAATCATGATAAAAACTTAGATTGGAATGAAAACTCGATACTCACCCCCTTAGTGGGTTTGATAGATTTCCAAATTTAATGGGATAAATTCATTCCCTTAGAATTGAAAACCTCAAAGCAAACACTATTTTTAACAATTATTCCATTCATTCGTTCCTAAACTCTAAACCAAACGTCCCCTAAGTTAACCGTATGGACCAAGTGGGAAAATGTGAGAACTGACTTAATACTCATAAATGATGGTGTAACGTTATGAATTTAGTCAACATTAGTATCCTATTTTTCTGGTAACAGTCAATGTGTTTGATGGGAGCACATTGATATGGCTTTTCTAGCAGATATTTGAAGTCCCTAAGTTTCTTTTTTCTATACACCATCAAATTAAGAATTTAGAGCTTAGAAGTATTCAAAAAATGCAATCTCTTCAAGTAAAAACATCAATGGTTGGAAGTATTTCGTCATCAATGGTTGGAAGCATTTAATTTATATGTTATTACAATGTATATTGATGTTAACCCCGATTAATGAAGACCTATAAAATCCTTCAAATTATATTTAATTAAATCCCGTAAACATTCTCACATTTTCATCCCCCATTATTTTAAAGTTCCCATTTATTGATATTATTAGTTTGTTCTTCATCCAATTATATATGGATTGATCGAACATAATGGAATTTTTATATTATGTTTACAAGTTATATAATCACATAAAATTGTATTTAACTCCGTACGTAGATATGAAATATATAAGATAGGTATAAACAGCATAATATAGATAATTTTATTATCAAATTTGAATTTGTAACAACTAAAACCGAAAAGGAATTTAGAATTGGCATACAATGCCCCCGCAGGATCCTCGAAGACTTCGTCATCAAACCTTAACTTTACCGCCTCTACGTGTTCTCTCCATTCTACGAGTTGCGTTGTGGTTGCTTCCTTATGATTAATTGGTCCCATTCTTGCGTCTCCCCCTCCATGTGCATGGCGGCAATTCTGACCTTCTTTTCTTTCGCTGTACATGTTGTCAAGTGTGAAAAACTGCTCAATCTTATACACCCAGCCTTTCACCCTACTCTGATCAAAGACTGGAAAGTCGGATCTCACTGAATCTCGTGGGTGTGATGTAAGTTTCCTTTTCCGTCGATGTCCCTCCTGGTGAAACTACCCATTCCTACCCCGGGGATTTAAGTTTCAAACAGATTCTTTGTTATCTGTACAATTATCCAAATCATAGGAGATAGCTTTAGTTTTGAATATTCAAATATACAGATGTACGTGTACATATAGACAAGTGATTCATGAATAATAATATACATTCATTCTCATATACAATCTCAAATCTTATATGGTATAAGAGCTTCCGACTAACGTCAATTTTTTTGATTCCAACTCAATGACCTCAATCATCAATCCTATTTTTGATGAACCTCACCAAATTATCACCATTAATTCAGCTGCTCAAGCTCCTCTGAAACTCACCTCCACTAACTATCTCGCCTGGAGAATGCAATTCAATAGTCTTTTTATAGGCTATGATTTGCAAGGCTATATTGATGGTACCAAGAGCTGTCCTCTAGCCACCATAACCACCAATGACATTCCTATCCCAAACTCAAACTATCATCATTCGATTCGCCAAGACTAGCTGATCCTGAATGCCATCATTGGTGCTCTCTCACCAACTATCATACCATTCATCGCCACTGCAAACACTTCGAAAGAAGCTTGGGACATTCTAGCCAAGACTTATGCACACGCATCAAGAGACAAACAAAAGCAAGTTAAGACTCACCTCAAAAGACTTACCAAAGGGCAGCTGTCCATTACTGACTACATGCAGGCTATCAAAACCAAAACAGATGAACTTGCGTTTCTGAATGCTCCAATGGACCCTGCAGACATCACCGATAAAGTACTTGAAGGCCTCGATGACGAATACAATTAAGTAATTCGCACCATCAATACTAGAGACACATCTATTTCCTTTGATGAGTTACATGAGAAACTCATCACGGCTGAAGCTGATCTTTCTACTCCTGTCCTAACTCATTTTCCTGCAACAGCAAATTATACAACCAAGTCAGGAGGCAAAAAAACTCATTCCACTCAAAATAACCAGGACATGCCTAGATGGCGTCATTAGCAGTATCAGAATCATCAATACTCACACTTTCAGCACCATAATCAGACCAACTTTCGACCACCCTATGGACAAATGCAGTCCCCACACCAACCACGACCATACCTGGGAAAGTGCCAAATTTGTGGAGTTCAGGGTCACAGTGCCAAACGCTGTCCTTCATTTCGCATTGTTGCTGTTGATTCTTCATCCACCTCTTCAAGAGCTAACCTTGTTGTTGTTTTCAACCAAGATCAATGGATCCTTGACTTTGGAGATTCTCATCATGTGACTACTGACCTGCAGAATCTTGCTATGCATACTCCCTATAGAGGCACTGAAGATATCATGGTTGGAGATGGATCTGGGCTTCAAATCAGTCATGAAGGCAGTGATACATTAAATACAAATAACAAAACATTCCACCTGGATAGAGTTTTATGTGTGCCTGAAATGAAACACAATTTAATTTCAGTCTATCAATTCTGTGTTTCCAATAAAGTTTCTGTCACATTCTCACCTTTATCTTTTCTTGTGAAGGATCTGACAATAAGAAAACCACTTCTCAAGGGTGCACCTAAACATGGTCTATATGCTTGGCCAGCCACTTCCACTCAAATGTTTGCCCTCTCCACAACTTCTGCAACTTTTCCCGATTGGCACTCTAGGCTAGGACATCCTGCAAAACCGATTGTCACTTACATCCTATCTCAGCATAGTACTCATCTTCATCATCGATTCAATCAATTTCATACTCATTGTAATGCATGCTTGACAAATAAAAGTCACAAATTACCTTTTCACACGTCCACTCTTGTGTCAACTCAGCCTCTGGATGTTCTATTCTCGAATGTATGGACTTCTACTGTATATTCTCATGACAATTGCAAATACTATGTCATTTTCATTGATCACTTCACCAAATAAACATGGATTTATCATTTACACTGAAAATCTAATATGCAAACTGTCTTTATCAGATTCAAAGCTCTTGTTGAAAAGTTTTTTGATACATCTATTAAAACCTTATATACCGATAATGGGGGAGAGTATACTGTTTTTTCAGATTTTTTATCTACCAATGGGATTTCCTTCCGAACCACACCTCCCCATACCCCTGAACATAATGGCATAGTTGAAAGGAAACATCTCCATATTGTAGAGACTGGTCTCACTCTCCTAAGAAATGCCTCAATGCTTACATCCTACTGGCCACAAGCTTTTTCCACAGCAATTTATCTAATAAACCGTATGCCTATTGCTACTTTGAACATGTCCATTCCTTATTACTGTTTATTTCTCACACATCCTAACTATTCTAAACTTAGAATTTTTGGCTGCTTGTGTTATCCTTGGTTAAAGCCCTACACATCAAACAAAATGGAACCAAAATCCAAACCATGTGTGTTTTTAGGATACTCACCTTCTCAAAGTGCCTATCATTGTCTTGACCCTACCACGTCCCGTCTTTACACCTCTCGTCATGTAAAATTTGTAGAATCCGTGTTTTCCTTTGCCACTTTATCACCATCTCCAGCATCACCCTCAGTTGATCCTTCTGCTACTTGGATTCCATCTCCACTACTCCTTCCACCATCTTCCTCTCATCCTTCTACAGACCCCTCCTCTCTGTTTGGTGCTGCACCTGAGAATAGGGCACCTCTTGTTGTTAGTACTTCTATAAGGGAAGACATTGGGCCAGCACAAGAGCAACCTCCTACCCTAGCCCCAAGTCATCCAATGATCACTAGAGGAAAGAACAATATTCGCAAGCCTATTCAAAAACTCGGTCTCACAGCTCAATTACAAGATCCTACAGAATTTGAACCAACTTGTATTTCACAAGCTCTCAAGGATTGTCATTGGCATCAGGCTTGCTCGAAGGAATTCAATGCATTAGTTAAGAATGGTACCTAAGAGCTGGTTCCACCTGAAGCATGGCAAAATCTTGTTGGTTGCAAATGGATTTTCAGAATAAAGCGCCACTCGGATGGGTCCATTGTAAAATACAAAGCCTGTCTAGTTGCCAAAGGATTCCATCAGCGACCTGGAATTGACTATGCAGAAACATTCAGCCCTGTAGTGAAACCAACTACAATTAGAATCATTTTCAACATAGCTATCACAAATGGATGAGATTTACGCCAACTAGATGTGAATAATGCATTCTTACAAGGTCCTTTAACAAAAACAGTGTTCATGGCTCAGCCCAAAGGCTTCATTGATCCAGACAAACCTCATCATGTCTGTCAACTGAAGAAAGCTATCTATGGCCTTAAACAAGCACCCAGAGCTTGGTATTAAGCACTTAGACAGTTTTTACTGTAGTCCGGATTCACCAACTCACATTCTGATACTTCCCTATTCCTCAATCACACCACACATGGCATCATTATACTTATTGTCTATGTTGATGATATTATTGTCACAGGAAATAATGATACTTTACTTAATCACTATGTCAGTCTATTAGGTCGCTAGTTTTCTATCAAGGATCTAGGGTCTCTATCTTATTTTCTTGGCATTGAAGTCATTCGGAACAATGAAGGCATCTTACTTTCTCAAAGAAAGTAAATCACTGATTTACGATATGACACCAAGATGCACGAAGCAAAATCAGTACATACTCCTATGGCGAGTCACCCACCTCTGACTCTACACTCAGGCACAACATTGACAGATGCAAGTGAATATCGCAAAATCGTTGGAAGTCTACAATACTTGTTACTCACAAGACCGGATATCGCCTTTGCTGTGAATAAATTGTCTCAGTTCAACCATTGCCCCACCACTGAGCATTGGCTGGCTGTCAAGAGATTACTTCGATATCTCGCTGGGACCATTGATAACTGCATTCAACTTTATCGCAACCCTAATTTGAGTCGTCCTGCTTCCACTGCTCTACTTCATGGAACCCTACTTCACGCATTCTTTGATGCTGATTGGGGAGGAGACAAAGATACCTATCGCTCCACTGGCGCATTTATCATCTTTCTAGGGCAAAACCCAGTCTCCTGGAGCTCCAAGAAGCAACGATCTGTGGCTAGGTCATCAATTGAGGTTGAGTACAAAGCAGTTGCCAACATCGCTGCTGAGTTAAATTGGATCCGCCATCTTCTTGTCGAACTTCGTATTGAACTATCACACACTCTGGTGATCTATTGCGACAACATCGGCGCTACTCAACTGAATTCCAATCCGATCTTCCACTCTCGTATGAAACACGTCGCCATCGACTATCACTTCATTAGGGATCTGGTTCAATCTGGTTCTCTCCGCATCTCTCATGTCTCCGCTGTGGATCAAACGGCAGATTGTCTCACCAAACCCCTCTCCCGAAAACCTTTCCTTCGACAGAAGTTCAAGCTAGGTATTCGTAGCCGATTACCAACTTGAGGGGCCATCTTAAGAGTATACCGCAAGCCGCAAGCCCATCTCCTGTAAATAGCCCAAGTCCACAATGTAAATGTAGATAAGCAGATAAGAATAGATTTAAGTTTCAAACAGATTCTTTTTTATCTGTACAATTATCCGAATCATAGGAGATAACTTTAGTTTTGAATATTCAAATATACAGATGTACGCGTATATATAGACAAGTGATTCTTGAATAATAATATACATTCATTCTCCTATACAATCTCAAATCTTATGGTAAGGAGGGAACATCAATTTGTTATCGAAACTGTCAAAAGGTCTGTCAGTCCGTAACATATATAGATGCTTAAGCCCTGTTGTTGAAGGACACATGTTCTATTGTCGCTACATAGTACGATAGAAGGAAACTGCATTTTTTTACAGATTATAGACAAATGTCTACGTTTCGAAGGTTCCTTGGCTCGAGGGGATCTTCACCTTGCACGACGCTTCCTTCGTAACAACTCAATACTGCTATGATTACTCAACAGTTCAACTTAAGATGGATGAGAATAGAAAATAAAAAAGGCAGCACGTGCATGATAGATTGCTAGGATTCTCATTTGCTTGTCTTTTCATATTGACTTAGGCTCTGTTTGATTGAAGGGTTAGGAATGGAAAGAATAGAACGTAACACGTTTTTATTGTTTATTTGAGAGTTTTATAATGGAATAGAATGAATTGGGATGAAAGCGGAGAGTTTCATGTTATGTTCTATTCCATCCTAAACAGTAAAAATAAAAAACTTTCGATTCGAAAGATTTAGGATGGAACGTAAATTAATAAATACATATTACCTAATATATCCTCAATAATTCTTTTTAATACTAACTCGAACAAATCATAATATTAATATATTAAATAGAATATAATAATATTTATTAAATAATTAATACTAATATTTTATATTTTATATAATAAATTATATATATTTAATAATAAAATACAAATTTTATATTTAAAAATAATTATTTATTTACTTATTTATATAGAAATATATACAAACAATTAAATAATATATATATATTATTTTCATTAATAAAAATATATTAAAAATTATTCTTATTTGTATATTTTCTATATAAATAAAATATATATAAATTATTTTAAATATAAGTCAAAATTTAATATAATAAAATTTATTAAATAATTAATAATAATATTTTTATATAATTAATAATAAATTGTATATAATTAATAAAAATAAATAAAATTTTATTAATGAAAATAAAAATATATTAAAATTTATTCTTTAATTGTTTGTATATATTTCTATATCAATAAAAATAAAATAAATTACTTTTATATATAAATCACATAGAATAAAATGAAATAAAATATATTAAATAATTAATAATAATATTTTATATAATTAATAATAAATTGTATATAATTATAATAAAATAAAATTTTAATAAAATTTTATTAATGAAAATAGAAAAATAGAAAAATATTTTTAATTGTTTGTTTATATTTTATATAAATAAATTATTTTCAAATATAAATCGCATAAAATAAAGTAAAATATATTAAATAATTAATACTAATATTTTTATATAATTAATAATAAAATTATAAACCTCATGGAATTACCATTGTAATATAAGGAGATAAAAGTCATTTATTATACATTACATTACATTACATTCCATTATATCTATCTTCCAAACAACATTTCGCTACATTATACTATAAACTCTTTCATCCCTCTCAAATAATTTTTTTACTATATTACATTTCATTCTATTATAAACCGTTCCGTTTCGTTTTATTTCATTCTATTCCGTTCTATTAATTAACATCTAAGCAAATAAGGTCTTAATCAAAGAGTGAATCCCTCAAACATTCATCACTCTCAAAGCTGAACACGAAACCTACTTCCATTTTATCAAATGACTTCTATAGCAGCGTCAGTATTCCAATCTCATTCAATGACATGATAAGTGTCATAAAATGGGGACAAGATCTCTGTTCAATATTACCTTGCTTTATTCTGTTTCATGAAATCTCAGCCATTTATTTAGCGGAACTCACACGAAACCCACATGAATCTCACATAAATAAATGACTGAGATTTATTGGACACAATAAGACACCATAATATTAGACAGGAGATCAGGACTCCATAAAATGCCACCTTGTCGTTTTCCGAAAAAGTCAAAGTCATCTCCCTGAAAGCATATTTCGGAAGTTTAAAAGAAATGTTTTTGCCTGAAAATGTCTTGAAGGGCAAATGGAGATGTCGTCGTTTTGGGCAACAAAGAAGGGAACGGTGAGTTTGTGGGGGATTCAAATGAAGTCTCTTCTTCTTCCAGTTGATGTTGGGGCTTTATTCAACTTGGTGACTGTTGAGGATAGGATGGGTCCGTCTAGGCTAACTTTGTTTCTTAACAATCTACTTTGAAAGAGAGATAATATTTTCAGAGAAATGATTAGAATAGAGTGAGTCTGAGTCCCTGTATTATGTGAAAATTTAATGAAATTTCAGTTTAAGTGGCAATGAAGTCAGTATCATCAGATGTTTGTACACTCTGGAATTCTTCCTTAATTAGTAAATCATTAGAGAAAGGATATCTCCAGTGATTATGCTTACTTCACATGAGTAACTGCTAAAGCCCTACAGAAGGTGGTAGGGAAGGGAATCCATTGAGACAAGTTGTTTTAATTAGCACAAACCAAAGCAGCTAATTGTATCATACAGGCATTATTATTATTATTATTAGTCTTGAAGAAGAAGATTAGAGTCTTGAGTCTTTTTGTAGATATGATTCTTCACGAATAGAATGTGTAGGTGGAGGAATCAGCCACGATATTCCTAAACCCACCAATAGTGGATGCCATCATAATGAACACTCCAACACAGATAGAAGCCTGAATATGAGAAAAAGCACTACTGTTAATGTAATATCTTTTTAGGTTTAATGGTTTATTAGAGTTTTAAATGATGTTTTAGTTTAGAGTTTAGTACCCAGTTAATGAACCAACTGATGCTGAATCTCTTTGGTTTCTTGATTACCAGCCACATTATGCTAGGTAGCTGCAAGAATTCAAAATATGAGTAAACCCTTCGCTGATGGATGGACTGGGTGTCTATCAGATGAGACTTACAAAATATGAGGTGGGAGCAAAGCCAAAGCCACCAAAGAACCCAAGAAGATCTCCAAAAAATGGGAAGCTGACTCCAATGAACAGTGTAAATGCTGCAAAAATTTCATGAGACAAGCTTAGGATTAGACAAACAAGAGCTACTTTTCCTAGAGGATATGAAATCCAAGTAATCAAAAGACAAGACCTCTATTACCAACGTAAGTAGATCGGGTTACAATTCTCAGTGCAAGCCCTGGAGGAAAGTTGAACCTTTGCATCATCATCCTCTCTAGCAAAGCAAAAACAGGCATAGCGAACACCTGCACTTCAATATATTAGCTAACGACTGATTAACACTTTCCACTTAAAAAAGTAGAAAGGATAAATTGTTGTAAGCCACAATAAGTTAATGGAATGGAAGATGGATTAAGCATACCTGGTAACTACCAATCACATGAACTACAACCATTAGATTAGCAGAGGCAATGAGCCATGCAGGTCTTTTAAGTGCCATGAGAACATTATCATCAACGTCTTGTCCAAAAGCCCAATAGCCAATAAGTGCCACGGGGAAATAGCAAATTGCATTCACAAAATATGCACCAATTGCACCTTTCCACATGGGTACCTTGGAAGGTTTCTCTGGAGTTGATGGAATTGTGGCCTGGATTTCAAGAACCACCGCATGTCCAGCAAATGCAAATGATATTTGGCCCAGGGCATTAAACACACGAAACATGGAATCGGCAGGACTCGTGTACTTGTATCCATAGCTCACATTTTCCACTCGACCATGACTCAGACTTCCAACCCAAGCTATGGTCGAATAACTGCAATTAATCATCATTCATCACATGGTCGAATAACTGCAGTTAATCATCATTCGTCACCCAGCAATCAAGACGTTCATAATTGAGAAAACTTCAACCTATGATTGTAGTTTTTTATGGCACCAAAGTTTAAGACGAACCCATAAGGAATCCGTTGACATTAACGACCTTTTCTTTAACGATTCTGATTTATTCTTCTCCCCATTGCACGTATTCAGAAAGAAAAAAAATATTTATGTATTCGGTCTAAAGGAATGGCCCAAGTTACACTACCAAAAGAAATGGCTTTTTGGTGAGTGCTACTGATACATAAGGGAATCTACTCTGTGCTCATCAGTACAAGCATAAGCAGACACGTGGACTTAAAGAATGAGTCCGTATGTGACCCTTTTCAGTTTGCTTCTGTCAAAAACTAAGTTTACTAAAACCTATGCCAAAAGTGTCAGGTTGGATGAAACACAAGCTCTTCAACCAAGATAAACTTCACTTTGCCAAAGACTTGCATCATGACCTTCCTATTGAGTAATGAGGAGTTCACCAAGAATCATGCGCTTACTTCGTTAACTTTCATCCCAGTTATCCCTGTCCTAACCCCATTTTATAAAAATAATTGCTGGTTTAGTTGAGGGATTTCAGATATTCTCCAAAAGATACAGAGTTCAGGTCTAGTTAGGATCGATTATATTTCATATTCCTAAAACCATATACTACCGAAAACCTTAAAACAAACGACAGCAACTTCCTGGTCTAGTATACCTTGTCATCCAATACTCGAAGGATTTAAAGTGTAAAACGAATGGCTACCTTAGAGACATGATTGCTGCTGCCAAGGAAACGCCAGCGACTGAATTGAAATTGGGAAGCTGGGACAAGAAGAAATGAATGCCACCAAACATCAAAATCCAGTAAGACTGCCTGATTGGAGTGCAATTTATGCAAACCATCTCCACGAACTTCTTTAGACACTTGCCACCGGTGACCATGTAGACAATGTCACACCCAACCTGCACAATCAATTGCTGAGGTAGCACAATCCATGGTCCAAGTTTTGGACCGAAAGCGTGTTGGCCCAGCTCCAGGTAACGATCAAACCGAGTCCCAGGAACACATTCATGGAGTTGTATCATCTGCCACATTGTGTTTAAGGTCATGCACCAGGACAACAGCATGACCATTATTCCTGGACCCCTGTAACATGTAAGAGACCAAAAATCTACTTGTTTAGTTTATTTTTGGTGTCAAAAAGAACTGTGAATTAGTTAAGAGTTTGTTGATTTATGCTGCATCCCTGTAGCTTAAACATACCAGCCTAAATGAGCCATGGCATTGGGAAGACTGAGAACACCAGCACCAATCATGGCTGTCACGATATGGAAAGTGGAATACCACCATTTGGCTGGCCGGGATGGCTCTGTTTCTTTCCATTTCTCCATAGTTTGATCTTCCTGTCAAGTTCGGAATTATACTAGAATCACAGTTAAGAAGAGAACCTTATAGACTAGTAGTACAATCCTTACCTTTGAAGGAGAATTCGAAACCGTTTCTTTTCCAACCGAAGCCCACAGACAGAGCTAGCCCTTCAATGTCGGGGTTTGGTCTAAATAGAAATAATCATACGGTATATAACTACAGATTTGGAGGCTCAAGTGATATGATGGAATCAAGTATATAGCCTTAATTTTGGCTTTGGTGCTTTCCCTGGACTCTTCCTTTTTCACATAAGAATGCAGTCACTGTGAAAGTACAGGAAGATGAATATTGGGAAAATGGGGAATGTGTATATTTTAGGTGATGATAGAGCCCACCACTTCACGGGTATTCAAATGAATAATGAATCATCGTCGGCTTAATAAGCTTCACACATAGTCATTTAAGATGGTAGCAGCCATAGTTTCTGGCATTCATTTTTATTGTGTGTGAGTGATATTGAAGATATGGACCTCGAATTATAACTGACGTCTACAACAACTGAGAGTAAAACCTTTAATAAATCTGTCCAATCAAAGGGATCAAGAGTATAATGATGGATACAAGTACAGAGATGTTGAGTTGTGGTAATTGTTAAGACTCCAAAAGAGTGATGCTAAGTTAAAGTGGATGGTGAATGGGATCTATCCTGGTTACACTAATAGCAGCTGCTTTAAGAGGGCCATGGTTTCAAGTATAATGATTAAAGGAGAAGGCTGCTTGCCATATAATATGGTATTTGGTGCGCCTCATATTCTCCTAAAGTGAAGTGTTCCCATCAACTATGGATTGGCAGGGACGGCACTGGACACCGCAACACAATGAGACGATAATATCACTTTTTTCACTAACCTGGCAAAATGACATAATCGTCACACATGCATCATTGTGATAGTGACATAAACAAAAAAACTGCTAAGTTATCAGTCGTCCTACGCCGCATGACAATTCAGGGCTCCTTCCAACTTAAACCTGTATCTCATTCCTTTTTCATGATGGGATAATTGTTGATTTATGGCTAACAATTAACGGTTGATTGTATATTTATAACTTAATTAATTAAAATTTTTTATCTGTTATATATTTTTATTTAATTAATATATAAAAATTCAGCAGAAGAAATATAAATAAAATATAATTATAATTATAGTTATAAAATTCATATTACGTTTATATTTTGTTACTAAACTTTTAATTATTATTTAATTAAAATTGGACATTAATAGAAAATAAAGAATAACACAAATTATATTTATTCTCTATAAAAGAAATAGTTCATATCTGAATATAATTAAGCAAATATGTTACTAATTAATAAAAATTAAGTTCACTGAAGTCATTCGAGTGGATAATTTCATATGAAATATTACTTGTATGTTTATTAAAATATTCTTTGTGATTATGGTAATTATATAAGTGATTCTTTAATTTGAGATCTTTAAAATATCTCATATATAGATTATTAAATTTTGATATTACCCATGATCTATATCTTAATTAAGAGAGTTATTGAATTTGATATGAACCATGTGGAAATAATTGAATGATTAATATATGATTCATTAACATAAGGTAATTAGATACAATATTGTACTGTTTGTTATCGTATTAATTTGAGAAATCTTTGATCAAGATAAAATTACAATTTGAAAATAAATTATAACTTTCATTGAAAAATTATTTGCTAATAATAGAAAACCGACATGATTAGAATCAAACCGAGTAAATAGTAATTATATACTATACGCTCAATTGAAATATTATATGATAAAATAATTGAATTATACGAAAAGTCGTGTACAAAATGTGAGTCAAAATTACTTTGATATTCTTATCATTATAGATATAAATATTTAATCGAGAATTAAAGATAAATTAAAAGAGTTTAATTTATTTAATTAAATGCAATTTAGTATTATGATTTATATTCATTTATAATATATCTAGGAGACTAATACGTCATAGATAAAGAACAAATGGAAGAAAAAGTAATTTAATTAATTTAGACTTTACTATAAAATTTGATAAACTTTAAAATCATATATAAGATAATTGATAAAATATATTATATTGAATTTTATTGATACTTAATTGATATTTAAATAAAAATAATTAATGAGTAGCCTTGAATGTCATTGAAGGTGTCATTTAAGTAAGTTACATTCAGTCGATTGATCTTGTATTTTTTTAGTTAAAATGCGACCAAATAACTAATGGTCAGTCAATCGAGTTTCATAGGTATCAGACATAATGGTTAGGTTTGTTTCTTTATAATTATTCAATTACTTTAATTTGGTTGACAATAATTTCAGTCTTTAGTTGTTGGTTGTTTTGATCTTTACCAACCTTGAGATTAAGCATTTATTAGTAGTTAGTTTTATTATGCCTTATAGAAGTTATTAATTATTGAACTCATACTTTCCAGATGTCCAATCTCTCTAAATCTTTTATAATTATTGATGTCCAACCTCTCTGGATCTTTTACAATCAACCGATCTCTCTTTTGATCACTAAATAATCTCTTGCAAGTCCTTCTACTTTGTATAGACATGGACGAACCTAAACTCTAATACCAAATTAATATAGATTAATAGTTGCGTAAATTAAAAAAAAGGATGGGACTCTATTTGTAAGGAAGAAAGCAAGAAATAGTAAAATAGGGGGAAAAATAATTGGAAACGTAACAACCTTTTTTTTATTAAAATTCAAAGCATCCACGGCCTTATATATAGGGTTAAACATAAAATACTCTTGCTATGTATCAATCTTATGTTATGTGTATTCCTAAAGAATATCACATTAAAGTTAAAAAACTAAAAAAATTATAAACATGCAATTGAAACAACTTTGCATTTTTTGTAAATAAACCTTCCCTTAAATTGAAAGCCTCTTATTTTCAGTTTACTTGTGCTGTAGCTCCTAAACACAATCCTCTTAAGTTATAGACTCTTATTAACTTAAGGGTGAAAGTTTAAGAGATTTCGTAAATATATCAGTTAATTTTTTACGCTTTTATGATACTTCATATCAATTACTTCATCATTCCTCAGAATTTGCAAAAAATGATACTTTACATGTATATGCTCACTTCTTCCATATAACTAGGAAATTTGGAGAGCTTAATTATTGAACCATTTTTACAAAATAATGTAGTAGCTCCTTCTTGCTTCAAGAGCAACTCGTTAAGTATTTTTTCAACCAAATTGCTTAACATGCATGTGAAATTGTTGCAACAAATTCAGGTTTTGTTGATAAAATGACAATTAGTTTCTTTTTATTTGACCATGAGATAGTTCCTAACCCCAACATAAAAAATAAAAAAGTGTTTTTTAAATATAAATTAGATCCTTTATATAATCATTGTTAGCAAATCCAATTAGGTCTGATTTTGAGCTCTTTTTATAGAATGACCCAAAGTCTTTAGTTCCTTGTAAGTAACAAAATTTTCTTTTACAACTAAAATGTGCTTCTCCTTTAGACCTTTTATAAAATATGTTGATGAGACATACAACATGCATTATATTAGCTATGGTTGCTATTAAGCACATCACGGTTCTTAGAATTTGCTTGTAAGGGATGCTATCCACCTTTTTACCTTCAAGATCTTTTGCAAGCTTTAAGCCATACTTAGATGGTTCTTCTATATACTTCTGTTGAGAAATAAATATTCTACTTGCTAATTGCAACATTTCAAATTAAAAATAAGATCATTTAGCATTCAAAGGCAATAGGTTTAATTTGCGACATATCAAACATATCAAATTTAGCATTCATGGACTTCTTAAAAATTTTCAAATAAGGAAGTATTATTTATGGTAAAAATAAGATCATTAACAAGTAGACATATAACGAGCATCTTCCCTTTATCTTTAAATTTAATAAAAGTGTGTGCTCATGTCAACATTTATAAAATTTTCTTTTAAAAATAAAATTTATAAAATTTTCTTCTAAAAAAGCTTTAATAAGACCATACCAAGCACATGAGACTTGTTTTAATCCATAAAGAACTTTCTTTAATTTATACACTTTGTGCTCGTCCCTAATTTTAATATAGCTAGGAAGTTGCTTAATAAATACATGTTCTTCTAATTCTTAGTGTAAGAAAGCGAATTTTAGTTTTAACTAGAAAATAAACTATGAATTTTAAGCTACCAAAGCAATTACTAATATGATTGTATCATGTCAAGCAACATAAGCAACTAGTTCCATATAATCCATACTAAACTCTTCCTTAGCTACCAAACATGCTTTGTACTTATTGACTTTGCCATTTTGCTTTAATTTTGTCTTATAAATCCACTTTAAAGACATGTAAATTGTGTTTACCCTTGCAAGTCTCTGTGAATATGTAAAGTCACAATTTTAGGTGTTTTAGAGCTACACGAACACCTACACAACTGTGTAAGTGACCATGTATGTCATAAAAGTTTTAATTATAAAAGGACATGAGTGGAGCTAAATAAAAGGGAGCTAAATTATTAAGCAATGTTTAGACATAAGACACTTAGAGATGTAACGATTTTGATCAAGGAATAAGGAAAACACAAAGAATACATCAAAAGATCCAGTATATAGCTACATCAAATCCATACTTGCAAGAAGATTTAATAAAAGTGAAATGGAGATTTAAAATTACGTTTTCTTTGTTTTCTATTAGTTTTTCTGCATTCTTATTTTTATTTAAGTTTTTATGATTAGTAACAAAAAATTTTTAGCGTCTAGGTGTGATGAACCCTATTTTGTGATAACAATATATTTTAATCTTTTATTCAATGCAAATATATTGATTTATTTATTGCAATTTAGTTATGCATTTTATTCTTATTCTAATATATTCAAATATTAAAGCATGATTTGATTTCACATGATTGAGATTAAGAAACCCTCTTGTATGAATAAATCTACCATGATTAGAAGGAGTTGCATGTAAACTTAGATATATGTTGACATAAATCCTCCGCTTTAGGGTCAAATCTAATAACGAAATTCATAAATCAATAATGCAATCCTAAAAGTTTTAACTAGAAAGATTTATGTTAATTAACTGATAGATTCATTGTTAATGTCTCTTAAGAGTTATGTTATAGGAATTTTCATGAACCTATAATCAATAATATAATTACATAATAAAAGTTAATAATTTAAAGATTCTTATGGAATTCATCACCTAGACATTACTATTTAATATTGATTTTTCTTCATATTTTACTTGTCTTGAGTTCAAAATTATTTAATCTGAATATATTTTATTTGTTTAGCTTTAATTTTAATTAAGATCCAAAATTTGATTCTTAAGCTAGATAATAAAAAGGGTAATTACTAATATTTATTGTCTTCATGAGATCAACTAGTATTTGCCTATGTTAGCTATTACTATGTTGTGCACTTACGATAAAATTATTATTAACCTTAACATGCCCATGTATGTTGATCGTATATAACCAAGAAACTTGATTTTTTTTTACTACAAAAGGAAATGAGTGGAGGCAAAAAAAGAGAGCCAAAATTTTAGGTAATTTTAAGTCGTAAGACACATAAAGAGGTGACAGCTTTGATTAAAGGAATGAGGAAAACACGAAGATAACATCAAAAGATATGATAGAATGCTTCATCCAATCCAAACTTGCAAAAAGATTCATTAGAAGAAAAATGAAAATTTAGAATTATGATTTTTTTATTTTCTTATTGTTCTTCTGCATATTTGTCATTGATTTCATTTTCTATGGATAGAAACTAAGCTTGTTTAATGTTTAGGTCTAATGAACCCTAAGTTGGTGGGCTGTTCATAATAGATCTATTCACTGGAATGAAGAAAATAAGCCTTCCAAAATGGTAGAATGTTAAAGGCATAATAACATTGGCAATAATATAATAGGCAAAGGCTATTAGTTCGTTTTGTGATCTTTGACATTTCAAAAGAAACTAAAATCCAGTGCTTACAGATTAGTATGAGGAAAATATGCTCTTGGATAGCAAGCTCTCAGCTAAAAAAACACATGATTATATCTTGTTGGGAATCGTCATACTACAGCAGAAGATACTTGGACACTGGCGATTGTAAAATGGTTTCTATACATGTCAGTTAGGGCAAGGTTAAAACCATAAAAAGGCTACAAATCCCAGCAACTACATCAACTATAATATTACCCCTTTTCCAATTGAAAGAAACGGTTCTTGGTGTATAACAACTAATTTAACCCTCCAGGTGATGACAAATGACAAAATGTATGTTCACTAATAAAGTTGTTACAATCTTTGATAAAAATTTTGTTGTTAGATGCATGCCAAATACGAGTCAAACAATAGTCGAGAGAGAGCCTGATGGAACTGAAGTTAGAGTTGGGCCTGTCACCGAAGGTGTTGAAGCCACATCCAGTTTGACATCACTATAATTTGGAGGCAAATTTGTAACTCCAAAATGACTTAAATCGGAACGAGCCTCCACAAAGTTTTCAGAGATTAAAACCAGCAATTGAGGACTTTGACACTGTCAACAGGTGGATATACTGCTTGGGAGATGCATGTTCCCTTCATAAATCCAATGATTTAGTCAGTCGCATGTCAAGTTACAAATAAGCATAGAAAATATGGTGATTTGCATAAATCTACAAACAATGAGAAATGACTATAGTAACAGTACGAAATGTTTAGACAGTGTCGTTGTTCTTACTTGTATGTTTGTTTCCTTCTTTAAAATCTATTTATATATCTACACCCTTTTAACTGATTAAAGAGTTTGCTAGTGTCACCATACTGAAAAGCATCAATGTCAAAGAGTGCTATGAACATATTGTTGGAAGCCTAGCAAAATAACAGCAATAGAGAAACAAATACAAAAAGATGAAATCAAGAGACAAAATAATACTCACAACATTGTAGATAGCTTTAAGTTTAGGAAGCTACTTTGGACATATGATGGATAGAGAAACAAAGCATTGCAATGCAAATTATAAACCAAATAGTTGGCAACTTCCCCAGATGTATGTTGGTTTATACCCTTCAACCAATCCCTTTGGTTGTAGAATGAGTTGAAGAGAACAAAATTAATTTAATCAAGTTAGATTTGATTGTAAAATTTAAAAAATTTTATGATTAAATAAGAGATATTTAATAAATAAGGATCAATATGAGATATTGAATTTTATATGGGCATAATTGGTAGTTAATTAGATTTATTTGTAATTCTAATTAAAGTTTAATTGAAATTGGAATTGAATTTCAATTAAATTACTAAAACGTTCAAAGCTTATTATTAATAGGCTTAAGCTCTATGGACCTAGCACTTCTTGCTTAACCCTCTCTGTAAGAGTTACAGAGTTCTCTCAACCTATTTTGTGGATACCATTAGAGGCCGGACGCTTGTGCGACTATGGTGATTGAGACGGAACAATTTTGTGAACAGTTTGAGGGATACAACAAGACAAAGATTAAGCTTCAGAATAAGGTACGAATTAAATTCTAGCTTTATTATAGTTTGTGTTGATCATTTTATAGAATTAAATAGATCTTGATTTTTAGGAAATCAAAAGTTACGAAAAAGTTTCGTGATTATTCCGTTGCTGTCGGGATCGGATCTCAACCCAGTTTCCCTTTAATGTATTATACGGGGAAGTATTTAATGGAAGAAAATGAAGCAGGGCACATGAGTAAAGGATTTAGCAATTGTCCCAGCATAAGATAGACGAGTTTCAGTCTATTCATATTCACTCTGCTTCAGTTTTGCATTTGAGGTCTATAGACTGGAGTAGGCAAAGGACGAGAATTACTTGTCACAATTAGGATGCATTGTCTTTGGTCATCTATACTTTATTGGCCAACGGGGAACATTTGAATCATAGAAAAGAGAACATAAGGAGCATTCTATACAGCCAACATAAACCCATCTTGAAACATAAAACCTCATTTAATCTTTTGTAGTTTTTACAAAGATGCATAGATGCAGGACTACCAATGGCTAAATATATGTGTAATGCAACCAAATTAAGTATGTTATGTTTTAATGTACAGAAATATGCCATCGACTTCCAGGTGCAAGACAATGAACAAAAGAAAAGATAAGAGAGGGGTCAAGTGTTGAGATAACCCCAATCATTTCTATTTTCACTGTAATTGAGAAACTAAAATCCACATTATATTCACTAAATTTATAATAAGTGGTAAAAACTTGTCCACTCTAAAAATAAATTCCATGGTTTAGGTGATAATTTGTTTGGTCATCTTGTTTGTATACCTATTGAGTTCATTCATGAATTAATTGACACTCATTATGAAAGGATACATAAACATATTTCATCCCTGAATTTATCACAAAATCAAGTTGCAGAAGCTTTTACAAATTAGTTGTAGTAAAACAAAAATTTTTGAAAAATGAAGTATTTTTACTATCAATGCCATCACGAAGATAATCATCCAACCTCAGAAGCAAGCAGCTAGCGACAATTGCTTCACTAGAGAACACTACAGAGACTTATCACATACCTAATGCATTATTATGTTGGTCTCAGAGCTGATTGATGTTGCCTAAATTTTCTACGTATAATTCAACGTTCTCACAACCTGAATCTCATTTTTTGGATATTTATATGAAAGTACAAATAATTGTTTGAACTAAATTTCAAGTTAAGGCAAGGATCGAATATGAATTGATCAAATCATTAACTCCACAATCTAATAGATAATTTATTAATTGACAAAAATAAAGATAGAGTCCCACTGTGTAAACAAATATTGACAAGGAAATTTATAGTAAGAAGAACCTTTATAGGTTAAACTACTTTCAGCTACTTCTTTGAAGAGAAACTTGCCGCCCTTTTATAAAAGAAAAGAAAAAAAGATAATTTTCTTATCCTACTTTCCCACTGACCGACCAATTCCTCAATTGATCCTGAAAGAGACTTTTGAAAGGAATTTTTTGAAGATATCAATTGTACTAAAGCAATTTCTTTCGCTGCTGAACCTCAAAGGATATGTGCAATTAGACATTTTGTTGTTGTAGTTCCTGTTGCACGCTTTGAAAGCTGGATACCTCCTATCTTTTTTTTTTTAAAATTTATTAAAGACATCTCCTATCTCTTGTTTCTTTAATCTTTTCCTAAATTCTCACCCAGCAAACAATTGATTGAACAAAGTTGGTTGTTAGGAGTTTCTCTTTTAGTCAATTCATCTATTAGTTGTCAGACAATAAGCAAGGGCAGTTAATTTTAAGTGATTCAATCTATCTTTTCTATCAGGCATTTAGTTGAGGACGAGCTTTCAGTCATTCCTTTTCCTTTTGGAGATCTAATCAAAAGTTGCTTAAATAACCTCAAATTCCTAACTTGAAGAAGTTAACTAGTAAGGGTCAACCTTGACTTAAGGGGTAAAAGTTTGGCATAGAAAGTTTAGTGCTAAATTGAATTAGTGGGAACTATGAACTTCAAGTACCTACAAGTAGGAAATTGTGGTTGCTATCATTTTAACCTCCAAAAATTTTCCAATGTTTGTTATTACATAAGTACATGTACTGATGTAGTAGACGAACTCCAAGTGAATATCTGAAAAGTGAAAGGATCATAAGATGATGTAGCTATTGGTTTATGCCCTATAGCCAATCGGTTTGGATATAGTTTAGTGAAAATTATTTATAGGCATTATTTATCTTGTACATATTTAAATGTATATGATAAAGTCTATCGGATAATTATACATCACATATGAAATTATAGTGAGATTATAATTATGAGATTCATATTGTATTTGTATATTATCCCTAAATTATTCCTACTCATTGTTCTATTAAGACTACACATTAATAGAATGTAAAAAGAATAGCATATGTTATGTTTTTCCCTATGAAGGAAGTAGTTGATCTTATAGGCAAAAGTATGGAGATACTTAAACAAATGTATAGGTGCTTGTTAGAGAACATGTTCACTAAACTGACCTGATATGAGAAATTCATTTGGAATATTACTTGTATGTATATAAAATTCTCATTGTGATGATTGTATAAGTGATCCTTTTATTTGAGGTCACCAAAGTTATCTTGTATAGGGATTGATATGTTTTGATACTATTTATGACCTATTTAATCATGGGTCGTTTAATCAGTAGTCATTAGATGTAGCATGAACTATATGGATGTAGTTGTGTAATCAATATAAGATTTATCACTCTAAAGTGATTAGGAAGAATGTTCTCTTGTTCTCGATTAGTATTGATTCAGGAAATCCTTAACTAAGGTGGAATGACGCTTTGTAAATAGTTTACAAATGTTACTATTTAAATCAATAGATAATAGCAGAGAACTAATATGATTGGATTAAAAATAGAGCAGACATTAATTATATACTCTATGTCTAATCGGAAAATTGTATGATGAAATGATTGAATTATACAAAAAATCATGCAAGAAAGGTTAGTCAAAATTATTTTGACATTCTTAAATATTTAGGCGGTCATGACCCATTGTTAGACATCATTCTTGATCTATGATTATAAATTGTTTAATTGAGAATTAAAGATAAATTAAAAGGAGTTTTAATTTATCTAATTCTAATTCTAATTATGAATTATAATTATAATTTACAATCATTTCCAATATAAGTCTCACACATAGAATGAGTTAAAGAGAGTAAAGATATTTTATCAAGTTAAACTTGATTATCAAGTTTGAGAAACTTAATGATTAAATATGAGGTCTTTAATAAATAAGGATCAATATGAGATATTGAATCTAATTTAGGTATAATTGGTATTTAATTAGAATTATTTATAAATATCATTAATTTTAATTGAAATTAGGATTTAATTTCAAATAAATTACTAAAATGTCCAAAGCTTATTATTAGAAATAAGTTTAAGCTCAATGGAACTAACACTTCTTGCTTAACCCTCTTTGTAAGAGTTATAGAGTTCTCTCAACTCATTATATGGATATTATTAGAGGTTGGACATTTTGTGTGACTATTGTAGTTGAGACGAATCAGTTTCAGAAACGGATCGAGGGATACGACAAGATTAAGATCAAGCTTCGAAATAAGGTACGAATTAAGTTTCCACTTTATTATGATTTGTGTTAATCATTTTGTAGAATTAAATTGATCTTAGTTTTTGAGAAATAAAAAATGTGAAAAAGTTTTGTGAGTATTTCACTATGGTTGGGATTAGATCCCGACTCGGTTTCCCAATACTGGTATCAGAGCGAACTTTATTTCTATATGATTAAAACATATGTGATTATTATTGATAAAAAATTTGGAATTAAAAACACAGATCTGATTTGATTCTTCATGAACCCTATAATTATTATGGAATTCTAGAAATTTGTTCATGTCCTTTATTCTGGTTATTGCGTTTTTGGAAATTCGCTTTGAGCCATGTTTTTGCATTTGTTGTTTGTTTTTGTTCTGGAAATAAGAAACTTACAAACCCAGAATTGTTATAGTAGAAAATTGGAACATAGTTGTGATATGTGCTTGTTTTGTGTTTGTGTGTTGCTTAAAATTGCGATGAGCGTTGATGGAATTTACGAAACCTTGATTTGTAGAACTTTAACTCTTAAGCATTACCAAAATGTGGGTTTTGGAAACCTATAAGAATTGAACATTTTGGTTTTGTGGCTATCGAATGGATTAAGCCCCTAAAAGATCCAAAATACTATGCGATTATGATTTCTGGTCTTATGGATTGTGTGTTGAATGGAGACTCAAATAAGGGTAGAAGGCGCTCGTTATTTGTGTTTGATATTGTGTTTTGGATTTGTGATTTATGGAATGAAGGTTTTGCAAAATTTCTGGTTGTTTGCGTTTATTGGATGTGTTTTACTGGTTTTGTGATTTTGGTATTTCTCTATGTATGTTGGTTGGATTTTGGAAAAATTACTAGCGGCAATTGCCACTGGTGATTGTTGGTTTACTAATGACAAAATGTCACTGGCGATAGCTGTTTATAACGCCCACACACAAAAGTAGCGGAAGCATGGTGTACTAGAGAAGCGAGGACGCATAATTCTCTGCCATAGCAACTAGTCCTCTCTTTAATGTTTGGTGATGAGGATAGTAGCACTGGTTGTAACTAGTTGAAGAAGGCTGGTGGTCATTGGTGGCAGTCTTGGAGAAGGATGGTGGTCAGCGGTGGCATGGGTTGTAGGTGCCGGCTAGGGTTTGGCCTCTTTATTTTTAGGGGTTTCTTAAAGATGTATTACGTTTGGAAACAAGGTTATAATTTAGGTTGTTGGCCTTAAGTAAGAGAATAAGCTTGTTTGGACACATGTTTAGAATGAGTTTGTTAGGCTATAAATTTAAGTTTGACTTGAACTTGAAAAGGAATAATCTAAATAAGAAATAATGTATTCTTATTTAATCAAAATTTAAACATGATTTTAAAATGTTTTAAAATCTAAATCAATTCCAAAAATGAAAGTACTTATTTTGTAAATTTGATTAAGATTAATAATTACATCGGCTCCTAATTAATTTTAGAAAATAATTTCTAAAATTAGAATCAATTAGTTTAATTAGATTCCTTAAAATTATGAAAATGTTTTCTTAAACAATTAAGAAAGGTGTTTCTAATTAAATTTATTTATTTCAATATGATTGAGATAAATTAAATTCATAGCTTTATTTGTTTAGAGAATTATTATTCAATTTATTGAGAAGTTGTTTCTTTATTTATAAATAATAAGTTTCTTGATTTATTAGAAAATAAAATTTTCTTGATTAAGTTTTGAAAATTGTTTTCTTCTATTACTTAAGAAAATGGTTTTCCTTGAATATTTTTAAAATAATTTTTAATTCATTAAAGAAAGATTTTTTAATTAATTAATAAATCAATCTCTAAGTAAATAATATAAATGATTTTCTTAATTAAATATAAAAGTGTTTTATTTAATTTTGAAAGTAGTGTCTTTTAAATATTAGAAAGAGTTTTTAATTAAAAAATTTCTAATTAGATTAGAAATAATTTTTAATTAGATTAGAATGTGTTACTTATATAATTTTGTAAAGGAGTTTTTCTAAATTATAATAAGTAAGAAGAATAATTTATTAAAAATGTTTTCAATTAAATTTTATTAAAGGAGTCAAGATAAATTGAAATAGTTTCCAATTAGATTTGAAAATTGCTTTCAAATCAATCTAAATTTCTATTTAAAGTATGAATTTAATTTATTTAAGAATCAATGAGTTTAATCTAATTTAATTTTTCTAAGGAGTTGGAAATATTATTTTTATCAAGAAGATCAACAACTATAATCAACGAAGCTTGATATATATATATATATATATATATATATATGCAATCTTATGTTTGATGAGACGTATGAAGTTAAAATGCCTCATTAAAATATTAAGTACATGTTGATAACGTGATTGTTACCTTCTATTGTTATAAGAATAAACCAAAATTTTGTTTATTGTAGACTTGTTGAACAAACTAAATTTGTGTGATTTGGATGAGTAAACTCATGATCACATAAATTTAGAGGCAGGGTTAGGAATAATATATTATATATGTTTTAGTAAGGGTAGTCACCTAACGAAACTAGGAGTCATATGAGATGTGATTGATAAAGTTGTTATCTACATAACTAAAGTTTAGTTCGTTTGTTGAGTAAACTCAAGATCAACTATACTTGAATGGGATCCTAGTCCACTAAAAAGATTAGATTAATCTTTTCGAATAATGGTGTGGGCTATTATTTTGAATAAAATAATAAGAGTAATCCTAATCTCAATTGGTAGTCATGACATAACTACTTGCTTTCTTACATTTATTTTTATTTTGAGTGGAATTTACCTTGTTTAGTATAGTTGATACTAGGTCAGTGACCAAATTTTTTAGACATAGGATATGTTTGAGAAGAGTTCTCAAAAGTTAGATAAAATTATATGTCCATTATTTTATTTTGATATAATCCCTATTAAGGATTCGGTGACAAAGTTTCAGAGATATGTCAAAGTCATATAGATGACAAAATGTATTGATATTTTGAGTTAACTAATTTCTCATAAACTTTGAAGATAACATGTAGGATGTATGTTAATAGCATGATAGCGAGATCTAAGAGGTTGCATATAGTAGAGTTAAAAGGTATAATATTTTGTTAGAATTGTTCCACTTAATTTAGTCTACTAAGAGTATAAATGTGGACATCAATTAGAGGCTTTGTTATAGTATGATAATAGTTGTCATAAGAAGAAAAATGATTGTAAGACTTTTGTTGCCCATATGAGATATGATAAAGATCACATATATTTCTAGTTAATGCTTAAAAGTATTTGATATTGAATTTAGATTCAACATTATTATAATATCCAAAGTATGATAAGAAATATATTGTTAAGCAAAAGTAGTTAATTTAATTTTATACAAATAATTTGTATGTATTGGATCAAAGGAGACTTATGCTTAACATAAATGGCAAGAATAAAAATTTGGATAATGGAGACTATCCTTTTATGTCATGTCGGTTAAATCAACATAACAAGAATCATAAAGTTACATACTAGGATATGTGTATCCTTTTGATTATGAGTCATATGAACTGGTGAAACTTGTCAAGTGGAAGAATAACCAAATCAACCTTTGGTGAAAGGATAATGATGGTATTGAATTGTTAAATCTTATACATATGATGTATTGGATGGATAACAATTCATAAAAGGATAATACTTATATTTTATTAGATTATTAATGACTTTATATGGTATATTCATATGTTTTAATGAAATAATGATTTAAAATTTGAAAAGTTCAAATTGTTTAAATCTAAGTAGAAATTTATCATTGAGAATGCTGAATCACTTTGATAAGATCGTTGTGATACGTATTAAATTTTTGGTTATCTAAAAGGAATGAGATTCTCTGGTGAATACCTTCAAAACTAAATTCATAAGAGTATGGATTTATGTATGGAGGAAAATGTAATATGAGATATTGTAGATGCAATATTATTTCTTCTATAGTGATACCTAATAGAATGGCTTACCTTCTATAGTTCCAATTGAATCAATTAACAAGATTTCACATTAGATATGAAACATTAAGTCTTTAAAAAGTTAAAGTTAATGATTTAGGGATGTGATGCTTAGTTGAAGCATATATTATCCATTTTAGTTCGTTTAGAACTAAAATGGATAATAAAAGGTTATGAGATATTCAAAAGGTTCGATATAATCTTACAGACTTATTGAACAAATTGTTTGTTTCAATGTGTACTTATAGGAGAATGGTTCTCATAAAGTCTATCGGATAATTATACATTGCATATAAAATTATAATGAGATTATAATTATGAGATTCATATTGCATTTATGTATTATCTCTAAGTTTTTCCTAGTCATTGTTCTATTAAGAATGGACATTAATAGAATGTAAAAAGACTAGCACACATTATGTTTTTCCTTATGAAGGAAGTAGTTGATCTTATATGCTAAAGTATTGAGATATTTAAACAAACATGTGGGTACTTATTAGAGAACAAGTTTACTGAACTGACCTGATATGAGAAATCTATTTGGAACATTACTTATATGTCTATAGAACTCTCATTGTGATGATTGTATAAGTGATCCTTTGACTTGAGGCCACCAAAGTTATCTTGCATAAGGATTGCTATGTTTTGATATTACTTATAACCTATTTAGTCATGGTTCCTTTAATCGGGGGTCATTGGATGTAACATGAATTATTTAGAGGTAACTATCTGATCAAGATAGGATTTGTCACCATAAAGTAATTAGGGAAAATGTCTTGTTGTTCTCGATCATTCTTGATTCGGGAAATCCTTGGCCAAGGTGAAATGACGCTTTATAAATAGTTTACAAATGCCACCATTTGAATCGATAGCCAATAGTAGAGAAGTAATATGATTGGACTAAAAGTAAAGTAGATATTAATTCCATACTCCATGTCTAATCGAAACATTGATGATGAAATGATTGAATTATACAAAAAATTATGCACGGAATAATTAGTCAAAACTATTTTGGCATTCTTAAATATTTAAGTGGTCATGACACGTTGCTAAATGCCAATCTTAATTTATGATTATAAATTATTTAATTAGAAAATTAAAGATAAATTAAAAGGAGTTTTAATTTATCTAATTCTAATTATGAATTAGAAGTATAATTTATAATCATTGTCAACATATTTGGGGACTTAATGAGTTTCACATATAGAATGAGTTGAAGAGAGCAAAGATATTTTATTAAGTTGGACTTGATCGTAAAGTTTGAGATACTTAAAAATTAAATATGAGATACTTAATAAATAAGGATCAATATGAGATATTAAATCTAATTTGGGCATAATTGTTATTTAATTCGAATTGTTTGTAATTCTAATTAAAGTTTAATTGAAATTATAATTTAATTTCAACTAAATTGCTCAAATGTCCAAAGCTTATTATTTTAAATAGGTTTAAGTTCAATGGAGCTAGTGCTTCTTACTTAACCCTCTTTGTAAGAGTTACAAAGTTCTCTCAACTCATTCTGTGGATACGACAAGATTAAGATCAAGTTTTGGAATAAGGTACAAATTAAGTTTATGCTTTTATAATTTGTTCTAATCATTTTTTATAATTAAATTGATCTTGGTTTTCATGAAATAAAAAATGTGAAAAAATTTTGTGATTATTTCGTTGTAGATGAGATCGAATCCCGACTCGGTTTCCCTATAACAACATACAGTTAGAGCCCTTTTGTAATTGCATCATAATTAAATCCACCGCTAGCAAAGGGTATTGCCAACAACCATTATTAGACTAATGTATGTGATCATTGTAAAAGGTATGGACATGATACGACTAACTGCAGGAAGAAGCTTGGCAGGAAGGAATGGAAGTCAAAATTGATTTAGGTTGAACAAGAGCCTGAACAAGTTAGTATAGCACTAAACAAGGATGAGCCAATTATGCTAAATGATGCTCCAGCTCTTAGAGAACAAGCTATACTAGGAAACGACCTCTCGAGGATAAGAGGACTCCTACTCATACTGATAGTGAGATTAGGAGGGTAACGCCTTCTTTTCACAATTCTTTTAATATTATCAGCTTTGCTGATCTTGTGGTAGATCTTTTATTGATTTCTAATGATAGAGTACTCGAGAAACCCCATTTGTGGCATTCATGTATTGAAATTTTTGTGGCCTTAATGGCCTGAATAAGCAAAAAGAGGTTTCTCTTTACTGCACACTCAATAAAGTCAGTCTTATTAGTTTATTGGAAACAAAAATAAAACATAGTAATTTTGAAATAGCTCTTACTCATATTTTATGGGGTTGGAAGCATTTTATGAATCACTAAGATCATCGTAATGGCAAAATATTGATTTCTTAGAATCCTATCTACTTTGATGTAGATATTATTAGTTCTTCTACTCAAATGGTGTCTTGTAAAGTGAACCACAAAGGGGATAACAAGCAATTCCTTGTCTCTTTTATCTATGGCTTTAATGATAAAGAGGAAATAATTCCCCTATAACATGATATGGAAGCTTTAACTAATTCTTATTCCTTACCTTGGTTATTGGTGGAGATTTTAATAATGTCCTACAACTCTATGAATGGGTGGGAGGTAATCCTGTTACTTGGAATGAAATCAAAGAATTCCAAAAATGTTTGGACTGTTGTTATTTAATTGAGTTAAAATGGTCTGGATGTGTACAATTATTGTGTACAATTTCTACTCAAAGATATCTACTTTAGTCACCATTGACACTAATTTCAAGCCTAACGAAACACGTTTAAAATATTTTGATACGTAGGGCAAGCATAATACTTTTTTAGAGATTATATTCAAAGCTTGTCATATTTATGTTCCTCGTTCCAAGCTCTATAAGATTTCCTATAAACTAAAAAATGTCATACTTGCTTTGAAGAAGCTAAACGGGGGGAGTATGGGGACATTCTTGGAAGTGTTCAACATGCTAGATCTATCATGCTTCTGCTCAAGAAATTGTTAACAACAATCCTGATAATGTTTCTCTGCAACTTACAGGGAGGTCTGCTAGGCATCGGTTCCTTCAGCTTAGTCGGGATGCGAAATCTTTCTATCATCAAAGAGTAAAATGAAATGGATTCATCTTGGTGATCAAGATACTTCTTTTTTCCAAACACTAATAAAGCATAGAAGGCAACTTAATCCTATTTATAGCATTAAAACTTCTTCTATTATTGAAATCCATGAAACAAATGAGATTGTTTCTAAACTCTTAAATTTTTATAAGAGTATGTTGGGTGTTGCCGAGACTTGTTGGAAGTCAGCTGATGCTTTTGTATTCAAAGCTGGGCATATGCTTTCTCTTGAACAATAGTTGAAATTGATTACCCCTATTTCTCCTGTTGAAATCAAACAAGCTATTTTCTTTATTGATAGAAGTAAAAACCCAGGTCCTGATGGTTTCACTAGTGATTTCTTCATTGATGATTGACAGGTTATTGGCCATAATATTATTGAGGATGTTCAAGAGTTTTTTTAACTCGGGTAATATACCTAAGTATTTCAGTAGCACATGTCTTGTTTTAATTCCTAAAGGAGACAATCCTAGTTTTGCCTCAGATTTTTGTCCTATTACTTGTTCTACTTCTTTTTATAAATGCATCTCTGAGGTCTTTGTGACAAATTGAGGTCTGTCTTGCTTGATCTTGTTTCTCAGAACTAGGGTGCTTTTGTGGAGAGTAGAAGTATTGTACATAATATCCTGATCTATCAGGATTTGATCAGACTGTATAACTGAAAATCATCTTCTTCTCGATGCCTTATAAAGATTGGTTTGAGGAAGGCTTATGACACAGTGCTTTAGGACTTCATTGAGGAGATGTTTGTTAGGTATTGTTTTCCTAAAAAGTTTATTAGCTGGATCATGTCATGTATTAAGTCCATCAATTATACCACTTTTGTGAATGGTGTTTTGCAGGGATATTTTGATGGGAAAAGGGGAATTAGATAGGGTGATCTTGTCTCCCTTCTACTTTTTATCTTGGTGATGGAATTTTTATCTCGAATCTTGAAAATTGTTAGCCAGTTGGAAGATTTCAGGTTTCACCCTATATGTGAAAGCCTTTCTCTCACCCACATTTGTTTTGTTGATGATCTGATGCTTTTCTGCAAGGCTAATATTGCTTTAGTCACTAAAATCAAGCAGGGTTTGATTATTTCTCTAATTTTACTGGCTTGCGTTCTAATAAGACTAAATCTAATGTTTATATGACTGGTATTTCTACTAAGAACAAGAAGAAGCTCCTTATGCTTACTAGTTTACAAGAGGGTTCTTTTCCTTTTAAATATCTGATTTGTGCCCCTATCTCATACAAAATGGAGTAAAGCTGATTGTTGCATATTGGTTGAAAAGATTACAAAAAGGATTCAAAGCTGGGCTTTTAGCAATCTCTCTTATGTTGGAAGGGCACAATTGATTAATTCATTACTATTGTCCCTTCACACTTATTGGGATGGTATCTTCATTCTCCCTTCAAGTGTGATTACGAAAATTGAAGCAAAATGTTGACATTTTCTTTAGGGAGCCTTTGACATAAAAAGAAAGACTGGTTTGGTTGCTTGGGATGAGATATGCAGACCTAAAACTTAAGGTGGACTTAACTTTAAGGATTGTAAGACTAGATCTAGCTTTGATTGGTAAACATTTATGGTATGCGTCTACAAAATAGGGTGTTCTTTGGGTGAAGTGGGTGAATGGAATTTATCTTAAAGGAACTGACTTCTAGTCTTATAAGCCTAAGATGGATTGTGGCTAGTACTGGGCTAAGCTTAACAATGTCAAAGAAAAATTCTGATGTGCTTATAATAGTGGTGAAACATGGACAAGTAGTAGTTCTATTTATACTGCAACTCATGTTTATGATCTCTTAAGAGGAAAAACTCAGAAATGCAGATATGCAAACATTATTTGGGGTAGATTAAATATGCCTAAACATTATTTTATAGCCTGGCTTACAGCTACTAATAAACTGCTAACCAAAGACAGATTGTTGGATCCCGTTTTTGGAGCCCAACAATCATTCCAAATATCATAAGACTTGAGCATGTGTATTACCTTGTAGGGTTGTTTCAATGAACCCTCATTAACCAATAACCTATATGGGTGGTGTGCCCACACCAGTCAATTATAAAAAATGAACTCATTTCACCTATTTGAATAAAATTTAGGAAACCTCAAATCAAAATTTCAATTTGACTTCTTCATAACATTTGTTCTCCATTATCTTAACATTTTAATGACACCAAAATTGTTTAATTCAGTTCAAAAATCTGAAAGTTATAGCCCAAACATTTTTCGGGCTATTCTTAGACTAAAACAATACTCTATGCTCAAATTCCATCATTAAAATGATAGTCTTAGAGACTAAATTAAAATTCGAATCCTTCAGATACTTTGTAGCTCTGTGTCTCTAGTTTATTTGAAAATAAGAATCATCTCATTTGGAGGTCTACATATTAAGATATTACCAAAATATTGAAGCATGTTCAGTAAAAATACCCAACTCATACTCTTCCAACCGATCCCCTTATTTTAATTCAATCCATCTTTTTCAAATTAAATCCAAAAGCTATAAATTTTTGTTTAGAGATAGAAAAATGTGTTACAAATCCAATGCTTTAAAAATCGAGTCATTTGAAGGTTGGACGACAAAGTTATAATAAAAAGATCCTAGTATGTTCAGAAAATAGCCTCCCTTGAACAAATAGGGAAGTCGCGATCGTGCACATGCACGATCACGACATCCGGATGGACCAGCGGAGTCGCGATTGTGCGCATGCATGATCGCGACATTCTGGTGGTCCTGCAAAGTCATGATCGTGCGCATGCACGACCGTGACATTCAGGTGGACCTACGCGCTTACTTCTTCACCAACAACCTAACTTTTAAACTCCATAATTTTTGATCCAGAACTTCAAAATTTACAAACTTGGTATCAATGGAAAGCTAAAAGAAAGATCTACATCTTTCATGAGAACTTAAAATCAATTTCTACCTTTCTAATGGTTAAAATTCCAAATCAATGTGGCTGTCCCGAAAGTTTCATCTTAAATAGCATCACAATTTCTAATGATCATATCTTCCAACTCCATTATCCAAAAATTTTATACTTTATAGCATTAGAAAGCTAGAAAGATAAGCTACAACTTTCATGAAGACCACTTTAGCTAATTCTACCTAGATTAATCCAATTTTTTCCTTGAAATCAGTATACAATTTTCACCGAAAGACTTGAAAAATTGTCTCAATTTCACTTTCTCTCATGCAACATCATTCTTAACCATCCAACTACATTTCATCATTCATTCCTATTTTCTTATCCACATCATCTCACTGATATGCAACAACAATCCATATTCAAAATTTGTCTTCTTAATTTGATAACTTTCCCAAATATACCAAATTCTAACCTAAATTCATCCTTAAATTAATTCATATTTTAACTCCACCTCATCCATACACAAATTCACATCTCAACTTAACAATCATCCATTCACAAATCCCTATTCCGTTAACATCATAAAATAAGAGTTTTACAACACTTTAGTGGTCATTTCAAGCCACATTACATCATCAATATTCAAATCTGAATTACAAAAGGTACAAAATCCCGTAATTCTTGAAATACAAAATATACATAAACAATAATTTTCTCATCATGCAACTAAAGTCTTGTTTTATATAAACTAATTTCAAATACAAAATATACAAAATCAAAATGATGCCTTGATCCTTTTTCACCCGATCTCTTGCTCAACACCTGGAGATGGGACGAAAAGGGGGGTGAGCGGGTAACAGATTTATAATTGAGAAACAAGCAAAAACTATTTTCAAAAATCATTGCCATTGTAAATTTTTGTAACCATAGTAATTTCATAGTAAAAATCATCAAATACTTATTTCTAAAAAATTCTCAATTTATCAAATAATTCATGAGCAATTTTAAATCATGTATGCATTGAACTTATCAACATATCATGAGCACATAAGCACATCGAAATGGTTTGGAAGGTTCAAAACAAAACGTACTACACATTTTCCATAAGGGTCCTTTGTAGTCGTGAACAGAACGTACTATCGCAATCCCACTGTAATACCCGGTATCTAGTTTAACCGGTACACAGAAATAAAATTGATATTTAGACTTATGTCATTAAAACCAGAGCAGTGAATAATAACTTTTGGTTACATCAAATTAATGGTGTATATATTTTTCGGTGGTCACAGGAAGTGGTTCAGACAGACTTTTAAAAAAAAAGAGATCAAGAATGATGTACTACACATTTTCCATAAGGGTCCTTTGTAGTCGTGAACAGAACGTACTATCGCAATCCCACTGTAATACCCGGTATCTAGTTTAACCGGTACACCGAAATAAAATTGATATTTAGACTTATGTCATTAAAGCCAGTCATTTCGTGTGTATGGTGATTTGGGGGGTTAAACCAAAACCTAGGGTTTTGAAGGTTGAGCTGTCATGGAGACAGATTCGTGACTCTCCTTGTCTATTTTTGTTGAGCTGCTTAACCTATGAATCTGGAGAAACGTAAAACATAGAAGTTGTAGATCTAGATGTCTTCTATCTCCATGAATTTTTCCAGGATTTTAGGATGAGCCGAATAAGAGTAATAGGCCCCGAATTGGTACTGGTTCAGAATACCAGCGAGATTAAAAACGAGAACTGTAAGTTAATTGTTTGAAGACCTTAGGGTTAGAATTGGATGACAAGTTCTTCTTAAGAAATGTTTCAAAATGCTTCCTCTAAGTTCTGTAGAAAGGGATTATTAATTGGATGAGTATTTTGTTAGATATGGCCGATTAAGGGAAGCATGTTACTAACCTTAGAGTGACAGAAGAGAGCAGAAACAGGTCAGGCTTGTAAAAATCACAATAAATCCAATTTGAGTCATTTTTTAGTCGTCCTTGGATATGTGATAGCCATATGAGTCTATTGAAAATGAAACTTGGAATCACCTTAATTGGATGAGAAATGAATGAGTTATAAGGTTGTGAGTCGAGAAAGGTCCAACTAATGACTGCATGTTAAAGCTGATTGTAAATGGGAAATTTGGATCTCCTTAATGACCGAATTAGAGCATGGTAATAAAAGAAGAAATGTGAATTTATGTGTTAACTAGAGGACTGGAAAGTTTGAAAAACATTGGATCTTGGTATAAGGAGTTATGCCATCGCGAATGGGACTTATGCAGTTTTGTAATGTTATGTGTTAAGCAATGAGGTTTGTATGAGGATGACTAATGAGGGTATATGTATTTTCATGCATGTTATCCAGTAGCTTGTGAAAGCAGAAAAGGAATAGAACTAGACGTCGTGCCTAGTACATCTCAAGTTCAAGAAAGGTAGAAAGAAATAAGAAATTCTGAGATAGTTGAGGTGAGTATAAGCATACTACTATACTTGTGTAGTAATCCTTTCTTTAATATTGCGGCTTGTTGAATTGTTCTTGAATCCTTATGACTTATTTGACATATAACTCCATTTAGTTGAGTCTAGCGTGTTGTATGCCAGATTGACCAGATGATTTCATATTCTTTGCATCTTCTGGTTCCCTTATTGTGTTGAACCTATTGATTGCGATTCTTTGATGAAGCATGTTTTCCATGTTAACCAAGATTGATGAGTTCTCAGAATACCCAGCTGATAGGGTTTATTATCAGACTATGTGCACATAGATGACCGCCGGTGATGGGTTAGATCCAGGTCCTACCTGGAGAGGGCAGACCTCCAGGGGCAAGGTTAGGCCGACCTTGTCTAGAATCAGAAAAGGGGAGATACGCCGTACTAGCATGCCTCTGTCTCTTCCTAAGAATTTAAGAAAGAATCAGAACTCAGAATCTAGAAAAAAAAAACCCAGAAAAGAAAAGAGCTTAGAAAGAAAAGAACCCAGAACCTAGAACCCAGAACCCAGAACCCAGAAGAGAATTCAGAAACCAGATTCTTGTTTTCTTTGAACAATTCACTTTGAGCTTTATTATTGATACTCATGTTATTGCCGCATTTGAGATTACTACCTGTGTATTTTCGATGCTGTATATTGTTGCTTTGAATGCCACAGGCCATTCTTGTGAAGCTAGCCTTGTATTACCTAGCCTCACAAGCATGGTAGTATGTTTATATCTCACTGAGTCGCGTTGTAGACTTACACCTCACTATCACCATTTCAGGAGATTAGCAGATCGGACAAGAGAGAAATCCAAGCCTTTTGAGACTCGCTTGGATAATCAATCAAGTAATGTTTTTGGCATGATGTAATGCAGATACTTCTAGACACTCCATGGTTTGTCATAATTATATGTACATATAACCTGTATGGATTTGTTATGGTATTGAGAATGATGTTGGTTGATGATAAGTAGATGTTGTATGTGAGAATCGTAGATTTGAATCCTTGCTTCTTACAACCTATTAAGCAGGTAAAGGATTATCAGATAAACGAATGGGTCATGCCGGATTTTTAGTAGAAGGTAGAACAGTTGGGCTTACTACGGGTTTTGGTGGCATTAAGCCTACCCATTCCCTAGTGCCAACACGGCCCAAAAAGGTGGGTCGTGTTAGATGGTATCAGAGCCCGGTTGTATAAAAGTAAGGATCTTGTGATCTACATGGTGGACAAAAAGTATTAAAGAAAGGTTTATGTTATGAAATATGCATATGATATCTTGCATAAGCATGACACCATGGAGCATAGGATCTGCATCATGTCTATAGCATGTTATCATTGTGTCTAAATGATTTTACTTTTTCTCTAGTATGCCTCCTAGAAGAAGAACACCTCCTCAACGAGGAAGAGGACGAAGTCGTCCTAGAAGGGGAAATTTCATCATTGCACTGATGTAGAGTCATGCATGAAGAACAACAAGAAGAAAGGTCTCCACCCAGAGTTAGGAGGAGATCAGAGATAGAAAATGAGCCTGAACCCCCAGCTGCTCAAGAGGAAGAGGTCAGAACGTTACAACAAAGGATTGAATCCTTAGAAGCAGAGAACCGAGCCTTAAGAGAAAGGCAGGAGGTTCTAGAATTAAGAGAAGAAGTAAGAATACTTAGACAAAGAGAGAGAGAAAAGACTCAGGGTGTACCTGAAGTTGCTCCTGCACCACCACAGCCAAAGGCAAATGCCTGAGAGGATTACCTAAAGAGCTTTAGATGATGAAGGGGTGAGTATCAATGATTTCTTAAAATTACAAACCCCTGAGTTTGGTGGTGAGAGACATGAGGATCCCCAAGAGTTTATGAGTCATACTGAGAAAATGGTCTGGAGATTGATTTGCTCTGATGCACGGATCATAGAATTAGTGGGGGTTAAATTGACAAAGAATGCCTGGGAGTGGTTCCAGAGGAATATTGAAGATCAACTGTATGGTAAAAACCCTCCAACCTGGGAGTTCTTTAAGCAGGCATTAATAGATGAGTTCATTTCTCCCTATGAGAGACAGAATCGAGCCCTGCAATTTGAAAGGCTTAGACAAAGCTTTGGTATGAGCGTGGATGATTATGCAAGTGAATTTCTACGCTTATGCAAATTTGCTACAACAATTGTGCCTAATAAAGCCTCAAAAATGGAAAGATACAAGTTGGGACTCATACCTTCCTTGTATAGTGTTGTTGCAGCTATTGACTTCCCCAATTTGTCGAGGTTGATTGATCAGACTCGACAATTAGAAGCAAAGTTTAAGGAGGGGAGAGCAGAAAGAGAATCGAGAAGAAAAGGTAAAGGCCAGAGCAGTAGAGGTCGCAGAGAAAGAGATAGCTCTCAGATGAGACAATCAGAACAACCAATACAGTCTGCTCCTCCAAAACTACAGAGAAGGGGTCAAGGTAGGGGCAGAAATCCAGATGCATCAATCTTTTCAAGACTGTGGTGTCTGTAACCCACTAGGGCTAGATCATAGCAACCTCACAAAGACAACACAAAGTTAGAACTGCTTGCAATGTCTGTGGAAAGAATCATCCAAGACCTTGTAGACTCGGGTCCAGAGGTTGTTATAGGTGCGGACAACAAGGGCATTTCATGAAAGACTGCCCAATGCCAGAGAACCAAGCAGCTCCACCCCGCTTTCTCGGACTCATCATGCAGATAGAGACACTCAAATAGAGGCCCAACTGGTAGAGGTAGACCTCAAGGCCAAGCTCTCACTCAGAATATGGGGCAGATGTCAGCCCCAGCTCCAGCAAATAGAGGTCAGGGGAGAGTGTTTGCGGTTAATCCCCAAGAAGCACAGGCCTCTAATACGACAGTAACAGGTAACCCTATGTAAACCTGTTGATATTTTAGTTAAATTGTTATTATGAATAAAATGTCTATGCTCTGTTATGATAGAAGATATGATTGTTTTTAATTATATTGAATGTTGGTATAGGCTTAGTCCTTATCCAGAATCAGAATGCTAAAGTGCTATTTGACTCGGGTGCCACTCATTCATTCATAGCGCCGAGTTTTGCCAGAAAGCTAGATAAAGGGAGAGAAGTAATGAAAGACCCACTGTTCATAGTTACACCCTTAGGGGAAACCGTTGAAGTACAATATGTTTACCCCTCTTGTGTAGTGGAGTTAGAAGGTAGGAAATTGATGGCAAATTTGATCGAGTTGGCAGTATTAGAATTTGATGTTATCTTGGGTATGGATTGGTTGTCAAATCACCATGCTACAATGGATTGTTATGCCAAAAGAATTGTACTTAGGCGATCCGAAATGTAGTGTTATATCGGGGAGATCAATTGGGTTTCCTATCAACAGAATTTCAGCTATGCATGCTCAAAGACTTCTAAGGAAGGGATGTCAGGGGTATATAGCTCATGTTAGGGATACCAGAAGGAAGATAAGTGAGATACATCAGATCCCTATATAGTAAGGGATTTTCCAGATGTGTTTCCAGAAGATTTACTTAGATTACCACCAGAAAGAGAAATAGAGTTTAATATAGAACTCATTCCTGGTACAAACCCTATCTCCATTTCTCCATACAGAATGGCACCTATAGAACTAAGAGAGTTAAAGGTGCAGTTGCAGGATTTGCTGGATAAAGAGTTTATTAGACCCAGTAGTTCACCGTGGGGTACGCCAGTGTTATTTGTCAAGAAGAAAGATAGATCCCTACGGTTATGCATAGATTATCGGCAATTGAATAAAGTAACTATTAAGAATAAATACCCTCTTCCTCGGATTGGCGATTTGTTCGATCAATTACAAGGAGCGAGTCATTTCTCTAAGATTGATCTAAAATCTGGGTATCATCAGTTTAGAACCAGATATGGGCATTATGAGTTCTTGGTGCTTCCTTTTGGTTTAACGAATGCACCGGCAGCCTTTATGGATTTGATGGATAGAATCTTCAGGCCGTATTTGGATAAATTCGTTGTGGTGTTCATTGATGATATATTGGTATATTCCAGGAGCCAAGAGGAACATAAAAAACACTTGACAATAGTGTTACAAAGCCTTAAGGATAATCAGTTGTATGCCAAGTTGGCAAAGTCTGAGTTCTGGCTTGACAGAGTAAATTTCTTGGGTCACATAATTAGTAAAGAAGGAATTCAAGTAGATCCTCAGAAGGTGGAAGCGGTGTCTAACTGGCCTAGACCTACTAATGTTACCGAAGTAAGAAGTTTCTTAGGTATGGCTGGATATTACAGACGATTTATAAAGGACTTTTCCAAGATAGCTACTCCCCTGACGAAGTTAACCCGGAAACAAGTGAGATTTGAGTGGGATGATTCCTGTGAGCAAAGTTTCCAAAAGCTTAAGGAATGTCTCACATCAGCTCCAGTGTTAGCATTACCTTCAGGGCAAGGTGATTATGTGATATATTGTGATGCCTCCAAAGTTGGTTTAGGCTGTGTATTGATGCAGAATGGAAGGGTAATTGCCTATGCTTCTAGACAGTTGAGGAAACATGAAGTAAACTATCCTACGCATGATCTAGAAATGGCAGCGGTGATATTTGCACTGAAAATTTGGAGACACTATTTATATGGTGAAAAGAGTGAAATATATATAGATCATAAGAGTCTTCAGTACATTCAGCAACAGAAAGTTGAATATGAGATAAAGAAGATGGATTGAGTTACTAAAGGATTATGACTACCAGATCTTGTATCACCCAGGTAGAGCCAATGTAGTGGCTGATGCTTTGAGCAAAAAATCGATGGGGAGTTTGCATCATATCTCCATTCAAAAGAAAGAGCTAGTTCAAGATTTAAATTGGTTATTTAATGCGGGTTTGCACTTGGAAGTATCTGATTCCCAAGTATTACTTGCTCAATTCCAGGTGAAGTCCGATTTAATTGATGAGATTCAAATTACCCAAGATAGTGATCCCGAGATAGCCAAATTAAGAATAGTGTCCGTGATAGTAAGATGACGAGTTCAATATAGTAGATGGGTATTGAAATGCGAAGACGGGATATGTGTACCGACATAAATGGACTAAGACAAAGGATATTGCATGAAGCACATTATGCACCTATAGTGTTCACCTCGAACCACCAAGATGTACCATGATGTTAAAGGCATATATTGGTGGCGGTATGAAGAAAGATGTAGCCAGTTTGTATCCACCGCTTAACTTGTCAATGTGTCAAGTTTGAACATCGAAGCCCATCGGACTACTACAGAGCTACCGCTACCCGAGTGGAAGTGGAGCGAATTACCATAGATTTTGTGATTGGATTGCCAAGAACACCTAAGGAGCATGATTCTATTTGGGTTATAGTCGACGATCGACCAAGTCACCACTTTATAGTCATTGTTAAAACCACTTATAGTGCGGCTCGCTTAGCCCAGTTGTATGTTGACATAATTGTGAAGTATCATGGAGTGCCGTTCATTGTTTCGATAGGGGAACGCAGTTCACTTCTAGATTCTGCAGAAACTACAAGAAGCCATGGGCACACAAATAGATTTTAGTACAAGATTCCACCCACGCATCGATGGGCAATCGAGAGAACCATCTAGACACTCAAGACATGTTAAGAATGTGTGTCTTGGACTTTGGTGGAGATTGGGAACGCCATCTACCTTTAATAGAATTTGCTTACAACAATAGCTACCATTCCACCATTGGAATGACACCTTTGAAGCATTGTATGGCGAAAGTGCAGATCTCCACTGCTGGATGTAGTAGGAGAAAACAGTTAGAAGGACCAGATTTAATTCAAGAAACTTCTGCAAAAGTTCCTCTGATATAGGAAAGATTAAGAATGGCCTTCAGTAGACAAAAGAGTTATGCAGATTCTAAGAGAAGGGACGTGCAATATGAACCAGGTGATCAAGTTTTCTTAAAAGTCTCTCCTATGAAAGACGTAGTCAGATTTGGAAAGAGAGGGAAGCTGAATCCTAGATATATTGGACCATTCGAGATCCTGGAAAGGGTTGGAAATGTGTCATATCGGTTAGCTTTGCCTCCTCATCTTAGCTACGTACATCCAGTTTTCCATATATCAATGTTAAGGAAGTACATTCCAGATCCTTCTCATGTATTGCAAACCCCAGAAGTGAATATAACAAAAAATTTCTCTTACGAAGAAATTCCAGTTGCCATCATAGATAGACAGATTAGAAAGTTGCAGAATAAAGAGATTCCGATGATCAAAGTCCAATGGCAAAATCAAAGAATTGAGGAATGTACGTGAGAAACGGAAGAATCAATGAGGACCAGATATCCCCAGTTGTTCCCCCAAAAAGGTAAATTTTCAAAATTCGTGGGCGAATTTTTATTAAGGGGGGGAGAATGTAATACCAGTATCTATTTTAACCGGTACACTGAAATAAAATTGATATTTAGACTTATGTCATTAAAACCAGAGCAGTGAATAATAACTTTTGGTTACATCAAATTAAAGATGTATAATATTTTTCGGTGGTCACAGGAAGTGGTTCAGACAGACGCTTAAAAAAAACAGATCAAGAATGACGTTTTTGTAATTATGTGGACTTGAGAGGCATATAAAAGAACCTAAGTGGGAGAATAAGACAAAACTTGTCTTCTTCCTCCTCCCTCTTTCATGACAGCTACCATGGAAGCTCTCTCTAAGCTTTTTCAAGCTTTGTAACAAGAAGAAGAAGGTGATTCAAGCCATTTGAGTGACATAAAGAGGTAAGCCTTCACTCATATGCTTAGATCCATGGGTTTAAAGCTTGATTTTCTCTTCTTTGTAAAACCCATTTGAGGGAATGCATGAGTTGAATGATTTGGATGATGGATCGATGTTCTTTGATGTCCAATGACTCTTATTCTTGAAGAAATTTCGTGTGTATGGTGATTTGGGGGGTTAAACCAAAACCTAGGGTTTTGAAGGTTGAGCTGTCATGGAGACAGATTCGTGACTCTCCTTGTCTATTTTTGTTGAGCTCCTTAACGTATGAATCTGGAGAAACTTAAAACATAGAAGTTGTATATCTAGATGTCTTCTATCTCCATGAATTTTTCCAGGATTTTAGGATGAGCCGAATAAGAGTAATAGGCCCCGAATTGGTACTGGTTCAGAATACCAGAGAGATTAAAAATGAGAACTGTAAGTTAATTGTTTGAAGACCTTAGGGTTAGAATTGGATGACAAGTTCTTCTTACGAAATGTTTCAAAATGTGTCCTCTAAGTTCTGTAGAAAGGGATTATTAATTGGATGAGTATTTTGTTAGATATGGCCGATTAAGGGAAGCATGTTACTAACCTTAGAGTGACAGAAGAGAGCATAAACAGGTCAGGCTTGTAAAAATCACAATAAATCCAATTTGCGTCATTTTTTAGTCGTCCTTGGATATGTGATAGCCATATGAGTCTATTGAAAATGAAACTTGGAATCACCTTAATTGGATGAGAAATGAATGAGTTATAAGGTTGTGAGTCGAGAAAGGTCCAACTAATGACATGTTAAAGCTGATTGTAAATGGGAAATTTGGATCTCCTTAATGACCGAATTAGAGCATGGTCATAAAAGAAGAAATGTGAATTTATGTGTTAACTAGAGGACTGGAAAGTTTGAAAAACATTGGATCTTGGTATAAGGAGTTATGCCATCGCGAATGGGACTTATGCAGTTTTGTAATGTTATGTGTTAAGCAATGAGGTTTGTATGAGAATGACTAATGAGGGTATATGTATTTTCATGCATGTCATCTAGTAGCTTGTGAAAGCAGAAAAGGAATAGAACTAGACATCGTGCCTAGTACATCTCAAGTTCAAGAAAGGTAGAAAGAAATAAGAAATTCTGAGATAGTTGAGGTGAGTATAGGCATACTACTATACTTGTGTAGTAATCCTTTCTTTAATATTGCGGCTTGTTGAATTGTTCTTGAATCCTTATGAATTATTTGACATATAACTCCGTTTAGTTGAGTCTAGCATGTTGTATGCCAGATTGACCAGATGATTTCATATTCTTTGCATCTTCTGGTTCCCTTATTGTGTTGAACCTATTGATTGTGATTCTTTGATGAAGCATGTTTTCCATGTTAACCAAGATTGATGAGTTCTCAGAATACCCAGCTGATAGGGTTTATTATCAGACTATGTACGCATAGATGACCGCCGGTGATGGGTTAGATCCGGTCCCACCGGAGAGGGCAGCTCAGGGGGCAAGGTTAGCCGACCTTGTCTAGAATCGTAAAGGGAGATACGCCGACTAGCATGCCTCTGTCTCTTCCTAAGAATTTCGAAAGAATCGTAACTCGTAATCTAGAAAAAACCAGAAAAGAAAAGAACTTAGAAAGAAAAGAACCCAGAAGAGAATTCAGAAACCAGATTCTTGTTTTCTTTGAACAATTCACTTTGAGCTTTATTATTGATACTTATGTTATTGCCGCATTTGAGATTACTACTTGTGTATCTTTTGATGCTGTATATTGTTGCTTTGAATGCCACAGGCCATTCTTGTGAAGCTAGCCTTGTATTACCTAGCCTCAAAAGCATGGTAGTATGTTTATATCTCACTGAATCGCGTTGTAGACTCACACCTCACTATCACCATTTCAAGAGATTAGCAGATCGGACAAGAGAGAAATCCAAGCCTTTTGAGACTCACTTGGATAATCAATCAAGTAATGTTTTTAACATGATGTAAAATTTGCAGATACTTCTAGACGCTCCATGGTTTGTCATAATTATATGTACATATAACCTGTATGGATTTTTTATGGTATTGAGAATGATGTTGGTTGATGATAAGTAGATGTTGTATGTGAGAATCGTAGATTTGAATCCTTGCTTCTTACAACCTATTAAGCAGGTAAAGGATTATCAGATAAAAGAATGGGTCATGCCGGATTTTTAGTAGAAGGCAGAACAGTTGGGCTTACTACGAGTTTTGGTGGCATTAAGCCTACCCATTCCTTAGTGCCAACACGGCCCAAAAAGGTGGGTCGTGTCACCCACAAAATGGATTTGCGTAGCCGTGAACTTATGGGAGTCCATAAAGGAGCTCCATGTCACTAGCAGGCAGGTGGGAGAAGCTTTTAGTCAAAATGCACTTGACATATGTAAGGGACCAAACCAAACCCACATAACATGTATTTCATAACTTGTAAACTTGTGCCCCAAAATGACACATTTTCGAAACTTGATTTTCATGAACATGAGGTATTTCGAAAACCTTTTTCTGAAAACATGATTTCATAAACATGTATCTTCTCAAAAGAATCATTCTCAAAATCTTTTCATAAATCATCAACCCAATTCACATATCAAACATATAGCAAATTCTCAATTCATTTAAAAAGCACCAAATGCAACATTTATGATGCAATTTAAAACGTTTAACTTCTTTGATTCAAAGAACACATTTGTGGCTTATTCACTCTATTATAAATATGTAACCCACCTTGATTTCCTTGCTTGAAAACCTTGCTCAAAAGCCTTTACTCCTGCTCCTCTTGCCTCTCTTGATTTCCTTCATCAAAGGCAAAATCTCCCATTTAATAGGAATTCCAATTGGAGAACCCATAAGACTTATTCACTAAAATTGATCCTAGAGTTCTTAAACTCATACATTTCTTAAGCTTTATAAACCAAAACCCTTTCAAAAATCCAAAAGATTAAAATCAAACTGGCCTTGAATCTTCACCAAATGAAGAGTTTGTTGGCTCTAATGGAAGCTCTCATCATCTTCTACCTTTTTTCCTTCTTGAATAACTTCAAAATCACTCTTTAGGACCAAGAAAAATCAAAACCTAGCTTTTCTTGTTTCTTTCCTCTCAAAACCGAAACTCTCTCCTTCTTTCCTTCTAATTTTCGTTTTTTGCTTCTTCACATCCAAGCCTATCTTTTATCTTCTCCTTTTTACTCTTTAATGAGCCCCAAAAGCCCATTATACCCTTCCTTATATGCCTTATATCTTTTATCCTTAAGTGGTCTTCCAAAAATGCCCTTGAACATCCTTATTACCTTAGTACTTTAATTCAATTTACCACTATCACATAATCTTACTAACATTGACATACTAATAACTCCCAAAAATTAAATCCATCAGAATCTCAAAATTCATTTAAACCATGCTTAACTAGAGAAAGAAAGAAAAAAATATGGGGGCTAACATTTCTCCCCTTCTTAAAAGAATTTCGTCCTCGAAATTCTTACCTGACTGATCAAACAAATGAAGGTAATGTTGTCTTATGTTTTCCTCAGTCTTTCATGTGACTTCTTCACTCGAATAATTTCTTTCAAATGGCTCTAGTTAACGGATTCAATCAATCCTTCCATGACTTATTCAGATATCACATTATCTCAACTGTTTCCTCAATATATTTCAGATTACTCATAATTTTTCCACTATCTGCATTAACATTAACATCAAATCGTATCATTATTTCTTAGCATACTTGCATATAACACATTATGAACATGAGGCACCTTTGTTAGTAATACTAACTCATAAGTTAATGGTCCTGTTCTTAATAACTTTATATAGGCCAATATAACCCAAGCTTAGTTGCTTCTTTACCCTAACCTGAGCATATCTTGTAGTCAATCTAAGCACCTCGAGAAGGTGATACTCTCATAAACATTTCATCCTTCGCCTCATAGTTCACATCTTTACAATGTCAGTATGCTTTACTCTTTCGTCTATCTCATTGTATCCCATACTTTCGGTGTTGATCCACTTAATTCATTCCTTTTTCTTGCATCACTTAATTCCTAATACAAATCAATTTCACTTATCAATAACATCTCCAATTAATTTTAGTTTTCGACCATCTTTAGCCCTATTCATCTAAATAAAGAGCCGGATGACTCTTTTTGTCATCTAATCTTCATACAGTATTCCGATGAAATCACCATGATAATGATTGTGATGCTTAAAGTCAAATGGAACTATACATTGACCTTATGCTCCTATGAAATCCAAAATACAAGCCTTAAACATATCTCTGACGGTTAAGACTGTTGGCCATTCAAACATTTAGTCACTTGATTCTACATTCTTAGCCATTAAATGATGTTCCGGCGTATTCCTACTAGAATGTATATCATGGGTTGTTATTTTTGTTTATCTAACAATCTCTTTGCTCAAACATCTTTATCGGTACACATACTTCTTATTTCCACCATAAAGTATCATTTTTCCTATTTAAACTCAAAATTCGTATTCACTTTCGATCTCTTTGTAAGATTCACAATTTCTAGATCCTCAATTCGGGCTTAGTAAATCCTTTCATATGAAATTAATCTTTAATTTCATAGCAAATCGTACTTGATTTGCCCAAAATTCAACTCCAAATTCTATGCTTCTTTTTGCACTAGATCTGATAACCTTAATATCTGAATTCGTGCTTCATTGCTATTGAGATTTTTGCTTAATGTATCAGATACCACACTAACTTTACTAAAAAATACTCATTTGTATCATCATAATCTTTCAGTACTTCTATCCATTGTCGCAGTCTCGTGTTCAATTCTCTCAACTCAATAATTACCTTAAACTTTAATGATCTGTATAAGAATATATATATATATCCAAGATGTTCTTAAACATATATTGTCCCCACACTTTCAAACTGTTCTAAACCATGTATCGAATAATCAACTTATAGAACTTTAGTTGTCTCCATACATATGAAATCACTTTATTATGTTGCATTGGATTTTATCCAAATCTCTTATACAACATCATTGTATACTATAAAATCTCCAAATCCAGACGATATAATTAATATCGATGTTATAATTCCTCAAAATTGTTCTTACATCCACGGTATGTAAGATTAATCTCAATGTTCAAAAATATTCTCTTCACTTTTCAAATACACTCCGAATATCCTTTATGATCATAATCACAAATTGATCCATTTTGCTTGGATCACTTTAATCTTTAATACCATAGTACTGTCGTGGAATTTGTTAACTTGAACAAATGTTTCCAAAGCTCTATATGCCCATAATTAGTTCTCATAATTCCTTAAATAACTAATTCCTCATTTCCCACGTTATTTTCAATTTCCCAATCAACTTCCTTCCTCGAACGATTTTCTCAATTCATTCGATTTCCTTTGATTTCACACTAAATTGTTCTACTGTCTGCTCATTCATACTAATTTCTCCACATATTTTCATTTATTTTTAATCTTAATTTTCTGTGTTGATAGCACATTCATGATATCTTATTTGTGTCTCTTATATTTAATGTCACCTCAAATTCAAAAATTTACTCTTATAGTTGGATACTTTACATCAAACAAAAATACATACATTCTCAGTAGTCTCTGCTAGAGATATGACTCTAATATTTACTTTTGAATCATTACGTATTCATTTCCTATTTGTTCTTTCATTGATCATTCTTCATATAAACTATATGATCTGCTTAACCTAATTCCATAAAATTCTTCTTCGAAAGAAGATTTCTTGCTACTGTCCTCTATACTATTCATGTAATGTTTATCAATCACTGTTATCATCATCGCCTTATCATCCATCCTTAATACCTCAAGAAGACCAATATCTATCATTCTTAAAAGGTCATAATGTTCTAATTACCAAAACTTAATGAAGTAGTAAACAAAATTACTGTCGCATATGCTTAGGTATGTATCATCAAAGTCATCCCCTTTTGTCCACATATTTATCTCCAACAATTCACAAATTTATACCTTACATGATGGATACTTTGATCTCCATTGATCCTAGGCGATATTCTTCTCTTTATCTTCGAATTCATTATTCATTGTAACTTCATCAACAATCTCAAACTATCCCTGATTGATCATTTTAAGCACTTTCATATGTTACTCTAGTTCCACTTACACTTTAAACTATGGGAACTATGACCAACAAATATCCACTAAATCATAGATTGCTTCTTATATCATCTCCACAAATATAATACATATGTGCTCAATATTCTCACTTGTCATGGTGATCCCATTATTAGATATGTACTCACAATAAGATTTGAACTTAACCTTTTGAACTTGTACATATATCGCTATCATTCATCTGATCTTCCAATTATCCTTCATTACATCTTACATACATATATTCTCCATTGATTCAAAATTATAGCTATAGAATCATCATGAAATTCTGATCTCAATTCCACTAACATATTCTTATGGCGGATCGAAACTCTTGTCACATTAATCAAATAACCACTTCGGTTCCAATTTCATCTTCTTAAGATCATAACATTTTCTGTTTTCATTACATTCAACTTGTACACTTTAATCTCATCATTTCTACTTGTCTCCCTATTTTCCTCCAACAATCCATGATAATAAATTCACATCCTTATCATATTCAAGGGTATACCTTCATAGTACAATATTGATTTCATATTCAACAATGCATCCCCTAATACAATTATGTTGAATCATCTTCTATCATATTTACCCATATACTATTTCTCATTTCTAATTATCCACAACTTTCATTTTCTTATATCATGAAAGAGTATCATTTTTCTCACAAATTCTATCAACTCAAACTCTTAATAATTTCTCTTACATGTAACTTATACACATGCGACTCAGACAAGTGATCAGTTGCTGCTGCATGTTGAGACTGGTCAAAGAAAATGCAAGTAACCTCATACATATTTCCAAAATGCCCATGTAAGATCCTAATTCTGGGCTCTGATACCACATATGTTGGATCCCATTTTCAGAGCCCAACAATTGTTCCAAATACTATAAGACTTGAGCGTGCGTATTACCTTGTAGGATTGTTTCAATGAACCCTCATTAACCAACAACATATATGGGAGATGTGCCCACACCAGTCAATTGTCAAAAATGAACTCATTGCACCTATTTCTGAACAAATTTTAGGAAACCTCAAATCAGAATTTCAATTTGTCTTCTTCAGAACATTTGTTCTCCATTGTCTTAACTTTCTAATGACATCAAAATCATTCAATTCGGTTCAAAAATCTGAAAGTTATAGCCCAAACATTTTCAGGCTATTCTTAGACTAAAACAGTACACTATGCCCAAATTACATCATTAAATTGATAGTCTTAGAGACTAAATTAAAATTTTAATCCTTCAGATACTTTGTAGCTTTGTGTCTCTAGTTTATTTAGAAATAAGAAGCATCTCATTTAGAGCTCTACAGATCAAGATATCACCAAAATACTGAAGCATGTTCAGTAAAAATATCCAACTCATAGTCTTCCAGTCGATCCCCTTACTTTGATTCAATCCATATTTTTCAAATTAAATCCAAAAGCTATAAATGTTTTTTGAGAGATAGAAAAATGTATTACAAATCCAATGCTTCAAAAATCGAGTCATTTGAAGGTTGGACGACAAAGTTATAAAAAAAGATCCAAGTATATTCAGAAAATAGCCTTTCTTGAACAAATAGGGAAGTCGCGATCGTGCACATGCACGATCATGACATCCGGATGGACCAGTGGATATGCATGATGGCGACTTTCTGGTGGTCCTACAAAGTCGCGATCATGCGTATGCACGACCGTGACATTCGGGTGGACCTACACTCTTTCTTCTTCACCGATAACCTAACTTTTAAACTCCATAACTTTTGATCCAGAACTCCAAAATTTACAAACTTAGTATCAATGGAAAGCTAAAAGAAAGATCTACATCTTTCATGAAGAACTTAAAATCAATTTCTGCCTCTATAAGGGTCAAAATTCCAAATCAATGTGGTTTTCCTGAAAGTTCCATCTTAAACAGCATCACAACTTCTAATGATCATATCTTCCAACTCCATTTTCCAAAAATTTTATACTTTATAGCGTTAGAAAGTTAGAAAGATAAGCTAACAACTTTCATAAAGACCACTTTAGCTAATTCTACCTAGATTAATCTAGTTTTTCCCTTGAAATCAGTATAGAATTTTCACCGAAAGACTTGAAAAATTGTCTCAATTTCACTTCCTCTCATGCAACATCATTTTTAACCATCTAACTACATTTCATCATTCATTCCTATTTTCTTATCCACATCATCTCATTGATATGCAACAACAATCCATATTCAAAATTTGTCTTCCTAATTTGATAACTTTCCCAAATATACCGAATTCTAACCTAAATTCATCCTTAAATTAATTCATATTTCAACTCCACCTCATCCATACACAAATTCACATCTCAACTTAACAATCATCCATTCACAAATCCCTATTCCGTTAACATCATAAAATAAGAGTTTTACAATACTTTATTGGTCATTTTAAGCCACATTACATCATCAATATTCAAATCCGAATTACAAAAGGTACAAAATCCTGTAATTCTTGAAATACAGAATATACATGAACAATAATTTTCTCATCTTGCAACTAAAGCCTTGGTTTACATAAACTAACTTCAAATACAAAAATATGCAAAATCAAAATGATGCCTTAATCCTCTTTCACCCAATCTCTTGCTCAACACCTGGAGATGGAACGGAAGGGGGGGTGAGCTTAAAACCCTGGGTAACAGATTTATAATTGAGAAACAAGAAAAAACCATTTTAAAAACTCATTGTCATTGTACATTGTTGTAACCATAGTAATTTCACAGTACAAATCATCAAATACTTATTTCTAAAAAATTATCAATTTATTAAATAATTCATGGGCAATTTTAAATCATGTATGCATCGAACTTATCAACATATCATGAGCATATAAGCACATCGAAATGGTTTGGAAGGTCCAAAATAAAAAGTACTACATATTACCCATAAGGGTCCTGTGTAGCCGTGAATAGAACGTACTATCGCAATCTCACAAAATAGTTTTGCGTAGCCATGAACTTATGAGAATCCATAAAGAAGCTCTGTGTCACTAGCAGGCAGGCGAGAGAAGCCTTTAGTTAAAGTGCACTTGACATACTTAAGGGACCAAACCAAACCCACATAACATGTATTTCATAACTAGTAAACTTGTTGCCCAAAATGGCACATTTTCAAAACTTGATTTTCATGAACATGAGATATTTCGAAAACCATTTTTCGAAAACATGATTTCATAAACATGTATCTTCTCAAACAAATCATTCTCAAATTCTTTTCATAAATCATCAACCCAATTCACATATCAAACATATAGCAAATTCTCAATTCATTCAAAAAGCACCAAATGCAACATTTATGATTCAATTTAAAATGTTTAACTTCTTTGATTCAAAGAACACATTTGTAGCTTATTTACTCTATTATAAATATGTAACCCACCTTGATTTCCTTGCCTGAAAACCTTGCTCAAAATCCTCTACTCTTGCTCCTCTGGCCTCTCTTGATTTCCATCATCAAAGGCAAAATCCCCCATTTAATAGGAATTCTAATTGGAGAACCCATAAGTCTTATTTACTAAAATTGATCATAGAGTTCTTAAACCCATACATTTCTTAAGCTTTATGAACCAAAATCTTTTCAAAAATCCAAAAAATTAAATTCAAACTTACCTTAAATTTTTACCAAATGAAGAGTTTGTTGGCTCTGATGGAAGCTCTCATCATCTTCTACCTTTTTCCCTTCCTGAATAACTTCAAAATCACTCTTTAGGACCCAGAAAAATCAAAATCTAACTTTTGTTGTTTCTTTCCTCTCAAAACCGAAACTCTCTCCTTCTTTCCTTCTAATTTTCGTTTTTTGCTTCTTCACATCCAAGCCTATCTTTTATCTTCTCCTATTTACTCTTTAATGAGCCCAAAAAGTCCATTATACCCTTCCTTATATGCCTTGTATCTTTTATCCTTAAGTGGTCTTCCAAAAATGCCCTTGAACATTCTTATTACCTTAGTACTTTAATTCAATTTACCAATGTCACATAATCTTACTAACATTGACATAATAATAACTCTCAAAAATTAAATCCATTAGAACCTCAAAATTCATTTAAATCATGCTTAACTAAAGAAAGAAAGAAAAAAAGTATATGGGGGCCAACACAAATTGCATCATTTTGGTTTCCTACAAGGCACTATGAAATGTCATCTGTGTGAGTATGATAATGAAACCATGGCTAATTTATTCTTCTTTGTCATAGATCATAAGATATCTTGGTGGCTATTAAGAGATAGATTGGTTAGCATTCCAATCAATCAACACTTTAAAACTACTTTCATTGGATTGATAGATGTAAAAAATCACGAGTTGTCAAGGATATTCTAGCTGCTAGCTTATGTGTTGTGATTTATTTCATGTGTCAGGAATGAAACTATGTTCATTTCAAGAAAAGATCAAGATGTACTAACAACATTATTGAAGAGATTACATTGTTTGTTAGATACAGAATGTTAGATTATCATTGTAACACCCCATTCCCGCATGACCCAAACCTGACATCGATGGTGATATCCGAGTCCGTGCCCCGCGAGGGTGGTGTGCTACATCACTTAGTCAAAAACTCAGTATAATTTTTTTTTGAAACACACACACTATGAGGATGACAATTATCACATAAGTGAACAATAATTTCCATGACCACTTGGGCCCTCTCATAAATACAAATCAATTAGTCATTTATACAAAAGTCGGAATACACAATTTTATACAGAAATAAGAAGACACTAATGTAGATGTGAACTGATCCTGACCTCTTCTTTCACTCACATGCAATTGCTATACGCCTGTTGCCTAACGGTGTATTCTTCTGAATCCTAAAAAATAATTGCAAATTTTGGGTGAGTTTTGCGAACTCAGTGAGTGACCATCATCGATGGTTCACTTAGTCACAAAACACAATATTCACACCTTTCACTTTATTTCACAGTACACATTCACAGTATTGCACATTCACACATTTACAGTATTGCACATTCGCATTATTCATAATTCGTTACACTTAATCATTCATATCATGCATATGCATTGCACATGAGACTCACTTTTCATTTATTATTTTGTTGTGACCAAGTGCCTAAACTGTCCCATGTAGGGCTCATTAATAACTGTCCCTTATCTGTTTGGAGGATATATGGCTCATTAAACGTTGAGCCTGAGGCTCTGAATCACTTTTGAGCTCGAAGCTCATTTTCACTCGTTGAGCTTAAAGCTCTGATTAGTGGCGACTCTAATCACAACATCCATTAACTGTCATACACTTAGGCATTGAAATGCATCAATCATATGGTGCACATTCAGAATACATTTATTTCATATAAACATAAGGCATTTTGCCTTTCACTCACTCAAAACATATTTCATCAAATACATATAAAATACTCATGTGACACGTTTCCAATTATTACGGTGTTGTGATCGAGCACCTGAACTGTTCCATATAGGGCTCATTAAACATTGAGCCTGAGACTCTAGATCATTGTTGAGATCGAGGCTCAAATACACTCGTTGAGCTTAAAGCTCTAATCGGTGGTTGTTCCGGTCACAACAGCCATTATCTGATTATGCATTCATGTATGAAACACATATGCCACAATCAATTAGTATACATATCACAATCAACACATATGTCACAAGTAATCACATCATAGGCATGTAGGTCTCAAATTCACATACAAGTAGCACTTCTATAACACAGCTCAGTATCACAATCATCGGACCTCCTGTTCGGAACTCAATATAATTAATCACATCCAGCAATCAATTTATACAAAACGAAATAAAACAGAACAAAAGGTGAAATGAGACCATCTCTGTCTACTCACAGTACGCTCTAGATTAGCATTTGCTTCCAAATTCTAGAAACGCCTGACTGCGGACTTTTAACCTGCACAACCTATTTATGCAATACGTTGCACACACATTAATAATTTTTCACAAATTATAATCATTCATTTATGCACATATATGTACGATGCATGTTCATGACAATCTCGGTATTATTCCACACATTTCATCTCAAAAACCGTTCCCATATCCAAACTCATTAATTCTTAAGGTTAAGTCGCATTAAAAACCTTACACTTGCAATTTCTATTTATTTCAATTTTTTCAAATTACACTTTCGAGTCTACTACTCCCGATTAATGAGACAGTCCACATAGGTTAACCTAGGCAACCTCTCCTTTTTATAAAAATTCCTCTATGCTTTAGGAATCTATAGACACTAAAATCACTCAATTCGGATCTCTATAGGTCTGGATATTGCCAAAACATGGTCCAGAAAAAAAAATCGGTCCGATTTAATCCCTCATTTTCAATTTAATCTAAAAAAATTCACTAATTTCTATGGAGAGGTAGATAAATGTCTTACGAATCCGATGCCTCAAAAATCAGGTCAATCAGAGGTCGGATGAAAACGTTATGCACAAAAGAATGGAAGAGGGTTCAGGTTGGGGCGGGTTGGGTCATCCAACGTCGGATCGGGTCAGTCCGACGGCTGGTGGCGATCGCGACCAGCTCGCGAGGGTGACGTTGCGAGGACCCCTTTTTTTTTTTTAATTCTCACTTATCTCATCTCTTCTTCCAACATGCATAACTATTCACACAAGTGTCCAAACTTGACAAATTAGGTATTATTAGAAAGATCACAGAAAGGCCTAAAAGTTTCATGAGGACTCACAGACAAATTCCAACTCTAAAGGAGTCAAAATCCCAATCAAAGTAACTGCCAAATAAGTGTTATCCAAAACAGTATCCCAATTTCTATAAATCATAACTTGTTATCCCATTGTTCAAAAATTCCATGCTTTATATCAATGGAAAGATCAGAACAAATTCTACACGTCTCATGAAGAACTTAGAAGCCAATTCTACCTCTAACAAGGCCAAATTTTCAATCAAAGTTTCTTCCCTACACATGTCATCCTAACAGTACCACAATCTTCTAAAAATCATAACTTCTTATCCCCTTAGCCAAAAATTCCATACTTTATATCAATGGAAAGCTAAGAACACATTCTACAATTCTCATGAAGCACTTAGAAGCAAATTCTACGTCTAACGAGGTCAATTTCCTACATGATTGTTGCTGCCTTGTTTTCATATTATTAAACATCACCTAAACCATAAGCAAAGCTCAAGCACTTATAACTACCAACTCCAATGTCGAAAAATAGCACATTTGATGGCGATAGAAAACTATCAAGAAGAGCTACAACTTTCATGAAGACCAACTTAGCAAAATCAGTCTCAAACAACCTATAAAAATTCCTAAAGTTTCAGATCAAAATTCCAAAGAGAGTGTCACTAAAATGACACTATTCATCCCTATACACATTACCACTTTCAAGTTAAAATTTCAAACTCTTCAAGCCAAATTTGAACAGCACCTCCTTCACAAAAAAATGTAGCCAAACCCCTCATGTTTAAGTCAAGCCAATCCTCATCATAATTGCATAACCACATAAAAAGTTATGGTAATAACATTAAAAAATGTATAAATTCAATTTTTCAGCTTTTCCACCTAACTCAAATCCTATCATTCCAATACCATTTCTACACCAATAAGCATCCAATTTAGTCAATAAATCACCCACAATTTCATCAAGACCTTCACTTAAACAATTAGCTATAAAAACACACATTTAAGCATCCATACATTTCCTACACTCTTCTACACCTACTTTCACTTCCAAAATATTTCTAATATACATTCATCCAATTCTACATCATTTATCATTCATCTAGGCAAGAAATTCACACACACACACCCATATACTCCAACCTCAATTGCCATGCAATTAACTTTAAATAACATCATAAATAATGCATTTAACTAGTAATTCATGACATAAAACACAATTCTTACCTAAACAAGCTTCCAAAACTTCTAACTTCAAAATCTCACAATCCTCCTAACTTTCCCTACCACACACAACCATCATCTTCTTAAGGGAAAAAGCTTAGGTTTGTGTTTTTTGTAAACAAAAGAAGAGAAAATAAGTAGGATATGAGAGCTTTTGTGTAGTTAGAGGTTGGTAACCATTAACAAGAAGAAGAAACCCAACAAAGAAGAAAGAAGAGGGAGGCTACGTATATTAAGGAGAAACTTTCATTTAAAACACCAATGACCTATTAAAGAAGAACCATCGTGAAAGGATAAAGAAAAAAGGGGAAAATGTTGAATTAAAATAATGCTAGTGGAGTTAAGACCATGTTTGGCTCCACAAATTCAATTTTCAAAACCTAGGTCCAATTTCTACACAAATCATCTCCCAATTTTTAATGGCTCACTTAAATAAATCCTAAAGTCATGTATCTAAATTTTCAGTGCCATTGGACAGTAATTTCTACTATCGAGAAACAATGAGTCTGCCACTTGGCATTTTTCCTAATCCGAAAAAGTACCCCGAAATTTTACTAAAATTTCACTAAAATTCACTAACACTTTTAAAACCTCAATGACCCTCTCCAATCAATTTTCCAAACACCAAAAATCAAATTTTTTATAATAATCACATATGATCAAAAATATACCGAGAAATGTCATGAATGCATGTACAATCATTTTTCTGTGCAAAATTTACTATTCACATGCATGTACACCTTATATAATGCATGAGCATGAGATGTGTTGTTTTTTTGTTTTTTTTTGTTTTTTTTTCACATGTACCAATTTCTAAGGTTCAACCCTTTGTAAGGAAACAGGATGTTACAATCATGGTCTAAAATGTAAGTCTGATAATATTTTCTTTTAGTTTTTACGTAACTAGATTCAGTGGAGTGAAGGGATTGAGGAACCCTACCTAGTAGGTGGCTTCATTCTTTCACTATCATTAGTGTGTCAACCTTTGGTTGTTTTGGTAATAAAGTTATCATTGTAAAAAAAAAAACTACTGTGCTAGCAAATTTCAAAGGAATAATGTTCCTAGTTAACTATTCTATTTAAAAACTTCATCATTTTCAACAACAATTATTTGTTTCTATTCTAGTATTCTCATCTTGATAAAACCCATAGCAAAGTAAGTCTATGATTAAATTTGACTTTATTGCCCAAACTCATGCAATGTGTTTGTTGTTTTAGTCCTCGTGGCCTTTGAGTATAGATGCACAAAACTAACCTGGCATGATTTACACCTTGACCACTTTCATGTGGCAAGGAACTCTAGTCAAAACAAGATTATGAAATTAAGGTAGATATATAGGTTAAACATATAAGGATCGCCTCCCACGATTATAGGGATATTTGATTTGTGATCCACATAAACCACCAAAAATAAATAGTTCCAGACAATGAAATCAAACAAGTTGCATAATAGAGCTATAAGCTTTCAAAACTGAAAACATGTTTTACGTTGAAGTGTTTTTTTTTTTTTTTGAAAGATATGTTTTATTTTGAAGTCATTATGGATGCAGAGGGAACAATCTATGTTGAAGTTGGTGAAGACGCAGAGCTAAAAAGTCAGGTAGCAAAAGTTAAAAGTAGTGTTAGTTAGAGTAGTTTAGTTGACAGTTACTTTTTTCATGACGAAGATGACAATTTTTTTTTTTTTGCATAAATGGGAGTTAACAATTACATAATAAAGAGGGGGAAGCTAACCCCAACAATATCCTCGAGGAGGACCGAAAGGCACTCGTGGGGCGCAGTGACAAAAGTGGTAATGCCAAGAGGAAAAGAAATAGCAAAGTTCACGAACCAGTCGGCACTCCGATTGGCTTCCCTGTAAACGTGGCGAGGGAGGACCGTCTAGTTACGAGTGAGGAGTACGTGAATACTAAGGAGGAGGGGATTGGTCGAGGTAGCACGGGAGGCTGAGTCAGAAATAGAACTCAATGCTGCCTGAGAGTCGATTTCCAGGATCACACGGCGGTATCCAAGGTCCCAAGCGAGGTGAAGGCCAGTGAAAACTCCCCACAGCTCAGCGGTAAAGGAGGAGCACCATCCCAGGTTGTGGAAAAAGCCACCACGCCATTCACCAGTGGGGCCACGGAGGAGGCCGCCAGCGGAGCCCACTCGGGGGTTGGTCTTGCTCATGCCGTCTGTGTTCAGCGTCACCTATCCCTGAGGCGGAGAAGTCCAGCCAATGTACTGTTCCTGTCGGGGTCGCCATCCGGGGATGAGGCTCCCGTGCCAGACCGCAGCTAGAGCAATCTGCTGGACATACTGGAGGATGCAGTGGACTGGGGAAGTGGGCCATGAGAACTGAGTGCCAAAAAGAGCTCGATTCCGCCAAGACCATAAAAACCAGCAAGCAGTCCCAAAGACGGTGGACCAGTCGAAGCCGCATATCTGCTGATGGCATTGAAGATTAAAGGAGAGCCAAGCAGGGGCGGGGGTGGTGAAGAACGCCGGATGAAGAGCTTGGCGGGGGAAGGCAAGCCACATGCTCCGAGCGCGGGGGCAATCGCGCATCGAACTTGTATTTAACGGTCATAACTTGAACCCATAAAGCATAAGGCTTAGAGAGAAGGGCCCACCCAAGCTTCATTAACAGCGCGTCATTCGATTCCCGAATGCGCCTAATGCCCAAACCCCCCAGCTCTCGTGGTTGACACACTTGATCCCATGGGACCAGATGAGGGCGGCGAGCACCAGGGGACGATCCCCAGAGGAAATTACGAATCAGCTGTTCGAGGTCGTCACACAGGCGATGGGGGAGGCGAACAGTCTGCATAGTGTAGGTGGGGAGAGCGGCAAGTACGAATTTAATGAGAGTAATCCGACCAGCGAAGGAGAGGAGATGGGCCGACCAGCCTGAGAGACGCTGTTGGACCTTATCCAGAAGATGTTGGTAAGTGAAAGGGAGAACCCGAGTATGGAGCAAGGGAACGCCTAGGTAACGCCCCAAGTCCGTCGTCAGAGGAAAACCCAGCGCACGACTCAAAGGGCGGGCCTGGGAGAAAGCAATATTGCGGGAGAAGTAGCAACGTGATTTGGCACTGCTAATTTTTTGGCCAGAAGCACTACAAAAAGAGTAAAGGAGTTCCGGTTTAATTTGTGTTTATAACCTTTATGAGAAAAACTAATCGGTTAAGTAGAAAATCCCCTAGTTTCTTAAAAAACTAGTCAGTTTTCTTTAAAAATCGATAATGAGTCAGCTCATTTAAGCATGGGGCCCCCAACACATTGTCCTTGTTAACAAACTTTGAGAATCTGTCAGCACATTTAAGTATCTGAGGCCCAATGCGTTGTCTTTATCATTCTCTATTTTTGACAATTTTGAAAATTTTAATGAAATTTTTTCCAATTCTATCACACAATCTAATTAATAAAATAATTTTTTTATTTTTATTCATATATTTATATTTTAATTAAAATTTTGTTTTAAATTATTATTATTAAAATGAATTACTATTTTATCCTTTAAAAACTAAATTTATTTAATATCACTAACAAAGTATATTTGTCAAAATTTAGGTTCTCTATTTATCTTTTATACTTTAAAATTTTAAATTATTATTTTTAAAACTAATTATTATTTTTATCATGAATTTGTTTAATAAATTGAATTATAAATTAATTATATATAAGTGATTTTGCTAAGATAATTTAAGATTGTGTTAAAATAATATTGAAATTGTACAAAAGAATGTTTAAAAGACATTAAAAAGAAGTTAGAATAAAGTTAGAGTTCTTTCTATTCATTTTCGATACGGCAACAACCTAGAATCAAAGTCTAGATCACCTCCGCTTTCAATGATTATTCCTAAATCTAAATTCAATCAATCTAACAAGACCCTTCACCCCAAAACAAAGAAGGAATTGGTAGCAAAGAGTATAAGATTGTAGGAATTGAATTAACGCCACAAGTTAGAACTTACTTGATAAGTTGAATCAATCCTTAAGGTAAAACAAGCAAGAATCTCAATTCTCTCAAGAATGCTTTCTAATTTTATCGATCTCTAAACTCGTGTTCATGGCTAAAGCAAGGGTTTAAATACCCTTTGCAATGTAAACCCTAACAAAGATAACCTAAAACCCTAAAGAAAGCCCAAAATATCAAAAGGCCTTCTTGAAACAAATCATGCAAGAATAAATCCCACATGGATTTGGGCTTCAAAACTAATTAAAATTGACTAGTCCTTGTTCAAATAGGATAAGAAAACTACAAAATAGAAGACTAACTTAAGAGGGGCGAATTGGGCTTTTAAACTAGGCCCACAAGCTTGGTTCCTTAAAATAAAACATGCACATGACTTTTTTAATAAAGCACATGCACACTTAATGCAAACCAGCCCATGAAAAAGCCTAAAAGAAATCCACATGCCCTTTATAAGATAAAATAAGCCCAAGCCCATTGATTAGACTTGTGCTTGTGAAAATTGGCTAAGTGTTAGCCCTCTTGATTTGATGCCTCCAATGTGCACACACACTTAGGTGTCTTCCTAAGCTTTTCCCCAATCTTGATCAACAAAACTTCTTGAAGTTCTTGTGAAACAAAAGCTTGTACATAAATCTGAAATTGTGCTTTAAGCTTGTTGGAGCGTGACCTTGTAATTGGACCCATTGGCATCCTCAAGTCTCCATTACCTTGGTGAGTTGTATCATTCCCTCCCTCCTCAAAAGGATTCGTCCTTGAATCAAGACCTACATTATCAAAGGGAGATAAATTAGAAACATTAAAAGTAGCACTAACACTATACTCTTCTGGCAAATCCACCCTATAGGCATTGTCATTGATGCGTTCAAGCACTTGAAAAGGACCATCCCCTCTAGGATCAAGCTTGGACTTCCTTTGTTTAGGAAATCTCTCCTTCCTGAAGTGCACCCAAACCCAATCTCCAGGTTCAAACTTCATCTCCCTATGCCCTTGATTGGCTCTTTGAGAATACTTCTTGTTCTTTTCCTCAATGTGCTGCCTAGCTTTCTCATGTATTGTTTTAACCAATTCGGCCCTTTGCTGCCCATCTACATTAACAATCTCATTCAAGGGTAAAGGCAACAAATCCAATGGAGTTAATGGGTTAAAACCATACACAATCTCAAATGGAGAATAACCTGTAGAAGAATGAATGCTTCTATTATATGCAAACTCAATCAAAGGCAAACAATCTTCCCAAGCTTTCAAATTTTACCCACAACAACGCAATAAAGATCCTAAGGTTCTATTAAGCACTTCAGTTTGTCCATCCGTTTGGGGATGACAAGTTGTAGAAAACAAAAGCTTTGTTCCCAATTTATTCCATAGAACACGCCAAAAGTGACTTAAAACTTAGAATCCTATCTGAAACAATGGTTCTAGGAATGCCATGCAATCTAACAACATCCCTAAAAACAAATCAGCAATATGTGTAGCATCATCGATTTATGACATGCAATAAAATGAGCCATTTTACTAAATCGATCAACTACAACAAAGATGATATCACGTCCTTTCCTAGTCCTAGGCAATCCTAACATAAAATCCATAGATATATCAATCCAAGGACTAATAGGACAGGTAGAGGCGTGTACAACCCATGTGGTTGCACCTTGGATTTGGCGTGCCTACATGCTACACAACTAGAGCAAACTCTTTCAACATCCTTTTTCATGTTAGCCAATAAAAATGCTCCTGTAATATGTTAAGTGTTTTAGCAATACCAAATGTCCCATTAAACCTCCATCATGAGACTCCCTAGAAGCATCTCACGATAGAACAAGTAGGAATACATAGTTTATTATCTCTAAACAAATATCCATCATTCCTATAAAACTTTTGAAAAGCAACTTGTTCACATGCATCATACACATTAGCAAAGTCAGAATCTGATTTGTACAAATCTTTTATATACTCAAACTCAATCAACTTAGAACTAAGAGAAGAGATTAGAGCATACCTCCTAGACAATGCATCAACGATCACATTTTCTTTACCTTGCTTGTATTTCACAACATATGGGAATGTCTCTATGAACTCCAACCACTTAGCATGTCTTTTATTTAACTTACCTTGGCCCTTAAGATGCTTCAAACTCTCATTATCAGTGTGAATCACGAATTCCTTTAGCCATAGATAATGTTGCCAAGTTTGTAGAGCTCTTACCAATGCATATAGCTCCTTGTCATAAGTGGAATACTTCATTGGAGCACCATTCAACTTCTCACTAAAATAGGCAATGGGACGCCTTCCCTGTAATAAAATAGCACCAATACCTATCCCAGAGGCATCACATTCAATCTCAAAAGTAGAAGAAAAATCGTAAACTCAAAATAGGTGCGAACAAAGTTTTCTTTCAAAGTGTTAAAAGCAATTTCCTGCGCCTCCCCACTTAAATCCTACCTCCTTTTAACAATCTCACCAATGGAGCTACAATGGAACTAAAATCTTCACAAACCTCCTATAGAAACTAGCAAGTCCATGAAAAGATCTCACCGAGTAACACTTGTAGGTCTCGACCACTCCTAATTGCCTTGACCTTTTCTTGGTCCACCTCAATTCCATTAGAAGAAACAACATAACCAAGAAATATGACACGATCCATGCAAAATGTACACTTCTTTAACTTAGCATACAACTTTTCGCCCTAAGTGCATCTAACACAAGCCTAAGATGCTCAATATGCTCATTAATGCTTTTGCTATAGATCAATATGTCATCAAAATATACCACAACAAACTTACCAATAAATGACCTCAAAACATGATTCATCAAACGATAAATGTACTAGGAGCATTAGTTAAGCCAAAAGGTATCACAAGCCACTCATATAAACCATGTTTTGTTTTAAAAGCGCTTTCCATTCATCACCAATTTTCATTCTAATCTGATGGTAACCACTCATAAGATCAATTTTGGTAAACACACATGCACTATGCAATTCATCAATCATATCATCCAATCTAGGTATAGGATGGCGATACTTTACCGTTATCTTGTTATGACTCTGCAATCCACACACATGCGCCAACTCCCATCCTTCTTGGAACCGATATCACCGGTACGCACAAGGACTAAGACTCTCCCGATGTGTCCCTTTTGTAGCAATTCTTCCACTTACTTTTGGAGTTCCTTAGTTTCTTCAGATTAGCCCTATAAGTTGGTCTATTTGGAATCATGCCTGTGCATGAAGTCAATATGATGTTCTATTCCTCTAATAGCGGCAATTCCTTAGGCAACTCCTCGTGAAAACATCTCCATACTCCTGCAAAGAGAAACAACACTACTAGGCAAACAAGGGTCAAGGTCGATTCATTAAAATAAGCTTGCTTGCATAAAAGTACAAACAAACATCTCCTTTCCACACAAGCAACCCTTACATCTCTCATTTTTGCATAGAAGTTTTGTTTCTTTCTAGCCTCTCTCTCATTTGGGCCTTTTAATTGAATTTCTTTTGAGGCCTCTTTCCCCACTTTTCTTCTCTCACTCTCGGCCTCACTTTCTCTTTTTCTTTGATTTAGATTTCATGCCTTTGCAAGGTTCTCAACCTTCCCCTCAATTTTTGTATTGTCATGCTTTTCTTGAAGTTTTTTTGTCCTGTCTTTGTTGCATTCCCTCCATACTCCTTTTTAATTGCATTTGGTCCTCATATACCTCTTTTGGTGCCAATGGAGCAAGAGCAAATTTTTGATCTCCCATAGTAAATGAATACCTATTCTTAAAACCATCATGTAACACTCTTCTATCATATTGCCAAGGTCAACCGAGCAATAAATGACAAGCATGCATAGGTACAACATCACAAAGTACTTGATCAGAATACTTTCCAATGGAGAAAGATACAAGGACTTGTTTATTTACCTTGATTTCCCCTATGTCATTCAACCATTGTAGTCTATACGGCCTAGGGTGTTTCAAGCACTCCAACCCGAGTTTTTCTACCATCAATGTACTAGCCACATTAGTGCAGCTTCCCCATCAATGATCATGCTACAAATCTTCTCATTCACTAGGCATCCGAATGAAAATATTTTCCTTTGCTCAATTCCATCTTCCTTCACTTGAGCATTCAAAACTCGCTTAGTAACAAGTAATTCACCCCTAGGTGCATCCTCAACTTCCACATCGTAACAATCTTCCAACTCAGGCATGGAAGTCAAATCATCTTCTTCCTCCTTAGACATAACTTCTCCTCCTCTCACAAACATTGTTTTCTTGTTTGGGCATTGAGAAGCAATATGACCAACACCAAGACATTTAAAGCATTTAATAGTCCTATGCTTTTCAGAATTGGAACTAGAAGAACTTGGAGTTTTAAAAGTACCTTTTGGATCTGCCTTGTTCTTCTCTTCCTTTAGCTTGTCTTTGTCCTTCTCATTTTTTTTGGACCATTTCGAGTTCCAATTTGTAGTAGAGCTTGGGTAAGAAGCCTTGTTGGAGCTTTTGTACTTAAGTTGCCTCTCCACCTTCATGGCCATATTCACCATCTCCTCTAACTCCACATAATGGTGCAATTCAATAACATTGGCAATGTCTTTGTTCAAACCAACCAAGAAACGTGCCTTGGTGGCTTCTCTTTCTTCTTCTACATTAGCCCTAATCATGGCTATCTCCATCTCCTTATGGTACTCTTCTACACTTTTGGTGCCTTGTCTCAAGGTTTGGAGCCTTTGATGGAGCTCCCTATAGAAGTAACTAGGCACAAACCTCTTCTTCATGACCCTCTTCATTTCAGCCCAAGTATCAATAGTATCCTCTCCATTCCTTCTTTGTTCAAAACAAGTCGATCCCACCAAATAAGTGCATAATCATGAAATTCCACTGCAGAAGCTTCACCTTCTTCTCCTCGTAATAGTTATGGCATTCAAAATCATCTCCACCTTTCTTTCCCATTCTAAGAAAGCTTCGGATCATTCTTACCTTGAAAGATGGTATTTTCATCTTTATACTGCCCAAGTTTCTATCCACACGCCGACCTGCCTTCTCCCTTGCATTGTCTCTACCTCTATAACCTCTTCCTCTTCCTCTATCATTCATCGTCCCCTCTTCCACCAAATCCGCCCTATTCCAATCTTTTCTTCTTCCCCATCATCATATTCATCTTCATACTCATAGCGTACAGGAGTTGGCTCCCTAGCATTTTGCCTCCTTGTTGCACCATTAGATGAAGCCTCTCGTTGTAAATTCCTAATGGCTTGATCTTGTCTATCAAATTTATCACTGACATCCCTAAACATGTTCTCAATCCTTTGGAATTGATGTTGTATAGCCTCCAAAGTAAAGAATGTGTGTTGATCAGCCTCACTATTCTTTTCATCCTTGTCACTACCTTTACTATCCTTTGAATTGGTCATGATGTAAAACCTGCAAAACACGTTAGAATAGCTCCTCACACACTCCCTCACGTGTTTCTCTCTAAATCAGATTGATACCCTCGTGTTTCACTCAAGAAGATGGCTTTTACCCTCAAATGAGCTTACACTCTTGCTTTTTACCACTTTAGATTCTAGACGCTTTTTCTTGTCCGGATCAATCACTACCAACCAAATAAGCACAACAGCAAACGTAATTCAAAAGGAAAGCAACGAATACCTAAATAAAGGAAGAAAACACAAAGCTAGATGCAATTTAATGTAAAGAAAACAATGAAGACGAAAATAAACACATACTAGATGGAGAAAACGATGTGAACGATTTTTGGTGCCAATTGAGCAATATGAAACAAGATTACTCAATTCAAGTGTAATGGAAACAAAAGGACAAAAACAAAAAAAACAACCAAAGAGTTGAAGAAAAGACGAAACTAGGAATTAAACTCAACCCTAAACCCAAATTAACAAGAACATTCCAATCGCCCCAATTACTCAAGAACTTAAAGATAAGCAATTATATCAAAGACACACGCTTTGAGCGAAAACGAAATCTTGAAACAAGAAAGTGTTTCTTGGTGCAAGAAAACAAGTCTTGATGAGTTTCTTGAATGAAGGATGTGTTCTTGATGAATCTTGAATAATAAAGAAACGAAATTAAAGAATTCTTGAATGATCAGATTCGTTCTTGATGAATCTTGCAAGCAAATCAACTCAAACTCACAAAGATTCACAATCTTGATTTTCTTTTTTTCTTTTTTCTTTTTTTAACTTCTTTCTTTCTTTCTTTCTTTTCTTTTCTTTCTTTTCTTTCTTTCTTTCTTCTTTTTTTTGAATTTTAATGATGAACTAACTATAATAATCAAGAACAAACAGAAAATTAAAGATAAAGATTGAATTTAAAACCTAGGCTCTAATACTAAAGATGATACGGCAACAACCTAGAATCAAAGTCTAGATCACCTCCGTTTCAATGATTGTTCCCAAATCTAAATTCAATTAATCTAACAAGACCCTTCACCCCCAAAACAGCAAGGAATTGGTAACAAAGAGTATAAGATTGTAGGAATTGAATTAACGCCACAAGTTAGAACTTACTTGATAAGTTGAATCAATCCTTAAGGTAAAACAAGCAAGAATCTCAATTCTCTCAAGAATGCTTTCTAATTTTATTGATCTCTAAACTCGTGTTCATGGCTAAAGCAAGGGTTTAAATACCCTTTGCAATGTAAACCCTAACAAAGATAACCTAAAAATCCTAAAGAAAGCCCAAAATATCAAAAAGGCCTTCTTGAAACAAATCTGCGCAAGAATAAATCCCACATAGATTTGGGCTTCAAAACTAATTAAAATTGACTAGTCCTTGTTCAAAATAGGATAAGAAAACTACAAAATAGAAGACTAACTTAAGAGGGGCGAATTGGGCTTTTAAACTAGGCCCACAAGCTTGGTTCCTTAAAATAAAACATGCACATGATTTTTTTAATAAGGCACATGCACACTTAATGCAAACCAGCCCATGAAAAAGCCTAAAAGAAGTCCACATGCCCTTTATAAGATAAAATAAGCCCAAGCCCATTGATTAGACTTGTTCTTGTGAAAATTGGCTAAGTGTTAGCCCTCTTGATTTGATGCCTCCAATGTGCACACATACTTAGGTGTCTTCCTAAGCTTTTCCCCAAGCTTGATCAACAAAACTTCTTGAAGTTCTTGTGAAACAAAAGCTTGTACATAAATCTGAAATTGTGCTTTAAGCTTGTTGGAGCGTGACCTTGTAATTGGACCCATTGGCATCCTCAAGTCTCCATTACCTTGGTGAGTTGTATCATTTTCTTTAAATAAACTTCAACTTTTGCAAATCTTTAAATAAATGATAATAAAGAAATAAAATTATTATTATTATTATTATTATTATTATTATTATTACTATTATTATTCTTATTATTATTAATTTTATATTATATTCAATCCTAGTTTAAATTATTAGATTTATTATATATTAATAAGCATTATTAATGCATTTTTATTTTAGCAAAGTATTTTATTTTATACTATTTTTTACTTATTCTTATAATTTTTACTTATAGTTTATTATATAACGATTTTATAACAGCTTAATACCGGTTGAACTTTAAAACCTTTAACCTTTTCTTTGACCGGTTCAATGTTCAGTTCAATTTTTAAAACATTACATAAAGGTATCCAGCTAATGTATATAACAAGCTGAGTATGAATAAATTTTTTGAGTGGTTTTCTACATGGTATCAGAGTAGGAAAGAACTTTGTGAAATTTTTCTTGCATCACAACTATGTTTCCTTAAATTCATAGTTGAAATCAACATTCAACACTAATGGATGAGGATGTCAAGGGATCAAATTTCATACTTGAGAGAGAAGGAGCAAGTGATGATGGAAATCCAATTCAACTTTAAGGATCTAATCATCCAGGAATGATATCATAACTTAGCTAAATGGAAGCAACTATTTGTCAAGGATCAGATTCATGAAGACAGGGGTAGGAGCAAACTGAAGCTTAGTTTTATCAATGGAAGATGTGTGAAGTCACATGATGATTTCCCATATTTTGAGCATTGGTGTAGAGTGGATGGCATGGTACCTTCTTGGATCTTGAATTCAATCTCTAAGGATATTATTGAAACATTCTTATATATAACATCTATAAAAGAGTTTGGGAGGAATTGGAGGAAAGATATAGAGAATGTAATTGACCATTGTTATACTATATTTAAAGGGAGATAAGCTTGATATCTTAAGGAAATTTATTTGTAGCTAAATATTTTACAAAATTAACGAAATTGTAGGATGAATTAACTTGTTTAATGTCACTTCCTCAGTGTAAATGTGGAGTGGGGAAGCAATTTACAAAACTTGAATATAAAAACAAGCTAATGCAATTACTAATTGGCCTAAATGAAAATTACGATAATGTGAGGAATCAAATCTTGATTATGGATTCATTACGTAATGTAAACAAGGCATATTCAATGGTGTTAAGAGTTGAAAAATAGAAGGAAGTAAGCATAAGTTTTACAGATATAGTTGAAAATGCAATGACTATTAGAGAATAAGGAGGTAAGAAAAAGGGAATAGGGGCAAGAAAAGGTACAACAAAGAGGAATGAGTTTGTTGATAAGCCAAAACTACATTGTCAATATTACAACATAGACAAGCATACAAAAGATACTTGTTTCAAACTTCATGGGTATCTAGAGTGGTTTATGGAATTAAAAGAAAAGAAAAACAAAGAAGGAAAGAAATCATTTTTGAATTTGATTAATGTAGTAGATGAAGTAAGTAAAACAACTTAAAAAAGGGACAAGAAATCAAATATTTCAATCATGACATAATAAGAGATTGACAATTTCATAACAAAAGGGAAAGTAGGAACTGAAAACATGCAGTAAATTTCTCACACTTTGAAAATTTTATAGGTATAGCTCTTAATCATATTCTTGGTTCACCTAAATTAATTGAAATTGGTTATTGGATAGTTGACACAAGAGCTTCAAATCACATGTGTATAGATCTAAAATTGATGAAGAACCTCTCTTTTGTGAATGATTTTACACATGTACATTTACCTGGTGGATCCATTAAGCTTGTTAATCATATATGTGATGTTTAACTTAAACTTGATTAATTGCTTACACATACCTTCTTTCAAATCAATCTTTTGTCTATTAACAAGCTCAACATTATGGCTCATATGAAGTTAAATTTCCATTCTTTTTAATATAGGACCTAATTTCTGATGAAGTGCTTATAGTAGGAAAAGTGATAAGATGATTGTATATCCTAGATTTTAGCTCTTATCATTACATAGTATACCTCAAAATTGTATCCAAGCCTCTATGTTAACTCTGTAAATATGATTGGTCCTTGGAATCAATGGTTGGAATATCCTTTTATAAATGTATTAAAGCATTTGAATGGAATAAAGGATCCTTTTACTAAAAAAAACCTGTGTGATGTCTGTCATTTATCTAAAGAGAGTAGATAACCTTTTTAACCCAAGTCTATCCATTCAATTGCATGTTTTGAACTTATTCATGTTGATTTATGGGGTCCTTACAAACATGCTTAAACTAATAGAAACGATTATTGCTTAACTATCTTAAGTTATTTTAGTAGAAACATATTGACTTTTTTGTGTTAGAAAGTTAAACTATTTATTCTTCTAAAAGATTTGATATAGTTGTAAATAACTTATTAATAGCTAGGATTTTGATTTACTACTTTAGGCTAATTATAGTTGTTCCTTAATTTAGGTTGATTATAATTTCCTTAGTCAATGAATGATGTGCAAGAAGAGTTTTATAAAATAGGACAAATGATTTTGTATATATTAGTGAATTTATGAATGGAGAAATAAGAGAAGAGTTTCAATTTTTGTTCACGGTATTAGAGCCTTTCTACGACAATTTCAGCCAAAAAACCTTGTTCTAAATCTTAGGTACTAGTTTTCAAACTTCTTTCAATTCTTTTTCACTTAATTCTATGTTGGATATCTTATAATGTTGTATTCATCTAAGTTTCAATATTTTATTATTAGTACCAATAATGGGATTGAGACATTAGTTTAGTTAAAAGAACTATAGAGTATGTAATCTTCTTATAGGCTCAATGACCGAATTATCTTCAATAATCTCAAGTGGTTAAAATCGTTCTCAAAGGAAAGCGTAAATGGAGCCATCTTATGAGAGTTGGACCTTTCATTGAAGATGCCACATTTGTAAAATAGGATAAAGAAGTTTCCATGATCATACAATAGTTGTTGAACTCTATGACACCTGAAGTGATCCAAACTTATATATTTTTAACTATTGCAAAAGAAATTTGGGAAACCATTCGTCAAAAACCATTAAATGTAAGATTTTAAAATAATTGATAAGATCCGAATCAAATTAACATCACAAAGCAAGGTAACCTTTCAGTCACTGGGTACTATAGCACTACGAAAAACTTATGGCTTAAATTGGATTACTATTAAAAATTTTAAAATGAAGTGTGGAGAAGATGTTGTAATATTGTGAAAGTTTGTAGGAAGAGAGAGAATCTTTGAATTTCTTGTAGGCCTCGATTTTGATTATGTTCAAGTTGAAGTTCTCGAGAAAGAAGTTCTCCATATCTTGGGGCTTTTTTTTCTATAATACGGGTTGAGAAGATTTGCCAAGGAGTGATGATTGACAATCTAGTAAATAAAGGATCAACTATGAAATCCATAAAAGATGGATTTAGTACCGACGCCAATAAAAGGAAGAGGCAACCAAACTGAGAAGGGGTCTGATGGACTTATTGCAAGAAGGTATGTCACACCAAGGATACTTGCTAGAAACTTCATGGAAACCCTTATAATGTTAGGGAAAGGGAGGTAATCATGGTGGATAGTCTAGAGAACAAATGAATATGACAAATGTTGAAGTTGTTCTTAGTGAACAACCATATCAAGATGATTTGCCAACTTTTAGGGGATAGATATAAAAGTTGAAATCCATGTGAAAATCAACTAAGAATCTTGAAAGCTCTTGCTCTTTGGCTCATTCAGGTAAGTCCTCTAATTCTTATGCTCTTAATGCCTCTTTTCCTGTCCAAAATAGTACTTGGATTATAGATTTGGATGCTACCAATCATATGGTTTTCTCACATCAACCTTTTACCTTATATAAACTTTGTCCTAGTAACAAAAAAATAAAAATTGTAGATGAAACCTTTACTATTATTGCAAGTCAAGGAACTATTCCTCTTACTTCCACAGTTATGTTAAAAGATGTCCTACATGTTCCTAAATTAGCTATCAATCTTTTGTCCATAAAACAAATTACTTGTGACTTGAATTGCAAAATGATTTTCTAGGCCACACATTATATCTTGAAGGATTTTGTAGCGCCCCTTATCTTAGGATACGCATTGGGACGCTCAGAGGTCATTCTAGCATATATTTTACGATAAGGGCGAGGTAATATCGATCACTATATTCACTTCGCATGGTATCGTATCATGAATCACTCATTAAGTATCAATAGAAAATCACATAAATTTTAAAACCAACTTTTTCCTCATTCCATTTCTCAAACCAAGAGTCTACATTGCATTTTTCAACCCTTTTTACATGTACATTAACAAAATGTAGTACAAATGTACTACATGATAGAGGAAAATATATCCAATCTAACTAAGCCATTTAAAAATCCTAGCTGACCGACCTTTGAACCATGACTTCTCTTGCTAAAGCCCAATCTATACGGTAGTGGAGCCTTTCAGTAGTTAGGTTCTTCTCTCGGTCCTAAAAAGACAACGTTATAATTTTATTGATTTTTGCGAACTCAATGAGGTAACCATTATCGACGATTCACTCAATTCATGCAACACAGCATTTCACGTAACATGTAATCAATTTTTTGCATAATCGATCATGTATCACCTTTCCATTTAAGCAAAAGCAATTCATGCATTTCAATCAATCAAAACATACATAACCAAATGCATATGAAATGATCATGAGACTCTTTTTCCAATTGTTACGTTGTTTTGACCGAGTACCTAAACTGTCCCGTATCTATTTTGAATACCGGGCTCATTAATAACTGTCCCTTATCTGAACAGGATATGGGGCTCATTACACGTTGAGCCTGAGATTTTGAAACATTTTTAAGCTCGAGGCTCATTTCCATTCATTGAGCTTTAAGCTCTGATCGTTGGCTACTTTGATCATAGCTGCCATTATATTTTATGCATTCATGAATGGAATGCATGTACCGCAATCAACCATATTATAAGCATTTAGGTCTCTACATTCACATTCAAGCCGCACTTCAATATCATAATCCACATTTCATAGTCATCGAACCTCTGTCCGAAATTCACAATCCAATCTCATTCATTCATTATTCAAAATATAATCTAAGCAAACAAGTAATTAAATGAGGCCATTTAGGTTACTCATAAGTTTCTCCCGAAGCTAATGCTTGGAAGATCCGACAACATCTAGAGGTTGACGTTCTAGTTGCTCCTCTATAACTAATAATATATACAATATCACAATTTCTTCAATCATAAATATTCAATGATGCACATGTATGAAATAACTTATGTACAATTCATGTTCATGAAAATCCTGGGTACTTTTCATCAATTTCATCCCAAAATCGATCTCATATCAAAACTCATCTAAGTATGATTCATAATTAGGTTTATGCCTCACTAAAACTATCAAAATCACAATTCATTACTTATTCAAAATCCTATAGATCTAGCCATAATCAAAACACTGAAGTATATTTAGTGGAATAACCCTAGTTCATAAAATTTAAGAGCATACTCACTGTACCCATTCCACGTTTCTCACTTAGTCTTTCTCAATTCATTTCAGATGGCTATGATTTTTGGTGAAGATGTAGGGCGATGTGTTACGAATCCCATGGTTCAAGAATTGATTCATTTGGGTGTCTAAAGAAGAAGTTAAGACAAGGTGAAAAAAGACAGAAGAAACGAAACTTAGAAGAAGCAAAACACAAAAGAAGTAAAACCTAGAAGGAGCAAAACACAGAAGAATACACGTCAGCAAAACACAGAAGAAGACGCATCAGTAAAACACAGAAAAAACAAAACCCAAAAGGAGCAAAACACAGAAGAAGACACATCAACAAAACACAGAAGAAGATGCGTCAGCAAAACACCGAAGAAGACGCGTCAGCAAAACACGGAAGAAGACGCGTCAGCAAAACACGAAAGAAGACGCGTCAACAAAACACGGAAGAAGCAAAACTTAGAAGGAACAAGACACAGAAGAAAAAAAACTCAGAAGAAGCAAAACTCGGAAAGAACAAAATACGGAAGGAACAAAACTCAGAAGAAGCAAAACTCGAAAGGAACAAAACACAAAAGGAACAAAACTCAGAAGAAGCAAAACTCAGAAGGAACAAAACACAGAAGGAACTAAACTCAGAAAAACAAAACATAGAAGGAACAAAACACAGAAGAAGATGACGTCATCACAGAAGAAACACAGAAGAAGATGATATCATCACAGAAGAAGTAAAAAGACAAAAGAAGCAAAACACAGAAGAAGATGATGTCATCACAGAAGAAGCAAAAAGACAAAAGAAGCAAAACACAGAAGAAGATGATGTCATCATAGAAGAAGATGACGTCATCACAGAAGAAACAAAAATAGATAGAAGAAGTAAATTTTACTTTTGAACATCTTCTCTTATAAGGACCCTGACTTTCAACTCAGATGTCCAAAATTTTCATATTATATATTGTTGGGAAGATAAAAAGGAAGATATATAACTTTCATGAAGGCCCTATTGACCAATCTATCTAGATTGGTACAGAAGTTTCACGGAAGTTTCAGATCAAGTTATTGCTATTTCAACTCCAACTTCACTTTTACATCACCTAATCACTAATAATTTTTGAAAAACTAATTTAACATTGTAACCAAATTTGTTTCCTCCCAACCACCTAGTTGTTGGAGTTATGTAAATATAGTGCCCTGGAAAGCAAGTGTATTTACATGTAACTTTATCTTCTTCGATTCTGCTTTGTAATGAAAATATTTATTATTAATTAAACAAAAGAGTTTGGTTTTATTTATATGAGCATTATATATCCGGTCATAAGGTACCAAGATTCTTTTGTAAGTAATATACATATACATAGAGATGTATGGGAAACATGTATATTATTAGAATATGAATTAATTGATTCACAATTGAATAATCAAGTTGGTCGCTTGATTATGGTTTAGATCTATAGTGTTGCGATTTATCTCTATATAAGTAAAGGAGTTTACTTGAGGAATGATGAGTTTCATATCATGATAGTAGTTGACTATCGATAATGGCACTATTAAATGAATCGGAATCAAGTATGTTTTCAAGAATAAAGTGGTAGTTACTTTAATCTTAAAACATACAACTTAAGCATTCGCTATTATGAACCATAATCTTGATGAGTGGTGAACTCATATATGTTTCATTATAATTCTTGATACGATCGGAATGGATTTTTACAGAGTATTAATCCAAAGGTTCGCATGTTGGAATTATTAATTGAAACATGTATCGTGGAACATTCACTCAAATAAAGAGTTTATAGTGTTATCATCTCTTCAGATGTTTTAAGGAGATTTGGTGATTAAAGCGGCACCGATAGTTTGATGGACTAGCTACCCATCAAGTCTTAACACTGAGATGAGATCTTATGTGTTAATCACCTTATAAAGTAAAATGAGAGATCTAGAAGGAAAAACCAGCATAAGGGCAAAACGGTAATTTTACCCTTTGTTGTGCGGATGGCTATAATAAGGTTCTAAATAGGGTTTGCAATTGGACATATTCTCATAATATTTAATAATTCAAGAGTTCAACTAATTGTCTTTAGTGGAATGACATTTAGTTAATAAGCTAGAATTAATTCCAATGAGATTGAATTAATTCTAGGCTTATTGGAGCTTGAATTATCAAAGTCCAATAAGATTCCCCACTTGGCTTTAAGGAAGGTTATCAAGCTAAGTAAGAAATATAAATGGAGGTTAATTAGAAGCCCATAATTGAATCTTGGGTTTGGTCTAATTAAAGAAGCCCAAATGTACATTTAGTAATGGGCTTGGTTTTTGGTTTAATGTAATTAATTAGATTAATTATATTAAAACAATTTTTTTTAAGAAGAAGATATCAATTTCGGTTATTCCTAGGTTAAATGTGTAACCACACATTTGACATTAAAATGATAAATAAAGATGGTCTTTATTATGGTTAATCATCATTAAATAGAGTTATGAACTTACCATTAAATGGTTTAATGGTTGTCTTTTAATGTTAGCTTGTAACCTATTTGCATTCATTAGATTAAAGATGAAAGATGTACATTAGATGGACCATCTTCCTTCTTTCTTCTTGGCAAAACCGAAATTGGGTATTGAATTTTAGGTTATGATCTTTTCAAATAGCCGTCATAAAGATAAATGAAGATAATCTCATTTATTGGCTATTTTATGAGTGATTAATGAAAGAAGTGATGCATTTGATGCCTCTCTCTCCTTCCATCCATGGATATACGAAATTGGTAGGCAAGAAAAAGTTCTTGCATGTTCTTTACACCTTCTCTCCTTTATTGAAAGAGAGAATCGAAAATACCAATTGAAAGAGTTTCAATTTTGCTTCTTCTTCTTCTAAGAAAATCTCCTCCAAACATTTCTTCTCCTTTCCCACCAAAGGATTTTGTTAACCTAATTGTCCTTGAAGAACAAGTGGTAAATCTAATTTGTTGAGGATACTACAACAAGGAGAAAGTAGATTGCTAAAGGAAAAGAGTCAAAGGCAAAGGATTTGGATACACGAAGAAGGAGAGGATAACGCAGCGAGGATTTAAAGCTTTAGCGAAGGAGTCGGTAATACTCCTGATCTTGTTTATATTTTATTATCCTTATACCATATCATATATGGATTGACATGTTGATTTGGATTTGTTGCTTCCGCTGCAAGTAATGATTTCTTAAAAGTTTTGAAATCTACCGTTTTTTCAAACAAAGCATGTTTTCTTTTTCCGATCCAACACTAGTATTTATGAATATAGACTTCAATGTCATTTTTCATGCAGATGATAGTAACTCATCAACTTTCTTTCATAAATCTCCAAATCTAAAGGATTTATTCACTACTTTCCTGTTGAAAACTCCAAAATCTTCAAGCTTTAAATTTTATGCAATTTAAGTATTTCATAACATTTCATGCTTAACATTCCTATATGTCCCAACAAATGCCAACCATGCTCTGATACTACTTAAATGTAGTGCCCCCTTACCTCAAGATACGCACTGGAATGTCCGAAGGTCATTCCGACACATATCCTACGATAAGGGCGAGCTAATATCGATCACTACATTCACTTTGCATGGCATCGTATCATTAATCACTTATTAAGCATCAATAGAAAATCACATAAATTTTAAAACCAACTTTTTCCTCATTCCATTTCTCAAACCAAGAGTCTACATTGTGTTTTTTAACCTTTTTTACATGCACATTAACAAAACCTAGTACAAATGTACTACATGAAAGAGGAAAATATATCCAATCTATCTAAACCATCCAAAAATCCCAGTTGACCGACTTTTAAGCCACAAATTCTCTAGCTAAAGCCCAATCTACACGGTAGTGGAGCCTCTCAATAGTTAGGGTCGTCTCTCGGTCCTAAAAAGACAACGTTGCAATTTTGATAAGTTTTGCGAACTCAATCAGATAATCATCATGGACGGTTCACTCAATTCATGCAACACACCATTTCACATAACATGAAATCACATTTTCATAATCGATCAAGTATCACCTTTCCACTTAAGCAGAAGCAATTCATGCATTTCAATCAATCAAAACATACATAACCAAATGCATATGAAATGAACATGAGACTCTTTTCCAATTGTTATGTTGTTGTGACCGAGTGTTTAAACTGTCTCATATCTATTTTGGATACCGAGCTCATTAATAATTGTCTTTTATCCGAAGGGAATACAGGGCTCATTACACATTGAGTCTGAGGCTTTGAAACATTTTTGAGCTCGAGGCTCATTTCTACACATTAAGCTTTAAGCTCTGATCGTTGGCTACTCTGGTCACAACTGCCATTATATTTCATGCATTCATGAATGGAATGCATGTACCACAATCAATCACATTATAAGCATTTAGGTCTCCACATTTACATTCACATTCAAGCCGCACTTCAATATCACAATCCACAATTTATAATCATCGGACCTTCTGTCTGAAATCTATAATCCAATCTTATTCATTCATTATTCAAAATATAATATAAGCAAACAAGTAATTAAGTGAGACCGTCTACGTTACTCACAAGTTTCTCCCAAAGCTAATGCCTGGAAGATCCAGCAACGTCTAGAAGTTGACATTCCAGTTGTTCCTCTATAACAAATAATATACACAATTTCACAATTTCTTCAATCATAAATATCTAATGATGCACATGTATGAAATAACTTATGTACAATGCATGTTCATAAAAATCCTGGGTACTTTCCATCAATTTCATCCCAAAATCGTTCTCATACCAAAACTCATCTAAATATGATTCATACTTAGGTTTATGCCTCACTAAAACTATCGAAATCACAATTCATTACTCATTCAAAATCCTATAGATCCAAACATAATCAAAACACTGAAGTATGTTCAATGGAATAACCCTAGTTCATAAAATTTAAGAGCACACTCACTGTACCCGTTCCACGTTTCTCACTTAATCTTTCTCAATTCATTTCAGATGGCTATGATTTTTGGTGGAGATGTAGGGCGATGTGTTACGAGTCCCATGGTTTAAGAATCAATTCTTTTGGGTGTCTAGAGAAGAAGTTATGGCAAGGTGAAAAAAGACAGAAGAAACGAAACTTAGAAGAAGCAAAACACAAAAGAAGTAAAACCCAAAAGGAGCAAAACACAGAAGAAGACATATCAGCAAAACACAGAAAAAGATGCGTCAGCAAAACACAAAAGAAACAAAACCCAAAAGGAGCAAAACAAAGAAGAAGACACGTCAGCAAAACACAGAAGAAGACGCTTCAGTAAAACATAGAAGAAGGCGCATCAACAAAACACAGAAAAAGACGCGTCAGCAAAACACAGAAGAAGACGCGTCAATAAAACACAGAAAAAGATTACGTCATCACAAAAGAAGCAAAAGGACAGAAGAAGCAAAACATAGAAGAAGATGACGTCATCACAAAAGAAACAAAAAAAGACAAAAGAAGTAAATTTCACTTTTGAACATCTTCCCTTATAAGGACCCTGACTTTTAGCTCAGATGTCCAAAATTTTTCATACTATATACTGTTGGGAAGATAAAAAGGAAGATCTACAACTTTCATGACGGCCCTATTGACGAATCTATCTAGATTGGTACAGAAGTTTCATGGAAGTTTCAGATCAAGTTATTGCTATTTCAACTCCAACTTCACTTTTACATCACCTAATCACTAATAATCTTTCAAAAACTAATTTAACACTGTAACCAAATTTGTTTCCTCCCAAGCACCCAACATTTATGAATATACACATAAATGCTATTTTCCATGCAGATGATAATAACTCATCAACTTTCTTTCATAAATCCCCAACTCTAAAGGATTTATTCACTACTTACCTGTTGAAAACTCCAAAATCTTCAAGCCCTAAACTCCATGCAATTTACGTATTTCACTATGTACAATGACTAGCTTTTGGTTTTTCTTTGGGTAGAAGACACAAATAGCAAAGTGGGTTTAGTGTAGGAAAGGAAAAGCAGAGAAATCTCTTAGAAGGGGTTTGGTGGAAAACTCTGTATATGGGAAGAAAATTTGAAGAAGATGACAATGAAGAATGAACTTAGACATATAACTTAACTTTTCAACTCTCAGAAAACAGTAACCTACTTCTAGCAAGGTACCAAGCCTAAGTGACACTTGTCACTTTCCTCATATCTAAGCTCTAACTTAGTTTCTTTTGAAACTAACTCCCTCAAACTCTCATCTTTACAATCCAACTATCTCCAAGTCTTCACTTGATGTCTTTTTCCTATTTTCCATAAGTTATGCCTAAATTGAACAAAATTCACAAATACAATATTCTTAATAACCAAAAGAATTTTCAATATAAATAAATACAAAATTCTCAAAACACTTAAAAATTATAACTCAATCCAATTATACCCAGAATTATTCATGAATGTATGTACAATCATTTTCATGTGCCAGAATCATTATTCATATGCATGTGCATGACATAATATGTATGAACATGAAAATGCATTCCTAACTCTCATTAATCACTCCCATTTACCATTTTAACCTTCCCACAAGAATGTGATGTTATAGATTTAGTCTCAGGGAAGATGATTATGCTTGTTAAGGAAATAAATGGGCTCCATATCCTTGATATTAAGGAAGAAAAAAAGTGCCCCCTTTCAAAGTCTTACCTATCTAGTTATTCTACTAATAAAGAGGACATTTGGCTCCACCATTATTGTATTGGTCATCCACCATTTAGTTTGCTCAAAATTATGTTCCCATTGTTATTAAAAAATATTAAAATTATTAGTTTACATTGTGATGCGTGTGAACTTGCTAAACACAAGATGTTTCTTATCTATTGAGTAGTAACTGAAGTATGGTTCCCTTTTCATTAATTCACTCCAATATATGGGGTCTTTCTAGAATTCTAAACATCATGGGGACAAGGTGTTTTGTTGCCTTTATAGATGATTATATAAGGATAACTTGAGTATATTTAATGAAAAACAAATATGAAGTTAGGGAAAATTTTCTAAGATTTTTCCAAATGATCAAAAACCAATGTAGAGTAAGAATAAAAAACCTACAGAGTGATAATGCAAGAGATTACTTCAACCAAAATCTTTCATCTTTCCCTAAAAAGGAAGTGTTCATTATTCATCTTATGTTAACAGACCACAATAGAACGAGAGTAGCTGAGAGGAAAAATATACATCTCTTAGAAATTACAAGAACATTGTTATTTCAAAATAATGTTCCCAAATCCTACTGGGAGAATTTATCCTTTTGCAACCCATTTGGTAAATAGGGTACCTCAAAAGTTCCTGGTTTCAAGGGTTCCATTAAGTTTATTTTATGAGTATTACTCAAATTCACAAATAGATTCCAAATTACCTCTAAAAGTCTTTGGTTGTGTGGTTTTTATTCATATTGATGACACTAACCAAGGAAGACTTGATCCAAGAGCTTTAAAATGCATATTTATTAATTACTCTTCTACAAGAGAAGGCTGTAAATGCCATCATCCTATTTTTTTAATAAATTTTTCATTTCAATGGATGTTGTTTTTATTGAGAAACAACCTTTCTATTCAAAATCTCATCTTCAAGGGAAAAGTGTAAGTGAAGATAAAAACCATGCACTATGTTTCCCTAATGTATAAATCATTAGTCAACTTGAAACTATGCAACCTAAAAATTTAAATTCACAACCTATAATGCATCTTGATCAGCCATATGAACAACCTCTTAATACACCCAATTTATACAACCAGCAGTAAAAAGGAAAACCTATCTTGGTCTACCTATGGAGAAAAGAGCCCAATTGCACTTAATTGCAAGTTCAAAATTTGACTTTAGAATTAGGTACATAGTCAGAACTACCCTTTCAGTTGATTGATGATTTAAATGTTCCTATAACTATTAGGAAAGGAATCAGAAATTGCACTCAATATCCTATTTCTCACTTTGTTTCTTTGAATAAAATCTCACATAAACATTGTTGTTTTCTCACTAATTTAGATACAATTCCTATTCCTCAAATTTTAACGAGGTAGGTAGAGATGAGAATTGGAAACTTGCCATGGATTAGGAAATGGTTGCACTCACTAAAAATAATACATGGGAAATTGTTGATCGTCCAAAAGAAAAAAGATTAGTAGGATGTAAATGGGTGTATGTAATTAAGTTCAAAGCAAATGGATCTTTAAAAAGGTACAAGGTTGGGTTAGTAGCTAAAGGGTACACTCAAACATATGGAGTAGACCATCAGGAAATTTTTGCTTTAGTAGCTCATAGTTTGCATTATTTTATCTTTAATTGTTAATTTCAATTGGTTTTTTATAGCAATTTAATATTAAAAAAATGCATTTTTACACAGTGATCTTGAAGAAGAGGTGTATGTGGAGCCTCCACTAGGTTTTGAAAAATATGTTAAAGATAACCAAGGATGCAAGTTGAGAAAAACACTTTATGGACTTAAGCAATCAGAATGGTCCTAGTTTGAAAAATTTGTAAAAGTAATGCTTGGTATTGGCTACAAAAAATCCAAAGGGATCATACTTTCTCCTTTCGATACTCGACAGTAGGTGAACTTATAGTCTTGATAGTATATGTTGATGATATCATTGTGACGAGTGACGATGACTAGGAAATTCTAAAACTTAAGGCTAGACTTACAAAAGAATTGAAATTAAATCAGTCAAAAAACTCAAATATTTTCTAGGGATTGAAGTGGCTTGATCTAAAGAAGGCATATTTATTTCCTTAAAATTTTTTATTTTAGATATTCTATGAGAGATAGGAATGATGGGTTGTAAGCCCATTGATACACCAATAAAAAAGAAACATCGGTTGAGTGAAGAAAGAGACGATGAATCTATTAATAAAGGAAGGTATCAAAAGTTAGTTGGAAAACTGATATACTTGTCTCATACACATCCTAATATTGCATATGTTGTAAGCGTGATAAGTCAATTTATGAATGACCCTAAAAAAGTTTATTTATAGGTTGTTTGTATCGATACTTGAAATACCCTGAAAAATAAATCATGCTTAGAAGAGGAGCTTAATTAACTATAGAAGCCTACACATATGCAGATTATGCTAGTTCACTATCAGATCGATGCTCAACAACTAGCTACTATACTTTGATAGGAGGACTTAGTGACTTGGAGAAGCAAAAAAGAAGAAGTAGTAGTATCCAAATCAAGTGCATAATCTAAATTTGTGCAATGGCTTAAGGAATTTGTGAATTCTTATGTATAAAGAAAATTTTGGAAGACTTGTAAGTTAAATGATATGGAGTTATGAAGTTGTATTGTGACAACAAGTTTGGTATAAGCATTGAACATAATCCAATTCAATATGACTAAACAAAATATTTTGAGACAGATTGACACTTTATTAAGGAAAAGATTGAAACTAGGCTGATCTATGCATCTTATGTTCCTACGAATGGTCAAGGACTAGATAGCTTAACTTTTCAGAACACTAATAGCAAGTTAGGTATGGAAAATATTTATTCTCCAACTTGAGGGAGTATAAGAAAACTAGACTATTTAATCTTCTAGAAGATTTAATAGAGTTGTAAATAACTGATTAATGCTAGGATTTTGATTTACAAAACTAGGCTGATTGTAATCTTTCATTATTTTAAGCTTATGATAATTTCTTAGTCAATGATTGGTGTTTAGGAATTATTTTATTTCCTGAAATAGGACAAATGACTTTGTATATACTAATATATTCAGTATATAGTCTATTCATTTTGCTTGAACATAAACATCAGATTGTTCAAACACTTCATACCATTTTCAACTTAGGTTAAAAATCAGCTCCATACATCAGTTAAAATCATGAGGACACACAATGGTATAAGGTTTACCAATACTTCTTGTACACTTTTGTTTTCTACTTTAGGTTTTTTTCATATAAAAACTTGTGTTTATACCCCCTAATAAAGGAGTTATAGAACAAAAACATATGCATTTATTACAAATTGCAAGATCTTTGATATTTCAGTCATATTTACCTATTCATTTTTTTAGTGAAGCCATTCTGACAACTACCTATATAATAAATGCACTCCCTGTCATCTTTTATATATTGGTAAACACCTTATCAAATACTCTTTTAAATGGAGCCAGATTATTCTTTTCTCATAACCTATGGTTGTCTATGTTTTGCCTCAAACACATGTCCTCTCAAAGATAAGTTTAAACCTAGAGCTTTTTAAGCTATTTTTGTTGGTTATTCTATTGGACAAAGGCCTATAAATTGTATGATATGGAATAGAAAAGGATTGTTATTTCTAGGGATGTCATGCTTTATTAAAAATTCTTTCCATATTAAACCATTATTACAAGGGATTTTGAAGTTCCTTTATCTGTAATTTGTCCAAATTCAGACAATCCATTTACTTGTTTTCATCATTTCAGTTGTAATGACATTTCTTCAACTACTCTATATTTTGTTCATGTTTTGGCACCTGATTCTTCCTTAAATCATATAGCACCCTCTTACCTAAAAACTTCAAGTTTAATACTAAACAATGTTTGACCTCCTACTAGTAAAACTATCAAACCAAAAGAAAAACTCCTATGAATGAAAGACTTCGTTTCAAATTCTACACAATCACTAATCACCAGACACACCACCAATATATCCCTACATTGTTTCTTCACATATATCTTCTGCATACATGTCATTTTTGGTGAGTATGTCAAGTAGTCAAACTAGAACAAATAAGAATTGGAAAATAGTGATGAAAGTTGAATTGCAAGCCTTAGGAACTAATTAGACGTGAGAGTTAACAGATTTACCTCATAATGAAAAAGCAATAGATTGTAAGTGGATGTATAAGGTTAAATACAAAAATGATGGGGACTATGTATACATACAAGGCTAGATTAGTAACAAAAATTTTTAATCAAATTGAAGGGAAAAATTGTCATAGTAGCTTTTCGCCTGTTACTAAAGTGGTGATAGTCATAACATTCCTCACTGCAACAACCAAGACATAACATTTGCACCAATTGGATATTAATAATGCATTTTTACATTGATAGTTAAATGAATAAGTTTATATGGAGCCACCACTAAGTTATATACAAGCAACCGATGGTCAGGTTTGCAAGTTGAAAAAATCATTATATAGTCTCAAACAAGTGTCTCTGTGATGGAATCAAGAAATTCTCATCCTCTTTATCAATTTGGTTTTCACCAATTAGCCTACTATATTTAATTATATAAAATACCTATTGTATTCTTAAATAATTACATTATGATGTGTAAACAATTATAATTTTATTATTCTCCTAGTTTAGTATTACTTGATATATATTTTGTACTTTAAGTTATTATAGTTATGATAAATAATTAATTCAAAATAATATAATGATTGTGATAATTATGATTGCATAGTAAATTATGGTGTTATATTTATATAAAAAATTTAAAGAAATCAAAGTCATTAATCAATTGTTATAGTTTATTTCTTTCCATTAAATCTTAAGAATTGTTTTAAAAGAATACCATTTTTCAAATATCAAGAAAGTTAGATATTTGGGAATTTGGTAATATAATTATAAAATTTGAATATAGTTTAGGAGAATATCTCTCTTAATTAAATGCTAATAAATTATGGGAGGTTGCTGATACGAAAATGGAGCGCTGACTTGTTACCTACGATTACAATGCAATACTGACAAGCCCTTGGCCTCGAAGCTTCATCCTTTTCCTTGGTGGTGAAGTAGACCTAAACCCAAATTTGATTTAGCAGAAGCCATAGACGACATAGTTAATGGTTCCTTTTATTCAATTCAATCGCCAACCAGTTTTTTAGATAGTTTTGTTTGGAATTTTCATTCGTAAAGCCTAGAGTCATGATGCTCCAATATCGACACTTGCCAAGGCTTCAAACCAAAAGAGTCCGTCTCTCTTCTCTTGGCTTTCTTTACCACTATATTTTACTGTTTTTCCTTTTCGTAGCTGTAGTTCCCTTTTGGGGATTTTCTGATTTCTATGATCTGTCTGTTCTTTCATTTTTGTGATGACCCAACGTGCGTGCGAACGTCGACGATTCGACTTCCAGGCTTTTTTACCCAGAAAGGGAACTTTTATCTTACTTTTGACCTGTATGATCTCTTCGTTATGTCTTGCCGACCCATTCATGAATTCTGTTCTTCTTTGCAATGCTAGCAGATTGTGTTTGAAGATGTGATTGCTTCACGTGATTCTTCCACACTAGAGCATCTGAAAGAGTTGAGCTCTAAACGAAGGGCGATTGAGGAATCCATTAATCATACAAGCTCCATCACGGAGGCAATTGCGCGAGAAATTTCTGGTGGATCAACTTGTCGTTATGAACAGGTTCCATACTCTGTTCAAGTTCGGAGTAAAACTCATGTTTCTAATCTTATTTTCAATAATATTTCTTGTGTTAGGAATTAACTCCAGACCTTATTAACCTAGTTTGCTAAAATATAATGCTTTTTTGTGGCCAGTTTTTCACCTTGATGAACCGTGAAAGATGCAATTTTTACTTTGTTTCATTGTTAAAGCATTATCTTCGACGATGGAATAGTCTAAGTGTTCTTTCAAGCTTTGTATCACCTTCTTATCGTTATTTCAGTGCGAACATAGTAGCATATGCAACTTATCGAATGTCCTTTTGTTTCTCTTTAGCTTTTAAATTAAGCAGCCTAATATCTTGTGTGGCTAAAATTTGTGTGTGTTAATTTCAAACTATATTTACTTTGCATTTATGCAATAACCATAGGATCTGGGGGCATTGACATGTTTGTCTTGGTTTGATGTTCTCATCAAAATAATTCCTCAGGAGCGTCTCAGACTGGAACAGTATCTACCCTTGCTGGAAAATTTTATTTCTCACGCCGATTTGATTCGGAGCAACAGCCAGATGGTCAGATGGACTTCTCAACTCAAGATCCGATGGAGTAGTGCTCTTAACTCATCATTTTTCTTTAATCTTACCGGTCCGAAGTTTTTTCAGATTGATAGTTTGCATTTTGAGCTTGGTATGAGCCTTTTTCTGTATGGAGCAGTACTGAGGGAGAATGCTTTGGAACGTCTTCCAGCAGGTAGGCACTAGTGGCATTTTAAATGATGTAAAGAGATGACTATTCTTATTAAGATTATCCACTCTTCTTCGCATTTTTGTAGAATTAAAGCAATCAGCCTTCGTCTTCAGACAAGCTGCAGGCGTGTTTCATTATTTGGCTCATGAGGTTTTTCCCTATTCACAGCCTCAAATATCTGAAAGGCCTCCAGAAGCTACATCATCTGTTTGTGCTGCTATCAGTCTCATTTGTTTGGCTGAAGCCCAGGTTATTTCTTTTGCTGTTGGATCATCCATTGTCGGATTCAAATCTGCTGATTGTTCTGTATGATACTGATGATGTTGCAATGTTATAGGCCGTATATATCAGGAAGGCAGAAGAAACAGGTAATACTGGTTTTGGTGTTTTGTCAAAGCTGCACCATGGTGTTGCAGAGTTGCTTGGTGAAGCCTCTAGTGCTTTGTACTTGGCAACTGCAGAGAAGGCTATCTCGCAGAACTTTTTGGTATATGATTTTGATAATGGTAGCTTGTCTGTTTCCATTTTGTGTTTTATTTTTGGTTTTTATTTTAAATTTAGTAAAAAAACCTATTTATTTGAATTTTAGTTTTAGTTTCTTTCAATTTCATAATTTATGAAAACCAGAAAATATTTTTATTTTCTATTTTATTTTTAATAATCCGATATGGTATCAACTAAATATTAATTTACAACTAAAATTTATTTATTTTAATAAAACATTTAATTTTTACTGATAATTTTATCTTTAAATTTGATCTAATATATAATTATTATCAGTAATAAAAATATAATTACATTTATATTAGTAATTAAACATGTTTTTGTTTTTATTTGAAAGAACATAAACTAAAATCAGAAAACGAAAACTAAAACTAAAAACGAGAACAGAAAAATTGAAGTGAAACCAAATGACTCTTAAGTCGATGCCTTTTTATTTTGTCCTCGACTATATATAGAAATAAGCATTTTGTTATGGTTTCAAACTTTTTACTCATGGATGCTTATGCTAGATTCATCTAGATACAAATTCAAACTATACATGTCCACAGTTGCTAAAGGGTTTAGCAGATATCTGAATCTTTGATTGACTGAAATCAGTTGTATTACGTTGAGCTAGAGGTTTACAATTATGTGCCATTTTTTTTGTTATTAGGATATGTTTTTCACCATCTTAACCTTTTATACATCTGGTTGCAAGCATCTGCCAAAATAATGGTGGTTGCAAACTTGAGTTCGTAAGTACAAATCAATAAAATAATGATGGGAAAAAGGCACTTGAACTGGGCTTCATTTGGAATATATGCAGCTATACACACTAGGAATCAAGAAAATATTCCTGTAACCTATGTTTTCCAAATGTTAAAATTTTAAGAGGATTCCTAAGATTTTTGGAAGAAGAAAAACTATGTCATGCAGGAAAGTGAAAGCTTGCATGTTTTTTAGGATTTACAATAGCCAAATAAATGTTTCTTGCAGTTTCTTTAATAATTTTAAACTCCGTTGTGCACTTCCGGTTTTGTCAGGTGGTTCATATTGACTAGTTATATTGTTCCCACTAGTCTTGTTTAATTGAACATGAAGTAGATCATGCAAGAGAATGCTCTGTGCTATTTTCGGTTGCATAAGATCATAATTCCTTATTCAAATAGTAGTTAGATACTGATAGATGCTTTCCTTGTTTACCATGTAGGAATTTGTGTCATGTTGCAAAGTTCTACATGAGTTACAAGGCCAGAAATACCAGGCCGAAGTTTTGAGGGAAGATGGCCAAATTGGGATTGCCATTGGAGTGCTTCGCAATGCATTGATGAACGTGGAAAAGAATATGCCTGGTGAGGAAGCATGGAAAGTCATATTCAGGAAAGAAATGGAAGCAGCCGCAGAAATTCTAAGGAAATTTGAACATGAGAATGAATTTATTTGGCATGAGAAGATTCATTCTGCAGATGATTTACCGTTACCTCAGGGAAACAAGATTGTGAAGGTGGAACCTTATCAACCCCGAAGATGGGAGAGAGAACTGGCTTTTAAGTTATAATAAGAACTGAAATGTATAAAGAATTGGCCATAAAAACATCCGTTTTGTGTTAGGGAGAGGAAAGGAGTGAAGCTTCTTGATTCCACATCGCAGTCATTTGCAGAAGGCTGGAAGGGCCTAAAGCTCTTCCGTTCCGATTACGAAGGGTTACTGAACACTTGATTGTGTTAACCACACGTGCTTGATTCACTTCATTTGTCTCAAACATTGGAGGGGCTGTGCACATGCTTCTATGGTTCAAACAAAGATCTCTCATTTTTTAATAATTCCATTAAGGTTTTAATTATTTTCACAAAACAAAGTTAAGAGTTTATGCATCTAATTCCCTGGGAAAATACTACTGGACTTGCAGAAAATGATTCAATTTTGGAGTACCCTCAACATAAAAGGTAAAGCCATATCCAATTCTATGAACTGTTTCACATCAAGCTGTGATATTCTTCTTTCACGATTTTTCTTCAAATTCCAACAATACCAAAGGTCAAACTTCCAAGTCTTTTGGAGTCGACGGCATCAGACAACGAAAAGATCTGGACTCGGGAATTTACGGTGGGGAACTTTTAGAGCGTGGAAAAATCACAACCACGCAGGCATTATTTGCTAATCACAAAGCAATCGAGTGGTCTCGACAGCAAAGCGACTCTCGAGCGCAAAGGCCCAGTGAGTACACAGACACGTCCTTTCTTCCGTCTCTGTAAAGATCATTGTAATGGCTCTTCAGTTCGGTTCTCTTCCCTACACTCCCTGTAGAGCTAGGACCTTGTGTCCGGTCAGGCCTTTTTCATGCACACGTCTTTCATTTTCTCATTATGCTCCAATCAACTTCCCTTCAATCTCATTGAAGCTGCCGACAAATAGGTCTTTCTCTGAATTTCTGCACTTCCCACCTGATTCTAAAGTATGGTGTTTGCTTCTTGTTGTTATGAGGTTTTATGTTCGCAGCCTTAAGTTACGTGAATTTACAGGTTGAAGAAGGCTGGTTCTGCAGTTGTTTCCGAAGAGAGCGCTGTTGGGTCCAGCTCTTGCACTGATGTGTTTAAACTCACTTACTTGGAGGTGAGTGTTCGTGTAGTTTGATTTGGCTATTTGCTAAATTGGGAGAGTCCTTCTGATTTTGTAAACGTGTTGGTTGAGAAGTTCCATTACTTGTGCTTCTCTCAGGGGAATAGTTGGCTGTGGGACATGGCTGGGGTTAATATTTTGGTTGATCCAATTTTAGTCGGTAACTTGGATTTTGGAATTCCCTGGCTCTATGATGCTGCGAAGAAGTTCATTAAGACTTTCCAGGTACTTGTTCATTTTTGGGATTGCCATTTTTACTGTTTCTTATGGCATAAAGTTTTCCTTGTATATCAATTTTCTGCTCTATTATTTACGTATCATAAACTTATTGGTAATTCATGTAAGACCATAAAAGTGGAATGGAGTTATCCGTCAGACAGTCTGTTCGTTTGTGGATGAATATCGTGTTAGATAAATTTTAGCATGGATGTAATTATCCAAATTGCTGATCCAAATATACTGTTTGTGGATGAATATCACGTTGGATAAATTTTAGAATTAATGTATTTATCCAAATTGCTGATCCAAATGTACTGCAGCTTAGCGATCTTCCAGAGCTGGATTGCGTATTGATAACACAAAGCCTTGACGATCATTGTCACTTAAGAACCTTAAAGCCGCTTTCTGAAAGGAACAAAAATCTTAGAGTCATAGCAACTCCTAATGCTAAGCCTTTACTGGATCCACTCTTTGACAATGTAAGTTTTTTCTCAGTTGTGGATTCTTTGTCCGTCTCTTTTCTAGATGCAATTATTTTGAGCTAACTGATATATTAACGTCCTTAACCCTATTATCAAGAGAGAGTAATTAGTCTGTGTAATGTTTCTCCAACTGGGTATTGAAATAATACATGAATTAGCTTTGTTTCACTTTTTTTTTTCCTTGGCATTAATATTTAGTTGTATTCTATTCCTAAGTACTTAATATTCCAATCATTTACTTCAGGAGGTTATATGATTGATGAAAGTGTTTGAGAAGTTATATCTTACTGTTAGCCGTTTTTGAACAAATCGATATCAGAAAGAATCTGAATATTTTCTCATATCAGTAACTGCGACTTATCACTGGTTATATACAAAATTCAGTCCACTAACTGTCTAACAGAATAATTGCTACACAACTCATTCGTTCTCGCGGAAAAATAAATAAATGAGTATATCACGGGTGTGACTTAACATGTCACACCCGTGACATATAGCTATTTCATAACTATTTGTTCAGTTTTAGAGTGTTTTCTAGGTTCAGCTGCAACCCTATAAGCCTTCACATCTAGTGAGCTTACCAAGCAGAGAATTGGCCCCCATCAACTCATTGAACTATATTGACATTGGAGTTCCTTTGAACCCTTTCCTGCCCTGCATGTCCAGAATTATGTCTCTAAATATTGTATCTCCTTTAGATTTCAATTCAAGTATTTGCTGTTATGTTGCACTCTCATAACTTTCAGTTCATTTGTGGCTGTAAGTTATGTTATGAAAAGGTCTTAGAACTTACTGATGGATATAATAGGTTATTGACTTTGTAAACTCTGAAATGTTAATGTCTTTAATATTCAATCGTATCTGATGGCTAGGAACCCAAGTGGTTATATAAGAATTAAGCAATCATTTCTTTGCTTTTTCATGCATTGTCATTTTGGACATTTGTATATCAAACGTAAACATAGTTTGAGAATCTTGCAGGTAATATATGTAGAACCTGGTCAGAGCTCTGAAGTCGAGGGGCAGAATGGCACTAAAGTCAGTGTTAAAGCAACAGCAGGGCCTGTTCTAGGCCCTCCTTGGCAGCGACCTGAGAATGGGTAGAAATTCTCTCTGCTAGAAAATATAACTGCCAATGGTTATAGATTTCTCTTCCTCAACTGAATTGATATGTGCACTTTTTGCCTTTTCTATGTGCTTTAGATACATTGTCAATTCTCCACAGGGCCAATTAACTTTATACTATGAGCCCCATTGCGTCTACAACCAGAAGCTTCTTGAACAGGAATATGCTGATATCATTATCACCCCAGTCATAAAGCAGCTTCTGCCTAAATTTACTTTAGTTTCAGGGCAAGAAGATGCAGTTCAACTTGCCAAGTTGCTGCAAGCCAAGTACACAGCATTATTCTTGTTCTTTGTGGCTACATCAAGATTTGCTTTAATAGGATCTTATTTTTCTTTTCTTTGATTCCTAGGTTTGTTATACCAATGAAAAATGGTGACCTGGATAGCAAAGGGCTTCTTGCCAGTATCATTCAAGCTGAGGGAACAATAGAATCCTTCAAGGTTTGTTTCATTTGCACTCGATGAAAACTAAAAACTGATGGAATTGTCAATTGCACATAACAAATTTATAGGATGAGGATGCATAAACTTGACTAGTTTGCATCACGATTATCGCACGTTATGCCTGTCATATTTCTGTAACTGATGATGTGAACTGCCACTCCTACACCATTGTCTTGTAACATAGGAACAATAATCCATAGATGTATGCGGAAAAACTGAAACAACAGAAAGATGGTTGCATATATGGTTAGGGTGTAGCTACTGATCGTTTTCCTTCTCTTTAACTCTTAGGAAAATGGTGATCAAAATTTCTGAAATCTCTTACTGGCTGCTGAGTTTATTGCCTTTATCATTGCTAAACTAGTTGGTGTTGGTAAGAAAAAAAAAACGTAATTGTTTTCTGGATGTTAGTTGATTGGAATTTGGATATGTACATTTTAGATGGGTTCTCAGACAGAATGGGCCAGGCATTGGACCTTGAACCAACTGTCTTGGGATATTGATCATCATCTAAAGTAGCAGACAAGGTCTTACTTTACTTACTGCTGTCTGCATAGTGATTGTATGTATCCCCAGGATGTGTGATTCTATTTTCAGCAAAATTTGCCATAGGTGATTCTTAGCGTTAGATGTTTTAAGTTACTCCTTGGCTCTAACCTTTCATTTTAGCACACGATTGCCAGTTTGAGGTTCCGGTGGTGAAATTAATGGGACTAAGTTGATTTAATTGTTTAATGGGTTTGTAGGTTGGACTTTAAACAAATTGCTAGCCAATTGGCCTGTTTTATTAGAAGAGAAAACAAGTTTGACAGTTCATAAATGACGCATGGTTAAGGGGGTCTTTTTCTTATGTACATTGGCCTTAGCATTAACGTTTTTGTGGTGTGGTTAGTTTTGTTCTCTTCCTCATTCATTAAGATTTATGGCTTCTATATCTCAAGTGTTGCAAAATAATGTCATGTGATGTAGGAGCTTTTGACCAAGGAAGTGCCAGATGCTCAAGTATTGGAGCCTACTCCTGGTGTCCCTCTAGAAGTTTCCAAGCCTTGAACTGCTTGGGCAGTAACAAAACATTTGCCATTACTCCCAACTTTCCCTCTCGATACTTATTGTAGGCTTTGTTCTCAATTTTGGGTTAATTGCACTAAATATGAATCTCCTTTGAAAGAATTTCTGATTTGGATATAGTTTTAGAGGTCCTATAATAACAAAATAATATGATACTCAACAAAACTTAAAAAGTTGCCTATTTTTGTAAACTTAAAATTCAGAGGTTATCACAAGATTCACGACAATCTCTAGAACAAGAAATGTCATTTGAATGCAAGTGGAAGGTTAGCTTTTGTTTTGATACTTTTTATTGGATGCGTGAACGTTCGAACAAGAGAGAAAAATTAGGCACAAATGATACGGAGAAATCACGAGAGAATTTTAGAAGGAAGGAAAATAACTACTTCTGTTGTTACATTCTTCAAACAAACGTAAGAAGAAAGCTTAATTAGGTGTTAGTCTTAGATAGTTGTCGGAATCATCGTCTCTTAAATAATGTTGCTCTTTGTATGCTTCCTTGTCCATCAAGTTAATCTCTAGAAATTTATTCTGGAGTTCAAAGAGATATTCTCAAGAAGCACTCCTGCTCCGGCCATTGAATTCGCAGTTGTGTTATTGAATGATTGTTTATCAACATGCTCTGTAGTGGTGAGCACTTCGGGTAATGCCGTGGAAGTTCTTCCTTGTTCCATTTGAGCTTCTTAAGTTGTGACGTGTGAAAAACTGGATGAATAGAAGTTCCTATCAGCATCTCCAATTTATAAGCTACATTTCTCGCACCTTTTAGAATCTTGTAAGGGTCGTAGTATAGTGGTGACAGTTTATAGTTGCTCCACCTTGGAAGAGAATGTTGTTTATAAGGTTTTAGCTTCAGTAAAACTAAATCACCCTGCTCCAATTCTTGTTCTGAGACCTTTTTGAATCCGCCTAGTGCTTCATTCTATTTTGCGCTCTCTATAGGTAGAACCTTGTTATCTACAACGTCCCTTCTATATCCCTAAGAGCTTGATCTACTTTTGCTATCTTCGAATCGCTAACGAGATAAGGAGTATAAGTACGTGGAGGATGCTCATATAAAACTTTGAAAGGGATTGTATTTATGGTTGAACAGTATGTTGTACTATGCTATCATGTGACCAAAGGAATCCACTCACTCTACCTATGGGGTGCTTCTTCACAAAAACATCTTAGATAAGTCTATAAGATTTTGTTGATTGCTTTCGTTTGTCTATACATTTGTAGATGATAAGCTGTTGACAATTTCAAGCTAACTATTTGTAGTCTAAATAATTCTTTCCAAATTTGCTTAAAAAGTGGGGTCTATATCACTAATAATAATTTCAGGCATCCCATGTAACTTGAAAACATGATTAAGGAATAATTCTACGAAGTCCTTTATTGAATACAAATGTTTTACTGGAATGAAGTGTGCATACTCCATAAACCAATCAACCACCATTAATATCACGAAATTTCCCTTGGATATGGGCAACCCTTTGATAAAATCGAAGCTTAATTCCCTCCAACTTCTTTTTGGGATTTTAAATGGTTGTAGTAACCCTGGAGATGTGGACGTATCATACTTTTTTTTTTTGATAAATCATGCATTTCTTAATGTAATTCCGGATAGCAAAAGGCAAATCATCCTTGTTTCATCATGACTCATCTTGATTAATTATTCCCTAAATGTGGTTGTCAACTTGGTAACCCATTTTTCCATTCATATGCATTTGAGGTGATCCTTTTCCTAACTCTTTTTAAGCGTCTGCCGTAGTGTTCTCCTTCCTGCTACCATATTGAAGTTCAAAATCATACCCCAAAAGCTTCGAAAGTCATGACTATTAGAATGGTGTAGATAATCATTGCTCCAGTTGAAGTTTGAAGGTCACGACTAATAGAATGGTGTAGATAATCGTTGCTCCAGTAGATACTTCAATCTTTTATGGTTTGTTCAAACAATGAAAGGTTTGATACTAAGATAGTGATGCCATTATTTAATTACTTTGATTACAACTAAAAACTCATTTTCATATGTTGACAACCCTTGATGTCTTGGAGCTAATATCTTGCTTAGATATGCAATAGGATGATGCACTTGTTGTAATATCACTCCAATGCCTAACCTGCTGGCATTTGCGTCCACAATAGGGGGTTTTGAGAAATCAAGGAGCACCAACACTGGTGCTATCATGATTGCTTTCTTCAATTTTTCAAATGCTTCCTTTTCTTCTTGTTGCCAACTCCACAGTAAAAAAAATGTTTCTTCAGTAATTTAATTAAGGATCTAGCAGTTAGTCTATACCTTTTAATAAATCTTTTCTAATATCTAGTGATTCCCAAGAAGCTCCTCAATTCTTTTTTATAGCCAATCTTCAATCATATTTACCTTCCTTACATATGTAGCCACTCCTTTCTCTAAAATTGTGTATCCCAGATATTCAATCTATCTTATTTTGAACATATACTTGCTTCTGCATAAATATGATTGGTTGACTTTCAGAGTTTTCATTGTTATAATAAGGTGTTCCATATGTGATTGTAATGATTTAATGTAAATTAAAATTTGATAAAATACCAGGATGAAGCATTGGAGATACAATTTAAATTGTTCATTCATCAGCCTCTAAAATATAGATGGTGCGTTGGTCAGGCCGAATGTCATGACAAAGAATTCATAGTGCCCTTTAGGTGTCTTGAATGTTGTTTTCAAACTACCTTTAGGTTGCATTCGGATCTAGTGATAACCCAAGAGTAAATCTAGCTTTGTAAACTAACTGGCCCAGTGGAGTTCATCAAATAATTTTTTTATTAAGGGAATAGAAAATTTATCTTTGATTGTGTGTTTGTTAAGCTCACAGTAGTCTATAAACATTTGTTTGAACTATCCTTCTTTTTGACAAGGACTACTGGTGATGCATACAATCCATAGATGTGTCTAATGAAGGCTTGATTCATCAATTCTCTCACTACTTATTCAATGATGTCCTTTTGAGCTCCCGAGTACCTATATGTCTGATGTTAATAACTTCTACTCCCTCTTTTAAATGGATCTGATGATTATGTTTTCTACTCGGTGGTAATGGGGTTGGTCCTCTAAATATCTTGGAAAACTCTAAATATCTACATTGATCTTGTTGAAGGCACTCCATTGATCCTCCTTTACTCCTAGTTGTTGTAGTTGACATTCAATCGAAAATGTCAGTTGCATCATGAAAAGTTGGCCTCCCTTTAAATGTTGAAGTGTTTTATGAAAATCTTTTTCTGATACTACCTTAGATCTCCCATCTAGATTCCCATTTAATGTAACTATTTGTCCCTCCTAGTTTAAGTTTATGGTCCTCTTCTTAAAATTACACAAAATGTCGTTAAATCTTACTAACCATTGTACTTAGAGCAATACATCACAAACTCCTATTGACAATACTAGTGCATTCGGACTCCTTGCATAGTCCACATAAAATTTATGCAGCATTTCTTACATACCAGTTGCAACCCTCCACCTATTGTAATGTTTGGTGATCCGATTTCTTTGTCAGCATAGATGCCTTTCTTCACAATCAAAGCATCCACAAAATTATGGGTGTTGTCATTATCTATCAAGATGTGAATCGTCCTCCTCGATGAATTCCCATTACCCTCATTTGCTTAAAGTTCTACTTACTTGTTAATCCCATCATTGCTAATTGTTCTTCCTCGAGTTCATCATTGTCTCCCTCAGTTACAACTTCTATAAGATCTTTGTATCCAATGACCATTTATAATTGTAATTGCCTCTTTTGACATTTATGGCCTAGGATATATTTTTCATCACACCAAAAGTAAGCCCTCATGAACTTTTTTTCATCAAATTCTTTACTACTAATGTATTTTAGAGTTTTGAACATTCTTGCTGCTGCCAAGCGCGTTGGATCCGTAAGGGTGGGAAGTATTCAGTCTGATGTTAAGCTTATGTTTACAGTCATTGTCTACTGCATCTTTAGAAATGGACTGTGACCTCCTCAGTGCTTAAATTCCTTAAAGTGTTCCTTTTGAGAAAATATGTACTCCCTTTTTTCATCATAACCACTTCTTGCTTCTGAACCAACATATAAGCATGATGTAGAGAAGATGGCTCATGTAACCGCATTGTAAGTTTGATTTCTGGTTTGAGCCCCTTAAGAAAAAATCCTATTAAACATTCTTTAGATAATGATATTCGGTTAGAATAATGATCAAATTTGGCTCAATATTTTAGTATTGAGCCTTCCTGTTTTAGCTATTTAAAATCTCCATTGGATCATCGAAAATCTTTGCTTCAAAGCATTACTTGTGGATGCTCGTGAACTCCTTCCAATCCACCACTTCGGACTTGTTCCAATTCCTTAAATATGAGTCTATCGTCCATATGAAGGATCATTATACCCACTTTCAACTTCTCTGAAGTTTAATCCAATTGAAAGGATTGCTCACATCTGTATAGCCATAATTTGATTCGCTAACCATCAAAAATTGAAAATTCTATTATGCTTAACCTTGTGGGGATCACATTTTCATCCTTCTCTTATGTTATTTTATCGCTTAGATTTGAGCATTCTGGAGTAATCGAGATAACTACTCCAGATTCCACTCACTATTACTGTATGAATTACATGAAGATAGATTTAAGATCCAACATGTCCTTCTCATACTTATATTCTTTATTTTGTGACTTTAACAATAGTTTATCATTCCTAGTTTGTGCGTCCATCAAATTTTTAATGCTCTCTTTGACCTACATAACTTAGCTTCCTTTGTACCTTCTGTCATTGATATCTTTCCCAAAATTTACTGCTCAGATACCAATTGTTTTGATATTTTATAGTTTATCAACACCTGATCAAGTTTTTAGTAGTTACATTTAAATTGTTGTGTAGTTAGGTTTGTTTTAAATTCTCAAATAAGTTTTGAATGATTTGGAATGGTTTGGATTTCTAACTATTTTACTCTCTTGAATCATTTATAAGATAAGGAAACACTCTCAATGTCAAACAGATGGGTTATGTGTTTTGTTTTGAGTGTGAATGTTGCATATTGTATGATAGTTTATTAGGTTGTGTATTGTGAATTGTGTGAATGTGTCAATGGCTTAGATGGATTGAAATTGATTTAATTTTAAACATAATCTATTAAGTTGTAAAGAGTCATTAGCTTGCGAAATTAGTAAATTGGGTTCTTTGGATAAATATGCAAGTTAATTAGGATTTGGTGTTAGTTTGTCACCCTCTAAATTGTCACATTCATTCATAATTTTAGCTTTTTCGACTTAAGTAGCTTTGCTAGTATTTTTTTAAGGAAACGAGTAGCTAAAGCAATAAGGTAGCCAATAAAAAAAGAAGTGTTTGTTAATTTTAAATAGATAACTATTCTGCTGGGCTTCGAGCTATGAATAGAGCTAGTATCCAATTCAGAACATGGTGTAGCCGAGTAACCGGATTGATACACTTGACAAATATGTGCATTCGCGTCAAAAAGCTATAATAACGTTCCAACCAAGTAGCTTAATAAAAACATGACTTAGTCAAGTAACCGGATCCATATTCATCACTAATGTTTGCCTCCGAGTAAAAGACTAGGTCTATGTCCATAAAAAAGTAAATAAGATAGAAAATGTTTTCTAACAAAACCTACTGAACTTGTAAATAGCTTGACTTTTCATGAAAACATAGTTAGCAGTAGTTAGAGAGTTTGAATGACCAAAGACTTATTAATGTGTGTATACAATTGAAAAGGGTGAATAACTTGACATTTGAGTTTTGATTAATATGTATGTTTAGTCCAAAGCTCTTAGACGCAGAATTTGCATTTTAATGATTGGGAATAACTTAAATGATTGTATTTAAAGTTAAATTTATTTCACGAAGTTGAATCTATTGTCTCATCATTGCATTATATGTTATATGATTTTTTATGTTTGTTGTTTTGTTTGTTGGAAGGCATGTAAACATTTAAGTGTGAGGATGTTGATAAGTGAGAATTGCATTATATTTTAGGGCTTAGTTTGATATGTATTTAATTGTTAATTCAAGCATTTAGTATGTGTTTATTTTAGAATTGTGTTAGTTTGCTAATTATTTGTGTTTAAAGTGTTTTATGGTAGTACAAGATTTTGAGCTTAAATATTATACTTTTGAGGTACCTTAAAGTGTTTGCTATTGTGTGCTACTTTCCAACTCTTTTAGGCTAAGAGAGCAGTTATAATCACCCACCACACGATTTATATATACCCAATTGAAATCTTTGTAAATCCATCCATAATTTGTTACATTGGAAACCAAAATTGGATGCATATGTAAGAGTGGCAATAGACACAAGATTCATACCTATCATCTAACATCTTAAATGCATAATTATTATGATTCCTCTAGCAACTGTACTGCAATCATCTGAGTATTATATGGATAAAAGATTATACAATTATAATGAAACCTATGATTAGAAAAAGTCTCCCAATCTACACCCAAAAATTTCGAACAAGATAATGTACGTGGTTATTTTATTATGGTTTCAATGAGCCTTATACGATAGACCTTCTTTTCTTTCACTATTTCTTTTACTAAAGATTTTTCATGAGGGTCGTTTATCCTTCTAGCATTCCATACCAGGATTGACATTGGTGAGGGAATCCCCTATATGTTTACTGATTTGCTTACTTCTCCTCCTTATTGACTTTCTTCTAGAGCTACTGTTGGATATCTTGAAATCATCGGCTATTAGAGGCTTGGAGGATTCAATAGTAATAGAAACACCATCTACAATTCTAGAGATTGTCAAGGTGGTGTGAAAGGATTCAACCCTTCTACTTAATATAATGCAACAAATTGAGGGACTTCAGGAACCGCTACAGTGTTTTTTGGAACTGCCAGAATATTAACCAGGGAATTAGCTGTTGATATATCCTATAATGTAGCCAGTTTAGTGGTATCAAGAACAACCACTGGACTGCTAGAAACTGCTAAATAATTAGTCATATTATGAGCATCTTATGGTGTTGGAAGTTCAATTATCACAGAGCATTGGTTGGATGCAGCCAAGAGGGCAGAATGATGGTCAGCCACGAAGCATAGGTTAAATGTTTCTAAAAGGTTTGAATGTTGGTCTAGATTGGATATACCTCCCACTGGTTCTTCATTAGACAATAGAGAAACAACAGAAGTAGTAATATTAGATAAGGGGGTATGCTGGTCAGAGGCATTAATAACAAACAAAAAATTTGCGGGTCATCACTTCCTTTAAAACCCACTACTATTACACTAGGGGATTGAGAAGATGCAGAGATAGAAGCAATTTCTAGAAGGACAGGTAGCTGGTGATCAACTATAGGATTGGTAGGAATTATAACTATTTCAACATTATCAACAACCAGAATAGATTTCAGTAGTCATTAATTCCTCATACCAACAATTGCTAAAAACCTTACCCATAGGCCTCCATTTTTTGTTAGCGTAGTTGGGTTTCTACGGATATGAAATGTGAATTATAGATTTTTCTAAGGGACCAACTTCATTTAGTCTGAGAATTGGGAGGATGTCAGGTAAGGGATCATTCATTACAAAGTTTAGCATAATTAATTCTTTCCATTGTGGCAGTTTAATGATCTATGCACACTGTCCTACCCAATGAACCAGCCAAGAAATTAAGACCCTCAATTGTCCAAAATCTCATAGGTAAATTATGGAAGTTCACCCATAGTGGTAAAACATCAATCCTTCCTCAGCCAAGTTCCATACCTGGTCTCCATTTCTAGAGGAAGAGTGACCGGTCACCTATATGCCATGGTCCAAGTTCAACAATTTCATCAAGATTAGCTTCCATTGCAAACTTGAAGAGATTGACTCCATCCTCATGCAACATAACCTTCTCAAGACCTTTCTTTCCCTAACAAGTTCATGCCCATGCATTGACAATAGGAATTGTAGGGCGTTTTGTTGAAAAGAATCCAATTAGGGCATTACCAAGCTTGAGCACCAGTTGTGAGTAGCTCCAAAGGAGTGGAGACAACCCCATATTTAATAACATTTTGGTAATGCTTTAATTGCCCCTTATTATGCAAAGTTTTGAATTTGCTATGCCACACTCCAACTAGTTTAAGAGGGTCGGAATGAACAGAGGAGTCAGTATTTTGTGCTTTAGGTCTGTCCCCAAATTGGACTGTAAGGGTCTCCTTCAAAAGAGCTGGGAACTCTTCTTTCGAAAAGGAAGTTTCCCCTTTATCCACTTCAACATAGAAGGCCAAGGGAAGGCCTTCCATTAAGGCTGAAACTCCAACCATAGTGAACTAGAGCCGATGAGCAACCAAACAGAGAAGAGGAAAGAATTACTAGAAAAGGAAAAAGAAGGGGTGGTTAAGTGAAAACAAGTAGGAAAGCTAATGAGAAGTCAGAGGAAGTTGTAATTTTTCGTCTTTCTTGATTATTGTTTTTGCCACTTGCATAATTCTTCACTTTGGTTACTCTATCTTTTTTTCTTTGCGACAAAAATTTGCACTAAGAATAGTATGGGGGTTTGTTAGTTAAAGTATTTAACAAACTTTGTTTTATTGCGACAAAAATTTGCACTAAGAATAGTATATATGTGGGTTTGTTAGTTAAGGTATTTAGCAAACTTTGTTTTAATTAGCAATTGAAGATTTAGAAAGTTGTTCATCCTAACGAGGAAATTGATTAAAAGTCTTAATTAGAGTTGTTGGAGTTGATGTTTTTTGATAAAATAGGTTCATTCAAATTATTATGCGATTAATACGTAATTTAATTGTTATTTTTAAATTCAAAAGTACTATTAAAAGTGAACAGATAATGAAACTTTTAATCTTTTGTTTGGTTGAACGATAATCTAATTAACTTATTTTTTAATTTAAAATATTCACAACAATAGCACTAACTTGTAAAATTATTTAGAAGATAATATAATTTAATTATGGTCGGAGTATTTTTAACTTATAAAATCATTTAACCTCTCTTTGTCTTACCAAAGAAAATAAAAAGAAAAATAAAAAAAAAATCTTGCCTAATCCGGGCCAAAGCAGCCTTATTTTTGTTTCTCCATAGTCTTCCTCTGCCTGCAAGCGTAAACCAGTGAGCACTCAAATGAAAGAAGCTAGACCACGTCACCTGTTTGGTCTGTTAGTCTAATTTCCAACTATTGTACCTAACCACTTAAATCACCTTAAAATTTTTTTTGGCTAGGTTAACAATTCATTTCAATATACTTGTTATAAAAGATAGAAATAATATGGTGTGCCACTAATTGTTAATACACCACTTAATTGTTAATGCACCAAATGCACCACTTAATTGTTAGTACACCAAATGCACCACTTAATAGTTAGTATACCATTTCTATTATCATGATAGTACTTTATTCGAAATTTTGTACTATAAATAGAAGGGTTAACTTGATGTAAGATATACCAATTTATAAGAAAAATTCTCTTCTCCCAAATATTCTTAAATTTTAGTTTCGGTTTTATAACACGTTATCAGCACGAAGCTCTAAGGTCTACAATTCGGCTTATCAACTTCAAGCAGTCATAAGGTTCTTCCGTTTACGTACATCAAACAAACGTAAGGTTCTTCCGTTTATGTATATCAAACAAACGTAAGTTCTTCCATTTATTTTTCCATTTATCTACATTAATTCTACTTATGATATTATTAAAAAAAGTATAGACGACTCTCTATACCTTCCCTAAAGTTTTACCTTCTCTTTAAATAATGAAAAGGTAATACCACCTCTAAATACTTAAGTTATTGTATAGTATACATCGTAATTAGAAAATAAATAAATAAAATATATTCAAGACTATTATATTTATTATACTCTAATTAATTTTACTACATATATCTTATTATCAATTATGTGTTTTAAATAAATAATTAACTAATATATATTATAACGGCTATAAATATAACGACTAGTTAATGGTAAAAAAACGGCTAGTTAACATAAAAATAAAATAAAATAATAAAAAATGATTCATTTTTTCTATAAATAGATACCACTTTTACATAATTTACTTCATCCCTACACATTATTTCTTACCTCCAAATATAATTCAAATGTTGTCCGCTACATTATGTTTTTGTATAATTATTGTCATTATGTATCTTTGTTTCATTCTTAGTGTAGAGCTAAATGATTTAGATCGTAATTTTTTTCTCTTAGTAATAGCATTTTGTATGATCCCTTTGTTGCTTATTAGCATAGCATTTGAGCATGACATGTGATTTATTTAATGTAATATCTATTTGAATAACTGTATTAATTATTTCTCTCTATTGTATAATAGTTGCCAACATGTCCAATCTTGCCAAAATTGAGTTCGCTGTTCTTGATGTTGCGGGCCATAATTCTATGCCGTGGATGATTGATGTTGAAATGCATCTTGAATCAATGGATCTTTTAGATACCATTAAAGAAAATAATACAACATCAAAACAAAATAAAGTCAAAGCGATGATCTTCATTCGCCGTCATCTTGATGAGGGATTAAAAATAGAATACCTCACAATTAAAGATCCAAGTCATTTGTGGAAAAATTTACAAGAAAGATATGACCATCAAAAGGAAGTTTTACTTCCGGCTTCTCGTGATGAATGGAGCGCTTTACGCTTCCAAGATTTTAAAAAGGTCAATGAGTATAACTCAGTTATGTTTAGAATTGTCTCACAACTAAAATTTTGTGGGCAAACAATCACTGAGGAAGATATGTTAGAAAAAACATACTTCACCTTCCACGCATCAAATGTAACATTGCAACAACAATATCGAAAAGCGTGGATTTAAAAATACTCGACCGATTTCATGCCTCCTTGTAGCCGAGAAGAATAATGAACTTTTGATGAAAAACCATCAATCCCACCCTACTGGCGCGGCAGCATTTCCAGAAACGAATATTACAATTCAAATTGACAATGAAAGAAAACATCATCACGGGCCTGGTCGTGGCCACGGTCGTAACTACATTAGTGGCCGTGGTCGTGGTCGTGGACGTGGCCGAGAAAGTTATCCATATAACTCCTTTCAAAGAAATACGAGCCACCACAATAACAAGCACCATATTAATGATGTTCATGGAAGTTCTTATAGGACTTCAGGAGATTCTTGCCTTAGATGTGGTACAAAAGGACATTGGGCTAAAGTTTGTCGAGTTCCTGAACATCTATGTCGCTTATACAAAGCATCCTTAAAAGGAAAGAAAAGGAAGTGAATTTTCTTGAACAACGCCTTTAGGTGATTCAACCGACCTTGGTACTTTTGATTTTGATTTCATTGAGAATCATAATCCTTCAGATGACTCTACATATCTGAATGCTTCGGATTTTACTGATGATTTTGTAGATCAGGACATTGTTGGTGGCAATAGCAATGGAAATTAAAATAATGTACTTATGCTTATGTTATGTATTCTTATGCTTGTTGTGGTACTCAGTTTCAAGTAAAGTATTATAACATTTTTTTTTAGTTAAAATAACATCTTTTTATCTTTATTAAAGTTCTTGCGCAATTTTCTCATTAGATTATTTATTTTTATGTGAACACAATATCAGGTCCTGCAGACTTGATTGAAGTAATTGGCAAGGGAAATTTCACATTACCAAATGGCACAAAGTTCTCAATACATGATGCCTTATTTGTGCCAAAGTCTAAAAGAAATTTGTTGAGTTTTAATGATATATATTCTCATAAGTATGATACTCGATCAAGAATCGAGGGAAATATGAAATATATATATCTTACAACTCAGTAAATCGGAAAGATAAACATATTGGAAAAACTACCAATGCTCCCTACTGGATTGCATTATATATATATAAATGTGATGGAATCTAATATGGTAGTGAAAGCAAAACACATTGATCCTTCAATGATATCTATTTGGCATGATCGTCTGGGTCATCCAGGATCAACAATGATGCGAAAAATAATTGAGAATACACATGGACATCCATTGAGTAACAGAATGATTACTCAAATAAATAAGAGTCCATATACATCTTGTTCTCTTGGAAAACTGATCATAAGGCCATCACCAGCTAAAATAAAATTGGAATCACCTATTTTTCTTGAACGTATTCAAGGTGATATATGTGGACCAATTCATCCACCATGTGGACCATTTCGATATTTTATGGTATTGATAGATGCCTCCAGCAGATGGTCTCACGTTTGTCTACTATCAACTCGTAATATGACATTTTCAAGATTTCTTGCACAAATTATTAAATTACGAGCACAATTTCCTTACTATACAATAAAGAAAGTCATACTCGATAATGCTGGTGAATTCACATCTCAAACTTTCAATGACTATTATATGTCAACTGGGATTATGGTCGAGCATCCTGTTGCTCATGTGCATACTCAAAATGGTTTAGCTGAATCCTTAATTAAACGCCTTCAGCTTATTGCTAGACCATTAATGATGAGAACAAAGCTTCCAATTTCCTTATGGGGTCATGCAATTTTACATGCTGATGCATTAATTCGCATCGGACCAAGTGCATATCATAACTACTCCCCACTACAACTTGCATTTGGTCAAGAACCAAATATCTCCCATTTGAGAATTTTTGGTTGTGCAGTATATGTGCCTATTGCACCACCACAACGTAGTAAAATGGGACCTCAAAGAAGATTAGGGATATATGTCGGCTATGAAAGTACATCTATTATTAGATATCTTGAACCTTAAACAGGTGATGTGTTTACAATACGCTTTGCTGATTGTCATTTTGATGAAAATACTTTCCCGACATTAGGGGAAGATAATAAACAACTGATGAAAGAAATTACATGGTGCGAATCATCATCATTGTATCTTGATCAACGCACAAAACAATGCAAAACAGAAGTGCAAAGAATTGTGCATTTGCAAATAATTGTAAATCAATTACCAGATGCTTTTACAGATACAAAAAGAGTGACTAAATCATTTATACTAGCTGTAAATACTCCTGCTCGGATTGAAATCCCAAAAGGACAATCTGATAACATGGTCACTCATGAATCTACGACACGCATGAAGTGTGGTAGACCAATCGGTTCCAAAGATAAAAATCCTTGAAAAAGAAAAGGAGCAAATGTGATTAATAACCCCAAGATAGATAAAAGTGTTCCTTTAGAAACACAAGATGAGGATAGTGTCCCAGAAGAGACACAAACTGACATTAATCAAGAAATCGTAATTAATTATATTCACACAAAAGAATTATGGAACCGAAATGATATGAAAGAGATTGATGAAATATTTTCTTATGCTATAGCATGTGATATCATCAATGAAAATGAAGATCCCGAACCAAGATCTATCATTGAATGTCAAAATAGACATGATTGGGTTCAATGGAAAGATGTTATTGAAGCTGAATTAAATTCTCTTAACAAGCATAATGTGTTTGGACCTATTGTCCTTACACCCCAAAGTGTAAAGCCTGTAGGTTACAAATGGGTTTTTGTTTGAAAACGAAATGAGAAAAATGAGATTGTGAGATACAAAGCTCGACTTGTTGCACAAGGTTTTTCTCAAAGACCCGGAATTGACTATGAACAAACATACTCTCCTGTTATGGATACAATTACGTTTAGACATTTAATCAGCTTAACAGTTCTTCAGAAACTAGAAATGCGTCTTATGGATGTTGTTACAACTTACCTATATGGATCACTTGATAGTGATATTTACATGAAAATCCCTGAAGGATTCAAAATGCCTATAGCATTAAAATCACAACCAAAGGAAAAGTATTCGATCAAATTGCAAAGATCCTTATATGGACTAAAGCAATCTAGACGCATGTGGTACAATCGTCTAAGCGAGTATCTATCAAAGAAAGGATATATAAATAGTCCTATTTGTCCTTGCGTTTTTATAAAGAAAACAACATCCGGATATGTGATTATCGCTGTCTATGTTGACGATTTGAATATCATTGGTACTGCTAAAGAAATCTAAGAAATAGTGGTATACTTAAAGAAGGAATTTGAAATGAAAGATCTTGGAAAAACTACATATTGTCTTGGTCTGCAAATTGAGCATAGACCAAGCGGAATATTTGTGCATCAATCGACATATACAGAAAAGGTATTGAGACGTTTCAATACGGATAAAGCAACTCCGTTAAGTATACCAATGGTTGGTAGATCGCTTAATGTTGAGAATGATCCATTTCACCCTTGCGAAGAAAACGAAGAAGTTCTTAATTTTGAAACGTCATATCTGAGTGCGATGGGAGCTCTCATGTATCTTGCTAATTGTACTAAACCTGATATAGCTCTTGCTGTTAATCTACTAGCAAGATTTAGCTCATCTCCTACGAAAAGATACTGGAATGGAATTAAACATCTATTTCGTTATCTTCGAGGTACAATTGATTTGGGATTATTTTACGCTAAAAATACAAAACAAGCTTTGGTTGGTTATGCAGATGCAGGTTACTTATCAGATCCACATAAAGCCAGATCTCAAACTGGTTATGTATTTACGTATGGAGGCACTGCAATTTCTTGGCGTTCACAGAAACAAACACTTGTTGCTACTTCTTCAAATCATGCCAAATCATTGACTTCACGAAGCAAGTGAGAATGTGTATGGTTAAGGTCAATAACGCACTATATTTTAACAACTTGTGGCTTATCGACCAACAAAGAACCAACAATCATATATGAAAACAATGCAACATGTATCGCTTAAATAAAGGAGGTTATATCAAAAGTGATAAACCAAACATATCCTCCGAAATTTTTCAATTCACCCAAGATCTCGAAAATAGAAAGAAATCAACATCCAAGATATTCAATCGTTTAAAATATTGCGGATCTTTTCACAAAGGCACTTCCTACTACACCTTTCAGGAAACATGTCCACGAGATTGGAATGCGACATCTAATAAATTTATGAGGAAGAGCTCATTGTGTTAAATAAGGGAGCTTACGATTTGCACTCTTTTTCCTTATCATGGTTTTTATCCTACTAGGTTTTTCCCGATAAGGTTTTTAACGAGGCAACACTAAATGCGTGTCAAGGCGGATAAGAAATAATTATATATACACACCAAGGGAGTCTTATAAAATAGAAATAATATGGTGTGCCACTAATTGTTAATACACCACTTAATTGTTAATGCACCAAATGCACCACTTAATAGTTAGTGTACCACTTCTATTATCATGATAGTATTTTATTAGAAATTTTGTATTATAAATAGAATGGTTAACTTGATGTAAGATATACCAATTTATAAGAAGAATTCTCCTCTCCTAAATATTCTTAAATTTTAGTTTCGATTTTATAACAATACTCATATTCTACCTTGAAATATAGCAATATCAACGTGGCAAGTGGCTGTTTATTATTAAACAAGACGTCACCACTTCCGTCGTATGTTACATACGGCAATTATTAAGATGACAAGAAAGTGTTGCTGTGTCTGCGTTCTGTTTATTAACTTTAACTTTCAGGAGCATAAATTGTGATGGCTTCATATCCAGACACTTTCTGTAGGCTACTGAAGGTTCGTGGGCTGAATAAGGATGGTGGGCTTTAATGCCTACAGTTCCAACGGAGACCATTTGCCAAATTAAACTCTTGCTAAAGTTTTTCTCACAAAAGATTGCTACTATTTATATAGGTTCACCATTTTTCGAGAAAACTTTAATTCATATTATAATAACTAATTATTTATTTCAACAATTTGATGTAAAGTTTCAATTACTATGAACAATTATATGTTTAATTTTATCATCCATATTATAATTTAGAGTATATGTATTAATGGTAAATGGATTCATGAAGGACAATGAATTAGATATTCACAACATAAACTCATGCACAGAGAGATGGACATAAGTTACCTTTTCGCATCATAAAAGATTTAGGTGCGTATTGAATATTATTATTCCATTTTAAGACAGTTTGAGAAAGGAAGATAATAAAGTGATAAATTATATGGAAAGAAAAGCACATACAGAGTAATTTGCCTAACCATATTTAATGATCCTTAATTCTTTAAAAATTAAAACTAAAATATCCTACATATACATGTATATATTATATGTTATTTTTATAAATGTGAACTAAAACTACATTAGTCGTACAAACGTGCATGCACATGTACACACGCCCACACCAGCACACTCCTCATTTGGGCCATTCACCATCCATATAAGCTTAAGAAAAACTTTTATAAGGAAATTAAACTAAGATAATCAATTTTACTTTTTTTTTTAACTCTAAAGATTTTGATTGAGTCCTTGAAAATCCAAATCAAACTTCTTTATTTTTATAAAAAGTCAAGGCTTGGGCCTATTTTTATTTAGATATTTTAAAATGTGAGCCCAAATATTAAGTACAAAATGAAAATAGCATTTACAATCAAATATTTCAATAAAATTTCATAAAACATGGGTTAAGTCGTAAAATTTATAAAAATAAACATGAATTCTTTTTTTTTTTACAAAAGTTTGAGGATGCTTATTAGTGCAAAAATTCATCAACTTTCCAATAATAATTGATTAAAATTTTAATGAAAAGCTAAGAAGGAATATAGAGAACAAGCAATTAGATCACTAAAACAAAATGATAAGTCTAGCACATCAATATTGTGCCAAGATTTCCAATTGTATGAACAAACTATCATAACCTAAGGATTGTAATGCGTAGACAACTTTTAGGGCTGAAAGAAACTAAAAGCACATATTTAGATGCATGTTAAAATATGCATCAAAAGACAAGAAGATAGAAAAATAACATTAAGTGGCCATCATCACCAACCCTCATAAAGCATATAAATGATTGAAAAAGTAAACCTAATATGATTAGTGTCAAGTTCCTAATTTCTTTCATGATTATGAGCCATGAAAATCATACAGGCAAAAAAAAAAGCAAACGGAAAAGAAAGATGACATATACCATCATACTAATATACCTTTAATTCTTTATCCTTATGTTATATTAATTTGATTCCTTAAAGGCTTTTCCTTCAATTTTGAGTCTATAACGTTTAAATAAGAAAACAAAACCTAACTAAAAAGATTTTTGGAAGGATGAATTAAAAATAGAGGAAAAAATACTAAGTGAATGCCTGCTTACTAATAAACAATGACAATCACTCATGTTTATGAATACTTATAAAGAATATAGGAAAAGAGAAAGAATACTCATGTTTTTTCTTAGATTTTTTAGTTTAAGTTTTCTAAATTTTAAAGAGTGCTAATCAGAATTTGGAAACATACAATCTTAATACGGATGGAGTATAGTGGTTGTAAAAAAAAAATTCTAGAAAGAGGTTAATCGAAGAGTGTTTTTCGTAATGAGAAGGTAGACGACTTGGCCTATAGAGAGAAAGTTGAGATGATAGGACTTAAGTAATGAATTGAACTATATGGATTTCTACTCAGGGAAGGTATGGAGAGGTTCTTACACAACTTGCAAGAGATTCAAGTCAAGTGCCAAAAATAAGTTGGAGATGATAGTTACAAAATTAACTAGTGTCATTCTCAAAAATAAATTGACACTGGTTTTTACAAGGTTTTACAGACTGCAATTCTGGAAGCAAACTGATGCTAGAGTTCAGCTTACAATTAGCACTAGACTCATCTTAGTTTCGCACTTTAGGAGTTCCAAAACAAAATCGAAACTAGTATTGGCTATAACAAATATTATTATTGTATTTTAAATAGTTAAAATTTTGTAATTTTAAATTAATTTTTTAAAACTCTAATTTTAGAGTTTTGTGTTTTATGTAAGGCTTTTTATATAAGGCTATCTTATGGATGAATTAAAAATGTATCATTATTATTATTGACATAAAACCTTTAAAGAGTTATCTTCATCCTTGTTCTTATATAAACTCTTATGTAGGTTCTCTGTTAACTATAGATCTTATTTAACTTACTAGTGGGGATTAATTCTAAGATCTTATCATTATCGAACTGGTTATTCATATTCTTCTTTTACATAGTTTTATGTTTTATTTCTTAGATTAACCTATTTTCAATAGAACTACCTTGGACCTGTAATATTGATATTGAATATGATCGTTGTTTTTCGATATGTGTAGTTTTAATATTTTAACCTCGATATTTTGCAAGTGTACAGGTCGTTTGTGTAGTATCTAAGGTATCAATCCCATGACGAGGGTTAATCTAATCCTAAACTTTAAGGTTGAAACAAATCGCAGAAATTCAACTGTAACTAAGTTAAAACAATAACGCAATTCAATCAACCAATTCAACTTAAGAATTAATCACAAAGTATTAACAAATCAGCAAATTGGAATGCACACACCTAAAATCAACCTAAGGAGCTACCAATTGAGAGAAAGGGGAAATTTTTACCTATCTTCAACACTAACCTAATTAATTATGAAATGTCAAATTATTGGTCCTAGACTATCCTAGGTTTGGTTACTCTCTCTCTAGTTATAACCAAAAGCCCAGATTATGAAAAATTGCAATTTCTCAATTCATAATTTATCCAAACCCTAATTAGATATGAAGTTTTTCACTAGACTATTGGAAACTTATGTGAGATATCTCGTCACACAATTACCAATTTGATTGATTCTTATTCTTATTAAACTACCTAACTCTCATTAACTCAATTTAATTATTTTTCATCGGTTTACCCTCTTAGTCTATTACCAATTTATGAAAATGCAAAAATCAATCACAATGAATCCAATTCACATAAACAATCAGATTTTTATTGAATTAAAAATAAAAATAACCCGAAGGTGAGTTTAGACAATCCTCAACATTTATAAATCCTATGTCAACAAGTATTCCAATTCTATACATAGATAAAAATGGAAATACATTGGAAATAGACATGAATGGATGATGGAGGCAGCAACGATGAGAAACCTCCTGTTTCGGGAAGTACTTCGTGTATGCTTGTTCTCAACGTCTCTCTTCCTTCGTCTCTTTCTCAATCTCTTGATGAACTCTCTCTAGGGTTTCGTGATGGTGGCTGATGCCAGAAGCCCTCACTCTCTTTTGTCTCATTCTTTATATATTGATGTGTTATGGATAGCCCTAGGGTTTTTTTGGGGTCGAAAGATTCGAAAAATCCCTTAAAGCTCGACTTTTCTATGTGTTGCATGTTTTCCTGACACAGGCCACGATTGTGGGCCACTTGTATGCTTTCTATCACGATCGTGAGTCAAGTCTTATGCTTATGTCATGATCGTTGTTTCGGTCCAAGTCTCTCCGAAACTTCTCTGTTCTTCACTATTGACCCTAAAATACTAACAAACACGTTAAAGTAACTCAAAGACATAATATTTAAGCTCAAATTCTACTAACCTATAAAAACTCTTAAACACAAATAATTCACAAACTAACACAATTCTACCAAAAATACATACTAAACAATCAAATAAATAGATAAACACATATAAAACTATACCTAAAACACGGTGCATTTCACACTTATTAACATCCCCACACTTAAATATTTGTTTACTCTTAAGCAAATAAAACAAAAAACACACAGAAATTCACACAGTACATAATGTAGTAATGAGACAATGGCTTCAACTTTATGAAATAAATTTAATTTAAAACACAATCATGCACATCATTTCAAATCATTAACATGCAAAATCCGTGTCTTGGGGCTTTGAACTAAATATACACATTAATTCAAACTCAAGTGTTAAATTATTTACCCTTTTCAATTGCACACACTCATTAATAGTTCTTTGGTCATTCAACTCTATAACTAATCCTAAAAATGTTTTCATGAAAAGTCAAACTATTATAAGTTTGGTAGGTTTTCTTCGACAAAATATTTTTATTTTTATGAATATGGACTTAATCTTTTTATGCAGAGGAAAACATTGGTAATGAATGTTAGTCTGGTTACTCAAGTAAATCGTATTTTTTATTAAGCTGCTTGGTTGGAATGTCATTTTAGTCTTTTTACGTGAAGACACACAGTTGTGATGTGTGTCGATCCGGTTACTCAGCTATATCACATTCTCAAGTAGCTACAAGCTCTATTCATAACACGAATGTCAGTAGACTAGTTACTTATTTTAAAAAAATTACATCTTTTTTAAAAATATTTTATTACCTACCTTGTTGCTTTAACTACTCATTTTAATGAAAAAAAATACTAGCAAAGCTACTGAGGTTAAAAGGCCTCAAATTATGAATGAATGTGAAAATTTAGAGGGCCACACTTAAACACTAAATCCTAATTAAGCTGCATATTTAATCAAGGAACCCCAGTTCACTAATTTTGTAAGTTAATAATTCTCAACCTAATAGATCATGTTCAAAATTAAATCAATTTCAATTCATCTAAGCCATTGACACATTCATATGATTCACGTAATGCAACTTAACAACTATAACAAGAAAAATTCACATTCAAATAAAATACATAACCCTCCCCACATTTGAATTACACATTGTCCTCAATGTGAGTAGGTGATAACAAACACACATAAAGACAAAAGAAATATAAATTAAAGTAAAACAAAAATAACAATAACAAATAAAAATAAGAATAAAATAAAAATAAAGACTAAATTTAAAAAAGAAAGAAAAGGTTGAGAACAAAGATTATGGTGATGGAGGTGGTGATAAAGTTGGAGGTGGTAGTTGAACGCCCTGAGCCTCGAAATAGTGATGAATATGACATATGTCCCACCTCTGGTATCGTTGGTTTTGGGCCATCTCCTTCATCCTTCTGGAGTTCTCCGCAAGTGTATCCGTAATTACCTTAGTATTTGTAGAGATTGTGTCCAGTACCTTCTTCTAGCCTGGTTCTTCTGCATCTTCTTCCTCTTCAGACTCCTCACTGGTTAAATCTCCTTCTTGTTATTGTAGGGTGCTTGAGCTTGGTTGACCAGTCATGCCTTTGACATGTGTCTTGGCGCTAATATCCCGAAGTTCCATATTATGAGACTTTAGGATTTTAGCCCGCTATAGATGATGGTGGTTCATGAACTCAAGATGGTAAACTGTAAGTCCATTGCACTCAACTCTATAGTAGTTAGCTATGGTTGAAACCAAGCAACCCATTCATAAATTATTGTTCCTTTTCTTTCAAACAACAATAATTGCATTAAAAATGTGGGTGATTGTGCAAACTAGGATGTTATTATCCATGCACTACAATATAAATAGTTCCTTTATCGAACACTTGTTGGTTTCCATTTTGTCAAAAACGGTTTGACATATGAATTTGTGCATCAACAAGTGTTCATGACTCCTAATAATGTTGTTGTGTGTTTTCTTAGCATCAAAACGCTCTAATCCAGTTAGTTCTATCCAATAGCTGATCTACTATGGAAGACTTGGAGAAACCAAAATTTTCATACATGGTATCATAATCAAGCCCATAGGGCTATCCCTATAACCTAAACCACAATTCCCTAGGTTTGTTGGATTCATATTAAAGAGAAGTAAAAAATTCTAAGGTCAGTTCTTCATAAACTGGGAATTGAATTTGAATAAACTGACCCTATGGAATTTTCTTAGCTAAGCTCTCAACCTTATATCACAATACTAATCTATCTAAAGTTTCAAAGTGAAGATATTTTGGAACCATAATTTGTTTACTACGAAAAGAATTGAAACGAGTACCTTCCTCATCGGAGAAGATTGGGAAAGGTGCTCTGTAATTAGTTGCTCTATTCCTCTTCCCTTGTCCCAAGACTTATTTTTGCCTTACTAATTGATCACACTTTACTGTTTACTTGATGTGCGGTATATTGGCTTGTGAGTCAATAGAAGTCGAAAGAAATTTGGAGGTTTGAAATTTTGTAGAGAGAAGTGAGAGTGATTGGGGAGATAAAGTTTAGAGAGAGAAAGTGAAAATGAAAATGAGTGAAAAAGTGAAGTTAGAAATGCATTTATAGGTGATTAGATAGTAAAATGGTAAAATTTTAAGTGAAATGTGTATGCCTATCATTTTTACAATTTTTCACCAATTTTAATTTTCTTCTTCTTTTGTCATTCTCCACTTTTCGAAATCCCTTCTTAACTCCTTATGATTGTGGCCTACAATTTTTTCACCATTTTTAATTTTTCTTCTTCTTTTGTCATTCTCCACTTTTCGAAATCCCTTCTTAACCCCTTGTGGCTCTTTACCTCTCTTTGCTTACTTTATCGATCATAGAATTTACGTCGACGTCCTATGCCTTTTGATTTTATTTGAAAATGAAATAAACTAACTACGAAATTCAAACTTTCTAAAGAAAATTTAAGAAAATTAAAATTCCATGGGTTGCCTCCTATGCAACACTTCTTTTAACGTTGGTAGTTCGACGCTTTTTTTAAATCACGGTGGTTTAAATGAGTGGTGCAGTGGCAGTGTAGTGATTAATCTAATAATTTGCACGTGAGCTACCATGCCTTTGATTCCACCTTCCTTATGGCTCTCCTTCTTTCGCCTTCTTCTACGTGAGCACTTCTTTCTGAAGGCACTCTCAGGATCCGCAATATCTTCCCATTGCCCTTAAGGTTCGAGTTCCTTAACATTAGTTGGAGGTAAAAGATGACTGTTATCTTTCTTTGATACTTTGAAGGTTACTTGCTGCTTACCTACCCTTAGAGTTAGTCCGTCCCCCCCATTAACATAAATGATTGAGCGAGCAGTGGCCAGGAATGGTCTTCTAAGGACTATAGGGGTTTTTATGTCTTCTCCAATATCCAATATATAGAAGTCTGTAGGAAAAGTAAAATTATTGACTTATACTTGAACATCCTTAATAATCCCCTTTAGTTGATGGTTTGTTTTGTCGGTCGTCTTTACTAACATCTTTGTGGGTACTAACTCTCCTAACCTCAAATTTTGGCTAAAGGCGTAGGGCGTCATATTGATACATGCTCCCAAATCTACAAATGCCTTGTCTATGTTGACTCCATTTATACTGTAAGGAATGTAAAAATCCCTTGGATCGTCTTTCTTCTATGCCATGTTGGGTTTTAGTCTGCTTTGTGTTCTTCACCAACTCTACTAATTTGAGTCTCGTTTGTAAGTGTTCAGTTATGTTCTCAACTTTGTTTAAGTCAAATTCCTCATAATTCCCCGTTACCTTACTTGACAATAATTTTTACTGCGCTAGAATAGAATATGGTAATTTGGGTCAACATTCCTTGATTGGCTCAATTATGAGCTCACTTGGAAGGAGTTACTTGTCCTTTTCCTTTATCTCCATTCTCCTTTATATGATCAAGTTCCTTTTCCTGGGTCTGAGTGATGGCCACGTTCCTCTCCTTTAGGTTAGACTTTGTATTACTTGGAAGGGTGTTCCTGCATTCGAGTAGATATTGCTTCAACTAGTTGATCTACTTGGACCTCTAGATTATGTATTAAAGAGGCATGGTTCTCGGTAACTTGCTCGAATTTGGTCTCAAGCCTCCTATATGCATCCTCCATGTCTCCAATCTTACCTAAAATCTTATCCAACTTAGATTCCATTGAGATTAGTTTATCTTGTTGGAAGCTCGATTGTCCTTGAGGTCTGAACTGTCCTCCTACATTGTTCCTCCAAGAGAAGTTAGGGTGATTCTTCCACCCAAGGTTGTAAGTGTTAGAGTAGGGGTTGTTTCCCCCTCCTCATCCATCATGGGCTCCCATGTAATTCACTTATTCTGAATCACCTTCCATCATTAAGAAACAATCTATTGTGTCATGGTCCAATTGTCCACAGAGTTCACACTTAAGTTGTATGGCCTTTACTGGAGTTGAGGATGAAGCCTTCATGTTGAGTCATCGAGTCAAGTTATCAATCCTCACTTACATTTTCGTCATTTGATCAATAGTCACAATTCCTTTTTGTTCACAAAATGTAGTAGTTTGTTTACTCCACTCATTCATCCATAAACAAATGTTACTTGCCATCTCCTCTATTAATTATTCCACTTCATCAACTGTCTTCCTCATTAATGATCCTTTTGAAGCTGTATCAATCGTGCCTCTCGTATGTAGGGTAACTCCATTATAGAATGTTTGCAAAAAAAAATTCTTAGGTAAGTTGTGATGTGGGCATTTCCATTGCAAATCCTTGTATCGTTACATCGATTCCTCATCATCTTGTTGGAAGTTGGTGATTTCTTTTATGATCTTAGTGGTTTTAGTCAGGGGAAATATTTATCTAAAAATACACTGACTAACTGATCCCAAGTGGTAACACTGGCTGGGTTAAGGGAGTGATACTAAACATTTGCTCTATCTCTAAAGGTAAAGGGAAAGAGCCTAATTTGAGCTACATTTTTTGACATCTAATGGTACCTAAAGGTATCACAAATTTCTAAGAAGTTTACTATGTGAGCTTTGGGGTCTTCATTTGTTAGTCCATAAAATTGCATGTTTTGATGAAGGATGTTCAAGAGGGCTGGTTTAATTTTAAGTGATGCGGCTTGTCCTGATGGTCTAGCTACTCCTTGGTTAGCCACATTGAACCTTGGTCTCATAAAGTCCATAAGGGTTCTTTGTTATCATCCTAGGTTCGCTTTGTGGTCCAGATCTTGCTAAAATTCCTTGACCATTGTTGTCTTCATGATTTCTTCTTCTTCGATATGATGAGCTTTGATAATGGTTCGTTCTAGTCGAGTAATGTCTAAATCTAATTTTTCAACTGCATGACTCAAACTTCTCATGACTCTTGTGTTCATGCAAGAGCACAATTTCATAAATAGAAAAGAAAGAATGAAAAATAAAATTAAAAACTAAATAAAGGCCTTAAACTATAGAACTAAACTAATTACTTCCCCAATAGTGATGCCAAAAACTTAATCGTTGTTTTCCGATATATGTAGTTTTCATATTTTAACCTCTATATTCTGCAAGCGTATGGGTCGTTCGCGTAGTATATATAGTTTTCATATTTTAACCTCTATATTCTACAAGCGTATGGGTCGTTCGCGTAGTATATAAGGTGTCGATCCCATGAGGAGGGGTTAATCTAATCCTAAACTCTAAGGCTGAAACAATTTGTAAAAATTCAACTTAACTAAGCTAAAATAATAATGCAATTCAATCAATTAATTCAACAAACTAATTCAACTCAAGAATTAATCATGAAATATTAACAAATCAGCAAGTTGCAATGCACACAGCAAGAATCAACCTAAGGAACTACCAATTGAGAGAAAGGGGAAAGTTTTACCTATCTTCAACACTAACCTAATTAATTATGAAATGTCAGATTATTGGTCCTAGACTATCTTTGGATTGGTTACTCTCTCTCGAATTATAACCAAAAGCCTAAGTTATAAACCCTAATTAGATGATGAAAAATTGCAATTTCTCTTTTCACAATTTATCCAAACCCTAATTAGATATGAAGTTTTCCACTAGACTGTTGAAAACCTATGTGAGATCTCTCATCACACAATTATCAATTTGATTGATTTCTCATTCTTATTAAATTACCTAACTCTCATTAGCTCAATTTAATTATTTTTCATTGGTTCACCCTCTCAGTTTATTATTGATATATGAAAATGCATAAATCAATTACAATGAATCCAATTCACATAAACAATTAGAATTTTATTGAATCAAAGTAAAAATAACCCAAAGGCGAGTTTAGACAATCCTCAAAATTCATAAATCCTATCTTAACAACTATTCCAATTCTATACATGGATAAAAATGGAAATACATTGGAAAATATATCCAAATGGATGATGGAGGTAGAAAAGATGGAAAATTTCCTATTTTGGGAAGTACTTCATGCAGGCTTCTTCTCCACATCTCTCCTCCTTCGTCTCTTTCTCAATCTCTCGATGAACTCTCTCTAAGGTTTTGTGATGGTGGCTAATGTCAGAAGCCCTTTCTCTCTTTTGTCTCATTCTTTATATACTTGATGTGTTATAGGCAGCCCTAGGGGTTTTTGGAGTCAAAAGGTCTAAAAAATCCCTAAAAACTCGACTTTTCTATGTGTCTACATGTCTGCCCGATGGAGGCCACGATCATGGGCCACTTGTATACTTTTTGTCATGAGTCTCTCCGAAACTTCTCCATTCTTCACTGTTAACCCCAAAATACTAACAAACACATCAATGTACCTTAAAGACATAACAATTAAGCTCAAATGCTTTTACTAACCCATAAAAACACTTTAACACAAATAATTTACAAACTATCACAATTCTACCAAAAATACATACTAAATAATCGAACAAATAGATAAACATATGTCAAACAATATCCTAAAATTTGATGAATTTCACGCTTATCAGATTCTCATCATTCCTATGGGTAAGGATCGTATTAAGGATTTGGTATCAAAGCTTAATTTTATATTCATATTAGTTCTTGATATCCTTCTTTAAGTATTTGATAATCTTGTGTCTTAATTTCCTACATTCAATATTCATTATTATTTTTGCCATTATTAAAGTTTTACTAAGAACAAGTTGTTATTAAGTTTATGTTCCTTGTTTCTTTAGTTATAGGTCAATAAAAGTCAACAAAGTTTTGTGAAGAAAAGTTTTAAAAGTGTTGTTTACAAAAATATAAAGGAATTAGTAATTGCATTAATCATTAAAAGAAAATTTTATTTCTATTATATTTATCTAGTTTTTCTTGCTCTTCTGTCATTAATTCATTATGTCAATTTCTTCTTTTGATCCTTTAATTAGGTTATATAGACCATGTTTTCCTATAATATGAGTTTTATTATTCTTTGGCCCATAATTTTGTTTCTTTATTTACTTTTAATCAAAATTTACTTTTTCTTGGAGTATTTGACAAAAGGGGGAGATTTAAACTAACTTTCATGATTTAGATTTTCTGGTTTGCAAAGAACAGTCAATCAAGAGTTTAGGTTATGAGTTGAGTGAAATATTAAGAGAAACACATGAGGGAGTGTTTTGATACTAACATTTTATGCATGTACAACATAACTAAAACTTGAAGAAGAAACTTGTTGAAAGATAAGGAAATAGGTGAGAAAAAACGTGGAAGTAGATTAGGCCTTTATGAACATCATCTAAGGCCAATACAAACAATTTCTTTTATAATTTGATGAAATTTAAGATAAGTTGTAGAAACATAAAGCTACTACAGTTAGACTATAACATAATCCACCTCCAACTTCTAGGACTGATGACTTTAAGGTGAATGACATAGTTAAAGGTATTATCAAATACTTAGGAGAGCTCAACCCAAGAGGTGGTAGAGGAGGAAGAATATGGAGATAAGGAGGATGCAAGTTTGGTATAGTATCTGAAAGGGAGTATGAAAAAAATGGTAAATAGTAAAATGGATAACATTAAGATGGAGATATTAACTTTTATGAGGAAGGTAGATCTAGATGCATACTTGGAGTAGGAGAAGTGTATGAAGTGTAACATCTCGTCCCCATATTAAGGGTTATGACCTGAAATTTCAGTACATGCGAGATCAAAGAGGAATTAAGATAATACATTTTCTTGCTCATGCATCATGTTAGCATATATGCACGTTAATACGGAATGTTTTCACATAAAAAGTGGTACATGCATTCATTGACAACTTCTGGGTATAAATGGTATTAAATGTGACTTTTGAAAATGAGGGGTAGAAAGAGTGATCTTGGTATGAGTTGTGATAAGTAAAGATTTAGAAACAAGATTGGTAGTGATCTGAAAAATATTCACTGAATGTGCTTCAGTATTTTAGCCATAACGCTTTCTGTGGTTGTCCAAACGAGATGATTCTTCATTTGAATTAAACTAGAGATATAAGGCTACATTTTTTATGAAGATATCGAATTTCAGTTCTGTCTCTAAGAGTCTCAAAAGTTGTCACGAAGTTGAGAACTGGGTGCAGGATGTTGAGAGTTGAGTGAAAATTCGTGTTCCAACTTTGGGAGGAAATATGGACCTGACTTAGATTCTAGCAAAGTTACCTTCTGGAAAGTTGTAGATAATTCTCTTATATTTCTAAAGGTATAAAGTTTGTAAATTTTGGACGTCGAAGTCAAAAGTTATGCTTCTTATGAGTGGAGACGTTCTGGACGCAAAAAGCAGACGCAGAAAAACAGACGCAGAAAATGAGACGCAGAAAGAGAGATGATGCAAAAGTGAGACGATACAGAAGTTAGACGATAGAATTGGCCTTTGAGGTCTTTATAAAAGTTTTAGATGCAGAAGTCCTCTTTCCAATGGTTTAAAAACTAAGTCAATCGGACATCTTTAGCAAAAGTTATAGCATTCGTACTGAGACATGTACAGACGTAAAAAGAAGACGCAAAAAGCAGACGATAGAAAATAAGACGATACTGAATGTAGAAGATAGAATTAGCCTTTGAGGCCTTCATAGAAGTTATAGGTCTTGAATTCTTCGTTTCAAGGGTCCAAAAACAAAGTCAATCAGACATTTTTAGCAAAAGTTATAGCATTCGTACTGAGACATGTACATTTCAGGTGAGGGAAGAAACATGTTGGAGTCTTTTGGCCATAACTTCTTCTTTGGACCTCCAAATTACTTGATTCTTGAACCGTTGGATTCGTAAGAACTTTCTACATATATCCACCAAAAATCGAAGTTATCTGAATTGTATGGAGAGAGATTAAGTGAAAAGAGTGAGACAGGTACAGTGAGTGTGTTATTAAAGGATATGAACTGGTGTTATCCCACTGAACATACTTTAGTGTTTTGATGATATCTTAATTTGTAGAAATCAAAAGGAGATGATTTCTGATTCGTGGTGAACTAGAGACATGGAGCTACAAATGGTATGAAGGACCTGGAATCTGATTCAGTCTCTAGGATGTCTCAAGTTCTTATGGAATTTATGCATAGTGTACTGTTATGGACAAGAACAGTCCAAAATGTTTGAAGCATATCTTTTGAATCACTGAACCAAATTGAATGGTTTCGGTGGCTTTAGAAACTCAAGACAATGGGAGATATCTTTCGAAAGAAAGTGTTATGTTAGACTGTTCAAGGGTATAATGGGAAAGACATTTAAAGACAAGAGACATAAGGTTTAATGAAAGGGGCAAATTGGACAATTCTCACCCATTAATGGCATAATTGGAAAAAGAAGTGTTGTCCTGCTTATAAATGGAGAAGAACTACGAGAATGAGAAGATTCGAGAGAAACAAAATGTGTGGATGAGAAAAGAGATAAGAGAGAGAAAACATGAAAAAGAGAATGAGAGAGAGAAAGGAGAGAAACCAGTTAGGGTTTCATTTATGTTAACCCTCAAGAAAGATTTTGAAGTTGTTCAAGAAGAGAAAAAGTAAGAGGAAGAAAAGAGCTTCCATTTGAGCTAAAGGTCTCTTCGTTTGGTGAAGAATCAAGGTATGATCCTTTTTAATATTTGGAATTTTGAAAGGATTCTAGTTTATGGAGTTTAGAAAAATGCTTAGGTTTAAATTTGCTAGAATCTATTTCAGTGATTTTGCATTGTGGGATCTTAAAGTGGATTCCTATTGAATGAGATTTGGTTTGTCTAAGGAAACTAAGAGAATCCCTCCTAAGTGTGTTTATAAGTATGAAGTGCTAAACCATGAATGGGGATTTGATATTATAAGATTAGAGGAGAAGTTAGTACGATCATGTACCAATAAAGTATATGAAACGTATATAAATTTTGAAATGGAAATGAGCATAAAGTGTATATTAGAACATATACCGGGGATTGTCATTGAGCATGCATTGTACATAGTCCATTATTATAATTGTACAAAAATGAATGTTGTTATGTGTACAACTATTGATGAGTGTGCAATGTGTGCCTTGCATAAATAGGTTGTGTAGGTCAAGTGTCCACATGCTAACGTTCCAGAATTGGGAAGCAAATACTATTTTGGAGCGTACTGTGAGTAGACCTAGATGGTCTTACCTTATTGTTTGTTTTGTTTATGTTATAAACTGAGTGATTATGACTAATTATGAATGTGTCTTGATTGTTGAAATTTGGACAATGAAGGTCCGATGAAGGTGCTATATGAATGAGATATTGAAGTGTTAATAGTATGTGAATGTGATTATTAATCGTGTTTTGGCACAGAAATGAAATTGTGAAATGCTCCACTTTAATGTGGATTGTCGGACTAAGATCAAATGTTACGAGAAAGTGATTGAATGGGATACGTAATTGTGAGTGATGCATTCCATTGCATGAATGCATAAAACAAAATAGTATTTGTGACCCGAGTAGCCACCGATTAGAGCTACAAGCTCAACATTCAATGAGCCCTACATGGGACAGTTATCAATGAGCCCTACATGGGACAGTTATCAATGAGCCCTTTAAGGGACAGTTTAGGCACTCGGTCACAACAAAGTAACAAATGGAAAGTGAGTCTCATGTGCGTTGCATATGCATAATGAAAAATGTGATTTTGATACAAAGTATGATTGATTGAATGTACTGAATGTGAAATAATGTGATATGTGAATGATTGGTTATGTGATGAATGATCTGTATTATTGAAGTGCTCATTATATGTGAATAAGATGAACCAAGTGTTTTCACAATGTGCATTGCATGCAAAAGAAAGAGTGAATGCTCAACTAGATGTTGAATGCCGGGCTACGGTCAGATGATAAGTGAATGTGATCGAATAAGTACATGCAATGTAAGTGATGCATTCCATGGCATGAATGCATGAAATATAAAGGCGTTGTGACTTGAGTTGCCTGTATGAAGCGTTTCCACATAGAGCTATGCGCCGTGAGTATGTGATTCGACTAAGCCTACGGGCTGGTATTTTGATTCGACTAAGCCTACGGGCTGGTATTTTGATTCGAATAAGCCTACGGGCTGGTATTCTGATTCGACTAAGCCTATGGGCTAGTACTATGTATATGTGAAGAGGCACTCAGTCACAACAATAAGAACTAATGTGAGTCTCATACAAGTGACATATGCATCATATGAATGTCTAAATGATTTGAATGTGAAATTTGAATTCTGTATGACACATGTGTATGTGTTATGTGACTGGGTGAGCCATCGAGGATGGTCACTCATTGAGTTCGCAAAACTCACCCAAAATTTGCAACTATTTTTTTTCAGGATTCAGAAGAATACCCCGTTAGGCTAACGAGAGTATACTGACAGCATTCAAGTGAAGGATAGAGGTCGGGATCAGTTCGCGTCTGCATTGCATGTCTATATTTTTGTATTAAATTGTTTATTCCGCAATTTCTGTATGAATTGTAATTTGAAATGATTCCAGTGTTGTATTTGTGAAAGGGCCAAATGGCCATATGGGAATTTTGTAAATGACATTATATGATGGAAAAGGGCTTATGCCCTATTTGATTATTGACTTCCGTATGCGTGTTGGTAAAAAGAAAAAAAAGATAAATACTGAATTTTGATTGATCGAGTGCTTAGCACACCACCCTAGCGCGACGCGGTCTCTGATATCATCATCGATATCGGGTTCGGGTCTTGCAGGAGTGGGGTGCTACATTTATGTGATATCAGAGCCCAGAAGTACAATCTTATATGGGCGTTCTGAGATATGTGTCAAATCATATGCATATTAGTCATGTCATAGCGGACAACGGCAACTGATCCCCAGTATGAGTCTCATGCATGAGCATTCCTTAAGATTTTGAGTTGTTAGAAGCATTGAGAGAAATGATGATCTGACTGAATGTGAGAAAATAAGGTTTGTGGATATTTTGAAAATGAGAAACAGTAATTGGTTTTGCATGGTAGATGAGAGTCCCCCACAAAAGGGTGCATATCCTTGAAGGTGATATATCCTATGGGGGTGAAATAAGTGTGAATCGGCATATTGCCCTGGATTGCTTGAGAGAAAAATAAGGACATAAGTAGAACTAACGAAATGAAAGTATATAAGTTAAGTTGATATGACCTTGAGAGGTTGCACTTGGACTTAGAATGATTGTGTAATTATCGAAATAAGAGTTTATGATTCAGTATGAGAATATATATATATCTGTGGAGTGGAGATTTAAGCTTCATATGGGTTATGCCCCTACCATTATAGATTGATTGAGAATAAAGATGTGTAAGATGAAACAAATGACAATTGGAAGATGAGATGATGATAGTGATATAGGAAAAAGTTGTTGAGTTCAGATTAAACTGTCATTGTGGGTGTACATCTGATAGTGGGATCACCATCATGAGTGAAATTATTAAGCATATGTGAGCAATATGCGTGAAGTTGATATAGGAAGTAATTGGTGACTTATTGAATAAGCGCCGATTATAGTTCCTATAGTTCAAAGTTCAAGATAGAGTAAGACGTGAGAGTACTTGTAGTGATCAAAGGGGACAGAATTGAGACTGTTAATGATGTTAACATAAGTGATGAGCTTGAGGGAAATGAATAGGGACATGATTATAGAAGAATCCCCATGATCGAGAACTGGCATAAAAAGAGAAAGGTTATCTAGAATTAAATGGGATTAAAGTGTCCTCGGTAGTATAAGCTACTAATTGGTAAATCGATGTGAATACATCTCCAGATAAGATGTGATGATTTTGGCGATGTATGCCAAGATACTAGAGTAAATGAAATTGTTTAAGTACCCTACAAAGCCTCATTACAAGGGATATTTAGATCATGTAAGCTATGACATAAATTGATCTTATTGAGATATTATGCATAGTTGAAATTGATCTTCTCGAGGTATTAAGAATGACTGATATGTAATGACAAAAAATAGTTGATTGATAAGGTTTTTATGAATAGTGTTGATGATCGTAGTAAGAAATCTTCTTTCAAAGAAGAATCTCCCTAAATTGAGTTAAGTTGACCTAACGATTTGATTTAAGAGTAATCAATGAAGAGACAAATCGGAAATGAATATGTAATACGTAAAAAAAAAGAATAATGGAGTCATATCCTAAGCAGAAACTTAGGCATAAAAAGTGGAATATGCCACTGAGAGTGTGTACACCAACTACATGAGTGGATTATAAATTGAGGTGACACTATTGTAAATGTGAGGAAAATATACGTCCCCCTTATATTCGATGTAAATATGTTTGAGAGATACAAATTCAATCTGAGGAATGAAATACCAACACACGAAGTGAAGCTTTCAAATGAATTGAAATGTGTGGAAGAACTAATACGAATGAATAGGCATTTGAGTAAGCCGATGTGAATTAAAGGAATTCGAAGGAAAAGAGAAAATCATTATAGATAAGAAGTCAAGTGGGAGATTGAAAATGACATGAGACAATATTACTTTCATTGGGGAAATTAGTTACCTAAGAAATTGCAGTGAATTAACACAAGGAAAAATGTGAGTGATAGTTAATGATACTCCAATGATATTATGATATTGAAGATTTAAGTGATCCAAGCAAAATTGTATCAATTAGTGACTGTGATCATAGATGGTATTTTGAGTGTGTTTTGAAAAGTAAAAAGAAGCGTTTGAATATTTGAAGAATAAGAGATTGATGATGAAATATCAATTGGACTTAGAGATTGTGCAATGCTTAATGAAGTTTCGCGTCAGAGATTAAGATGCAATCTGTTGTAATAATAAAGAGTGGGTATTGATGTGTATGGGATAATGAAAGTCTTATGAGTTGATTTTGATACATGGTTTAGAAGTGTATGATAAAGATCGCCTTGAAGTCTTGGAGACATTAGATGTGCCAAATCATATATGAAATGTACATAATGTAAGATTGAAGAAATTATTGAGTTCGGAGGAAATGCACGAATGAGTGCTATACTGGTAAAATTAGTGTGTAATCTAACACACTGAGCAAACAATTCTATAATGAAATAATACACATTCAGATATTGAGGTTTCCACGTTTAGTGTAATGAGGAGTGCAGAATATTGAATGGCATATGGGGTGAAATAAAGTGTTGCTAGTTGCATTGAAACTTAAGATCAAGTCTACTGGAAAGAAGTAAGAAACCAAAAAGCTAAAGAATTCAGAATTTTGAATCACCCGGAAAAAAGTGAAAACGAATGTGAACTTTCGAATGAAATCGGAAAAAATGATATTTGGTGATTGAAATAAGAAGTACGTATATCCGATTAAGATGATTGAGCAAAGAAAGTGGTAGAGACGCCTAAGTAACAACTTAAGATAAACATCCTAGTGGGGGATATGCTAAGATTGTATCTTAGCTGCTAAAGTGGTAGAAACAAGTGATTGAAGGTTTGAGCTACAAGCAGTTTTAACTATTTGAAATATGCTTGAAGCTCATATTTTTGAATTCGTAGGAAGATGAGATTGAGGCATAATTCGAATTGACTACAGGTATAACAATTGTTATCATAGTGGCATCATTAGAAGTGATATGGGCATAGTATGACAGAAGGGTGGTTATTCACCCTAACATTGAGATGAAGAAGGCCTAAAATGATATGAGGCCATAATAAATGTGAGATACTGTTAGTAAGTGAGTTGAATCTGAAATAAGAGTAAACTGACTCATGAAAGATGCATGAGGTAGGTGGACCAACACCGTATTTGGAGACTATAGTGAAATGGACATAAGAGTTGAATGTGTTAACATTAAAGAGAGGTGAAATGTCAAAGGAAAGATGAAATGATTTTGTGAGTATCACCTTGGTAAGATGCGCTTAGATTTGGAAAAGTGATAAGTTAAGCTATATGAATTGGTATGTATGAAAAGTTTTATAAATTAGCGTTATTGCTGAAAGAAGTCTTAGACTCATAATATGTGATATGTGATCAGGTTCTGAAATAATGGTATGATCAACAGAGATAGATTGAAAATATACTAAGTATATGTTGGTAAGTAGTCTGAAATATGCTCATGAAACAGTCAAGATAGTGTGATAGCTAAATGAGTGATTGAAAGACTTATTGAGTCTGTCTACTGTGGTCTTTTGGAAGTGATGAAGTGTATGAGAAATAGAGGAGCGTATGAAAAATGGTCACCTTTACAGTATTGTTCAATCAGAGGAGAATTTTGAGGACGAAATTTATTAAGGGGGAGAAATGTAACATCCCATCCCCATATTAAGGGTTATGACCCGAAATTTCAGTACATGCGAGATCAAAGAGGAATTAAGATAATACATTTTCTTGCTCATGCATCATGTTAGCATATATGCACGCTCATTCATTGACAACTTCTGGGTATAAATGATATTAAATGTGACTTTTGAAAATGAGAGGTAGAAAGAGTGATCTTGGTATGAGTTGTGATAAGTAAAGATTTAGAAACAAGATTGGTAGTGATCTGGAAAATATTCACTGAATATGCTTCAGTCTTTTAGCCATAACGCTTTTTGTGGTTGTCTAAACGAGATTATTCTTAATTTGAATTAACCTAGAGATATAAGGCTACATTTTTTATGAAGACATCGAATTTCAGTTCTGTCTCTAAGAGTCTTAAAAGTTGTCACGAAGTTGAGAACTGGGTGCAGGATGTTGAGAGTTGAGCGAAAATTTGTGTTCCAACTTTCGGAGTAAATATGGACCTAACTTAGATAGATTCTGGCAAAGTTACCTTCTGAAAAGTTGTAGATAATTCTCTTATCTTTCCAACGGTATAAAGTTTGTAAATTTTGGACATCAGAGTCAAAAGTTATGTGTCTTATGAGTGGAGACGTTCTGGAGGCAAAAAGCAGACGCAAAAAAGCAGACGCAGAAAAACAGACGCAGAAAAGCAGACACAAAAAAGCAGCCGCAGAAAAGCAGATGCAGAAAAATAGACGCAGAAAAACAAATGCAGAAAATGAGACGCAGAAAGAGAGATGATGCAAAAGTGAGACGATACAGAAGTTAGACGATAGAATTGGCCTTCGAGGTCTTTATGAAAGTTTTAGATCCAGAAGTCCTCTTTCCAATGGTCTAAAAATAAAGTCAATCGAACATCTGTAGCAAAAGTTATAGCATTCGAACTGAGAAACCAAAGGCTAATTCTATCTTGGTGATAAGGAAGTGATTTATGTAAAGTTCCTGTTATATGGAGCTTTACCAAAGATTGCAAATGTTAACTCAAGGTTCCAAGAGCATGGAGGAGTAATACAAGGAGATGAAAGTTCCTATAATTAGGGAAAATATGGAGAAAGATTGAAAGGTGAAAATTGCTCAATTTATTCGTTAGCTAAACTAAGAAATTATCAATAGCATTGTGTTACATCATTGTGTGGAGTTGGAGGATGCAGTGCATATTACCATAAAGGTAGAAAACATATTAAGAAGATGCCTATTAATCATTTTTATTTTTCCAATAAGGGTTCTTCATTATGGTGTAGTTTAGGGGGTAAAGAGAAACACAAATATCCCAAAATATGAAGTAGCTAAACCAAAAATGCATGCTTCGTGTAGAGTGAAAGTTAATGTTAATTCCTTTTCAAAAATCGAGAATCAAGATGTTTTGTTCTTCAAATGTCTAGGGAGAGGACATATAGTTGCACAATGTCCTAAAAAGCTAGTAAAGATGATAAAAAAGGATGGAAAGTATGTATCTATGAGTGAAAAGGAGATGGAAGGGATAAGCCTAGTTTAGAGAATACTAATGATGATGAGTATATAGTAAAACTTAAAGAGGGAAAGATGGTGGTCAATAAGAGGGCGTTATGCATACAAGTGGGAGAAGATGATGTGAATGAGCAAAGGAAAACATTTTCTACACTATATATGCCATAAAGGATTAGATGTGTAACATGGGAAAGTTATGCTAATATGGTTAATGTGAAGTTGGTTGAGAAATTAGGATGAAAATTATAAAACATTATGAACTATACAATCTGTAATGGTTGAATAAGAGTAAGGAGGATTGGGTAATCAAGTAGGTATTGGTTTCTTTATCAAAATGGAGGCATAAGGATAAGGCATTGTTTGATATAGTTCCTATGTAATCATGACATACTCTTTTAGAGTATCTGTGGCAATTTTATAGGAGAGTAATATATGATAGGTATAAGAACAAATATTCCTTTTTCTATAAATGGCAAACTGATTACCATTACTTCTTTGCCACCTAAACGAGTCCATGAAGGTTAACTCAAGCTTATGAGAGTGAGCATGGCATATTCAGGAGAACACTTAATGGAAATTCAATTTTTTTTTAGGAAAGTAACAACGAGATATGCATAGTTAGACAAGCATCAAGTGTTATTTGATGTTGTAGATGAAGGTGTTTATTTTAGGATAAATCATTTAGAGAAGCAAAAAAATGATGGAACTTAAGTAGCGATTGGAGCTAAACATATTTTTACTAGAGGAGGTATGAAGAGGGGGTTGGAAAGCTTGCAAAAGGTTTAGTTCAAGCATAAAAAGGAAGTTGGAGATGATAGTTACAAAATGTAATTGTCGTCAAACTCAAAAATAAACCACTGATAGTCTTTTTCAAAATTTTAGAACTGAAGTTTTAAAGGTAAACTAATGCCCAAGTTTAACTTGTAACTGGCACTAGTCTCATCTTGGTTAAGATATGTGTCGGTATCATATTTTAAACAGTTAGGTTTTTGTTATTTCTAATTGTCATTTTCTTTTAAAATTCTAATTTTAAGACTTCTATGTTTTTATGCCTATATAAGGCTATCTCATGGATAAATTGATGTTTTATCATTATTATTGTTGAATTATAAACCTTTGAAAAGTTGTTTTCATCCTTGTTCTTAAAGGAATTCTTAAGTTAGGTTCTCTGTTAACTATAGATCTTATCTAACTTATTAGTGACAATCAAACATACGACGTTATCTGTCCAAATCCTTTCTTTTCTAGAGTGTGATGATTCATATTATTCTTTTATATTTTTTTTTGTTCAATTTCTTGGATTAACTTATTTTCAATAGAATGATCCTTAGTCATATCATATTGATATTGAATCTCATTAGTTTTATTAATAAGGGTTATATTATGAGAAGCATAAAATCTCTTAATTTCCTTTTTTTGAAAATCAAGAATATTTATGAGGCCTAATGGAGGATTTAAATTACATGCTTAGAAGATCAAAGGTTAAGATTTATTTAAGTTTTTGAAAATACCTAAAAATTTAGAGTTATTTGATGGTTCAAAATGGGTACACCAAATGGAGCCACCTTATATACTAATTAATAGCTCAAAATTATCAATTTGTAGTGTAAGTAATGGACCGATCATATTGGCTACATAAAGCACAAAAAGGACCAAATTTTGTCCTTGTCAAGGAACACAACAATTTATCATTTGATTCATTAGATTAGCCAATTTTAGTGGTTGTGATCCGTTGATTTGTGCTATAAAAAGCATGCCAACCATCAAAGAGCAGATGGAAGAGTGAAGAGTTAGAAATTCCTGCCAATGTGCTCTCTTGAGATAACTGTCTCTCGCAACCTTGTCGTGACATATTTTATCATTAAAACACGTCATTTTTCTTTATTTATGTCACGTCATTTTTCATATGTCACTTAGTACTATAGATAGGTTATATGATCATTATTGACAATAAACTTAGTGGTGTTACAAAATTGAAAAGTACTTTAGTCAACACTTTAAAATGAAAGATCTCAAACAGCTAACATATTTTCTTAGATTATAAATTCATCATAATAATTCATGCTACTATTTCTCTCAAACAAATTCTGTTATTAATCTCTTATCTTATGCAAGTATAAGAGACAACAAAATTGCTTCCACCCTAATTGATGGCAATGTTCATGTTTCACCAACTTATGAAAAACCTCTAGATGATCCTACATTATATCAAAAACTAGTAGGGAGTTTGATATACCTTATAATAGGGAGTCAGTTTTGACAATTTCTCCAATTGCTCATTATATCGCAGTACTTCATATTCTGTACTATATTAAAGATACCATATCTAATTTTCATCATCCTTCTCCTTGGAACTTCTCATATATTCTAATGTTGATTGAACAAGAGATCCTATTGAATAACACTCTATCATTGAGTTTTGTTTCTTCTATAATGATTCTCTTATCTTATAGAGAAGTAAAAAAATAAACAATAATATCTTGCTCCAATATTGAAGTTGAATACTGAACTCTTACTAATACTACTTATTAACTCATATGATTATGGTGGCTATTATAGGATATAAAAATTGAAGGTTCGTTAGTCACAACTATTTATCTTAATAATCATGGGGCGATTCAAATTGAATATATTGACATATTTCATTAGTGAACAAATATATTGAGAGTTACTGTCATTTTATTCTTCATTATCTTCAGTAAGAAATTATTTCTCTTATTTCTGTATCATCCTATGATCAGGCGACTAACATCTTCACAAAAGGTCAATTGCGAACTCAATTCAATAAAATTGTCAACAAACTTGGCTTCATTTTCACCATCTTGAGTTTTGAGGGAAGGTGTTCGTCACTATAGTATGATATTATTAAAATATTATTGATTGCATAATAATGAAACAATTTTATGTAAAATATTAGACAATTAATGCATGTTGTTTCAATAATCAATGTAGAATATTTGGGCAACTAATTGCCAATAATCTTTTGATTATTTCCTTTATTCATATACTTATAACTCTAGAGTAGAGTCCTTATACATATTTCATACACAACTAAGTTTGCTAATAGGTTAGAATAGGTTTAGGTGTAGCCTGAGGCTTGATTGGACTCAAAATTTGTGATCTAAGCTAGAATTTGAGCTTGATCAAACTTATCTAGTCTCAAAACTTAATAGGATCATATTAGACCTAAAAATAAAAGGTGAAAGATTCTATTTTCATTTTCTTTAAGTTATTATGCAAGAGAAACTTCAAAACTATTGACACCAAAGTAGATTTTACTTTCAATTTAAGAGGTTTGAAGCAATCTCCCCCGTCTCATTGCATTTCTTGCACTAAGTGATTTAGATAAAAGTTTGTTCTTAAAATAACTACCAATAAAATTATTGGAGAATATTCTTAGAGATTCTTTGAGGCAAAAGTTGAAACAGTATTCTTGGGTTATGACTTTTTTCAATTATTGTTCACCTATTAAAGAAGAGTCATTAAAATTAACTTTTAGAGGTTTGAAGGTTGGATGATGCCACAATAGAGAGGAGAGATACACGTAGAGATCATTAGGCTGCGAGAAGACAAGATATTCAATAAGGAAACAATGCTATTTTTCTTGGAATAAAAAGCATTGTTTATTTATGAAACAATGTTATTTTTGTTACATAAATAAAACTATTTCTCCTTCAATGCCAATAAAAGATTTGAAGTAATAAAAAGAAAGTGCCTTGTAATATTTGAAGTGATAAAAAGGAAAGTGTCTTTTAGAGGACATTAAAGATGTACTACATCTTACGTCAATACTTCACGCATATAGAATAAGTTGTTTTAGTTTGTAATCTTATAAACCAAATGGATGATGGAAGCAGATAGGGGTCTAATTTAAACCTTCTAAAACCTCGGCTCAAAACTAGGACATTTCGATAGACTTTTGGTGGATTAAGAGAGCAGGAGGCAGGAGGCAGGAGGCAGGAGCTTTTGCTATGATGCAAATCACAACACTGATGTGATGGCTTTGAAACAATCTTACGTGGATTTCAGATTTCCTGTCATGTCTAATCATATTTGCCCACCGATCACCAATTTGACGTTAGTCCAAACATGATCTCTTGCTGCGGTTGGTTTATACGATTATCATAAAAAGGTAATCAGCAATATTCTAACATCCCACTCTTTAAAATAAGCGCAGGATTAATACACCGTAAGGAAAAGCTCAACCCTCGTCCTACCTATTTACCTAGATGGCACAAATAATATGCTCTTATGGTTAAGGGTTGAAGGCTTGAAGCACTTGGGTGAAAATCGGGATCATGCTACCCTGACAGGGACATTCTTTTATTGTAAGCTTAGCCCATTGCTTGTCATTGACAGGTCTGGCTCGAAACTGTTCGTCAAATTGGCGGACACTGACGACGACAACCATCGGAAAATGACTCTTATCGTACTTGAAATGGGTTAATACGGTTTGCTTGCTCTCCTCAATTGCATGGACATTTGTTACTCCTTTAACATTTCCCATCTCCATGTCAACAAGCTGTCCCTGTCAACCTCTCTGGAATAACAAAAGTAGAGCGAGGGAGTCACGCTTCCGCCTTCTCTTCTACAGTTAACGTTGTTTTCACTTCACTTTTGCATTGTTGATGGACTCATGGACAGAAAGCGAGAGAGAGCAGAGATATATGTGTTAATAAGCGCAGAAATAGACTCAAAAGCGAAGGCATAGAGGCAGAGGGGATAGTAAGTCATTAGAAAGACCTCGAAAATCGAGCGCGCATTGGGATCGACAGTGAGAGTATATGTATATGTTGGCGAATTAGTGTCAGCGTTAGGTTTTATGATTTTCCCTCTCCCTTCTCCATTCACGGTTCTTGGTGGTCTCCGTTTGCCATTCCAATCCAAACACGTAAGCCTAGGTTCTACACATCACTTTCTTTCCAGAGGCCCAATTTATTTTAAGAAAATTAGTTCAAAAAAAGCACCATGTAGCAATACTGGTCTCCGATGGACAAGACCTAAACCTGCAGATAGTGATCTATACTTGTCTTTCTTGTTTCCTCCTACAAATCTGAGAGACCATATCTCTGTGTCTCTCCAGCTTGCCTGCCTGCCTGCAATCTTGCATAACAATCATGCAAGTTCATTCCTCTTCTTGCATGTCCTCTGGCGGAAGTGCCTTTTTAGAAGGCGATCAAGAGCAAGAATATGAAGATTCCCTCTTTCTTTCTCTAGGCCCTCCTGGACAATACAGCAATACAATCTCTACTTATCATGATCTCTCCTCGAACCAGCTTCAGAATGATGTTCACAAAGACCCTGTTAAAGGGAATGGTGCAACTATTGCTCTTCATCTCCGTCCTTCAGAACCTGGAGCTACCACAAGCAACCACAATCACATTGATCCTCAGCTAGCTAAAGGACAGTACTGGATTCCTTCCCCCGCACAAATACTTGTCTGCCCGACACAGTTTCCTTGCACTGTCTGCAACAAGACTTTCAATAGATACAACAACATGCAGGTCTCTCAATGAATATCATCGACCTCTTTCATTTTGAGAATTCTACCTTTTTAACGCACTATCATAACGTCTTCCAACTCTGGAAACACACATATCTTCATTGTTGTTAAAAAGAACCCAAGTGTGTAATCTTCTATCTTTACATTTTTTGGGTAATAAGTTTGGACTTCTGTATTTTTTTAGTTTGATATTTTTAAGTACACCTTTTTTTGTTAATTCTTATTATCCGCCTTTTATGTTGTTACTGGAACTCTAGATGCACATGTGGGGACATGGTTCACAATATCGAAAGGGACCGGAGTCGCTAAGAGGAACAAAACCAGCATCTTCTTTGCTAAGATTGCCTTGCTATTGCTGCGCTGAGGGCTGCAAGAACAACGTAGAGCACCCAGGATCGAAGCCATTGAAGGATTTCAGGACCCTACAGACACATTACAAGAGAAAGCACGGAGTGAAACCATTTGAATGTAGAAGATGTGGGAAGCCATTTGCAGTTCGAGGTGATTGGAGAACACACGAGAAAAATTGTGGTAAGCTTTGGTTTTGCATTTGTGGATCTGATTTTAAACATAAGAGATCTCTAAAGGATCATGTTCGTGCATTTGGAGATGGCCATGCTCCTCATACAATCGAGATATGCGAAGTTGAAAAAGAAGAATACGATGACTATGATAATAGTTGGAACAAAAATGACAATCTATTAAATGACAATTGAGATGGTCATGGTACTGTATTCTTCTAGTTAATTAATGCGTGTCTATAATATGTATGAGAGAGAGTGGAGTAAGAGAGGATGAAGACAAAGAGTACAGTGAAAACCAAGTTTTCTATGCATTATAGTATTTAATGCTGGAAGTGCTAGTTTGATTGTCGAATTAAAGAATCTCTCTTTTGAAACTTTTCATGCGGTTAATAAATGTGCGAGTGAGAAGGTGGTCGAGTAAGTAAATTCAGCAGTGACTGCTGATAAAAGCAGACACGCAGACATGCACAGTAGAGTCACAGATTCTACTGTTCATAGCTTTGCATTTTGCCATGGACATCATGTACTCTCTAAAATCTCTCTTTATGAAAAATTTACATATATATCACTCTGAGAAAGAGACAGATGGGTCATTGTCTCTGAGCTTCGACTACCACTACAAACACTTTGATCGAGCCCTATATGTCAGAGACGAGTGAGTGAAAGAAAGCGACGAGGAGCGCTAAGGGACCACTGCATTTTTACTGTTTTTGGGGTTTCACCCAAAGAAGTGCCTTTCCCGCTTTTCACACCAACTACAAAGCTATACTTGTACAAATTTTCAGCCCGTCTGATATTTACCATTTTCAGCCATCATACTTTGTAATCATCTGCCAATCTTTTATCTTGGCCTTTATCTCCTTTGTTCGCATCTCAATTTTTACAAAGTCTTTGCTTTCATTCACAAACCCTGGATAACAAAATTAGCTGCACTTGCTTAGCTGTATGGCCATTAAAATGCCAGCTAGCTGCTGTTAGTTGGCCATGGCTTGGTGCAGCCAGGTCTTATCCTGGAAGTCATGCATGGTTGTCAAACTAAGTAGACAACGAGAAATATGATTGTCAAATTAAATCAAAATGATGTGTTATAGACAACTTTGATTCACGTCAGTTCTAGTACAATTAGATATGGATAACCAACGGGGTATTTATGGATACTAAGGAAACTAACTAGATGACTAAAGTGTAATATCCAAGGCATCTAAATCTAATTGAACCACACTTAGGGCTAAGCAGAAGCTGCTCAAATGTCTAATTGAACCACACCTTTGCTGGTCGTGAGACACCTCTAACTACACCTTTCTTATTTTGCATGTCGGCTGTGGATCATGTACTATTATATATAATCCTTTCAACCGTTTCTTGTAATTTAATCGAGTAATGACATTGATTGTACGAGAATTGTTTGGACTATTCAAGGTACTGTAGCACATGAAATCTTTCATTCCGATTACGGTGTTCTAATCTTATTTTATTAAATCTCATCCACACATTTACTCGTCACACAATTATATAGAATTCACATAAAAAAATGAAAAAAAATTAGTGAAATATGATAAGAATACCATAATTGAAATAAATGATCTATTCCCTATCGTGAAGGTAATAGGAGTGTGGACTAGCTCGCGCACTTTGCCAGACAATTTCTCTTAGGATTTACTAGTTTTCAGCACTCTCCGAAGGGCTGCCTTCCTCTCCTAGAAGAGGATGTGTCGGGGGTCAGGCACCCACGACCTAGCATGTAATCTGTCTTGTTTTTTTTTTTCTTTACAAAAAAAAAGATCTATTCCCTCAAGATAGGGGTCCAAATGTACCATAATTAATTAAAGTAACATCATTTGCCATATTTACTTTTATAGCGGAATAAAACCCAATTACTTAAAAAGTATTTTAAATTTAGCAGTTATTATTTATATCAAAGTTATTAAATACCATTATTCAAAATAATGATCATATATAAAATTTCCTCCTAATTTTAGCGGCAAAAAAAAGATTTGACTCTGTTATTGTTTTGTAGAACACTAAATCTGTTGGCATTCATCAAGTTGGACTCTTAATTACACAATGAATGTGATGCATTTGATCAAATATTTTGTTAATCTTAGAATTAGATCCACCTCATTTAATCTAAAATAATAAACTTAAAATTAAAGGGCTTGAATTTTGGAAATCATTTTATGAATTAAAATAATAAACTTAAAAATTAAAGGGCTTGAATTTTGAAAATTATTTTATGAATGAAGTTTGAATTTTAAAAGAAAAAAATATTAAGCTCCAAGTTTGAATTATATAAAACATTTAAAAAGTTGAGTCTAACCCAATATTCATGTAACATCTCGTTACTGTTAGCAAGGGCATTATGGTAATACTGATAGGTTTCATTGCATTCACTGATTGAGCATGTTACTGGCCTCTAATTATAGAGGAACAGGTTTATTGCATATGCATTTATTCATAGGTACATGCATTCATGATTTTTCGGCATTTTAATTGTGAGTATGAATTGATTGGATTGTGAACTGGAAACTGACTGGATCGTGATTAATTGAGAAATTAAGAGTAAGTGGGCTCGAATGACTGATTTAGAATAATTTAAGAGTGATTGGATATTGATAGTGACTTATAGGAAAGTTTTGGGAAATTCGAGAGAAAATGCCCGGACCGGAAATTTTGGAGTGACAGACCGATTGACCGTATGATACTGAAAGAATTGTCCAATGGCGATGAAAAAATTAGGGTTATACTGTTAGGAAATAAAAATGTTGAGCCATTGAAATTTAGAGACTGAAATTTGAACTGATTTGGAGACCTATGTTTATAAATACTTTGGTTTGAAATTTTGGGGATTTTCCTAAGGCATTACCGTTTCTTCTCTTCCTCCTCCCACGGTGATTTTCGATCCCTCCCATCGGTGAGGTTCTTCGATTTTTCCTTGTGGTTTTCTCCTCATTGTGCAAAGCTAACTTGTTTATTATGTTTGATGAAGGTTGAGAAGCTTTGAGAGTGGTTAATCGTTGATATTGAAGGATTTTAGGGTTTACGGTGATTTGAGAGATTTGTGGATTTGAGGCTGTGATTGGTAAGTTTTAATGGTTTTAATGTGGTATTAATGGTTTTTGATGCATTTATGGCATTTATTATGGTTGATTTGGATAGTTGAGAGTGTTGATGTGGGTTTTAGAGAGAGAAATGGACGAAAAACGATCGGAGAAGACGGTGGAACGACCCGCACGTCGCGACGAGTAAATTAAGTGTTCACCGTGGCGAGCGCATGGTTTCACGCCGCTTAACGTTGTTTTACGCCTCGCGAGCCCGAAGAGGATGCACGCCATGGCGAAGCGACCATTTTACGCCATGCGAAAGCCTCTCGTCGCAAGGGCGGGCTTTTCTGATGGGTTGATTTTTAGTTTATTGGGCATAACTTATGGTATAGACCTCCGATTGAGGTGATTCCTAGGGACAGAGGTCTACAATTGAGGATAGTTATGGAAATTAGAATTTAATTTAAATGGTATTGATTTATCGAGATTAAGGTCAATTATGGTTCCTATAGTGACCTAAGTATTGAAGTGTGATAATTGGAGTTTTAATTGGGATTTTCAATAGAGGTTTTGACCCAATGGATAGGGAATTGCTATAGGGAGTATGAATTGAGGAAATTGAACTGAATTTTTAGGAATGGATCACTTATTGCCGATCAATTGAGCGAAGAGTTAGAATGGGGCATAAGAGTTCAAAATTGAGTTTTAGCGCCGGAAATCGTGAACATGCATTGTACATAATTCCATTGAGACATAGGCATCACTGAATTGTTTAATTGAGCATTTAGTAATGGACCGATTTAATCGTTATAGAGGCGTCGTTGGATCGTCATTCCACGGACATTGCCGACTTCAGCAAGAGTTTGAAGTTACAGTGAGTAACCTAGTTGGTTTCTCAAATTCCTGATTGCTTAAATGCTCTGTATGACTACATGAAAAGGTATAGGAGCGAATTTCATGCTTTTACTGTATTGGATTGGACTACTATATGACACTGAGAATTGCAATACTGGGCTTTTATAGCCGTACACTGTAAATTACTGAACATCGCATTACATGCATAAATGCATGATCAGATAATGAACGTTATGACCCAAGTCGCGATTTTATCAAATGAGCCTCGAGCTCTAATATCAGATCGACCGGCCTCGAGCCCGAGGAGAGAAACTCGACGCGTCCCCACCGAATATCGACATCGACCGAAAGCGCTGGGCACAACATCGAATAATCGGAAAAGAGTCACATATGCATTGCAATTTCATGATTAATCGATTTGTGACAATGATCGATTACGTGATGGCATGATTTATCAGAATTGTGATATGATATCGCAAATTGTTACATGCTATTGTAAATTATTATATGATAAATTGAATACTGCCGTGCTGTACGCAATATGCGTAATGCATGATTTGAGTGAGCCATCGATGATGGTTTCTCACTGAATTCACAAACTCACCCAAAAATTGCATCTAATTTTTCAGGACTGATATATTAGGCCCCTAGCTTCGGAGATAGTCTTTTCCTGCCGTGCGAGCAGCATGCTGGCAAGAGAAGCGATGGCACATGTGTCGGCCACCGGGGTTGGACTTTTATGGATGACTTAGGATAGATGCTTGTATCAGTTACCTTTTTGTTGTTGTTTCGGGGACTGATAGACTTGTCTATTCTGATATTGGATGACTGTATCAAGATTATTTTGGATTTTAAAATTACTGATTTCTGATATATTATGGTTTTAATTATTGCGATGCTATGTGGATTAACAGTCGGATTTTCTGGTAGTGCACCTTTATCGTGGGATATGTGTCGGAGCGACCTTCGGGCGTTCCGATGTGTACCCTACGATGAGGGGGCGCTACATTAAGTGGTATCAGAGCATGGTTTGGCATCTTTTGAGCATAGTGTATTTTAGGCTGGAATCACTGTAAGAATAACAGAACTGATTGGAATTTCTTGTCTGTTTTAGGTCATCCGTCCTTGGAGATCGAGTTGAGCTACCAGCTGACCTGGAATCGGTAGGAGCTAGTAGGGAGTCCCCGATGCCTCTTTCAGAGGAGTTGCCTCCTCGAGTTCCTGTGAGACTGGAACGGAGATACGATGGACTGCGTAAGCAGGGGGCGGTTGACTTCTATGGCAGCACCGACCTTGCGGAGGCTGAGGGATGGCTAGAGAGGACTGAGAGAATCTCGATCGATGGATCATGACCGGATGAGCGTTTGACTACGCAGCTTTCCTTCGTGGTCCCGCATATCGGTGGTGGAAGATCGTCCCGGCAAGTACCACGTGCCCCGTACACTGACATGGGATGACTTTCTGAGGGCCTTCAAGGGTAATTACATGCCCAAGGTCTATCTGGAAATGAAGATGCAGGAGTTCTTAGAGCTGAGACAGGGACAGATGACCGTGGCCGACTATGAGGTGCGGTTCAATGAGCTGATGGACTATGCTTCTACATTGGTTGCTACTGAGGCTGACAGGTGTCGGCGTTTTGAGAGCGGACTCAATCTGGAGATCTGTACCCGATTGGCTAGGTCCGATATGGGCAATTTTATTGAGTTGAGGGCTACAGTAGTGAGGATCGAGCATTCATGAGGAGAGTCTACCGAGACCGGTCGGGGACCAGCATAAGAGATCTAGTGATGATCGAGCGATCTTGGCGGAGGGTACAAGAAGCGCCGAGTAGGCCCTTTAGGTCCGCAGGAGGGCTAAACAGACCGTCACGCGGCGAGGGGCGATTTGTACAGATCGGTAGTGGTGGCGGCGCGCTGCAGTTTCGTAGCGCCTGTTCCTTTATGCGAGCATTGTGACAAGAGGCATAGTGGAGAGTGTCGATGGCTGTCTGGAGCCTGTTTGAGGTGTGGCTCAATGGACCACCTGGTAAGGAACTGCCTAGAGACTTTGGGAGCCCATTGTACTATGATCGGAAGATCAGCAAAGAATACCACGGTGCAGTGAGTCGTGGGGTGGATCAGATGGATGGTCGAGGTCGAGGTCGGCAGAGGGTCCGCAGTGAGGTCGAGAGACCGAGCGGCAGACGCAGCCATCCTGTGCTAGGGTCTATGCCATGACTCAAACAGGAGGCACATGATTTCCCGGATGTTGTTGCGGGTATGCTTCTGATTTCTGGTTTTGAAGCATATGCATTGTTGGATCCCGGATCAACTCATTCTTTCATTGCACCGCATTTAGCATGTAGATCGCATGGGGATAGCGAGAGGTTACAGATGGGTTAGAGGTGAGTACACCTCAGGTAGTAATCTGATCGTATTGGGAGAGGTCTCAGATAGGTGTCCAGCCTCAGATCGACTCAAGCGATTCAAATCTTGATCCGATCATTCGCGCCTCGAGGAGATTGACGTGATATCGGGATGGACCGTTAATCGCATATAGGCTATCATGGACCGTTATACCAAGGAGGTTGTATTGAGTCTCTGGTCACCCTGTGGTTATTTTTCGAGGAGTTAGTCAGGAAATGCCAGCGATGATGATATCCTTTTTGAGTGCCCTGAGATTGATGCAGGGAGGTTGTGAGGCCTATCTGGCTCACGTAGTAGATTCCATAGTTGAGCAGAGATTGTAGGATGTTCCCGTAGTCAGGGAATTTCTGGATGTGTTTCCTGAGGAGTTGCCGGGATTACCGCCAGAGTGGGAGACAGAGTTTGAGATTGATCTCGTTTCCGGTACTGCTCCTATATCGATACCTCCGTATAGGATGGCACCAGTGGAATTGAGGGAGCTTAAGGTTCAGTTACAGGAGCTTTTGGATAAGGGGTTCATTAGACCGAGTGTTTCGCCATGGGGGGCTCCGGTACTGTTTGTGAAGAAGAAGGACGGGACTCTGAGATTGTGTATTGACTATAGGCAGTTGAATCGGGTGACAGTGAAGAACAAGTATCCACCGCCAGATCGATGATCTATTTGATCGCCATGAGGAGCTCGGTGTTCACTAAGTTGGACCTGCGATCAGGTTACTATCAGTTGAGGATTGCAGAGGCCGATGTGCCTAAGAGTGCTTTCAGGAGCAGGTATGGGCATTTCGAGTTCTTAGTGATGCCGTTTAGGTTGACTAATGCCCCGGCAGCCTTCATGGCTTTGATGAATAGATTTTTTCAGCCCTACCTGGATCGGTTTGTGATTGTATTTATTGATGATATTCTGGTTTATTCGAGGAGTAGACAGGAGCACGCTGAGCATCTGAGGATTGTCCTTCAGGTCATGAGAGAGAGACAGCTGTTCGCCAAATTCACTAAGTGTGAATTCTGGCTTGATGAGATTGTATTTCTGGGGCACGTGGTGTCCGGTGAGGGTATTCGGGTGGACCCTCATAAGATAGAGGCGGTTATGAGTTGGGAGATTCCGAGGAGTGTGCTAGAGTTGCGGAGTTTCCTAGGATTGGCCGGATATTACCGGAGGTTCGTCGAGGGGTTTTCGTTGATCTCCGCCCCTTTAACGAAGCTATTAAGGAAGAATGTGTCGTTCAGATGGTCTGAGGAGTGCCAGAAGAGCTTTGAAGAACTGAAACATCGGTTGACGACTACACCGGTGTTAGGCATTCCATCTGGGACTGGAGGCTTTGTAGTTTACAGTGATGCCTCACACCAGGGATTGGGATGTGTATTGATGCAGCATGGGAGAGTTATAGCGTATGCCTCGAGACAGTTGAGGTCTCACGAGGTGAATTATCCGGTACATGACTTGGAGTTGGCCGCAGTTGTGTTTGCTCTGAAGATCTGGAGACATTATCTGTATGGGGAGACGTTCCAGATCTTCACTGATCATAAGAGTTTGAGGTATCTGTTGAGCCAGAGAGAGCTCAATCTGAGACAGAGGAGATGGATAGAGTTGCTGAAGGACTATGATTGCACGATTGAGTATCATCCAGGGAAGGCCAATGTGGTGGCCGATGCGAAATCGAGTAGGAGATCGATGGTAAAGGCACCAGTTCGAGTTTCGAGGTTACCTGGTCTGATTCAGTTGAGAGCTCTTAATGTACAAATGGATTTGGGTCAGGATGGAGCTCTGATTGCTATTTTGAGGCTGAGGCCGATGTTGTATGATAGGATCCGGAGAGTTCAGGATCAAGACCCAGTGTTAGTGAGACTGATTGATAGAGTCTAGGCCGGTACTGATTCGGAGTTTGAGTTGAGAGATGGGACTTTATGGATGGGACAGAGACTGTGTGTGCCAGATGTTGATGATTTGAGACGGGAGATCCTAGAGGAGGCACATGTAGCTGCCTATGCTATGCATCCTAGTACGACCAAGATGTATAATTCACCGAGACAGCATTTCTGGTGGCCTGGTATGAAGAGGCAAGTGATGAGTATGTTTCTGTGTGTCCGATTTGTCGTGAGTTAAGCGCAGCATCAGCTCGATGGGAAAGTTGCATTCGTTGCCCATTCCGGAGTAGAAATGGGAGCGAATTACCATAGATTTTGTGATGGGGTTGCCTAGGTCACTGAGGCAACATGATGCTATCTGGGTCATAGTGGACTGATTGACTAAATCGGCTTACTTCTTACCAATGAGGGAGAGCAATACTCTCGATCAGTTGGCCCAGAAGTATGTAGCAGAGATTGTACGGTTGCATGGGGTTCCGTTGTCGATAGTCTCAGACAGGGATCCCAGGTTCACTTCAAGGTTCTGGAAGAGCCTACAGACTGCTATGGGTACGAGGTTGAACTTCAGTACAGCGTTTCATCCTCAGAAAGATGGACAGAGCGAGAGGACGATTAAGACTGTTGAGGACATGCTTCGGGCGTGTGTATTGGAGTTCAGAGGAGTATGGGATCAGTATTTGGCACTGATCAAGTTTGCATATAATAACCAGTATCAGAGTAGTATTGGGATGGCACCGTATGAGGCCTTGTATGGGCAACCGTGTCGATCCCCATTGTATTGGGATGAAGAGGGTATGAGATCGATTGAGGGTCCCGAGCTGATTCAAGATACAGTGGATAAGGTATGATTAATCCGAGTCGCATCGTATGCTCAGATGCATGTAAGAGCTATGTGAATCAGCATCGGCGAGAGATGGAGTACAGTGTAGGTGACAGAGTGTTTCTCCGAGTGTCACCTTGGAGAGGAGTACTGAGGTTTGGCCGTAAGGGCAAGTTGAGCCCTCGGTATATCGGTCCGTATGAGATCCTTGAGAGGATAGGACCGTTGGCTTACAGATTGGCATTACCGAGTGAAATGTCCCAGTTGCATGACGTGTTTCATGTTAGTATGCTCCGACGGTACCGCCGCACTGGACGATGTGATTCCGGCCGAGAGATTGATGTGGCCAGTGATTTGAGCTATGTCGAGGAGCTGGTGCAGATTATGGGATCACGGGTCAAGCAGCTGAGGAACAGGGTGATTCCATTGGTGAAAGTCCTTTGGAAGAACCACTCTTCTAAGGAAGCTACATGGGAGACTGAGGAGCATATGAGGAGTCAGTATCCTCATTTATTCGATCGGACAGGTATTAAATTTTGAGGACAAATTTTTTTTTTTAGGAGGGGTGAATTGTAACATCCCGTTACTGTTAGCAAGGGCATTATGGTAATACTGATAGGTTTCATTGCATTCACTGATTGAGCATGTTACTGGCCTCTAATTATAGAGGAACAGGTTTATTGCATATGCATTTATTCATAGGTACATGCATTCATGATTTTTCGGCATTTTAATTGTGAGTATGAATTGATTGGATTGTGAACTGAAAATTGATTGGATCATGATTAATTGAGAAATTAGGAGTAAGTGGGCTCGAATGACTGATTTAGAATAGTTTAAGAGTGATTGGCAATTGATAGTGGCTTATAGGAAAGTTTCGGAAAATTCGGGAGAAAATGCCCGGACCGGAAATTTTGGAGTGACAGACCGATTGACCGTATGGTACTGAAAGAATTGTCCAATGATGATGAAAAAATTAGGGTTATACTGTTAGGAAATAAAAATGTTGAGCCATTGAAATTTAGAGACTGAAATTTGAACTGATTTGTTGACCTATGTCTATAAATACTTAGGTTTGAAATTTTGGGGATTTTCCTAAGGCATTACCGTTTCTTCTCTTCCTCCTCCCACGGTGATTTTCGATCCCTCCCATCGGTGAGGCTCTTCGATTTTTCCTTGTGGTTTTCTCCTCATTGTGCAAATCTAACTTGTTTATTGTGTTTGATGAAGGTTGAGAAGCTTTGAGAGTGGTTAATCGTTGATATTGAAGGATTTTAGGGTTTACGGTGATTTGAGAGATTTGTGGATTTGAGGCTGTGATTGGTAAGTTTTAATGGTTTTAATGTGGTATTAATGGTTTTTGATGCATTTATGGCATTTATTATGGTTGATTTGGGTAGTTGAGAGTGTTAATGGGGGTTTTAGAGAGAGAAATGGACGGAAAACGATCGGAGAAGACGGTGGAACGACCTGCACGTCGCGACGTTTGGCGCAGCCTCGCTGCGAGGAGTAAATTAAGTGCTCGCCACGACGAGCGCAGCGAGACGCCGCGATGAGCGCATGGTTTCACGCCGCGGCGAGCCGCGAAGAGGATGCACGCCACGGCAAGCGTCTTTCACGCTGCGGCGAGCGTCTTTCACGCTGCGACGAGCGACCATTTTTACGCTGCGGCGAGAGCCTCTTGGCCGCGGCGAAGGGTCTTTTCTGATGGGTTGATTTTTAGTTTATTGGGAATAACTTATGGTATAGACCTCCGATTGAGGTGATTCTCGATTCATTATGAACTAGGGACAGAGGTCTACAATTGAGGATAGTTATGGAAGTTAGAATTTAATTTAAATGGTATTGATTTATCGAGATTAAGGCCAATTATGGTTCCTATAGTGACCTAAGTATTGAAGTGTGATAATTGGAGTTTTAATTGAGATTTTCAATAGAGGTTTTGACCGAATGGATAGGGAATTGCTATAGGGAGTATGAATTGAGGAAATTGAATTGAATTTTTAGGAATGGATCAATTATTGCCGATCAATTGAGCAAAGAGTTAGAATGGGGCATAGGAGTTCAAAATTGGGTTTTAGCGCCAGAAATCGTGAACATGCATTGTACATAATTCCATTGAGACATAGGCATCACTGAATTGTTTAATTGAGCATTTAGTAATGGACCGATTAATCGTTATAGAGGCGTCGTTGGATCGTCATTCCACGGACATTGCCGGGACTTCGAGCAAGAGCTTCTGGTTACAGTGAGTAACCTAGTTGGTTTCTCAAATTCTGATTGCTTAAATGCTCTGTATGACTACATACAAAGGTGAATTACATGATTACTGAAATGTATAGGAGCGAATTTCATGCTTTTACCGTATTGGATCGACTACCGTATGACATCGAGAATTGCAATATCGGGCTTTTATAGCCGTACATCGTAAATTATCGAACATCGACATATGCATAAATGCATGATCGATAATGAACGCTAGACCCAAGTCGCGATTTTATTGAAATGAGCCTCGAGCTCTAATATCAGATCGACCGCCTCGAGCCCGAGGGGAGAAATCACGACGCGTCCCCAATCAATAATCAATACCGACATCGATCGAAGCTTGGGCACAACACTGAATAACTAGAAAAGAGTCACATATGCATTGCAATTTCATGATTAATCGATTTGTGACAATGATCGATTACGTGATGGCATGATTTATCAGAATTGTGATATGATATCGCAAATTGTTACATGCTATTGTAAATTGTTATATGATAAATTGAATACTGCTGTCTGTACGCAAATATGCGTAATGCATGATTTGAGTGAACCATCGATGATGGTTTCTCACTGAGTTCGCAAACTCACCCAAAAATTGCATCTAATTTTTCAGGACTGATAGATTAGGCCCCTAGCTCCGGAGATAGTCTTTTCTTGCCGTCTGCGTCTTTGCAAGAGAAGCGATGACACATGTGTCGGCCAATTTGGGTTGGACTTTTGCGATGACTTAGGATAGATGCTTGTATCAGTTTCCTTTTTGGTGTTGTTTAGGGGACTGATAGACTTGTTTATTCTGATATTGGATGACTGTATCAAGATTATTTTGGATTTTAAAATTACTGATTTATGATATATTATGGTTTTAATTATTGCGATGCCGTGTGGATTACCAGTCGGATTTTCTGGTAGTGCACCTTTATCGTGGGATACGTGTCGGAGCAACCTTCGGGCGTCCCGATATGTACCCAACGGTGAGGGGGCGCTACAATTCATATATCAATGTGTTATTTAGATCTTATCAAAATTTGTATTTTAATAATTACGAATGTACTTTATTTTACGAATTATGATTATTATTTTTCATATATTATTATATGTATTATATTTTATTTCAAAATAAATCAATTTTATTTTCAAATAATAAAATTGAAAATATGTGTTTATAGGGTGGACCTAAATTGATTTTTTTATAATAAATCAAATTTAAATTTAAAATGATATCCATTTTGGATCATGTTAAATATTGATATAAAATTTTCAAATTTTTTATTGAACTTTATTTAAACTCAATTCAACTTAACTCATGTGCATGTCTACTAAAAATATGCATAAAGATTTGGGTTAGACAAGAAACAAGTTAAAAATCAATGAGAGTATAAAACCATATCGAAGCCTATTTCACCATCTCTTCTTCTTATTACTCTCATTTCTTCTAATTAATTTTCTTGTTCTATTCACAATCTTTTTTCCTCTACCCTCCTCTTTCTTCCTCTTCTCGGGTTTTTTTTCCCCATGGTCATTTAATCTCTTTGATTTTTCTTGCTGCTAATATAGTGCATTTCCCTTCTTTGATAATTGATCTTTTTATTCGCCTTTTTTTGCCCAGTAAAACTATTTTTTTAACTATTTCTAGTATGGCTTCTTCCAGTTTTAGAAGCCCCTCTAAAGATGATCTCAGCATAATCATTTCCATCTCTTTTACCAAACCAAGCAATTTTTAGCCTTGTTTAACCTATAAATCCTTTACCTTATAGTTATCACTCCTCACTAACTTTATATATGGGATCACTCTCATAGGTCTCCAGCTTGTAATGGCAAGAAATGTTTAGTGTCAATTAGTAGAGGACCTCTTAGGTCAAATTATTCTACATTCATCTAACTCAATACGAAGAAGGTAATATAATTACTCCATCATTAGAAGTACTCAAGTTAGGAGCATTGAAATAGTCCAACTCTTTAATTAACTTTTTCATTAACAAAAGGCCAGTTTTTCTATCAATGTTCTATAAGAATTTGAAGAACTAGAAGAGAACATGATTGGAGGAAGTTTTGATCAACAAACATGGTCTATTTATTTTTATATTCAACTTTAAACAAGGGATAAGTAAGGTGCTATAGTTGAGTCCTTAATAACTAAACAACAAGCCTATATTTCTCTAAAAATGGATACTTGGCTAAGATATGAAAAAGATAAGCATAGAATATGTCACAATCTATATTAATTTTATAATATTTTATTGGATTATTGCCTGAAAATGAGTTTGAGTTGCATGGCCTACTTTATAGAAAGCCTATGTGCTTAGATGAAACTTCTATAGGAATGAAACACTTAGGATATTCTAAGATTTATGTGGAGGTGAGGATAGACCTGGAGCTTTCCAATTCAATTCCTATCCTGAAGCTTAATGAGGATGATAAGATGGTGAGGGTCATGTTAATGGTAAGTTAAATATGAACTAACTTTGGCACAACAAAAGAAGTAATAGAAACCAACAGGTATAACAATTCAAAGAGTGGATTATGAGGAGGTCATAGGAGTTGAAGTTAAGGAGTAAGAGGGAATTGCTGGAATTACTGCTTCTTTTGAGGCTTAACCACTCTCAGTACGTGCGGAAATTATAAGGAGTGGAGATGAAAGAACTGTATCATAACCAGTGCCAGGCACAACACCAACATTCTTATCAAACAATACAGAACATAACCCTTTAAGGAGAAGAATAGGTAAAGAAACAATAAGAGAGAATTCACATACTAGTTTCACTTAGGAGAAAGAGATGGCTTAAGAAATTGCTCAAACGACACCATTCTTATAGGAATCCCCCTATAATAACATGTTCTTAACTAATTCTATACAAAGTGAGACAAAATTCACTCAAGCCAAAAGAGAGAAGTCAGAAAGGAAAACAAAAACAAGGGCCTCAATTAGTAGCCAAAACCTCCTCCAATTTTTATTATCGCATAGAACATAAAAGGGCTAAATTGTCCTAAAAAGCAGCAAGTGATTTATGAGTTCTTGAGCATCGGGAAACCATTTATAGCAGGCCTCATAGAAACTAAAAAAATGAAAATTTTATAATAGAAGGCTTTGGTTTTTGAAGAAATAATGGATCATTATTTCTAAAAATTATTAATCAAGCTTCGGCCTAACTAGAGGCTTGATCAATTTTGAAATATGCAGCCAAGACCCAAATTCGATTGGGCTTAGGCCATGTCTTTTTTAATTTTATATTATTTTATGAATTTAAAATTAAATATTTTAATAAAAGATTTCATCTAAACTTCAAATAATTGAAACTAAAAATAATATGTAGCACAAATATTACTTATTTATTAAATAATCTATAAATAATACAAATATCATCATTGATTATTTATCTTAATAAAAATTTCCTTGTAAAATTTGAATATATAATAAAAATACATTGTATCAATTATTAAATATGCTTTTAAAATAAACAAGATTGTTTAAAATTTTATAACATACTTTGTTATCCTAAAACTCATTTTATATAAAAAGTTAATATATGTTGTTTTAAATGAAAAGTGTTTTGTAACTCGTTCATGTTTCTAAAGAAGCCTAATAATATAGTCTTGAAAGTTCTAAATTGCTTAAATCATCTCAATTTTAATAAGAAATCCATATTCATTTTATTTTTATTAAATTAATTTTGCTAATTTCAATGTCTTGTTTTGAAAAAATAATGGAAATATGTTTGCTTGATTTTTAAAATTAATTTCTCTTTAAAATAATACCTTTTTAATTTTTAATCACTATTCACTTATCCGAGTCTAGCGGTAAAATAGTGCTTGGTTCATTCAAAACATGAAAGAATAATATTAATTCATAAGTTTGGCTACGTGACAACTATCATGAGACTATTATCAAAATCATTTTATTTTCAAAACAAAAAGTATCATATTGTTATTATTATCCAAATGAAAAAAGATATAAAAGGAATTATCAATTATATCTAGAGACTAAAGTTGACATAACAAGTAGAGGCAACAATATAAAATTTTCTTTGTTAACCTACATAAAACCACATAAGTAAAGATTTAGATCTTCAATTGTAAGAACCAAAATAATCAAATGAAAAGAAGTAAATCAAGAAGTAGAGATTAAAGAAAACAAATCCATAGTAAAGGAAAAGGCCTAGATAATCATTATAATCAAGATCATCAATAGTTTACACCATCTCATATACATGTAGAAACATTATTATGTAAACTATAATTGATTATGCAATAATTGTATTAAATGAATATTCAACACATGATAATTAACAATTAAACATACTTTTGTTATTGAATATTTGTTCAAAGAAATTTTCAATTAAAATATTGGTCAATATAAGACAAAAGACAAAGAAAGATAATATAATATATGATTCTTAAAACTATTAAGGTAAACAATACTAACATATTATAAAGAACGAGTTTAACCTTTTTTTTTTTCAAAAAAGAGAATATAGTTTACCTTAAATATTTTCACCATCTAACTAATTTCAATCATACATAAAATCTTCCACAGTATTAAGATTAAGTTAATTATGATAAGGATTAACTATCTGACATTCAGTACTAAAAGTATGATCTAAGCAATAGTAGATATTGGAATTACTAAGAGGTCTCATGCAATTTCTTGTATGATCATAAAATTACTTCCATGTGTTTTCCACTGTACCAATGTATTGAACTGCATATTTTCAACTTTGGTCACAACACTTGCATCTAAATAGGTGTCTAACTTGATCCTACTGTAAATTAATTATGCAAATTTAAGACTCACACCAGTCTTATGAACTCCAAATGAAGCTGAAGCTAATGTCAACTATAACATATTCTTTAGCCTTATCACCTACAACTTTTGATAATAGAAATGTAACTCCATCTTATACCTTAGTTCTAACATAGAAATGACGACCATAATTTTCTGATCATATACCAATAATAATTGACTTTCTCTATCATTTTCTTTGTCATGACCTAGAGCACCTTATTGAAATCAAATATCTAACCAGATAAAGCTCGTTTGATCTTGCACAAGCTGCTAAAGCAAATGTGCAAATTTGAATATCTTGTTCTCGAAAACAACTCAATAGCAATATAAAATATATCCAACTTTACACAAAGTGTTTTAACCAACTCCCATTTCTCTTTTGTTGACAAAAAAATAGTGAAAATATCTTTGTCTCAATTTACAAAATATCTCAAAATGTTTGGTTGTTGGCTCCAATATCTTGAAATTTGAATTTCATCTAGTAGGACAATTCAAAAGTAACTTTTTTGCACAAATAATGTTTAGTTATTGTGTAATTTCTTAAATTTTTTTTACTCATTTAGGTGTTGCATTCCAATACACTACCTATTCTGAATCAACTTTACCATTTCCTTTATTATGTCAAACTTGTCACTCGTAATCAAAGTCACATATATAGAAAACAACAAATATAGAATAACCTTCCCCTAATCAATAGGCTTTTAACTCATAACTTGTTTTTTTATATTTTTTTATCATAGCATCATTATGCTACAATTATTAAAAGTTATGGTTAAGAGCTTGGTGTTAACATTTTAATCCATTAAGCAATCTACCAACATAGTTGTCAACCTTTTAGCAGTACCTGATGCCAACACATAAATAAACCTACCATTTAAAATATGAACAGATATCAGTTATAATATAATTAATAAATAAATGATAAAATATTAAAATATAATTTACCTTAGTATTTGACTGCATATAATCCATTTTTTATCAATATAGTGTGTTATCACCACCATATAGCCCTTATTTTAGTTGTCATTTGTTCATTTTTTTATGGCTACCATTTTGTGAATACTTAATAACATCTTCAATATGTCTTCCTTTTGATCACCGTAAATCTTGAAAGTGTCTTTCTTCGTGACATTATAAGTTGGGATCTTAAAGGTCAATTAGAGTGAGGTGAGCACCATTCTTAAGTTTTTTTCCATAAACAATAAATAGTAGTTCATCATCAATGATCATCTTAGCTATCAAAAGCTTTGTTTTTTTGCTATCATAACTTGTGACAATCATTTACTCTTCACTCTCTTAAGGTTAGGGGAAAAATGTTTATCTTTTGATATGATCTTCTTTTTGTTACACAACTCTATATGTCTCTTTAAATGAGAGATTCCACCTTTAGAAATCTTGGTCAATGTCTTATGACAATACTTCCATTGAACACTTTTTACTTTATCTCTTAATATTGTCTTATTGAAGTGATTCTAAACATAACTTATAAATGAACCTATTCCTTTAGCCTAAATCATTTCTTTACTTATTGTTGAATTGGATCTCTCTAATGGTATAGTATCTAGTACCAAATTATAACTCTCCATTAAAGGAATATATTTGTCCATATGAAATAATTAATATATACAATCATATAAATTATTCATGGATATTTACATGAATATATATACTTTAAAGAATATTTAACATGCACACATGCTAAATTTAATGAGCATTTACACTTTTCGAATACAAAAGGGCATAGAAAGATTAACCCTATAAAGAAAATAGGGAGACTAGATGTACGTTACCTTAGATGTTGTATTCCATAAGGATGTGGCATATTATCCTTATCCATAATCTCCACTTTAAAGGGAAACTAGAAATAAATTGTAGAGTTAAAGCCATTATGCATTAGAAAATAAAACAATTCTTTTAAAAACTAAACTATAAGAGTCATGCAATATTGTAAATATATGTATTTAAAGTACTTACATTCCACAAGCATACAAGTTTATTATCTAATACTAAGTTAAGCTATAATAAAAGAGATACATAGTTTTCTTTGGAAATCCAACCTAAAAATTTCAACATTAAGTTTTAAATATGATAAACTAATGTTCCAAGAGATAAGATTAGCTACTACAATGTATAAATCTCCTAATAGTGAGGTGGAATAAAAAATAATTATAACGGTATCTGCCACGGATGTGAATTCTATAAATTAAATAAGTTTTAATGTTCAAGTTTAACATGAGAAACTTGTGGCACAAACAAGCCTCTTTCTTATATATAAACAAGTAACCACAACTTTGACATGAACATAATGGATTTCTTATTGTCATGCCATCATTTGTACAAGACCATGTTCATATTTTAAATTTAAAACCTTCCCACTAAGTCTTTGATATGATCACACCTAAGAAGTTATAATTTTGTTTTCTTAGGAGCAAAAAAAAAAAGAAATAGAAAAAATTAATTACCTTCTGAATTTCTAATTAGAAGTAACAATCATAATCAAAAGTGAAAAGTGGGTACCATTATTTATACCCAAATTGACAATTCCTCTTTTATTTTCCTTTTGAGATTTAGCTGGTGGATTAGGAGCATATAAAGAGGAGTAGTTAAGGGCCTCGAAGTTATTAAGCAGAGTGTTAGATGATGAAGGTTGGAGTAGACTTAAAATTTGGATTTGAGAGGTTATAGGAAGCTCTCTTCTCAAAAAAGGTTGGAGTAGATCTTTTTTTTTTCAATTATGCCATAGTAATGCATCAATAATGTTCTCCAAAATGAGGTCATTTTGGTTTGCATAAAATGATGTTGTTTTACATAAGAGCTGAAGAGATGGTTCAGAATTTGGGCTAGGCCAAACCAGTAGTGTTGGGCACCAGTTTTGGAACCCAACTCTTGCTCTGATCCACAACTGTTGGGCACCGGTTCTAGAACCCAACATTCGGAGTCATAAAACGTGTGCCTGTGCTTATTACCATGTATGGTTATTCCAATTAACCTGCATTAGTCATTCCCAATTCATCTTCATTCTCTAATACCGTAAGCCTCGGGCCCTATTTTCTGAATTATTCTTATACTAAAGAAAATATTCTATGTTCAACTTCCATCTAGATATTGAAAATTTTAGAGGCTGAACTAGAATTCAATCTCTTCATAAAATTTGTAAACCTACGTCTCTAGTTTACTCTACAATGGAAATCATCTCAATTGGAACCCTACAGATCTAGATATATTCAAAATGCCGAAGCATGTTTAGTAAAATAACATCAGTTCATACTATTCCAACAGATTCCTTTACTTTCCTTTAATCAAAACCTTTTTCCAATCAATTTGGAATACTGCCAATTTTTTTGGAGAGATAGCACAATGTGTGTTGGGATCTATTGTCTCAAGGATCACTTCGTTTAGGGGTCGGATAACAAAGCTTGATCGAACAAGGTTCTGTCCTCAATCATATTGAACCTATTTCGGGACAAATGGCATAACTTGTTCTAGGGATATCAGATCAAGGTCATTATTGAAGGGTTCGAAAGAGGACTTCAATATATAAATCTTTCATGTAGACCTCGAAGACAAATTCGATCGTCTGCAGGGTTAAAAATGTGATCAAACGATAGGGTCAGATGAATAGTGCACCAGATGATATGACATCATCATCAGACGATATGACGTCACCAGACGAAGCGTCCTCACCAAACGATAAGTTCTCACCAGATAAAGCATCTTTACTAGACGATACGTCCTCAACAGACGAAGTGTCCTCACCAGATGATACGTCCTCAATAGATGAAGCATTCTCACCAGACGATATGTCCTCACTAGACAACATGTCATCACCAAATGATACGTCTTCACCAAATGAAGCATCCTCACTAGACGATCTGTCCTCACTAGACGATGCGTCCTCATCAGACGATACGCCATCACTAGATGACATGTCATCACCAGTTGATACGTCATTACTAGACGATGCGTCCTCACCAAACGATGAGTCCTTACCAAACGACACGTCATCCCCAGACGATACGTCCTATACTCTTGAGCATCTCCAGTTATAAGGATCATAACTTTTGACTCTAATATCTAATAATTTCATACTTTATAGCATTTGAAAACTAGAAAGACAAGTTACAACTTCCATGAAGACAACTTTCAAATTCATCCTAGATCAATCCAAATTTTGCCGTAAAGACAAAACACGAATTTTACCCTTATGGATTACTTGAAATTTTGCACTATGCAAACTTGGAATGTTCTTAGCATAACCATTCAGCTACCAAAATGATTTCATTAAACTCTCAAATCTCAACTCATTTGTCTCATCACCTTGAAATACATCTGATCAGTCATAATTCCTATCTTCCTTCTCGTAACATCTCACTTATGCATGCATATATATATATATCAACGATTTATGTTCCAAAATCATTATCTTAAGTTGATTTCTTCTTCACGTATATCTAATTTTAACTCACATAATCTATAAACCATTCACATTTTGTTAACATCAAAAGAATAAAGTTTTAGAAATATTTAATGACATTCCAAGCCACATTACATCATCGTCTCAAAATCTCAAATTACAAAAGGTCCTTGAACAAATGAACTTCTTGCTTTCCCAAAGTCAACTCAAACTACAAAATAAACAAATTTGGAGAAATGCCCTTAGGCTCTTGATCACTTGGTCTCTTAGCTATCACTTGAAGATGGGATAAAAGGGTGGTGAGCTTGAAAGCTCGTGGGTAACAAGCATAAACAAAATCGTTGAAATGTTCATTTGTCTTATAAAAGTCATAGTGAATTTACAAAACTCTTTGTTCTCAAATTGTCAGTCAATTTCACGATCTTTTTGCTCAAAACTTATAGTTAAAAATGTCCTTACGTCAACATAACAAAGTACATTTAACCATCACTGTAGAACACTCAAGTTATGCAACAAACTTAACAATTCAATGATGCAATGTACAAACAAATGGCTCGAGAGTTCTGTAGAATGAAATGGAAAAACTAAAATTTAAATTGTGAACAAAACGAGTCTGATTTCTCAAAATCTTGTGGCCTCAAGCGAGCAGCTGGGAGAAGGCCATGGGTTAACGTGCACGTGTCTAACGAAACAGATTCCTCTCTTGACCAAATAAAAACACATATTTATGCTCAAATCATTTGCTTATGTGTTCATACTTTCATGCTTTCACATCTTTTCATTCGTACAAAATGCCATGAAATGTTTTAAGGCATAACATGAATATTTCAAAACTATTTTCCATTTTATAATCAAATTCATGCACCAACATGTAGCAATTTCTCATAACACTCAAAACATTAAAAGCAACATTTATAAAGTAATTGAAATCATTTTACTTTCTTGAATTGTAGAAACGTTAATGGCTCATAACTCTATTATAAACATGTAACTCACCTTGATTTCCTTGCTTATAGACTTGCTCAAAATGTCTCTAATCTTGCTTCTCTTATTTTTCTTGATTTCCTTTTACAATAACTAAAACCCCACTCAATAGGGTTTTCAATTGAAAATCTCATAAAGCACAATCACTAAAATTGGTATTAGAATACTTAAACTCATGCATTTTCTAAACTTTATGAACTAAAATCTTTTCAAAAATTCCAAAAGATTGAGGTGATCTTACCTTGGTTCTTCACCAAATGAAGAGATCTTTGGCTCAAATGGATGCTCTTCTCTTCCTCTACCTTTTTCTCTTCTTGAACCACTTCAAAATCTCTCTCAAAAGCTAAGAAATGAAGAAACCCTAGCTCAACTCTCTTCTTTTCTCTCAACCACCGAAATCTCTCTCTTTCTCTCTTTGATTTGTTATTTCTCTTCCTCTCTCCCAATTCACGTTTTTTTCTTCTTCTTCTTAAACAAGACCACATTTTGGTCTTGTCCTTCCAAAAATACCACTCCTCTCCTTTGGACTTCCCATTTTGCCCCTTCTTTCATTTACCTCCTAACTCCTTTACGCTTCCTAAACACCATATTGACTCTAGCTTAATTTCAGTCTTTCCATCTAGTTCTAAATCTCTATTTATACCCATCAAATTAATGACTCAATTCTAAAAATAAAGAAACAAATAAATCAATAATAATTGAAAAAAATCCGGGGTCCAACAATTCGTCCCCCCCAAAAAGAATTTCGTCCCTGAAATTCTTACCTAACTGATCTAGGGGAAGGGGTATGCTTCCTCTTGTGCTTCTTTGTTTTTCGTTTAACTTCATCACTCCAATAATTTTCTTTCTAATGACCTTAGTCAACAGATTCAATCCATTCTTCCATGATTTATTCAGACATCACACTATCTTATCTATTCTCTCAATATATTTCGGATTACTCACAATTTTCCACTTCTTGTGTAGATAACATCAATATCATATCATATCAATATTTCTTAATATACTCACATATATAACATTACGAATCTAAGACATCTTTCTTTAGTAGCACTTTTGATAACTATTTCATATAGACCTATTCATGTCAGGTTAGCTAATCCTTCTTCCTAGCTTGAGCACACCTTGGCACGGTGATACTCTCAGAGATAATTTATCTTTCACTTAATAATTCACATCAATGTAGTGTTAGTACACTTAACTCTTATGTCTATCTTACTGTATTCCATGCCTTTGGCGTTGATCCACCTAATTCATTCATCTTTCCTAAATCACTTAATTTCTAATATTGATCAATTTCACTTATCAGTAACATCTCCAATCAATTTTTGTTTTTGACCGTCCTTGGCCCTATTCATCTGAATAAAAAGGTGGATGACTCTTTCTATCATCTAACTCCTCATACGGCATTCCAATGAAATCACCATGATAATGATTGCAATGCTTAAAGTCAAGTAGGACTATACATGAATCTCATGTTCCTATGAATTTCAAACTATAAACCTTAAACATATCTTTGACAGTTAAAAGATCGTCGGTAACATCAAACATCCAATTACTTGATTCGACATTCTTAATCGCTAAAAGATGTTTCGGCGTATTTCTACTAAGATGTATAACTTACGCTACCATTTGTACTTTTCTAATAATCTCTTTGCTCAATCATCTTTATAGGTACATATACTTCTTATTTGAATCACAATGTATCATTCTTCCTATTTGATCCCAAAATTCAAACCTATTTTCAATCTCTCAATAAGATTCACGATTTCTGAATCCTCAATTTGGGCTTGGTTAATCCTTTCAGGTGAAACTAATCTTCAATTTCATAGCAAATAGCACTTGATTTGTCAAAACTTCAATTCCACATTCTATGCTCCTTTTTGTACTAGATCTGATAACCTTAATATCGAATTTTTGCTTAATGTATCAATTATAACACTAACTTTACCTGGAATTACTCATTTGTATAGTCATAGTCTTTCAGTACTTATATCAATTGTCTCAGTTTCATATTCAATTTTGTTCAACTCAATAATTACCTCAAACTTTAATGATCTATACATGTATATATATATATCTAAGATGTTCCTATATATAATGTCCCCAAACTTTCAAAGCAATCACTACTATAACAACTCTAAATCATGTATTGAATAGTCAACTTATAGGACTTTTAGTTGTCTCCATACATGTAAAATCTGTTGAGTCAAAATGACTTTACATATATATGATTTTGATGAATAACAAAGAAGTAGTAAAAGAAGACGTAAAATAGAAAACAGACAGATGGAGAATAAAACACAGACGCAGACGCAAAATGAGAAGCAGACGCAGACGCAAAATGAAAAGCAGATGCAGACGCAAAATGAGAAGCAGACGCAGACGCAAAATGAAAAGCAGACGCAGACATAAAATGAGAAGCAGACGCAGACGAAGTTAGAAAGCAAAAGCAGACGCAGACGCTAAATGAAACATAGATGAAGAAACACAGACGAAGAAACACAGACGCAGAAACACAGACGCAAAAATACAGACGGAGAAAAGCAGACGCAGAATTCAAAAGAAGACGCAAGAGTCAGTTCGAGTTAGTTATAGAATTCAACTGATTAACCATTTCTTTCAAGATTCAAGAAACAAGATTCAAGAAGCAAGATTCAAGAAGCTGTTGCAGAAGAAGGCTATAAATATAAGTCGAAGTCGAAGATTGCAAAGTTAGCAAAAGTTGAGATAATTGATCTACGTATACGCGAACGAAAAAGCTTGTTTGTAAGATAATTGTGCAAATTAGCTGAGATCTAATATTACTGTAACAGGTTTCAAATACTTTTGTAAGAAAGTATTACAGATAGCCTGCAGAGGCTAAGAGTGAAAGAGTACTAAGTGTAGGAACTTGAAGAGGCTCGGAAAGAATACTTGTAAACGTTGAAGAGATAGTGAAATCTTAAAAAAAAACTCTGAGGACTGGACATAACCCACAGTTTGGGGTGAACTAGTATAAAATCGCTATGTCAACTTCTCTCTACCCTATCTCTCTTAAAGTTCAAAGTTTTGTTATTACTTAAATTCCGAAACAAGTTTTCAAAGCTTTGATTATTTCGAATTTACTAAAGTTTCTGTAGAAGAACTTGTTTTTTAAACAAAACAGTTTTGAAAGAGTTTTCAAAAAGGGGAATACACAATTCAACCCCCCCTTTTAGTGTATTCGTTATCGTATTATAAGCATTACACTAATGTGTGATTTACTTCAATTGGTATCAGAACTTGGTATCCACGGATCACTGTAGCAAAGTGTGGATTAAAGATAATGGCAGAATCACATATATACATTGCAGAAGGTGCCTCAGTCACTAGACTTCCAGCATTCAACGGTGAAGATTATCACTACTGGAAAGATAGAATGCGGTTGTTCATAGAATCTACTCATGTCAACCTTTGGGATGTGATAGAGAATGGACCATATATACCAGTAGACGAAGATGGAAATCTTATTCCACAGACCAGATGGACGGCTGACCAAAAGGCCAGAATTCAGCTCAACTCTAAAGTGAAGTTCTTCTTGACGTGTGCCCTAAGCAGGAGTGAATATGACAAAGTTCACGGATGCGACACTGCGAAGGAGATGTGGGACACACTGTCCATCGCTCATGAAGGCACAAACCACGCCAAAGAATCTAAGATAAGCATTCTTATGCACCAGTACGAGCTTTTCAAGATGAAAGAAGAAGAATCTATTGATCAAATGTTTGGAAGATTTCAGACAATCGTCAATGGATTGAAAGCCCTTGGAAGAACGTACAATAACCAAGATCATGTACGAAAGATCTTAAGAAGTTTTCCAAAGAGGTGGAGACCAAAAGTTACAGCGGTGCAGGAAGCGAAGGACTTGAGCGTGCTAAAGCTTGACGAGTTGCTTGGATCACTGAAGATTTATGAAGTAGAGCTCGATGTTGAAGACAAACCCAAACGGGACAAGTCAATAGCACTGAAGGTCGGACAGAAGAACCACAAGACTCAAAGAAGGAGAAATTCATCGAAAGCATTAAAGATAGAAGAATCGAAGAACGATGACTCAAGCGAATCAGAACAAGATTCAAGTGATGAAGATGACGAATTATCTTTCATTTCCCGGAAGATAAGACGGATGTGGAAGAAGAAGTCCAAAGGAAGCCAACCCTTCAAGAAAAATAGCAAAGATGATGGTAAAGCAGAAAAGACATCTATCATATGCTACGAGTGTAATCAGCCTGGACATTACAAGTCCGAATGTCCTACTCTAAAGAAGAAACCAAAGAAGAGTAGAGAAGGCAAGAAAAGCATGATGGCAACTTGGGAAGATCTAGATTCATCAGAGTCAGATACAAATTCCGAGTCATCTGAACATGCTAATATCTGCCTAGTAGCTGAGGAAGAAAGTGATGAGGAGGTAAGTTCTGAATACGATAACTTGCATGAAGCCTATTCAGAATTATTATAGGATTCTCATGCTATTCTGAAACAGTACAAACTGTTAAAGAAGAAGTATGTAGAAAATCTTAAACATACAGAAGAGATAGAGAGAGAAAATATTTGCTTAAAGAAACAACTAGAGGAGAAAAAGAAATTTGTAGATAAATCCGATGAGATGAATCAGTTGAAGCTTAGAATTAAGAGTCTTTCATCTGATTTAGCCACCTTCACTGAGAGTACAAAGAAAATGAATGAGATGCTAAGAAAATGTAGACATCCGAGTGATAAAACCGGAGTAGGGTTTATGTTTAATAAGTCTCATATTCATATAAGACCTCTTTCTCAAAATAAAAGGTATTACCAAACATATTCTTATCAACAATTTAGTGAAAGGAATCAAAGAACTTATTATATGCATATTACTAACCAAAAAGCACCCAAGAAAATATGGGTACCAAAGAGTAAAATAGTTTCTCCTACAGATATCCTTCCTTGGAAGATGCGACAAGAACCGTTGGTATTTAGACAGTGGCTGCTCGCGACATATGACGGGAAGAAGGTCTATATTCCTCGATCTTCAGTATAAGAAGGGAGGATTGGTGACTTTCAGAGACAACCAGTAGGGCAAGATAATTGGAATCAGTAAGATAGGAAAAGATTCCTTTGCATGCATAGATAATGTACTGCTTGTTGATGGTCTGAAGCACAATTTGATTAGTGTAAGTCAATTGTGTGATTATGGTTTCATAGTTACGTTCAATCAAAATCTTTGTGAAGTCAGAAACAAAGATGGGTCTATATTCTTTTCTGCCAAGAGAAGAAATAATCTTTATAAAATTGACTTAGAAGATTTTCAAGATCAAAATGTTTCATGTTTTCTATCTTCTGAAGAAGAAAGACTAACCTAGCATAAAAAGCTAGGTCATGTCTCTTTTAAACACATTTCAAAGTTGACAAAATTTGATTTAGTAAGAGGTTTACCAAAAATGAGTTTTGACAAAGAATTTTTCTGTGAAAGTTGTTTGAAAGGAAAATAAGTTAAAACATCTTTTTTTTTTCTAAAAATTTTGTAACATCTTCTAGACCTTTAGAATTGTTACATATGGATTTATTTGGTCCAACTAGGACAATAAGTCTTGGCGGAAAGAAATATGGACTTGTTATTGTTGATGGCTTTACTAGATTTTGTTGGATATTGTTTTTGTCACACAAAGATGAATCCTTTAAGTGTTTTAGGACCCTTTCCAGAAAGTTACATATTGAAAAAGGAGTATCCATAGCTAGTATCAGGAGTGATCATGGTGGAGAATTCGTGAATGAGAAGTCTAGGTTATTCTGTGAGGAGAATAGAATTTCCCACAATTTCTCTGCCCCTAGAACCCCACAACAGAATGGAGTTGTTGAAAGGAAGAACAGGACGATTCAAGAAATGGCAAGGACTATGCTGTGTAAGATGAATCTTCCTAAGTACTTCTGGGCAGACGCTGTGAATACAACATGTTATATTCAGAATAGAATACTATTGCGACCACTGTTGAAGAAAACTCCCTATGAGTTATGGAATGGAAGGAGACCAAACATATCTTACTTTCATCCATTTGGTGCAAGTGCTCTATTCTAAATACAAAGGAGTTGTTGGATAAGTTCGATTCAAAGACCTATTCAGGATTTTTTCTAGGCTACTCATCATCATCTAAGGCATTTCGGGTATATAACCTTATTTCAAAGACAGTTGAGGAAACCATCCATGTCAAGTTTGATGATCGTTCCCAACCTCATAAGGAAGATGACATGGAGAGTGAAGGTCCTTCAAAGAACTTAGATGATACAACAGAAACTCCATTATCAGGAACTCAAGTAGATAAGGTTGAGGATATTCCAGAAACTATAGGATTAAAAAGAGATTGGAAATATAGGAGTTCTCATCCAGAAGAGCTAATTATCGGAGAGACCTCAGAAGGAGTTAAGATAAGGTCCAAATTCAGAAGAGAAGCTAATGTGGCTTTCATCTATGAAATAGAGCCTAAGAAGATTGAGGAAGCTCTTCAGGACGAAGCTTAGGTTTTAGCCATGTAAGAGGAGCTAAATCAGTTTACTAGGAATAATGTTTGGTCCTTAGTTCCAAAACCTTCGAAGAAATCCATTATAGGAACCAGATGGGTTTTTAAGAATAAGTTAGACGAATCAGGTAGAGTAAGTCAGAATAAAGCTAGATTAGTAGCTCAAGGCTATAATCAGCAAGAAGGGATAGACTACAATGAGACATATGCTCCAGTAGCAAGACTTGAAGCTATTAAGATATTGCTGGCATATGCTGTTTGTCATGATATAAAGCTTTTTCAGATGGATGTGAAGAGCGCTTTTCTGAATGGTTTTATAGACGAAGAGGTGTATGTGAAGTAACCTCCTGGCTTTGAGGATGTTAAGAATCCAGATCATGTCTATAGACTTCATAAAGTTTTATACGGCCTGAAGCAAGCTCCTAGAGCTTGGTATGATCGTCTAAGTAATTTTCTATTGGAGACTGGGTTTACTAGAGGTTAAGTTGATAAGACGCTTTTCAGAAAGGATTTTGAGAATGAGTTTATCTTAGTACAAATTTATGTTGATGATATTATATTTGGTGCTACTTCAAAGAAGTTGTGTATAAGTTTTGAGAGTCTGATGAAAAATGAATTTGAAATCAGTATGATGGGTGAGTTAAAGTTCTTTCTTAGGTTGCAAGTTAAGCAAACCGAAGAGAAAATCTTTATCCATCAACAAAAGTATGCGAAAGAATTGTTGTCTAAATTTGATATGAATAATGTGAAGCCTATGACAACTCCGATGCATCCTTCGAACCTTTTGTTGAAAGATGAACTTGGTAAGAAGGTGGATCAAACCATGTATAGAGGGATGATCAGCTCTTTACTATATCTTACAGTAAGTAAACCTGATATTCTGTTCAGTGTATGCTTGTGTGCAAGGTTTCAGGCTGATCCTAGAGAGTCTCATTTTATTTCTGTTAAAAGGATTATGAGATATCTCGGAAGTACTACTGATCTTTGCTTAATGTTTAAGAAAGGTAAAGATTTCAGGTTAATCATATATTGCGATGCGGACTATGCCGGAGATAGAATTGAAAGGAAGAGCACTAGTGGAGGATGCCACTTTCTTGGCTCAAACCTAGTTTCCTGGTCAAGCAAGAGACAAAGCTCAATCGCTCTATCAACTGCCGAAGCTGAGTACATGTCTGCCGCAAGCTGTTGTTCACAAACATTGTGGATTAAATATCAACTGGAAGATTATTCAGTTCAAGAAGAGGAAATCCCAATCTATTGTGACAACACTAGTGCCATTAATCTATCAAAGAACCTAATACAACATTCGAGAGTAAAGCATATCGAAGTCAGACATCATTTCTTGAGAGACTACATCCAGAGGAAGGTGGTGAGACTACAGTTCATTGAAACAGAGTATCAATGGGTAGATATCTTCACTAAACCATTGAGTGAAGAACGGTTCAAGGAAATCAGACGGAACCTTAACATGGTTATGTTAAATGACCAGTCAAGCTAAGAGATCGTCAAAGTTAATGGCATCAAAAACAGTGGTTTACAGCTGGTAACTTCTCTTATAAAGAAGTTGTGGAGGGAAAATATGATGGTCTTGAGGATCCCAATGATTCTAGAACACACCGGACAAGACCCCTACAAGTAGTCTGAAATTAAAATCATTACGACTACTCTCAAATACAGACGTTTCATCTCTCTCGAAAACTCTAGAAATCAATTTTACCTTTGAAGAACACTTTATCAGAGCCAGTTTCTAATCAGAATCAATGGAGTTAGCTATGATGTATGGAAGGCATGTAGACTTCGAATCCCTGAAGAAAGATGCTATGGATGTTGAACCGGAGATTGTAGAAGCTGGGTGGAGAAAATTTTTCCAGGTGCGGGAACCAGTGTATACTGATGAGGTATATGACTTTTGGAAGCATGTGCAACTGGTTGATAACACCATTGTAGCACCCCCATACCATAGGATATGTATTGGGACGCCCGTAGGTCATTCCGACACATACCTTACGATAAGAGTGCGCTACGAACAACCACTAACACTCCACATGGCATCAAAATCATAAAGCATTTATATGAAATCCACTAATTTTTAAAACCATAAATTCTCATTTCATAACCTCAAAGCAGTAAATTTACACAACTGATGTGTTCTGTACAATACTCCAAAAGAAAATCAAACAAAAAGGCTAACTAGGTCATCCCTCAAAAAGTGCCACCGACCGACTTGTGTGCCATGACTTCTCTTGCCAACTCAATCTACACGGCAGAAAAGTCCTCCTGAGCTATAAGTCTACTCTCTCGGTCCGAAAAATAATTTGCAATTTTGGGTGAGTTTGCGAACTCGGTGAGAACCATCATCGATGGTTCACCCAATTCATGCATATACACAAACATAACACGCCTACGCACAATTATCTCACCAAATCACATTTAGTAGTACCACATAATTGTCATACCAATCCAAAGAATCAATTCAAATGCATATGGAATGTGTATGAGACGCTTTCCAATTTATTACGTTGTTGTGACCGAGCGCTCAAACTGTCCCATTAAGGGCGATAAACGGTGAGCCATAGGCTCGAATCACTATGGGCTCAAGGCCCAATCACGTTGAGCTTAAAGCTCTCTATCGCTTCCGTCACAATCGCCAATTATCGATCATGCAATTATGCATGAAGTGCATATGTCCAAATAAAACAACACCAACATCATATCGATCCCAATTCAATATGTACATAAATCTTATACAGTAATCACATATGACACTTCTATGTCAAATTTTCCAATCCATCGGACCTTCGGTCCGCAATCCAGGCACAAACAAACACAATTTTCCCACCATTATTCTCCACAAGGTTCTAAGTGCAGAATTATAAACACTTACTAACCGAGGAACCATCTAGGTTACTCACCTAATAACTTCCGAAGCTAATCTTTGAAGTCTCGCAACGCCCCAGGATGACGTTCCAACCGAGCCTCTATAACAATTAAAATAAGTAAACATTACCAACTGAATAGATAAAATACTAAACAATGCACATGGAATAAGTAAACGTGTATAATGCATGCTCATGGCATTCCGCCCTAATCCAAAATTTTCCCATAAAAAATCCGCCTAAAATTAGAAACCTATCAAGGCGGACGGCGGTGCAATTCGGACCTCTATAGGTCCCCAATTAAGCAAAACAGTGATTAAAGGCTCCGTTACCGGGGCCACGCCAATTTCTCGTCCAAAATTCCCAATTTCTCACAAATGAAATTAATATTCTACTAATCCGATGCCTCAAGAATCGAGTCAATCGGATGTCTGACGGAAAAGAAATTGACAAAAGAAACAATTAGGGCCAACTAATAAATAAAAAAATAAATATATATAAGCGCCTGCCTCATGAAGCGACATGTCGCCCTCATGAGGCCGACTCTCTTCTTCGTCATGAGGGCGAGGAGTCGCCTCATGATCGGCGAGGTTCAACCTCACTTCATTTTTTTTTTTCCTATTTCCAATCCAAATTTCCAACAACAATAACTCTTAGCACACAAATCGGAAAAATACAAACCATAGCTTGTTGGAAAGATAATGAAAAGCTCTACCATTCTCATGAAGACCATAAAATCAATTTCACTCTTAATGGTGTCAAAATCCCTTCAAAGCTACTGCCTACTCAAATCCCATTAAAACAGAACAGTACATTTCAAATTCCTTAACTCTCTGATTCTTCAGCCAAAATTACCACATAAATATGCTCAATAAGTTCACAATGTCATCTACAACTTTCATGAACAACCCAAAATCAAATTCCATTGCTAAACAAGTCAATTAATTCAGTCAATGTTGCTGTCCCTGAAATCATTCAATTTAAGCAGGAAACTTATAACAAGCATAACTCCCTGTACACAAGTCAGAAAAATCTGAACTTTATATCCCTGAAAAGATAAATCCTTGAACTTCAATTTTCATGAAGAACTCAATTTCCAATTTAATTTCTAACCATTTCAAAACTGTCATGCAAGTTACTGCCATGATCAGCAATTCCTAACCTAATGCAGGATCAGTTTTTGCAAAATCATAACTCCCAACTCTGACCTCTAAAAATTATATTCCATATCTCATTTTCAAGATAATGTCTTCCTCTACAACTTTTCAGAAGATCACTCACACCAATTCAGTCCAAAAAAATTGCTAAAATTACTCCCAAGCAGAAAGCTCACAAAATCAACACTTTGACTAGGTTTCTCCAAAAAGCATAAAACCAAGCAATAGTAATCAGTTCATATCTCCCAATATACAACTCGAAAATTAGCAAGATCAGTGGAAATGGAAAGCTAACTCAATATGCCTCAACTTTCATAAAGACCCTTTTTCCTAGTTCCATACCAATTAATTTAGAAAAATCAACAAAACACATTACTCATACTTGCGGTTACTGTTCACAGGCAATAAAACAGTAACTTTTCATGCAAATTTTCGCCCTTCTAGCATTACAATTTAACAACACCTATTTCACACTAAATTGAAGCCAACATCCCAAAGTTTAATTGGGAACAAACTTCACCTCATTTGCACACCTACACAATAAGTTATGATCAAAACATTCCAACTGGTCAAACACCAATTTTCCAGATTTCAACATTACCCTAACTCCTATCACTTCTAACATCAATAACACATCACTAAGCATCCATTCCTACCTCTAATTCAACCACAAATTCATCACAACATAAACTTCTATAATGACACAAAAATTTGGCAGCACCTACACAAATGATCTTCCTAAATTTTCCATTCATCTATCCTTACAAACTCAATCCAAAACCAAGCTAAAATCAATAAGAAGTATAGTCATTCATTCATCCATAACTAAGTATACATTTAAACCCATTCAAACCTACCCTTATAATCATGAAATAAATGCATAAATGCTTCCCATAATGGCTTCTAACTACCAAAAGCATAAAAACAAACATCAATTACTCACCAATCAAGTTGCAAGTTCCAATTGCTTCAAATCTTCAAGTCTTTAACACTTTCAACTTATAACACTTAGAACAACCTACCACCTCCACCCATACATATTAGCTTCTTGACAAGGCTTAAGCTAGCAAGTGAAGGAAGAAGGAACAAAGAAGTAGACAAGCAAGCTTCCTATAAGAAGAAAGAACAATCACCAAAGAAGGAGAAAGGAAAGCACACCAAGGAAGGAGAAACCAAGTTTGGATGGGAGGTGGAAAGATGGTTTCTAAAGCTATTTATCATATATTTTGCAAAGGGAAGGTCGTAGATGCTAAAGGAGATGGGACAAAACTCATTAATGAGGAGAACACATGGCATTATAATGAAGAAAAGATAAAAATGAATTAAACCCAATTAATTAAGCACTAATCCCACTTAAGCTCTAAACATGGCACTAACATAATTCCCACAATTATTTATTCACTAATCTCATGCCATTAGGCAATCTTTTTCAGTACAAAAAAGCTCACTCAGCCAGTCAGTTGGAATTTTTCGGTCCGGGCAAGAACCCCGAAAAATTTCAGAAAAATTTTCATAAATTCCTAAAAATGTAAAACAATTTATGGCGCACTCCAAATAATTTTTCAAATACAACTTTCATATAAATTTCACAAAAGATCCCAATTCGACACTTATGCCGGAAATGTCATGAATGCATGTATACCATGTGCATGTGCAAAATAATCATCAGTTATAGAGGCTATATAATGGATGTGCATGCCGAGTTAAAATTCAAATCTCCTAACCCGTCCCAAATTACCAATAAACCTTTTCTATGGGAGATGGGATGTTACAACCATTGTCTCCACAGTAGATGGAGTATCTGTTATCGTGACAAAGGAGATAATAGAGAAGGTAACTGGATGCTCATCGGTTGGATAAACCCTATCAACCAAAGCCGGATGGATGTCCAAGGTTAGTATGAAGAAAGAAGATGTCAGAAAACGGTTATATGGAGCTAATGACCCATGGGAGAGGAAGACCTCAAGTCTGGCCCCGAAGGCTAGGATTCTTCATGCGATTCTGTTTAATTGCATCTTACCAAGAGTCGGGTCAAGGCATCTAGTGACTACCTTGGATGAGCAATGTTTGTTCTATTTGCTAAATCGTCGACCAATAGACCTACCATTTTTAATTTTTCATTATATGGTTAAGGGGATGAAGGATACCAACAGTTATCCTTATGGCATGCTACTCACAAGGATTTTTAGGGAATCCAAAGTCCTTCTTCACAGAGGAATCAGAAGGGTGGTATCTGTCAAGAGTACTATTAACTCAGATACAATAAGAAGAATGGGCTTAAAGGTGGTAGTAAAAGAAGAAGCAGAGTCTACAATGAATGCTAGAACTGAGGGGGAGCGGTTATTGAAGAAGTCTCCCGCTACAAGTTTAAGATCTCAAGTAAGTATGAGATTGCTGATAGATGAAAGAAGAAAATTATCAGGAAGACCGTTGATAAAACAGGCGAGTCCTCAAAGAGAAGTTAGCCTAGTTCGGAAGACAGATGAAGGTGCGTTGAAGAGAAAAGGAGATAATCTTTTGGGTGAAATTTCCAAAAAGCCGAGGAGATCACCTAGGATTCGTACTCTGCGAAAACAGGAAGAGAAGAGAGCCAGAGAGAAGAGTCAGGCAGAAGGCTCTGGATCTCGCGTACCAAAGGCAACAAGATCTCTAGTCTCAATTTTACAAGAAGACTTAGCCAAACAGGCTAAGGAGACTGAGAAGAAGAGGAAGTCGGAGTCTGAGAGGCAAAAATCTAAAGTTCAAAAAACTCCGAGACTGACTAAAGTAGAAGGAAAGACTAAAGCAATTAATCGAAAGAAGAGTGTGTCCACTGTTGAGGAAGTTAGTCAAAAGAAAGATACGTTCAATGCTGCTCAAAAGGAAAAAGAAATTGAGCATAGTAGAGTTCATAATATTCCCATTATTGCTCAACAGGAGGAACCAGTGGAGATAAGCCTGGTTCAGGTTAATCCTATTGAAACTCAATAAGAAGCAACAGCAGATCTAAGCTTGGTACAGGTACCATAGGAAGAATCTGATGAACCGAGTCTGGTCATATACAACTACTCTGAATTTTTTAGAAAAGATGAGTTGGAAACTAGTCTGGTTGAAATTGTGACTTAGAGAAGCACTGCTATTGCAATCTGTAATCAATCAAGAAGGAAGGTAAAGGCTGTCCTACAACCTATTTTGATAAATAGTGAGACATGACAGTTACTAAATGAAGATGAAAAGACTTTCTATGATGTCTTGAGGGATGCTGCTATAAAGCCATACCCTACAAAAATGTCCAACAAACCATGTACTATTTATCCAATCACAGAGAAGACAGTGATAAAGGTTGTACTGGATATTCAGCCTAGATATCCTTTGGATTTGAATAAGGGGAAGATAAAGTTATATCCTGAAGGAATAAGTGATGATTTGTCCGCAGATCAAATTGAAGATGAAGTACGTCGAATTGATCCAGCATGTGCTTCAAAAGAGACTACTGACAGAGCTAGTTGTAGCTATACATATAAGAATGAATACTATCCAGTAGGGGGAAGACTGGTTACAGGGTCGTTTATTGAATACCTTTTTCAGACAATAATGCGTATTAAGCCCTTATCTAATACATCGCCTATCAAGTCGGCCATACCCTGCAAGGAAGACAGTTGCTCATGCTACCTGCTCCTTTTGATTTAGACCTTCCAGAGCATAATCTATCCATTCATTCACCAATTTTTGAGGTTGTTGACGATTACATTCCATCCTCAGACGCATATGCTACAACAATTGCGTTCACTGCACCCTCAGCAGATAATGATCAACCCTCCTCACCGTTTGACTCCCAAGCTGAAATCAGCCACTTACGCGGAGAAGTCAACGAGATAAAGGAGATGATGAATGAAATGAAGAAGATGATGACAGAACTGATGAAGAGTCATTGTCATTGATCATTTTTTATTATAACAAATAGGGGGAGAAGAGAATGGAAGGCAGCAGAAGAGAATGGAAGGAAGCAATCAAAGAATCTCAAAGGGTGTGATTGAAGGAGCCGAAGATAAAGAAAGAAGGAAGAAGAAGATTTTTGAAGATAAGAGATAAGATTTTTTCTGTTTAAACATTGTATTTTGTTTTCTTTTTTTGTATATAATTTGTTATCATCAAAATGGGGGAGATTGTTGAGTCAAAATGACTTTACATATATATGATTTTGATGAATAACAAAGAAGTAGTAAAAGCATACGTAAAATAGAAAACAGACAGATGGAGAATAAAATATAGATGCAGACACAAAATGAGAAGCAGACGTAGACGCAAAATGAAAAGCAGATGCAGACGCAAAATGAGAAGCAGACGCAGACGAAGTTAGAAAGCAAAAGCAGATGTAAACGCTAAATGAAACACAGACGAAGAAACACAGACGCAGAAACACATACGCAAAAATACAAACGGAGAAAACCAGACGCAGAATTCAAAAGAAGACGCAAGAGTCAGTTCGAGTTAGTTACAGAACTCAACTGATTAACTGTTTCTTTCAAGATTCAAGAAGCAAGATTTAAGAAGCAAGATTCAAGAAGAAGTTGCAGACGAAGGCTATAAATATAAGTCGAAGTTGAAGATTGCAAAGTTAGCAAAAGTTGAGATAATTGATCTACGTATACGCGAACGAAAAAGCTTGTTTGTAAGATAATTGTGCAAATTAGCTAAGAGCTAATATTACTGTAACATGTTTAAAATACTTTTGTAAGAAAGTAGTACAGATAGCCTGCAGAGGCTAATAGTGAAAGAATACTGAGTGTAGAGACCTGAAGAGGCTCGAAAAGAATACTTGTAAACGTTGAAGAGATAGTGAAATCTCAGAAAGAACTCTGAGGACTGGACGTAACCCACGGTTTGGGGTGAACCAGTATAAAATCGCTGTGTCAACTTCTCTCTATCCTATCTCTCTTAAAGTTCAAAGTTTTGTCATTACTTAAATTCCAAAACAAGTTTTCAAAGCTTTGATTATTTCGAATTTACTAAAGTTTTTGTAAAAGAACTTGTTTTTTAAACAAAACAGTTTTGAAAGAGTTTTCAAAAAGGGGAATACACAATTCAACCCCCCCTTCTAGTGTATTCGTTATCGTATTATAAGCATTGTACTAGCGTGTGATTTACTTCAAAATCATTTTATTATGTGGCATTGGATTTTTATCCAAATCTCTTATACAACATCATTATATACTATAAAATCTTCAAATCCATATGATATAATTAATATCAGTATAATTCCTCAAAATTTTCTTTACTTTCATTACTCATACGATTTACATGTTTTTCTTCATGTATTCAAACTATTCTTCCCAACTTTTTGAATACATTTAATATATCATCAAATTTTGCTTGGATCGCTTTAATCTTCAATACCATAGTACTGTCGAGGCAATTGTTAACTCAAACAATTATTATCACACTCCATATGCCCATGATTAGTTCTCATAATTCCTTAAATAACTAATACCTCAATGAGGTAGCATTCTCTCATGTTATTTTCAATTTTCCAATTGAATTCCTTTCTCGAATGATTTTCTCAATTCATTCGATTTCCTCTAATTTCACATTGAATTTTTCTAATGTTTGCTTATTCATACTAGTTTCTCCACACATTTCAATTTATTTGTAAACTTAATTTCCTATGGCTGTAATACATTCATCAAGTTAAATTTGTATCTCCCGAACACATTTACACAAAATATAACATGGACTTATATACTTCTTATATTAGTAATTAATTTCACCTCAATTTCAAGAATCCAATCCCATAGTTGGATACATTACATCAAGAAATGCATATACTCCTGTTAACATATTCTATATCTTATGTTTGGGTCTCCATTAAGATTGGCACTCCAATATCAGTTCTGATTTATTCTTTCATTGATCATTCTTAATGTAAACTATCTAATCTGCTTAACCTAATTCAATAAAATTCTTCTTCGAAAGAAGATTTCTTGCTACTATCATCAATACTATTCATGTAATGTTTATCAATCATCTGTTATCATCATCACTTTATCAACTATCCTTAATACCTTAAGAGAACCGATTTCTATCGTTCTTACAAGGTCATAATGTTCTAATTACCAAAACTCAATGAAGTAGTAGATATAATTACTGTCACATATGCTTAGATGTGCATCATCAAATCATCCCATTTTTTCCACATATTTATCTCCCTCAATTCACTAATTTATATCTTACACAATTAATACTTTGATCTCCATTGATCCTAGACGATATTTTCTCTTTATCTTTGAATTCATTACTCATTGTAACTTTATAAACAATCTCAATTCTACTAATATCTTCTTGTATCTAATCATAACTCTTATCATAATAATCAAACAATCATTCTAACTTTCAAGTTCAACCTTTCAATTTCACTTTACATGTACACCTTAAATCTTGTCATTTCCAGTTATGTCTCTATTTCTTCTCAATCATTTCATGAAAATATTTTCAAATCCATATCGATTTAAGTACATATCCACAAAAAAATTTCATCATCATATTCACTGACATAATCACAATTACTAAATCTATGTCCAACATATATGAGTACGTATATCCACAAACTTTCATTTTCTCACATTATGCTAGATCATCATTCTCTTCTTACTATTTCTATCAATTCAAATTCTCAACAATTACTCATGAGTGTAACTCATACATGTGCATCTTGACTAAGGATTAGTTGCTGCTACATGCTAAAACATGTCAAAATATATGTAACTTGATACATATTTCAAAAAATGCCCATGTAAGATCCTAATTTTAGGCTTTGATACCACAACTGTTAGGAACCGGTTCCGAAACTCAACATTTGAAGTCATAAAATATGTGCTTATGTTTATTACCATGTGTGGTTATTCCAATTAACCCTCATTAGTCATCGTCGATTCATTTTCATTTTTTGATACCGTAGGCATTGGGCCTTATTTTCCGAATCATTCTTATATTGAAGTAAATATTCTATACTCAACTTCCATCTAGATATTGAACATCTTAGATGCTAAATTAAAATTTGACCGCTTTATATAATTTGTAAGCCTATGTCTCTAGTTTACTCCACTTTAGAAATCATCTCAGTTGGAACCCTACAAATCTAGATATATTCAAAATGCCAAAGCATGTTTAGTAAAATAACATCAGTTCATACTATTCCAATAGATTCCTTTACTTTCCTTTAATCAAAACCTTTTTCCAATCAATTTGAAATTCTGCCAATTTTTATAGAGAGATAGAACAATTTGTGTTAGGATCTATTGTCTCAAGGATCACTTCATTTAGAGATCGGATAACAAAGATTGGCCGAAGGAAATCAAACAAGGTTCTATCCTCAGTCATACTGAACCTATTTCGGGACAAATGGCATAACTTGCTCTAGGGATATCAGATCAAGGTCATTCTTGAAGGGTTCGAAAGAGGGCTTCAATATATACATCTTTTATGAAGACCTCGAAGACAAATTTGATCATCTACAGGGTAAAAAATGTGACCAGACGATAGGGTCAGATGAGCAGTGCACCGGAAGATATACGTCATCATTAAACGATATGACGTCACTAGACGATATGTCCTCACCAGACGATACATCCTCACCAGACGACACGCCATCACCAAATGATATGTAATCACCAAATGATACATCTTCACCAGACGAAGCGTCCTCAATAAATGATACGTCATCGCCAGACGATACGTCATCACCAGAGATACGTCATCAGCATACGATATATCCTCACCAGACGATGTGTCCTCAGCAGATGATACGTCATCTCCAGACGATACATCTACCAGATGAAACATCATCACTAGACAATACGTCATCACCTAATGATACGTCCTTACTAGATGATTTGTCCTTATCAGATGACATGTCATCCCTAGATGATACATCCTATACTCCTGAGCATCTCCATTTATAAGGACCATAACTTTTGACTACGATATCCAAAAATTTCATATTTTATAGCGTTTGAAAGCTAGAAAGACAAGCTACAAGTGCAATGAAGACAATTTGTCAAATTCATCCTAAATTAATCCAAATTTTTCCCTAAAGTTAGAGCATAAAATTTTCCCTTATGGAAGACTTAAAATTTTGCACTATGCAAACTTGGAATGTTCTCAGCATAACCATTCAGCTACCAAAATGATTTCATTAAACTCTCAAATCTCAACTCATTTGTCTCATCACCTTCAACTATATCTGATCAGTCATAATTCCTATATATATATATATATATACAAACACACACACATATATATATATATCAACGGTTTATGTTCCAAAATCATCACCTTAAGTTGATTTCTTCTTCACGTATATCTAATTTCAATTCATATCATCCATACACTATTCACATTTCATTAACATCAAAAGAATAAAGTTTTACAAATCTTTAATGACATTTAAAGCCACATTACATCATCGTCTCAAAATCTCAAATTACAAAAGGTTCTTGAACAAACAAACTTCTTGCTTTCCCAAAGGCAACTCAAACTACAAAATAAACAAATTTGGAGAAATGCCCTTAGGCTCTTGATCAGTTGGTCTCTTAGTTATCACCTAAAGATGGGAAAAAGGGGGGTGAGCTTGAAAGCTTATAGGTAACAAGTTTATAATAAAGAATAAGCAAAATCGTTGAAATGTTCATTTTTCTTCTAAAAGTCACAGTGAATTTATAAAATGCTTTGTTCTCAAATTCTCAATCAATTTTACGATCTTTTTGCTTAAAACTTATAGTTAAAAATGTCCTCACCTCAACATAGCAAAGTACATTTAACCATCACTATCGAACACTCAAGTTATGCAAAAAACTTGACAATCCAATGATGCAAAGCACAAACAAATTGTTCAAGAGTTCCGTGGAACGAAAAGGAGAAACCGTAGTTTATACTGTGAACAAAACGAGTCCGATTTTTCAGGATCTCATGGCCTCAAGCGGGCATTCAGGAGAAGGCTATGGGTCAACGTGCACGTGACTAATGAAACAGGTTCATCTCTTGCCCAAATAAAAGCACATATTCATGCTCAAATCACTTGCTCATGTGTTCATACTTCCATGCTTTCACATCTTTTCATTCATACAAAATGCCATGACATGTTTCAAGGCATAACATTAATATTTCAAAATCATTTTCTATTTTATAATCAAAATTCATGCACCAACATGTAACAATTTCTCATATCACTCAAAACATTAAAAGCAACATTTATGAAGTAATTGAAATCATTTTACTTTCTTGATCTGTAGAAATGTTAATCGCTTATAACTCTATTATAAACATGTAACCCACCTTAATTTCCTTGCTTATAGACTTGCTCAAAATGTATCTACTCTTGCTTCTCTTGTCTTTCTTGATTTCCTTCTACAATAACAAAATTCCTACTCAATAGGGTTTTTAATTGACAATTCCATAAAGCACAATCATTAAAATTGGTGTTAGAATACTTAAACCCATGCATTTTTTAAACTCCATAAACTAAAATCCTTTAAAAAATCCTAAAAGATTTGGGTGATCTCACCTTGGTTCTTCACCAAATGAAGAGATCTTTGGTTCAAATGAATGCTCTTCTCTTCCTCTACCTTTTTCTCTTCTTGAAACACTTCAAATTCTCTCTCAAAAGCTAAAAAATGAAGAAACCCTAGCTTAACTCTCTTCTTTTCTCTCAACCACTAAAATCTCTCTTCTTTCTCTCTTTGATTTGTTATTTCTCTTCCTCTCCCCAATTCACATTTTTTTTCTTCTTCTTCTTAAACAAGACCAAATTTTGGTCTTGTCCTTTCAAAAATATCCCTCCTCTCCTTTGGATTTCCTATTTTGCCCCTTCTTTCATTTACCTCCTAAGTCCTTTATGTTAGGTCTAAGCCTAACAAGTAGCCCTGAGCCTAAGCTTGACTTAAGGTTTAAAATTAAAAATAACTCGAGCTTAATGCAATGCCTGGTCAAGTTAGACTGGATTTGTTAAATTTATGTTGGGTCGAGCTAGGCTTGGGAAAAATTTCAAACCTATATCTAACCACCAACTTAATATAATAGCTACATTATAGTAGCCTATGAGTCCTCCAAAGTTAAAACTACTTAACTAGTCTCCTAAAACCAATTTGTGACACACATCTTCTTTTGCCTAATCCTACAAAGATTTTTATTACCTTTATTCGTACAACTAACTTGGAATTCTATATACTCTTTATCACAAATTAATTTTAAAGGGGAGTGGAAGTTTGGATGTGGATTATACTAAGGGACTTTCACACCTTATTCTCCTCAAAATCTAAGAGGGTAAACACAATCTAAGGAGCCCCAATAAGGACTTTAGGAAAAGCATCAGTGGTTTAGGCCTTATAGACTTGAGCTTCTAGATAAATCTATTCACTAAGAGTAATAACCAATATGGAAAATGGTTAATAAGGAAAAAGTTGGATAGACCTTTAGTGAACTATGCTTGCAATGCAAATTTTCTGAGAATAAGGTATCATTCACTAACTGACTCATCTTATACGACTCTCCAATTAAAATATATGATTTAAAAATATTTGAGTTAGATTCATTTTCTAACCAAAATTTTTTTGATTGGTATATAAACATTGTAGATTGACAATTCGTAAGGAAGTTATGAGAACCTACAAATATGTCCATTAGAAACACTAGCCTCTAGCAATAACTCTTTGGCAATGTCTCCTCAAGAAAGAGGCTTACCTTGATCGACCAAAGACTTTTCTTTTGTAAAGAATTTGAACTTATACCTATCATTAAATCATAGTTTAAGGTCTCTCTACATAAGAAAAAAACACATTCCTTACCACTTTTTGAATAAAAGACTAAAAACTTCTTCTTTTGATCATGTGTTCTCTTACGAGGCTTTTACACTTTAGTTCTTATGATATGTCTAGAATTTAAATTGTACAGCCTAAAAAGGTTTCATATAGGCCTAATTTGATTCTAAGATGGCATATTAATAGGAAGCCTGATATTAAATACTAGGAATGATGATGCTATTGACCCCAACGTCAAACTTGTATCCCTTAACTACTCGAAACAAAAATCATTAAGTGGCAACCTCAAGCTATAATTATTTTTTTCTTGCTAAGCATCTATATCTTTATGCATGGAAAATCACATTCTCTAGTAGGTTTGTGGCTTTTTATTCATTAATGGGAAAAGGGATATTATACTATAATTTGATATCGTTAAGGTTCACCATAAACTTAAACCTGTATTTTTTAGCCTCAAAGTCCTTACTCAAAAGTCATTGGTTATATATCTACATCTATAGGCCATTGTATTACCTTTAACTCAGTGAGTTAGACCCTATTTCTGGAGCCCAACATCGGATAGGGGATCATGAAGCTTGAGCATGGAGGAAGGCTTAGAATTTGGAACTTAAAAGAAAAAATCCTTCGGAAGCAAAGGCAGGCTTCTGCGAACACTCGCGAGAAAATTCGTTGGACCTTTCGGGAAATTTATGCCATGACGAACGATTTAACTTTCGCCGCGGTGAACCTGCAATTGTATTTTCTCCGTGACGAACTCACCACACCAACGAAAATAAAAAGCTTCTATTAATTACACCGCGACGAACTCTTGGCTTCGCAGAACCCACAACCCAAAACTACCTACTATACTAAATACAAACATAAATTCCTTCAACCACATCTATCAATTCAACCTAAAAACAAAATGGTTATGAACCTAACCACAAACAAGTTCTCAAAATCTTAATCTCATTCCTAAAACAAAATACATTGTGAAGACAAGAAAATCATTGTCATCCCAAATATATTTCATTTATAACAAAAGACAAATGTTTTACAAAGCTTTAATGGCATTTCAATCCAGAATACATCAGTTGAGTTCGAGAACTGAAAATATAAAATACATTAGAACTAGCAGAACTTGAAATGCGGCTAAAGCCTTGTGATTACAAAAATTAGCTTGAAAATCCAAAAATCTGCCTAATTGGAATGATGCCTTGACTCACTTAACTACTCGATCACTTACTCTTTACCTGAGGATGGGGCGGAATGGAAGGGCGTGAGCTTAAAGCTCGTGGGTAATAATTTTATAACCAGAAACAAGCAAAACCATTGAAATACTTACTTTCCATTTTAACAAAATGCACATTGAAATCACAAACACATATTTCTCAAATTCTCAAACAAATTCTCAATAATGCAAAACAGTTATGAATCAATCTTGTCAACATGTCATGAGCACATAAACATATCAAAATAGTCTGGAAGGTCCATAAACAGAACGAACTAACATACTTCCATATAATGGTCCTGTGAAGTCGTGAACAAAATGAACTAGTGTAATCCTATATAGTAGTTTTACATAGTCGTAAACATGAGGGAGTTCATAAAGAAGCTCCATGTCATTAGCGGGCAGGCGGGAGAAGCCTTTCGTCGAAGTACACTTGAGACCAGAATAGACCAAACCAAAACCACATAACATGTATTTCATAATCTTGTAAACTTGTTACCCAAAATGGCAATTTTTAGAAACTTGATCTTTTTCAAACATAGTATCTTTTCCAAAAATCATTTTCCTATTCTTTTCGTAAATCATCAACACAATAAACTCATATCAAACACATAACACTTTTGCAAATCATTCAAAGAGTTATAAAGTATATTCATGAAGTAGTTGAAATCATTTATTTCCATCATTTGAAAGAAAACATTAATGGCCTATTACTTAATTATAAAACTGTAACCCACCTTGAAATCCTTGTTTGTGAAGTTGGCTTAAGGATGTCTTTCCTCTGGCCTCTCTTGATCCCCTTCTTGATTTCCTTTAATAAAAACAAAAATCTAAAATCAATAGGAATTCTAATTTGAGAACCCTAAAAAAATACATTCACTAAAATGGTTTTGGGGTACTTAACCCCATGCATTTCCCCAAACTTCATGAACCAAAACCCTTTTTCCTATATCCAACTCTTCAGGTCAATTTTCCATCATCATTCTGATTAAGTAAATGACAAAATTTGAAAACACTTTCTTCTAGAAAAATGTTTCTCATTGTCTTAAGTTTCTAATGACACTAAAATCATTCAATTTGATTTAGTACTCTAAAAGTTATACTAAAAACATTTTCAGGCTGTTAGTATACTAAAACAACATTCCATACTCAACTTCCATCCAAAATTTAAAATCCTTAGAGACTTAATTTTGACTCGATTCCATCATACATTTTGTAGATCTATGTCTCTAGTTTACAACAAATCAATATCTCATTCGGATAACTCCACAAAAAGTTATGCTCAAATTACCAAAACATGTTTGTGCAGAAAAAAGGATTTCACCGTGGCTAACTTGTCTAAAAACCAACTCCAACGACATATTTTGCTACATTTTTCATCTTTTCACTTCCCCCTTTCATATATTACCCATCTTAACACTAAACCATCTCTTCTAATTCATTTCCGACCTCATTTCAACCCAATATCATTGACAAATACATCAAAATCTATCTTTGATCATTAACCCTAAAAGAGAACACTTGCCTATATCATTCATCAACAACTTTCTACCCATATTCAACTTCATTTAAGTTTCATTGAACCAAACCCATGAAATTTAAAGCATAACTTACTTGACAAACCCTAGCTTTTCTCTTTTTCTCTTCTTCCTTCTTTGTCTCCCACGACACTCTCCCTCTTTCTCTCCTCACTCACAATTTTCTTCTTCTAATTCATACTCTTAATAATCATAAAATGTCCCTTTTGCCCTCCAATATAGGCCTTATAACTCTTAGACTTAAATGATCTTCCAAAAATGCCCCTAATGCATTCTTACTCCTTCCATTAAACTTACACCATATTATACTCTAACTTAATCTTAATTTCTCCATTTAATACTTTTAATTCCATCAACCCAAGCAATAAATCCTCCAATCATTTACATGCAAATTAAACTCCAAATAAAGCGATTTATTTAGCGAGACCACAAGATTTATTCAAATCATGCTTAATAAAATAAAATAAAAATTCAAGGCCCAACACAGTGCTAGATTCACTCTTAAACCTATCACTAGATCTATCACCACTTTATGTACCACTAGGTGCAAACATTATCTTTTGAAAATAAAAAAGGCTATAAAAAGATGACAAGCATGCATTGAAGGACAACTCTTTTGACTAAATTTTAAGAAATCTTAGTTACATCTTAAAACAAAAAAAAAGATAAATCGATAGATATGAAAGAAATTTGTTATTTATAGAAAGTGAGTATGCAACAAATATACCTCAATGTACAAGACAACATACAAATTGTTTTGACAATTTAAGATCTCATTTTTCAACTAAGACCTTGTAGTCTAAAAAAATATTTTCACATTATATATGACTTAAAGAATGCATTACATGTGAATTAGCTATCTATTCTTAAGGTATTTAGTTCAAATCCTTTATTATAGAAATGATGCGAATGTGATCGTATCCCATGATCCTTTTATAATCTCATACTTGATGTAAAGGTTAGCATATCATGCAATCCATTTAAAAATCCTAAACAACAAGTCTTGCCACTTATGAATCTAAACCAAAGTTGATTACCCAACAAGCTAAGAACCCCATTATTACATAAGATGGAGACATATGTCATCATTTATGTATCATCAAGTTATTGTATAAACAATTAATAGTCTAGGAATGAGGTCATTTTCACACTATCCTTTTATATATTACATTTTGTATGTAATGTTACTAACATAATTATTAGAAAGTCAAATGACATTAAATAATCATATATTAATTTTATATGTTTATTAATAAAATGCTCACAAGCAAGACCTAAATCATGCCCTAATTCATCACTTGAGATCTATTTTAACATATAAGAGCTAAAACTTATACTCAAAGAATTCAAATAAATGAAAATCACTTAATCTCACTATCCAATACAAATAAATTCTTAATGTTATTAACAAAATTTAAATTAGATTATGAATAACTCCACTGGTAAATGATTTTTAGTAGTCTTTGTAGCTATTTTGAGAAAAATAAAGATATTTACCATTGTTTTTCGATAAGTGTCCAAAAGAAAATTATAGCACCTTATGCAATCTTATAGGCTTTTCGATTTAAGTTTAGGGTAATACTATCATATTAAGCTATCACATACTATTTTCATACACATTATGGACCACCCCCACTATATCCAAACCATCATGTTAACCCCAAACACAAATTATTAACTTCAAGTTAGTTTAAGGAGACCATTGATTATAATGGCACATCCAAACCAATAAAAGTAATTAAGCATGGATTGAAGAAACTTTATTCAGGTTCTTATTGGGCAAGAGGTCTTATAAGCCCCCAATGTTTGACCAAAAGTCTAAAAAGGCTCCTACCATTATCTCTAGTACTAATTCAACCCCTAATGTTTTTAAATGGAATAATTTTCAACTAAAAGAGTTAGTCTATTAGGTGTTTGTTAATTAGATATAATAACTTTGTTATTTTAGAACAAGTGGCATATCGGGTAAGCTTATATTCCAACTTGATAGCTCCCTACACTATCTACAAAACTCCCTAAAACCTAAACACTCTTGATATTTCTTTTGTTCCCTATTTTCTCTAGTTCTATTTTGTCATGCACATAACTTGATTACATGGGGCCAATTTGTTAAAAGTGGTAAAATTTTGATATTATTTGATGAAAGTTATAAAATTGGAGTTTTTAGCCTTGAAAATTCTAATTTAAGATATTTGGTATTTGGAATCACAATATTCAAGATATGGGCATCATCTAGGTTACAAATAGAGATTGATTAATTTTTGATAGGAATGGGACCTTGATAATTACTGAAGAAGAAAACTTGTTGCTCAGAGATGGAAATGGCAATTTGATTTAGTTAAGCAGTACTTTGGAGTTGTCCAACAACACAATTGCAATTCTTGAAACAATTGGTAATCTTATTTTGTCAAATGTTTTTGACACAAATAATTCATATTGGGAAAGTTTTAGCCACCCAATAGATACATATTTGCCTAACTTGAAAGTTATAGTAAGTCTAGCAATGGGAGAGAATTAATTTTGTTTTATTCCTAAACTTATTAGTCTGTTTGTAGTGTGTCCTAAACAAGTCTTATTGGTCATGGCATACTTAAACTCAAATAACTGTTATCATGATTTTTTTCAATTCCTTAACATCCAGTTCCCTCAATTGGTTCTTTAATCTTTCATGGTTTTTCAAACTAATATGAACATATAGTGAAGACTAACTAAAGTACTTCTAGACAAGTAGTAAATGATAGTCACCTATAAGGCAAAAGAAGGCATATTTAACCTTAAAGTTTACATCCTCTGATAAATTTAATCCTAACATTTCAGAGAGTACAAATTAAACACTATCATTTGACAAATGTTAAAATTCAATCCCAAATTAATAATGAAACTTATGGCAATGTGACAACGTCAAATTTCTATCAAGTGATCATATATGTATAATATTTCATTGTCGAAATGGTTCCTAAACTGCCATGTGAGTCTACCGTGGCAACGTGGGATTTGAATACTTAAATTATAAAATTTAAACAAAATTAATAATTACAAAAGAGGGACCTATTAAAATAATTTAGCCCTAGTTTTTGTTAACTTAACTAATTAACCTATTAACTTAACAAGATAATTTAACCCTAAATTTTGTTAACCTAAGAAATGGACTTAACCAATTAACCTATTAAATTTATTAACTAAACTAATCAATTAATTTACCTAACCTATTAATAAAAATAGAACTCAAATCCCTAACAGAAAAATTTATCGAGAAGAAGCTATTAAAAAATTCCAATCTTCCCCATTAATACTATCCTTCCTCACCGTTACCAATCATCCTGTGAGATTTGTTATTGGTCATTGACAAAGTTGTCACCACCTTGAAGTTTGCAACATTCATCTGTCACTAGTCATAGTGGAAGTCCTCGCCATTTTCAACTTTACAACATCTTAAATATTTATGTTATTAGGCTTATGTTTATGACAAAATAACACTTTTAAAAATGATGCCAAATATAAGATTCTTTTGCTATTGCACTTTCCTATTTTGTAGACATTGACTTGTCTCAACATCCTTTTGTTGCTTTCTTTTTATGCTAAATCTACATGTATTTTTTAACTAATTAACTACTAGTCTCATTTGAATTTTTAAATTGAATTTCACTTAGGTATAATTTTTCCTTTAGCTTTATTTTTTTACTAGAATTTCATTTTTTTAGGTGCAATGGTAGTACTAGTGGTATGGAGTGAATTCTAACTTCTTCTAATACTACTTTAGTTCCTTTATCACTTATTATAAATTTTAAGCTTGAGTTAATAGGTCGAGCATCTTCCTAAATTTTCTTCCCATTTATCTCAGTGATATAAGAACGTAATTCTTAAATAATATCAGGGGAGCTTAGAGTTTTGTCCTTTACCTCACTTATAGCAGTCACCATTGGAGGCTTGCATAAGTTCTTGGAGCATTTGATTTCATGTTCAACTCTTCTTTTTTAGGATTGACCATTATAAATTTAAACGTACATAAAGGTGGCTATGTTATAAAAGAGAGTGGATGAGAGTTATATTTATGTTATTTCTTACATTATTCATAATATCGTTAAGAAGTGTGTTTACTTTGGCTTTGAAGAATATGCAAGTAATACATATTTGATTTTACTGGTTTTTCTTGACTTCCCTAAACTCTCTACTTTTAGGAGTTTTCCTTAATCTTCTAGGCTACTTTAAATAAAAACAATTATTTTTTGAAAACTATGATGCCCTAAAAGATAAAGACTTGGTGATATTGTTGACAAATGAAATTGTTAAAAATTTTAAATTTTTAATAATTCATTCAACAAGTAAGTAAATTCTTTTACTAGGGACTAGCCTCTTGTAGCTCTTTGAAGTATTTAAATACTGACAAAATGCTAATTTTTATAACATACTATTTAATTTAACCTTATAGTTGACCATTCACCAAAGATACTTGTTATTAGGATACCTTAAACCTTTGAATAACATCATAAAAGTAATAAGTTTTAGTCTTTTAATGGAGCTAATTCGTATTTGTTGAGTATTTATTTTTAGTTGGTGCAAGGTAGTTAAGTAATCAACAGTTTATTATCACTTTTTGTTCTATTTAATCTTTGTTTTACATGATCAAAGTTAGTAGATTAAGGTTTAGATACAGTTTTTTTCTACTTGCTAGTATTGAAGTCAAATTGATTTTTAATCTACAAATTGAATTAATATTTAGAATTTATATAAGCCAATATTGTTAATTATTTCTTAAGCATTTTGTCTTACACTCTATTTGAATTTGTGTTTGAATATATTTTTATGTTTGGGTCTCTATTGTGGATAAAATTATTTTTTAATTGTTGATTTACAGGTTTTAATGGCTTAACAGGAAGTGTAGGGCTTTTTTATGGTGGAAGTTTCAAGTTAGAGCCTGGATTTAGATATTTTGGTAGGGATATTGCTACATTTAAGAATGTTGATATTGACTATGTTAGTAATAGATAAATATATGAGATGAGGAAGGATTTATGGTATAATCAAATTGATAAGGAATATTATGGAGTACTTGGATTTTAACTTTAAAGAGTCACTGATCAGGGTGTAAATATGGAGGAACCATGTCCATATGGGAATGTGGAGGACCAGGGGGCATAGATGAATGGAAATTTGGAGGAATAGGGTGCATATATGGATGAGAATAAGTAGGAACAGGTTTCACATTTTCAATCAGACTTCTAATGTTGTTGATCATACAATACATAACAAATACAATGTTAGGTTAAGAATTATGAGAGTAATTGGATTAGTTTTGTGTGTATTCAAGGATGCCTATGCATTTCATATGTTGGCTATGATAAGAATGAGAGATGTTTCAAAGTTAAAGTTTATAACCTTGATCAAAGTTGTTTCGCAATAAATAAACGAAAACCAGCTTCTACCAAAACTAGCTTCTACCAAATTCTTGATGAGACACTTCAAGGATAGTCTAATATCTCAACCAAAAAAATGTTCAAAGAATGTAGAGTAAAACTCAATTTTTTTGTTAATTCAATCATATATAGAAGAGAAAAGAAGAGATTAAGGAAAGAGAGATCAGCAGATTATATTAATGAATATGCAAAGTTGTAAAGTTATGTACATGAGTTAAAGATAAGCAATCCTGGATCAACATTTGAGTTACAATTATTGAGAAATCAAGAGAGATCATTTTAGTTACAATTATCAAGAAATCAGGAGAGATCATTGCTATAGGTAATGATAAATGATATTTTCATTAACATTAATAATTCCTACGTCACTATATTATGTTATACATTATATTACAATTCAAAAGATTATACATTTTTTTAATGTCATGAAAAGAGGATGGAAACATTTACGATCGATTTCTGGGATTGATGGATGCTTCCTAAAAACAGAATTCTAAGGCCAATTGTTAAGCACAATTGGTAAGGATGGTGATGGAGGAATGCAACCATTGGCCTAGGCAATTATACTAGGAGAAAATACATATTTATAGAATTGGTTCATGAATTTGTTAACATTTGATTTGGAATTGGAAGATGGTGAAGGAATTTCTGTCATATTTGATATGTAAAAGGTATGCTCATGTTAATATACTTGTAATTGAAATCATTATTGAAATATTAACTAATATCTTTTTAATTTGATTTACGGATCGGTCGGGGTTATAGAAGAGACTTTTTTAAATATAGCTCACTAAAAGTGTGCCAGACACATATATCACAATTGGAATAACAAATGGAAGGGAAAAGACCTCATAAAGTAGATTTGGAATTGCACATGGTCAACCTATATTGAAGATTTCAACAAACTACTAAAGAGGCTTGACAAGACAGCCCTGGATATGCTTCAACGTTACTTAAATATCCTAAAAAGAGGTAGGCAAGATGTCACCAATCCTTTGAAACTAAATGCTTGATAGTTGACAACAATTTGAATGAAACTTTAATGGGTGGATCCTACTAGTAAGGGACAAACCAGTGATTAGCATGCTTGAGACAGTTAGAATAATGGTAACGAAGAGGCATGGAGATAGGAGACATCTTGTAGGTGGGTGGAATTCAAATATTGCACAAACTATAGTAAAGAAGTTGGAGAAGAAGAAAGAAGCATTATAGTAGAGAATTGTATGGAATGGAGATGGCACTTATAAAGTTTCAAAGGGTGATGGGAAGCACATTGTGAGGATTGGTAGACAAAAAACATGTAGTTATCGAGCATGGGACCTATATGGATACCTACACAAACATGAGATTAGTACAATCTATCACTCAAAAGAAAGGGTTTAGACATTTATAGATTCATGTTATATGAAGGGTCAATTTATGAGTTTGGATGAAAATGTATTACAACTAATTAAAGGTAAAATTTGATGACCTTCAAGTGATGTAGAGATGATACATCCTTTAGCTAGAACAATTATGCCTGATAGACCCAAAATTACAAGAAAAGAAATAGTAAAATAAGCTAAAGAAAATAAAAATTCCAAACAAATTGTCTCGAGAAGGATAAGTGCAGAAATGTCAAAAATGTGGTAATTCTGGTCATAACTCTAGAAAATGCAACAAGAACAACTATAACTTAACATCTTGAGGCTTCTTCACAGGTGTGTACACATTACTTCAATCATATGAATATGGTTTTATAAACATACAACAATTAATGTTTATCATTATCTTAATTAAGTTAGAATAGAGGCAACTTCATATGTATACAATTTTAGATTTATATTAATTATTATTGGCGTTAATAACTGAAAAAGTTTTTTTCATGAAAATTAATGTGAATTTGGTTAATGATAATGTTATATTAAGTTAACAAAGCAATATTGCAACGAATATATTCTTTATCAATTTAAATTAGTTGAAGTAATTTCCAACTATGTTTGTAATATTTTATCTTCAATTTTTAGGTTGGTACATTTGGACATGTCAATAAAAAAAAGTTTGGAGAAGTTGACCTACAAAGATTCCAGTTATCATTTGAACCAAAGGGTTTACGATTTAAAGGACGTTCTAGGATTACTTCACATCAATTACAAGCTAAAACAATCAAAAGGAGAATGTCATTAACATAATCATCATAACTAGAACTTTCACATTCAAGTATAAGTGAGGCAAACATCCATTAGCAATGCCTTTAACTTTTTCATATTTTGATATTTGTCCCATTGAATTTTATATATGTGTCCTACTGATAATGGTGACAAATGTTTAGATTATGTAAACATAATGTAATCTAAGTTTTTGATGTTTTGATATTTATCTCATTAGTTTTTAGATGTATGTGCTATTGATAATGGTGACAAATGTGAGTTATATAAACATAATGTAAATATTGGTTTTTTTTATTCTTTGGGTCAATATTAGCTGATTAATCTTGAGAACCTAATTCAATGTCATGCATATAATTTTCCTTTAATCTATATAGACTGAATTATTTTGTGTCATTGGTTTTATGTAGTAGTGTTCTTTTTATTGCTAAACACTACTTCATATATGAATTAAATTTGGTTGTACAATACATAGTTATATTTACATTAAATAATTCACATATGAATATAATTCAAAACCAATTTTTCATAAAATAGTTTAAATTAATATTAACCATTACATGGTTAAAATTCAATATAATATCCTATAACATATGTACAAATAAAAAGTACTAGAACCATATCAAATCTTATTACAATGTTCATTAACATAAACTTCATTTCTTTTTTCTCTTTCTCAATAAATTTATTTCCTCTTTTGTAAGCTTCATTTGTTCTTCAAATTCCTTATTTGTGCTTGTTTCAACCTTCTTATTTAACATTTTTAATTCTTTCCTTAATTTTGAATCACTTCAACAATTCTCTTAGTAAATTTTTCATTGTGTCATTTTAAAAAGTTGTAACTCCTAACTTGAAATATTTAATTTCATTAACTAAACCTTAGACACAAGTTTTTAGGCCAAAAGGCCTAATTAGTAATTAGCCCTTAATGCTTGCACAAATATACAAAATAGTCCTTAAAGTTTCACTGTGTTTAAATTAAACTCGAACATTTATAAAACATTCAAAATAAACCTTAAAGTTTAGAAAATATTCAGATTGAAGCTTGACACTGACGTCACTAGGGTATAGTTAGTTATTTGTTGACATAACACAAAATTTTAATAAGTTGGATTTTTTAAAAATGTTTTCAATTGTGGGACCCACCATAAGTTGGCATGGACTTTGTTTAATGAAGGTGGGTCCCATATGTAGTTCTAACATTATGCTTTTTCAACATTTTAAATGTTTAACTGAGGTGAGTCCTAGAGATACAAAATGGTCGTGTGTGTTACGGTGAAGTTCGATTATTCAGGCAAAACATACTAAATATATCACCACTCAACTAGGGGTTGGATATCAGTGCCAATATTAAAAAGGAAAGAGGAGAATTCGAAGCTTTGAAGAGTAAGAATTTGAGCCATTCAAGATAGTTAAAAGAGAGTTGTTTTGTAACATGTTATATCTTCTTAAAATTGGCAATCTAGAAATAGAGAGAGAAGTTTGAAGGAAAGGACCTAAATGATTTTTTTCCTATGAGTGTTGGTGGTTTCCATTTGATCATTACGACCAAACTAGCCAAAGTGATGAAGTTTGACCTAATGCACTTGCCACCATTGCCTTTGTCTGATGCAATGATTTTAATGGGAGGAACAAAGAAAAGGAGTGTGCAAGCCAGGAGCTAGAGTTTCTTCATAAGCTTAATGAGAAACCGAGGAGGTTGAGTTTTGGTTTGTGGGTTGTATGATCACTTCTTTCTGAGCTTGCAACTATTTCATCCTCATTAATTGAAATTGTGAATCAAGTTTCACTAAATTAGAATGCTCTACCTTCTCATATATAAGAGCAATAGATACCACAATAACACTAATTCCTTTTTTATGAAGCTTCTACACTTTCGTCTAATTGTCTTGTAGCAAAATTATAAGACAAAGAATCTTGTTAGCTTGAGAATGTTTTTAGTTGGCACTTGGTTTGCTCACAACGCCAATTTCAACAATGCTACTAATAATAACAACTAAGAACATGCTTGTCATTGGAAATAGATTTCAAAATTGCACCTAATTCTTGAGTGTTGTCTTTGCCTAAAACTTTAGTTATGTACTAACATCACAAAGTGAAGAAGATTCGACCTTATTCCTTGTCAAACTAGGATTTAACACGAAAAGCAAGCATGCAGGTTGGGTGTTGGATTTAGTTCCACATATATGTTGGATCGAAAAGGAAAGCATGTCATATTTGGAGAAATGGTAGAGTTCAGAACATTTTAGAAATCTAAATTACAGCGGAAGAAATATTTCCAAATCATCATGTGAATATATACATGATATGGTATAAGGATAATAAACATAAGAACAAGATGAAGAATATATTACCGACTCCTTCGCTACAGCGTTGACTCCTCGCTGCGTTATCCTATCCTTGGTAATATATCCTCTCCTACGTGTTGTATCATCTTCTCGATATTGTATCCTCGACCAATTTGATATTCCACTTGTTCTTCTTGGACAACTTGGTTATTAAGATCCTTTGGTGGGAAAGGAGAAGAAAACTTCGAAGGAGAATTTTCTTAGAAGAAAGAAGACCAAGAATGAGACACTCTCATGCAATTTTTGGTTCTTTCATGCAAGATAGGAGAGAGAATAAAAAAAATGTAATAACACCTTCTTACTCCCCCACATTTTCAGTTAACAACAAAGGAAAGAAGAGTTTTCCATCCAATGCATCATTTCTTCATTTAATCAATCATAAAGAAGCCATTAAATGAGACTCTTCTCATTTGTCTCTAAGATAACTTTATGAAAAGTTTATTAACCTAAATGAGACCTATCAAATTCATTTTTGATGATGAAAGAAGGAAGATGGTCCATCCAATGTACATCTTTCTTCTTTAATCCAATGAATGCTAATAGGTTACATGCTAACATTAAAAGATAACCATTAAATCATTTAATGGTAAATTCATAACTCCATTTAATGATGTTAAACCATAATAAAGACTATCTTTATTTAGCAATTCAATATCAAATGTGCAGCTGCACATTCAACCCTACTGGAAAACGAAATTGCACTTTACTTGCTTAAAAATTTTGTTTTAATTTAAATAATTCAATTAATCAAATTAAACCAAAGTCTAGGGCATTTCTAAATGAACATTTAGGCTTCTAATTAACCATTAATTAGTGCTAGCCCAACATTCAATTATGGGCTTCTAAAACCTCCATTTACATTTCTTTCTTAGCTTGATAGCCTTCCTTGAAACCAAGTGGAGAATCGTATTGGACTTTGATAATTCAAGCTCTAATAAGCCTAGAATTAATTTAATCTCATTAGAATTAATTCTAGCTTATTAACTAAATGTCGTTCCACTAAATACAATTAGTTAAACTCTTGAATTATTAAATATTATGAGAAAAAAATATTTCATGTACAACTGTAAACCTTATTTTGAATCTTATTATAGTCATCCGCACAATAAAGGGTATAATTACCGTTTTGCCCTTATGTTGGTTTTTTTCTTCTAGATATCCCATTTTACTTTATGTGGTGATTCACACACAAAATCTCATCTTGGTGTTAAGATTTGATGGGTAGCTAGTCTATCAAACTACTGGCGCCAGTTTAATCACTAAATGTCCTTAAAACATCTAGAAGTGATGATATCACTATAAACTCTTTATTTGAGTGAATGTTCCCTAAAATATGTTTCAATTAATAATTCCAACATGCAGACACTAGATTAATACTTTATAAAAATCCATTCTGATCATATCAAGAATTATAATGAAACACATATGAGTTCGCCACTCATCAAGATTGTGGTCTATAATAAGCAAATGCCTAAATTGTATGTTTTAAGATTAAAGTAATGGCTCACTTTATTCTTTAAAACATACTTGATTCCAGATTCATTTAATAGTGCCATTACCAATAATCAACTACTATTATGATATAAAACTCATCATGCCCTTGAATTAAACCCCTTTACTTACATGGAGATAAATCGCAACATTACAGTCTAAATCATAATCAAAGGACTAACTTGATTATTCAAATGTGAATCAATTAATTTAGATTCTAATAATATACATGTTTCCCATACATCTCTATGTATATGTATATTTTTACAAAAGAATCTCGATACCTTTTACTAGATATATAATGATCATACATATAAAATCAAACTTTTTGTTTCATTAATAATAAATATTTTCATTACAACACTGTAACTTGAAGAAAATTAAGTTACATGTAAATACACTTTCTTTTTAGGGCACTATATTTACATAACTCTAACAATCTCCCACTTGCCCTAAAGCAAGTATGACATATCCCTCATTCTCATCCCTTCTAGGTGACCCTAAAAGCTCTTTTGAGACAATGTCTTTATGAATGGATAAGCAAGGTTTTGTTCTGTGGGAATCTTTACCACATTTATTATCTCCCTTATGAGATGGTGCTTTTGCCCAATGTGTTTGACAACTTTGTGATTTCGAGGTTCTTTAGAATTAGCCACTGTCCTATTATTATCATAATAAAGTTTAATAGCCTTTTCTGCCTCAGGAACCACCTACAAATTATTTAGGAACTTGTGAAGCCAGACTGCTACTTTTGCTACTTTACAAGCAGCAACATACTCAGCCTCCATAATCGAATCGACAATACAAGATTGCTTGATACTCCTCCAGACTATGGCACCACCTCCTAAAACAAATATAGAATCAAAAGTTGATTTCCTTAAATCAACATCTGATTAGAAATCGAAATCTGTATATCCCATTAACTATAGATAACATTCTCACATCATTCCCATTGAGCATAATTACATTAACATACAAGATTAGAAAAATAACCTTTCTATCTTATATCATTTTATAGACACAAGGCTCATCTATGTTTTGTATGAACCCATAGGCTTTGATAGACTTATCAAACCTAATATTCCAAGACCTAGATGCTTGCTTAAGTCCATAAATGGACCTTTGCAACTTGCATACCTTATGTTCATTACCTGGCTCAATGAATCCTTTTGGTTAGGACATATAAATGGTCTCCTCAAGATCCTCATTAAGAAATGCGATCTTAACATCCATTTGCCATATTTCATAATCGAAATAGGCAATTATGACCAAAAGAATCCTGATGGACTTAAGAATGGGAACCGGAGAAAAAGTCTCCTCATAGTCTAGACCCTCTTTTTGAGCATAACCCTTAGCTACCAATCTATCTTTAAAGGACTCTACCTTTCCATTTGGTCCTCTTTTACTTTTATTGATCCATTTACACCTTATGACTCTTACATCTGGTGGTAAATCTATAAGGATCCAGACTTCATTGGCATACATGGAATCTATTTCTAATTCTATCGCCTTAAGCCATTTTTCGGCATCAACATCATTAATAGCCTGTGCATACGTAATGGGATCTATTTCTTCCTGGTCTGAGATGGCAATGAAACCTTCTCCTAGACCTAGATACCTATTTGGTTGTCTCACAAACCTCCCACTACGTTTAGGCGATACTTGATGTTTAGGTTGCACTTCTGATTCCCCTTAAATCCATTTCGACATATTGTGCTATTATATCTATATCAACTCTTGAATTGGATGAAATAGCTAACTCCTTTAATACTACTTCACTTCTTCCTTTATGTTTTCTCACAAACTCTTCCCCTAGGAAGGTTGCATTTTTCGACACAAATACCTTCATATTATGAGGATTGTAAAAATAATACCCTCAATTTCCCTTAGAACATCCTATAAACAAACATACTTCTGACCTTGGTTCCATCTTTGTGGATTCAGGTTTAGAACATGGGTTGGGTAACCCCAAGTCCTCAAATGCCGCAATGAAGGCACTCGAGCAGTCCACAACTCCCTAGGTGTTTTAGACACCGATTTGGATAGAGCAAAGTTTAGAAGATATGTTACCGTTTGTATGGCATATCCCTAGTACGATTCTAAAAGGCTAACGTAAGACATCATTGATCTTATCATTTCTAATAGAGCCCTATTTCTCCTCTTAGCTACACCATTCTATTGAGGTTTTCAAGGAGCTGAAAAATTGGAAACAATTTCATTGTCAATTAAATATTACTGGAACTCTCCAGATAAGTACTCACCACCTTGATCTGATTGAGGTTATTTTAATGGCTAACCTAGCTGCTTTTTAGCTTCAGCTTTTAATTCTTTGAACTTTTCAAAAAATTCACTCTTTTTATGCACCAAATACAAATAACCATATCTTGAATAATCATCTATAAATGTTATGAAATATTCATAACCTACTCTAGCTTGTACATTCATGGGCCCACACACATCTACATATACCAAGTCCAACATGAATTCAAATATGTTTCCTTTATAAGGAAACGAGGCCTTGGTCATTTTTCCTTCAATACAATATTCACAGGTGGGTAATTAATCATTATCTAAGACCATATGGATCATATCCTTTACTAACTTGTCAAGTGCCATAGATATTTAGATTTAATGCTAGAGTCATTGGAATGTCTTGGTTTTCTCAACTCTGTGGTGTTTAGTGAGCTTGTCATAGGTTCTATAAAAAACAATCCCTGTTTAATTATCACATCACAAATAAAATTGTTATTCTCATATATTGAAACAACATTTTCGAAATATAAGGAATAATTAGATTTTATTAGACAAAAAATAGAAATCATGTTCTTTACAATCATTGGCATGGAATAAACATCCTCCAAATGTAACCTATGACCACTAGGAAAGTCTAAGATAACTGCTTCCACTGATTCTGCTGAAACATAGGATCCATCTGCTATCTTGACTTGAAACTAGCCTTTAGGTAGTATTTTCCTTTGTTGGAACCCTTGTAAAGAATTGCAAACATGGTTAGTGGCTCCTGAATCTAATATCCAGGAATCAAATAAATCTAACACATTTCTAGTTCCTAACAAACTTAGGAAACCCATACCTTGTTTAATTTTCAGGGACTCAAGGTAGATTGAACAGTTTCTCTTCCAGTGGCCCATCTCATCACAATGGAAACACTTTCCCTTGGTGTTCTTTTTGGCCTTCTTTTTCATGGGTTGGACCTTGACCCCTCTGGCCTTTTTTTACATTAAACCCTTCTTTTTTTGCTTGCTCTTACCCTTGGGCTTAGAAGAAGACGCTACATTAGCTTCTAGCCCATGAGCCTTGATATTCAATATCTCCTCTACACTCTGGAGGGTATTATCAACTCACTCAAGGTGTAATCCTTGTTGTTGAGCTCATATTCCAACTTAAATTGCTGAAAGAAAGAGTTTAAGCTACTGATGACCATAATCATCTGTCCACCCCAAGCATCTCAACCTCAGTGATCGAAGAGATTACCTTGATCATGTAATCCCACACCGGTTCACTGGGTTTTTCTTTGAGATTATGAAAGGTTTGGATAACTTTCACTCTTGCAGACCTAGTCCTCACACCAAACATCTCATGTAGGTGATGGACCATAGCACTAGCAGTTTTCATACAAGCAATTTACTTTTGCAACATCCGCTGACAGAAGCTAGAATATAACACTTAGTACTCTTGTCAACATTCTGCGAACGCTCATATTGTTGGACTATCTTAGGAGTTGAATCTCCACCTGAAGGTGCAGGCTCATTTTTAGTTGAAACCTATGAAATACGTTCATATTGCAGAAAAATGTCAAGGATACATCTCCATTCATTAAAATTCTCTCCGTTTTCTAATTTGTTATTTTTCAAGAGCAAAGTGAGTGGATTCATTTTGTGATTGATTATGTCTAAAAATATAAATTATTAAAACATGAGCATACTAGTCAATAAAATTGAAACTTAGTATAAAATCATGATGCATGTATGCATGATGATAGATTTAACTAAACTTAAAAATAATTAAACCTTTATATGACGGTTATTTTTCTTATCTATAACAGACTAAGTGACGGTGGGTCATCTTATCCATTAAAATAAAAACTGGGAACCTCCTATTAAAAAAGCTACCAAGCATCTTCATGCTTAACTTTTAAAAAAGTGTCTTAATATGGTCCATACTTTTACCAACAGAGCTACGATGGATAGGTAATTGATAAAATATGTTGAGTGTTTAACCATTTGATTCATTCACTAATGGTGCTTGCAAATCATGCTTCGGTAGGAGGTCACATTTGCTACCAATAAATGGACTTATCCTTAAGAAAATCCAAACCATACAAGACTTAGGATTCATGCCCTCCGGTTGGGAGTAACACTTCACCACATGCAAATGGGCCATCATTTGGAGACCGTGGACTCTCATATGAGTATCCTCTCCCATTCAATCTTTTCGGGCTCCATCATTTGGAGACCGTGGACTCTCACATGAGCATCTTCTTCCATTCAATCTTTTTGGGTCATAAGTTTTAATTACCATCTTGTCTAGATGCAATTTATTAACAATCCTATAGTGTTTCATTATACATCTCCTACATAATGAATGCATGGCAAAGCCTAGGTTTGGCAATTTTCTAAATGACATGCAATCATATAATATCACATATTATTTGCATTCATTTATCCAATCATCACATAAAATAATAAGCCACATTTGATTGTCCATCCTAGAAACAAAAAAACAATTACAAGTCTTTTAGGCCTAAAATATTCTTCTTGGACTTGGATCTTCCGCTTCAAACTCTTCGCTCACTTGACCTGACCTAATCGGTAAAAAGTGTGTAATGAGTTTAATTTTCAACACAAAATTTGATTTTCATAAAACCGAATTTTTTCCCATAAGAAAACAAAAATCTACACTTGCTTTTCACCAAAACCGAAACTTATGAATATTACATAAAAATTCCAGCACTTGTAAAAAAAGAAATTTTGTTACAAAAAAAGTTCATACAACCAAAAATTTTGTTAAAACAAAATTCCAGCATATTCATTTTCTAAAAAGCCAAAAATAGCCAAGACACCATAACCATAGCCGAATCTTTACCTTATCCTTTCTTCAATCCATGGCTTTTTCATCTTCATCATTACATGATTTTGTACATTACATAATCAAAGTAAACAGAAAAATGAAATCAAGGAGGAAACATGGTGATGATAGACCATCCTCCTTGTTACAAACCAAATGAAGAAATCTTACAAGATAACTTTAGAATCTATGGACAACCTAAAGAGCAAAACATACACCACATATATTTCTATCACCTAAAAATATGCAACATGCAAAAATGATTGCCAACCCATGTTGGAGGAAAATCCCGGTGTGTGCATCACATGTCACGGTGCGAAAAACAAAATTTTTTACTCCGGAACCTTCCCGAAAGCCAGGATCCATGTGCCTATATAATAATGTCAAACCATAACGACCAAAAGAGATCGTCTCTAACAGTATCCACGCAGAGATCGGAGAACCTAATCGGGGCAAACCCTTTGACCTAGGAATAGCTAGAACAAGGTGAAGACTGCTAGATCTTACCTTATTCTTGAAGAGCTAAGGAATCAACGATGGAGGAGAAGCTTGGAGAAGATGAAGCTTGAAGATGATGAAGAAGAGACCATATCTTTTGATTTTTAAAACCCTTCTTTTTAAAACCAATGATCATCCATCCCATTTTCACTTTTAGTCTTCAAATAGGATTTTTCTTCTCTTGGCCACATGTCACACACGATGACCAACTTCTTTTGTCCTTTAGTTCATTTTGTCTTTAACATTTAAAGGCATTAAAAGCTACTTTTGACAAGGCTAAAAGAAGCTTCCTCTCCTTTCCACGTTGATCACACACACACACACACACACACACACACACACACACACACACACACACACACACACACACATATATATATATATATATATATATATATATATATAATTACTTAATTAATTAATAAAATATATATATGTATATAAATGTTGAAGTGGTCCAGTCACACTGGGGTCGGTCCTACCGGGTCTTGGTATGGAAAAAACACCGAAGACCTGTCTCAGTAATATCGATGTCGCGATCTCATTGAGACATATCTCGATCTCATCGGGATCCATTTAGTCCTATTGCTCTCCATATATTGGATCTCTATCCAAAACTATTTTACGAATTCTCCAAGTCACTCTTATGCATGTGACCCATTAGGTTCCCGATTATGTTGGCCACTTAGATTAACACTTAATCCAAGCAAGTCATGAGCGGTATCTAGCAACACATCATGACCCCCAATTGACCGAAAAGTCATTGGTTTGACGAATGAACCTATGTTCATCACGAACCATATCACGAACCTTTCCATAGACAATTACTGTGCAATTCGTCCTTTCACCATGCTATACCCCACTTGGTTATGAGTATGGGCAAAGTGTCAACTCTTACTAGACTGACTACGTCAAATCTAGTCCAAGTGATATCAGTTCTTGTCCTGGGACTCATTACTTTATATGTCAATGAAGACATTCTTCATGACATAAGTACTCCGGCCAGAGATTTCCAAGTAATGACCCTGACAAGAGGCCATGGGTATCATCTTCTGCTATCACAGAAGTGGTGAATCCTCTATTGGCTACTCAATTACCTTCGAATACCTCAAGCTGTACCTAATCACCACCCTATGAGCGACCTCTGTAAGGCAACAAGAAATGGAGTTAAAGCACAGAATCAGTATCCAAGATATCCTTGAGTACCTCAAGTCTAAGGATACTTGCACCATTGCTATGATGAGATTATCACTGACATTAGAATAGGACATCCATGTGATAATCTCATAGTAGGTCATCCAATGTACTTACTACCTCTAGTAAGCATTCACATCTCAACCCTAAATATCTCATATTTACAGTTTCTAAGATCCACTGCTTGATCAAATCAAGGAGCTTGACATGTGCTAGTCTCTCCGGATTACCGATGTCCAGTTTCAATAATCCTACGACTAGGGATAATTTAGATACTGACATAATTGCACATGATAGGAATCTCAGTAGTATGATCACATCACAATTTCCTTCATGCTATGTCATGTATCACGGACTTCATTAATTTGCTTATAGATCAATATCAATTCATAAATAATGAACACCAAATTAATGAAATATGCCTTTCTTTATTTATTCATAAAATATGTACACAACTTTGTACAATGTGCGCTAAAGGTAATTGCCTTTAGGGCACTACTCTAACAAAATCTTCCACTTGACCTAAAGCCAATCGCCTTGATATTTAATACCATAGGCGAGTACATGAGAATTAAAGCTCTTCTGTGATAATGGCTTCGTCAATGGATCAGCAATATTCTGCTCGGTGGGAATTCTCTCTATCTGGACATCACCTCGACCAATGATCTCCCTAATCAGGTGATATCTGCGGAGTACGTGTTTGGATAGTTGATGAGACCTTGGTTCCTTTGCCTGCGCAATAGCCCCATTATTGTCACAATACAACTGTATAGGCTCATCACAGCTAGAAACCACACCAAGTTTAGTAACGAACTTTTTGATCCAAACTGCTTCCTTCGCTACATCTGAAGCGGCAATGTACTCTGCCTCGGTTGTTGAATCGACAATTGTCTCTTGTTTGGAACTCTTCCAACTGATCGCCCCGCCGTTCAATGTGAATATATAACCTGATTGGGATTTAGAATCATCCTTATCAGATTGAAAACTAGCATCTGTATGCCCGCTCACCTGGAGATTTCCGTCTCCATATACCAAGAAAACATCCTTAGTCCTTCGCAAGTACTTGAGGATATTCTTGACAGCCACCCAGTGACCCTCACTAGGATCCGATTGGTATCTGCTCGTAACACTTAGAGCATATGATACATCGGGTCTCGTACATAGCATAGCATACATGATAGATTCTACTGCAGATGCATACGGGATCATATTCATGCGCATCCTCTCATCTTGTGTCTTAGGACACATAGATTTCGAGAGTGTTATCCCATGAGTCACGGGAAGGTACCCTCTCTTAGATTGTTCCATGCTAAACCTCTTTAGCATCTTGTATATGTACGTTGATTGTGAAAGACCAAGCAATCTTTTTGATCTATCTCTATAGATCTTTATCCCAAGGATATAAGTTGCTTCACCAAGGTCTTTCATGGCAAATTGTTTGGACAACCAAATCTTCACAGATTGTAGCATAGAGACATCGTTTCCTAGTAATAATATGTCATCTACATATAGCACAAGGAATACGATTGCAGTCCCACTAACCTTCTTATACACACAGTGTTCATCCGGATTTTGTGAGAAACCAAACTCTTTGATTACCTCATCAAAACGGATATTCCAAGTCCTAGATGCTTATTTCAATCCATACATGGATTTCTGAAGCTTGCATACCTTTTTGCCATCATAGGAGATGAAACCCTCAGGTTGTGTCATATACACATCCTCAGCTAGATTTCCATTTAGGAAAGTTGTCTTCACATCCATTTGCCATATCTCATAATCATAATGAGTGGCAATGGCTAGGAGTATCCTAATGGATTTAAGCATTGCTACTGGGCTGAAGGTCTCGTCGTAGTCAATTCGTTGTCTTTGAAGAAAACTTTTATCCATAAGCTTTGCTTTATAGGTAATCACATTACCATCTATGTCGGTTTTCTTTTTGAAAACCCATTTACACCCTATGGGTTTTATTCCTTCGGGTGCCTCAACCAAAGTCCACACTTGGTTTTCATACATGGAATCCATTTCTCAGACTCTGAACTCTTCAGTACCTCTTCATAGGTGGTAGGCTCATTATCTTCTATGAGCAATACATCATTCTGTTCATTCACAAGAAATCCATATCTCTCGGGTACAGAGCGTATCCTACATGACCTACGAATTTCATGTGTTGTAGAAGGTTGAACTGTTACATCATTTGTATGACCCACGCTTGAGTTCAGCGGTTGATCTACGTGCATTGAGCATCTTGAACTTCTTCAAGTTCAATTTTGCTCCCACCGTCTTCTTGTAAAAGAAACTCTTTCTCTAAAAAGACAGCATGCTTTGAAACAAACACCTTTTGTTCCTCAGCAAGGTAGAATTGATATCTCATTGTTTCTTTAGGATATCTTACGAACAAACATTTGTCAGACTTTGCATCAAGTTTATCTGATTGTATCTGCTTCATATAAGCAGGACAACCCCAAACTTTTAAATAAGTAAGATAGGGTCTTTTGTTAGTCCACATCTCATATGGAGTAACATCAACTGTCTTTGATGGAACTCTGTTTAGCAAGTAAACAGCTGTCTCGAGTGCATACCCCCAAAAAGATTTTGGTAAATTTGCAAAGCCCATCATCGATCGTACCATGTCTAACAAGGTTCGATTTCTCCTTTCACCACACCATTATCTTTGTGGTGTGTAAGGTGGAGTCCATTGAGATAAAATCCCATTATCTACGAGATAATCTAAAATTGTTGTTCTAAGTATTCCCACCACGATCGGATCGTAATGTCTTGATACTTTTCCCAAGTTGGTTTTCTACTTCATTTCGAATTGTTTGAACTTTTCAAATGCTTGATTTGTTTCTCATCGAATCTGGTACCCATATTGAGAATAATCATCGATAAAGGTAATGAAGTAAAGACAACCACTTCTAGCATGGATGGACATCGGACCACATACATCTGAATGTATTAGGTCTAATACTCCATCGCTCGTTCACCCTTTCCTTAAAGGGTAACTTAGTCATCTTGCCTAATAAACAAGATTCACATGTGTCATATGATTCATAATCAAATGACCTAAACTACCACTCTTATGGAGCTTAGCTATCGTCTCTCATTTATATGGCCAAGGCGACAATGCCATAAGTAGGTTGATTTTAAATTATCTCGTTTATGTCTTTTCGTGTCATTGACATTCATAATTAGATGTGACATATCTAATATGTAAATTCCATTGCATAATGTACCAGTACCATAGAGGATTCCATTCAAACTAATAGAACAACCATTGCAACTAAAAGTCAAATGGAAACCAAATTTATTTAAACAAGAAATGATAATATGTTCTTTGTTAAAGCAGTACAAAATAACATTCATCCAGTTTAATTACAAGCCCACCGGGAGTGACAAAAATAAGTGCCTACTGCTAATGCAGCAACTTTTGCTCCATTTCCTACACGCAGTCTAGTTCTCCTTCACGAAATCGCTCTCATCATCCCCGAGGCCTGCATATCATTGCATATGTGTGAGCCACAACCGGTATCTAATACCCATATGTTATGATCAGAAACAGTATTAACCTCAATGACAAACATACCTGAAGGAGTTGAGGCATCTGATGCCTCTTCAATTCTTCCAGATAGACTTTACAGTTTCGCTTCCAGTGGCCAGTCTTGCCACAATGGAAGCAAGTTCCTTTTGGTGCAGTTTCTTTGGTTTTCTTTTTGGCTGCACTTCCTTTTGGTTTCTTAGACCTTTTCTTCTTTAGTTTCTTTTTCTTTGAACCAGAAGAAGTAGAGTCCACCACGAGCACTGGCTTGCTATCCTTCTTGATAGCTTGCTCTGCTGTCTTGAGCAGATTGATCAACTCTGGGATTGTCGTGGATATTTGGTTCATCCGATAGTTTAACACAAACTGTGAATAACTATCAGACAATCCAACCAAAATTAAGTCAACACTTAATTCATAATCCATAACAAAACCCAAGACAGCCAACCTCTCAATATACCCATTCATCTTCAGTGCATACTGCACTACAGATGAACCTGGATTCATCTTAGTAGTGAAGAGTAGCCTCGAGGTCTCGAACCTTTCAGACCAAGCTTGCTCATCGAAAAGCTCTCTAAGATGAAACAATATGGTATTAGCATCTATAGACTCATGCTGCTTCTGCAGCTCTGGTGACATAGAGGCGAGCATAATACAAGTAGCCATGTCACTGTCTTTGAGATGCTTACGATAAACTTTCTGATCCTCATCAGAAGCATCAACAGCAGGTGGATCAGGAAGTAGAACATCTAGGCCATAGCCTAGTTCCTCAGATCTGAGAACAATTCTTAGATTTCTCAACCAATCGAGAAAATTAGGTCCAGTTAATTTATTAGAGTCCATAAGTGAGCGCAAATTCGCACTGGAAGACATCTTCAATAAACCTAAAGGGAAAGAGAGAAAGAATGTTAGAATATTGATATATGCATGATCATAAGGACTTGCATGACATACATATGGCTCCCACTAGTTTCAAAGAATCCATAACCCTCATTACGAATCCAAGAAACATTATGACAAAATGTCCTAGTGGGTCGATATCCAACATTACTAAAAATGACCTTGGGTTTATCCAACAAGCCACCTTAGGTCAATCGGTAGGTATCGGTCATATCAATTGCATCATAGATATCCGACATTACTGAAATGACCTTGGGTTTACCCAACAAGTCACCTTAGATCAATCGGCAGGTATCGGTCATACCAGTTACATCACAGGTGCAATTATCGACTAGTGCTATCAACTCGTGATGTAGGCACACACATTGGGTTATCAACTCTTGATGCGCGTACATCTAATGTACGCTACCCAATTTCGCCTCTGTTTACGTTAACCTTGAGTTTACTCAACAAATCAACGTTTCTAGTGAAAACCGACCCATTAATCCGAAAATCTTATTTCCATGGTTCGAACATATCCGTATAGAGTGAGCTTGGGTTTACCCAACAACCCTAACTCTATAAAAACTCTGGTTCTCCCCATATTAATGGAAGGCGTTAGTTTTCATATTATGTCTGAGGGTTTTCAAACTCTGGTCTCATCCAAGCTGTAGGATTATAGTCACCATGACGATATGGAATGATTTAGGGCATTTCATCAATCACATTGAGTCTATACCTATAATCATCCATCATCCCACCTAAGCATGTTGTAAGTCGACTTACCTAAGAATGCAAGTCGACTTATGCATGTGTAAGTCGACTTATATTTAGAATTGCTCTCTAATCGGCTAATTTCTCAATCCGTGCAGTTCAAATTCACAATACCAAATGTAATATACTTTACTTTGATGTACCAATGAAACACTTTCATTGTATCATGCTTACCTTATATAATCATACTATACATGAAAAACTTGAAATTGATTAATACACTATTATTCTCTTAGATTTCCAAATAATTTTGCGAATCTCAAATAATATTCCTAAGTATCTCTAGGTAGTCTACACTTTATCAAGACTACTTCGGCACTGGTCACAAAATTGGTGACGGCCAAAACAATCAAGACAAGGAAATATACTAATGAGACGCTAATGAGACACATTTGACATCCGAAAATTTTTGGAAACCCAATTTCGAGAAAATCAGTTTGGCAAGCATACAACATCAATGTAACATATTTTTAATCACATTAAAAATGATCCAAGGCATTGGAACCGAAAAATACACAATCAATCATTCCAAACAAAACAGTTCCAGCAACTTTCTCAAAACTGCCAAGCTCTGTCTTTTGCTTGAAAAACTCATTGAAAAAATTTCAATAAATTCTGAGAAAATTAAAGATATTACAGCATGTTCACAACATGCTCTATGAATTTTTCAGGATTTATTTCCAACAAAAACTCAACCAACCTCAGCAACAAAGCCAATGTTGAATCTGTGTTCCTCAACACAGATATTCCCAGCAGCACACAATAAATTATCAAATAAATAGTCAATCACCTCGAAAACATTTTTCCATCTTCATAGACATTCAAAATCATCTTAGAGACATTTCGGTGAAAGAAAATCCAGAAAATAATTTTTCTATAATTTATTCTCGAATTTATAAGCATGCCTGTTCAAGGAATGTGCATAAACACAACAACCAGAACATTAGGGAATAAATTAGCAAAACCATATCAAATCACATTGATAAATTATGTTCTTCCACAGACATATTCAACAACATCTTATGAGCACATCTGGGCAAGAAAATTTCGAAAAAAGATTTCTATACTGATTTCGAATTTAACACAGTCAACATGCATCATCGTCACAACCAATAGGCAGCTCCAACCTTGTTATGATTTCTTCATTATATACGACACAAGTGGCTTTGATACCACTGGAAGAAAATTCCGGTGTGTGCATCACATGCACACGGTACGGAACACAAAAAATTTTGTTCTGAGACCTTCCCGAAAGCTAGGATCCATGTGTCCATATAACAATGTCAAACCATAACGACCAAAAGAGACCGTCTCTAACGGTATCCACGCAGAGATCGGAGAACCTAACTGGGGCAAACCCTTTGACTCGGGAATAGCTAGAACAAGGTGAAGACTGCTAGATCTTACCTTATTCTTGAAGAGCTAAGGAATCAACGATGGAGGAGAAGCTTGGAGAAGATGAAGCTTGAAAATGATGAAGAAGAGACCTTGTCTTTTGATTTTTAAAACCCTTCTTTTTAAAACCAACGATCATCCATCCCATTTTCACTTTTAGTCTTCAAATAGGATTTTTCTCCTCATGGCCACATGTCACACACGATGACCAACTTCTTTTTGTCCTTTAGTTCATTTTGTCTTTAACATTTAAAGGCATTAAAAGCTACTTTTGACAAGGCTAAAAGAAGCTTCCTCTCCTTTCCACGTTGATCACATATATATATATATATATATATATATATATATATATATATATATATATATTACTTAATTAATTAACAAAATATATATATGTATATAAATCTGAAGTAGTCCAGTCACACTGGGGTCGGTCCTACTGGGTCCCGGTATGAAAAAAATACCGAAGACCTATCTCAGCAATATCGATGTCGCGATCTCATCGGGACATATCTCGATCTCATCGGGATCCATTTAGTCCTATTGCTCTCCATTTATTAGATCTCTGTCCAAAACTATTTTACGAATTCTCCGAGTCACTCTTATGCGTGTAACCCATTAGGTTCCCAGTTATGTTGGCCACTTAGATTAACACTTAATCCAAGCAAGTCATGAGCGGTATCTAGCAACACATCATGACCCCTAATTGACCGGAAAGTCATTGGTTTGACGAATAAACCTATGTTCATCACGAACCATATCACGAACCTTTTCATAGACAATTACTGTGCAATTCGTCCTTTCACCATGCTATACCCCACTTGGTTATGAGTATGGGCAAAGTGTCAACTCTTACTAGACTGACTACGTCAAATCTAGTCCAAGTGATATCAGTTCTTGTCCTAGGACTCATTATTTTATATGTCAATGAAGACATTCTTCATGACATAAGTACTCCGGCCAGAGATTTCCAAGTAATGACCCTGACAAGAGGCCATGGGTATCATCTTCTGCTATCACAGAAGTGGTGAATCCTCTATTGGCTACTCAATTACCTTCGAATACCTCAAGCTGTAACTAATCACCACCCTATGAGCGACCTCTGTAAGGCAACAAGGAATGGAGTTAAAGCACAGAATCAGTATCCAAGATATCCTTGAGTACCTCAAGTCTAAGGATACTTGCACCATTGTTATGATGAGATTATCACTGACATTAGAATAGGACATCCATGTGATAATCTCATAGTAGGTCATCCAATGTACTTACTACCTCTAGTAAGCATTCACATCTCAACCCTAAATATCTCATATTTACAGTTTCTGAGATCCACTGCTTGATCAAATCAAGGAGCTTGACATGTGCTAGTCTCTCCGGATTACCGATGTCCAGTTTCAGTAATCCTACGACTAGGGATAATTTAGATACTGACATAATTGTACATGATAGGAATCTCAGTAGTATGAACACATCACAATTTCCTTCATGCTATGTCATATACCATGGACTTCATTAATTTGCTTAAAGATCAATATCAATTCTTAAATAATGAACACCAAATTAATGAAATATGTCTTTCTTTATTTATTCATAAAGTATGTACACAACTTTGTACAATGCGCGCTAAAGGCGATTGCCTTTAGGGCACTACTCTAACACATGTTTCATACATATAGGAACTGAAATCATGTATAAGAAAAATTTCTCTGATACTAATTGTTGGATCAGAAAAAGAAAGTATGTCATATTTGGAGAAACAGTAGATTTCAAAATTTTTTATAAATCTAAATTGTAGCGGAAGCAATATTTTCAAATCATCATGCCAATATATACATGATATGGTATAAAGATAATAACCATAAGAACAAGATGAAGAATATATTACTGACTCCTTCCCTATAGCTTTGACTCCTCGCTGCGTAATCCTATCCTTGACAATATATCCTCTCCTAGGTGTTGAATCCTCTTCTCGATATTGTATCGTCGACCAATCCGATATACCACTTGTTCTTCTTAGACAACTTGGTTATCAAGATCCTTTGGTGGGAAAGGAGATGAAAACATTATAGGAGAATTTTCTTCGAAGAAAGAAGACCAAGAATGAGACACTCTCATGCAAATTTTGGTTCTTTCACGTAAGATAGGAGAGAGAATGACAAAAATGTAGGAACACCTTCTTACTCCCTCACAGTTTTGGTTAACAACAAAGGAAAGAAAAGTTTTCCATCCAATGCTGTAGCACCCCACTCCTTAAAAACACGTGCCTGACATCCTAAGGGATATTTGAGTTTGTGCCTCGCGAGAGTGGCATGCTAGAACACTCATTCAGTCAAAACTCGGTGTAAAATTTTGTTTAAACATGAACAAATGTGAAAGTCAATCTTCACATAAGGCCCACTTTCATTCATAAACATCTTTAATCAACACATTACAATCAATAGAATTTCAACAACCAATTAGGGCCTATTACAAATACAAAATACTATTTTTTAGAAATTGCGAAATACAAATTTATACAAAAATAGGATAACATTAATACAGACACGTACTGATACCGATCTCTATCTTTCCCTTACATTCAGTAATTATACTCTTGTTTTCCTAACGGGGTATTCTTCTGAGTCCTGGAAAAAAATGTGCAAATTTTGGGTGAGTTTTGCGAACTCAATGAGTGACCATCATCGATGATTCACCCAGTCACATAACATATAATCACATTCACAACTTTTCACACTTCACATTTAATAGATATAATCATTCATATTATGCATATGCAGTGCACTTGAGACCCACTTTCTATTTGTTACTTTGTTGTGACCAAGCACCTAAACTGTCTCATATAAGGCTCATTGATAACTGTTTCTTATCCGCTTGGGAGAAACAGGGCTCATTAAACGTTGATCCTGAGGCTATGAATAACTTTTAAGCTCGAAACTCATTTTCACTCATTGAGATTTAAGTTCTGATCGATGGCTACTCTGGTCACAACAACCATTATGTTTCATGCATTCATGAAATGAAATGCATCAGTTACATTTGCATGATCCACATTCACTCACATTCACATATCATCGGGCCGTAGTCCGGCATTCAACATTAGAGTTGAGTATCACTTTCCATTTACATGTAAGTACACATTCAAAAAACATTTGTCATCGGACCGGGGTCCGACATTTAACAATCATATTATGCACACTTATTTCATCTCATTCACATACAAGTAGCACTTCAATAGTCAATCAATACAAAATTCCAAACAGAACAAACAATGAAATGAGACCATTTCGGTTTACTCTCAGTACGCTCCAGTTTAGCATTTGCTTTCAAATTTTAAAAACATCTAAATACGAACGTTTGTCCTGCACATCACAATTATGCAATATGCACGTTGCACACACATTAATAACTTTGCACAATTATAACCATTCATTTATGTGTACATGTGTATATGGACTATATACAAAGCATGTTCATGACAATTCTGGGTATCTTTCCATCAATTTCATCACAAAATCATTCTCATATCAAAACCCATCTAATACTTAGGTTTATGTCTCACTAAAACCATTAAAATCACAATTCATTTCTTATTGTATCACTTTCAGATTTTTCTCTGAAAAACTGACTTTTTGGTCTACTTTTCTTAATCATTTCGAATATGAAAAAGAAATAATTTGGCAATACTCCCTTTGATAAAATTTTTCCTCTATATCTTATGTTTCTATTGATACCAAAATCACTCAATTTGGTTGAGTAATTTGGAAGACATGAATCTCAAACATTTTTGAACTGTTCATGTTCAAAAACAATGTACTATACACAACTTACATCCAGAAATTAACCATCTTAAAGACTGAATCATAGTTTCACTTCTTCATATGATTTGTAGCCCTATGTCTCTAGTTTATGCCAAATCAAAGAGAATTTCATTTGAATGTCTATATGTCAAGACATAATCGAAATACCCAAGCATGCTCAGTGAAATCATACCATTTCATATTATTCCAACTGATTCCCTCATTTTCCTTCAATCAAACTTTTTCAAATCAATTCATAATGCTACTGATTTTCATAAAGAGATAGAAATATGTGTTAGGAATCTATTGGTCCTAGAATAACTCCATTTGGAGATTGAATGACAAAGTTATGACTGAAAGAATTAAACAAGATTCTGTCCTCAAGTATATTGAACCTATTTCGGGGCAACTAGCATAACTTTTGCTATAGGTATCGGATTAAGATATTCTTTAGATGGTTTTGAAGTGGACCTCAAGATCTACAACTTTCATAAGATTTGAAGACAAATTCTATCATATAAGGGGTCAAAATTGTACTAGAAGAAGTTTCATTCAATATAAGATGAAGCAAAAAGTTAACCTAAGATGATGCAGATAGTCAACTTAAGACAAAGGGACTTTTAAGACGAAGCAGATTACACTCCTGAGCATCTCAACTCATAAAGACCATAACTTTCAACTCTGATGTCTAAAAATTTCGTATTATATACCGTTGGAAAGCTAGAAAGATAAGCTACAACTTTCCAAAAGAAAACTTTGTCTAATTTAGCCTAGATTAAACTAGATTTTGACCTGAAGTCAGAACAAGAAATTTACCCTTAAGAAAGACTTGAAATTTTGAACTGTACAAATTTGGAAAATTTTGAACATAACCATTCAGTTACCAATTTGATTTCATTCAACTCTCAAACCTCAACTCAATAGGGTTTTCAAATAGAAAATTCCTATAATGCCCAATCATTAAAATTGGTTCTAGAATACTTAAACCTATGTATTTCCTAACTTCATGGTCTAAAAATCTTTCAAAAATTTGAAAAGATTCAAATGATCTTACCTTCATTCTCTCCCTCTTCCTTTTCATCTTCTTGACCCACTTCAAAATCTCTCTCAAGACTAAGAAGTGCTGAAGCCCTAACTCAAATCTTTTCTTTTCTTTCAACCACCAAAATTCTCTTCTCTTTTTTTTTTCTTAGTTTCTCTTTCTCTCTCTCTCAATTCATGTTTTCCCCCTTCTTAAAAAGCAAGACTACATTTCTTTCTTCCATTTCTACCCTTAATGAGCCCAAAAACCACCTTTTACCCTTCCTTCTAGGCTTATGTTCTTTTTAACCTTAAGTGTCTTGGCAAAAACGCACTTTGAACATTCTTATAACCTTTATACTTTATTCCAATCAACCTATATCATATAATCTTTCTAACATCAACATAGTAATTACTTTCTACAAAATTTCATAGGGAGCTCATAATTAATGCAAATCATACTTATTCATCAACAAGAAATTCTTGGGGGCTAAAATTTCTCAATATACTCGCATTTATAAGCAATTATACCTAAAAAGTCAATGGATGCATGTACAATCATTTTCATATGCAACGATTCAATATTCACGTGCATGAGCATATCACATAATGTACGAGCATGAAACACATTTCTAATATCTCAATGAATCTATCACATTTACAATTTTAACCTTAACATGGGTTAACGAGATGTTACAATTCTCCTCTCCCTAAAAGGAATTTCATCCTCGAAATTCTTATCAAATTGATCATAAGGATAGGGGTATTGTTTTCGCATATTCTTCTTCAGCTACCATTTAGCTTCATCACTCGAATTATTTCTTCCAATTGACTTTAGTTCATGGAATCAATCTCTCCTTCAATTTTTTATTCAGATATCACTCTATCTAATCTATTTCTCATTATGCATATATCAAATCACTCACAATTTCATTTTTGGAGCCGACAATACGTTTTTATCAGATCATCTCAATATTTTTTAGCATATTCACCTATCACACATTATGAATCTGAAACATCTTTGTTAGTAATACAAACTCATATGTTAATGGTCCTATGCTCTCAGTAACTTCATATGGACTAATACAATTCGAGTTTAGTTTATCCTTTTTCCTTATCTGAGCATATCTTTATCCCAATCTATGCACATCTTGACAAGGTGCTACTGTTGCACCTCAAATTTTTAGTGGAAATATCAAAATGGAATATGAGTTTATGTATGGCTTTGAATTATGAATTGGTATATAGATGGTTGTGAAATTAGAATGTGAACTGAGTATGGATGATGAGTTGAGAAACCTTAATCGTAAGCCATGGTTATGTATGTAAGATAGGATGTTTGGTGAATGATAAGAGGTTATTGAATATGAGAGTATATGAATTGAGGTTGAGTGTTGAATGGATTCCAATTGGAAGTTAAATTGCTTTGAATGATGTTGTAATAGAGAAAGTGAAGTTGGGAAAATGTTAAGTTTTGTATGAGGATAAAAATGAGTATGTTGATTCAAGGGAAATTCTAGAATAATTGAGATAGAATTAGACAAAGTTGTCTTCTTTGAAATTGTAGCTTGTTCTCTTATCTTTCCAAGATACTAAGTATGCAAGATTTCGAGATCGGAGTTGAGATTTATGCTAGTTACAAGCTAGGATGTCGTGGTAATCGAAATTCCTGAACCTTTAGAGTTTGTGATATGATCTGGGGCTCAAAAAGGTTGATTTTAGGTAAGACATGAGTAAAGGGGAAGTTAGGATGGGTTTAGGACCCTTTGGAGGGGTCTTGGAGGGTGAAAATTTTGCTATAGCCGAAGGATACACTGTAACATCCCATCTCCGATGGGAAGGGTATTTTAGTAAATTGGGACGAGTTAGGAGTATTAAATTATATCTCGGCATGAACATATGTCATGCAGCATCTATAAATGGTGAGTTTTGCACAGGCACATAGTCATACATGCATTCATGACATTTCTCGGCATAAGTGTCTAATTGTGATCTTTTGTGAAATTGGTGTGATAATGGGATTTGTAAAATTATTTGGAGTGCTCCATAGAGTGTTTTACATTTTTAGGGATTTATGGAAATTTTTTCTAGAATTATCCGGAGAAAATTCCCGGACCGGCAAAATCGCCGGTACATGGCCTATATGTGTTTTTGTTGTGGAAAGTGTGGTTTTCGTGTTTAAAAAATTATTGGGAGTGGACTGTCTTATGTTTTACAATTTTGAACAATTTAGGTAATTTTCAAAAAAATGATTCGGGAAAATTTCCTGGAAATTCTCGGACCGGAAAAAAATCGCCAATTGGCGAACCGATTGATTTTCTAGATTGAAAATGTCTATCGAATAACACTACAATATTGGGTACATTATATTGGTTTTGAAATTAGGGCCATTGGAATTGAATGGGTCAAATGTCATTAGGATTTCTTAATAAATCCTATTATATAGTTTTGTCTTATTCCTCAATTTGCCAAGTGTCTTTCATGGAGTTATGGCTTTTGTCTTATTATTAGCTATTGATTTGGCAATTTCAAATGGAAGACATGAAAAGGAGATTTTCCTTGCTTTTCCTCATCCATCCAAACTCTCCTCCATCTCCTTCTTTGGGTTTTCTTTGGCTTTGGTTCACTCTTTCTTCTCCTCCCTTAAGTGTTTTCTTTACAAGTTTAAACATCCTACTATGTTGGTGATTGTATATGTGGAGTGAAGATGAGAGGTTGATGCTAGGTGAAGAAGTAAGAGTTGGAGTTGGAAGCTTTTATTAGGTAAGGTTTTAATGATACTTTGATTATGTAGTTATTGAATCATGGTGATTAGAAGCATGTAATGGGAATTATGGTACAATTATGATGTTGATTGATGCTTTAATTTGATGATAATTATTGCTTGACTTAATGGGTATAAGGTTAGTTTGAAGTAGGAATGGATAAGGTAGTATGAATACATGGTTTTAACTTGATTTGTGATTGAATTTTGATGATAAATGTTAATTAGAATTGAGAAATTAAGTGCTGCCAATTTTTAGGTATAAGCCTTAGGACATGTATGAATGTGTATGAATGGTATAAAAACTGATTTGTGTTATTTGGATGCTTGATGATGTGTTAAAGGCAATGGAAATGAGAGAAACAAAGGTTGGACCAAATCTGGAAAATTAGGGTTTTTGATTGATTGTACTGTTTTAATCATAACTCATTGTATAGAAATGCAAATAAGGTGAGGTTTGTGGCCTCTTAAACTTTGGGATGTTAGCTACATTTTTGTGTGAAATAGGTGTTGTCAAATTGTAACTCTAATAGGTTGAAATTTGGCATGGAAAGTTACTGTTTGATTGCCTATGAACAGTAACTAAAACCATACCCTATGAGCTTTGTTGATTTTTCTAAATTAATTGAGATGGAATTTGGGAAAATGGTCTTCATGGAAGTTGTATAATATTGAGTTAGCTTTCCATTTCCACTGATCTTGCTAATTTTCGATTTGTATATTGGGAGATATGAACTGATTCCTATGGACTGGTTTTGGGCATGTTGATGAAACCTAGCTTAAGTGTCTGACTTGTGAGTATTCTGCTTGGAAGCAATTTTAGCCATTTTTATGGACTGAATTGGTGTGAGTGATCTTCTGCAAAGTTGAATAGGAAGAAATTATCTTGAAAATGAGATATGGCATATAATTTTTAGAGGTCAGACTTGGGAGTTATGATTTTGCAAAAACTGATCCTGCATTAGGTTAGGAATTGCTGATCATGGCAGTAACTTGCATGACAGTTTTGAAATGGTTAGAAATTAAATTGGAAATTGAGTTCTTCATTAAAATTGAAGTTTGAGGATTTATCTTTTCAGGGATATAAAGTTCTGATTTTTCTGACTTGTGTACAGAGAGTTATGCTTGTTATAAGTTTACTGCTCAAATTGAATGATTTCAGGGACAGCAACATTGAGTGAATTAATTGACTTGTTTAGCAATGGAATTTGATTTTGGGTTGTTCATGAAAGTTGTATATGACATTGTGAACTTATTGAGCCTATTTATGTGGTAATATTTGGCTGAAGAATCAGAGAGTTAAGGAATTTGTAATGTACTGTTCTGTTTTCATGGGATTTGAGTAGGCAGTAGCTTTGAAGGGATTTTTGACACCCTTAAGGGTGAAATTGATTTTTATGGTCTTCTTGAGAATTGTAGAGGGTTTCCTGAGCTTTCCAACGAGATATAGTTGGAAATTTTCTGAATTGTGTGCAATGAATTATGGGTGTTGAAAATTGGATTGAAAATCAGAAAAAAAAAAAAAGGAAATGGAATCACGCCCGTTCACTAGGCACGACGCCTACTCTAGTGACGGGCGTAAAACCAACGTCGCTAGGCGACGCCTCGCCCTAGCGACGGGGCCGATTAAGTCAGCCCCGCTGGGGCGAGACGTCGCCCCCAGCGAGGCTGATTCCTTTTTATTTTATTTTATTTATTATTTTATTATTTTTATTTGTTAATTGGTAATTTTTGATTTCATGCTTCTTTTGTCAATTTCTTTTCCGTCCGACGTCCGATTGACCTGATTCTTGAGGCATCGGATTCGTAGAACATTTAATTTCATTTTGTGAGAAATTGGGAATTTTTGGACGGGAAATTGACGTGGCCCCGGGTAACGGAGCCTTTAATCACTTATTTTGTTTAATTGGGGACCTATAGAGGTCCGAATTGCGCACCGTCGTATAAATAGGTTTCTAATTTTTAGACGGATTTTGTTATGGGGAAATTTGGATTTAGGGTCGAAAAATTCATGAACATGCATATTTCACCTACATGTACACAAATTGCATCTGTAGTGACTCGTTATTTCTCTTTTCTTATAGAGGCCCAGTGGGCGTCGTCCACCGACGGGCGGAAACTTCCGACATTAGCTCGAAAGTAATAGGTGAGTAACCTAGTTGGTTTCTCAACCTTATGTGTTTATTAATTATATGCATTGATTGCCATGAGGATGCAAGGATGGATATATGTAATTGATTGATTTGATTGATTTGGACCACGGGTGTTGAAATATTGGATTATGATATTGAAGTGCAAATGAGAATAAATGCGTGAGAATGCATTAGTAAATTGGATTGTAAATGTGGTAGTGAAGCGAAAGGTAAATGCATGGGAATGAAATATCGGACTAAAAGTCAGAGGACATTGGAAAATGATCGGAAATAGTAATTAATTGGAATTGGAAAAAATCGATAATTGGATATTGGAAAATGACATGTGCATTCATGCATAGTAAATGATCGAGATAATGGCGGTTGTGACCGTGTATGCCACCGATTTGAGCTTTAAGCTCAACGCACGAGGCCTCGTGCTAACGTATTCGAGCCTCGGCTCGATGATCGAGGCTATGCCTAACGTTTGAGGCTTTAAGCCCAATATTTGAGCCAATGGCTCAGCGTATATGAGCTCGGTATACGGTCACAACAACGAAAGAAAATGAAAGAGTCACATGCACACCTTGCATAAATGAATGTGTGAATTGTGTGAAAGGCTTATTGCCTTATAAAATGTGAAATTGAATGCTGTGATTTCTTGTTTATGATATATATACAATATTGTGTGATTGTGTGGATATGCATGAGTTGGGTGAACCATCGATGATGGTTTCTCACCGAGTTCATAAACTCACCCAACATTGCATCTATTTTTCAGAAATGGAGAGTACCCGTTGGACACACGGGAGTCGTCTCTTCGCTAGCAAGGCGATATCGGTCGGGATCGATGTCGTCCAGTATCTGCATTAGTGTATTAATTTGGTATTTAGTAGGCCCAATTGTTTACATGTAATTGTATAGAGTGATTGAGCACTAATGAGTGCTAATAATGATTGAAATTGTTTTATCGGTGAAATGGTTTAATCTTTGAAAGTGTTTTGTTATAATTGGGCCAAGTCAATGTTTGTTTCATGACTCTAATATTTTGAAAGAAAAAAAAATGTCATACGATTTTTGTTAATAAGGTAATGAATGTTCTAGTACGCCACCCTCGCGGGTGACGGGCTCGGATATCACCATGGATATCGGGTTCGGGTCTCGTCGGGAGTGGGGTGCTACATTTGTGGTATCAGAGCCCAGAAGTACAATCTTACATGGGCTTTCCAAAAAAAAATGAGTGTGTCAAGTTATGTGCATTTAAGTTGTGTCACGGCAGATAGTGACAACTGATCCCCAGTGTAGTATATGAGTCGTATGCATAAATATGTCTCATTCGTTTAAGCGGTTAGAAAAAAAAGTGAGAAAAAGGATAAGGTGTTAGAATGTGATAAAAGGAAGTAATTGATATCGCAAAATAGGAAAAAAAAGTGTATGCTTCGACCAGACAGACGAATATTTCGTGCTGGTATTGACAGGTATATTGTGAAGCACAATATGGGAGTTAGATTGGGTATATCCTTGAATATGAATTTGAATAAAGATTATAGTTGGGAATGAATAGGAAAAAAAATAGAGTTGTGATAATGGGAAGATTTCCAGTGTATAAGGTAAATAAAAATAAAGTGTTCTATGATATAGAAAAGTTACAATTGGGATTGATTACCATGATGAGCGTTATATATAAGGATTGGTGATTTGGAGTCAAAATATATTAAGGGCAAAATCAAGAATGATTTCACATCTGTGATCTTGATTTGAGTGTGGAAATATATGGGTATAATGCCATAATGAAAAGATTGAAATGTAAGACAATGAAATTGATAGATGAAAAAGTTGTTCGGGTTTAATTGATCTGCCTAAGTAAATGCACACCGCTATGGGAGCCTATGGTAAGTGAAAATGTTAAGCTGTAATTGATAAGTTAATGGATAAATGCTAGCCAGAATTCTTGTCGGACAAAAAAAAAATCGTTATGTATTAGAATAAGAAACGAAAGTGTTTATACTGATCAGTTGTATAGGAAGAGAGATTGTATATGATCCTCACGAGCGAGGACGGGTGTAAACAGGAAGGTTGCTGAGTTCAGAATATATTGTCATTGTAAGTGTATATCTGATAGTGGGATTACTATCACGGGTGAAATGATTAAGCATAAATGAATAATTTGCGTGAATATGATATAGGACGTAATCGGTGGTCTATTACGTAAGCTTCAATTATAATGTCGATAGCTCAAGTTCAAAATGAGTGAGAGTAAGACATCGTAATGCTCGAATGATCAATTGAGAAAGAAGTGATCTGATTAAAGATGTTAGCATCGGTAATGAGCTTGAGAGAATAAAATGAGGGACATGAATAGAGTACGGTCCCCATGATCGAGAATTGGTACCAAAAAGAGAATGGTTATCGAGAATTAAATGCAATTAAGGTATTCTTAGCAGTATGATCTATTAATGGGCAAATTGATGGGACTATAGAGATATATATTGTCAGATAGGATGTGATGATTATGGTGATGTATGGCGAGATAGTAGAGGAAAAGTTATTCAAGTCAGTGAGTGATCTATCGTGACTAAATTAAGTTATGTGGAGAAATGAAGGTAAGGAACACGTGGCAGAATATGTTATGATGAGACAAATTATACGAAAATTGTTCCTCATTGGAGCGTTCGATAATTAAAAGTTACATGAATCAACTATGGATGCGGAAAAGAACATGTCTCAATTGTGTTGCGATGGATAATGGATATAAGCATAAGAAATAGATACATTGGTATAGGTGAGGAGATTGGTTATCATGCAAGTTTCATAAGAGTGAAATAAGGGATGAATTAGGATGCGAACATGGGATATTGGGAGAATTAATTAAGATATAGGTATTGATAAAATGCGAAAGTTCAAAAGATATGTGTATGCGGAATTTGGAATTAATGGGAACTAATGGAATGCTGGATGCGTTCATAAATTGTCAAAGATTTTCTGGTTTTAGCAAATCGACAAGAATAATTGAGGAAAACATGTGAATGTTATGACTAATGATCATAAAGGAGACATTTGAAGAATTTACTATCTATATTGAAGTGTTCCAGTAAAGGTTTTAATGTGATCTATGGAAATTGGATAAAGTGATTTTATGCACCTTGGGACAAATATGATTCCATGGGCGGTATTATGATTGATGATTTGAAATTTTTTTATTCTGAGTGTGGCCTAAAAACTTGGAGACATAAATCGTACAGAAATAGTTTGGAAATGTCTATGAATATGCAAATCGATAACTATTGAGTTATGTCGTGCGGTTGAATGATTTGAAAAGGATTGGTGGTGATTACTCCAAACTAAGCTAATGGTGCAATTCAAGGAATTGAACAATGAAATAAATAAATTCAATGGCAGAAAAAGCAAAAGTTGGGCAATAAGGTTATCAAATCTGGTGTATTATTGCGTATTAATAGTCGAACTGACAAAAAAAAAAGGGGGGCAAAGGAAAGTATTATTAGTTATGGGAATTTCGAAGTTGGTGTGCATCAAAACGGATTGGCAAAACCCGAAGTGAGGATGTAGAAATTGTAAACCGTATCAAAGAACTGAAGATAACTCCATTTGTTGAGGAAAGTGATAGGTATAGTTCGAATTAAGAAATATGGGTGATATTCATTACGGGAACTGTTAGTGAAAACGTAATGAATGATTGAAGCTTTATGTTATAGTATGAGCGTATTGGAAGAGTAATTGAAAGGTTAGAATGAGAAATCAAATGATCATAAGTAAATGGTTCGAGAAAGCATAAAAAACAATCGAAGCGTTATGTTCGAGTAAAAGTATTGTGGAAAAGCAATTGATGGTAAAGTCAGTCAAAGTGAACGATGACATGTGTGATTAACCAACAGGTGTTTTTAGATTTCATTGGGATATGAGATTGATATATAGTGCAAAGTGATTGTGGTATGACAATCATTATATTGGTGTCACCATTCGAAAAGTGTATAAGGGGTCTTTATTATGTGATTAGGGCGTTAAGCAATTTAAGATGGTGACATTGAGTTGAATTGATTCACACTGAGGTTATAAATCTCATGAGATTTGTGTTTTGATAATAACGGAATCTGATAAGCGATAAAGGAAATATTTTGAAAGGTATGGCCTCGGCTAAAATGTACTTAGATGGAAATAAAGGTGTAATTAAGGGAAATTGAATTCGTGAGGAGTAGCCTCCATGCGATTGTGGTGTGAATAGAATTATGGATTGGCAAGTTAGGCTAAAACATAAAAGATGATTCGGATGCACAAAGTGTTTCATAGATAGAATCGGAAATATTGTTAGGATCACGAATTGTGCGTAATCATGGAGGAAAAGAGTCATTGATGGTTTTGATTTCCGTTCATGGACAGAATTTGGTCATGTAGTGAAATCAGTGGGAAACAGAAGGTATTAATCAAAAAGACTCCCCTGCCTTCCTGATCAATCGTATATGAAATTTCGAGGACGAAATTTTTATTAGGAGGGGAGAATTGTAACATCCCATCTCCGATGGGAATGGTATTTTAGTAAATTGGGACGGGTTAGGAGTATTAAATTATATCTCGGCATGAACATATGTCATGCAGCCTCTATAAATGGTGAGTTTTGCACAGGCACATAGTCATACATGCATTCATGACATTTCCCGGCATAAGTGTCTAATTGTGATCTTTTGTGAAATTGGTGTGATAATGGGATTTGTAAAATTATTTGGAGTGCTCCATAGAGTGTTTTACATTTTAGGGATTTATAGAATTTTCTGGAATTATCCGGAGAAAATTCGAATTTAAAAATCGCCAGGTACATGGCCTATATGTGTTTTTGTTGTGGAAAATGTGGTTTTCGTGTTTAAAAAATTATTGGGAGTAGACTGTCTTATGTTTTACAATTTTGGACAATTTAGGTAATTTTCAAAAAATGATTCGGAAAATTTCCGGAAATTCCCAGATCGGAAAAAATCGCCAATTAGCGAACGGTCAATTTTCTAGTGAAAATGTCTATCCAATAACACTACAATATTGGGTACATTATATTGGTTTTGAAATTAGGGCCATTGGAATTGAATGAGTCAAATGTCATTAGGATTTCTTAATAAATCCTATTATATAGTTTTGTCTTATTCCTCAATTTGCCAAGTGTCTTTCATGGAGTTATGGCTTTTGTCTTATTATTAGCTATTGATTTCAGCAACTTCAAATGGAAGACATGAAAAAGGAGATTTTTCCTTGCTTTTCCCTCATCCATCCGAAACTCTCCCTCCATCTCCTTCTTTGAGTTTTCTTTGGCTTTGGTTCACTCTTTCTTCTCCTCCCTTAAGTGTTTTCTTTACAAGTTTAAACCTCCTACTATGTTGGTGATTGTATATGTGGAGTGAAGAGGAGAGGTTGATGCTAGGTGAAGAAGTAAGAGTTGGAGTTGGAAGCTTTTATTAGGTAAGGTTTTAATGATACTTTGATTATGTAGTTATTGAATCATGGTGATTAGAAGCATGTAATGGGAATTATGGTACAATTATGATGTTGATTGATGCTTTAATTTGATGATAATTATTGCTTGACTTAATGGGTATAAGGTTAGTTTGAAGTAGGAATGGATAAGGTAGTATGAATACATGGTTTTAACTTGATTTGTGATTGAATTTTGATGATAAATGTTCATTAGAATTGAGAAATTAAGTGCTGCCAATTTTTAGGTATTAGCCCTAGGACATGTATGAATGTGTATGAATGGTATAAAAACTGATTTGTGTTATTTGGATGCTTGATGATGTGTTAAAGGCAATGGAAATGAGAGAAACAAAGGTTGGACCAAATCTGGAAAATTAGGGTTTTTGATTGATTGTACTGTTTTAATCATAACTCATTGTATAGAAATGAAAATGAGGTGAGGTTTGTGGCCTCTTAAACTTTGGGATGTTAGCTACATTTTTGTGTGAAATAGGTGTTGTCAAATTGTAACTCTAATAGGTTGAAATTTGGCATAGAAAGTTACTGTTTGATTGCCTATGAACAGTAACCGAAACCATACCCTATGAGCTTTGTTGATTTTTCTAAATTAATTGAGATGGAATTTGGGAAAATGGTCTTCATGGAAGTTGTAGAATATTGAGTTAGCTTTCCATTTCCACTGATCTTGCTAATTTTCGATTTGTATATTGGGAGATATGAACTGATTCCTATGGACTGGTTTTGGGCATGTTGATGAAACCTAGCTTAAGTGTCTGACTTGTGAGTATTCTGCTTCGAAGCAATTTTAGCCATTTTTGTGGACTGAATTGGTGTGAGTGATCTTCTGCAAAGTTGAAGAGGAAGAAATCATCTTGAAAATGAGATATGGCATATAATTTTTAGAGGTCATAATTGGGAGTTATGATTTTGCAAAAACTGATCCTGCATTAGGTTAGGAATTGCTGATCATGGCAGTAACTTGCATGACAGTTTTGAAATGGTTAGAAATTAAATTGGAAATTGAGTTCTTCATGAAAATTGAAGTTTGAGGATTTATCTTTTCAGTGATATAAAGTTCTGATTTTTCTTACTTGTGTACAGGGAGTTATGCTTGTTATAAGTTTACTGCTCAAATTGAATGATTTCAGGGACAGCAACATTGAGTGAATTAATTGACTTGTTTAGCAATGGAATTTGATTTTGGGTTGTTCATGAAAGTTGTAGATGACATTGTGAACTTATTGAGCCTATTTATGTGGTAATATTTGGCTGAAGAATCAGAGAGTTAAGGAATTTGTAATGTACTGTTCTGTTTTAATGGGATTTGAGTAGGCAGTAGTTTTGAAGGGATTTTTGACACCCTTAAGGGTGAAATTGATTTTTATGGTCTTCTTGAGAATTGTAGAGGGTTTCCTGAGCTTTCCAACGAGATATAGCTGGAAATTTTCTGAATTGTGTGCAATGAATTATGGGTGTTGAAAATTGGATTGAAAATCAGAAAAAAAAAAAAAAAAACATTGGAAATGGAATCACGCCCGTTCACTAGGGCGACGCCTCGCCCTAGCGACGGGGCCGATTAAGTCAGCCCCGCTGGGGCGAGACGTCGCCCCCAGTGAGGCTGATTCCTTTTTTTATTTTATTTATTATTTTATTACTTTTTATTTGTTAATTGGTAATTTTTGATTTCAGACTTCTTTTGTCAATTTCTTTTCCGTCCGACGTCCGATTGACCTGATTCTTGAGGCATCGGATTAAGAGAACATTTAATTTCATTTTGTGAGAAATTGGGAATTTTGGACGGAAATTGACGTGGCCCCGAAACGGAGCCTTTAATCACTTTTTTGTTTAATTGGGGACCTATAGAGGTCCGAATTATGCCGTCGTCGCCAATAGGTTTCTAATTTTAGGCGGATTTTGTTATGGGAAATTTAGATTTAGGGCGGAAAATTCATGAACATGCATATTTCACCTACATGTACACAAATTGCATCTGTAGTGACTCGTTATTTCTCTGTTTCTTATAGAGGCCCAGTGGGCGTCGTCCAACCGACGGGCGGAAACTTCCGACATTAGCTTCGGAAGTAATAGGTGAGTAACCTAGTTGGTTTCTCAACCTTATGTGTTTATTAATTATATGCATTGATTGCCATGAGGATGCAAGGATGGATATATGTAATTGATTGATTTGATTGATTTCGGACCATGGGTGTTCGAAATATTGGATTATGATATTGAAGTGCAAATGAGAATAAGTGCGTGAGAATGCATTAGTAAATTGGATTGTAAATGTGGTAGTGAAACGAAAGGTAAATGCATGGGAATGAAATACCGGACTAAAAGTCCGAGGACATTGGAAAATGATCGGAAATAGTAATTAATTGGAATTGGAAAAAAATGCGATAATTGGATATTGGAAAATGACATGTGCATTCATGCATAGTAAATGATCAGATAATGGCAGTTGTGACCGGTGTCGCCACCGATTTCAGAGCTTTAAGCTCAACGCACAGGGCCTCGTGCCCAACGTATTCCGAGCCTCGGCTCGATGATCAGGGCTATGCCCAACATTTCAGGGCTTTAAGCCCAATGTTTCAGAGCCAATGGTTCAACGTATATGAGCTCAGGCGCACGGTCACAACAACGAAAGAAAATGAAAGAGTCACATGCACACTGCATAAATGAATGTGTGAATTGTGTGAAAGGCTTATTGCCTTATAAAATGTGAAATTAAATGCCTGTGATTTCTTGTTTATGATATATATACAATATTGTGTGATTGTGTGGATATGCATGAGTTGGGTGAACCATCGATGATGGTTTCTCACTGAGTTCGCAAACTCACCCAACATTGCATCTATTTTTTAGGAAATGGAGAGTACCCCGTTGGACACACGGGAGTACGTCTACTGCTAGCAAGACGGAGTATCGGGTCGGGATCAGTGTCGTCCGTATCTGCATTAGTGTATTAATTTGGTATTTAGTAGGCCCAATTGTTTACATGTAATTGTATAGAGTGACTAAGCACTAATGAGTGCTAATAATGATTGAAATTGTTTTATCAGTGAAATGGTTTAATCTTTGAAAGTGTTTTGTTATAATTGGGCCAAGTCAATGTTTGTTTTGCACACTCTAATGTTTTTGAAAGAAAAAAAAATGTCATACGATTTTTGTTAATAAGGTAATGAATGTTCTAGTACGCCACCCTCGCGGGTGACGGGCTCGGATATCACCATGGATATCGGGTTCGGGTCTCGTCGGAAGTGGGGTGCTACATACACGGCCTGCCCGTGTGAATTTACACAGGCTATGTAAATCTAGGCGCAGGAGACAGCTTCCACCCGAGGTTTACACGGGCTGTGTGATTTTTACATGGTCTGTGTACCCCCATAGCGACAGCATTTCAAATTGTGGTCTTCATGAAAGTTTTACCCCTTGATGTCTACTTTCTAATGGTCTAAGAACTAAGTCAATCCGACATCTATAGTGAGAGTTATGGCATTTGCGCCAAAGTATGTTCAGTAGGAATCTGGATATGAACATATCGGATTCGTTTTACCATAACTCCTTCGTCCGACCTCCGATTGAGGTGATTCTTGAGGAGTTTGATTCCTAAGACATGTATCTATCTCTTCATGAAAATTTGTATCATTTGGAGTTGAATTGAAAAGGTTTGATTGAATCTTATGACAATTGGAACAATTTGTTTCCTTCTGATTTTGCTATCTTCCTTCCTCATCCGACTTTTGGTCAATCCTTTGCTTATATCTTTTTCGTCCGACATCCAATTGACTTAGTTTTCGAAGTGTTGGATTCCTAAGATAATTATCTACATTATTATGGGAGATTTGTATTTTTATGAGATTAGATTGATGTTGATTGATTAAATCAAAGTGAATTGGATAACTTTCTAAACATGGTTCAGTATTTGGATAAATTCTTGAGATGTAGAGATCCAATTGCATTGATTCTTGAGGAAAAATAAAATTAAGACATGGGGATACAAGTCATATGAAGAAAGTAAATTTTAATTTTGCCCCTAAGACTTTCCATTTCTGAATTGAAGTTCGGATTAGTGTGCAGTTTTTTGATTAGGAACATCTGAAAGTATTTTGAGCATAACTTTTGTTCTGGAAATCGAAATGATGTGATTCTTGTTTTGGATTAAATTAGAGTAATATAGCTAAAATTGTTATGAAGACATCGAATGTCAATTTTGGGATTAAGAATGTAAATTTCTGGATGGAAATAACGTGCTGGAAAATGTGTTAGAATATGAATATACCCGAAATGTTTTGAGCATAACTTTTGATGTAGGGCTCCGAATTGGATGATTTTTGTGGCATTATGAAATTACGATATAGAGGAACATTTCTCTAGAAGTAAGTTTTAGCAAATTCCTTCAAATTGATAGTGATAAACTTGTCCTAAAGTAAGCATACATGAAACTAAAGTGTAAGGGCATATTGGGAACATCACTTAAGGAGTTAAGACCTTAGGCTTAAGGGGAAGGGCAAATTGATTTTTAGCCAATCATTTAAGTGACATGGAACTATATAAATCACATGTCTGTCATTTTAGAAGAGGCAACCCACGAAAATTTAAGAGAGAAAAGAAGAGAGAATGAGAGAGAAAGGGAAAATCGGTAATGGAGAAGAAGAAGAGAGAAAGGATGGCTAGGGTTTCGATTTTATGGGCTTTCAAGAGTGATTTTTCGTTGCTTATAAAGGAAAAAGATGGATGAAGTCAAGAGCTTTCTAAGGAACAAGGAGAAATTCGAAAATGAGGAAGATGAAGGTAAGTGATGGTTTTTAAGCCTTGAGTTTTTCTTAGATTTTTGGTTGTTTTAGCACAGAAATGATATGGGTTTGTGGAATTTGAAGTCAATTTTGGTGTTTGCTTAGGATTATTGGTTCAATTTTGGGATGATTAATAATTAGGGTTTATGCCCAATTGTATGATTTGGAGATTTTGAAAGTTCTTGATTTAGATGTCTTGATATGAGTATGAGTTTGTGCTTTATGTAATCAATTTTGAAAATCATGATTTTTTATGAAGTGGAATTTGGGTTAATTTGATTTAGGGAATTTGAAATTGGGAGAAAGAAGAAAGGCTTTGGAGAATTGAAGCTCTAATCAAGCTCCAAGCATGGATATGAGGTGGGTTTCATGTTTATAGTTGAATAATAAGCCATTAAAGATTTTCCCAAATTGAGAGAATAAAATGATTTCAAATATTTTATGATTGTGCATATGTTGTTTTAAAATGATTTAAAGAATTGGTTTATATGTGTTCATATACCCCATGAATTGGACTTGAATGGTTATGAGCAAATGCTTGTATATGCATTTTTTTAAGGGGGGGTCGGTGCCCATATGATTGCAAATTTGGAATAAAAAAGATACATAGGGTGGTAGGGCATTTGGCCATACCTCCCTAGAAAGATTTTAGCTAAGGTGGCTTACAATAATCTGTTCGAATGCCGACCTCAAGCTTTAACAAAAACAACTTAAAGGAGAAAGAAAAATTAAGCAGTTATTATTCGAGGTCTTACACGAACCGAAGGAAAACCAAGCTGATCTAGTCTGATTAATCCTTGAAACATCCGCGGCATGGAAGGATAAGAGAAGTTGTTGATTGTTGCATGGTGGTTGCATGACGTGCTAGATAATCTGCCACTGAGTTGGCCTCTCTGTAAATATGCAAAAAAGAAATCGAAACACAGGGCAACAATGACTGTATCGTTGATAATATTGCAAATAAAGTCCATGGCCAAGAAGTGCGATTTTAAGCGATAATAGAGAGTCTTAGAATCTGCTTCAACCACTACATTGCTCGATCCATTGCGATGCACGATCGCAATCCATGTAGTAAAGCCGATTATACGCCGCAAACTAGTGCCTTTGCCGAAAAAAATAGCTTTAGCCAGAAAGATATTACCAGATTCATTTCTGATGACTATCCTACCTCCAATAAGTCCTGAAGTACCCAAAGCACTACCATCGACATTTAATTTCCAGCATGCAGGTGGGGGTTTAGTCCAATGAATAGTAAAAAATGTGTGAATCCGTCGACGCATAGGCAAGGTTGGGTACAATGGGGTGTAAGCTAAGCGATTGAAGAAATTCTTGAGGATCCAAAGCCATGAATGATTGTAAGTGAAAGCAGAGCCATAGATCACGTGATCGTGAACAAGTTGACTTCCCTTCAAATAGCCAATCATTACGAGTCTTCCAAGTAAGCCAACAAACCACAGCAGGGATGAATTTTAAAATTGGCTGTAAAGGACCTAAATCTAACCACAGCCAGGACAGGAGCTCTTGGAAGCTGAACGTGTGAATTCTGAAATGAAAAATAGATGCAAAAAACAGCCACAAAGGCTGAGCCATGGAACAGGCAAAGAAGCAGTGTTTTATTATATCAGAAGATGGGCAGAAAGGACATTTGGAGACCATGTTAAAACCCATTCTGATCAGTATCGAATCGAATGGGAGTAAACCATTGAACAACCTCCAAAGGAAGAAGGAGGCCTTTAGGGGAATACCCTTGCTCCAAACCTGTTGGAGTGTGTTGGAAGTTGGCGGCACTTATTGTCTACGCAGAGCACCATAAGCGGATGAGACAGAAAAAATACCTGAAGTGGTGAGATCCCATATAGGTACATCTGGATCTTCTGAGAAGAGAATAGGCGTCTCAGCAATTTGCTGAACCACCATAGGTGGCAAATCTGAACTGAATAGGTCCATGTGACAGGTTTGATTAGAAAAAACCTACTTCACAGTGAGAGCAGGGTTGGCAGGATTTGTATGTGACTTGTTCGCATATTTGTTATGTTGATATGATGTATATCATGATGATTAAACCATAGAAATGTGATTATGCCATGTTATGTATGAATGAATGCTTGACATTTGGATAAGAATGTATGCCATTGAATAAATCATGGCATTTTGTTATATGAACATTTGAATTGGATTATGTGCTTTGTTTAGGCTGAGAGGAACCGTTTTGAGTCACGTGCACGTCGACGTCAAAGCCTTATCCCGGCTGCCCACTTGTGGCCCACGAGATCCGAAAATGGACTCGTTTCGTTCACGGAATAAACTTCGGTTTCTCTGTTTTGTTCACGGAACCCTCAAGCCAAATTGTGTGCGCATTAGCATTTTGACGTGTTATGTTATGATGTGGATTGTGGGTTATGCTTGAATGATGAAATGAAATCATTTGTGTTTAATGAGATGATGTATCGCATTATGAAATTGTGATTTTTGAACAAGTTGATACATTTATGTTTTGCGAATTATGGATTTCAATACATGATGAAAATTTGAGAAACGAGCATTTTATGGATGTTCAACAAGAAATTTCTATGGCAGTAAACTTTTGAATGGTTTTGCTTATGATTGATTATAAACATGTTACCTACGGGCTTTTTTAAGCTCACCCCCCCTTCATTCCTATCCACAGGTGACGAGAAGAAGATCGGGTGAAAGAAAATGAGAGATTTCGTTTATATGTGATTCCATTGAATCGTCATCAAGATAGAATTGTTGTGCACTATATACTTTGGACTTTGATTATTGGAAAATTGTACATGGCTTGGAAGGCCATTAATGTAATGTAAGCATTTAGTTCATGATGTATTTGGATTATGGATTTGTATAAGAACTTGAGTTATGGAAATTGGAATTGTGTATGGCTATGGATTGTACATTATGGTTTTATATGTAAATTGAGTAGAGATTGATCGTGATTTGAATATGGATGAACTGGATTGTTTGAGCTGGTATTATAGAAGTGCGTTTTAGAACCATTTGCAGGTTGGGTTAGTTAAAATGCAGCTATTATGCTGCCAAAATTGTGTTAAGTAAAGAATGTATGTATGATTATGTTTGCATGTGTGAGTTTTTATGACAAAAGCAAAAACTGAGGTTTTGGTTAAAATTATACTTATGATTCATAAATGATGGTTGATAAAATTGAGGATGTGGAAATTATAATTTCCAAGTTGAAGAAGCCTTCGCCTTGTATTCGATGAAAAGAATGAAAAATAAGAAGAAGAAGAAAAAATTTACATCGATTCATATAGGTTTAGTCTTAAGATATCAAATGCCACCATTTTGACGCTTTTCTAAGATATTTGTGCGGATGTCAAAATTTGTGTTTCAATTTGATTTGACTGTGTTTGTATGCTTTGCTTCCAAGTTAGCTTTCGATTTGTAATTGATTTGCTTCGATTCGTTCGTTCCGTTTTCCGATTGGGGTCCGATCTCGAGATCGGGTCCTTACAGTTGTGGTATCAGAGCCCAGTTATATGATCTTACTTGGGCGTATGAGTATGAGTGACTTGTATGAGAAGTTGATAAGAGTTTGTAAGGCTAAGTTTGATTTTGTGAGAATGTGATATTGATGTGAATAAAGTTGTATGAATTATTTGGAGAACCTATTTGATTGTTTGATTGTGGTGACAAGAATTGTGATTGAAATTAGGAATGTGTTAAGGAAATTGAGATTAGAATTCCTTGATGAATTGAGATGAATTGATTTGACTATGCTTTTGTGAGATAATAGAAGATGAGATAAAGGATAGAAATATATGTATGGTAGATCAATAGGTTGATTGTGAATGATGGTTGGTCCATATTAGGGTTCCTTAATAAATGGGACCATTGACATGTGAAAATGTGCTAAGAAATAATTGATTTGTGGCTATATTGTCTTTATATAATATGGATGGTATTTGATATAAGAGGTCAAAAACATTATGAATATATGTGATGAGACATTTGAATATGTGAATGATTAGGATCATTTGGAGGAAATTAGTTAAGAGAATGTGTTATGTGGAGATTGCTTAATTTCGAGGACGAAATTCTTTTAAGAGGGGGAGAAATGTTGGACCTCGAATTTTTAGTGGAAATATCAAAATGGAATATGAGTTTATGTATGGCTTTGAATTATAAATTGGTATATAGATGATTGTGAAATTAGAATGTGAACTGAGTATGGATGATGAGTTGAGAAACCTTAAGCATAAACCATGGTTATGTATGTAAGATAGGATGTTTGGTGAATGATAAGAGGTTATTGAATATGAGAGTATATGAATTGAGGTTGAGTGTTGAATGGATTCCAATTGGAAGTTAAATTGCTTTGAACGATGTTGTAATAGAGAAAGTGAAGTTGGGAAAATGTTAAGTTTTGTATGAGGATAAAAATGAGTATGTTGATTCAACGGAAATTCTAGAATAATTGAAATAGAATTAGACAAAGTTTTCTTCTTTGAAGTTGTAGCTTGTTCTCTTATCTTTCCAACGATACTAAGTATGCAAGATTTCGAGATCAGAGTTGAGATTTATGCTAGTTACAAGCTAGGATGTCGTGGTAATCGAAATTCCCAAACCTTTAGAGTTTGTGACGTGACCTCGGGCTCGAAAAGGTTGATTTTAGGTAAGACATGAGTAAAGGGGAAGTTAGGATGGGTTTAGGACCCTTTGGAGGGGTCTTGGAGGGTGAAAATTTTGCTATAGCCGAAGGATACACGGCCTGCCCGTGTGAATTTACACGGGTTGTGTAAATCTAGGCGCAGGAGACAGCTTCCACCCGAAGGTTACAGGGGCTGTGTGATTTTTACACGGTCCGTGTACCCCCATAGCGACATAATTTCAATTTTTGGTATTCATGAAAGTTTTATCCCTAGATGTCTACCTTCTAATGGTCTAAGAACGAAGTCAATCCGACATCTATAGTGAGAGTTATGGCATTTGCGCCAAAGTATGTTCAGTAGGAATCTGGATATGAACATATCGGATTCGTTTTACCATAACTCCTTCGTCAGACCTCCGATTGAGGTGATTCTTGAGGCGTTTGATTCCTAAGACATGTATATATCTCTTCATGAAAATTTGTATCATTTGGAGTTGAATTGAAAAGTTTTGATTGAATCTTATGACAATCGGAACAATTTACTTCCTTCTGATTTTGCTATCTTCCTTCCTCATCCGACTTTTGGTCAATCCTTTGCTTATATCTTTTTCGTCCGACATCCAATTGACTTAGTTTTCAAAGCGTTGGATTCCTAAGATAATTATCTACATTATTATAGGATATTTGTATTTTTATGAGATTAGATTGATGTTGATTGATTAAATCAAAGTGAATTGGATAATTTTCTGAACATGGTTCAGTATTTGGATAAATTCTTGAGATGTAGAGATCCAATTACATTTATTCTTGAGGAAAAATAAAATTAAGACATGGGGCTACAAGTCATATGAAGAAAGTAAATTTTAATTTTGCCCCTAAGACTTTCCATTTCTGAATTGAAGTTCGGATTAGTGTGCAGTTTTTGAATTAGGAACATCTGAAAGTATTTTGAGCATAACGTTTTCTCTGGAAATCGAAATGATGTGATTCTTGTTTTTGATTAAACTAGAGTAATAGAGCTAAAATTGTTATGAAGACATCGAATGTCAATTTTGGGATTAAGAATGTAAATTTCTGGATGGAAATAACGTGCTGGAAAATGTGTTAGAATATGAATATACCTGAAATGTTTTACGTATAACTTTTGATGTAGTGCTCCGAATTGGATGATTTTTATGGCATTATGAAATTACGATATAGAGGAACATTTGTCTAGAAGGAAGTTTTAGCAAATTCCTTCAAATTGATAGTGATAAACTTGTCCTAAAGTAAGCATACATGAAACTAAAGTGTAAGGGCATATTGGGAACATCACTTAAGGAGTTAAGACCTTAGGCTTAAGGGGAAGGGTAAATTGGTTTTTGCCCAATCATTTAAGTGATATGGCACTATATAAAGCACATGTCTGTCATTTTAGAAGAGGCAACCCACGAAAATTTAAGAGAGAAAAGAAGAGAGAATGAGAGAGAAAGGGAAAATCGGTAATGGAGAAGAAGAAGAAGAGAGAAAGGATGGCTAGGGTTTCGATTTTATGGGCTTTCAAGAGTGATTTTTCGTTGCTTATAAAGGAAAAAGATGGATGAAGTCAAGAGCATTCTAAGGAACAAGGAGAAATTCGAAAATGAGGAAGATGAAGGTAAGTGATGGTTTTTAAGCCTTGAGTTTTTCTTAAATTTTTGGTTGCTTTAGCACGGAAATGATATGGGTTTGTGGAATTTGAAGTCAATTTTGGTGTTTGCTTAGGATTATTGGTTCAATTTTGGGATGATTAATAATTAGGGTTTATGCCCAATTGTATGATTTGGGGATTTTGGAAGTTCTTGATTTAGATGTCTTGATATGAGTATGGGTTTTTGATTTATGTAATCAATTTTGAAAATCATGATGTTTATGAAGTGGAATTTGGGTTAATTTGATTTAGGAAATTTGAAATTGGGAGAAAGAAGAAAGACTTTGGAGAATTGAAGCTCTAATCAAGCTCCAAGCATGGATATGAGGTGGGTTTCATGTTTATAGTTGAATAATAAGCCATTAAAGATTTTCCCAAATTGAGAGAATAAAATGATTTCAAATATTTTATGATTGTGCATATGTTGTTTTAAAATGATTTAAAGAATTGGTTTATATGTGTCCATACACCCCATGAATTGGATTTGAATGGTTATGAGCAAATGCTTGTATATGCATTGTATGTGACTTGTTCGCATATTTGTTATGTTGATATGATGTATATCATGATGATTAAACCATAGAAATGTGATTATGCCATGTTATTTATGAATGAATGCTTGACATTTGGATAAGAATGTAAGCCATTGAATGAAATCATGGCATTTTGTTATACGAACATTTGAATTGGATTATGTGCTTTGCTTGGGCTGAGAGGAACCGTTTCGAGTCACGTGCACGTCGACGTCAAAGCCTTATCCCTGCTGCCCGCTTGTGGCCCATGAGATCTGAAAATGGACTCGTTTCGTTCACGGAGTAAACTTCAGTTTCTCTGTTTTGTTCACGGAACCCTCGAGCCAAATTGTGTGTGCATTAACATTTTGACGTGTTATGTTATGATGTGGATTGTGTGTTATGCTTGAATGATGAAATGAAATCATTTGTGTTTCATGAGATGATGTATTGCATTATGAAATTGTGATTTTTGAACAAGTTGATACATTTATGTTTTGCGGATTATGGATTTCAATACATGATGAAAATTTGAGAAACGAGCATTTTATGGATTTTCAACAAGAAATTTCTATGACAGTAAACTTTTGAATGGTTTTACTTATGATTGATTATAAACCTGTTACCCATGGGCTTTTTTAAACTCACCCCCCTTCATTCCCATCCACAGGTGATGAGAAGGAGATCGGGTGAATGAAAATGAGAGATTTCGTTTATATGTTATTCCATTGAATCATCGTCAAGATAGAATTGTTGTGCGCTGTATACTTTGGACTTTTATTATCGGAAAATTGTACATGGCTTGAAAGGCCATTAATGTAATGTAAGCGTTTAGTTCATGATGTATTTGGATTATGGATTTGTATAAGAACTTGAGTTATGGAAATTGGAATTGTGTATGGCTATGGATTGTACATTACGGTTTTATATGTAAATTGATTAGAGATTGATTGTGATTTGAATATGGATGAACTGGATTGTTTGAGCTGGTATTATAGAAGTGCGTTTTAGAACCATTTGCAGGTTGGGTCAGTTAAAATGCAGCTGTTATGCTGCCAAAATTGTGTTAAGTAAAGAATGTATATATGATTATGTTTGCACGTGTGAGTTTTTATGACAAAAGCAAAGACTGAGGTCTTGGTTAAAATGATACTTATGATTCATAAATGATGGTTGATAAAATTGAGGATGTGGAAATTATAATTTCCAGGTTGAAGAAGCCTTTTCCTTGTATTCGATGAAAAGAATGAAAAATAAGGAGAACAAAAAAAAATTACATCGATTTGTATAGGTTTAGTCTTAAGATATCCAACGCGACCATTTTGACGCTTTTCTAAGATATTTGTGCGGATGTCGGAATTTGTGTTTCAATTAGATTTGACTTTGTTTGTATGCTCGACTCGTAATTGATTTGCTTCGATTCGTTCGTTTTGTTTTCTGGTTGGGGTCCGGTCTCGGGATCAGGTCCCTACAGCTACTCTTCGAAGTATTTCATCTTTCACTTCATATTTCATAGCTCTTTAGTGCTATTACACTTTACTCTTACGTTCTATCTCACTATATTCCATATGTCTGGTGGTGATCCAACTAAGTCATTTATCTTTCTTGAATCACTTAACTCCTATTATAGATTCATTTCACTCATCAATAGTATCTTGAATCAATTTTGGCCATCTACCATTTTAGGCCCTCTTCATTTTAATATAAGCGTGCATGATGCCCTTTCTATCATACAATGCCCCATATAGTATTCTAATAATGTCACTATGCCTGTAGTCAATTTGATGTTGGACCAATGGTGGTTGACAAATTAAATCCCACTTATGTTTTGATAATAATAAAATGTATAGAAATGGTTAAGAAATTATTTCAGGTATTTTGGGATTATTATTCAATGAAAGAATTGTGCAAATCAAGATGGGCAAGTGATTAATCATTGAAGAATCAAGATGGAAGTTTCCTTATAAGTGAAAGAGACATTAATAATGAGGATTATAGAAGATTTGGATGGATATTACCGTTGAAGCCAACATAAGTCGACTTGCACATCATAAGTCGACTTATACATCAAGGTCCGAACAACATAAGTCAACTAGAACATCATAAGTCGACTAATATATGAAGATATGTCAACATAAGTCGACTAATAGTACATAAGTCGACTTATCGAAGGACACAAGTCGAATTACACAGCACAAGTCGACTTATTGAAGAGCGGAGATGAAATTTTACGTAAATCGTTGTCACAAGTCGACTTATACACTCGACAAGTCGACTTATGGGTACAGCTAATTAATTCCAATGGTCCAATTAGCCACAAATGGAAAGGAGGATGTTAAGGAACGGTCATAACAATTAGACAACGGCTATATGGGTTCCCAACAGCTATTTTTCTTCAAATATAAGAGTGGATGATCAGAGAAGTTCTACAAGAAAAATACTCCACTATTGCTTCATATTTTGCTCATTATTGCTCTTATCTTGTTACATTATTGTATTGAGCTTTGTTATTCAATCTTTATCTTATTTCTCTTACAATTTGAGTGACTAGTGAAAGGTCACGTGTGAGGTAGCTTGAGCCGGAAATCAAGTGGTGTTGGTAGGATTTGTGCCGAAAGACAAATCATTTGTAAAGGTAGCTTGAGCCAGAAATCAAGTGGTGTTAGTAGGATTTGTGCCGGAAGACAAATCATTTGTAAAGGTAGCTTGAGCCGGAAATCAAGTAGTGTTGATAGGATTTGTGCCGGAAGACAAATCAAGTGTAATGGTAGCTTGAGCCGGAAATCAAGCGGTATTGTAAGAGTTCACACTGAACTACAAAGTGTGTAATAAAGTGGTTTGCAAAATCCTAAGTGGGAGCTTAGGTAGAGGATGTAGGTCTTAAGACCGAACTGTATAAAAAAAAGTTTGATCTTCTTCCCTACTCTTTATATTTAAATTTGTTTAAATTGTTTTTGTGTGAATTAACTTCTGATTTCATTGTAGAATTTTTCAAAAAGCTTAAAGATCTATTCAACCCCCCTTCTAGATCGTTTACAATTGGTATCAGAGCAGAAAAATCCAGGGATGACGCTAAGCTTGACACACAACAAACTAGCGGAAGAAGGTAACACAAATTATCGCCCTCCTTTGTTTAATGGTACTAACTATTCTTCTTGGAAAAATCCTATGAAGTATCATATTATAAGCGAGGGAGTGGAGTATTGGAAGATCATCATCTTCGGTCCACATGTTCCATTGAAAGAAAATGGCGAGGTGAAAACGGAGCTGGAATACGACTACAATGATTGGAAGCAAGCCTACATCAACGCGAAAGCTATGAAACTAATATATTGTTCTCTCACAGTTGAGGAAAGAAATCGAGTAAACTCTTGCACCAGTGCTAAAGAAATGTGGGAAAGACTTCGCATCACCCATGAAGGAACTAATTAAGTTCGGGAAACAAAGATCAACATGCTTCTCCATGACTATGAAATGTTTGTTATGAAGGAAGGTGAGTCTATTTCCATTATGCTTGATCGTTTTGCAGAAATCATAAATGAATTAGGCAACCTTGGAAAGCATATGACGGATAGCGAGAAGGTGAAGAAGATTCTCCGCTCACTACCAAAAGAATGGGACTCACAAGTCACAAAAATTATGGATTCTAAAGATCTCAACCATCTAGAATTCAACGCCTTAGTGGGATCACTCATCAACTATGAGATCATTCTCAAATCAAGAGGAGGTAGAGGTAAGTCACAAAAGTCAATTGCTTTAAAAGTTAATGCTTCTTCTCTTGATGAAAGTGATGAAGAAATAGATGAAAAAGACGAAGATGAAGAAATAGCAATGTATGCTAGAAACTTGAGAAAGTTCAAAGGACTACTCAAAAATAGGAGGAAAGAATTACGTAGTGGAAGAAATAAAGAAAGAAAGAAGTACACCATGGAAAGAGGACATCATGCTAGAGAATGCAAAAGCTCATCCTCAAATTCAAATCTCCATAAAAATGACAAAGGGAAAAAGAAAGCTAGCCTTATAGCCACGTGGAGTGATGATGAGGAAGCATATCAAAGCAATGATGAAAACAACCTTGCTCTTATGGCAGATAGCTTCTTGACAAGTGATGATGAGGATGAGGTAATAATCTCAGATCAAGAACTTAGAGATTCTTTTACTGCTCTACAAATTGATTTTGAAGAAGCTATTAAGATCAACAAGAAATTGAGAAAGAAAATAAGAGAACTAGTTGCTGAAAATAGTGTTTTGCTTAAGACTATTGATTATTTAGAATGCACTAAGGAAGATCATTCTGCATGCCTTACTGAAAAAGAAAATCTTACTAATAAACTTGGTAGACTTAGAAAGGAGTTTTCTTATGTGGTTGAAAAATTTTCTGGTGGAAATGCAAAGTTTGAAGAGATGTTGTCTTTACAAAGATATTCAATTTCTAAACATGGTTTAGGATATGATCCTTTTCATAGAGATTATTCCTTGATTTCTAAATTCGCTAAAGACAGAAAAGTTGCTCAATGTGCTAGATGCTTGAAAGATGGTCATATAGAAATTGCATGTAAAAGTATTAGGAGATGTATCAATGTTAAGAAAAATTGGGTGATTAAAGGTACAACACCTCCTAATGTGGTTTATATGACTAACCAAAATGGACCCAAGATGGCTTGGGTACCAATGAGAAGAAAGGATGTTTCAGTTGTAGGTACAAGCAAGGAATGAAAATCCACAATGCACATGGTACATTAATAGTGGATGTCGACTAATTGGTGACAAGTCTGCTAATAAGTCGACTTGTGTGGGTCAATAAGTCGACCTATGATATACACAACACTATGGAAATGAAGAAATTTTAGGATAAGTCGACTTATAAAAATCGACAAGTCGACTTATGAGGGTCGATAAGTCGACTTATGGAGGTAAAACAATTCGACTTATGTTTACACGGGTTCCATTGTTGGATTGTTATGTTATGTAATGACTTTGCATTTTCTTTGTGTTTGCTTTTGAACTGCCAGTCGAATATAAGTCATCTGGGTCTTCTTTAAAAATTCTCTTTTTCCCCAAATCTCCGAAAACACATTCTCTTCTACTTTTGAGATTTCTTTATGATGATGATTCTCCACCATGATGATTTTTGTATCTAGCCAAGATCGACATTTCATATTGTTTATGACTGTTACTTGAGACTATTCATGTTTGATGTCTTGTTTCTCTATTTAATGTGATTGCGATATTTCATCTATTGTTGGTTTGTATTAGTTGTTTTGATTATGACAAAAAGGGGGAGAAAAATGAGAAATTGGATATTCTTTAGTTACTTGATTAATGGGGAGTATGTAATAATTGTATTTAATTTAAGTCTATCATTATTTCAAATTACTTTTATGAATTTGATCTTACAAGGTTATTAAATTCAATGATTTATATGATTGAGGGGGAGACTTCTAACCAATGACAAGGTATAAAAACCTTGATCAATGTTTCTTTGTTTTCATTTCTTAAACAATTTCTAAGTGTTTTGTCATTATCAAAAAGGGGGAGATTGTTGGACCAATGGTGGTTGACAAATTAAATCCCACTTATGTTTTGATAATAATAAAATGTATAGAAATGGTTAAGAAATTATTTCAGGTATTTTGGGATTATTATTCAATGAAAGAATTGTGCAAATCAAGATGGGAAAGTGATTAAGATGGAAGTTTCCTTATAAGTGAAAGAGACATTAATAATGAGGATTATAGAAGATTTGGATGGATATTACCGTTGAAGCCAACATAAGTCGACTTGCACATCATAAGTCGACTTATGCATCAAGGTCCGAACAGCATAAATCGACTAGAACATCATAAGTCGACTAATATATGAAGATATGTCAACACAAGTCGACTAATAGTACATAAGTCGACTTATCGAAGGACACAAGTCGACTTATACAGCACAAGTCGACTTATTGAAGAGTGGAGATGAAATTTTACTTAAATCGTTGTCACAAGTCGACTTATACACTCGACAAGTCGACTTATAGGTACAGCAAATTAATTTCAGCAGTCCAATTAGCCGCAAATGGAAAGGAGGATGTTAAGGAACGGTCATAACAATTAGACAACGGCTATATGGGTTCCCAACAGCTATTTTTCTTCAAATATAAGAGTGGATGATCAAAGAAATAGATCAGAGGAGTTCTACAAGAAAAATACTCCACTATTGCTTCATATTTTGCTCACTATTGCTCTTATCTTGTTACTTCATTGTATTGAGCTTTGTTCTTCAATCTTTATCTTATTTCTCTTACAATTTGATTGACTAGTGAAAGGTCACGTGTGAGGTAGCTTGAGCCTGAAATCAAGTGGTGTTGGTAGGATTTGTGCCGAAAGACAAATCATTTGTAATGGTAGCTTGAGCCAGAAATCAAGTAGTGTTGGTAGGATTTGTGCCGGAAGACAAATCAAGTGTAATGGTAGCTTGAGCTGAAAATCAAGCGGTATTGTAAGAGTTCACACTGAACTACAAAGTGTATAATAAAGTGGTTTGCAAAATCCTAAGTGGGAGCTTAGGTAGAGGACGTAGGTCTTAGCACCGAACCTCTATAAAAACAGTGTTTGATCTTCTTCCCTACTCTTTATATTTAAATTTGTTTAAATTGTTTTTGTGTGAATTAACTTCTGATTTCATTGTAGAATTTTTCAAAAAGCTTAAAGATCTATTCAACCCCCCCTCCCTTCTAGATCGTTTACATTTGAACCATACATCAATCTCATATATATATTCCTTGTAGTTTCTCTCTTCATTATTTCCTCTATTTTCTTTGGGTCTCCCAATATGCCATGTTCAGATATATACAACCTACATTTTATTTGATCAAGCTAAGATTCACCCTCATTAAACCTAGCTTATAATTATTCATACCTTCATGATAAGTAAGATTTCCTCAAAGGTTCAAAAATATTCTCTTCCCTTTTCTAATACACTCTAAATATCTTCTACGATCATAGTCACTAATTGATAAAATTTTTTCTTGGATCATTTTAATCTTTGTTACCATAATACCGTCGAGGGAATAGTTAACTCTAATAGATATAACCCAAATTTCCTTGTGCCAATGATTAATTCTCATAATTTCTTAAGGCATTATTCCTCGAATGAGGTAATATTATCACATGTTATTTTTAGCCTCCCCATTAACTTCCTTTCTCGAATGATTTTCTCCTTTCATTTGATTTCCTCTAATTTCACATTGACTTCTTCTAATGTCTGTTCATTCATACTAGTTTCTCCACACATTTCAATTTATTTTTAATCATAACTTCCTGTGTTGATAACACATTCATCATATATAATTTTTATATCCTTAACATATTTAAATAAAATATAATGTGGACCTAAGTCCTCCTCACATTAGCAATAATGTCTCCTCAAAGTCAGCAATCCAATCATATAGTTGAATACTTCACATCAAATAAAATGCGTATATTCTCAATAGCATATTCTACCTCTTATGCTTGAGTCTCTGCTAGGGATATGACTCCAATATTCACTTTTGATTTATTACATATTCATTTCTGATTTGTTTCTTCATTGATCACTCTTAAGTTGAATCGTTTGATCAACTTAACCTAATTTATGGAAATTCTTCTTTGAAGGAAAAATTTCTTGCTATTATCATCAATACTGCTCATATAACTCTTATCAATCAACTGTCTTAATCGTTGCTTATCGATTATTCTTAGTACCTTAATAAGATCAATTTCTATCATTTTTTACATAATCATAATGATTTATGCATCAAAATTCAATGATGTAGTGGACACGATCGTATATGCTTAGGTGTGTATTATCAAGGTCATCCCATTCTATTTAGAGATTTATTTATGACAGATCACTACTTATCTTACAATAGTAATACTTTGATCTCAGATGATCCTGGACAATATCTCTTTATCCTTACCCTATTCAGGGTTTCCTTGCATTTACATATGCTAACATCAACTTTACCTTAATTTTCTAGAATTTACCTCTTCTAGTGTTACATCATTTCATGATAATTCAACTACCACATGGAGTGCATTCACTCTTCACATTTGATTCCTCATCTTTTTCTTAATCTCATGCTTACATAAAATTCTCTCTTATATGCATTTCTAATTTTCTCCTTACTACATACCATTCATCTCTTGTAAAGTCAATTATGTCTACTTCCTTCCCTTTTTATTCCTTCCCCTTCCTATCTTATCTTCCTATTGTCATTTATTTTATCTTCCACATGTACCTCCTCATTCAAATCAAAATTATAGATGTATAATCATTACTAAATTCTGATATTCGATTCCAAATCCTTCTCCTTAAGATCATAAAAATTTTTGTTTTCATTAGATTCTACTTGTACACCTTAATCTCATCATTTCTACTTATCTACCTATTGTCCTCACACAATCATGACAATATATTCACTTCTCTAACACATTCGAAGGTATATTATTATAGTACAATACTGATATCATGTTCCATAATACATACACCAATACAAATGTAGTGAATCTTTATCTATCATATCGAACCACATATTATTTCTCCTTTTCAATTATCTGCATATCATCGTACATACATGTGTTCGCAATCAATTCAAAATCATAGATACCTAGTCATCCTAAAATTCTGATTTCGATTTCAGAGATATATTCTGATGCTAAATCATAACTCTTATCACTTTTAACTGGCATTCATTTTAAGTCCAAGTTTAACCTCTCCAGGTCATAGAAAATTTCGTTTTCTTTCAACTCAACTTATACACTTTAGGTCTCATCATTCATATTGATATCACTTTTTTCTTAATTAGTCCATGACAAAGTATTCACATTTACATCACATTCGAGGATATATTACCACAGTACAATATGGATATCATATTCAATGATACAACCATATATATAAATGTAGTGGGCCTTTATTTATCATACAAAACAAGATACTATTTCTCATTTCTAACTACCCATAAACCTTCATTGGCTCATATTCTGATAGATCATCATACTTTCTAAAGCTTCTAACAACTCAAATTCTTAAGGAATGTTCATGCATATGACTCAGACTGGTACATCAATTGTCGCTATCTGCTATGACATGACAAGAATGCATGTACCTTAACACCTGTTTCAGAAAATGCCCATATAAGATAGTAATTTTGAGCTCTGATACCACATATTCTAGCACCCTACTCCTTATAAACAAGTGCCTGACATCCTAAGGGATATTCGAGTCTGTGCCCCGCGATGGTGGCGTGCTAGAACACTCAATCAGTCAAAACTCGGTATAATGTTTTTAAAAAACAACAACATATGCGGAAGTCAATCATCATATAGGGCCCACTTTCATTCATAAACATCTTCAATCAACACATTACAATCAATAGAATTTTAATAGCCAATTGGGGCCCATTATAAATACAAAATGTTGGACCCCAAACTTCCTTAGAAGACTAGAACTAATAAATGAGAAATGTGGATATGTCCATGTTCTGCTTTGGTGTTTCTGGTGGATAAGAGATTTTGAAATGAGAAGAGTTAAGGTGAAAGTTAGAAGTAGAATGAGAGAAAAATGAAGTTGAATTTGTGTAGTAAGTTATTGAAGGATATGTATATAGGTGTATGTTCTGTCATTGGTGTTCATGATTAATCATGAACACCAATGACAGAACATACACCTATATACATATCCTTCAACAACTTACTACACAAATTCAACTTCATTTTTCTCTCATTAATCATGAACTATATTTTTTTGTAAATGATATTGATTTGAAATGGAGTTGAGAATAAGGAGTAAATGAAGTAGAAAAGGTGATCTTAGTATGATTTGTGTTAAGGAAAGATTGTGAAATAAAATGAATGGCTGATCAGGAAAAAATTTATGGAGTATATTTCAGTTTTTTAGCCACAACTTTTTCTCCAGCTATCCAAACAAGATGATTCTTGATTTGGATTAAACTAGAAATATATAGCTACATTTCTTATGAAGACATAGAATTTAAATTCTATCTTTAAGAATCTCAAAATTTGTCATAAATTGGAGAATTGGGTGCAGTATATTGGATGAGTATAAATTCGTGTTCTGAATTCGAGGGAAATTATGGATTAATCTAGGCTGAATTTAGGCGAGTGTGTCTACTAGTAAGTTGTAGATCTTTCTTTTAACTTTCCAATGATATATATTATGAAATTTTGGACGTCTGAGTTGAAATTTATGGTCCTTATAAGGGACGATGTGCAAGAGAGGAGTTGTATCTTCTGCCTTCTTGTTTCTTTTATGATGACGTCATCTCCTTCTATGTTTCCTTTATGATGACATCATCTTTTTCTGTGTTTTGCTTCGTCTGTGTTTTTCTTCTTCTGCTTTTTTGCTTCTTCTATGATGATGTCATCTCCTTCTGTGTTTCCCTTCTGATGATGTCAAATTCTTCTGTGTTTTGCTTCTTCTGTTTTTTTGTTTTTTCTATCTTTTACTTCTTCTGTCTTTTGTTTCTTCTACCTTTCACTTCTTCTGTGTTTTGCTTCTTTTGTCTTTTGCTTCTTCTGTCTTTTGTTTCTTCTGTGTTTTGCTTCTTCTGTCTTTTGCTTCTTTTTTCTTTCTCTTCTTCTGTCTTTTGCTTCTTCTGCCTTTCGCTTCTTTTATGTTTTTCTTCTTCTATCTTTTTCTTCTTCTGCCTTTCACTTCTTTTATGTTTCGCTTCTTCTGTCTTTTGCTTCTTCTGCCTTTCGCTTCTTTTGTGTTTTGCTTCTTCTGTCTTTTGCTTCTTTTTTCTTTTCGCTTCGTCTATGTTTTGCTTCTTCTATTTTTTGTTTCTTCTGTCTTTTGTTTCTTCTGTATTTTGCTTCTTCTATCGTTTGTTTCTTCTATCTTTTCGCTTCTTTTGTGTTTTGCTTTTTCTGTCTTTTGCTTCTTCTTTTTTTGCTTCTTTTGTCTTTCGCTTCTTTTGTGTTTTGTTGACGCGTCTTCTTTTATGTTTTGCTGACACGTCTTCTTTTGTGTTTTGCTGACGTATCTTCTTTTGTCTTTTGTTGACGCATCTTTTTCTGTGTTTTGCTGACACTTCTTCTTCTGTGTTTTGCTGACATGTCTTCTTCTATCTTTTGCTGACGTGTCTGCTTCTGTGTTTTGTTCCTTTTGCTTTTCGTTTCTTTTGTGTTACTGTTCATAAACTTCTTCTGAGTTACTGTTTATCTTATATATTCTATTCCATTTTTGATCCTTAAGAAGATAGAATCTGTCTTCAAGATCATCATAAAAGTTGTAAATCTTAAAGTCTTCTTTCGAACCATATAAAGAACATCTTAATACAATATCTGTAAGGAAAGTTATAGCAATTTTCCCACTTCTTCTGTCTTTTTCCATTCGTCTGCTTTTTCCTTTGGCTTCGTCTAATCCTATCGTTTGATCCATTTTGGCCCTTCAAATCATAAAATATAACCTCAAGGTCTTCTTCAAAGTTGTATATCTCAAGGTTCACTTTGAAATTGTCTCAAGATAATCTTAATCCAACATCTCTAGTGAGAGTTATGTCATTTGTCCCAAGACAAGTTCAATATAAGTGAGGACCAAATCTTGTTTGCTTCGTTCGGCCATAATTTGTCTCTCCGACCTCCAAATGAAGTGATTTTTGAACCCTTAGATTTCTAACACTTTTATTTTTACGTCTCCATTGAAGGTCATAGCTTTTGGTGTTGATTTAAAGTGGATAGATTGAACCAAAGTAAGGGTATCAATTGGAAGAGTAGGAATTGGATAATTTATTAAACATGCTTTAGTATTTTGATGATTTCTAGATCAGTAGAACTCCAAATAAGATTATTATTGTTTTAAGATAAACTAGAGACATGGAACTACAAATGGTATGAAGAAGTTGAAATCTAATTCAATTTCTAAGATGTTTGAATTTCGGATAGAAGTTATGCATAGTATAATGATTTGGACAAGAGTAGTCCAAAAATCTTTAAAGTGTATTTTTCGAATCATTAACCCAAATTGAATGATTTTGGTGTCATTGAAAACGTGAGACAATATAGAAGATTCTTTTAGAAAAGTGTTATGTTAGAATATTCAAGGTTGCTTTCGCAAGACACTTAAATATAAAAAGACATAAGGCATAAATGGAAGGAAAAATGGGACAATTCTCAATCATTAAGGGCATAATTGGAAGAAGAAGTGTTGTCTTGCTTATAAATGAAGTAGAAGAGAAGAATGAAATGAGAAAGAAAGAGAAAGAGAGAATGTCATAAAAAAGAGAGAGAAATACAAAGAGAAGAAGAGAATGAAAGAGAGAAGAGAAACCAAGCTAGGGTTTCAATTTCCTTAGCCTATAAGAGAGATTTTGAGGTTGTTCAAGAAGAGAAAAAGGTTGAGGAAGAGAATAGGTTCCATTTGAGCCAAGGATCTCTTCAATTGGTGAAGAATCAAGGAAACTAAGAGAATCCTATCCAAGAGCGAAGGGAAAGACAACCTTGACTTAGATTTTTGCAAGAAAATGAGGTGGGTAATATATTTATAATTATTATGTGATTTGGGCAAATTCTTACCTATGTTGGATATGTGTTAAACGGACTTGTAGAAAATACATTGTGATTTTGATTTTGACATATTGTGGAAGAAGTATGATATGCGATATAATTAAATTGTGATTTGGATCCATGTTATGCCATTGAATTGTATCATGGAATTTTGATTTGAATGGAAAGAAGAAAGAGCATGAAATGTATGAAAGTATTTCATTTTGATAAAATAGTTTTTGAGCATTAATTATGTGCTCTGTTTGGGCGAGAAAGGAACCGTTTCGTAGTCACTTACACGTCGACGTAAAGCCTTCACGAAGTAAACTTTGATTTCTATATTTTGTTCCACAGAACCCCTCGAACCATTGATGTGTGCATTGTACTTTAAATTGTCAAGTATGAAGCATATTAAGTGTTATGTGTTATAACTTTGAGTTAAATTGATGAATATTTAAATTGCTTCAATAAAGAATGAATGCTAGAATTGCAAGACATATATATATACATATGCTTGACTTTGATCAATTGCCAATGGCTATAAATATATTAACCACTGAGCTCTGTGGCTCACCCCATGCTTCCCTCCTCAGGTACAGAAAGAGAAGATTAGCGATCCTTTCAAGGAATTGGAACTCTAAGATAGTTAAAGATTTTTTTAATTAAGTTAGTTCAGGAACTTTTTGTATTTTAGAATCATATCAAGCATATACATTCAATTGTATCATATGTATTTTTTTACTATGTATTTTGTATTTGTATTAAAGCAAAGGGGTGGTTTTTGAAATGTAAAGATGTTTTGAAAACAAGCTTTGTGTTCTATGATGGGACCAAGTGATTACCAAAACTCTTATGTGTTCAATAATGTTTGCATCTTTATGACTGAAATTGTTTTAAATAAATTGGGCCGATTTGATTATCGATTTTCCACATATGCATTAATTGTTTATAAATAAATTTGTAATGAGTTTTGACTGTAATTTGTCTCCAAATATTGGGCTTCGAAAGCGGGGTCCAACATTATTTGGTATCAGAACTTAGACTTTTTTGTTAGATTTATGTAAATATAGTGCCCTGGAAAGCAAGTGTATTTACATGTAACTTTATCTTCTTCAGTTACAGTTTTGTAATGAAAATATTTATTATTAATAAAACAAAAGAGTTTGGTTTTATCTGTATGAGCATTATATATCTGATCATAAGGTACCAAGATTCTTTTATAAGTAATATACATATACATAGAGATGTATGGGAAACATGTATATTATTAGAATCTAAATTAATTGATTCACAGTTGAATAATCAAGTTGGTCGCTTGATTATGGTTTAGACTGTAATGTTGCGATTTATCTCCATATAAGTAAAGGAGTTTACTTTAAGGGAATGATGAGTTTCATATCATGATAGTAGTTGACTATTGATAATGGCACTATTAAATGAATCTGAAATCAAGTATGTTTTCAAGAATAAAATGGGTCGTTACTTTAATCTTAAAACATACAACTTAAGCATTCGCTTATTATGAACCATAATCTTGATGAGTGGTGAACTCATATATGTTTCATTATAATTCTTGATATGATCGAATGGATTTTTACAGAGTATTAATCCGATTATGCGCATGTTGGAATTATTAATTGAAACATGTATCGTGAACATTCACTCAAATAAAGAGTTTATAGTGTTATCATCTCTTCTAGATGTTTTAAGGAGATTTGGTGATTAAATCTGGCGCGATGGTTTGATGGACTAGCTACCCATCAAGTCTTAACACTGAGATGAGATCTTATGTGTTAATCACTATATAAAGTAAAATGAGAGATCTAGAAGGAAAAACCAACATAAGGGCAAAATGGTATTTTTACCCTTTGTTGTGCGGATGGCTATAATAAGGTTCTAAATAGGGTTTGCAATTGGACATATTCTCATAATATTTAATAATTCAAGAGTTCAACTAATTGTCTTTAGTGGAATGACATTTAGTTAATAAGCTAAAATTAATTCCAAAGAGATTGAATTAATTCTGGGCATATTAGAGCTTGAATTATCAAAGTCTAATAAGATTCCCCACTTGGCTTTAAGGAAGGTTATCAAGCTAAGTAAGAAATATAAATGGAGGTTAATTAGAAGACCATAATTGAATCTTGGGCTTGGTCCAATTAAAAAGCCCAAATGTACATTTAGTAATGGACTTGGTTTTTAGTTTAATGTAATTAATTAGATTAATTATATTAAAACAATTTTTTAAAGAAGAAGATAGCAATTTTCGTTATTCCTAGGTTAAATGTGTAACCACACATTTATCATTAAAATGCTAAATAAAGATGGTCTTTATTATGGTTAATCATCATTAAATGGAGTTATGAACTTACCATTAAATGGTTTAATGGTTGTCTTTTAATGTTGGCTTGTAACCTATTTGCATTCATTAGATTAAAGATGAAAGATGTACATTAGATGGACCATCTTCCTTCTTTCTTCTTAGGAAAACCGAAATTGGGTATTGAATTTTAGGTTATGGTCTTTTCAAATAGCCATCATAAAGATAAATGAAGATAATCTCATTTATTGACTATTTTATGAGTGATTAATGAAAGAAGTGATGCATTTGATGCCTCTCTCTCCTTCCATCCATGCATATACGAAATTGGTAAGCAAGAAAGAGTTCTTGCATGTTCTTTACACCTTCTCTCCTTCATGAAAGAGCGAATCAAAAATACCAATTAAAAGAGTTTCAATTTTGCTTCTTCTTCTTCTAAGAAAATCTCCTCCAAACATTTCTTCTCCTTTCCCACCAAAGGATTTTGTTAACCTAATTGTCCTTGAAGAATAGGTGGTAAATCTAATTGGTTGAGGATACTGCAACAAGGAGAAAGTAGATTGCTAAAGGAAAAGAGTCAAAGGCAAAGGATTTGGATACGAAGAAGGAGAGGATAAGCGCAATGAGGATTTAAAGTCAGCGAAGGAGTCGGTAATACTCCTGATCTTGTTTATATTTTATTATCCTTACACCATATCATGTATGGATTGGCATGTTGATTTGGATTTGTTGCTTCCGCTGCAAGTAATGATTTCTTAAAATTTTTGAAATCTACCTTTTTTTCAAACAAAGCATGTTTTCTTTTTCCGATCCAACAATTGGTATCAGAGCCAGTTTCTAATGCATGATTTATGTTCCTATATATTGGATGCATGGGTTGGCAATCTTTTTGTATATGCTGCATATTTTTATGTGATAGAAATATACATGGTGTATGTTTGCTCTTTTGGTTGTCCATAGAAGTTAAATTTACCTTGTAAGATTTCTTCATTAGTTGTAACAATGAGGGTGGTCTATCATCACCATGTTTCCTCCTTGGTTTCTTTTTTCTATTTTCTTTGATTTTGTAATGTACAAATTGATGTAATGATGAAGATGGAGCAGCCATGGATTGAAGAAATGGAAAGGTAAAATTTTCAGTGTATCCTTTTGTGTATTGGCATAAGTTTTATGAAAACATAGTTGCTGAAATTTTGTTTCAATTGATCACTTTTCGGTTTTTATTGTAAAAACAAGTGTTGGATTTTTGTTTCGAAGAATCAAATTTCGGTTTTACTAAAATGCTAAGTGCTGGTTTCTTATTTTCATGAAATGAGCTTCGGTTTTAATGAAAACTAGTGCTGAAATTTTTTGTCAAAACAAAGATTTGGTTTTTTAAAAATCTGGTGCTGGAATTTTATTTTTCAAAGTGACAAAATTCAATTTTCATATATGCCATTACATTTTGTTTACCGAATGGGCCGGATCATGTTTGTGAAGAGTTCGAAGTGAAAGATCCAAGTCCAAGAAGAATACTTTAGGCCTAAAAGGCTTGTAATTATTTAATTTTTCTAGGATGGACAATCAAAAGTGGCTTTATTAGTTCATGTGATGAATGGATAAATGAATGCTTATAATATGTGATATTATGTGATTGCATGTCATTTAGAAAATTGCCAATCCTAGGCTTTTCCATGCATTCATTATGTATGAGATATATAATGAAACAATATAGGATGGATAATAAATTGCATCTAGACAAGATGGTATTTAAAACTTAAAGCCCAAAAAGATTGAGTGGGAGAGGATGCTCCTGTGAGAGTCCACGGTCTCCAAATGATGGCTCGTTTGCATGTGGTGAAGTGTTACTCCCCATCGGAGGGCATGGATCCTAGATCTTGCATGGTTTGGGTCTCCTTAAGGATAAGTCCACTTAATGATAACAAATGTGACCTCCCACTGAGGCATGGTTTGTAGGTATCTTTAGTGAATGAATCAAATGGTTAAACACTCAACATTTTTTATCAATAAACTGCCCACCGTAGCTCTGTTGGTAAAAGTATGGACCAAATTAAGACGCTTCTTAAAAAATTGGGCATGAGATGCTTGGTAGTTTTTGAGTGGGAGGATTTCAGTTTTTCTTTTAATGGATAAGATGGTCCACCGTCACTTAGTCTGTTATAGATAAGAAAAATAACCGTCGTATAATGTTTTAATTTTTTAAGTTTTGTTAAATCTATCATCATGCATACATGCATCATGATTTTATACAAAGTTCCATAAATTGTTGACTAGTATGTTCATGTTTTAATAATTTATATTTTCAAACATAATCAACCACAAAATGAATCCACTCACCCTGCTCTTGACTAATAACAAATTGGAAAACGAAGACAATTTTAATGAATGGAGACGTAACGTTGACATTGTTCTTCAATATGAACGTATTTCATGGGTGTTAATTGAAAATGAGCCTACACCTCAAAGTGGAGATTCAACCCCTGAGCAAGTCCAATAACATGAGCGTTGGCAGAATGCTGACAAGACTACGAAGTGTTATATTCTGGCTTCTGTCAACGGCATGTTGCAAAAGCAAATTGCTTGTATGAAAACTGCTAGTGCAATGGTCCATCACCTACATGAGATGTTTGGTGTGAGGACTAGGTCTACAAGAGTGAAAACTATCCAAACCTTTCATAATCTCAGACAGAAAACTGGTGAATCGGTGCGGGATTACATGATGAAGGTAATCTCTGCGGTCACTGAGGCTGAGATGCCTGGGGCGGATATGGATGCGGACACGCAGATGATTATGATCATCAATAGCTTAAACTCTTCTTTTCAACAGTTTAAGTTGGACTATGAGCTCAACAGCAAGGATTACACCTTGAGTGAACTGATGAATACCCTCCAGAGCACGGAGGAGATATTGAATATTAAGGCTCATGGGCCAGAAGCTAATGTAGCTTCTTCTTCTAAGCCCAAAGGTAAGGGCAAGGAAAAGAAGAAGGGTCCAATAAAAAAGAAGACCCAAACAGGGGTCAAGGCCAAATCCATGAAAAAGAAGGCCAAAGAGAACATCAAAGGAAAGTGTTTCCACTGTGATGAGATGGGCCATTAGAAACGAAACTGTCCAGTCTACCTAGAGTCCCTCAAAAGCAAACAAGGTATGGGCTTCCTAAGTTTGTTAGGAACTAGAAATGTGGCAGATTTATCTACTTCTTGGATATTAGATTCAGGAGTCACTAACCATGTTTGTAATTCTTTGCGGTTCGATAGAAGGAAAAGACTACCTAAAGGCCGGTTTCAAGTCAAGATAGCAGATGGTTCCTATGTTTCAGCGAATCGGTGGGAGTAGTTATCTTGGACTTTCCTAGTGGTCATAGGTTATATTTGGAGGATGTTTATTACATGCCAATGATTGTAAGGAACATGATTTCTGTTTTTTGTCTAATAAAATCTGGTTATTCCTTATATTTTGAAAAGGTTGTTTCAATATATGAGAATAAGGATTTTATTTGTAATGCGATAACTAAACAGGGATTGTTTTTTATAGAACCTATGAAAGGCTCACTAAACACCACATAATTGATAAAACCAAGACAATCCAAAATCTCTAGCATTAATTCAAAGTATCTGTGGCACTTAAGAATGGGTCATATCAATCAGAAAAGACTTGACAAGCTAGTAAAGGATGGGATCCTTATGGGCTTGGATAGTGATCCATTACCCACCTGTGAATCTTGTATTAAAGGAAAAATGACAAAAGCCTTATTTCCTTCTAAAGGAAACAGATCTGAATCCACATTGGACCTGGTACATACTGATGTCTGTGGGCCCATGAATGTACAAGCTAGAGGAGGTTATGAATATTTCATAATTTTTATAGATGATTACTCAAGACATGGCTATTTGTATTTGATGCATAAAAAGAGTGAATCTTTTGAAAAGTTCAAAGAATTCAAAGCTGAAGCTGAAAAGCAATTTGGCAAGCCATTAAAACAGCTTCGATCAGATCGAGGTGGTGAGTATTTATCTGGAGAGTTCCAGCAATATTTAATTGACAATGGAATTGTTTCCAATTTGTCAGCTCCTCGTACACCTCAACAGAATGGTGTATCAGAGAGGAGAAATAGAACTCTAATGGAAATGGTAAGATCAATGATGTCCTACGCTAGCCTTCCAGAATCGTTATGGGGATATGCCATACAAACGACAACATATCTTCTTAACTTTGCTCCGTCCAAATCGGTGCCTAAAACACCTAGGGAGTTGTGGACTGGCCGAGTGCCTTCAATAAGGCATTTGAGGACTTGGGGCTGCCCAGCCCATGTTCTAAAGCCTGAATCCACAAAGATGGAACCAAGTTCAGAAGAACAAGATGTCGAAATGGATTCAAGAGTTGAATCAGAAGTGCAACCTGAACATCAAGGTGTGCCTAGACGTAGTGGGAAGGTTGTGAGACAGCCAGATAGGTATCTGGGTTTAGGAGAAGGCTTAATTTCCATCTCGGACTAAGAAGAAATAGATCCCATTACGTATACACAGGCTATTAATGATGTTGATGCAGGAAAATGGCTCGAGGCGATGGAATCAGAAATAGATTCTATGTATACAAATGAAGTCTGGGTCCTTGTAGATTTACCACCAGGTCTAAAAGCCATAGGGTATAAATGGATCTACAAAAGGAAAAGGGGATCGGATGGTAAGGTAGAGACCTTTAAAGCTAGATTGGTAGCTAAAGGCTTTACTAAAAAAGAGGGTATAGACTATGAGGAGACTTTTTCTCCAGTTGCCATGCTTAAGTCCATCAGGGTTCTTTTGGCCATAGCAGCCTATTTCGATTATGAAATATGGCAAATGGATGTCAGGACTGCATTTCTTAATGGGGATCTTGAGGAGACCATTTATATGGCCCAACCAGAAGGATTCATTGAGCCAGGTAATGAGCATAAGGTTTGCAAGTTGCAAAGGCCCATTTATGGACTTAAGCAAGCATCCAGGTCTTGAAACATTAGGTTTGATAAGGCTATCAAAACCTATGGGTTCATACAAAACCCAGATGAGCGTTGTGTTTATAAAAGAATACAAGAAGGTAAGGTTACTTTCCTAATCCTGTATGTTGATGACATTCTGCTCATTGGGAATGATGTGGGAATGTTATCTGCGGTTAAGGGATGGCTGAATGAACAGTTTTTAATGAAGGATTTGGGAGAGGCTACCTATGTTCTAGGGATCAAACTTATAAGGGATCGAAAGAACAAGCAGATAGCTTTGTGTCAACTAACCTACATTGAGCATATGCTCAATAAGTTCACCATGCAAGATTCTAAGAGGGGTTTTACTCCTACTAGATATGGAATCAAACTTTCAAAGGAACAAACACCTAAAACCCAAGAGGAGGTTGAACGCATGCGTAACATTCCATATGTTTCGACAGTTGGTAGTTTGATTTATGCAATTCTGTGCACTAGACCGGATATCTGTTACGCAGTGGGACTGGTAAGCAGATTTCAGTCCAATCCAGGAATGGAACATTAGACTGCGGTTAAGTGTATACTTAAGTATCTTCGTAGGATGAAGAACTTAATGCTTGTTTACTCTGGAAGTAATCTTATTCCAACAAGATATACGGATTCTAATTTCCAATCAGATGTTGATTCAAGGAAATCAACTTCTGGTTCTATATTTACTTTAGGAGGTGGAGCCATAGTTTGGAGGAGTGTCAAGCAATCTTGTATTGCTGATTCGACTATGGACGCTGAGTATGTTGCTGCTTGTGAAGCAGGAAAGGAAGCAATAAGGCTCCGGAAGTTCCTAAATGATTTGGAGGTAGTTCCAGAGGCGAAAAAGGCCATTACACTTTATTGTGATAATAGTGGGGCAGTAGCTAATTCCAAAGAACCTCGGAACCACAAAGCTGCCAAACACATTGAGCGAAAGTATCATCTTATAAGGGAGATAATACAACCTGGAGAAGTGGATGTGGTAAAGATTCCCACCGAGCAAAACCTTGCTGATCTGCTCACAAAGACATTGACTCAAAAGAGCTTTGAGGGTCACCTAGAAGGGATGGCAATGAGGAATATGTCAAACTTGCTTTAGGGAAAGTGGGAGATTGTTGGAGTTATCTAAATATAGTGCCCTGGAAAGCAAGTGTATTTACATGTAACTTTATCTTCTTGATTCTGAGTTTGTAATGAAAATATTTATTATTAATAAAACAAAAGAGTTTGGTTTTATCTGTATGAGCATTACATATCTGGTCATAAGGTACCAAGATTCTTTTATAAGTAATATACATATACATAGAGATGTATGGGAAACATGTATATTATTATAATCTGAATTAATTGATTCACATTTGAATAATCAAGTTGATCGCTTGATTATGGTTTAGACTATAGTGTTGCGATTTATCTCCATATAAGTAAAGGAGTTTACTTCAAGGGAATGATGAGTTTCATATCATGATAGTAGTTGACTATCGATAATGGCACTATTAAATGAATCTGGAATCAAGTATGTTTTCAAGAATAAAGTGGGTCATTACTTTAATCTTAAAACATACAACTTAAGCATTCGCTTATTATGAAACATAATCTTGATGAGTGGTGAACTCATATATGTTTTATTATAATTCTTGATATGATCGGAATGGATTTTTACAGAGTATTAATCCAGTGTCTGCATGATGGAATTATTAATTGAAACATGTATCAGGGAACATTCACTCAAATAAAGAGTTTATAGTGTTATCATCTCTTCTAGATATTTTAAGGAGATTTGGTGATTAAATCGGCGCTTGATAGTTTGATGGACTAGCTACCCATCAAGTCTTAACACTGAGATGAGATCTTATGTGTTAATCACCATATAAAGTAAAATGAGAGATCTAGAAGGAAAAACCAACATAAGGGCAAAACGGTATTTTTACCCTTTGTTGTGCGGATGGCTATAATAAGGTTCTAAATAGGGTTTGCAATTGGACATATTCTCATAATATTTAATAATTCAATAGTTCAACTAATTGTTTTTAGTGGAATGACATTTAGTTAATAAGCTATAATTAATTCCAATGAGATTGAATTAATTATGGGCTTATTGGAGCTTGAATTATCAAAGTCCAATAAGATTCTCCACTTGGCTTTAAGGAAGGTTATCAAGCTAAGTAAGAAATATAAATGGAGGTTAATTAGAATCCCATAATTGAATCTTGGGCTTGGTCTAATTAAAGAAGCTCAAATGTACATTTAGCAATGGGCTTGGTTTTTGGTTTAATGTAATTAATTAGATTAATTATATTAAAACAATTTTTTAAGAAGAATATAGCAATTTCGGTTATTCCTAGGTTAAATGTGTAACCACACATTTGACATTAAAATGCTAAATAAAGATGGTCTTTATTATGGTTAATCATCATTAAATGGAGTTATGAACTTACCATTAAATAGTTTAATGGTTGTCTTTTAATGTTGGCTTGTAACCTATTTGCATTCATTAGATTAAAGATGAAAGATGTACATTAGATGGACCATCTTCCTACTTTCTTCTTGGAAAAACCGAAATTGGGTATTGAATTTTAGGTTATGGTCTTTTCAAATAGCCATCATAAAGATAAATGAAGATAATCTCATTTATTGGCTATTTTATAAGTGATTAATGAAAGAAGTGATGCATTTGATGCCTCTCTCTCCTTCCATCCATGCATATACGAAATTGGTAGGCAAGAAAGAGTTCTTACATGTTCTTTACTCCTTCTCTCCTTTCATGAAAGAGAGAATCGAAAATACCAATTGAAAGAGTTTCAATTTAGCTTCTTCTTCTTCTAAGAAAATCTCCTCCAAACATTTCTTCTCCTTTCCCACAAAAGGATTTTGTTAACCTAATTATCCTTGAAGAACCGGTGGTAAATCTAATTTTTTGAGGATACTACAACAAGGAGAAAGTAGATTGCTAAAGGAAAAGAATCAAAGGCAAAGGATTTGGATACACGAAGAAGGAGAGGATAGCGCTACGAGGATTTAAAGCTGTAGCGAAGGAGCCGGTAATACTCCTGATCTTGTTTATATTTTATTATCCTTATACCATATCATGTATGGATTGGCATGCTTATTTAGATTTGTTGCTTCCGCTACAAGTAATGATTTCTTAAAAGCTTTGAAATCTACCGTTTTTCCAAACAAAGCATGTTTTCTTTTTCAGATCCAACATTTTTCCTAGGCTTAGAATGCATTATGGGCTGAATTGTGTGCTATGTGATTTATTGTTGTGTTGTGAATTGATGTGTTGCATTAAGTGACATGTATATCATGCATACATATAGGAAATAAGATTAGAATGAAAGTAAGCTGAAAGATGTTGTCTTAGCGAAGGAGTAAAATGCCACTTTGTAAAAGATACGAGGGGTTTTGCAAGGATCTGCTGCATCTGATTCCTCACCATTTGAGGAGGGTACTGATGAGTATATAATCCTAGTAATTGCAACCATATGAGTTGCATGTATGAACTTTTGTTAAAAGTTTGAACTAGTCAAAACAATGAGAAGAATGGCGTTTGGTTAGAGTGTAAGATGAGGAAAGTTTGGGGATATTTAGAAATAAGAAATATGGCTTTGCTCGATATGTTAGATATAGATATAGTATCTGTGGTTGTGTCAACGAATAAAGTAACAGAATTTCGTGAGGATATGTACTTGAATTGATACGAATGTGAAAACATTTCCATGACGTAATTGAAGAAGAGATAGAGACAAAATGAAAATGACGAGATTTAAGGTGTACAAGCAAAGTAGGATTGAAAGATTAAACTCAGAATTTATGATCAAGTATAAGATTGTATTAGTGAATTTGAGATTTAAATTTCAAGATGGCTATATGTTTATACTCCTAAATTGATTAAAAATGTATCTAAGAAAAGTGAAACAAAGGATAGTGATATATGTAGAGGTTCTAAAGGTTATGTAGACTAGTTATTGTGAGTACATATTTGATAATGTGGTTAAATTGGTGAATAATATGATTAAGTACATACGAGATTTATATTTGGATATGGTATAGGAGTAAAGGAACGTGCCTCTTATTTCATTAGGTTTTATTATGGAGGATATTTTGATCATGTAAAGTGTGACAGAGATTGAAATTATAGAAATGTCATGAACAGTTGAAATTGATCTTATCAATGTGTCAAGAATGGTTGAAACAACATTGACGAACATAGTTGATTGATAAAGATTATGGAAACATTATAGATGATTGAGGTAAGAAGTCATTTGAGATAGAGATGTTTTATCAAATCATATTAGGTGAATTAAATGTTTCGCTTCGAGGAATGAATGAATATGTAATGAATTAGAAGTGAATATTGGAGTTCTATCCCTAGGGAGACTCAAGCATAAGAGGTAGAGTATGCTACTGAGAATGTATGTATATTGCTTGATGAAAAGTATCCAACTACATGAGTGGATTTTAGGAAATTGAGTGTAGCGCCCCCTTACCGCAGGGTATCCACCGGGACACCCGAAGGTCATTCCGGCACATATCCTACGATGAGGGCACGCTACGTTCGATCACTACATCCCTTTCTATGGCATGGTAACATAATTCAAGAACAAAGCATCATAAGAAGATCACAATATTTTAAAACCAACTTTCTTTTTCCTCATTACATTTCACAAAAATCAAGGTCTACATTGTTTGACCACAATATCCGTATGAACATCATCAGAAAACCTAATACAATAGTACTAGGCGAATGAGGAAAGTGTATCAAAACTTATTTAAACCATCTAAAAGAACCCCAGCTGACCGACCTTTGAGCCATGACCTCAATCTCCAATCGCAATCTACTCGGCTAGAAGATCCTCTATAACAACTAGAGTCATCTCTTGTTCCTGAAAAGACAACGTTGCAATTTTGGTGAGTTTTGCGAACTCAATGAGGTAACCATCATCGATGGTTCACTCAATTCATGCATCAAAGCATCGCACATAACATAACGCTCACTCCATTACATATTCACAATGTATCACACTATCGCACATAACATAATATTCACTTCATCGCATATTCACAATGTATCACACTATCTCACATAACATAATATTCACTTCATTGCATATTCACAATGTATCACATTGTTCAAATAAGAACACACATCAATTATTATTGGCAATGCACATGAGACTCACTTTCGTTTATTATTGTCGTTATGACCGAGTGCCTTTTTCCAGCTCACCCCTTTCTGGATGTCGAGCTTAGTCGAATAACATCCCATATCTCTTCGTAGATATCGGGGATAGTCGCACTCGAGCCCAAGGCTCTATTCACTTTTTTTTTAGCTTTTAGCTCCTTATCTTGGCAACTCCAGTCATAACTTCCTTTATCTTTCATGCATACATGTAATGAATGTTTCACATATCATAATCTCAGTCAATTACATAGATGCACATTCACGTTTTGATCACATTTATCATCGGACCTTAGTCCGGCATTCAGTAGAAATGCTTAGTACACTTTTGCATTCATATGCACACTCACAATTTTCGCATGTCCGGGGCACTTAAATAATTCATTCGAAACATATTCTAAAGCAAACAATTAATTGAGCAAAACCGTCTAGGTTACTCACTAGTTTCTCCCGGTTAATGCACGGAAGATCCAAAGAACGTCTGGAGGTTGACGTTCAATGGCTCCTCTATAACAAATAACGAGATACATATATCACAATTTGAACAATCATAAGTGTTTAATAATGCACATGAATGAGATGAAATATGTACAATGCATATTCATGACTATCCCGGGTATCAATCCATCAATTTCTTCACAAGACATTCAACTATCAAAACTCACTTAATTAGCCTCATTCTGTGGGATTTAACCCTCCATAAACCAATTGAATCCAATCTCATAATCTAATGAACCATTTCAGATCTTTCTCCAAAACAGTGTATTATATCCGACTTCCATCCAGAAATTGAATACCTTAGAGACTGTATCAAGATTCAGCTCCTTCATATAATTTGTATCCCTATTACTCTAGTTCACTACAAATCAAGAATTACCTCAATTGGAATCCTATAGACCAAGATATCATCAAAATCTTTGAAATACATTCAGTAAAATATCCAATTCATACTCCTTCCACCGGTACCCTTACTTTGATTCAATCAATCATTTCCAATATAATACCAAAGACCATAACTTTTTGTGGAGAGATAAATAAATGTGTTAGGAATCTAATGCTTCAAAAATCAGGTCATTTGGAGGTCTAGAGAAAAAGTTATGACCAAAAAAGTACAATCTGTTGTTTTTGTTTTTCTGCGTCTGCGTCTCAGTCTTTGCGTCTGCATCTCAGTTTGTGCATCTCTATCTCTGTCTCTGCGTCTCCATCTCAGTTTCTGCGTCTGCGTCTCAGTTTTTGCATCTCCGTCTCAATCTTTGCGTCTGCGTCTCAGTTTGTGCGTCTCCGTCTCAGTCTCTGCATCTCCATCTCAATTTCTGCATCTGCGTCTGCGTCTGCGTCTTCGTCTCAATCTTTGCGTCTGCGTCTCAGTTTATGCGGTTTCCGTCTCAGTCTCTGCGTCTGCGTCTCAGTTTGTGCGTCTCCGTCTCAATCTCTGCGTCTCCGTCTCAGTTTCTGCGTCTCCGTCTCAGTTTTTGCGTCTGGAACGTATCTACTTAAAAAGATCATAACTTTTGACTCCATTATCCAAATTTTACCAACTTTATACCGTTGGAAAGCTAAAAGAAATATCTACAACTTTTAAGAAGGGAATTTTGCCAGAATCTATCTAAATCAAGTCCAAATTTCCTCACGAAGTTGGAACATGAATTTTCGCTCAACTCTCAACATCCTGCACCCAGTTCTCAACTTCGTGACAACTTTTGAGACTCTTAGAGACAGAATTGAAATTCAATGTCCTCATACGAATTGTATCCATATATTCCTAGTTTACTCAGAATCAAGAATCATCTTATTTAGACAACCACAGAAAATGTTATGACCAAAATACTGAAACATGCTCAGAGAGAAATTTTCCAGACTTTCTAACTTTCAACACTTTACGTCACCAAACATCAAAAGTTTTCTCAAAAACTAATTTAACACTATAAGTGAATTTATTTCTCCCCAACTAACCAGTATTTAAGAACAAACACATGAAGTACATTTTTCATGCAGATGACAGTAATCTATCAACTTTATTTCACAAACCCCAACAAAGGAGGGATTTCTAACACTTACTGCTGAAATCTCCAAAATCTTCAAGCCCTAAACTCCACATCGTTTTACTTCACCGAGTGAAATGATCAGCTTCTGGTTTTCCTTAGAATAGATGACACACATGGCAAAGTAAGGTTGGTGAAAGAAAGGAAGAACACAAGAGTCCCTTAGAAGATATTTTGCTGGAAAATTCTGTGTTTCGAAGAGAGAAGTTTTAGAAAGATGAGAATAAAGAAGGGACTTGGACAAGACTTAACTTGCCAACTCTCAAGGAATAGTGACCTACTTCTAGCTAGAGTACAAGGTCTAAGTGACACATGTCACTTTCTAAATGATTAAACCCTAACTTAGTTTCTTTGGAAACTAACTCCATTTAGTTCCCCTCTTTCCAATACAACAATCATCTTTACAACCCAACTATCTCCAAATCTTTATTTAATTTATTTCTTGTTCCCTACTATAAATATATCTCTCTCAATACTCCATAACTTCACCAACATATACAAATACAATAATTCCACTAAAATTCAAAACATCAAGATCTCACTAACCCATAAAATTTTCAATAATAATAACATTCAAGATTCTCAAATCATTCCAATTATACCCAGAATTATTCATGAATGCATGTACAAGTATTTTCATGTGCAACAATCAAGTCTAAGTATGTAGCAAGCTATGCAAGAACATGTAGAATACATTCCTAACACTCATTAGTCACTCACATTTACCATCCTACCCCTTTCCACTAGCAATGGGATGTTACAACTCTCCCCTCCTTAAAGAAATTTCGTCCTCGAAATTCTTACCTGCTTGCTCGAATAGGTGGGGATATTGTCTCCTCATATGCTCCTCTGTCTCCCATGTTGCTTCTTCAGTCGAGTGGTTCCTCCAAAGGACTTTTACTAATGATATAACCTTGTTCCTCAACTGCTTAATCCGTGATCCCACAATCTTGATCGGCTCCTCAACATAGCTTAAGTTACTAGTAACCTCGATCTCCTGAGCTGGTATCACATGTGTCGGATCCGATCGGTATCTTCGGAGCATACTCACATGGAACACATTATGCAATTGAGACATCTCATTTGCTAAAGCCAACTTATAGGCCAAAGGTCCTATCCTCTCAATGATCTCATAAGGACCAATGTACCTAGGGCTCAACTTGCCCTTTTTACCAAATCTCAAAACTCCCTCGGGGTGACACTCTCAAAATACTCTATCTCTTACATCACTCTATATCACGTCGATGTTGATCCACATAACTCTTTGTCTATCCCAGCCGCTTTGATTGACTTCGATTGACTTCACCTTATCCATCGTGTCTGTATCAACTCTGGGCCTTCTACCATTCTCAAGCCCTCTTCATCCCAATCTGATGGCGATCGACACTTCCTACCGTATGCGATTGCCTCATACGGTGCCATTCCGATACTACTGTGGTAGTGGTTATTGTAGGCAAACTCAATCAATGCCATATATTGATCCCAAGTTCCTCTAAACTCCAATACACAAGCCCTGAGCATATCCTCAACAGTTTTAATTGTCCTTTCACTATGTCCATCTGTTTGAGGATGAAACGATGTACTGAAGTTCAATTTAGTTCCCAAGGCAGTCTGCAAGCTCTTCCAAAATCTCTAAGTAAATCTAGGATCTCTGTCTGATACTATGGACACTGGCACTCCATGCAGTCTCACCACCTCATTCACATACTTTTGGGCCAACTGATCAAGTGAGTTATTCTCTCTCACTGGTAAGAAATGGGCTGATTTAGTCAACCGGTCCACTATGACCCAAATAGCATCATGCTGTCTCGGAGTCTTAGGCAACCTCATGATGAAGTCCATAGTGATCCGTTCCCATTTCCACTCCGGAATGGGCAATGAATTCAACTTCCCTACTGGAGCCTGGTGCTCCGCCTTCACTTGCTGGCACGTCATACATCTTGACACGTACTCAGCTACTTGCTTCTTCATTCCAGGCCACCAAAAATGTTGCTTCAATGTGTTATACATCTTGGTAGTACCAGGATGCATAGCATAGGTGGTCATATGAGCTTCCTCAAGGATCTCCTTCCTCAAATCATCCACATTAGGTACACATAGCCTATGTCTCAACCACAAAGTCTCATCTCTCAACTCAAACTCGGACTCCGGATTTGCCCTCACTTTATCTATAAGCTTTACTATATCGGCATCTTTGTTCTGTACTTTTCTAATTCTATCATGTAGCATTGGCCTCAACTTCAAAGTAGCAACTAGTGCCTCATCTTGCTCCAGATTCAACTCTACATTTAGAGCTCTCAAATGAATCAGATTAGGTAACCTCGATAATCGAATCGATCTGTACTAACATTAGACTTCACCTTTCAAGCATCTGTCACCACATTAGCTTTCCTGGGTGGTACTCAATAGTACAATCATAATCTTTTAATAACTCAATCCACCTCCTTTGCCTCAAGTTTAGCTCCTTCGACTCATCAAGTATTTGGACTCGATGATCAGTATATATCTGGAAAGTCTCCCCATACAAATAATGTCTCCAAATCTTTAGAGCAAAGACAACTGCAGCTAGCTCTAAATTATGTACCGGATAATTGATCTCGTGAGACCTTAATTGTCTCGATGCATAGGCGATCACCTTGCCATGCTGCATCAGTACACATCCCAAACCTTGATGCAAAGCATCACTATATACCATATATCCTCCAATCCCTGATGGAATAGTCAACACCGGTGCGGTAGTCAGCCGATGTTTCAACTCCTCAAAGCTCTTCTGACACTCCTCACTCCATCTAAACACTACATTCTTCCTCAGAAGTTTAGTCAGAGGGGTCGAGATCAAGGAAAACCCCTCGACAAATCTTCGGTAATATCCAGCTAATCCTAGGAAGCTTCGGATCTCAGGCACATTTCTCGGAGCTTCCCAATTCATAACTGCCTCTACCTTCTTTGGATCTACCTGTATGCCATCTCCAGTTACTATATGTCCCAGAAATACAACTTGATCTAACCAAAATTCACACTTACTAAATTTGGCATACAATTGTTTCTCTCTCATAATATGTAAGATCACTTTCAAATGCTCAGCATGCTCCTTTCTACTCTTTGAATACACCAAGATATCGTCAATGAATACAATTACAAATCGATCTAGGTAGGGCTGGAACACCTTATTCATCAAGGCCATAAAAGCTACCGGGGCATTAGTTAACCCAAACGGCATCACTAGGAACTCATAGTGCCCATACCTGCTCCTGAATGCACTCTTAGGTGTATCAGCCTCCGCTATCTTCAACTGGTAATACCCTGATCTCAGATCTAGCTTAGTAAATACCCGAGCTCCCTGCAACTGGTCAAGCAAGTCATCAATTCTAGGTAACGGATACTTGTTCTTCACGGTCACCCGATTAAGCTTCCTATAATCGATGCATAACCTTAAAGTCCCATCCTTCTTCTTCACAAATAACACTGGCGCTCCCCAAGGTGAAACACTGGGCCTTATGAAACCCTTTTCCAACAACTCTTACAACTGAGCTTTCAACTCCTTCAGTTCCACAGGTGCCATCCTATATGGGGGAATGGATATAGGAGCAGCACTTGGAACCAGATCAATTGTGAACTCTGTTTCTCGATCTGGTGGTAAACCAGGTAACTCCTCGGGAAACACATCTCAGAATTCCTTAACCACTGGAATGTCCTGAACGCTCTGCTCCACCCTAGTATCAATGATGTGGGCCAGATAAGCCTCACATCCTCCCTGCATCAACCTCAGAGCACTCAGGAAGGATATCATCCTAGCTGGCACTGCCTGACTAATTCCTCGGAATACTGCTCTAGGCTGACCAGGAGATTCTAATACTACCTCCTTAGTGTAACAGTTCATGATGGCCCTATGGGCAGTGAGCCAATCCATACCTAAGATCACATCTATCTCTCTCAACTGTAATACAATCAGGTCTGCCTTTAGCTCTACTTGATCAACCTTAACTAAGCACTCCTTGCATACCTCACCAATGACAAGAGTGCTACCTGAGGTGTACTCACCTCTAGCCCATCTTCTGATAACTCCCTAATATAATGCAATCTACATGCCAAATGCGGTGCAATGAAAGAGTGTGGATCCTGGATCTAGCGGTGCAAATGCCTCCAAATCATAAACAAGAAGCGCTTTCGCAACCACATCTTGTGAGTCTTGGGCCTCCTGCCGAGTCATGGCATAGACCACAGCACGAGATTGTGGTCGATCGCCTGACTTCATGAGCCTCATGGAAGAACTCCCAGCTCTCCCTCTATCTCTACCTCTACCTCTATGTCCAGATCCACCACCTCTGCTCTGCTAAACTATAGCATCACTCCCGGATCTCCCACTAACACCAAACTGGGTTCCAGCAACAACCGGACAATTCCTAATTTTGGGTTCGAAGGAGCCACAAGTCAAACAAGCTCTGTCACATTGAACACTCTCTAGTGCCTTTTCCCACAATACTCACATGGGGCCATGGTTTTGCACTATACTTCGTCCCCCACCAGTCTGTATAGGTCTACCTCTCATTCCCGTTCTAGACTGTCTAAATCCACCTGATGATCTGAATGGTCTACTCTGGCGCTTACTAAAACTCCTGCCAGAACTGCCTTGACTCTCACTAAGCCTCTTTCCTCTGGACCCTTGCTCGATCTCTGCTTGCTTCTCTTTCATTAGCTGTTCAATTCTGATTGAGGCAGCTCTCAACTCAGTGAAAGTGCCCATATCTGACCTTGCCAACCTTGTTCTGATCTCCATATTATGCCCATTCTCAAACCTCCTGCACTTGTCTTCCTCGGTAGGAATCAGAGCGGTAGCATAACTCATCAATTCATTAAATCGGACCTCATAGTCCGCCACTGACATCTTGCCTCGCTTGGTTCAAGAACTCTTGCATCTTCATGTCCAAGTAGACCTTAGGCATGTAGTTGTCTCTGAAGACTCTCAGAAAGTCTTCCCACTTCAATAGACAAGGCCTGGAGGTACTGCCTGGAACAGTCTTCCACCACTGGTAAGCTGGGCCCTGCAAGAGAGACACTGCATAATCGAACCTCTCATCGGGCTCATGATCCATCGATCAAATACTCTCTCGTCTCTCTAACCATCCCTCGGCCTCGGCGGTCATCTTTGCCATAGAAGTCAACCGCTCCACGCTTGAAGCCTATCATACCTCCTCTCCTTTTCTCGAGAACTCTAGAGGCAACCCCTCAGATCGAGGTACCGAGGACTCTCTACTGGCTCCTATAGATCCTTGGTCAGCGGGTTGATCAATCTGATCACCTAGAGCGGATGACCTATAAGAAAAGATAACTTCAATCATTATCCGCATTGCTCAAGACATTTCATGCTTATCATTTCTATAAATCCCAACATATGCTAAACCATGCTCTGATACCACCTAAATATAGCGCCCCCTTATCGCAGGGTATCCACCGGGACACCCGGAGGTCATTCCAACACATATCCTACGATGAGGGCACGCTACGTTCGATCACTACATCCCTTTCTATGGCATGGTAACATAATTCAAGAACAAAGCATCATAAGAAGATCACAATATTTTAAAACCAACTTTCTTTTTCCTCATTACATTTTACAAAAATCAAGGTCTACATTGTCTGACCACAATATCCGTATGAACATCATCAGAAAACCTAATACAATAGTACTACGCGAATGAGGAAAGTGTATCAAAATTTATTTAAACCATCCAAAAGAACCCCAGCTGACCGACCTTTGAGCCATGACCTCAATCTCCAATCGCAATCTACTCGGCTAGAAGATCCTCTATAACAACTAGAGTCGTCTCTCGGTCCTGAAAAGACAACGTTGCAATTTTGGTGAGTTTTGCGAACTCAATGAGGTAACCATCATCGATGGTTCACTCAATTCATGCGTCAAAGCATCGCACATAACATAACGCTCACTCCATTACATATTCACAATGTATCACACTATCGCACATAACATAATATTCACTTCATCGCATATTCACAATGTATCACACTATCGCACATAACATAATATTCACTTCATCGCATATTCACAATGTATCACTTTGTTCAAATAAGAACACACATCAATTATTATTGGCAATGCACATGAGACTCACTTTCGTTTATTATTGTCGTTATGACCGAGTGCCTTTTTCCAGCTCACCCCTTTCTGGATGTCGAGCTTAGTCGAATAACGTCCCATATCTCTTCGTAGATATCGGGGACAGTCGCACTCGAGCCCAAGGCTCTATTCACTTTTTTTTAGCTTTTAGCTCCTTATCTTGGCAACTCCAGTCATAACTTCCTTTATCTTTCATGCATACATGTAATGAATGTTTCACATATCATAATCTCAGTCAATTATATGGATGCACATTCACGTTTTGATCACATTTATAATCGGACCTTAGTCCGACATTCAGTAGAAATACTTAGTACACTTTTGCATTCATATACACACTCACAATTTTCGCATGTTCAGAGCACTTAAATAATTCATTCGAAACATATTCTAAAGCAAACAATTAATTGAGCAAAACCGTCTAGGTTACTCACTAGTTTCTCCCGAAGCTAATGCCTGAAAGATCCAGCAACGTCTGGAGGTTGACGTTCCAATGGCTCCTCTATAACAAATAACATATACATATATCACAATTTGAACAATCATAAGTGTTTAATAATGCACATGAATGAGATGAAATATGTACAATGCATATTCATGACTATCCCGGGTATCAATCCATCAATTTCTTCACAAGACGTTCAACTATCAAAACTCACTTAATTAGCCTCATTCTGTGGGATTTAACCCTTCATAAACCAATTGAATCCAATCTCATAATCCAATGAACCATTTCAGATCTTTCTCCAAAACAGTGTATTATATCCGACTTCCATCCAGAAATTGAACACCTTAGAGACTGTATCAAGATTCAGCTCCTTCATATAATTTGTAGCCCTATTACTCTAGTTCACTACAAATCAAGAATTACCTCAATTGGAATCCTATAGACCAAGATATCATCAAAATACTGACATACATTCAGTAAAATATCCAATTCATACTCCTTCCACCGGTACCCTTACTTTGATTCAATCAATCATTTCCAATATAATAACAAAGACCATAACTTTTTGTGGAGAGATAAATAAATGTGTTAGGAATCCAATACTTCAAAAATCAGGTCATTTGGAGGTCTAGAGAAAAAGTTATGACCAAAAAAGTACAATCTGTTATTTTTGTTTTTCTGCGTCTGCGTCTCAGTCTTTGCGTCTGCGTCTCAGTCTTTGCGTCTACGTCTCAGTTTGTGCATCTCCATCTCAGTCTCTGCATCTCCGTCTCTGTTTCTGCGTCTGCGTCTCAGTTTTTGCGTCTCCATCTCAGTCTTTGCATCTGCGTCTCAGTTTGTGCGTCTCCGTCTCAGTCTCTGCGTCTCCGTCTCAATTTCTGCGTCTGCGTCTCAGTTTTTGCATCTCCGTCTCAGTCTTTGCGTCTGCGTCTCAGTTTGTGCGTTTTCGTCTTAGTCTCTGCGTCTGCGTCTCAGTTTGTGCGTCTCCATCTCCGTCTCAGTCTCTGCGTCTCCGTCTCAGTTTCTGCGTCTCCGTCTCAGTTTTGCGTCTGGAACGTATCCACTTAAAAATATCATAACTTTTGACTCCAATATCCAAATTTTACCAACTTTATACCGTTGAAAAGCTAAAAGAAATATCTACAACTTTTCAGAGGAATTTTGCCAGAATCTATATAAATCAAGTTCAAATTTCCTCCCGAATTTGGAACATGAATTTTCGCTCAACTCTCAACATCCTGCACCCAGTTCTCAACTTCGTGACAACTTTTGAGACTCTTAGAGACAGAACTGAAATTCAATGTCTTCATACGAATTGTATCCATATATTCCTAGTTTACTCCGAATCAAGAATCATCTTATTTAGACAACCACAAAAAATGTTATGGCCAAAATACTGAAACATGCTCAGTGAGAAATTTTCCAGACTTTCTAACTTTCAACACTTTACGTCACCAAACACCAAAAGTTTTCTCAAAAACTAATTTAACACTATAACTGAATTTATTTCTCCCCAACTAACCAGTATTTAAGAACAAACACATGAAGTATATTTTTCATGCAGATGACAGTAATCTATCAACTTTATTTCACAAACCCCCAACAGTGAGGGATTTCTCTAACACTTACCTGCTGAAATCTCCAAAATCTTCAAGCCCTAAACTCCACATTTTTGACTTCACTGAGTGAAATGATCAGCTTCTGGTTTTTCCTTAGAATAGATGACACACATGGCAAAGTAAGGTTGGTGAAAGAAAGGAAGAACACAAGAGTCCCTTAGAAGATATTTTGCTGGAAAATTTTGTGTTTCGAAGAGAGAAGTTTTAGAAAGATGAGAATAAAGAAGGGACTTGGACAAGACTTAACCTGCCAACTCTCAAGGAATAGTGACCTACTTCTAGCTAGAGTACAAGGTCTAAGTGACACATGTCACTTTCTAAATGATTAAACCCTAACTTAGTTTCTTTGGAAACTAACTCCATTTAGTTCCCCTCTTTCCAATACAACAATCATCTTTACAACCCAACTATCTCCAAATCTTTATTTAATTTATTTCTTGTTCCCTACTATAAATATATCTCTCTCAATACTCCATAACTTCACCAACATATACAAATACAATAATTCCACTAAAATTCAAAACATCAAGATCTCACTAACCCATAAAATTTTCAATAATAATAACATTCAAGATTCTCAAATCATTCCAATTATACCCGGAATTATTCATGAATGCATGTACAAGTATTTTCATGTGCAACAATCAAGTCTAAGTATGTAGCAAGTTATGCATGAACATGTAGAATACATTCCTAACTCTCATTAGTCACTCACATTTACCATCCTACCCCTTTCCACTAGCAATGGGATGTTACATTGAGATAACACTATGGCTAATGTGAGGAGAACTTAGATCCACATTATATTCTATGAGAATATGCGAAGGAGATAAAAATTAGATTTTGATGAATGTGTTACCAAAGCAAGAATTTAAGTTACAAATAAATTGAAATGTGAGGAGAAACTAGTATGAATGAGCAAACATTAGAATAAGCCAATGTGAAATATGAGGACATTTAAAGAATGGAGAAGATCATTTAAGAAAGGAGAGTCAATTGGGAAATTGAAAATAACGCGAGATAATGTTACCTCATTGAGGAATTAGTTATTTAAGGAATTAGGAGAGCTAATCATGGGCATATGGAGTTTGATAAAAATTGTTTGAGTTAACAATTTCCCCAATAATACCATGGTATTGAATATTAAAGTGATCCAAGCGAAATTTAATGATGCATTAAAGGTATTCAAAAATTTGAGAAAAATAATTTAAATACATGAAGAAAAATGTGTGACGTACATGAGTAATGAAAATAAAGAAAATTTTGAGAAATTATACTGATATTAATTATATCGTATGGATTTGGAGATTCTATAGTATGTAACGATATTATATAAGAGATTTGGATAAATCTAATGCAGCAGGATAAAATGATTTCATATGTATGGAGACAACTAAAGTTCTATGAGTTTATTATTCGATACATGATTTAGAGATACTATAGTAGTGATTATTTTGAAGTTTAGCGACAGTATATGTAAAGGAATATCTTAGATGTATATATACAAGTACAAATCATAAAAAGTTTGAGGCAATCATTGAATTGAGAAATTGAATATGAGACCGAGAAGATTGATATAAATATCGAAAGACCATGATTGTCCAAGTGAGAAATTCCAAGTAAGGCTACATGTTATATCAGATACCCTAAGCAGAAACTCGATATTAAGGATTATCAAAACTAGAGTAAAAAGAAGCATAGAATGTGGGGCTTGGTTTATCCCAAATTAAGGATTCAAGAATTGAGAATCTTATTAAGGAATTTAAAATGGATCAGAATTTTGATTTTAAATTGGAAAATGAGGCTTTGTGATCAAAAAAGAGAAATGTGTATACCTAATAAAGAGATAAAGGAGTTAGTGGATCAATACCAAAAGTATGGAGTAAAGTGAGACAGACATAAGAGTAAAGTGTACTTATACTATAAAGATGTGAACTATGAAACAAAGGATGAAATGTTTATAAGAGTATCACCTCCCAAGGTGTGCTAAGATTGAGTGCAAAATGTGCTCAGGCTAAGATAAAGAATCCACTAATCATGAATTGTTTTGGTCCAAATAAAGATATTGAGAACCAGACCATTGACTTGTGAGTTAATATTACCAACAAAGGTGTCTTTGGTTCGTAATATGAGTATGTTAAGAGAAATCAACATGATCTGATATTGATGTTATCGACATAGGAATTGCGAAAAGTGTGAATAATCCAAAACCTAATGAGAAACTCGTTAAGAAAGTAAATGATTAAACGATTAATTGAAAGACAGAGTGAGTCTTGTGATTATGATCATTTAAAGGAAATTATTCAAGTGAAGAAGTTACTAAGGAGATTGAGGAAAAACATAAGACAATGTTACCTCCATTTGGTTGACCACTCAGTTAAGAATTTCGAGGACGAAATTCTTTATGGGGTGAGAGTTGTTGGACCCCAAACATTTCTTAGAAGACTAAAACTAATAAATGAGAAATGTGGATATGTCCATGTTCTGCTTTGGTGTTTCTGATGGATAAAAGATTTTGAAATGAGAAGAATTAAGGTGAAAGTTAGAAGTAGAATGAAAGCAAAAATGAAGTTGAATTTGTGTAGTAAGTTGTTGAAGGATATGTATATAGGTGTATGTTCTGTCATTGGTGTTCATGATTAATCATGGACTATATTTTCCTTATAGATGATATTGATTTGAAATGGAGTTGAGAATGAGGAGTCAATGAAGTAGAAAAGGTGATCTTAGTATGATTTGTGATAAGGAAAGATTGTGAAACAAAATGGATGGTTGATCTGGAAAATGTTTATAGAGTATGTTTTAGTCTTTTAGCCACAACTTTTTCTCTAGTTATCCAAACAAGATGATTCTTGATTTGTATTAAATTAGAAACATATGGCTATATTTCTTATGAAGACATAGAATTTAAATTTTGTCTTTAAGAATCTTAAAATTTGTCATGAATTTGAGAATTGGGTGTAGTACATTGGATGAGTGTAAATTCGTGTTCTAAATTTGACGGAAATTCTGGATAAATCTAGGCTGAATTTAGGCAAGTGTGTCTACTAGTAAGTTGTAGATCTTTCTTTTAGTTTTCCAATGATATATAGTATGAAATTTTGGATTTTTGAGCGGAAAGTCATGGTCCTTATAAGGGACGATGTGCAAAAGAGGAGTTGTATCTTCTGCCTTCTTGCTTCTTTTGTGATGACGCCATCTCCTTCTACGTTTCCTTTATGATGACATCATCTTCTTCTGTGTTTTGCTTCTTCTGTCTTTTTGCTTGTTTTGTGATGACGTCATCTCCTTCTGTGTTCCCCTTTTGATGATGTCGTCTTCTTCTTTGTTTTGTTTCTTCTGTTTTTTTGTTTCTTCTACCTTTTGCTTCTTCTGTCTTTTGTTTCTTATATCTTTTGCTTTCTGCTGTGTTTTTCTTATTTTGTCTTTTACTTCTTCTGTCTTTCGCTTCTTTTGTGTTTTGCTTCTTCTGCCTTTCACTTCTTCTGTGTTTTGCTTCTTTTGTCTTTTCCTTCTTCTATCTTTCGCTTCTTCTTTGTTTTGTTTCTTTTATCTTTTGCTTCTTCTGCCTTTCGCTTCTTTTGTGTTTTGTTTCTTCTGTCTTTTGTTTCTTCTACCTTTTGCTTCTTCTGTGTTTTGCTTCTTCTATCTTTTGCTTCTTCTGCCTTTCGCTTCTTCTGTGTTTTGCTTTTTTTATTTTTTGCCTCTTTTGTCTTTATGCTTCTTCTATCTTTTGCTTCTTTTTTCTTTTGCTTCTTCTGCCTTTCGCTTCTTTTGTGTTTTGTTTCTTCTGTCTTTTATTTCTTCTGTCTTTTCGCTTCTTCTCTCTTTTGTTTCTTCTGTCTTTTGCTTCTTCTGTCTTTTGCTTCTTCTATCTTTCACTTCTTTTGTGTTTTTTTGACGCGTCTTCTTCTATGTTTTGCTGACGCGTCTTCTTCTGTGTTTTGTTGACTTGTATTATTCTATCTTTTGCTGACGCGTCCTCTTATGTGTTTTGTTGACGAGTCTTCTTCTGTGTTTTGTTGATGTGTCTTTTCTTGTCTTTCGCTGACGTGTCTTCTTCTGTGTTTTGTTCCTTTTGCTTTTTGTTTCTTCTGTGTTATTGTTCATAAACTTCTTCTAGGTTATTGTTCATCTTATATCTTCTGTTTCATTTTTGATCATTCAGAAGAGAGAATCTGTCTTCAAGGTCTTCATGAAAGTTGTAGATCTTGAAGTCTTCTTTCGAACCATATAATGAACATTTTAATACAATATCTGTAGGGAAAGTTATAACAATATTTTCACTTCTTCCGTCTTTTTCCATTCGTCTGCTTTTTTCTTTGGCTTCGTCTAATCCTATCGTCTGATCCATTTTGACCCTTCAGATGATAAAATCTTGAAGTAAATCACACATTAATATAGAACTCACTAAGTACACAAGAAGGGGGGGTTTAATTATGTAATATTTTTTTGAATACAGAAAACCTTTGATAATCTTTTGAAAAAGAAAATTTTTCAAGTATTAAATGAATATCAAATAGGTACTTAGTTAAATCGCAAATAACTCATATAAACTTGTATAAGAACAAGAGTATTTAATAGTAAAGAATTAGAAGATAGACGATGAGATTTTTATACTGGTTCACCTCAAACCTTAGGCTATGTCCAGTCTTCAAAATCCTTCTGAGTTTTCACTATACTTTGTCAAAATTACAAGTATTCTTTCCTCTCTTCTAGAGCCTCTTTAGGTCTCTTACACTGAGTATTCTTTTAGCTATCTTAGCCTCTCCAGGCTCTTAGCCTTTTCTTTCTCTCACTAGAAATATAATGTGAGCTTTTATTACAGTAATGTTAGCTCTCGTATATCGCACAGAATTTTTGTAAGTAATAACTTGTAAGCATAAAGATTGTTCAGTCTTTGACTACGATGAATATTTATAGCCTAAGTCTCCAACTGCTTCTTGAATCTTGATAACTGCTTATTGCATCTTGCTTCTTGCTTCTTGCATCTTGCATAAATTGTTATTCAATTGAGTTATGTAACTAACTCAACCTGCTTTTTCTTAGTTTTCAAACTTCTTCTGTGTTTCGACGTTTCTTCTGTGTTTTGAAACTCCTTCTATATTTTGCAACTTCTTTTATGTTTTGAAACTCCTTTTGTGTTTCGCAACTTTTTCTATGTTTTGAAACTCCTTATTTGTTTCGCAACTTCTTCTGTGTTTTGAAACTCCTTCTGTGTTTCACAACTTCTTCTATGTTTTGAAGCTCCTTCTGTGTTTCGCAACTTCTTCTGTGTTTTGAAACTCCTTCTGTGTTTCGCAACTTCTTTTGCGTTTTGAAACTCCTTCTGTGTTTCGTCCACTGCACGCTTAACACACACATCAAAATAGTCCATTTATTTCAAACATTATTGTTATTTGATTATCAACAAAATTATTAAATGTGAAGTCATTTTGACTTAACAATCTCCCCCTTTTTGATGATAAAAAATAATCATAATTTAAAAAAAAAAGATAAAATGAATAAACGAATATTATTCATATAAGGAATAAGAAGACAACAAAAGATATACACGTGCATATACAAAGTACACATATGAAAACAAAACAAACTTGTGATGTTATCTTCTTTTCATCTTACCAGTCTACCCCATTTACTATCTTTCATCTGCTTCTGTTATTCTCCTCTTCTCCCCCTATTTCTTATTAATCAAAAAGTTTTACCGTAGATGCTTTATAATTTTAGAGAACATTCGTTGCATATCAGTTTGGATCAACTTGAAGTCTTCTTCTATAAAAACTTTTAGATGCGCCACCTCCTCATATAGATCAACAACTGAGTCACTCAAATCATCCACTTTAGTATGAATTTCTTCAATCTCCTTAACTAAGACTTCCTGACTCCATTACTGTGTGTGACTGACTTCTTCCAAAACAAGAGTAGATACTTGTTGTGATGTTCTTATTAGAGAGAAGTTTGTAGCAACTGGTGTTTCTGATGGTACAACATCTAACTCAATGATTGTAATAACAGGAGGTTTGAAAGATAATTTTCCTTCAGGGAGATCCAATTCATCAGGTCTAGGTAGTTTTTTAAGTGGTTTTCCAATAAGGTGTAGGACATCTTTAATTGAAGATATGAAACCCAAAGATCTAAAGTGCATGTCTCTAAGTTGAAACTTATACCTTCAACCATGAACGTTCTGAACTGTCATTTTTTCACTCTTTCAACTACCTAAAAGGTTGTATCTGTGGAGAAGTGTCCACAATGACTTCCTGATGCTTTTGAAATGTGATGAGAAACATAGATTCCTCTAGATTAGACCGCAATACATGGCCTCATCTATATTTCTTACTGGTTCCTGAATTTGCTCTTCTGTAAGATCGCCTGTATTTGCTTCAAAGTACATCTTCTGTTTGCCTTTATCTACATTGCGTACAATGTTTGAAGCTTTTGGTTGGATGTCTGGTAAAATCTTGATCAATGTTCTGTTTTTCACTAGATAAATAGTATATCGCTCCTTAGACATCTTCATAAGATATGGTACTATCTTTTCATCTTTCAGGATACCATATAGTCTTCTTTCTCCATGATTTAGAAGATGCATTGATCGATTATTGATCAGAATTGGTTCAACTTGTACCTTGACCAACCTTCTCACAGGTTCTCTTATTATAATCGAGGTTCTGCTTCTAACAGTCATCACTTCTTCAATCACCTTTATTTTCAAATACTTTTTTTTATACGTTCAGAAGGATTATATTGTACGACCCTGTGTTCAACTAGTTTTTTCTTCTGTTGAACATCAGGTGAAGGAATCTTTTTGTGACTGGTCTTCAGCTTCTTACTTTCTTCTACCAATCTAGAAGAGGGTTTTTGATGGGGTTTCTTCTTCTCAAACACCAACTTCCTTTTAATTTCTTTTTTTTTAGTCAATTTTGCTGATTGTTCTTGCAAAATTGAGACTAATGATTTGGTTGCCTGTGGTGTTTTCTCAGATTTTTCAGAGTCTTCAACAGAAGTTAAACCTTTTCCTCTCTTCTACTCTCTTTGACGCAAGGTTAATAGTTTGGGTGACCTTTTGGGTTCTTAAAAATTTTCAGGATAAAGTGTCTCTCCCTTTCTTTTCAATGACACTTGTTTTTCTGACTGCTCTTCTTGACTTTCTTCTTTGTGAGAAATCGTCTTAGTTTTCACTAATACCTCAAACGCTTTACTCTTCTTTTCTTCTACAGACACTCTTTCTAAGGATTGAGGCTTCATCTTCCTTATGGGAGTAACCTTTTTAGACAAGGTGCGTCTTACAATACGCTCTCCCTCAGTCTTTGCTTTCACTATAAAGTCTGTATCCTCCTTTTTTTGAGATTTCAAACCCATTCTTGTGATAGTTGAAGCATTGATGATGTTTTTTATATTCATCTTCATTCTGTTTCCTCTGTTAAGAAGGATTCCAAAATCTCTAAAGATTCTTGTCAACAGCATGCCATAGGGTAAGACATTTGAGTCTCTCTTCGTCTTCATCATATACTTTAAAATCAAGTGTGGAAGATTAATAGGCTGATGATTAAGTAGATGAAACAAGCATTGTTCATCTATAGTCGTCACTACGTTCTTTGAACCTGTTTTTGGTAGAATACAATGAAAGAGTAGCGCATGTAGAACCCTAGCTTTAGGAACAAGAGTTGACGCCTTCTTGTCCTTTGGTTCACTGCTCCCATAGAGTTGTCAATTGATTTGTGCTTTCTCTACACTGCTCTTAGTCATCCATCTTGTGGTATGAGCCACCTCTGCTCCAACACATGAACATTCACTAACCTTCTTGATTAGTTCCAGTGTCACAATAACTGACAGCTATCCACCATTGAAACTAAGGTTTCCTCTACTACTTTCGCATTCTTCCAGAACTCATATACTTCATTCAAGTACACAGTTTCACGAACCTAAAAGAAATTCTTCCATCCAATGGCATCAATTTCTGGTTCGATATCCATCTGGTGCTTCTTCAGGGACTTAAAATCAACGTGCCTTCCATAAATCATTGATGGCTCCATTTGTAATCTGTAGACAATAGAAACTAAACACATAAATGAACTTTTTTTCAAAGTAAAGAGGTTAGTATGTGAGGATGAGAATGTAAACAGAAAGAATTTGATATCAAGAACCGAGTAATGAAACGTTTTGTTGAGAGAACTTGCAAAAAGTCGATTTTAATGTATTTCAAGAATATTCTAAAGTTGATGATATACTAAATGCTTTTAGAGGATTTCCCTCCTTTTCTTAAAAAGTTACCACCTGTGACCTATCATTATGGTTTCCTTGAAACCTCACGATTTTTTACCTTCCTTACTACGAAAATCATTTGGGTCATGACGTGTCAGACGATTGGTCACTCAATACAACCATATTCAAGTTTCATCTGATTTCTCTGAATCTTTCTTCATTCAAAGGCTTAGTGAAGATATCTGCCCATTGATGATTCGTTTCAACAAACTGTAGACTTACGATTCCCTTCTATACATAGTCTCGTAGGAAATGATGTCTAACTTCGATATGCTTTACCCTCGAATGTTGTATTGGATTTTTCGATAGGTTGATAGCACTGGTGTTGTCACAGTAAATTGGGATCTGTTCTTCTTGTATTGAATAATCTTCTAACTAATGCTTGATCCACAAAGTTTGTGAGAACAGCTTGCAGCTGACATATATTCAACTTCTGCAGTAGATAGAGCAATTGCCTCTTACTTGACCAAGAAACTAAGTTGTGGCCAAGAAAGTGACAACCTCCACTTGTACTCTTCCTATCAATTCTGTCTCCAGAATAATCAGCATCACAGTATCCAATTAACCTGAAATTTTTACCTTTCTTATACATTAAGCAAAGATCAGTAGAACCTAAAAGATATCTTAAAATTCTTTTAACAACAATATAGTGAGATTCTCTAGGATCTGCTTGAAATATAGCACACAAACAAACACTAAACAAAATATCAGGTCTACTTGCTATGAGATAAAACAAAGAACCAATGATACCTCTAAACAGGGTTTGATCAACCTTCTTACCCGTTTCATCCTTAGATAAAGGGTTTGAAGAATGCATAGGAGTAGACATAGGTTTCACTTTCTCCATTCCATATTTAACCAACAGTTCTTTAATATATTTTGTTGATGAATAAAAAAAATTTCTTCGGTTTGTTTAATTTGCAACCCAAAAAAGAATTTTAATTCACCTATCAAGCTCATCTCAAATTCACTTTTCGTCAAATTCTCAAAACTAGAACGTAGTTTTTCAGACGTTGTATCAAAGATAATATCATCAACATATATTTGTACTATGATGAAATCATTCTTAATGCATTTCCTAAATAATGTCTTATCTACATATCCTCTACTAAAACCATTCTCTTCACAAAATATTTTGAATTTTTCATTTTCAAATTCACCACCATGATCACTTCTAATTCCAGCAACAGAAACTCCTTTTTCATTTTGTAACTTTTTGGAAAGAGCTTTAAAATATTTAAAAAATTCATCCTTATATGACAAAAATTATATCCAACGAAATCTAGTGAAGTCATCAATAATTACGAGACCATACTTCTTTCCGCTAAGACTTAATGTCCTAGTTGGACCAAATAAATCTATATGTAACAACTCTAGAGGTCTAAAAGAAGTTACAATATTTTTAGAAGAAAAAGATGTTTTAACCTATTTTCCTTTATGATAACTTTCACAAAAGAAATCTTAGTTAAAACTTATTTTTAGTAAATCTCTTACCAAATCATGTTTAATCAACTTAGAAATATGTTTAAAACTAACATGGTCTAGTTTTTTTATGCCAAATCAGTTTTTCTTCATCAATTGATAGAAAACAAGAAATATTTTGACTTTGCAAATCTTCTAAATTAATCTTATAAAGATTATTTCATCTTTTGGCATAAAAGAATATGGAATCGTCCTTGTTTTTGACTACACAAGAGTTTTGATTAAAGGATATTTCAAAGCTAGAATCACATAATTGACTTACACAAATCAAGTTATATTTTAAACCTTCAACTAACAAAACATTATCAATAGATGCAAAGGAATCTTTACCAATTTTGTCGATTCCAACTATTTTGCCCTGCTAGTTGTCTCCAAAAGTTACTGATCCTCCCTTTTTATTTTAAAAATATAGGAACATAGACCTTCTTCCTGTCATGTGTCGCGAGCATCCACTGTCCAAATACCATTAGTGCTGACTGCTTCTTCCAATGAAGGAGATATGTAGGAGATATTATATTCTTTTTAGGTACCCAGATTTTTTTGGGTTCTTTGGGGTTAGTCTGAAAATTATTCATAGAATGAAAATGAGAAGACTAGTGATATTTCTTTCTATAAGGAATAAAGCTCTTTTTATGATGAGTATTGGTTTTAGTAAACCCTAGACCACTCTTATCATTAGGGTGTCTATATTTTCCAATCATATCATTCATTTTTTTTGTACTTTCAGTAAAGGATGATAAATCCGCTAAGAGAGAATTAATCATTTGTTTCAACTGATTAATCTCTTCAGATCTATCTACTGTTACCTTTTTCTTTATAACGTCTATTTATTTCTTGAGGCATACATTTTCTTTCTCTATTACTTCCATATTTTTCAAGTTTTCTAAATACTTTCTTTTTAGGGATCTATACTGCTTTAGTATAGCATGAGAATCTTCTAACAATTCTAGATATGCATCTTGGAATTCATTAAAGTTAGAAGTTACCTCCTTGTCACCTTTGTTTTCGGCTACCAAGCATATGTTTGGTTGTACTGAAGCTTTTGAATCAAAATCAAATTCAGATGAATCCAAATCTTCCCAAGTAGCCATCATACTCTTTTTATTTTCTTTATTCTTCTTCGACTTTATTTTCAACAATGGACATTCAGACTTGTAGTGTCCTAGTTTGTTGTACTCGTAGCAAATGATAGAGGCCTTCTCGTTCTTAACTTCATCTTTTCCATTTTTTTAAAAGAAAAATTTTTGTTCTCTTCTTCCACATTCTTTTGATCTTCCTTGAGATAAAAGATAATTCATCATCATCTTCATTTGAATCTTGTCCAGATTCACTGGTGTCATCATTCTTGATTTCTTCGATCTTTAGTGCTTTTGATGATGAATTTCTATTCCTCTGATTCTTGTGATCTTTTTTACCAGCCTTTAATGCTATAGACTTGTCCCTTCTAGGTTTGTCTTCAGCATCAACCTCCACTTCATGTATCTTCAGAGAACCAAGCAGCTCATCAAGCTTTAATTTGCTCAGGTCCTTAGCTTCTTGTACTGCTGTGACTTTAGGTCTCCATCTTTTAGGCAAACTCTTGAGAATCTTTCTTACATGGTCTTGATTGTTGTATATCCTCCCAAGAGCTTTCAGTCCATTAACGATAGTTTTGAAATCGTCCAAACATCTGATCAATGGACTCATCTTCTTCCATTTTAAACAACTCATACTGATGTACAAGAATGCTGATCTTGGACTCCTTTACTTGGTTTGTTCCTTCATGTGTGATGGATAAGGTGTCCTACATCTCCTTCGCAGTTTCGCATCCATGAACTTTATCGTATTCACTTTTTCTTAAGGCACAGCTCAAAAAGAATTTGGCCTTTGAATTTAGTTGAAATCTCGCTTTGTGATCAGCTGACCATCTGTTATGTAGAATAATATTGCCTTCATCATCTACTGGTTCGTACGGTCCATTCTCGATGATGTCCCAAAGATCAACATATGTGGATTCAATGAAAAGCCACATCCTGTCCTTTCAATAATGATAGTCCTCACCATTGAATGCAAGAGGTCTTGTGACGGAGCACCTTCAGCAATAAACACGTGTGATTCTGCCATGGATCTTTTTCCTCACTGTGTAAAGGTGGTTCTTGGAAACCGAGCTTTGATACCAATTGAAGTAAATCACAGGTTAATATAGAACTCACTAAGTACACAAAAAGGGGGGTTGAATTGTGTAATCTTTTTGTGAATACACAAAACCTTTGATAATATTTTGAAAAAGAAACTTTTTCAAGTATTAACTGGATATCAAATAGGTATTTAGTTAAATCGCAAATAACTCGTATAAACTTGTATAAGAACAAAAATATTTAAGAGTAAAGAGTTAGAAGATAGACGATGCGATTTTTATACTGGTTCACCCCAAATCTTGGGCTACGTCTAGTCCTCAAAATCCTTTTGAGTTTTCACTATACTTTGTCAAAATTACAAGTATTCTTTCCTCTCTTCCAGAGCCTCTTCAGGTCTCTTACACTGAGTATTCTTTTAGCTATCTTAGCCTTTCCAAGCTCTCAGTCTTTTCTTTCTCTCACTAGAAAGATAATGTGAGCTTTTGTTATAGTAATGTTAGCTCTCGTATATTGCACAGAATTTTTGTAAGTAATAACTTGTAAGCATAAAGATTGTTTAGTCTTCGACTACGACTAATTTTTATTGTTGGGACCCGATCCGAAAATCGGATCCCAACCGAGACAGAAGCGAAGGAAACGAAATTCGAAACGGAACGAAATGGAAACAAATGCGAATTGGCTCGAAGTGAAAGCGAACAAAGCGAAGCGAATTGCAAATCAAAAGCGGAAACAAACACTTAATGCGGAACACAAATTGAAGCGGAAAACATAAAGCGGAACTCGAAATAACGGATCGAAATCAAAGGCAAAAGTACGAATCGAAAGCAAATCGAATAATCGAATACGAATCATAAATAACGAACGAAAGCGTAAGAGGCAACATGGAATCCAAAAGCGAGTCGAATGCGGAATCAATTCGTAACAAAACAAAGCCGACATCCGAAACAAAGTAACAGAGAAAAGCGTTGCGTTGGAAGCCTAGACTATCCAAATCCGAAATCCAGTATAAATTTTTTTTCTTTCTTTTTCATTCCTTTTCTCGTTACTCAATCACATACAAATCATAATCAATCCATACAATTTCCTTTTTGGAAATTTATCCTCATGCAAATCTCTAAATCTGATCATATTCTTATTTATCCATACAAATCGTAAATTACATTTTTATTCTAATTTTATCAAAATTTTGGCAGCATAACAGCTGCATTTATCCTAACCCAAACCTATAAAGTATTCAAAAATACACTTCTAAAAGCCCAATCAATCATACAATCATCAAAATCAACCGGACCCTCCGTCCGGGATCTCAGCAGAAACAATCGCAATCTTAATTCTAAAACATTCTCATAATTGTAATTCAATCTACTATTCTCATAGTTCAATCTCATTCCCAAACTTATACACAATTCCATATACAATTTCATACTCTCATACATTCATTCATAATCTTCATACATTCTGAAATACATCATAATCACTTAACGGCAATTCAAGCCATTTACAAAATATTTCAAATCTCAATTCATAATACAATGCAAACGATGCAAAAACGAACCAAATGTCTTCACATTCTTTCATCCGATCTCCTGCTCGAAACCTGGAGATGGGAATGAAAGGGGGGGTGAGCTCAAAAGCTCGTGGATAACACATTTATAAATCGACAAATAAGCAGAAATCATTTTTTCATAAGCTTTTTGCCAAAAGGGCTTATTTTTCAAACTTTGTAACTTTTCAAAACGGTTTCCTCAAACCTTTCAATTTTTCAAACTTTTTATAACAAAATTCACTTTTTCATTTCTCAATTTTAAGCATAAATGCAGAATACATAAACAAATCAAAAACACGTAACATATCAAAATGGTCTGGTTCGGTCCAAACAGAACGTACTGCACATTCCCGCATAGCGGTCCTGTGCAGTCGTGAACAGAATGTACTACACTTTTCTGCATAGCGGTCTAGTGTAGCCGTGAAGGAGTCCAAATCAGACTCCGTGCCACTAGCGACGGCAAATGCGAAGGTATAACGAATAGAGGCGGTCAATCGACTCACAAGGACCTGACCAAACCCACTTAACACATAATCAAAAACGAAAATTCGAATTGCCCGAAGGCATTTTCCAAAATCTTAATTTTCACACATACTAATCAAACTGCCCAAAGGCACATTTTAAAACTTTATTTCATCGTACACAAACGAACTCACAATTCACATAATTCATACAATTCAATTAATCAATAATTTCAACAATTTGCATAATTTATCAATGCATACATAACAAATGCATTTTCAGAAATTTCTATCAATTTATCAAATCATTTAAATCAATGAATTTAAGCTTGTAATAATTTTTTTAAAATCATTTGGAAACAAATAAAATACGAAAATCTTTTCTTTCACTTTCTTAAATTTTCCAAAAGTCATATATGGCTTACAAATCAAAATATAAATATGCTACCCACCTCGAAATGATGCTAGGAATTCGTCCCGATCATCAATTTGACCAACGCTTCCTTTATTCTTCCAATTTAAAATTGACCTAAGCCATAATATCCAAATTTCACATCATAAATTGCATAATTCCCAAAATTAACTATCGGAAATTCATAATCATCATATTTCCAAGCTTTCTAAAACCAGAATTTCTAAAATCCCCAATTTCAAAATTTGACCTAAACCAATATACTTAAATTCAATCTCATAACTAACTTAATTTTCAAAATTAATGTCACAATTCATCAAATCACACTAATTCCAAAATATCTAAATCCTCAATTTCAAAAATCTCCAAATCTTAAAATTGGCCTAAACCAATTTATCCAAATTCAATACCATAAAATACAATTTCTTCAAAAATTAACTTCATATTCCACAAACACATATCATTATCTATAATTCTACACCAAAATTTCACAAAATTCTTAATCACAAAATTAAGCATAAACCTTAATCAAATTTCCATCCAAAATTAAACACAACCTAAAGCATATATATCAAAATCAACTTCATAAATCACAAACCCAAGCCCTTTTCCATGTTTTTCAATCAAAAATTCATCAAAAGCTCAAATTTTTCTCTTACCTCTTTTCTTCTCCAAATTCGAATTTTTTTGGCTTGGAAGGAAGCTCTTATGCTCCTCTACCTTTTTCTCTCTTGGAACTATCCCAAAATCCTTAAGAAACAAGTAGAAAAATCGAAACTTCATTTTCTCTCTTCTTTCTCCTTCACCGAAACTCCTTCTCCATTCTTCTTCTTATTTTCTTCTTCCTTTGTTCTGATTTTTTTCAGCCCATTCGTGGCTTTTTATTGCTCAAAACGACATCCCTCATGTGTTTTGAGGCCATGTCATTAAAATGGTGACTAAAAGACCAAATTGCCCTTGAACTCTACTTTATGTCATGCCTACTTGCGGGTTGATTCGCACTATCAATTTGAAGGAATTTGTCAAAACTTCCTTCTAGATAAATGTTCATCTCAATCATAGGAATCCAAAGCCACTAACCGCGCTCAATTCGGATCAGAAACGAAGAAGTTATAGCCGAAATACTATCGGACCTTCACAAAATCCGAGACTGAACATTAACATAACTTCAGTCCAGAAATTAACAATCTTAGGGATGAAATTAAATTTCGATCCCTTCACAAGAGTTGTAGCCCTATATCTTAACTTTATTTTTCCTCAATAATCAACTCAATCGGAGTTGTACAACTCCTGGAAATCGCAAAATACTGAACTATGTTCAGAAAATTATCCAACTTATAACCTACAACCAAATCTCCTACTTTGGTTCAATCAATCTCTTTCCATTTAATCTCCTAAAAATCATAATTCTTCATAAAAATGAACGTAATTGTCTTAGGAATCCAATGCTTCAAGAATCAAATCAATCGGATGTCGGACGAAGGAATTATAAGCAAAAGATTACAAATGGGATCGGATTAAAAACAAAGTATCTGAACTTTAAAACCGAACTTTTCCAAAATCATATCTCTCCATCCCGAACTCAGAATTTGACAAATTTGGTGTCAATAAAAAGATCAAAGGAATCTCTACAACTTCCCTGAAATACTCAAAATCAAATTAGGTCTCGAAAGAGGTCAAAAACTCACTCAAAGATTCTATCCAAAACAACTTTTCCTAAACGACTTCCAATTTTTAATCGCTCATAACTCCTAGCTCCGATATCAAAAAATTGCAAACTTTATATCAATAGAAAGATAAAAACATCATCTAAAACTTTAATGAAGACCACGTACTCTAATTCAAACTAAATCCGTACGACGAGTGGCCTCGAAGCATAGAACACACAAATCTATACTTAATAGCATTTTCAAAACAAAGCATATCTTCAGAAATTCATATCTCTCAATCCCGACATCAAAAAATAGCAAACTTTATGTCCACAAAAAGCTCTCGACAGAGGCTACAATTTTCATGTTGATCATTTTCTCGAATTTTGCCTAAATCAAAAGGTCAACTTTTTCCTCAAAAAGTCAAACTTTAAGCGAACTTTGACTGATCATAACTCTCAATTCCGATATCGAAAAATATCAACCTTTATGGCTACAGAAATCTCTTGACATAAACTACAAGTTTCCAGAAGATAATTTTCTCAAATTATGCCTAAATCAAAAGTCAACTATCAAAGGCCAAAAAGTCAAACTTTTCACAATTCTTCATATTTTCACACTTTCTCTCTTTATTTCTTGATTTTCAACTTAATTTCAATTAACTCATCCACTTTTGAATATTTCTTATTTTCACTCAAAAATTAAGGTCCAACATTTATAACCTAAGTCTCGAACCGCTTCTTGAATCTTGATAACTGCTTCTTGCATCTTGCTTCTTGCTTCTTGCATCTTGCATAAACCGTTATTCAGTTGAGTTCTGTAACTAACTCAACCTACTTCATCTTAGTTTTTGGAATTTTTTTTAGTTTTCAAACTTCTTCTGAATTTTCAAACTTCTTCTGTGCTTTGGCGTTTCTTCTGTGTTTTGAAACTCCTTCTATGTCTCGCAACTTCTTCTGTGTTTTGAAACTCCTTCTGTGTTTTGCAACTTCTTCTTTGTTTTGAAACTCCTTATGTGTTGCGCAACTTCTTCTATGTTTTGAAACTCCTTTTGTATTTCGCGACTTCTTCTGAGAAAGAAATAGAAAGAGAGAATGTCATGAAAAAGAGAGAGAAATATAAAGAGAAGAAGAGAATGAGAGAGAGAAGAGAAACCAAGCTAGGATTTCAATTTCCTTAGCCTATAAGAGAGATTTTGAGGTTGTTTAAGAAGAGAAAAAGGTAGAGAAAGAGAAGAGCTTCCATTTGAGCTAAGGATCTCTTCAATTGGTGAAGAATCAAGGGAACTAAGAGAATCCTATCCAAGAGCAAAGGGAAAGGCAACCTTGACTTGGATTTTTGCAAGGAAATAAGGTGGATAATGTATTTATTTTTATTGTGTGATTTGGGCAAATTCTTACCTATGTGTGGATATGTGCTAAATTGACTTGTAGAAAATACATGATGATTTTGATTTTGTCATATTGTGGAAGAAGTATGATATGTGATATAATTAAATTGTGACTTGGATCCATATTATTCCATTGAATTGTATCATGGCATTTTTATTTGAATGGAAAGAAGAAAGAGCATGAAATATATGAAAGTATTTCATTTTGATAAAATGGTTTTTGAGCATTGATTATGTTCTTTGTTTGGGCGAGAGAGGAACCGTTTCGTAGTCACGTGCACGTCGACGTAAAGCTTTCTTTCGGCTGCCTGCTTGTGGCCCACGAGATCCGAAAAATGGACTCGTTTTGTTCACGGAGTAAACTTCAGTTTTTCTGTTTTGTTCCACGGAACCCCTCAAGCCATTAGTTTGTGCATTGCATTTTAAATTGTCAAGTATGAAGCTTATTAAGTGTTATGTGATATAAGTATGAATGTCTAAATTGCTTGAATAAAGAATGAATGCTAGAATTGCTAGACATATATATATACATATGCTTGACTTTGGTCAATTGCCAATGGCTATAAATATATTAGCCACTGAGCTGTGTAGCTCACCCCACGCTTCCTTCCTCAGATACAGAAAGAGAAGATTAGCGATCCTTGCAAGGCATTGGAACTCCAAGATAGTTAAAGACTTTTGTAATTAAGTTAGTTCAGGAAATTTTTGTATTTTAGAATCATATCAAGCATAGACATTCAATTGTATCATGTGTATTTTTGTACTTTGTATTTTGTATTTGTATTAAAGCAAAGGGGTTGAATTATTAAATATTATGAGAACATATATTTCATGTCCAATTGCAAATATTATGAGAACACATATTTCATATCCAATTGCAAAATCTATTTTGAACCTTATTATAGTCATCCGCACAACAAAGGGTAAAATTACTATATTGCCCTTATGTTAGTTTTTTTTTAGATCTTTCGTTTTACTTTATATGGTGATTCACACACAATATCTCATCTTGGTGTTAAGACTTGATGGGTAGCTAGTCCATCAAACTACTGACACCAGTTTAATCACCAAATCTCCTTAAAACATCTAGAAGCGATGATATTACTATAAACTCTTTATTTGAGTGAATGTTTCCTGATACATCTTTCAATTAATAATTTCAACATGCAGACACTGGATTAATACTCTATAAAAATCCATTATGATCATATCAAGAATTATAATGAACACGTATGAGTTCACCACTCATCAAGATTATGGTCCGTAATAAGCGAATGCTTAAATTGTATATTTTAATATTAAAGTAACAGCCCACTTTATTCTTTAAAACATACTTGATTCCAGATTCATTCAATAATGCCATTATCAATAGTCAACTATTATCATGATATGAAACTCGTCATTCCTTTGAAGTAAACTTCTTTACTTATATGGAGATAAATCGCAACACTAGAGTCTAAACCATAATCAAACGACGAACTTGATTATTCAACTGTGAATCAATTAATTTAGATTCTAATAATATACATATTTCCCATACATCTCTATGTATATGTATATTATTTACAAAAAAAAATCTCGATACCTTTTTACTAGATATATAATGCTTATACATATAATGTTGGGACCGGGAATCGGATCCCAACCGAAACAGAGACGAAGACGAAGCGAATACGGAATCGAAAGAAGCAAATCAGAGTGAATGTATCGAAAACAAATCGAATAAACATAACGAAACGCAAAGAGAATGCAAATCGGAATCGAATAACAAATTGGAATAATCAATAGAATCGAATCATAAGGCGGAGACAAACAAAATAATCAATCGCACCGAAACAAATTCCAACATCCGTTGGAACAAATACACTCATCGCGATGGAAACCTAAACTAACCGATCCGAAATCCGGTACAATTTTTTTTCTTTTTCTTATATCATTTTTTACTCAAACTCATGCAAGTCATATAATTTCCCTTTTCTTGGAAATTATCCTTAATCAAGTTCTCGAATCACACAAACTGCTTATACATACAATCAAATCCCAAAAATTCATCTTTATACCAATTTTTATCAAAATTTCGACAGCATAACGGCTGCCTTATGACTAACCCAAACCTACAAAGTGTTCAAAACAACACTTCTATAATTTTCAATCAATCACACAAACATCATAATCCACCGAACCCTCCGTCCGGGATCTCAGCATAAACAAACGCACTCTTATATCTAGAGCATTTCAATAAGTAGAGATCTTTAATCAAAGTCATCCATACATATCCAAATCATAATCATAAACAAAACCCATAACTCATTTCCATACACAATTTCATAACTTTCATACATTCTGAAATGACTGATTGTCATATATAAAACCGATACACAAATCCCAAATATATAAAACACAAAACAAACGAAATCGAACATAAGACTTGTCATACTTCCATCCAAATCTCCTGCTCGAATACCTGGAGATGGGGATGAAGGGGAGTGAGCTGAAATAGCTCGTGGATAATATGTTTATAGATTGAAAAATAAGCGAGAACATGTTTGCAAAACCTTTGTCATTTATTTCAGAAATTTCATGTTAGACAAATTCCACAATGATTTATTTCTCAAATTTTCACCTTTTTCATATTGGATTAGTTTTAGGTTTCCAACGCAATTGTGTTTCTCTGTTCTTTGTTCTCGGATGTCGGATCCGCTTTGTTAAGTTTTTGTTCCGCTTTCGTATATTTGATTTGTTTTGATGCGATACCTTTCCGTTATTCGATTTGCTTCCACTTTCACTTTATTCTGTTTCCGTATTTTGTGATTCGATTCCGCTTTGTTTTTCGTTTCGCGTTATCGAATGCTTTGATTTTCAATTTGAAATTTTGATGCGAAATTTCCTTTTCCATTCGCTTTCATTTCCTTCACTTTTCATTTTCCGGTTGGGATCGGGTCTCCGAATCGAGTCCCAACATATAAAACCAAACTCTTTTGTTTCATTAATACTAAATATTTTCATTACAAAACTGTAACTGGAAGAAAATTAAGTTACATGTAAATACACTAACTTTTCATGATACTATATTTATATAACTCCAACAATATATCTCAAGCTTTTGTAAGAAGGAAAGAAGGTTTATTAGCTACCAAGGGTGCAGTTGACGTGGTGAGACAAATTGGTAATTCATTGGTAAGCTCAAAACATCAATGGGCGTCATCATTTCTTATCTTTGGTTTCAAGTCTGAAGCCCCATTTATCTATAAAGAAAATAACTCTCCCTTTGGTACACACCAATATTATACAACTTTGACAACATGACCAAAGCTTAAATTATTTATAGGTGCTAGAAAAATAAAGGAGAATTGTTTTGGTTGACTACATAAACATATGTTGGTGTTAACATTGGATGGTACTTCAATGTAAATGACAGAGTGTAGGGAAATATATTAATATTATCACGTTGTTTCATATGGTTGGAATTGATTTGCTAAAACATTGCTATATTTGATGATGAAAGCCTGTGTAAGACTTTCAATACACTGGATAATAATAGAGTTGTAGTAACTAAATACAGAGAGGAATGCAAATTTCTTTGCATGAACATTGTATATAATAATTTTTCAGCCAAGATCCCCGACTCTTTTGCTATTATTTATGATTGCTTACACATATCTCATCTTTGGTTGCGATTCCTTCTAATAGAAACCTAAAAATTTGCATAAACTTTAGCCTTAGTCATTGCTAACCTTAGGATTAAATATAAACTTTGTTAGATATCTCACAGCTAAACTCATGCAGCCCTCAAACTGTCTTTTTTTAATTATTTTTGCATGTAATTTTTTAACCTAAAGTGATTCGTAAGTAATTTTTCTATAAGAAAAGAGTAATTTCCCCAACACAATCAGTGTGACATTCATGTGATTTACCCATCCATGCTTAAGCATAACTAGACACTACGAATAGCTTCAAGAGTGGTAAAGTGTTCAGAAGTTAGATGACTAGTTGAGGACAATATCCACTACAAGAAAAATGAAGTTTAGCGACGGAAATTACTGACGGAATTTGGACATATTCCGTCGGTAACCTTATTTAGCGACGGAATTTACCGACGAAAAAAGTCGTCGAAGATACAGCCGTAGTTAAATTTACCGAAGGATATTATTCCGCAGGTAAATTTACCTACGGAATTACCGACAGTATAAAATAAAAAAAAAATTTGTCAGAAAATTACCAACAGAATTGACTTTCCATCAGTAATTAACGACGGAAAAAAATTCCGTCGCTAAATCTAATATTTTACCAACGGAAATTTTTTTCCGTCGGTAAATTTGCTGAAAACTATTTTTAAAATTTTACCTGCAAAGTGTTTAGTTTCTGTAAAAGCTACCTTGAAGATAACTTCATTAATTCAAGTAAAAGAATTCAAATAATGAAATTCATACTAAAAAAGATCCGAAAATAAAGAACTGAATTATTTTTTTAAAGAACAAACATTTCATCAAATACCTTACATGTATCAGAAATTTATCCTAATATCACAACTAAAATTACGTCTTGTCCTTTCTATCACTAATATTTATACCTTAAAGTTATTTTCCAATCACAAAATACACAAATAAATGAAATTAATAAATACCCAAATTAACTTTCATCTAATATACGAAAAAACACAACAGTAGTTGCAAAAATACCTCCACTGAGTGACATGATGACAATGGCTGGAGAAGGCAACGCCGACGAGCGGAAAAGGAGTTCACAACAGAGAAATAGGCTCCAAGAAAACCGAAGAGGAGACACAGGAAGAAGGAAGAAGAAGAAAGGAAAAAGAATTTACCATCACTACTCATTGTAACGTTATTGTTCACTATATTTTTTACCTCTGGGGACATCATTAATGATGATCACTTCTTTTATAAGGGGTAGATGAATTTGAAAGATGTTCCTAAGATATCTAGATTATGTATTACGTTCATATTACACAATGATTAACTAGAGGTAAGATCCACACCTCCAGTTAAACACATAAAATGTTAAACAAACGCAGCACTAAAGTTGTAGAAGGGGTCATCTAGGTGGGTCCCATAATTAGAAACATTTTTTAAAAATCCACCTCATGAAAATTTTGTGCCACATCAGCAAATAACTGACAATACCCTAGCACCGTTAGTGCTCAGGGTTTAATTTGAACGTTTTCTAATGATTAAGGTTTATTTTGAACGTTTTATAAACAATCGAGTTCAGTTTAAACATAGTGAAACATTAGGAACCAGTTTTTACATCCATGTAAACGTTAAGGCTAATTAGCTCTTTTGGCCTAAGCTTTTTATCAAATAACAATAAATTTTCACGAGATAATTGAGGCATCCATAAAATCTCCAACTAGGATTATGATCACTCTATGAAGTCTTTAATGGAGCCTTTAACCTATAATTGCAAATCACATTTCCTAAATTTGAACTTATTATTGTATTAGTCGATGATGATAATTCCATCTGCATACTAAAGATAATCATAATATAAATTTGCCTATGAAGAAAATATTAATGCCAAATTTAAAATAATCTTTGCTAGGTGATGAATATAAATCCTAATTTATCTAAGATAAGATAAATATAAATCCTAAGTTTACCAATTAGGTTAATACTAATCCTAACTTTTTAAAATAATATCAGGCAAGTCCCTTCAATATCATGCCCACCATTTAAGGTTACTAGAAACACTTGTCAACTTCAATAAGTTATTTAAGTATTGATGTGTTGATATTAATTGACAATCATTTATGGCATATATAAAGAGTCATGCATGCTTGTTAATTACACTTGCCAAAAACTAGAAAATGATGTATAAGAAAAACCATGTCATGGAAAAGATCCTTTAGAAATTTGATGAGACAAGAAGAAAAAGACAATAACTTTTAACATGTAACATAACTCAGGTTGAAAACAATATAAAGTGGATTTAATCCGGAATTCTGCAATTTGTGCTTGTTCATAAAAAATCATAATAGGATAATATTAACCATTATAAAAACGCAGTGAAGCCCATCACACAATGGTCGTGCTAATGCTAGTAATACTTGGAATTCAAAATCTTACATCAGTTTCCAATTCCAATATATGATAATCTAACCTAAGAATATGTTAGATCAAAAAATGGCCATAACTTTGAAAATTGTGGGAAAGAAGCCCCTATAAGGTCATTAGCTGAACTTATAAAAATGCTTGAGTGGTAATGAAACTATAAGTGTCACATGCTAGAAAAATTGAGAATGGTTCATATCCAGAGCTCATATGCAAAGCTTCTTAGTTCACTAGATCATTATCATGTTCTCTGAGTCCTAAAGGTGGCTACAATGAAATCAATACATGTTTATACTAAAAAACTGATCATGATGCTCTTTATAAGCCAATCTAATATTCATTATAGTCTAAATTATAAGGGTTTGTGCATTTCTTATTCATCATATTAACTAGACCCAGAATTACCCAAGACAAGTATCCAAATTGTTGAAGTTTGGCTCACGATTAGTCAAAAGAAACTATATTCTTAAAAACTGCAGTGAGTAATTTGAATTAGGAGCTGGTAATAGTAGCTGAGAATGAAACATATATGACTTGAAAACCTCACATCAGTTACCTCAGAAAAGATGATAAGAGAAATTGAAAGCATAAGAATTGAATGAATCTTCACGTCACACAACTTTTGCCGCAACTCCCTCTCCCGAGCAACTCAACACCAGCTTACACAATATTCCTTCATTTTATAACATCCCTTTTGAAAAAACTAATAAACGAACAAAGTCTTAGCAAAAAGAAGCAAAACAATTTGTATTATCACAGATTGTGACAACAGTGATAGGTGGCAATGAAGAGGGAGGCTAACCAGTAATAAAGTGGTGGGAATGGGAGTGGAACCTTTATTCCCTCATTTTTAGTTGTTTGGTTACTTGTAATAGATAAAATAAGGAGTGACAACTCTGGAATGAACCATAAACGGTACTGAACTTTTTTTCCCCAAGAAAGTATGGATATACGTTGGGAACAAAAATTAGATAAAATATATTATTAGAATATTATCAATTCATTATCAAAATATTAACAAGATATGGATTTTATCATAATATTATCATCAAAGTCACACATTACGATCTTTATATATTTTTAATAATTATTTTATTTTCTTTCATTGATAATTTTATTCTTATCATAAAAATCATTCATAATTATTTAAAATTAATAATTTTATAAGTCATTAAATTTTTATTAATTATTTATAAAATATAAAATATAAAATATTTTAATTAATTATATACAAAATTATTAAATATGAATAAAATTTATCATTTCATTCTTAATATTTAATACCAAATATTAAAATTACTATTAATATTTTTAATACACCAAAGACATATAAGGAATAATGTCTTTCATAATCCAATTCTCACTTTCTATTTTCATTCTTAATTTTTATTCCTTTTCTATTTTCATTCTCATTTTTTTATTATTTAGCCCAAAAGATTAAATATATCCTTTTGCCATTATCTTAACCTTTCGAGGACGAAAAGCTTTCCTCCAATACTGTACGTTGAATCCAGCTCATCAACGCTTAGTTTGCCAAACATACACACAACAGCACCACAAAGCAAAACAGAACCTTAGGTTTGTTACATGAAACATTGAGTAAGCAGAGCACATCCAGAAGGAAAAAAATAAATCGACAGTGATCAATTTCCGAAATTTAATTAAGTTCAGCTTTCTTCAGCCTCCATTTTCTTTTTTCTTTTTTTTTTTTGGTTTGTTTGTCTTGTAATGTACACTTGAGCTTTGATGCAACTTGCAACTTGCAACTACGCCACCTCCTACCTAGCTCCCTCCTACAAGCTACAACCCTTTGTTAACATTCACAAAACTTCCAAATAAAGGAAAAATTACAGAAACAAAAAACAAGAAGTTGAAAAGTTAATGTTACAAAGCTCCAATCATTCTTTGTTTCTTGCTCCACTCTAGTGACAGCAGCTCCATTTCCCTATTTCTTTTCCCATTACACCCGCCTCTGGTGTTAGTATTACTCTCCTCTGCTACATTAAAAATGTTGACCCCAAACAATCTAACCGTCTGAACTGGCTGGACCGGGCGGCAAATTTTGCTCGACCCGCTTCTACTCTCCCAATCAATATAAAGCTGCTTAACGGGACCGGTCGATTTCTGAAAACTAACAATGTCACCGGCCGTCAGGTTCTTTTCCTTAACGAATCGGCTCCACCCTTTCGTCAGCACGTAACTCTGACTACTAGTCCAATACGAGTACCGAAACCTCCATACCTTCCCTGTGACATCCTCGAAATTCAACAACAAACCCTTTGTACTATTGCTGTTTCCACTCTGCAAAGGAAAATGTTTCTCTGCATGTTGCTTTGGTATCACCAAACGGTTCAATTTACCCACATCGCTCGGAGTCACCGCTTTTTCAAACAACCGCTCGAGTTCTTTGAAATTCCGGTCCGAACCGGAAAACACTTCGTTGTTATGACCTTTTCGGACTCTCTGAGATTTTCCGTTGTAGTTTCGCTTGCTCTGTTGAAGCTCATCGTTGTATGTGTGCTTTCTTAACATGTCCACGATTTCTGCTTTGGAATGAGAGCTCAAGAACGCGGCTTCGATGTCGCCGTCGTGATCGGAATTGGTGGTTTGCTTGAAGTTGGTCACGGCTTCACGGCCGCGGAACCTCTGTGCGGCGATATCGTAGGCTCTCGCGGCTTCATCTTCTTCGTTGAATGTTCCGAGCCAGACACGTTGGTGTTTCTCGTAAATCTGAGCACCCCATCGACCGTTGGGCTGAGAAACAACTCCTTTGTATTTGGAGGATGGAAGCTTTCGTGACTCAGCTTCGACGCCGGACTCGGAGTCGAGAATCACACTTGTTCTGCTTCCGAGGCAGCAGAGTGATTCGGGCGACTTTGTCAGAGGCGGGAAGAAGTTAGGCGGAGAAATGAAGTCACTTGTTGTACTCTCATCTGTACAGCTTCCGTCCATTTCGGGTAAGTTGATTTTGTTTTCTTAGCTGAAAGTTACAAAGAGAGCAAGAAAGTGGTCGTAGCAGTAGCACAGGAAAAAAAAAAACAGAGAGAGAGAGGTAAGGTGTATTTTTTTAACTAAGAGCAGAGCGAGGGGGAATGAATTGCGTTGTCTAAGGAGATTTGAAGTGTATATATATATATAAATAAAGAGGGGGTCGATTCATCGTCATATGGTCTTCGTTCGTTTTTTTATAGTTGTTGTAGTGAATGTCTTGGGATTGGATTAGGATCAGGAGACATGGAGATGGTAACAAGTAACCAGGTATGGGAAGATGGAGTGACTCGGGAATAAGTAGAGTATGTATATGTTGTGGGCTGTGTGGTTTAGGCGGGACCCACGGAAACAAGTTGATGGGATTCACATGACTGTGGACCTGGTTTCAGTTAAGTTCATCCCCCCCGGGGTATCAGTATGGCTATGAGTCTTGGAGCGTCTGACTCTGGGTCTGTGCCTTGTGAATACAACAGACAAGTGTTAACTTGAAACAATTTTTATCACCTTCATTTTCTCACCTGACCATGACACGGGATGGGGGTAGTGGGGCCATCTTGATAGATGAATGGATGGAAGGAGCAACGGTGTCTTGATATGATTGGTCCCCCGCCCTCTACCTCGGTTTGTCTTATTGGCCAGGTTCACCTTAGTTTCAAATCCCAATATAAACCTTCCCTCACCTTAAAACTTATCCAACCAACACTTTTTGACATTTTCTGCTCCCCCCACCCACCCAGCTAGCTATTCCTTTGTTTGTATGCACTCGACCGCACCCATTGGATCAGATTCCTACGGTGTCTGATTTGCCAAAGTGGGGACCTTATTCTTTTAATTCGCCATAATAGAATCTAGGTGGCATTTGTATAGTGACGGAGAGAAGATAAGCAAATGACATGGCAACTTATATAACACGAGGATATTTTGTCAGATGGGTCCAGATGGTAATTCATTCAAGTGCAAGTTGATAAATTAAACTTACTAAAAGAGCCGGTGGGCGAATGGTCTTCAGCGGTGGTCGTGGTTTTTCACGTGGGTCCTATTATTGTATACTAAAACTACTGATAAAAATGACCAATTTGTCGTTTAAATCCAGTAGATGTACGGTATTCCTTGTTTTTATGATACGGAAAAGCTGACTTCCTCTTATACATCGGCGCCTCCTCTGCTCCGCTGTCCAAACAAGTTGGGATTTGTTTGTGGTACTCGTATGTAGAAAGAGAGAGAATTGTTTGTGCTCAACTCCAAGTCTGTCATCTATGGACCCTACCTTTCCCATGCTAATTGTTGACGGTGATCTCTTTGATTTTGATTGGAGTTGAAACCCACCATGCGACCATGTTTGTTGTTTTTTAATACTTATCACACAGTGGAAGGATAGTAAGGAATCACCAAATTATCCTCAAATTAGTGAAAGCATCAACACATATAAAGGGCAATATTTAAATGCACGATATTTGCATAATCACAAACTTTCTGTTGTTTTTGAACGTCGGCAATACTGTACATTGATTTGATTAATTATAAGCTTAAATCTTATACTCTTAGTAAGAGTTTTATGGAGGAGAAAACTTTGAACATATTCTACCGATGAACCCCCAACTCATTGTAAATTAACATCAGGACCAGACGTTGATCCCTGCCTACAATTCCTAATTTCATGGTCTTTATTAGTTAGTACTTAGCTTCCATTGAAACTAAAATTTAAAATATCTTTTGGTCACACTCACTAAGAAATTATCTTTAATGCAATTATATTTTCAAGAACATTTAAATCATACGCATAACAACACAAATCGAATAACTCGTTATAAATCTTGTTTAGTTAAAATGTATATTTAATTTTACATATACAAGGAAACTGGCCCTAATGAATTTGTATATGAAACAAGTGCGTAGTACATTTGCGGAGGATCAAGCTTTTCTATTTTATTCCAATGTTTTAAAAACTGATTCGGACCGTCCGGTCCGATCAGAAAAGGTCTGAACTGATCATTGGTCCGGTTCGGTTTCACCTACAAACCTCTCTATATAATAACCGGCCGGTTTAACCTTTTTCGATCGGACCAGACAGTCCGTTCCGGTCCGGTTTTAAATCCTTGACCATGACTCAAATTAAACCAACAAGTACAAAGATCTCCCACCGCAACAAACATGAAGAAACCGACGGAGACGAGCTAGCTTTGCCCCATTCTTTGAAAGCACTAAAAGCATATCTACACTTGCAACTCAAAAGAAATGCATTCAAGGCTTAGAAGTAGATAGTAAAACTTGAACTGAAACTTCAACTCTACAAAACATCACAAAGAAAACCAAAAAAAGCCAAAAGATTCGGACAACAAGACGATGCCCATGAGAAAAACGTTAAGAAGAACCTGAAACTTTCCATCTCAAGCAGAGCACCATAAGAGATCGGGAAACCGAGTCAGATCAAAGAAACAAGAGAACCGAACAAAAGCAATGAGTGAAGAAAGATCTAAAGACCACATCTGCTGAAAGAAGAAAATCAATGTTACGTACGCTTTGATTAGTCAATTCACGGGTGTCGCTGTTTTCAAAAGTTATATCCGTACGTTACACATTTACACTAAGGCAGATAGAGATAAGGACATAAAAAAAGAGAAGCAAACGACAATATAGACACCCAAGAAACGACATTGTAAAAAGGGAAGGTAAAAGGAGACTAACCACAGCTTTAGAGCTCTGCTTCCAAAGAAAAGCTTTCTGCTTTTGGTTCTTCCAAGCAACAAACACTTAACTTCGGGATTAGCGCTTCTTTCTATATCTCTCGTGCATGTTTATGGGTTGCTTAGTACTCCCGTGCTTCTGCTTAATTAAGACAAGTGGTATCACCCTATCAGTCATTTGGAAGCAGAGGTGAAAGCGTAGTTTACGAATCTTTAAATAACGTTGGAGAATCTAAAGCTTTTGACGATGATGAGACATAACCTTCTTTACAAATATAATTTTAATTTTTATTATTATTTTAATATTTATATTAGACTTATATTTATTTATTATTAATTCATTATATAATAATAGGCATTGATGTATTTTTATTTCAATAATATATTTTATTTTTACTTATTCTTATTTATTATATACCGGTTTTATAGCCATTCATTACCGGTTGAACCTCTAAACCTTAAACATTTTCTTCGATCGGTTTAATGTCCGGTTCAATTTTTAAAACATTGTTTTATTCAAGTAAATGTATTTAAGAAAGGAAATCCAATAAATATTGATTAATAAAAAAAAACAGAGATAAAATATTGAAAATAATCCAATTAAAGTAAACACATATTGCATCGAGTTAAAAATTAAATCACTCAAATCATACGCATCAATATACCGTACGGGGCTCTGTTATTATCCTTTTACGGGATCTTATATAATCTACAATAGGTCATTGACGTGATACGCATTCGGCTTTCTTTACTTTTTTCCTTTTTATTGTTCCACGTGTTTAGCTCTCTATTATGTTCATAACAATCCAAAAACAAATCAAGTCTGACTTTGTCTAGTGTCTACTGACGTGGAGACATTCTCGCTAACATTCAACATTGATATGTATAGCCACATAAGTCAAATTAAATAATGCACCACTCCGTCGTTTACATGCATGCATCACTTGTCAAAAACTTTGGTACTGTCCGTTTTAAAATTTTCTGAGATTATATTATCTTCTTATCTTAAATCCCACAAAGCTACTAGCTGAGTGGTCCAAACTCTCCCTTGATCATAAATTAATATTCTGAAGAAGGGAAGACACAACTAGATACTTCATTATTAGATTACTTGACTTTGCCACTTTGGAAAGAGATAATTAGTTGTTAAATTAATCCCATAAACTCTTTTTTATTATTCTTAATTAACCATCATCTTCTTTCATTCATAAATGGCGCTTTCTATCCATTTATCACTTCACTAAAAATTCATCTTTCAATTTCTTTTAATGCAAAATATCGCGTAACACTTACAATCTTTTCTACTTCTCTTGCACATTGTATTTGTACAAAAGGTGGATTCTTCTATATTTTCGACATATACAATTGATAACTTATGTAAGCATGCGTGTTGAGTAAAGATTATTTTGCTTTTTCCTAGCTATTCAACAATTCTTTTGAAAGATATTGCGCAGATATGAATATACAAATTTCATGTCACACATTTATTTAATACCAGGGTTTTCCTGCACGTATAATAAATGAAGAGAAGGATTGGTGAAGAAAAAAGGCCAGTGTTTTCGGCTAGATCAGGGATCCCAATTGAGTTAGCCCATGAGCTTATCTGTTGCCCCACAAAACAAACTGTCTGGGTGATTATTATCTTAAACCTGACATATAAAAATGTGCACATGTTACTCCTTTCCACTCCATATGGAGTCCAGTTGGAGATGACTCAAGATTGCTACGCCCACACCATGAATTCCCTCGACATCATCGTGACATGCCACCATATAAAACGAATATTATGTAAAGAAAGATATTACACTCATTTGTTCTCGTTTGTGACGATATCACAAATATCTGTGGCGCCTTTCTTTTGGATGTGCCCATCAGATTTTATAGCCAAGTGTGACAAAGATTATCACTGTATAACACTAGCAAAGCTTGACTTTCCTTCTGCTTCTTTACTCAATTAGCTTCATCATCAAGTCACTTCTTCACACACGTTCGAATTGGAATATTGCAGAGTTGATGTCATTTGTTTTGTTTAAATATGTTTGCAGTTGTTGAGTTCATTTTGTACTAGCTAAAGGTAAAGCATGTTAACGAGGCACAAAATATATTACTAATAAAATGGATAGGACTGAATACATAAGAAATATCTAGTATCCTTTTCATTTATTAAAAATTACTACTTTAAGAGAAAGTTTTACGAGTAGATTAAAATAATACATGCAGTCCATCGTCATACAGGGGTGCCATTATCATATCATACGATTTATAATGCGAAGCATCTTGTAATATATATTTTCAATCTGAAATGTTAAGATTCGGATAACACCTTTTTGATCTTCTGAAACAGGATAAGATAAACGTGTAATCAAGGTGAAACGGTATGACTTAATGTCTACGTGTTAAAGATTAACTACACATGCCAAATATGGGTTTGGTGGGTCGACGTCTTCCGCCAAACGCAACTCTCCATATATTAGTTAAAAAATTAGAAGCAACAATCTAAAGATATATTTCGCCACCCAACAAATAAGGGTTGTCTTTTAACATTTCCCTCTCTTTATATTACTCTAAAATTAAAGGGGTGTGATGAATAAATTAAATAATTGAAAAAGAAATTAGAAAACCTTGTGTTGTTTTGACGGGGCTAAAATTTAATAGGAAATACTTTTACTTTTAGAGTTTTGGAGCTTTCCACTAAAGTTAACGTCAAAATACAAACACGCATAATTCTTCTTCAGATCTTTATTTGGTTGCCCAATCCCTAGTGTTAAAACAAACTTAAGATAGGACTAAATAATTCATGTTATGGACGTAGATAACGACCTTTCTTTTCGGGTCAACCCACGTGATACCGTGTATACATCCTGTAATGAATCTGATTTATTTTCTAGAAATTTGCTTTTATTTCTTATTTAAGATTTTGATTTTACCTATAGACGGCATGATAATGCTAGCACCTTGATCAGTAACGAGTTCCATTCCTTTCTCTCTCTTTTTTTTTTAACAAGGAGTAAATTTGAACTCTAATATTTTTACAAATTTAAATTCAACCTAAACATTTCAAACAATTTATCAAAATTCTAACATTTTACAAACATTTCATTTAAACCTTAACATCTCTATGAAATCTTTGAAAAAATTTAACTAACATTTTTATTTTTATTTTATATGAGATCCATATCAAATATGCATTTTATTTCACAAATGAGATCTAAAACTAAAAAAAGACTAAAAATAACCATATAACAACGATTAAAAAAGATCTCAAACATTCCCTAATCCTAATTCTTTTCCTTTTATTCTTTCATGTTTTTCGGTATGGAGTCATTTCTTATGATAACATAGATATGAGGATCCCTAATGCAAATGAAACAGGTCCTCCTAAATGGATTAAGTGGTGAACTATTTTCTATTTTTTATTCTCTCCTTCTTTTCTTTCTTTCTTTATGCTTTCTTTGGCTTTGTTAATTGCTCGTCATTACCAAACAAAGGCAACAACTAAACCCATCACCTTCTTTTCTATTTTTTTTTTCAACTTCTCAATAAGTTAGGAAGCTAGTTGCTACACATTCATGTCAACCTCACACTCTCTCTCTTTTAGCTTGTTTTTGTGCATTTAGATCTTGTTCTAGCCCTAGAGTTTTATATGATCTATAATGGGAGATGGGCATCTTAGAAAATGAGAAAAACTACCATTCAACAGGATTTAGTTTACTTATTTTAACTATCACTTGGCTTTTCTAATCAGCCTATCATTGTTTTCTCATACCGGTCTTTTGCTTCATTTCCTTTCGATTAGTTGAACTAATTTTAGTTCTTTCTTCATTCTGGGAATAAAATTCATGGCAGAGGAGAACAAAATTCTAAGCATGTATGCAAGTCCTGCAGTAAGAGCTTTCCTTGTGGTAAATCTTTGGGTAGTCACATGAGGTCTCATACGATTAACCATGTTTAAGCTCAAACTGACGGTACTAAGGTGACCAAAAAAATGCTTCTATTTATGATTAACCATCTCTCATTAACAATGATGGAGCTAACTCTAACGCTAATAACCCTTGTACTTAAGCTTCAATTTATGACCTTAGGGAGAAGCTAAAGAAGACATGGAAATTAGAAGACCATGCTAGTGAAGATAATGATAGTGGTAGGTTGTATAATGTTTTTTAGAGTAGTTTAGTATGTATTTAGTTGTTAACTTGAATGATTAGTGCATGTTCAAGCTAGGATTTTGTTATTTAGTTAGACATTTATGTTTTGAGTGCTTTATGGGTTTGAGTATGCTATTAAACTTAAATTTTTTGTATTCAAGATGCCTTGATATATTTGTTAATGTTTCAGATCAAATATCGAAGAACGGATAGAATTTAAAGGAAGCCTGGAGCAAGGCCTAGGGCTACGATCATGACAGAAGAATAGAGGGTCTGCCATGATCGTGACAAAGGGAAAAAAATCAAGTGCCATAATCTTGGCCTGCATGACAGATAGCGCGAATAACCTCTCGAACACGACTTACCGATGGACATTTGAGATTTTTCGGACCTATAAAAGGTTTATGTAATAAAAGGTTTATGTAAAATGGAAAAGACTATATAAAGAACAAGAAAGAACCCTAGGGGGAGCTTCAACTTCTACCACTTTGAGAAAAATCCAAAGAGAGAGGAAGAAGAAGAGAGAAGAAGGAGAAGAAAGGTTAAAATGCTACTATCTTCCTGATTTATTCCGACCCTTCCAAGTGACATTTCATTTTATCTTTCTTGTTCTTTCGTTTGAATGTATAATATGGATTTGATAGTGATGAATTTGGGTTTGATGATGATATTCTAAAATTCTTCAGGGATTTGTTCTTGAATCAATGTTAATGTGATTAATTTTGATGTTAATACATTGGGTACTATAATTATTTGTTGTATTTGCATGCTTCGGTAACAAATCAAGAGAGTGAATCGATAGCAAAATGAGTAGATTAGATAATAAGAGTTAAACAATCTAATAGACCACGTAAATAATCAAATCGAAAATTTAGGCGAAAAGAGTTTGTTGGAGAGTCATGGGTCCATGCATATCATGCATGGATATGCAATGGAAGCATTGGAATCAAAATCCCAATACCACGACATACCCAGAAAATCCAGAATCAATGTGCATGTATGAACAGAGTGTAAGAACATAAAATTACAAAATATGTATCTTGCAAATGCTCCTCCTTTCTTGAATCTTTAACTTATTTAGGTTGTAGCAAACACCAAATACCTTCAACAGCCATTGAAGAACACATAAAGATGAAGAAAAATCACTGTGTAAGGGTGGTTAGAGCACCAAACAAGATGAAATCAAGTAAATGTTTAATTGAGAGTTATATCATAAAAAATTACATGCAATTAATCTTATGCAACAATTGCATAAACTTGTATGAACAAACCTTAAGATCACTCCTCTTAAACTCCAGAATTCTTTTGGACCCTTTGCCTCTCAATTGTGTGTGTTTTTATCTTAATTTCGGTGTATATAAATGAAGAACTCACTTACGTACCACCTATCATAAAGTGGGTCATAATCGTAACTTGTTTAAAATGACATCCATGCACTCTTTGTATTTCATCCGATCTTTTATGCGTGTGACCCTTAGGTTCTTAGTTATTTTGAGCACTTGAATTAACTCTTAATCTAAACATATCATAAATGATTTCATGCTACTTAAATTAACTCTTAATTAAAGCAAATCATGAAGGGTTTCATGATGCCAATTTACCATAACTTAAATGAATTAACACACAAACTCTTTGATAGTTAATTATCTAGCTTACGAACTTTTTCATAGATAATTACCGTACAATTTGTCCATTCACCATGCTATACCCCACTTAGTTCGGAGTATGAGCTATGTGTCAATTTTTCACTAGACTGATTGCGTCACATCTAGTCTAAGTGATGTTAGTTCTTATCATAGAGATCTCATTACTCTATGTGTCATTGAAGACTTTTTTCATGACACATAACTGCTCTAGCTAAAGACTCCAGAGTAATGACCCTAAAAAGAGGTCGTAAGTATCATCTCCTTCTATCAAGAATGGTGAATCCTTTATTGACTACCCAATTACCTTTGAATACTAATAGTTGCACCCAATCACCACCCTATGAATGACCCCGTCTTAAGGCAACTAGGAATGGTGTCAAAGCTCAGGATTGGCTTCCAAGGTATTTTTGAGTACTTCAAGTCTAAAGAATATTTACACCATTGCTATGATGAGGTTAATCGCTGATATTTGGTAGATCATCTATATGATAATCTCATAACGGGTCATTCGATGTACTTACTACTGTTAGTAAGCATCTACATGTTAATTCTAAACATCTCATGCTTACAATTTATGAGATCCACTGCTTGATCAAATCAAGGAGTATAACATTTGCTAGTCTATTCAGATTAACAATGTCTTGTCTCATTAATCTTATAACTAGGGATAATTTACATTGTTGGAGTTATGTAAATATAGTGCCCTGGAAAGCAAGTGTATTTACATGTAACTTTATCTTCTTCAATTACAGTTTTGTAATGAAAATATTTATTATTAATAAAACAAAAGAGTTTGGTTTTATCTGTATGAGCATTATATATCTGGTCATAAGGTACCAAGATTCATTTGTAAGTAATATACATATACATAGAGATGTATGAGAAATATGTATATTATTAGAATCAATTAATTGATTCACAGTTGAATAATCAAGTTGGTCGTTTGATTATGGTTTAGATCAGAATGTTGCGATTTATCTCCATATAAGTAAAGGAGTTTACTTAAAGGGAATGATGAGTTTCATATCATGATAGTAGTAGACTATCGATAATGGCACTATTAAATGAATTGAATCAAGTATGTTTTCAAGAATAAAGTGGGTCGTTACTTTAATCTTAAAACATACAACTTAAGCATTCGCTTATTATGAACCACAATCTTGATGAGTGGTGAACTCATATGTGTTTCATTATAATTCTTGATATGATCGGAATAGATTTTTACAGGTATTAATCCAATTATTCGCATGTTGGAATTATTAATTGAAACATGTATCATGGAACATTCACTCAAATAAAGAGTTTATAGTGTTATCATCTCTTCAGATGTTTTAAGGAGATTTGGTGATTAAATCTGCGCCAGAGTTTGATGGACTAGCTACCATCAAGTCTTAACACTAAGATGAGATCTTATGTGTTAATCACCATATAAAGTAAAATGAGAGATCTAGAAGAAAAGGCCAACATAAGGGCAAAACGGTAATTTTACCCTTTGTTGTGCGGATGGCTATAATAAGGTTCTAAATAGGGTTTGCAATTGGACATATTCTCATAATATTTAATAATTCAAGAGTTCAACTAATTGTCTTTAGTGGAATGACATTTAGTTAATAAGCTAGAATTAATTCCAATGAGATTGAATTATTTCTGGGCTTATTGGAGCTTGAATTATCAAAGTCCAATAAGATTCCCCACTTAGCTTTAAAGAAGGTTATCAAGCTAAGTAAGAAGTAGTTTGGAGGCTTTAGAAGTCCATAATTGAATGATGGGCTTATACTAATTAATGGTTAATTGGAAGCCCATATGTTCATTTAGAAATGGGCTTGTTTTGGTTTAATGTAATTGATTAGATTAATTATATTAAAACAATTTTTTAAATGAAGAAGAAGCAATTTGAAATTGTGTTAGGTTAGATGTGTAACCACATTTGACATTAAAATACTAAATAAAGATGGTCTTTATTATGGTTCATCATTATTAAATGTAGTTATGAACTTACAATTAAATGGTTTAATGGTTGGCTTTTAATGTTGGCATGTAACCTATTTGCATTCATTAGATTAAAGATGAAAGATGTGCATTAGATGGACCATCTTCCTTCTTTCTTCTTGCCAAAACCGAAATGGGTATTCAATTATAGGTTATGGTCTTTTCAAATAGCCATTTTAAAGATAAATGAAGTAAGTCTCATTTATTGGCTATTTGATGAGTGATTAATGTAAGAAGTGATGCATTGGATGCCTCTCACTCTTTCCATTTATGCATATTTCAAATTGAGAGGTAAGAAAGGGTTCTTGCATGTTTTTAGACATTTTCTTTTCATGCAAGGAAGAACCGAAATTCCTAAGTGAAAGAATTGAAAGAGTTTCAATTTTGGTTCTTCTTCTTCTAAGAAATTCTCCTCCAAATATTTCTTCTCCTTTCCCACCAAAGGATTTTGTTAACCTAGTTGTCCTTGAAGAACAAGTAGTAAATCTAATTGGTAGAGGATACTACTACAAGGAAGAAGATAGATTGCTAAAGAAAAAGACTTAAAGGCAAAGGATTTGGATATAAGAAGGAGAGGATAGCGCAGCGAGGATTTAAAGCTGTAGCGAAGGAGTCGGTAATTCCTTTTATCTTGTTCTTGGTTTTATTATCCTTATACCATATCATGTATGGATTAGCATGTTGATTTGAATATATTGCTTCTGTTGCAAGATGATTTCTTAAAAAATTTTGAAATCTATCGTTTCTCCAAACTAAGCATGTTTTTTTTTTCCGATCCAACATACATACTAACATAATTGCACATGATAGGAATTTCATTATCATGATCTCATCACGATTTCCTTCATGTTATGCTTTGTATCATGGACTTCATTAATTCAATTTAAGATCGACATCAATTCATAAATATATGAACATCAAATTAATGAAAATTATCTTTCACTTTATTAATCAAAATAAAGTTTGTATAAAAATGCTAAAAGTGATTATCTTTAGAGTACTACTTTAACAGAGATCTCGTGTGAGGACCCGGCAGTCTATTAGAGGGCTTAAAATCTAATTAAGTTTGTGAGTTTTTTGTTAATTGAGAGATTGCAAATTCTATAATTCAATTAGGGGTATAATCTAGAGTTTAATGATTATCACTCAAGAGACAATCCACCTTTTGAAAGTCTAAGACTGATACCGTATTAACTTAAAAAATCATGTTAGCATTTGATGATAAGATAAATTATCCTTCTTATAATTGGCTAATCTTCTGTTTGTGATTTCCATTCTTAATTTGGTGGTGTTGAATTTGATTCTTTGTATATTAATTTTACTTTTTTATTCCAGTCAATCATCTTTACGTGTTTAATTTTATATGTAACTTTTATTTTCATTTTAGTAATTCTTTAGGCCTTAGATAACTTATTTAGATAACTTATAACTATATTAGTTCGAGAACTTCTCAAGAGATTGATACCTCACATACTACACCCACGACTTGTGGGCTTGTAGTATATTGAGGGCTTTAAATATAATAAAACTTGCCTCAACAGATAACTCGACATTTGGCAAGATATTCAAAAAGTATGGAAAAGTTCTCCAATCTTGAAAAGTTCTCTTTGGTCACATGAAGTGTTACTCGATAAAGAGAGAAAGATTGTCTAACAACAATAGCTTAGAAAAACAACAAGATTGTTGGACAAGTGCCAACAACCACGTTCATGGATAGCCAATCTCACAATAAAATAAATTATCCTAAATATTATTATTTGGTTATTTTAGTTATTTTAAGTTTCATTTGACAAATAAGATGAACATTTAACATAAGTCCTACTGAATAGAAAATGTCAAATAAAATTTTAAACAAAGAATTGTCTGATATGTTAAATTTAAATTTAAATTGAAAGTTTGTAAAATGATTAAAAATTAGAATATTTAGTTCAAATTAAATTATGTTTAAAATGTTAAATCTACTTTGACATTTTATCTTCTTCTTTTTTTTTTCCCCCAAGAACAAGTACGAGCTGAAAGCACAAATGCACAATATCATGGCTTGAGATGAGAGGGTTCCACTGGAATATACATTTACCATCATCAATAAAAATTTATATAAATGAAAGAAATGCGTGCCTAAAATTTTGCTTGGGGTTGAAAGTAAATGTCCAATGGGAAACGGAAATATTTAGTTCTGGAGAGAGTTGTTGTTTGAGAAAGTCTACTCGTTAAATAAAAAGATGAAAACAAACAACAAGTTGGCATTTATTTTCCAAGAAAACAGAAAAGAGTTATGTGTGGCTTCAAAGTTGACCAAAAGTAATTATGACAATGCCAGGCCAGGCTGTAAAGCAGGGGAGTCAACTCTATATGTGGTTTAACTGCTGGCTAGAAGTTGCTTTTGTTGACCTTATGTATGAGAGCATCTTTGCTGTTTGCCAATTAACTGGAGCCCACCAGTGACCAACCCCTGCATGCCACGTAACTCTTCCCATTAGGGGAGCTATGGGCATGTGTCAGGGAGTTAGGTAGATAAGAACCGAAATACAAGCTTATCTTCTGCTGCGACTTTCGTACAAAAAGTATATGCTTATCATATTAATTTTGATATTCATAGAAGAAAATTTTGAATAAGATTCTGGAAAATTTAAAAATTAACTAAGGGATCATTGTAGAAAAGGCCACACACCCCGTATCTGAAAACTTTACGTGAAGGGCAAGAAACAAACGCTTCAAGAAATAGGCAGACAATGCTGGTGGTCGCATCATGAAAGTAGACCTTCACTCTTGTAAGCCTCTTTGGCACGCCCGCAGAGGCGAGGACCCCGACCAGCTCACCATGACTAGGCTACGACTTCATTCATGGCCATTTTCTGCTTATCAAAGACTGCAACCCATCTTGTAATTTTAATTACTCTTAAAATATATTAAGAAATATCAAAATTTTAAATAATAAAACCTCAACTAAATTTAGAGCTTTGAATTATTTTAACACTCCTGAATACGTACTTGGAATAAATTTAAAATTTAGTTCATTTGGATTCTACCGAATCAGACGTTGTCGTTTGGATCTACGAAGTCGGTTGCTTCAATGAAGAGTTTGGTGTGAAGTTCTCAAAAACAAAGCATGACGTCGGGTCAAGGTCCCAATTAACCCCTCCGACGCTCAAGTTAGTCTTTTTGTGAAGGTGGGATCGCTGTAAGCAGAAAAAACTAGGGTTATAATTGTTCGTACCTTTGTTATGGTAGAATTGTACCTTATATATGAAGCAATGGCTAAATTTAGGTCTTTACGTATGCATTAGAGTCTCTTGCTCGTGAATGGGCTCGTGCATGGGCCGTAAATAGTAGACTGGGCCTGGGCCCGATATAGTCAACCCGACCATAAGCCCCCTACTCTTCGAGTCTGAGCGAAGAGAAGGGTCGAAGGAGTATATTAGGGTCTTGTAGCTCGTTTGCGATCTTGCAGTTCGTCCGCGGTCTTATAGCTCGTCCGCGGGCTTATAACTTGTTTGTATGACAGCTCGAGGTCGGTCGGGCATTAAGATGTCGAGTGCGGTCGTTCACATCGAGATTGGTCGATTGGTCGGGTGCCTTGATTGCTCGGCATCTATTATTGCTTGACAGCCCGTAATGGGATTGGTCGACTGAGTGTCCCAATCGGTTGGCATTGGCGCTTATTGCGCGATAGCTCACGCTAGAGTAGGTCGGGGGGTCATCATTAGCGAGCGCGTGAAAGTACTTGGGGCATTTATTGTTTGACGACGCGTGCCCTCCGACAGTTGTTCAGAATCTAAACGATCGTCTTTATAATCGCAGTGCGGTTGTCCCCAGACGTCATTTTAATCTGCTAGCGCCACTACAGATTTCGACCAACCCTACGACCCCTTGGCTCGGGTTTTCTCCAGCTCGCCTGGCCTTTTTGCCGCTTGTGTGAACCACTCGCTCTGTCATTTGGCGAGCGATCATCTGTCTGACGCCTTGTATTTTTCAGCACTTCTTCAAGCTGAATGTACCTATCCACCATGTTTCTTATTTCCTGAACGGATCAGGGCTGATCGAGGGCTAATGACTTTTTGAACTCTTCATCCCTCATGTTGTTCATAAGCGCTGCTAGCATTGACGAGCAGGTGAGGTCGGGGACCTCGACCGCTTCATTATTGAACCGAGTGATGAATTCCATGAGCTCTCGCTCCTCCTCAGTGTCAATCGCATCACTTCCAAGACCGCCTTCGTGGCCGCTTACTTGTGGCTTAACCGTTGAGAATAGCAATCTAAAGTCCTCAAAGCACGTAATACAGCTCGGAGGTAAGCTATTGAACCATCGCCGAGCTCCCTCTTGGAAGGCTGTACAGAAAGCCTTGCATTAAATGGCGTCTGGAACGCAGTGCAGATTCATCATCGACTGGAAGTGTTGTAAGTAATCCAGGGGTCGGTCTTTTCAGTGTACTTTTCGGGCATTGGTATTTTAGTGCCGGACACTGGGAGGCTATCCAAGATTGCTGGAGTAAAGGGAGAGCTATACTGAGCTGTCGGGCGAACTGGGTGGAAGTTCATTGCCGCATTAATCTGATCGTCCACAATTTTTTCTAGGGCTTCGGTAGGGTGGCGATCGGTCGTCATCTTGATCATCTTCGGTTTCTTGCCGTCTTGGGCGTTCTTTATTATCTTGGTCGAGATTGTAAAATCTGGCGAATCAACAGATCAGCCGCTTCCTCAATCTGCCTTTGGGTAAGAGTGGCGTGTACTGGCAGAGGAGGATCTGCGTCCGATTGGTGTTGGAGATTCGGGCGCTTATTGGGTGCAGCGTTATCCTCCAAAGCTACGCTCTGTTCTTCTTGTTCCAAGTCCTGAGGTTGCGTTGATCATTCGGATCTGAAGATTCTGTGCAGGAGAGATGATGCGCGGGCGACAGGGTCGCAGGTAGTTGTAATCCTACCCTTTGTAACGCCAAAGCCGCGATAGCGGCTACATCAGGATTAGCTGTCGTCGCTTGACTGATCTGTGTGTTTCTGGACGTGGTGCCCTGATGTCGGGCTCCACGGTGGGCGCCATTTGGTTCCGCCGGATTCTGGCTAAACTGAACGTTGCCGTTTGGATCCATGAGTCGGTTGCTTCACGTAAGAGTTTTGGTGTGGAGTTCCTGCGAAACAAAGAAGGCACGTCGGGGGTTGTGCCCCGATTAGCCCCTCTGACGCTCAAGTTAGTCTTTTTATGATGGTGAGATCGCTGTAAGCAGAAAAAACTAGGGTTATGATTGTTCGTACCTTTGTTATGGTAGAATTATACCTTATATATGAAGCAATGGCTAGGTTTAGGTCTTTACGTATGCATGGGAGTCTCTTGCTCGTGAATGGGCTCATGCATAGGCCGTAAATCGCAGACTGGGCCTGAGCCCGATATAGTCAACCCGATCAAAATTTATCATAAATAGTAGTAATTTGGCTCGAATAGAGTGTTTTTATTATGTGCTTGTTACAATATTAAAAATGATCGATGAATTTCTCTATTCTTATAGCTCCTTTTTTGAAAAAAAAAAGAATCAAGTTGTCATTCATTTTAAGATTCCATATAAACCATGAAAAAAAAAGTGTTAACGTGCCCTTATTCTAATTTTAAATATACCTTCTTCGTTGTGTTACTCGTTACTCTACTTGACATATGTAGCACCTCGTTCGTGTTTGAAACTTGGAAATAGCGAAATGGGCTGAAACGATAGTTGTAAGAAGATATATACGAGGACATGAATAAATGCTAGCTTGCTTCACTTTTTTTTTGGTTCACATCCTTCATTAAACGACTTTAATCAATTCAATTACGAACGAGTTTATAATTAAGTTCATCAATTACCAAGTTTCACAATGCGAAATATCACACTAAAGTTTCTAAATGAATAATTTCTGTTAATAATTAGTTACGAAGTATACAATTATGCATTATAAGTAGATTAAAAGGACATTAAAATTTCAAACCATTAACAGCTTTAACGTGTCTATCACAAAAATTTACCAATGAAATGTATTACCTTTTGAATTAAAACAAGCACCTGGTATTTTTGTAATATCCAAAAACAATTTAATTTTTCTTGTTCTATAGGTTTATAATTTTAGTTATAACTAGATTTATTTTCTCTTTTTCTTTTTTCTCCACTTTGACTTGTTTCGGGTTGTTCTTCTGGTTTTGAACCTTCTGATTTTGGTTGATCCATATATCTTGTTCATCATATTCATAACCATAAATTATTTCATCTTGATCAGTAATAGGTTTTATATGTTCATATTTTAAAGACTTGTTTTCGTTATTTAGTGTAAGTGTATTTACTAATTGAGAATAAAAATACAATTGATCATACCTTTTGTTTTGTTTTTCACGTTCACATTTCTGAAGCCAATCTTTAAGCCTTAACTTATATTTGAAGAGTTTTAGACAAAGGATGATAAACATAGTTTTTATTTTCTCATGGAGAGCTAAAGGCTCTTTCGTTACATTATAGAGGCAAAGGGCATTTATAAATGTCCAAAAACAACTAAAGATAAGAAAATAGTAAAAATAGATTTTTCTGTCGAGAGAATTTGTTTTTACTATTTCTCAAAAGTAAAAATAGATTTTTGTCGAGAGAATATGCTTTTACTTTTGTTATTGTCTACATAGGTGGCCTACATATACAAATGGCTTACAAAATTGAAAATGATTACATCACTCTTTAATAATTACATCAATTGAGGACCTATCATCTTTTTCTTTTAAAGTGGAAGGACAATTGATACATTGATGGGATGGATATTGCTGGAGTTGTTGACAAATGGATTGCTTCCAATCTTTTGATAATATGCTGAATAATTCGGATATGGTTGAAATTTTTTTTTCGATTTGTTTGATTAGCTGAAAAGAATCAATAGATATAGGTGTATGATAAGTTGATGTCATCAGAATATTTGGTCCTCCATAATTGAGTTTAATTAATGACTCTGGAGTAATCTTTAGACACTGTTGATAAACACCTTTAACACAATGGAGGTTAAATTGATTGACAAGATCCCAATTGAATTCATATTTTAGTGGTTAATCGATGGGTGGATAGACACCATTGCAGATTCCTAATTATGCATAAGCTATTCGATATAGCTGTATGTCTGAGTCTTTGAAATTGTCTACTTTTTCAAAGATTGGATAGCTGCTGAAAACATTGATAAAGATTTCTCTTTCTTTTGCAAATCTTTCTTTGTAGTTTTTGATTGCAAGAGTGAATCCAGTTGGAAATTTGACAAAACTGTTTAAAGTGGTTAAGTAAATAGTATCAACTAAGCTAATTTGGAAAAAGAGATAACTAGTGAGTGCATTTGTTTTTTAGAAAGATGGTATCTTTGGGTCCATATCGTCCTTAGTTTTGGGGGTAGTACTGAAAAATCTTTTGTTCTTCCTTCCATTCATTGAGTGCTTGAAAACACTAATAGAAAATCTTAGGAGTAATTCTTTTCATTTCGTCCTTTAGTGCTCTTTTAGGTACATCATTGATTCTTTCCATATTGATAGGTTTTCCCAATGGTTTCATTCTTGAATCTGATGATTGCTTTTCTAGAGCTTGTTTATAATGAGGTTTTAGTGTAGGATTTTTGAATTCAGCTAAGGCTTTTTCTACTTCTGAATGGTTTGAATAACTTCGATGAATGATTGAAGATTTTCCAATAATATGGATAGAAGCCTTATGCCATTCATCATATATTCCTGCCATTAGTCCATTAAAAATAACATAGACTTTGGATTCTCTGCAATCTTCTTGTTTTTGAGAGATTGGTGGTTCAGATTTGGGTGGTGGATAAATAGGTTCCGCTAAAATGTTTAGAAGGGGTTGGCGGGTGGTGTTAATCTCTTTTGTCACCGTTCCTACTTTTTGTTGAAGATCCGATAATTCTTTACATAATGACCTTCTTTTTTACATAACCAATATTTACATGTTTTCTTATTCTGAGGAAAATATTTTTTTCTTTGATTTAGTTTGGCTATAAGCCTTCTTTCAAAAAATATTTTTTTAAGGTTTAAAGGAGAATTTTTTGTATTTGTTTGTGGGATACTTTCGCCATTTATATTTGATATATTTATGTTTTCTGTATTTTCTTTGTTTTTGATAGGTAAAAGAGTTACATCCACATTGTTAAAGTACTTCCAAATATTTAGAACAACATAATTGAATATCTTTATGTCTTAGTGATTTATGTAATTTTGATTCTAAGCATTTTGTGATAATAATTCTTTTATGATTGAAATAGCACCTCCTAGATTATAAGCTACTAGATTTTCATGTTGTTTTACTAAAATAATTCTTCTACTGTTTTATTTATCGAATAAGGTAATTTTGAATCAATGTTTGAATATACATTTCTTGTTCTGTATAAGTTAATTCATAATAATATTTTTAAATTCACAAATGTATTATTCCAAATAATGATATCACATATTCATATATTATATAGATGCCATAGGGCATTTTTTCTTTCCTCATTTTCAATTTCTTGTTTATATGAAGCTATATCTTTTTTAATAAAAGAGCTAAGTAGTGAGTGCAAATGTTTTTAGAAAGATGATAGCTTTGGGTCCATATCATCCTCAGTTTTAGGGTAGTATTGAGAAATCTTTTGTTTTTCCTTCCATTCATTGAGTGCTTGAAAACAATCATAGAAAATCTCAGGAGTAATTCTTTTTATTTTGTCCTTTTGTGCTCTTGTAGGTACAACATTGATTCTTTCCACATTGATAGGTTTTTCCGATGGTTTCATTCTTGAATCTAATGACTGTTTTTCTAGAGCTTGTTTATAATTAGGTTTTAATGTAGGATTTTTGAATTCAACAAAGGTTTTTTCTACTTCTAAACAGTTTGAATAACTTTGATGAATGATTGAAGATATTCCAATAATATGGATAGAAGCCTTATGCCATTCAGTATATATTTTTGTCATTGGTCTATTAAAAATAACATAGACTTTAGATTCTCTAAAATCATCTTGTTTTTGAGAGATTGGTAGTTCAGATTTGGGTGATCGATGAATAGGTTTAGCTTAAATGTTTGAAGGAGCAGGGGGTAAAAGTGTTTGAGTAATTTGTTGAGGATTAATTGGTTGGATGATAGTGATGTTTTGTTTTTCAAGAAGATTAATGGTTAATCTTAGCTGATTAATCTCTTTTGTCACTGTTCCTACTTGATTTTTAAGATCCAATAATTCTGCTTCCTTTTTTGTGAGTGAATCTTTGAGGCTTAGAATTGTTGCTTCCATTCTTTGGTTAAGATCTAGGTAAGACTATTATCAAAAGATTTTATATAATGTATTTGAAAATTATATTGATTTAATTCTATTTGACATCTAATTAAACGTCCTTGATTGTAATTTGTTTTCATATTATATTTAGTAGATCAAATAAATACTTAGAGTCTATCTGAATATAAATTCGACAGGTAATAAATCAACTTTCTATTTTCTTAATGTTTTGATACATGCTAGTGTTTCCTTTTCATCGTTAGCATATTTCCTTTCAGTGGGATTAAAAATCCCATTGATATATTTACATAAGAGATAATTCCTTGACTTGGGTGGTTGTGTTAGAAGGCAGCCAACCCATGTATCCATACTTGCATCAATTTATACTAGTAGTGTATCTTTATCATTATAATTACATAATGTTGGTAAGTTCTTGCAAAGATTTTCTAATATACATACCATTGTGGTGTCTTCTTCTATCCATATCCATTGGTTTTTTGTACTACATTTACGTTATAACTTTTTTTCTTTCGTTATCTAAATCTTTAAGAAACCCTTAATCAGAAATATAGTTTAGTAATCTAAGGAATTTTTAAACTTCAGTTATATTTTTTAAGGTGTTAGGAAAATGGTGTAGTTTTCAAGAATTTTAGGTTGTAATTTTAAGAATCCATTATGAAATTCTATACCTAAATATTTGATATTTTGTTTTGCTAATTTAATTTTCTTCTTGCTTAAAATTAGTCATTTATGTTGACATCTAGTGAGAACCTCTTTACCTTTTTCAAATGATCTTCTTTAACTTTATTTGAAAATATAATAATGTCATCAATATAGGCTAATGCAAATTCTTCTAATCTTTCTAAATTGTTATCCATAAATCTTTGATAAATACCGGGGTTTGTTTTAATCCAAAAGATAATACATTCCATTGGTAATGTTTTTATGGTGGACATTTAAAAGTTGTTAATGGTTTGGTATTTCATGTAGTCTTAATTGCCAATAATGTGATTTTGCATTGAGTGTAGTAAACCAATGACGTCCCTTTAATCTACTTATAATATAGTCTTTTCTAGGTAATTTATATGTATCACCTATAGTAGCTTTATTTAATTCTTTAGAGTTAATTACCATTTTTCTTTTTCCACGTTTTTGTTCGAAATAATTATTTACGTAGAAGACTGGAGCTAAATGTTTACTAATGCTTGGTATTACTAATCGTTTTGTAATAATTTGGAACATTCATTAATAAATTCTTGCGCTTTTGTTGTATGTATGGAATATTATTCTTAATATTAACTTCCTGTGAGGTTTTTAGTTTTATTTTAACTAATTGATTATTAGTATTCTTTTATGATCTAGTGGATTTTCACTACAAACTTGTTCTAATAAGGTTTCTATTTCAATTTGTAAAGTAAGATTATTAAGAAGATAAAATTGTAATTGATTTAATTTTTCTGTTATAATCTTTAAATTTTATAATAAGTGGTATGGTATATAGAAATTTTAAGAATTATGGTTTTTATTTAAAGATTATATTATTAGTGTTTGTAAAGTTATATAATGCAAATAATGACAACAAGGATTATATAATTTAAGAAAATCATTTCCTAAAATTAATGGTAATCTTGATTGTTGTTGATAAATTGAAGGTATAATAAAAGAATATTTTCAATAATGATATTATTATAATAACTTACATACCAAATGAATTTAATACTTCCATCTATTATTCTGATTTGTAAAGCTTTGTTTAATTTTTTCCAGTTTTGTAACAAGGTTTTAGATGCTATACAAATTGTAGCACATGTATCTATATAAGTATTAACTTTTTTATTTTGAATAATCAATTGAATAAGTGTTGTACTCGATTTAGTTGTTGATTATGAATTTTAGAATTCATAACAATATACTGAAGAAATTGTTGAATGGTTTCATATTCTGCTCAATAGGTTTTAAATTATATTTAAATGCTAAATTTAAAATAGTAATTTTCTTTGTATTTATTTTGATTTCTTTTGGGCATTCATTTACATAATGACCTTCTTCTTTACATAACCAACATTTGCATTTTTCTTATTTTGATGACAATATTTTTCTTTGGTTTAATTTGTCTATAAGCCTTCCTTCTAATTTTTTAAGGTTTAAATGGGAATTTCTTGTATTTGTTTGTGGGATATTTTTGCCATTTATATTTGTTATATTTATGTTTTTTATATTTTCTTTGTTTTGATAGGTAAAGAGTCACATCCATATTGTTGAGGTAGTTCTGAATATTTAGAACAACATAGTTGAATATCTTTATGTCATAGTGACTTATGTAATTTTGCTTCTAAGCATTTTTGTGATAATATTTCTTTTACAATTGAAATAACACCTCCTAGATTATAAGCTACTATATTTTCATATTGTTTTATTAAGAATAATTCTTCTACCATTTTATTTATCGGATAAGGCAATGTTTGAATAAATATTTGTATATACATTTTTGTTATGTGTGAGTTAATTTATAATAATATTTTTTAAATTCGTAAATGTATTATTCCAAATAATAAATATCACATATTTGTATATTATATAGATGTCATTGGCCATGTTTTCTTTCTTCATTTTCAATTTTTTTTAATATGAATTTATATATTTTCCAATAAAAGAGAGAAGTAGTAAGTGCATCTATCTCTGGAAAGATGATAGCTTTGGGTCTATATCACCCTCGATTTTGGGGGTAGTACTGAAAAATCTTTTGTTCTTCCTTCCATTCATTGAGTGCTTGAAAACAATAATAGAAAATCTCAAGAGCAATTCTTTTTATTTCGTCCTTTAGTGCTCTTGTAGGTACATCATTGATTCTTTCCATATTGATAGGTTTTCCCAATGGTTTCATTCTTGAATATGATGGCTATTTTTTTCTAGAGCTTGTTTATAATGAGGTTTTAGTGTAGGATTTTTTAATTCAGCTAAGGCTGCTGAATGGTTTGAATAACTTCAATGAATGATTGAAGATTTTCCAATAATATAGATAGACACCTAATGTCATTCATCATATATTCCTGCCATTGGTCCATTAAAAATAACATAGGCTTTTCTCTAAAATCTTCTTATTGTTGAGAGATTGGTGGTTCAAATTTGGGTGATGGATGAATTGGTTCACCTGAAATGTTTGAAACAATAGGGGGTAAAAGTGTTTGAGTAATTTGTTGAGGAGTAATTGGTTGGATGACAATGATGTTTTGTTTTTCAAGAAGATTAATGGTTGATCTTAACTGATTAATCTCTTTTTTCACTATTCCTACTTGTTGTTGAAGATCTAATAATTTTGCTTCCTTTTTGGTGAGTGAATCTTTGAGCCTAAAGATTACTGCTTCCATTCCCTAGTTAAGGTATCTACAAGACTGTTGTCAAAAGATTTTATATAATGTATTTGAAGATTATATTGATTTAATTATAATTGTTATCTAATTAAATAGCCTTGATTGTAAATTGTTTTAATATTGTATTTAGTAAATCCATACAAATACTTATAGTCTATTTGAATATGAAATTTGACAGTAATAAATCAACTTTTCATTTTATTAATGTTTTAATAAATGCTAGTGTTTCCTTTTCATGGATAGGATATTTCCTTTTAGTGGGATTAAAAGTCCCATTCATATATTTACATAAGAGATAATACCTTGAGTTGGGTGGTTGTGCTAGAAGATAGCCAACTCATGTATCCATACATGCATCAATTTGTACCAATAGTGTATCTTTATCATTATAATTATATAATGATGGTAAGTTCTTGCAAAGATTTTTTAATATACATACTGTTGCGATGTCTTCTTCTGTCTATATCCATTGGATTTTTGTACTACATTTAAGTTGTAACTTTTTCTTTCTTTAGCTAAAATCTTTAAGAAACCTTTGATCAGAAATATAGTTTAGTAATCTAAGGAATCTTTAAACTTCAGTTATGTTTTTAAGGTGTTAGGTTGTAATCTTAAGAATCCATTATGACATTCTATATCTAAATATTCAATATTTTGTTATGCTAATTTAATTTTCTTTTTACTAAAATTAGTCCTTTATGTTGATATCTAGTGAGAACCTCTTTTACCTTTTTAAAATAATCTTCTTTATCTTTATTTGAAAATATAATAATGTCATCAGGCTAATGCAAATTCTTCTAATCCTTTTAAATTGTTATCCATAAATCTTTGATAAATACCAGGGGCTTGTTTTAATCCAAAAGGTAATACATTCCATTGGTAATGTTTTTGTGGTAGACATGTAAAAGCTGTTAATGGTTTGGCATTTTCATGTAGTCTTAATTGTCAATAACCTGATTTTGCATTGTGTGTAGTGAACCAATGATGTCCCTTTAATCTACTTATAACATAGTCTTTTCTAGGTAATTTATATGCAGCACCTATAGTAGCTTATTTAATTCTTTATAGTTAATTACCATTATTCTTTTTCCACTTTTTTTTTCGAATGATTATTTACATAGAAGGTTGGAGCTGAATATTTACTAATGCTTGGTACTATTAATTGTTTTGTAATAATTCAGAGCATTCATTAATAAATTCTTGTACATCTTGTTATGTGTATGGAATATTATTCTTAATATTAATTTCGTGTGGCGTTTTTAATTTTATTTCAACTAATTGATTTTTAGTATTCTTTTTAGGATCTAGTAGATTTTCACTACAAACTTGTTTTATTAAGGTTTTATTTTAGTTTGTAAAGTAAGATTATTAAAAAGATAAAGTTGTAATTGACCTAATTTTTCTGTTATAATCTTTAAATTTTTATAATAATTGGTATGGTATATAGGAATTTTGAGAATTATGGATTTTTAATTTAATGATTTTATTATTGGTGTTTGTAAAGTTATATCATGCAAATAATGACAAAAAGGATTATATGTAGCGCCCCCTTACCGTAGGGTATGCACCGAGACACCCGTAGGTTGTTTCGATACATAACCCACGACGAGGGTGCACTACGATTCGATCATTTCTATAATCCACATAACATCGATATAATTAAACCATAATATCAAACTCGCTAAATTTTAAAACCACAGATATTCATTTCATAACCTTAAAACAAAATTTACAAGTCTATCAGTTTCCATAAACTATACAGATATTTCCAAAAAGGAACTGAGACAAAAATCCTAAACTAGGTCATCCCCAAAAGATCCCAGCTGAACGACCTGTGAGCCATACTTCGCTTGCCAGCACTTACACAACAGGAAAAGTCACACTAACTGGAGCTAGGAGTCGACTATCTCTGTCCTAAAAAATATATGTCATGTTGGGTGAGTTTGCGAACTCAATGAGTAACCATCATCGATGGTTCACCCAATTCATGCATTACGCAAAATTGCGTACAGATCAACACAATAACACGTTCAGAACAACAATCATACATTCACTAAACAATTATCACACATATGCATTTAACCCATTTCAAATTCACAGCACAATTAGATACTCAATGCATGACGTGTTCATTTTATTCCAGTGGTGTGATTGAGTGTCAGTATTAACCCATTTCGGGCACAATAAATAGTGGTCGCGTTTTAGGGGTAGGAGAGCCCTCTGGGTATGCACTACTGCCCTCGCGTAATGGGGATAGGAGAGCCCTCTGGGTATGCACTATTCTCTTTTCACAGTGGTTGAGCTTATAGCTCCGATCAGAATTTGCTCCAGTCACAACTGTTAATTACCAATTTCCGATCATGCCTAGCATGCGTTTACAATTTCACAATAACATATCTCACACAACAGTATTCATTTAAGTCACACAATTCATTCAAAACATTTAGCAAATCAGAGATTGAGGAACCAACTAGGTTACTCACCTCTAAACATCCGAGCTATTGCCGGGAAGTCTCTGCTATATCGGACGATCGACGCTCCACTTGAGCCTCTATAACAATCAGAATAAATCAATATTACTTATTGCATAATTTCTCATATTCAACAATGCATATGTAGCGAATGCGATGAGTACAATACATGTTATGACATTTCCGATCCTATTCTCGAATCTTCTCAATTCGACTCTTTCACTCTAATTCATAACAATTCCTAATACCATAATTCAATTGACTAAATTCCGAACTCTCTAGAGTCCAATTCCAAATCATAGAAATTATCTTTAAATTGAAATCAAATTCACTATTCAATCACCACCCGATTTCGAGAACCACCGAAATAAATTCCAAATTTCCACTTTTATAAATTCACAATTCTTAGTCTCTATAATCAAGATCGATACATCCCTAACCAATCCATTAAGAAATAACCCTCAAAATTATCAATTAAAACAAAACAAACTATTTTCAGACAATTTGGGGACCTCACCGCGACGCATGACCGCTCGCCGCGGCGAGACTTCTCACCTTTGTCGCGACACACGCGTAGCTCTCCCACGGCGTGCGCGATCCTGCTCGTCGCGGCGTGCGTCCTTGCTCGTCACGACGTGAGAAAGGAATTGGCTCGTCGCGGCGCAGAATTAATTGCTCGTCGCGACGTCCAAGTCTCCGTTCGTCGCGACGTCTAATTAATTACACGTCGCGACGTGCGGACTCTGGTTCATCTTTTTCGATTCTCCTTTTTCCAACACTCTAAAACAACTCCATACACTAAACACAACTCATATCTAACCTCAATTCCATCCAATAACCATTATCCCTAATTTACAACATCAAAAACAAGCAAAATCATCATCCGAAACCCTAACATTTTCCATTCATCAAATTTTATCAAACTAATCATCTATATAACTCAATAAATCAACAAATCAAACTATCTAAGACAAGAAAGGAAGAAAACTTACTTATTAAACCTCAAATCTTCAAAGATCATCAACCCTTGCTCATCAACACCCACGACAATCTCAAAAAACCAACCCAAATATCATTTTCTCCATCTCAAGCTAAAGGGGAATAGATCAAAGATGAAGGGGGAAGCAAACTAGCAAGAAGAAATCAAGAGGCAATCCAGGAAGGAGATCACGAAGAAGAAGAGGAAAGCAAGCTTCGTGGAAGGCTAAAAATTCAAAGGATTGGGTTTATAAACTTAAGGAAATAAGGGATTGTTTGGCAATTAATTACCACAAGACCAGTCCAACAACCGCAGTCCAATTTCTTGTTCTAAATTCTCCCAAATTTCGCAATGAATATGAATAATAAATCCTAAAATCATAACTCAATTTATCTCATGTCAATTGTCAAACAATTTCAGAACCGGAATCCAATTAATCAGTCATTAAACTATTTTTTCGGTCCGGACCTATTACTCTAAAAATTCTCGAAAAATTTCTATAAATCATCAAAATTAGAAAACACCTAATCATATACTCCAATTCCATAATTCAAACTTCTAAAATCTCAATTCTCATTCCAATTCTCTAATCAAAACCTAATCTACACAATTGTCACCTGATTTTTCAATTTACATAATTAAGTCGGAAAATTGTCATACATGCATGTACATTCATATGCTTAGGCAATATTAATCATTTATCAATCATCTAGATGCTATAAATGCATGTGCAAATCAAATTATAAATGCACACAGTCCCAAATCATCTGAATTACCAATATGCCCTTCACATTGATAACGGGATGTTACATTATATAATTTAAGAAAATTATTTCCTAAAATTAATGGTAATCCTGATTCTTGTTAATATATTGAAGGTATAATAAAAGAATATTTTTGAATAATGACATTACTATAATAACTTACATACCAAACGAAATTAATACTTCCATCTGCTATTCTTATTTGTAACGATTTGTTTAGTATTTTCCAGTTTTGTAATAGGGCTTTAGATGCTATACAAATAGTAGCACCTGTATCTATATAAATATTAATTTTTATTTTAAATAATCACTTGAATAAATGTTATATTCTGATTCAATTGTTGATTACGAAGTTTAGGATTCAAAACAATATACTTGAGGATATTGTTCAATCGGTTTCATATTCTTACTCAATAGGTTCTAAATTATATTTAAATGATGAATTTAAAATATTAGTTTTTGTATTTATTTTGAATTCTTTTGAGCATTTGTTTGCATAATGACCTTCTTCTTTACATAAACAATATTTACATGCTTTCTTATTTTGAGGACAATACTTTTTCTTTGGTTTAGTTAGTTTATAAGCCTTCTTTCTAAAAAATTTTATAACGCTTAAATGGGAATTTCTTGTATTTATTTATGGGATATTTTCACCATTTATATTCTTATATTTATTTATTTTTATATTTTCTTTCTTTATAGGTAAAAACTCACATCTATATTGTTGAAGTACTTCCAAATATTTAGAACAACATAGTTGAATATCTTTATGTCTTAGTGACCTATGTAATTTTGCTTCTAAGCATTTTTGTGACAATACTTCTTTTACGATTGAAGCAGCACCTCCTAGATTATAAGCTACTAGATTTTTATATTGTTTTAATAAGAATCATTCTTCAACCATCTTATTTATCGAAAAGATAATTTTGAATAAATATTTGTATATACATTTCTTATTCTGCATAAGTTAATTATAATAATATTTTTTAAATTAAAAAATTTATTATTGCAAATAATAAATATCACATATTCATATATTATATAGATGCTATAAGGCATTTTTTCTTTCTTCATTTTCAATTTTTTGTTTATATGAAGTTATATCTTTTCCAATAAAAGAGATAAGCTATAAGTTCCTCTGTTTCTAGAAAGACGATTGTTTAGGGTCCATATTGCCCTTGGTTTTGGGGGTAGTATTGAAAAATCTTTTGTTCTTCCTTTCATTCATTAGGTGCTTGAAAACAAACATAGAAAATCTCAGGTGTAATTTTTTTCGTCTCGTCCGTTAGTGCTCTTGTAGGTATAACATTGATTCTTTCCATATTGATAGGTTTTCCCCAAGGTTTCATTCTTGAATCTGATGATCATTTTTTTAGAGCTTGTTTATAATGAGGTTATAGTGTAGGATTTTTTAATTCAGCTAAGGTTTTTTCTGCTTCTGAACGCTTTAAATAACTTCAATGAATGATTGAATATTTTCTGATAATATGGATAGAAGGCTTATGCCACTCATCATATATTCCTGCCATTGGTCCATTAAAAATAACATAGACTTTAGATTCTCTAAAACATTCCTGTTTTTGAGAGATTGGTGGTTCAGATTTGGCTAATGGATGAATAGGTTCAGCTGAAATGTTTGAAGGAGTAGGGGGTAAAAGTGTTTGAGTAATTTGTTGAGGAGTAATTGGTTGGATGGTAGTGATGTTTTGTTTTTCAAAAAGATTAATGGTTGATCTTAACTGATTAATCTCTTTTATCACTGTTCCTACTTATTGTTGAAGATCCAATAATTCTGTTTCCTTTTTGGTGAGTGAATCTTTGAGGCTTAGGATTGTTGCTTCCATTCCTGGTTAAGGTATCTGCAAGACTGTTACCAGAAGATTTTATATTATATATTTGAAAATTATAATGATTTAATTCTAATTGTCATCTAATTAAACATCCTTGATTGTAATTTGTTTTAATATTATATTTAGTAAATCCATGTAAATACTTAGAGTCTATCTGAATATGAAATTTGACAAGTAATAAATCAACTTTCATTTTTTTAAATGTTTTAATATATGCTACTATTTCCTTTTCATGGATAGGATATTTCCTTTCAGTGGGATTAAAAGTCCCATTGATATATTTATATAAGAGATAATTTCTTGACTTGGGTGGTTATGTTAGAAGACAGCTAGCCCATGTATCCATACTTGCATCAATTTTTACTAGTAGTGTATCTTTATCTTTATAATTATATAATGCTGATAAGTTCCTGCAAAGATTTTTTTTAATATACGTACCGTTACAATGTCATCTTCTGTCCATATCTATTGGGTTTTTGTACTACATTTGAGTCGCAACTTTTTTCTTTCTATAGCTAAACCTTTAAGAAACCCTTGATTAGAAATATAGTTTAGTAATCTATGGAATTTTTGAACTTCAGTTATGTTTTTTAAGGTGTTGGAAAAATGGTATAGTTTTTCAAGGATGGTAGGTTGTAATTTTTAGAATCCATTATGAAATTATATACCTAAATATTCGATATTTTGTTGTGTTAATTTAATTTTCTTTTGGCTTAAAATTAGTCCCTTATGTTAACATCTAGTTAGAACCTCTTTTTCCTTTTTAAAATGATCTTCTTTATTTTTAGTTGAAAATATAATAATGTCATCAATATAAGCTAATGCAAATTCTTCTAATCCTTCTAAATCGTTATCCATAAATCTTTGATAAATACCAGGGGCTTGTTTTAATCTAAAAGGTAATACATTCCATTGGTAATGTTTTTGTGGTAGACATGTAAAAGTTGTTAATGGTTTGGTATTTTCATGTAGTCTTAATTGCCAATAACCTGATTTTGCATCAAGTGTAGTGAACCAATGATGTCCCTTTAATCTACTTATAACATAGTCTTTTCAAGGTAATTTATATGCATCACCTATAGTAGCTTTATTTAATTTTTATAGTTAATTATCAATCTTCTTTTTCCACGTTTTTGTTCAAAATGATTATTTACATAGAAGGTGTAGTTGAATGTTTATTAATGCTTGGCAATATCAATTGTTTTGTAATAATTTGGAACATTCATTAATAAATTCTTGTACATCTTGTTATGTGTATGGAATATTATTCTTAGCATTAATTTCTGTGTGGGGTTTTTAGTTTTATTTCAAATAATTGATTATTAGTATTCTTTTTAGGATCTAGTAGATTTTCACTACAAACTTGTTCTATTATGGTTTTTATTTTAGTTTGTAAAGTAAGATTATTAAGAAGATAAAATTGTAATTGATTTAATTTTTCTATTATAATCTTTAAAATTTCATAATAAGTGGTATGGTGTATAGAAATTTTGAGAATTATGGATTTTTATTTAATGATTTTATTATTGGTGTTTGTAAAGTTATACAATGCAAATGATGAAAAAAGGATTATATAATTTAAAAAATTATATCCTAAAATTAATGATAATCCTTATTCTTGTTGATAAATTGAAGGTATAATAAAAGAATATTTTTCAAGAATGATATTATTATAATAACTTACATACTAAATGGATTTAATACTTCCATTTGCTATTTTTATTTGTAAAGTTTTGTTTATATTTTTCCAGTTTTGTAATAGGGTTTTAGATGCTATACAAATAGTAACACCTGTATCTATATAAGTATTAACTTTTTATTATGAATAATTACGTAAATAAATGTTGTATTTTGATTCATTGTTGATTCGAAGTTTGAATTCATAACAATATACTGAAGATATTGTTGAATTGGTTTCATATTCTTACTCAATAGGTTCTAAATTATATTTAAATGTTGAATTTAAAATATTAATTTTTATGTATTTATTTTGATTTCTTTTAGGCATTCGTTTGCATAATGACGTTCTTCTTTACATAAACAACTTTTGCATGTTTTCTTATTCGAGAACAATATTTTTATTTGGTTTAGTTTGTCTATAAGCCTTCTTTCTAAAATTTTTATAAGGTTTAAATGGAAATTTCTTGTAGTTATTTATAGGATATTTTCGCCATTTATATTTTTTATATTTATGATTTTATATTTTCTTTGTTTTTGATAGGTAAAAGAGTCACATCTATATTGTTAAGGTACTTTCGACTATTTAGAACAATATAGTTGAATGTCTTAGTGACTTATGTAATTTTGCTTCTAAGCATTTTTGTGATAATACTACTTTTACGATTGAAATAACACCTCCTAGATTATAAGCTCCTAGATTTTCATATTGTTTATGAAGAATAATTTTCTACCACCATTTTACTTATCGGAAAAGATATTTTTGAAAAAATATTTGTATATACATTTATTGTTCATGCATTTGTTAATTTATAATAATATTTTAAATTCACAAATTTATTATTCCAAATAACAAATATCACATATTTGTATATTATATAGATGCCATGAGGCATTTTTTCTTTCTTCATTTTCAATTTCTTGTTTATATGAAGTTATATCTTTTCCAATAAAAGAGATAAGTTGTGAGTGCATTTGTTTCTGGAAAGATGATTGCTTAGGGTCCATATTGCCCTCGATTTTGTGGGTAATACTAAAAAATCTTTTGTTCTTCCTTCCATTCATTGAGAGCTTGAAAACAATCATAGAAAATCTCAAGAGTAATTCTTTTTATTCCATCCTTTATTGCTCTTGTAGGTATAACATTGATTCTTTCTATATTGATAGGTTTTTCCGATGGTTTCATTCTTGAATCTGATGACTATTTTTCTAGAGCTTGTTTATAATGAGATTTTAGTGTAGGATTTTTTAATTTAGCTGAGGCTTTTTCTGCTTCTGAATGGTTTGAATAACTTCGATGAATGATTGAAGATTTTATGATAATATTGATAGAAGTCTTATGCCATTCATCATATATTCCTGCGATTGGTTCATTAAAATAATATAAACTTTAGATTCTCTAAAATCTTCATGTTTTTGAGAGATTGGTGGTTCATATTTGGGTGATGGACGAATAGGTTCAGCTGAAATGTTTGAAGCAGCAAAGGTAAAAATGTTTGAGTAATTTGTTGAGAAGTAATTGGTTGGATGATAATGATGTTTTGTTTTACAAGAAGATTAATGGTTGATCTTAACTGATTAATCTCTTTTACCACTGTTCCCACTTGTTGTTGAAGATCCAATAATTTTGTTTCGTTTTTGGTGAGTGAATCTTTGGGGGTTAAGATTGCTGCTTCCATTACCTGGTTAATGTATTTGTAAGACTGTTAGCAAAAGATTTGATATAATGTATTTGAAAATTATATTGATTTAATTCTAATTTTCATCTAATTAAACGTCCTTAATTGTAATTCTTTTAAATATTATATTTAATAAATCCATATAAATACTTATAGTATATTTGAATATGAAATTCGACAAGTAATAAATCAACTTTCCATTTTTTCAATATTTTAATACATGTTAGTGTTTCCTTTTCATGGATACGATATTTCGTTTCAGTGGGATTAAAAGTCTCATTGATATATTTACATAAGAGATAATTCCTTGACTTGGGTGGTTGGTCTAGAAGGCAGCCAATCCATGTATCCATACTTGCATCAATTTGTACTAGTAGTGTATCTTTATCATTATAATTATATAATGCTGGTAAGTTCTTGCAAAGATTTTTTAATATGCGTACCGTTGCGGTGTCTTCTTCTGTTCATATCCATTGGGTTTTTGTGTTACATTTAAGTTGTAAGTTTTTTTTCTTTACCTAAACCTTTAAGAGACCCTTGATCAGAAATATAATTTAGTAATTTAAGGAATTTTTGAACTTCAGTTATTTTTATTTTTATTTTTAAAGAAAGGGGGGTGGATTTTATTAATACATGGCTCTACAAGAGTAGATAAAGTGCAGTACAAAAGTCATGTAAAGAAAAGATGTAAGACTCATGGTTTATATCTTATGTATGGAACAAAATTCTGTTCCATTTGCAAGATTGTTCGGAGATGAAGAGGTAGAGTAAGTGCCGTAGCGAATTGTGTCGAATTACCACCCGAAGCTAACTTTGCTAAAAAATCCGCAAAGCTATTAACCTCTCGATAAACATGGATAATGGACGACGTCGAGTCAGAGAGCATATGTCGAATAACTTCAAGCGCTGCTTCATACCTCCAAGGCCAAAATTCTGAATTATGGTTCAATAGTTGCACAATACCCATATTGTCTGTTTGAAATCAGTATTTTCAAACCCACGAGCAACATAAAACCAAGGCCACACTATGGCCTCTATTTCCATGGCGAAACTAGCATTTGAATTACGATCGACACTCAGCAAACAAGAAAGAACCATTGGCATATCGCACCACAAATCCCCAACCTGAAGGTCCGGGACATCCAAGCGATGAGCCATCAGTGTTAAGAACAACGTTGCAATCATCCGGGGGCCTCCAACATAAAGTCATAATCACCGGCTTGCGAGGCAATTGAAAAGGACAGTTAAAAGAAATGGATAAATTAATCATTTCCTGTCTATCCTTTGGAAATAATTTATGAACTCGCACCATAGAGGAAACATGTTGCATAATCGAAAAAATCAAGGCTGAGACCGTTGTGGACTTACCCTCATTTACGCCGCAGTTACGCATTTTCCACGACTCCCAGAGGATGAAGTAAGGTATGACCAAATGATCACAGTCTTGCGATTGCCCCCGCCAAGAGTAGACCACTCCGGATAAAGAGCCATAGGCGGGGGAAAGATAAATGAAGATCTAACGAGTGTAAAATGTCGCCATACCATTACGGCGTGGGACACTCATAAAAAGGTCTTTGCTGCACCGCCTACCGCCAAGGAACAAATACTACATCGCGATGGATTTAGAAAGAAACCCAACATGTTCAATGTTTCCGGGAAAGGAAGAAGGGAATTATAGAGACGCCACACAAAAATAGAGATCTTCTTTGGCAGAAATTTATTCCAAGCTTGACGAAGAGAGACATTGACAGGGTTACGGGACCGTACCAGTTCATAAGCCGAGGAAAGGCTAAATTTTTCGGTAACGGTTGGTTTCCAAATTCGTCGATCAGGCCCAGAAGAAAACTGTTGTGAATGGGTAGTTATAAATGTAGCATGATCAGGTTGCAAGAAAGGAATAATGCAGCCCAACAACTCTTCCCGCTGGAAAAAGAAATCCCGAACAGTGAGCAGTGGGAGAGGAACTTGTTGTACTTGATCCAACGAAGAAAAAGCTCAAAGATTTTACCAGTTATCTGTCCAGAAGGATGCTAGTCCAGTATGGATAGAAACATACTCATATTCCTGAGCAAGCCGATCTACTTTGGCAATTCTCCGCCAATGCGTTCTACGTCTTGCAGTCGGTGATAAGGTGGTAACAAATTTAACCCAAAGACCCACTTGGTTTTTGACCTTCCACCATAACTTAATCGAATAGGCTGCTACAATATCCTCCAATTTTCGGAATCCCAACCCATTCTCATCCATCGGGAATGAAAGACAATCCTATGAAAGCCAATGTAGTTTATTATTTGCAAAATAGCTTCCCCATAAAAACTGTTGGAAAACCTTCTCCATTTTGTATAAGATGGATTTAGGAGGTTCAATAGCAGTGAAGACGTGTTGTGGGATGGAGAATAAGACATGTTTGATTAAAATCATCCGAGCTGCAGGGGATAGCCACTTATTCTTCCAACTACAAATTCGTGTCTCAATTGCCTCAACTAAATGAGTGAACATACGCTCTGTCTTTCTGCCCCGGAATAGTCTGCAACCTAGGTATTGCAAGGGGAAATAGCCTTGGCCCATTTGCAGGAGTTGTAGAACATCTCGTCGATGATTATGAGACATGCCTTCTGGCAATATAAAACAACTTTTTTGCTTGTTAACCTTTTGACCCGTGGCTGCTTCATAATCGGTAAGCAAGAGGTTAAGCTGAGTTAGTGACCGTTTATCGCTCCGGATAAAAATAATTAAATCGTCAGCAAAGCAGAGATGAGAGACAACTGCCGAGCTAGTAGGCACACCATAGGGCAATATCCTGCCTTGCATCACAAATGATTGCATAGAGCGAGTCAAAGCCTTCGAAACCAAGATAAATAAGTAAGGTGACAAAGGGTCTCCTTGTTTGATGCCTCGGGATGATTGGAAGAAACCCACTGGACTACCATTCACCAAAATTGAGAACCAGCTGGATTGAAGGGTCCCAATAATCATCCTGATAAGCCCACCATTGAAACCAAAGGCCGCCAGTAGACGGGATAGAAATGACCAAGAGACACGGTCAAAAGTCTTCATCATATCCAGTTTGAGAAGTATATTACCACCTCGAGCAGGGTGATTAAGAAATTGACATAAATCCTGAGCCATCAGAATATTGCCCACAATGTCCCGCCCAGATAAAAAAGCCAACTGCTCCGGGGAGATCAACTTGGGTAAAACAGTTTTCAACCGTTCCGTAAGTATCTTCGTGAAGACTTTATTCAAGAAGGTACATAGACTGATTGGTCGAAAGTCAGAAAAAGAATTTACACTGAGCTTTTTCGGAAAAAGAGTAATCAACGTGCTACTTACTGCACGAGGAACTGGAATCACTGACATAAATTCGGTACAGGCATCAAAGAGATCATAACAGATGATGTCCCAACAATTATGATAAAAAGCTCCACAGTATCCATCAACTCCGTGCGCACTAGTGGACGATAAACTCATGACTGCTTGCTTAACCTCCTCCATTGTAACCGGTTGTAACAACAAAACATTGTCCTCATCCTCAACAAGCCTCGGTATGTAGCTTAGCAACCTAGAGGTTGCTGCCTCCTCATCCTAAACTACCTCCTTTAATAAGAGGGATTGAAAATATCTGACCGCTTCAAGTTCAATGTGTGTCGGGTCAGTCAACCACTGCCCATTACTATCTCTAATCCTGTGGATCCCCAATCGCATTTGTTTTTCTGCCAAGGAGGCATGAAAATATGCAGTGTTAGCATCACCCTCCTTAAGCCATTTCAATCTCAACTTTTGAAGCATAAAATCCTCATGTTCTTTAAGTCGTAGTAACAGTTCAGCTTTGGATTTGTTCAGCCTCATTAGAACTTCATTGGTCCTAGAGGCTTCAAACTCCCGTTCCAGCTGCATCACAGCTAACTCCGTCGTTTTCAGATTAAGGAAGACATCCCCAAACTTCTCCTTGTTCCATAGCCGCAAACAGGATTTGAGGCGACGAAGCTTTAGGGAAAACTATAATATACCATGACAGTCAATTGGCTGAGCCCAATTCAATTGTACCAAAGTGAGGAAATCATCGCGACGTAGCCACATCTGCTGGAAACGAAAGAGGCGTGGGCGTGAAATATGTTCCGTGTTAAATTGGCACAACATTGGGCTATGATCTGACCCCGTTCGATTTAAGTTCTGAATAGAAGAAATCGGAAATAGATCAGCCCACTCTGTAGTGACCATTGTCCGATCCAACTTCTTCATAACACGACCATTGGATCTAGTGCCTACCCAAGTGAATTCAGCACCCTGCGTGGGGAGTTCCAACAGGCTGCAAGAAGCTATGAAGGAGTTAAAGTCATCCATAGAGGCAAGCTCAGGAGATCCAAGACCGCTATATTCATCAAGACTGCAGATGACATTAAAGTCCCCCCCCAATAACCATGGGACATTAGCACGAGCACTCGAAGGCACATAACTCGCACCACAATGCAAGATGGTCCCGTCTTGTCGACCTCGCATAGACTACAGAGATATAAAAAACTGTTGGCACATTAGCGTGGGTTAATTGCAAGTGCATAACTTGTTCGGTACCACTAAGTAACGTAGCGGAATAAGCATTGGAAAAAAGAGCCCAGATTTTATTAGTGTCTGAAACATAGCCAGTTGTAAAATGTAATTTCCTCAGTAGTCTATCCAAAAAAGCAGGTTGCACCATTGGCTCAATCACAAAAATCGCAGACAATTTGTGCATGGCAGTCAGAGACTTAAGACGATGTTGGGAGGCCGTGTTACCCACCCCACGTATATTCCAAATGAGGCTACTAATCATGGGGGATGAGCAGAAGAAGTAGCCTTAGGAGCTCTCGCCGATCGGCGAAGAGATTCATCATCAAAAGTGACTTTCTTATTTTTTGAACCCACAAGAAGACCCCGTTTCGGTTAGGTGGTTTCTCCTTCAGACTGAACCATTCGTGAAATCTCCACATTCTGTTGACCAAAAGCTGTACCAAGCCAGAAATCATCCTGAACTTCAGTTGGCATAGGACCCTCAGAAATGACCTGAGGAATCTCAACGGTTATAGAAAAATTCTGAAGTGGTGCTGCTAATTCTGTATTAGTTGAAGCCACATTAACAGAGTCCCCATGTATACCCTTCGGAGCAAATGTGGTATTAGCAGTAGCATTAGGCTGAACGAGGATTACATCTGTAGTAGCAGGGCATATTCCAGAAGGCACAAAATCAGGGGCAGTTAACGCAGAAGGTGTTACAAATTCAGGAGCAGTATTAACCACTTCATCATCAACTATTTCAAGGATTTCATTAGATTGGGGGACAGATGGTATAGGTTGAATAGAATGGCCAGTGGCCTCATCAATCTTAGACAATATCACACATTGAGAGGAAAGTTGAAGGCAGGATGAAATTGGGTCGATAGCAACAGCATCATTCTAGTCAGGAGGCTGCGTCTTAAGCGAAGGGTCATCGAACATCGCGGACTCAAGAACAGAAGCAGTTGGAGGAGCAGAGGGGGCGAGTAGAGAATTATCCGTATCTTGTACAGACAGGCCAGAAGCAGTGGGCTCCTTAGCCTTCTAAACCTGAACGGGAGAAATTTTTGAATCCGTAGCTACAGCAGTGGGAGGAGGTTTGTGCTGGTTGTGGCGACAGTCATTCTCTGTATGACCTACCTTTCGACAGTGACGACAGTACGAAGGCAGATTCTCATACAACAAAGATTGGAAATACGCATGCTCTTCCGTACCTAGTCTCAAGCGAGTCGGCAGCTCCTTCAACAAATCAACTTCAATACATACTCTAGCAATCGAGGGCCGAGAGAGATTTAAGGTTGGAACATCAATTTTCAGTGGAACGCCTATCATAGTTGCTAACCAATGAAGGTAATTTTCATGGAAACAGTGAATCGGTAAACCCTCGAAAGAAACCCAGATCGGAACAACAGGGGATTCATGGTCAGGGTGCAAGTCCGGCGACCATTTAAAGACGCGCATAAGGTGACTGTCAAACGTCCAGATGGCTTGCAACCAACAACGTTGGTAATCTTCCTCAAGATCAAAACAGATTAAAACATGGCGGAAATCAAGCATGCCTAGGGTAAAGTTACCCTTAAATCCGATTTTGTCGAAAGAAGACCTCAGGAAATCCATCTTCGGCCGACCTTTGGAAAATTTTCCGACCAACGCCAAATGAAAAGGAGCAGCGAGCTGTGCCTCTTCCTCCTTGGTAAGGAAGAAAGTCGGTTCTCCCTTATACATCTTGGGTCGAGACGCGATGTGAACCTCAGATGGTTGCGGTTGTAGAAGCAACCGGGGAGAGGGCTTTGCTCCCGTGAGGGCTTGTGCGAAAGAACGCACTCCTGCTGGTGGAGGCGCCGACGAGATGCCGACCATGAGAATCGTTGTACAATCGCCATCTATGTCGCCTCGCAATCGATGATTGCTTAGGTCTACATCTTTGTTTATTTAAAGTAATTATAACTAAAACCATTAGTTTAAATGCAAAATAAAACTCAGACCTAGCGCTCTTGAGTACTAATCAACTCTTCATATATTGCTTAAATAAACTATAACCTACTTTAGATGTTTTTTTTCCCAGCTTAAATCTGATAAGTCTAGTCAGAAATAATAATATTTAAAACTAAACCTTACATAGTGATGTTATTCGAAAACTTTTATGTTCACTTCATTAAATAATAGCCATCACGGGCTTAATGGGTGTTTATTGAAGTCATAGGCTGACTTATAAAGGTAATTACTAGCTAATTGAATAATGTACTTATAAATATTCCCTATAAGTTTCGTTTTATTTAAGACCATTTCCATTTTCTTATAATATGTTAGATAAATAAAATAATTGTAGATGATTTGATAGTAAAATAATAAACTTGAAATCCTCTCTAAGCCATAGTCTTTTTATAGATTTATCCATTTACCGACTTTTACTCACTAAAAAAAATCGGTAACGTCTGCACTCGACCTTTATAAAGCCATTAATACTAATAAATTTCTTTGAATATTGATAACCCAGAGTCCTATAGTCGTTAGCAAATTTTGTTTAACATCACACAATCACAAATTTCGCATTCTCTAACATTCTCATTATCAGATTATCAAGAAATAACGACTCAACACTCGAATAAGGTGACAGAGCAAGGATCCAAGTAGGGTCATGGAATTAACAAACAAATCTAAAGTTGACGACTTATTCAGATAATTGTCATCACCTTCTCATACGAAATGCGTAACCATCGCATTCTTTTTATTATCACTAGTACTTTACCCTCCCATATTTCTTTCAAAATCCAGGCTATTCCTAACTAAAAATGGTTTAGTAATATTCTTAAGCTCCCCAATATTGTAGTCAAGGTCATTCCTATCGTTTTATAGGTCCTGGGTAAAATAAAAAAAGATTCCAATAAATCGACAATATACTTAAATTTACATGTTTGTATGAAACATAAATGACTCAATTTATAAGTCTACATACTTAACCAAATATTAAATGATCATAACATCACTAATACTATCTTACAAATATCATTAACAATAAATAACTAAAAATAATAACAGAATAACAAAATAACAATAGCAGAATCAAACAACAATATTAGATTACAAAACACTAAAAAATTACACTAACAAATACACAAAGAATCATAATTTATGAAAACAATTTCTTCGTGCATTTCTATACACAAAATCATTAATAATATTATAAGATCAATATTGTCCGATATATCTTTCTCAATACATAACATAGCTAAATCATTCAACCTTTCTTGTGACATTGATAACCTCAAGAAGGTTTTCAATAACTTTAACTTTAAAAAACTTCACTCAACTGATGCTACACACTACAAAAAAGTATAGATTCTGCGACGTTTGAGTGGAAAACATCGTAGAAAAGTGTGACCTTTCCTGACGTTTAAAAAACGTCAGGAAAAGTGAGAGTATTTGGCGACGTTGTGATCATACGACGCAGAATTGCAGAAGTAATTAAGACGTTTTATTACTAAAACGTGGGCAAATAGTTATCACGACATTGTTATGAGGTAAACGTCGTGGAAGTGTTGGGAAAAAATTAAAACTCATCAGCTTCTTCAATCTTGTTCGCCTCCCGTATACTCTGCACTCGTCCACAGACCACCTGAAAAATCAATTTCTCAATGTTGCCGCCCCACCCGTCGTCAACAGCTTCAATTCTCTTTTCCTTTTCCTTCAACGTTTGGTTATATATATATCTAGCTGCACTCTTTCCCTTTTCCTTCAAAGGCGCGCGAAAAATCTCCCTCTCAAAATCAGGCGTCCTCTGCGCTGACGGCTGGAATCCTGAGGTACACCCCAATGCCCATGCATTCTCTTATTTATAAATAATTTGCAAAATTTCGGTCCTCTCTCTGGTGGGTCTATGTTTTTCGAATCAAAATTAACGAAATAAACTTGTCTTTTTCAGATTTGGTAGGCCAAATCTGAAAAGTAATAAACTTGTTTTCCATATATATAGTTTATCGATCCATTTTTATGCCTTATCTGTTTCATAGATGGAGCACCGAGTTGAGCATTAATATTTATGATTTTCTGTTTTAATTTTCAAATTTAGTATAAATCTTGTCTTAATTCGTTGGTTAAACCAAATTTCAATAATGTCACATGCAGGCTTGAATTGGTTGAACATTGAACATTGAGCATTGAAGATTGACAGAGGAGAGTCATAGGGTAAGCACTTGGTATTTGTACTGTTATTTTTAAAATTATATATAATGGATCTTCTATTTTGAGTTAATCATGCTCGCATTTGTCACCAAATTTATACCTATATTAAAAGGAAAAGAAGCTTCTTTGTACAGAGGTACAAACATGGGTTGATGAGTAAATATAACACTCTTTATCTTCCTCTTTTTTCTCCAAATTTCATTATTCTTCTCTTCAATGTCTCTTTTCAATCTCAAATAGTCTTATAGACCTCCTTAAATGTTAAAGGTATAACATTAATAGGTTTATTGTTCATATTGAAAGAATACCTATTTGAAAACTCATCTTTTTAGACTTTCTATCAAACTCTTAAGATCTCTCTAAAAGAACATAGCCACCATAAAAAGGATCCACATCACATAACACCTCCTCACAATAACTTGTAATGAAGAGCAAAAATAACATTATTTTATTGACCTTCACCTGACTATATTCATTTAGTATTTAAAGCTTATATGGCTGTAGATGCTTCATAATATGTAAGTTAAATTTCTCTATAAAAGTAGCATTGGTGACATCTATGCAATTTCATCCATTAATATTTCTTGTAATGAATATGACATTTATTATGGAATATATTTTTCTTCTATGTCTCTAGCTAATCTTCTTTGATTTGAAGACTTGATGCCTTCTTAGTAACAAACATCTCACACTTAATAACATACTTAAAATCCTCATCACTTGACTTTTTAGGTGGTTATATAGCTTCCTTTTCCTTTGACTCACTTGCTTCTCCCACTTCTCCATCATCCCTTATGATTATAATTCCTCTTCTAGTCCTAAGCTTATCCCCTTGATCCTTAAAAGCTAAATCAATGTTAATAGGACTAAGTTCATTATTATTATCTTTAATAACTTTTCTTAAAGGTATTGGATTGTGTATAGTAGGCCTTCTCTTGTTAGGAGGTCAATGATGTTGTACCCTTTACAATTTTACAATTTGATAGGATCTCCTCAGTAATATGATGTTCATCTTAAGGTTTATGTTCCTATTCTCAATTTTTTTTTAATTTACCTATAATTATCAAATTATTGTGGCATAGCTTATCTTACTTGTGAGTTATTTTTCTTCCCTTTTGGTGTTATAACTCCTTTGATATATATATTTCGAAGTTTTAAGAGAAGTTACAAAAAAATTTATTTCACACCCCCTCATATGTTGACTATCAAAGATGACAAACTACTCGCGTTTCACTCCCTCACAGGTTCTTTAAATAAAGAAACAAACTCATCCAAGAATTTAACCTTGTAAAGTCAAAAATATAAGAATTATTGATTAAGGGCGAAAAATAATTTAAGGATTAAGCATACGTAAACTGAATAAAACAAGAGAGGCTAATGAGAATTCCACATTGCATTTAGCAGCAATTTTTTGAGGTAATTGTTCCTTCACACCTGCTTTCATATTTTTTTTTCATGAACACATTTTCCTTCACACCTTCTATATAATTTTTTTTGGATTAAAAATTTAAAAGCTAGAATATGATATAATAGAATGAAAAATAATAAAAGTTGGATTCATAATAATGAAGATGACCTGACCTAAACATGAGTGGTTTAATACAAGAAGCTTGTAAACGAGTGAACTTCACTTTGTATACTTTGATATAATTGTACACCACATTTTCATTTGTTCATATTTAAACTTGTTTATTATTGTATGCAGTGGCAATATAATTGTTCTTATATTTCGTTATCTGTCTATCCATTAGTAGTTTCCTTCTTGAGATGTAAACATTTGGTAATGTTTGTTCAATTGTTATAGCACATCATCAGTTGGTGTTTTTGCAGAACTAAAGACTGACCCTCTTAAAAGAAAGCATAGGAATATTTTTGAAATAAATTGAGTGTTGTCACAGATTTCAACACAGAAGTAGTGGATCTGGTATGAAAATTATGCATTTTATCTTATGGAATTCGAAAGATTTGTACTCTTCTCTTATGTTGCAAAATGCCTTGTTTTGTTGTAGTAACTTTTTTTTTTTCTGTGAATACTATTAACATTTTTGTACTTGATTTTGAGGAGTCCTTAGGATTGTAACCCATGACTTGAGGATACCATCTAATATGTTTAGGATTTGCAGTATATTAGCTACTTCACATGGTACTATTGTTGGACTATTGAGCAACTAGTTATAGGTACTCAGCATCATAAGGAATAAGTGTGAAATAATGAGATTATTGGTCACCCTTTGAACAAAAAGGTTTAAAATCCTAAGAAGTAGAGGTTTGAACATAATAGACATGTTTGATAAGTTTAATTATATGGTGCAAATTATTTTGGATGTGGAACTATTAAACATGGTTGAGAATGCGGGGTAGATAATTTTTTTCCAAATTTGTGAGGATGTGTACAAAAAAAATAACCTTTTCAAATTTTGACTAAATTTGAAAACAATGGATGTTTGTTGTATAGGATGACTCGAATGGGATTAGATTATATGTGAGTAAACTAAACAAGACAACAATTGTAGTCTAATAAGTTATTGCCATAACCTTTTCAATAGTAGCTAGTACGTGCAATAAGTGTATACAATCATGCAAGACCACGTTATTAGTACAAGTTGTTCATAATGTGTTTTATGTGTAAATTGAATTCCCACTAACATAAGATAATGTTGTCATTTTTATGTTAAATTAATAGGTTGTTTTTGGTCAATGGATAAGAGTTGGATGAACAGTGTTAAGGTTTCCCGTGAATACATTGATGGAGTTAAAGCATTTATGAAATTTGTAGTGGAGAAAAAGTGTAGAGATTGTGAAATTTCATGCCCTTGTAGTCGTTGCATGAATTGTTATATGAGGTCTCAAATGAATGTTTGTGAGCATTTAATGAGATTCGGCATGGACCAATCATACACTCGTTGGGTTTTACACGGTGAAAAGCCAGAATATAGATTTATCTCTAGGGTAGAAAGGCTTGATGATGCAAATGTAGACATTGATGGGATGGGGAATGATATTAATGAGGGTGATGTTGATGAGGATGATGATGGCATGCAAGATTTGTTTCATGATGTGGGTACCTTCGTAAATGATTTTCCAATTGATGAGGATGGAAGGAGTCGTCCTAAAGGCGTCGGAGATTTTATAGGGCAAGGCTTTCATGAATTGTTGAGTAAAGAAACTGAAGAGTTGTACCCTGGATGTACAAACTTTTCAAAGTTGTCGTTTTTAATAAAGTTGCTTCACTTGAAAGTATACAACAAGTGGAGCAATAAGTCATTTGACATGTTATTTGGTCTGTTGAGGGATGTATTACCTCATTGTGAAACTTTGCCGAAGTTTTATTATGAAGCAAATCAATTTCTACGGAGCCTAGGTTTGGGTTATGTGTCGATACATGCATGTAAGTACGATTGTTCCCTGTTTTGGAAAGAGTATGGGGACTTGCAAAGTTTTCCCAAGTGTGGAACATCAAGATGGAGAATTAATGATGGGAGGGGTAAGAAGATACCATAGAAAGTGTTGAGGTACTTTCCATTAAAGTCCAGACTACAATGATTATTCATGTCAAGTAAGACCGCTAAACAAATGACTGGGCATAATGATAGGCCTAAAGGTGACGGAAATACCATGGTTCATCCTTCTAATGGAGAAGCTTGGAAGATTTTTGATAAGCTATATCCTGACTTTGCTAGAGAACCACGTAATGTCAGACTAGGCAATTGTAGTGTTGCAGTGTTAGGAAATTATGGGGAAGACAATATAACATTTTATGGGATACTGACACATATTATAAAGCTATAATATATTAAGGGTAAAAGTGTTGTGCTTTTCAAATGCAAATAGTACGATCTTGGAAGTTCGAATATGAGGGTCGATGGCATTGTAAAAAACATCAACGTTACTAAGTTTTGGTTCAAGGAAGACCGATTTATTTTGGCAAACCAAGCGAAGCAAGTTTTTTTGGTGGAAGATTTGGTACTTGGTTCAAATTGGCGGATTGTGCAAGAATGTGAAGTTAGACGTGCGTATGATATCCCTTCGCATGGTAATGAAGAAGGTTCAAATGACGTTGAAGAGTGTAATGAAGTTCCAGTCGAAGTCGAGGAATGTTCCTTAGAGTTTTTAGATAGAACTGATATTGCATTTAATGTAATAAATAATGTTGTATTGAATTCCGAGCAACATTTAAATGACGATTTGGATGACTTAGAGATAATTACTAGTGACAATGAATGTGATATTGTATTCCAAGATTCGACCGACGACGATGATGAATAAAATCTTATAATTCAATTCAGGTTTTTTGGTTTGCTATTCTTTTGCTATGAAAGAAGTTGGATTGTTTATCTCGGTCCTTTAAAAAGATGATACTGTTGCTTAGGATTAATATTGCTTCCTCACATTTATCATTTCTATACCAATGCATGTAAACATTTCCAGCTTGGTGTTTAGATATTGCATACTCATCAATAGCATCAACCATGTAGAGCACTTCATAACCTTTATGTTAATATAGCTGTACTTCTTGATGTAAATGTCTAAAAGTAGCTGCACTTGTTGATGTAAATGTTATTGTTACATTTTAGGTATTTTTGACTGAGAGTTCAACAGATCCTGCAGTTGTGCATTTATTTCCAGTGGTGCAATATCTAGAGGTAATTATGTTGCTTTATCATATGTTTAGGTGCATGCCTTTTTACTTGCCAGAAGCTTGAGTTTTTCAGAAAATATTCATTGGTATATTTGGTCCAGAGATCCTTTTTATCAGTAATCAATTTCCATATTCTTTTTGCATCTATGATTAATTGAGTCACCTATAAGGAAATCACCTTAGTCCACCATTTCTTTATATGCAGCATCCATGTTTCTCTTTGACTCCTTATGAAAAGGGTTGCAATGCCAATACTTTGAATTTGCAGTGACTGTAAAAAGGTTTATTTTGTAAAGAGTACACTGGCACTTTGTGTTTAGCTCTACCCTATAATGAATGACTTCTTGTTGTCATAGATGTCAATGACCTGTTTCAGGTAAGTACTATGGTATAGGTGTTAATCATTTGTGGCTATTGTTGTAACTTGTTCTGCAGATGTAAGGCTTGTAACTTTAAAGAAAACTAAAGTTAGTAAAGGAGAAGCTAAAACAGATTCATAAGGAGATTTTGATGAAAATATAGGAAGAGTGTTATTAAGACCATTCTTATCTAATACTGAAACACTTGGAAGCCAACAAGATAGAGGAAATGCAAATTACAAGTTTTGTAATTTGCTCAGACTTAATCCTATCAAGTATGTAAAGCTTGATGGTTTCAATACCTATTTTTGTGAAAACACATAGGCTATTAGAAAGAAGCTAGTAGTTAAATTTGCTCATCCAAACCTTAATGGATAATGGTAAATGCACTATGATAGTCTTTCTTTTTCTTCTTACAGGCTTCTTTTTTGGCTTAAGTCAAACGTGTCTCATCTTAAGGCTCCACATATCCCTTGTTGACTACATATCATACAACTTGTGAATAGAAAATGATCTTCATTCAAAGTGCCCAATTCGCATAGTTGATTTTGGTGAATTGTGAAACATTACATGGTTATTTATAAAGACAGTGAAGAATTCTAGACTAACTTAAAGCCATTTAATGTTATAATATAAAGAACAAAACATTTTCAATGACATAATAAAATTCATATAAAGAAAAAAGCTAACTTATATGTCTTAATTTTAGTGTAACTCTCTCTTGGTAATTCCAGATAAATCAAGGCTAGATTAATTTGAGTCTACATATATACAACTTTAAAAAGTCTCTTCAGTTACAACAAATAAATTTGTTTAAAAAGTCTCTTAAATTACAAAAATTAATTTGTTTAAAACTGATAGGCAAAACTCTGTAGTGAACTTGCACTTAAAATATAAGTTCTCAACTGATTCTAGTTGTTCTTCACATAAATTGCATTTATTGATTAAATTTAGGAAAGGTAACCTATCCAAGGTTGAAGTTAATCCATGAACATCGACCTCTAGAGGAATGAGACTTTAGGAGGTAGATTGCTATCCCAAGCAAACCTGTTCTAGTTGAATTTTCCCCTACCTAGTTATCTTTCAACTTATAATCTGTGCACCCTACGATCCACACACTGACCATACATCTTTATGAAAGTTACAAATGACTTATTGAGGGAGCTGGATTTCAAGTAGAATTTGCACCTACTCTAGTTATCATAAAACAATGATGCACTGTCATCATTTCCCACTTCACAGCTAATAAGGTTTGACATTTGTTTTCTTAAAATCAGCAGCTGTGAGAATTAGAATGGTTTATTTCTGCGTCAATGTTGTATGCTTATGGATTATTTACATTTTTTCCAAGATGTCATTGCTTAATACGATTTTCATTAGGATAGTTATTTACATTCTATTAAAGATGTCATTACTTAATAGATAAAGAACAAGGCTTGGAAAAAATTACAGAATGAGGAAGCATAATGTAGGCAACATCAGTATCTTTTTCTGTTTAGATAAGGATTAATATGATGTCGCCATAATGAACAAGAGAATATGGCTTGCTCACATTATCAGTTCTATAACAAAGCTTGAAATTATGTTGCTTGTTATTTGAGCTATATAAGAGACACAACCTGAATTGCTTTTATTTTTGTTTACACAAAACATCAACATCCAGTCTATGGCTTTCACCATTTCTTTATATGCAGCATCCATGTAATACCCCACTCCCGCGTGACCCGAACCTGACATTGTTGGTGATATCCGAGTCCGTGCCCCGCGAGGGTGGCGTACTACATCAGTCAGTCAGACAGAACTCAGTATAAATGTTTTTTTAAAACATTCATTTGCGCGGAAAACAGTAGACAACTTGAGCCCACGGTAAAAGGAAGCATTTTCAGTTATTACAAACAGTCAACAATAATTACAATAGCCATTTAATGAACGAAAAGCCTTAATCATATTGGGCTCACTATAAATACAGAGCATTCTTTTACAGAGATTTTGAAAATACAATTATAAGACACTAATGCAGACGCGAACTGATCCCGACCTCTATCTTTCACTTGCATACAGTAGACATACTCCCGTGTCAAACGGGGTATTCTTCAAGACTTGAAAAATAGATGCAAATTTTGGGTGAGTTTTGCGAACTCAGTGAGGAACCATCATCGATGGTTCGCCCAATTCATGCAACACATTAATCATATAATCATCAATGCACATCTATTTTTAAAATGAACAGTTAAAGATACCATATAGTTGTTCTCCAGCCGCAAAACACAGTCATTTTTCAGTTGCGCATTTAAAGGTATCACATACTTGTATTTAAGCAAATCACAGTCCTTTCAGCATATCACAATTATATAAGGCACTCTTGCCTTTTTCCCATTTACGGTATTCAGTCAAAATGTGTATGCAATGCATATGTAACACTTTTCCATTTTTTTACAGTGTTGTGACCGAGCGCTTAAACAGTAAACAGTATACAGTAGACGCGTCTAGGGAGTAGGAGAGCCCTCTTGGTATGCACTATCTCCCTTCGAGCTCACGGCTCTTTTTCAGTATCAGTGGTGACTCTGGTCACAACTATTGTTATTATCCATTTATGCATTTGTGTATGAAATGCACATGCCCAATTTAAAAGTCCATATAAAACAGTTTACTATAGTAGAGGAAACAAAATGAAGCACAGTATAGCAAGCAATTGATCACATGAAAATTAAGCAGTAACGGTACAATCAATTCTCAGTATCACGTTGTCACACAATGAAGTCGATCGACCACGTAATCACAAATGAGATATACTTCTATGTCACATCTCCCAATTCATCGGACCCTCAGTCCGGAATCCAGTCATAAACAAAACACAATTCCCGCCAATATTCCCCACATTGGACATATAATAATTGAATGAACCATCTAGGATACTCACCTGTACTTCCGAGCTAATACCTGGAAGTGTCAGTGACATCTGTGGACTGACGCTCCAAATGTGTCTCTATACCAGTTACAGTATGCAATGATTACCAAAAATCTAATCAGAAATATTTCAGAATGCACATGTAGAGCTTAAAATCTGTACAATGCATGTTCATGATTTTCCCGGCCATAAATCCAAATTTTTAATCATAAAAATCCGTCTAAAAATTAGAAATCTAACGACACTGACAGTACTCAATTCGGACCTATATAGGTCCAAAAATAAATAAAACAGTGACCAAAGAACCATTACCCGGACCCATATCAATTTTTCGTCCAAAAATTCTCAAAAAAACACAAAAATCAAATAAAACAATATATATATATATATATATATATGTTGCCCCTATTTCCTTGTCTTTTTCCTATTTTCAAACCGAAATTCGAACACCTATAACTCTTTGCACACAATTCAGAAAATTACAACCCATATCTCGTTGGAAAGATCATGAAAACCTCTACAAGTTTCATGAAGACCATAAAAATCAATTTCACCCCTAAGGGTATCAAAATTCCAATCGAAGCTACTGCCCAGTCAATGCCTCTCAAAATAGTGTAGGATTTTGCAAAATCCATAACTTTCCAGTTCCTCAGTCAAAAATTACAAAATAAATGCCCAAAGAAAGATCAAAAAGTTTTCTACAACGTTCTTGAACAACCTGAAATCAAATTCAATTGCTAACTAGGTCAAACAATTCAACAAAGAATCTGCCCACTGCAATTACCCAATCTGGACAACAATTTTCTAACAAGCATAAATCCTTGCACAAATGTCAAAACAAATCACTACCTTATATCACTGGAAAGATAAAACATCATACTTCCATTTTCATGAAGAGCTTAAAAGCCAATTCCATCTCTAACAAGCTCAAAACTGCCATGCAAGTGACTGCCCTGATCAACAGTCAATAACCTAACTTAGGTTCAGTTTTTACAAATTCATTACTCTCAAATCTGATATCCAAAAATAACATGTTATATCTCATTTTCAAGATAATTACTTCCTCTACAACTTTCCAGAAGATCACTTGAGCCAATTCGAATCACAAAAATCTCTAATTTAGCTTTCAATCACAATACTCACAAAACCTACACCCATGGCTGGGTTTCACGAAAATGCACATAACCAGTCAATAGTTAACAATTCATAACTCCCTATACATAGGTAAAATGTTTTTCAAAATTTTCATACCTCTAAGTAACACATAACTTTACATTTCTTCTTTTATAACCATGGTCTAATTTGGTCATTAAGGACATTCAAATCTTCCATTAACAACCAGCTTTAACATGCAGTCACAGGTTGGACCCTGTCCGACTTAAAACCTTATAACTCATTCATTTCACATCCAATTAAGGTGATTCAAAGTTTCATTTTTCATAAACTCATATGGATATCACATATCCAAATTCGGTTCGAAAATAATATAAATTGGATTTATTGTGATTTTTACACACCTTACCTGTTTCTGTTCTCTTCTGTATCTCTAAGGTTAGGAACAACCTTCACTTATTCGGACATAACTAACAGAATCCTCATCAAATTAAAATTTCCTCTCTACAAATTTTAAATGACAAATTCTTGAACATTTCGTAAGAAGAGCTCATCATCCAATTCCAACTCTAAGGTCCTCAAACAATTAACTTTCAGGTCCTAGTTTAATCTCGCTGGTGTTCTGAATCCGATTCAATTAGGGGCCTATTACTCTCATTTGGCTCACCCTAAAATCGTGGAAAAATTCATGGAGATAGTAGACCTCTAGTTCTACAACTTCTATGTTTTGAGTTTCTCTATATTCGAACGTTAAACAGCTCAAAAAAATTAAACAATTGGAGCCACGAATCTATCTTTGCAATGTCAAACCATCCCAACTCAAGTTAATAATTATTTTTGTTCAACTTAGCCATGAAATTAACCTTAAGTAACATCACAAGCAACTATAAAACCATCATATAAACATATGATTTACCTTCAGCAAGCTTCCACTCTTCTAGACTTCACAATATCACAATCCTCTCTAATTCTTTCCACTACACAATCATCATCATCACTTTGCAAGGGAAGCTAGGTTAGGCTCTTAGAAGCAAGATGAAGAGCAAAATTTTTTTTGGCTAGAACATATGGAGAATTCAAGGGAGGAGACACGAAGGAGAAGAAGAAGACTAACCAAAATTGCATCTTGTTTTTCAGGACTGATAGATTAGACTCCTAGCTCCAGAGATAGACTTTTCCTGCCGTGTGAACGCGTTGGCAAGAGGAGTGATGACACACAGGTCGGTCAGTTGGGATTGATTTTGAGGATGACTTAGTATAGACTTTTGTATCAGTTTCCTTTTTGGAGTATTGTATTTAGATCGTAGGGAACTGATAGACTTGTCTATATTTCTGTTTGATGTTATGACATGAGAAAGCATTATGGTTTTAAATTTTAGTGATTTGATATTGCAGTTTTATTGTTTTGATGCCATGCGGATTATAGAATTGATCGATCGTAGTGCACCCTCATCGTGGGTTATGTATCGGAATGACCTACGGACGTCCCGATGCGTACCCTACGGTAAGGGGGCGCTACATTGAGGGATTATAGAATTGATCGATCGTAGTGCACCCTCATCGTGAGTTATGTATCGGAATGACCTACGGGCGTCCCGGTGCGTACCCTACGATAAGGGGGCGCTACAATCCATGCTTCTCTTTGACTCCTTATGTATAGATTGCAATGCCAATACCTGGAAGTTGCAGTTTCTGTAATGGTGTGAGTACCACTCATCAGCAGGGGCTTGTCAATCCTCAAACATTATTTGTGCATTTCTCATCCTCAAATCATGAATTGACCTCATATATCAAATCTTTTCATTCATTTGTGGCTGCTGTTTATGGATACACATTATTTATGCCTTTCTCAACCTCAAATCATGAATCTACCTCATATATCATATGCACTCCATATTTTGAAAGCAAAGGGTTGTTTGTGTTCAATCATTTGTGGCTGCTGTTGTAAATTGTTCTATAGATAAAAAAAAAACTCCAGTTCACATCTTCAGCAACATTGACAGGTAATTCGATGATCTTCTAAACTTTAGATTTAAAGATTTGTAAGAATTGATAGATAGCAATAGTTAGGGACTGACTTAAATTATGTTATACATAGCTATGAAGTTGAAGAAGTAAGGGTAAACCACATGAATTTGTTTACTGAGATCAACCAAGGAACCTCTCAACTAAGGGTACTGGATCTTAGTTATCTTAGGATGCATATAACCTAGTCTAATAATCAGAATGAGATATTGTCCACATTACTCCAGTGCTATCTTTAATGCTTCAACCACTGTTTCCATCTGCTGTTTCCAGTTCATGGCTTTCACCCTTTCTTTACATGCAGCATCCATGCTTCTCTTTGACTCCAATGCATCTCTTTTTAAGCATCAACAAGTAATCTGCTTCTAGGACGTGTTCTGGGATATGTTCTATTTTGTTGTTCACATTATCAGTTCTATAACAAAGCTTGAAATTATGTTGCTTGTTGACATTATCTTGGTTAGGAATACTTTGCAATTTCTGTAATCTGAATTTCCATTCCTCTATATTCTTGCCAATATATCTAAAGGTAGACTAATCAATGATTCAACATCAGAAAGTGAAGATGCAATATAGCATGTAGGAGGTTTAGAATTTACCTCTGTAACAACTTTCAACTCAAAAAACTTAACATATCCTTAAAGACAATTACCATACTATGTTCATAAGAAAGATTTTTAACATGTTAGCATGATTAGGTTGAGGTTATAATATTGTTCAATTATTGTAACAAGTGATATTAGAGTGTTGTTATGGTGTGTATATTTACTGATGTGACCATCAACTTGCAAAAATAAGTTAAATACTAGTCATTCCTTGAAGATGTCATTGCTTAATAAGAATTGACATTTTAAAAACTGGAATGGCTGTTTCTTTGCTTCAAGTGATGACAACTAGGCATTCTGTCGAACCTTTCCTTATTTAAATATCTGTTCTCATTTGGATTTTAATCAGGTTATATATGACACAAATGGCTTTTTGAAGCATTTGGGCTGATGCATGTAAACATTGTACAACTGTCAATATGATGCACAAATCTCCATTTACATGTACAAATCTCCATTTGGGCTGATGCATGTAAACATTGTCAATATGATGCAAGTGTTTGTATATCATATTAACTTTTCATTGTACATTTGGTAGACAATTACAACCCACTTGTCATTGTGCAAGCACTTACTTATGAGTACTATAAACTGATGTGGTGAACATAAAAAGTATAATGACAGTAAGTAATAGTGACATAGGAATTGAAACAAACACACAAATCAAACAAATAGTTTTCTCAATAAACTTTATCTTCAGCAACATTTTCTTGTTGTCTTTCATGTGAAAAGTGGAAATGCATGCTCTTTTGAATAACTTCTTGTCATTGTTGACTTCCTCACAATTGATTACAAACAATTCCATTATTAAGAGCATGTCGGTCTTTCATGTTGTCTTTAAATATGATTGATGCATATGTACTTTAAAATCTAATCTCAATTTGGATGCAAGTAATTCACATGGGACCAGGTCAACCCAAGAAGAAGAATAAGGCTGCATCAAGTAGCTTAGTGCTGACAAAATTGCAGTCGCGTTATCGTCAGCTTCTTGGGAACGCAGCTAATGAGTCATCTTCTTGTACACAACTACAAAATCAGACACCTACACCTTGTTAGCCTACTCCAACACCAAGAGAAGTCACACATGCGCCTTCTCAGCCTACTCTAACACCAAGAAAAGTCACACCTTCTCAGCCTATTACTCATCCTAGAGATAAATATAAACAAATTATGAATCTGCGCCGTAACATTAGTTCTCCATCCATGTATCAAGAGATGCCTCCAACTTTTGCTTATTAGACACCAGTAAATCAGACAATTACATCCACTGTGGGTTCTTCTTCTGCAAGCACTGCATGTTTGATCTTTATCATTACATTGGTGAAATTTATTAACTTTAGTCATTTTTCTTATCTAACCAATTAAGAGTATGTTATATGCTTTTTTCTTTGCTATTTTAGGATCCACGACTGATGCAAGAAAAACAAGGAGTCTTACAAAAGGACACGGATTGGCAAAGATTAACAAGGCCATAGGTAAGAGATTGGAGATAGAGATCTCCCCAACTGAAGGACGACCAACCAACTCCGTACAATCTACCAAATTCTAGAGTGAGATTGGTCTGGTATCCCGAACTTTCTTACCTGTAAAAACAAAATTTTCAAAAATTACAACTGAGGAATTGGATATTGCATTTGACAAGTTAGATGTAAGTATTCTAAACCAATCTAATTTGTATGTGTTTTCCATATGCTTAGAACATTGACCAATAATTTATAATTTTGTGCAGCAAAAGTTGGAAATCAAAGGAATGAGGGCTAACAACGAAGTACATGCTACTGTGAAGAAGTTTCTTACTTTAAGGTCCAAAGATCAAAGATATAGTTTTAAAAAGCATTTTACCCAGCACGACAAGGATGTTAAGCCGCATAATGTCACAGTGACGGAGTGGATGGACTTATGCGAATATTGGGAGCAATCAGCTACAAAGGTTAGTTTATTTGATCACTACAATTTTTACAACTTATTATATTTTAGTATTTATGAATTATGATTTATAGATTTTATAATACATTTTCTTAAGTGTATGATTAGGAAAAAAGTCAAAAAGCAAAAGTTGCTAGGAGTCAGGTCAAATGTCGATTAAACTCCAGCTCCAAGGCTTTTGTAGCGATACGACATGAGATTGTAAGTTATTATCTTTTTAATTATATTTTCTTTTATTGACATTTCAAATTTATAATAAATATTACTATTTATATATTTCTATATAACAGAGTGACAGAGACGGAGAAGAGTGTGACCAAATGAAGTTATGGTATCACACTCATTATGATGAAAGAAAAGGTCAATGGACAACTCCTGAATGTAAAGAGAAATAGGTGAGTACATAGTTTATTTATAAATATTTCTTAAATCACATTGTGTATGTAATTAATTCTTTACTTTTTCAGGATTTAATGTGTCACGAATTGACACATTCAACTGAACAAGGTCATCCGATGATAGTGGATAAAGTGTGCAACAAAGTCCTGGGGACCATAACATATTACATTGTTAGCATGGGAACGGGGCCTCGACCACAAGGGAAGACTTTGGTCAGAAAGAGACTTTGAGACGAATTAGAGGAGTCCAAGAAGGTTAATGAGGGCTTACAGTCTAAAGTCAATGAATTGACTAAAAAATTTGAAGAAATGCAGGATAAATAAACTACTAAAGTCGAACAACAAAAAAAGGTCTTGGAACTCATATGTTCTACACATAATATTCGTCTTGATTAGATAAGTACTCATACTAGTATATTAGACACTTATGACATATTATTCATATTAATTACTATATTATGACATGTTTGGGATTTTAAATTATATAATTCATTGTCTACATTTATTAAATTAAGTGTTATACATTATTAATCATTCGCAAATCCATGATGTACTCAACAAATTGACAAATTACTAAATAAAAATTCAATATATAATATTAAATACTTATTAAATAAATAAGATTTAATAATTTTCCCAATTATTAATTATTCAATCAAAATAATAATTCCATTAAAATTCAATTTTAAAATCATATTCGATTCAAATATAATTTTAATAATTCTCCTATTATTAATAATTTCGGATGTCTAATTTAAATTTAATTATATAAAATTTAAAATTTATTAAAATAAACTTATTTTAATATGTTTTAAAAAAATTTACAAACTAATCATCTGCGACGTTTAATCCCAAACGTCGCAGATTGTCATGCTACAACGACGTCTACTAAACGTCGCACAAAGCTATATTGTTTCCACGACGTCTAATTTCCTTGTCGCCCATTCCCTTACGTTTTTACGATGTTTTCCCAAATGTCGACAAATAGCCTACGCTTCTTCGACGTTTTCTACAAAACGTCGAAAAAACCATTTCCTTACTCCCCCTTCAACGACGTCTGTTGCAACGTTTTCAGAAACGTCAAGAATAACAATGTACAACGTTTTTTAAACATTTAAAACGTCGCAAATGGGGTCTTTTTCTTGTAGTGACAGTTATAGGTATAATCAATAGAATTCGATAAACAATTGAAATATTTGGATAACAATCTGCAGCTTTAACAAATTCTAAACTTTCAACTAATGACATTAACTCATTTGACAATGTCATTTGCAATACTTTTAATTCAGAAAAGAGATCATGTAAATCCACATCTGACACATTATCATGAGAAAAAATTGTCATAAAATTAGTGCAACATTTTCTTAATTCGTTATCATCTAATGACCTCAACTTTCTTGAATCAAATAAGAATCCAAAAATATTATCAAATGTCGTTAATTGTTCAAATCTATTCTTTAACGAAGTAATTGTCATATCCACAACAACTAGAAAGTAATTAACTCTGAAAAAAATTTCAGCTGATTGTATTTCTCCATTTTGGTTAATTTCATCAAATTGTCTTTTCCTAATAATACAACGTCTAGATGGAAATGCAGACTCTATATTCATCTCAAGCGCAAGACTTTTGACAATATTCATACTAGAGCTAAACCCTTCATCATTATATTTCTCAAAAAATACCATCACATCTTTTAATTGCTTTATGGTAGCATTAATGCACATAGTTTTAGATTGTAACTTTTTACTCACCATGTTAATAGTGAATAAAATATCATACTAAATAACCATACCAAGTAAAAACTCAAAACTCTCAAGTACACTAACCAAGATTTCTACTTCACTCTTTGACTTGGCATCATCACAAGATCTAAATAATTTCATCAAAGCCAATCCTATTTGAGGAGCTTGAAATCTAATAGTTTTAACACTTTTTATTTGACTCTTCCAACGAGTGTTGGATAATGATTTCATAGTTAAGCCTAAAATATTATCAAGCAAATCCTTCCACCTTTTAGGAGAACTTGAAAATAATGCATATATACGTTGCACAGCTCCAAAAAATGAAACAACTTTAACACAAGAATGTGTCATATCACTAAGAGTAAGATTAATATTATGAAAATCACATGGCATATGTAATGCTTTCGGATTTATTTCAAGTGGTCGCTTTTGAATCCCTTGGTATTTTCCCTTCATATTAGAATCATTATCATAACCTTGACCCCTTACATTATAAACATTAAGATCAAGAGAGTTAAATGCATTCAATAATTCATTGAAAAGTCCCAATCCAGATGTGTCATCTACCTTTAAAAACTCTAAAAAGTACTCCTCTATTTTTATTTTATTATTGAATATATTCACACATCGTACTAACAAAATCATTTGTTCTTGATGGCTCAAATCTAGGGTGCAATTAAGAATAATAGAAAAGTATTTCGTGTCTTTAATGATCCTTATGATAGAACTTTTAACGTTATGGGCCAATAGAGAAATTAACTCATTTTAAATTTTATAACCAAGATAATGATGATGAATTTCATGATTTTGAATACGTCTAACATAATCTTCATTATCACATCAAATCCAACAATCATCTCAATTAATCCTAAAAAATACCATTACCATCTTGGTAAAGTTTCTCATTAGATCCTCAAAAAGTTAAATTATATTTAGGAAGATATTTCACAACAGAAACCATTCTTATCAAAACTTGTCTCCAACGTTCTTTCTCCTTTGTAATTTCTTGTTGCAAATCTTTATCAACTATTTGATTTTTGCTCAATATTACTCTTAATTTATTCCAGATTCTCATATTAGTCATATGCTCAATGCAATTCTCATGTTCTTTGAGTCTCTCACTAAGATGCTTCCAATCTCTAAATCCGTTATTCGCTAATCCACTTTGTTTGTTAGTAGATTTGAACAACTTACAATAAAAACATTATATTTTATCTACATGTTTAGAATAAACTAACCATTTTCTATCGCTAATCTCTCCATTACTCAAATTCCTATAATAATAAGAATATGAAAAATGACAGGAGGTATTGTCTAAGGGAAACATAAGATTTAGTTATCTTACAGGCCCTTTTTTAACTAAAATATCCTTTGCTTTATTATCAAGATTATCCCAATTTCTAAGATCATAAATGTCCAATATAGGGCTTACTTGCTCATCTGCCTTTAAATTTTCTAAAGTGGATGCATCTGGTAAATGATCATGCTCACTCAAATTTCTAATATCCTCATGAATATGAATCTCATCACTTAAGTTTTCTTTATATTGTTCAAAACTACCTTCACCTAATTCCTAGGGACTCTCACTAGAGGAGCCTACTCTTTTAAAAAATTTATTAAGTGCTCCTTTTTGGGACTCTATCCAATGTGCTACTTGTTTTTTTTTCTTTTTTCACTTTCAGACAAATACTTTTTAGGCAACATAATATAAATCAATTATAGCACAGTTGGACTGGAAAAAGAACAAAAACACTTATATAAAACTGGAAGAAGTATGCAGTATAACCAAACTCCAATAGCTTCACAATACATCGAAAGATATATAAATGGTATTATATCTGTGATAGAGGAAAAATAAATAACAAAACTTAATATCTAATATTTAAAAAAACAAAGAGAAAATTTTAATGATAGAGACACTAATTTCTAAAAATACAAGAAATTAACATACTTAGGAAAAATATAGTAAATAATAAGTTATTAAATATTCTAAGTTTTCCAAGTCAAATATTATCTTATTTTATAAACCATGGAAATGATTAAATATTATTATTATTATTGTTTTATTATTACGACATGTTTAATATAATCATACGTATTTTTATAATAAAGAAAACCATTTATGTAGTCTTTAAATTGAGTAACTTAAATTATTTGATTTAGTCATATTATTACTAAATTTAAGTGAACTATACAAAACACAAATCCAACAATTATTACATTATTTGTGGCAAAGTATAATGAAAATTACAATTACAAAATTAAATTATTTACTAATATTAAATTATTATAAATAATAAGAAATCTAAAATAAAAAGAAGATACAAAAATAAATACAATATCATTTAATATAAATGTTATGATTTAAAATGTTAATATAATGTCTACGTTAATGATAAATTACAAATTAATATAAAAGCAACGTTTTCTCCACTAGTCACACCTGCAGGAAAATCCCGGTGTGAGCATCACATGCCCACGGTGCGGAAAATAAAAATTTTTGTTCCGGGACCTTCCCGAAAGTCAGGATCCATGTGTCTATATAACAAACTCAAACCATAACGACCAAAGGAGACCGTCTCTAACGGTATCCACGCAGAGACCGGAGAACCTAACCGGGACAAACCCTTTGACCTGGAAATAGCTAGAACAAAGTAAAGAGTGCTAGCTCCTACCTTTGTCCTTGGAGAGCTTGAATCAACGAAGAAGAAGGAAGGAGGATGAAGCTTGGAGAGAATGAAGAGATCGTTGGAGAAGAGTGAAAGAGCCTTTGAAAAACACTTTTTCTTCCTTTTTCATCAACCCACGATCACTCTCTTGCAAAACCCTTAGGTTTTATTCCAAAACCTATCTTGGATTGCTAAACCAACGATCATCACTTCTTTCATCAACTTGTTTTTGTCTTTAGTCATTAATTACATTAATGACTAAGCAAAGTAATGGAAGCTTCTTCCATCTTCCTCCTTCATTCCACGTTAACACTTATATATATATATATATATTAATTCTTTAATTAATTAATTAAATATATATATAAATAAATGCTGAAGTGGTCCAACACACTGGGAATCGGTCCCTACCTACCATCTTTGGGTCCCGGTATGGGAAAAACCCCCGAAAACGTTTTTCAGCAATGTCAATGTCGCGATCTCATCGGGACATATCTCGATCTCATCGGGATCCATTTAATCCGATTGCTCTCCATATATTGGAACTATGTCCAAAACTATTTTACAAATTCTCCGAGACACTCTTATGCGTGTGACCCATTAGGTTCCCGGTTATGTTGGCCACTTAGATTAACACTTAATCTAAGCAAGTCATGAGCGGTATCTAGAACCACATCATGACCCCCAATTGACCGGAAAGTAATTGGTTTGACGAATGAATATATATTCATCACGAACCATATCACGAACCCTTCCATAGATAATTACCGTGCAATTCGTCCTTTCACCATGCTATACCCCACTTGGTTATGAGTATGGGCAAAGTGTCAACTCTTACTAGACTGACTACGTCAAATCTAGTCCAAGTGATTTCAGTTCTTGTCTTGGGACTCATTACTTAATATGTCAATGAAGACACTCTTCACGACATATGTACTCTGATCAGAGATTTCCAAGTAATGATCCTGACAAGAGGCCATGGGTATCATCTTCTGCTATCACGTAAGTGGTGAATTCTCTATTGGTCGCTCAATTACCTTCAATACCTCAAACTGTACCCAAGCACCACCCTATGAGCGACCTCTCGTAAGGTAACAAGGAATGGAGTCAAAGCACGTAATCAAGATTCAAGATATCCTCGAGCACCTCAAGTTTAAGGATACTTGCACCATTGCTATGATGAGATTATCACTGACATTAGAATAGGACATCCATGTGATGATCTCATAGCAGGTCATCCAATGTACTTACTACCTCTAGTAAGCATCCACATCTCAACCCTAAATATCTCATATGTATAGCTTTAGAGATCCACCGCTGATCAAATCAAGGAGCTTGAGATGTGCTAGTCTTTTCGGATTACCGATGTCCAGCCTCAGAATCCTATGACTAGGGATAATTTAGATACTGACATAATTGCACATGATAGGAATCTCAGTAGTATGATCACATCATAATTTCCTTCATGCTATGTCATATATCAAGGACTTCATTAATTTGCTTATAGATCAATATCCATTCATAAATAATGAACATCAAATTAATGAAACATGCATTTCTTTATTTATTTATAAAGAATGTACATAATTTTGTACAAAACGCGCTAAAGGCGATTGCCTTTAGGGCACTACTCTAACAATTTCTCACTTGACCTAAAGCCAATCGCCTTGATATCTAATACCATAGGCGAGTACATGAGAATCAAAACTCTTGGGTGACAATGGCTTTGTCAACGGATCAGCAATATTATGCTCTATGGGAATTCTCTCTATCTGGACATCACCTCGTCCAATGATCTCCCTGATCAGATGATATCTGCAGAGTACGTGTTTGGATCGTTGATGAGACCTTGGTTCCTTCGCTGCAAGAATGTGACCCATTGTTGTCACAATACAACCGTATGGGTCCATCATCGCTAGAACCACACCAAGTTCAAGAATGAACTTCTTGATCCAAACGGCTTCCTTTGCTGCTTCGAGCGGCAATGTACTCTGCCTCGGTTGTTGAATCGGCGATCGTCTCTTGTTTGAGTTTTCCAACCGACCGCCCGCCGCTCAGTGTGAATATGTAACCTGATTGGGATTTGGAATCATCCTTATCGATTGAAACCGCATCAGATACCCGCCACCGAGATCTCCATCCCATATATCAAGAAAACATCCTTAGTGCTTCGCAAGTACTTCAGATATTCTCGACACCACCCAATGACCCTCACCAGATCCGATTGGTATCCGCCGTAACACTTAGAGCATATGATACATCGGTCTCGTACATAGCATTGCATACATGATAGATCCTACCGCAGATGCATACGGATCATATTCATGTGCATCCTCTCATCTTGTGTCTTAGGACACATAGATTTCGAGAGTGTTATCCCATGAGTCACGGAAGGTAACCTCTTCGATTGCTCCATGCTAAACCTCTTCAAAGATTTGTCTATGTACGTTGATTGTGAAAGACCAAGCAACCTTTTTGATCTATCTCTATAGATCCTTATCCCAAGGATATAAGTTGCTTCACCAAGGTCTTTCATGGCAAATTATTTGGACAACCAAATCTTGACTGATTGTAGCATAGAGACATCGTTTCCTAGCAATAATATGTCATCTACATACAACACAAAGAATACGATTGCAGTCCCACTAACCTTCTTATACACACAATATTCATCCGGATTTTGTGAGAAACCAAACTTTTTGATTACCTCATCAAATCGGATATTCCAACTCCTGGATGCTTGCCTCAATCCATAAATGGATTTCTACAGCTTGCATACCTTTTCGCCATCATAGGAGATGAAGCCCTCAGGTTGTGTCATATACACATCCTCAGCTAGATTTCCATTTAGGAAAGTTGTCTTCACATCCATTTGCCATATCTCGTAATCATAATGAGTGGCAATGGCTAGGAGTATCCTAATGGATTTAAGCATTGCTATTGGGCTGAAGGTCTCGTCGTAGTCAACTCCTTGTCTTTGACGAAAACCTTTAGCCACAAGCCTTGCTTTATAGGTAATCACATTACCATCCATGTCGGTTTTCTTCTTGAAAACCCATTTACACCCTATGGGTTTTATTCCTTCGGGTGCATCAACCAAAGTCCATACTTGGTTTTCATACATGGAATCCATTTCAGCTTTCATGGCTTGAAGCCATTTCTCAGCCTCTGAACTCTTCAGAACCTCTTCATAGGTGGTAGGCTCATCATTTTCTATGAGCAATACGTCATTCTGTTCATTCACGAGAAATCCATATCTCTCGGGAACATAGCGTATCCTACGTGACCTATGAATTTCGTGTATTGTAGAAGGTTGAACTGTTACTTCATCTGTATGAGTTACTGCTTTGTGTTCAGCGATTGATCTGCGTCTGTCACAAGATCTTGAACTTCTTCAAGTTCTATTTTGCTCCCACCGCCTTCTTGTAAAAGAAACTCTTTCTCTAAAAGACAGATGCTTTGAAACAAACACCTTTTGTTCCTCAGCAAGGTAGAACTGATATCTTATTGTTTCTTTAGGATATCCTACGAACAAACATTTGTCAGATTTTGCATCAAGTTTATCTGAGTGTGTCCGCTTCACATAAGCAGGACAACCCCAAACTTTCAAATGAGTAAGATAGGGTCTTTTGTTAGTCCACATCTCATATGGAGTAACATCAACTGTCTTTGATGGAACTCTATTTAGCAAGTAAACAGCTGTCTCGATTGCATACCCCCAAAAGGATTTTGGTAACTTTGCAAAGCCCATCATTGATCGTACCATGTCTAACAAGGTTCGATTTCTCCTTTCTGCCACACCATTATGCTGTGGTGTGTAAAGAGGAGTCCATTGAGATAAAATCTCATTATCTCTGAGATAATCCAAAAACTCTTGGTCTAAGTATTCCCCACCACGATCAGATCGTAATGTCTTGATACTTTTCCCAAGTTGGTTTTCTACTTCATTTCTGAATTGTTTGAACTTTTCAAATGCTTCAGATTTGTATCTCATCATATACAAGTACCCGTATCGAGAATAATCATCGATAAAGGTAATGAAGTAAAGACAACCACTTCTAGCATGGATGGACATCGGACCACATACATCTGAATGTATTAGGTCTAATACTCCAGTCGCTCGTTCACCCTTTCCCTTAAAGGGTAACTTAGTCATCTTGCCTAATAAACAAGATTTGCATGTGTCATATGATTCATAATCAAATGACCCTAAACTTCCATTCTCATGGAGCTTAGCTATGCGTCTCTCATTTATATGGCCAAGGCGACAATGCCATAAGTAAGTTGATTTTAAATTATCTCGTTTATGTCTTTTCGTGTCATTAACATTCATAATTGGATGTGACATATCTAATATGTAAATTCCATTGCATAATGTACCAGTACCATAAAGCATTCCATTCAAACTAATAGAACAACCATTGTTACTAAAAGTCAAATGGAAACCAGCTCTATTTAAACAAGAAACAGATAATATGTTCTTTGTTAATACAGGTACAAAATAACATTCATCCAATTTAATTACAAGCCCAGTGGGGAGTGACAAAAAGTAAGTGCCTACGGCTAATGCAACAACTCTTGCTCCATTTTCCACACGCAGTCTAGTTCTCCTTCACGAGTCATCTCATCGTCCCCGAGGCCCTCGTGATATCATTGCATATGTATGAGCCACAACCGGTATCTAATACCCATATGTTATGATCAGAAACAGTATTAACCTCAATGACAAACATACCTGAAGAAGTCGAGGCATTTGATGCCTTCCTCTGCTTCAATTCATCCAGATAGACTTTACAGTTCCGCTTCCAGTGACCAGTTTTGCCACAATGGAAGCAAGTTCCTTTTGGTGCAGTCTCTTTGGTTTTCTTCTTGGCTATACTTCCTTTCGGTTTCTTAGACCTTTTCTTCTTCTGCTTCTTTTTCTTGGAACCAGAAGAAGAGTCCACCATAAGCACTTGCTTGCTATCATTCTTGATAGCTTGCTCTCTGCTTGTCTTGAAAGCGATTGATCAACTCGAGGATTGTCGTGGATATTTGATTCATCCGATAGTTTAACACAAACTGTGAATAACTATCAGACAATCCAACTAGAATTAAGTCAACACTTAATTCATAATCCATGACAAAACCTAAGACAGTCAACCTCTCAATATACCCATTCATCTTCAGTGCATACTGCATCGCAGATGAACTCGAGTCATCTTAGTAGTGAAGAGTAACCTCGAGGTCTCGAACCTTTCGCATCGAGCTTGCTCATCAAACAGCTCCCTAAGATGAAACACTATGGTATGAGCATCCATAGACTCATCGCCGCTCGCAGCCTCGGTGACATCGAGGCAAGCATAATACAGGTTGCTATGTCACCATCTTTGAGATGCTTTCGATATACTTTCTGATCCTCATCAGAAGTATCAACAGCAGGTGGATCAGGAAGTGAAACATCTAGGACATATCCCACTTCCTCAGACCTGAGAACAATTCTCAGATTTCTCAGTCAATCAAGAAAATTTGGTCCAGTTAATTTGTTTGAGTCCATAAGTGAGCGCAAGTTCACACTGAAAGTCATCTTCAATAACCTATAGGGAAAGAGAGAAAGAATGTTAGAATAGAATTACATGCATGATCATAAGGACTTGAATGACATGCATATGACTCCCACTAGTTTCAAAGAATCCATAACCCTCAATACGAATCCAAGAAACATTATGACAAAATGTCCTAGTGGGTCGATATCCGACATTGCTAAGGATAACCTTGGGTTTACCCAACAAGCCACCTTAGGTCAATCGGTAGGTATCGGTCATACCAATTGCATCATAGATATCCGACATTACTAAAATGACCTTGGGTTTACCCAACAAGCCACCTTAGATCTATCGGCAGGTATCGGTCATACCATTTGCTTCATAGATGCAACTATCGACTAGTGCTATCAACTCGTGATGTATGCACACTCATTGGGTTATCAACTCTTGACGTGTGTACATCTGATGTACACTACCCAATTTCGCCTCTGTCCACGTTGACCTTGAGTTTACTCAACAAATCAACGCTTCTAGTGAAAACCGACCCATTAATCCAAAAATCTTATTTTCATGGTTCAACATATTCAGATAGAGTGAGCTTGGGTTTACCCAACAACCCAACTCTATAAAAACTCTGGTTCTCCCCATATTAATGGAAGACGTGAGTTTTCATATTAAGTGTGAGGGTTTTCAGGTCTCATCTTCTACTCCTCCAAGCCGTAGGATTATAGTCACCATAACTATATGGAATGATTTAGGGTATTTCATCAATCACATTGAGTCTATACCTAAAATCACCCATCATCTCACCTCTGCATGTTGTTGTAGTCGACTGGTGCATGTTCTAGTCGACTGGTGCATGTGCCAGTCGACTGGAACCTGTGCTAGTCGACTACTATAGGTTATCAGTGCATCGTTCGAATCATCGGAACATGTTCCAATGACCGGGATGGATTATCGCACTTTCCAATTGATCAGTACATGTTCCAATGATTGGAATAGATGTGCCAGTCGACTGGTTTTTGGCCTGCTATCTAATCGGCTAATTTCTCAATCCATGTAGTTCAAATTCACAATACCAAGTGTAATATCCTTTATTATGATGTACCAATGAAACACTTTCATTGTACCATGCTTACCATATATAGTCAAACTATACATGAAACTTGAAATTAATGAATACACTCTTATTCATTTAGATTTCCAAATAATTTGAGAATATCAAATTATCACCCTAATTATCTCTAGGTATTCTACACTTTATCAAGACTACTTCGGCACCTGTCACAAAATTTGTGACGGCCAAAACAATCAAGATAAGGGAATATATAACGAGACGCTAATGAGACACATTTGACATCCTAAATTGTTTGGAAACCCGATTTCAAGAAAATCATTTAGGCAAGCATACAACATCAATGTAACACATTTTTTATCACATTAAAAATGATCCAAGGCATTGGAATTGATAAATACACAATTTTTCATTTCAAACAAAACAGCTCCAGCAACTTTCTCAAAACTGCCAAGTTCTGTGTTTTGCTTGAAAAACTCATTGAAAAAATTTCAATAAATTCTGAGAAAATTACAGAGATTACAAAACGTTCACAACATGCTCCACGAATTTTTTCAGGATTTATTTCCATCAAAAACTCATTCAACCTGAGCAACTAAGCCAATGTAGAATCTGTGTTCCTCAACACAGTTATTCCCAGCAGCACACAATAAATTCTCAAATAAATAGTAAATCACCTCAAAAACATTTTTCCTTTCTTATAGACATTAATAAACATCTATTGGCTGCTTAATTAAATTCGAATACCTCAAACTGTACCCAAGCACCACCCTATGAGCGACCTCTGTAAGGTAACAAGGAATGGAGTCAAAGCACGTAATCAAGATTCAAGATATCCTCGAGCACCTCAAGTCTAAGGATACTTGCACCATTGCTATGATGAGATTATCACTGACATTAGAATAGGACATCCATGTGATGATCTCATAGCAGGTCATCCAATGTACTTACTACCTCTAGTAAGCATCCACATCTCAACCCTAAATATCTCATATGTACAGTTTCTGAGATCCACTGCTTGATCAAATCAAGGAGCTTGAGATGTGCTAGTCTTTCCGGATTACCGATGTCCAGTCTCAGTAATCTTATGACTAGGGATAATTTAGATACTGACATAATTGCACATGATAGGAATCTCAGTAGTATGATCACATCATAATTTCCTTCATGCTATGTCATATATCAAGGACTTCATTAATTTGCTTATAGATCAATATCCATTCATAAATAATGAATATCAAATTAATGAAACATGTCTTTCTTTATTTATTTATAAAGAATGTACACAATTTTGTACAAAACGCGCTAAAGGCGATTGCCTTTAGGGCACGACTCTAACAACACCAACGTTCCTCCATTAAATACCCATTAAATGCTTAAGAGGGCTCCTTTATATGGTGAGCAACTCTTCTCCACCAGTTAACACCAACGTTGCTCCATTAAATACCCATTAAATGCTTAAGAGGGCCTCTTTATATGGTGGGCTTGGGCAGGTGCCCCGGCTACCCCTACCTAGGGTCGGCTCTGATCATAGTTCATCATTTTATATTTTGTTCGCTTTGCCAAGTTTGATGTCATGCTTCAAATAACATGCAAATTTTACTTTGAGAAATATCCCAACTTATCTTTAAACTAATTTAAAATATTCACTCATCTCCCTTCATTTGTTGTTTGTCAACTGACTTCAAACGTTAGTTTAGCAATAAACAAAAAGTAGAAATAATGAATTTGGAATAAGGTAAATGTCGTTGTTATCAAATATGAAGGAAATAAGAAGATAGCAAGTAGAGAACGTGAGTAATGGAGAATATAGATAGAGAATATTTGCTTATCTCATTTGCACCTATATATGTTTTGATGCGTCACTAATATTTTTGTTTTTGATCATTTTATTTTTAATTCTTATATCAATCACAACCTCATTACAGGTTGAAAAAAGTCCTTTGAATGGATACATGTGTATACTATAAGTGGTTGAGACTTGGTGTAAAAGCAATAATATGATAAATATGTACATAAATATCCAATGCAAACGTAGCCTTAATTATCTAATAGACCTTTCATCAAATAGTTAATAGGTTTTCGCCAAACAAGCATGGAATATGGAAAACAAAAACGTCAACCCATACACATCCAATACGGAAACATAAACATAAAATGTAACCATTAACCATAAAACCCACATAACTTCCAAACATAGCAAAAAAACATAACACAATAAGGAGGGTTCTTGAAAACATAAAAGAACATTAATACCAACACAGGACACAATGCTTTTTTGATGATGATGACCACAACTCGAGACAACTATAACACTAGAGAAGACGCTTCTTTGACGATGAACTAAGAGGAAATACAATGGCTAACATAAAAACGAAGAGAGTTTTATTTCGGTGCTAATAATCTAGTAAAAAATGATGTATTTTTTTGTTAAACTAAATGACATAGTTTTCGATTAATTTGAAAGAAATATACCATTTGATGACAATGTAAGCAACCATTGTCAAACGGTGGCCCATTATCATTTGGCTTTATGATGCAATTATATATATTTTATAAGTTTTATATAATAAAAAAATCATATATAGTAAATAGAGAATTATGATTAAATAGACTAATATATTACATAAGTAAGGTATGAGAAAATTTATATATTACCTATACATTCATAAATCATTATACTAGTTACAATTATTATCTATACATTCATATAACATTATATTAATTACTATATATAATAATAATAATTGCAATTTAATTAACAAATAATTGCAATATATTAAAATGGAAATCAATATTAAATATTAATATCATATTCTTAAAATCAAATTTAATATTATTGACAATGACTTTAAGTCTAAAAATAAATTTAGCTAACAACAATGTCATTAAAACATTTATAAAACTAACAACATGAAATTAATTAATATTATATAAATTTATACCCTTTATTTGTCTCTTTTAAAATATATGATTTGACAATTTTATGTCATATCCAAAATTCTATTTATTATATATAAATTCTATACTATTTTATATAATATAAATTTGTTAAATACATAAATATATCTATGTAAAGATTTGGCGACGATTTTATAAGTAATCACTAAATCCATGATTTAGCAACGCTTCTATAGATCAAATGATGCACCTACATATTTCCTTTAAAAGGAGAAAGTGATCATCTTGCTTACAATAGTTTATGCTAGTAATTTTGCATTCCAAGGGAATGATTTATGGTACAATCTTAAGATTTTAGAAATTAATGTTAACCTGCCTTGGGTTATTTGTAGCGACTTTAACTCCACATTGAATAGAGTTGAAGCTCAATATAAGTGTTGTCTTAAGAACTTTATATAGGACTTATTGAATTTTGTTAATCATCTAAGTGTCACTAATCTAAAATCAAAAGTGCATTTCTCTGCACGAAGCAACAAGCAAGGTACTGATTAGTTTATAAGAAAAAACTTGATAAGGCTCTTGTAAATCCTTATTGGTTATCTAAGTTCCTTGATAGTACAACTTGGTTTATGGACTGCTTATTCTCTAACCATACACCCATAAGGTTGTTTGTTTTCTCTCCTATTTATTAAGGTATTATCCATTCAAATTTAATATCTTTTTGGCCCATTATAATGGTTTCTTGGCGACTTGTAGAAAAGGTGTTGTGAAATCAGTCTTTGGATCCAAACAATATTGTTATTTATAGAAACTTAATGCAATTAAGGAGGAGTTTAAACAGTTGAGTAAATCCATGGATATCAATACACTAACTACAGTGGAAGTGGCTAAAGTAAGGTTGTCTGAGGTTCAAAATTTGCTGGTTCTAAATATGGATAATGTTGATCTTTTGAGTAAGGAAAAAGGTCTGTTAGATAGTTACCTGCAGGCTATGCATAATCATTTTCCTTTTATCAAGTAGAGATTTAGGATTGCATGGCTCGAAGATGGTGATTAATACATTAAGTTCTTTTTTTAATTTTGTGCTAGCAAAGAAGAATAAAAATAAAATATGCTCAATGATTAAGCAGCTTCATCTCGAAAAAAATTCCACAAGAGATTGCTTCTTTTCTGATTCCACCAATTGAAGACAAGGAAATTATTGATACTATCTTCATGTCAAATGGCTTGAAAGCCTCCAGGCTTGATGATTTGAATGACTTTTTCTTTCAAAAGTCCTGGGATGTAGTTGGTAAAATGATCCTAAAAGTTGTCCATGAATTCTTCAGAACTGGTAAGCTTTTGAAAGAGATTAATAAAACATTTATCTGTTTGATTCCCAATCTGTCTAATCCAATTTCTTTAAGTGATTACAAACTTATTTTTTCACAAATTTTCTCTATAATATCATCTCAAAATTGATTTATATAAGATTGAAGAAGGCTGTTAATACTCTCATTAGTGACAGTCAAGCTACTTTTGTTGAAAATATACAAATTGGGGATAATATTCTGCTTGTTCAGAAGTTTTTTAAAGGATACTTAAGAAGTTGCACCCTTGCTAACTATTTTATAAAAGTTGATTTTAATACAGCCTCTGATAGTATCAATTGGGATTTCTTGGTCCACTTGCTGGAAGTATTTGGATTCCTTAGACAATTCATTCTTTGGATTAAGGAATCTGTCTATACTGATTCTTATTGTGTATTAGTGAATGGAATCCCTTCTAAGTTATTCAAAAGGGCCAGAGGAATAAGGCAAGAGAACCCTATGCCTTTGTACCTCTTCATATTATGTATGGAAGCTTTATCTCTTCTTATCAAGCATAATATTAGCCTAAATCCTAATTTCAATTTTCATTCCAAATGTAGAAAAGTCTCTCTGACTAATTTGTGTTTTGCTGATGATTTACTCTTGTTTTGCAAAGCTCACTTAGCTTCATTCCAAATTATAATGGACTCTCTTCATCTTTTCAAAATAGCCTTTAGTTTGGAATTGAATTTCAACAAGAACTCCAAAATATCCATTTGAAATCGCTTTTTTCAATTCTGAGTGAATTCCGAAAGGAGAAGAGGCAGTGTCGGAAAGAAAAGCTTGAACGTGGCAATCGAGCTGACAAGGCATGTAAATGGGGGGATACTAAGCACTCAGGTTGCTTTCTCTTCTATTGGGCGTAGGTCCGGAGTTCCCCATGGAACGACCTCTTGGTATTTAAATTAGCCTCGAGTAGAATTACTGGAATTAGTAGAATCTTCCTCCTTTGTTGTATCTAGGTATGCCTATATCCACTAGACGAATGAGATTTTATAATGCTTTTCTCTAATTGAAAAGGTTTAGAAAAGTCTCTTCTCTTTGGCTAATAAATCACTTTCATATGATGGAAAACTTTAATTGATCAAATCAATTCTCTCTTCAATGCACATTTATTGGAGTTTCCATATTTTTCATTCTAAAAAGCTTATCAAATTGTTGGAAAGATTATTCAGGAACTTTATATGGAATCACCATGATGGAGTGGAGGGGTTTGTTAAAGTGAAGTGGTCATATATATGTTCTCCTACGAAATAGTATGGGAGTTAATGATATTAAGGGAACTAATTCAGCCTTAATTCTGAAAAGACTGTGACAGATTGTAGAGGATAAAACATCACTTTAAATGAAATCGTTGCATAATTATTTCTTGAAAGGCAGAAGCATTTGGAAGGTGCAAAAGAGTCCCTTAAACTTTTGGTTTCTTGCACAACCCCCGCAACTTAGAGACCTAATTAAAGGTGATTTTTCTATACAGTGGGGAATGGTAAGAACTCTTTTGTTTGGATTGATAATTAGACTAGCTATGGTATGTTGATCCAACATATTGGAGTCTCAGTGGCCAGATCTTTAGGTTCTTTGGATGATAAGGTCTCTAAGTTAATACAGAACAACAATTGGGATGCCTATTTACTAGATTTCCATAATTTTGATAGTTTCTTTTAGAAAAGAAAGCCAGCTACTCATATTTCTAGCAAACAAACTAGGAGACTGATGCAACTATTAGGTTCCAAGGTATATTGGTACAACAATGTTTGGAATAAGTTTTTGATTCCTAGAAACTCATTTCTAATATGGTTGATAATGAAAAATAGACTAAACACAACGGACATGTTGCATTTCTAGTAGTGCATAAGAGTTGTTCCTTATGCAAGGATTGTGATGAATCCAAGGACCACTTGTTTTTTGAGAGTCACTTTGCTTCTGGTGTTTGAAAAGAGATCAAAAGATATTGTCAATGGGACCTCACATAGAGTTCATTCTCATGAGCCATTCAATGGTTAGTGGATCAGTTTAGGAACCATAATGACACCTTGGAGATTTATTTCATTGCTTTGGGACCTGTATCTATGGGATATGGAATGAAAGGAATAATAGGAGATTCAAAAACAAATTTGTGAAACTTATATTGCTTTAATTTTTCAAAAAAATGATTGTTAACTGATGAAAATGAAGTTAAATTTTATAACACAGGGCTTAACAACATTTTAAATAATAGTTTTATTCTATTAGTTGGCATCATACAATCTTTATTCATTATACTGTTGTTACTTTTGAAACTTACAAATCTTACATCTAGTATAAAATACAATCAATATCAATATGTAGGACTTTATTAGAAAAATTTAAGCCTTACCTTACCCCTTCAAAACGTCCGATCCTGATATCACAAGTTCAATGTAGCGCGACAGTTTGATTAGTCGCAGGCTTTTCAGTACGCTTGTAACCGAAGGAATACAATTATGATAAGTCTACAATGACAAATGAGAGCACGACAAATCTCATGGTTTCTCGATTGCGACCCAGAAGATGATTCGTTGGATCACTTGGTCAATTTTATAGTCTTAATCCTAATGAAAGTAAGTGCAAACCAAGCCGGTGCATTACATGTCCAAGGTCCCTAGAGGGGGAAAATTCAATGTATTAGCCATGGATCAGTCAGTACCCTTGAAATTATGGGAACTTTCGTAAAGTTACTCTGTTATCATAACTCCAATATTCTTTTTCCTTCACTACATCCACAGAGATGAAAATGAAAGGCGATTAAACACGGCTTGGACATAATTTAATAAATTCAAGCACAAGATTGCTGTCAACGTCAATGGGGCAGACCGCAAAATAATTTTCTTTACAGAGCATGACGTCAAAAAGACAAGTGTGCCATCCAACATTTTTGGTAAAATAGTAAGCAATAAATCGGGTAATGCCCTTTTTCTTCAGAAAAATGAAGATGAATTCAGCGAAAGAAATTCCTGAAATTTTGCTGGGAAAAAGGGTATGAATATGATACAATGGTGAAGCTTATCATGTTCGTTTGCTAGTAAGAATGATATGACCAGATTTATTGCATTGTATCGACAGTGTGCACTTTTCTCGATTATCCAATGGTGAAGCTTATCCTGTTCGTTTGCTAGTAAGAACTGTTGGGAAATCGGGTCCGGATCTAATCCAACTGCAGCGGAATAATCATGAAATTTTTTGTGATTTTTGATTTCCCGAAAATCAAGATCTATTTAATTCTATAAAATGATTAACACGAATTATAATAAAGCGGAATTTAATACGTATCTTATTCCGAAGCTCGATCTTTGTCTTGATGCATCCCTCGAACCGTTTTCGAAACCGATCCGTCTCAACCACCGTAGCCGCACAAGTGTCCAATTCTAACGGTATCCACGAGCAGGTTGAGAGAACTCAGAACTTTTACAGAGAGGGTTAGCGTGAAGTCTTTAGCTACATGTAAACTTAAGCCTATTTATAATAAGCTTTGAAGTTTTAGTATTTTAATTGAAATTAAATATTAATTTCAATTAAACTTTAATTAAAATTACAAATAATTCTAATTAAATACCAATTGTGCCCATATAAGATTCAATATCTCATATTGATCCTTATTTATTAAATATCTCATATTTAATCTTAAAGTTTCCCAAACTTTATAATCAAGTCCAACTTGATTAAATTAACTTTGCTCTCTCCAACCCATTCTATATGTGTGACCCATTAAGTTCTCAAATATGTTGGCAATGATTATAAATTATAATTCTAATTCATAATTAGAATTAGATAAATTAAAACTCCTTTTAATTTATCTTTAATTCTCCAATTAAACAATTTATAATCATAGATCAAGATTGGCGTCTAGCAACGCATCATGACCACCCAAATATTTAGGAATGTCAAAGTGGTTTTGACTAACCTTTCCGTGCATGATTTTTCCGTATAATTCAATCCTTTCATCAACTAATGTTCCAATTAGACATAGAGCATGGAATTAATGTCTACTTTATTTTGAGTCTAATTATATTAGTTCTCCTCCATTAGCTATTGATTCAATTAATGATATTTGTAAACGGTTTACAAAATATCATTCCACCTTGGCCAAGGATTTCCCGAATCAATATTAATCGAGAACAACGGAACATTCTCCCTAATTACTTTAGGGTGATGAATCCTATCTTAATCATTCAACTATCTCCATACAATTCATGCTATATCCAATGACTACCGTTTAAACGACCATTGATAAAATAGATCACGAGTAGTATCAAAACATAACAATCCCTATACAAGATAACTTTGATGACTTCAAGTCAAAGGATCACTTATACAATCATCACAATGAGAATTCCATAGACATACAAGTAATGTTCCAAATGGATTTCTCATATCGGGTCTGTTCAATGAACTTATTCTCTAGCAAGCACCCACACGTTTGTTTAAGTATCTCTATACTTTAGCCTATGAGATCGACTACTTCCTTCATAAGGAAAAATAAAACGGGTGCTAGTCTTTTTACGTTTTATTAATGTCCAATCTTAATAGAACAATGACTATGAACATTTTAGGAATAATACATAAATGCAATATGAATCTCATAATTATAATCTCATTATAATTTCATTTGCATTGTATAATTATCCCATGGACTTTATCATATACATCTAAACTTGTACAAGATAAAGAATGCCTTTAAATAATTTATCACTAAACTACAACCAAAGCGATTGGCTGTAGGACATAAACCAACAATCTCCCACTTGCACTAAGCCAATCGTTTAAGTATCTTATACCATATCACCATATGAAGATTATTCTACTACTAGAGTAGTGGCTTAATGAGAGAATTCTACAAGATTCTCTATAGTGAGCACTTGATTAGACCTTACAACTCCTATCTTAATTATCATCATAATTAAGAACATTTGCCTAAACACATTCTTGGATCTTTGATGAGACATTAGCTCCTTATCCATGCCTAATTGCTCTAATGTTTTGTAGTTCGTTACTGTCTTGAACAATGCAAAGAAACTATATCAAGTTCACTAAAGAACTTGTTGATCCAATTAATCATTTCTACTAAATGAAAAATGTATTGTGGCTCAATTAGCAACCATTGCTACATTGGAACCTTTCCAATGTTAAATGATATTGTTCTAAGTAAATAAACCTTAATTAGGATTTACTTCTAAAGTTATATCCTTATCATCTTGAACTCAAATATCAACTCATACATAGAGTAATGGATATCTTTAATACTTCACAAGTATCTGATATCTTAAATACTAAACATCTTTAGTACATTATCTATGCACTTGGACTTAGAATAAGCTAACAACATCCAATCTATCTCTATAGATCTAATTCCTAGAATTAAGTTGTTACCTTTTCATATCCAACAAGAGTTGTTTTTAGACAATTATATATTCAACAATTGAAAGTTAGAACTGTTGTTCTTTGTGAGCAATATGTCTCCACATACTCCTACTAAAGAGGAAAACTATACTTCCACTAACCTTCTTGTAGAAATGACAAATTCACAATCATATTCAAAACAAACTCTTTGATTCATCATGAAAGTGAATCTTTCAATATCTCGTAGCCTTTCAACTATACATCAAATGTATCATTAAAGGTATTAGTTCCAATTAGATGTATAGTCATGAGATTTGAACCTTTCAAATTTCTTTCTTACTCTCACTACTTATCTTGAGAATCATTCTCCTATAAGCATACATTGAAGCAAACAATTTGTTTAATGGATCTGTAAGATTATATCCAACCCTTTTGGATATCTCATAACCTTTTATTTCCCATTTTAGTTCTAAACTAAATGGATAATATATGCTTCAGCTAAGCATCACATCCTTAAATCATTAACTTTGACTATTTCAAAGACTTAGTGTTTCATATCTAATATGAAAACTTTCTAATTGATTTAACTAGAACTATAGAAGGTAAGTCATTGTACCAGGCATTGCTATAAAAGAAATATTATTGCATCATACAATATCTCATATTGTATTTTACTCCTGACATCAATCCATACACTTATGAATTTAATTGTGAAGGAATTCACTAAAGAATCTCATTCTTTATTGATAACCGAAAACTTAAAAATTACCACAACGATCTCATCGATGTGTTTTAGCATTCTCTATGCTTAATTTCTACTTAGATTTAAACAGTTTGAACCTTTCAAAATTTTAAATCATCATTTTATTTAATACATACGACTATATCACATAAAGTCATTAGTAATAAAATAAAATAAAATATTATCCTTTATAAATTGTTATTCCATCAAATACATCACTTGTATAAAATTTAACAATTCAATACTATCATCATCCTTTCACCAAAGGTTGATTTGGTTATTCTTCAACTTGACAAGTTTCACAAGTTTCATACGATTCATAATCAAAATGATACATATATCCTAGTATGTAACTTTATGATTCTCGTTATGTTGATTTAACCAGTATGGCATAAAAGGATTATCTCAGTTATCCAACTTTTAATTCTTGCCATTTATGTTAAATATAAATCTCTTTTGATCCAATACATATACAAACTATTTGCATAAACTTAGATCAACTATTTTTATTTAACAATCTATTTCTTGTCATGCTTTGAACATTACAATAATGTTGAATCTAAATTCAGTATCAAATACTCCTAAGCATGAATTAGAAATACATATGATCTCTATCATATCACATAAAGGCAAGAAAAATAATGCAATCATTTTCTTCTAATGATAACTATTATCATTCTATAACAAAGCATTTAATTGTAGGCCACAATTATGTTTTCAGCAGGCTAAATTAAGTGGAACAACTTTAATACGGTACTATACCTTTCAGTCCTACTTCATGCAACCCTTTGCATTTTGCTATCATGGTGTTGACATACTGTTAGGACCCGATCCGGGAACCGGATCTCAACCGAAAAGCGGAAACATATACGAATAACGAGGTGAATTCAAATTGGATATATTGAATTCGATAACGACAAACAAAGCGAAAGCGGAAGCAAATCGAAAGAATCGAATCGGAACGGTTACAATCAAAGGCGAAACAGATATGATGCAAAATCGGAAATACAAAAGTACCGAAGCAAAACGAAGCAAAGCGGAAACGATACTTAACAAACGGAGCCGATCTTACAATCAAAGTAACTGAGCTGAATCATATCCGACATCCGAGAACAATTATCGAAGAAAATGACGATCGCGCTGGAAACCCTAAGACATTTCTTAATCCGGTATATATATATATATATATATATTTCATACATTTCTATTTTCTTTATTCAAACTCATTCAAAACATAACCAATCCATACAATTTCCTTTTTGGAAACTCATCCTCGCACAAATTTCAATTCACTTAATTCTCAAAAAACATTTCGATTCATATTATTTTTCTTAACCAATCACACAAATCCCAAAAATTTCATCTTCTTCACTAAAAACTCATCTTTAACATACTAACTTCTTATTCTTATTCTTATTCTTATCTTAACCCGATTTTTACCAAAATCGGCAATATAACTCTTACTGTATTTTGACAAATTTCAAAATTTCTGCAAAGGCAAAAATACACTTCTAAAACACATATCCAACCATACAACCATCATCGGACCTCCCGTCCGGAATTCCCAGCAGAAACAAGCGCAACCCTACAACTAAGCACTTCAGTAATTCTCACAATCATACTCATAAATCAAGCCCCATTCATATCAAAAATCTATGATCATACATAAATCCAATTCCATAACTTAACTCAAATACATACGCTCAGAATTTTCAATACATTCTCAAAATGAAATACACAGCACACTTTAATGGCATAGCAAGCCATTTACACTATCAAAATCTCAATTTGCACAAAAATACGAACGATATAAAAATCAAACTTGGCATTCTTTCATCCGATCTCCCGCTCGAATACCTGAAGATTGGGGATGAAAGGGGGTGAGCACAAAGCTCGTTGATAATATATTTATAAACTGAACGATAAGCGAAAATATTTTTGCAAAACTTTTTGCCATTTATTTCTAAAAATTTCACTGTCGAAAATCTAACAAATTTCTTATTTCTCAAAACATTGTTAAAATCGATTCAATCAATTCTCGGCTGAAAATCCATAATTCAAGATTTCTCAAACTTTTCACATCTTTCAAGATTTCATGAAGGACTTCCAAATTTCTTAAACTTTCTCAAAACATGCAATGCATAACACAGTACAAAATAGAAACACAAACACATCACATGGTTTGGTTCGGTCCAAAATAGACGTCTTGCATACCCCCATAATGTCTGTCTGGCAGTGAAACGGACGTACTACACTTTCCCGCTTAGCGATCCAGTGTAGCCGTGAAGGAGTCCGTAATCGAGCTCCATTGCCTCTTGCAAGCAGAGAAGGCTTTAAACAAGTAGAGACAGTGCACTGACTCACAAGGACCTGACCAAACCCACATAACATATAAGCGAAAACGAAAATTCAGGTTGCCCGTCCGCACTTTTCAAAATCTTGATTTTCTTTAAACTTTTCATATTTCTATACAATGTCAAACTTAACACACTCATATACACAAATCACATCAAATGATGTTGGAATGCACATTCGATTTACATTCACCAATTTAGTCACATATCAATGCACAACAATAAATGCAATTTCTTTCTTTCAAACATATATCAGAACACATTGCTCAAACTTTTCATATAATTCAAAAACATGATTTTCATAAATCTTGCATTTTCTTATAAACCTTCCAAAAGCATTAACTTCAATCATTCGGAAATTTTATTTTTCAAAACATTTATCTAAACATTAACTTTTCAACAATTGCTTCTTGAATTTTTCGAAATTTGCTTCTTGAAATTTTCAAATAAACATGCTTAGCTTAAAATTCAATAAATAAATATACTACCCACCTCGAAATGAAGCTAGGAACTCGTCCCGATCATTAATTTGACCAAAGCGTCAGTTGTTCTTCTTCGCTAAAATTATCTAAACATATCTATCCAAAATTCAATATCATAAACCACATGATTCCTCAAATTGGGCTTAGAAAACATCAATACCCCACATCTTCAAGTTATTTAAATTACAAATTCCTAAAAACTCCAAATTCCACAATTTGCCTAAACCAATTTATCACAATTCAATATCATAAATCACAATTTCTTCAAAATTGATTTCATATTTCATCAATCCATAATATTTTCCATGATTCTACACCAATAATTCACAAAATCTCCAAACACAAAATTAAGCCTAAACCTTAATTAATTTCCATCTGAAATTAAACATAACCTAAAACATATACATCAAAATTAACTTAAGAAATCTCAAATTCATCATTAATCCAAGCTATCTAAAGTAACAATTCCAAAAATTCCCAAATTTTAAACTTTGACATAAACCCCAAATTTATAAAATCAACATAATCATAGCCTAATCTCTTCAATAAACCTTAGAAAACTTAAATTCATAACAATCTAAAGCTAAACTAACCAACATCTCTCAAGAAAATTCAAAACTCAAAGCTTTCTCTCTCTTACCATTTTCTCTACCATTTTCGACATTTTCAAGCTTTAAAGTAACTATCTTCTTCTTGCTTCCTTTCCCTTTGAAAAGCAACGAAAATCTCTTATAAAACCCACCCAAAAATCGACTTGCTTCATCCTTCTTCTTCTTTCCTTCCATGGCCGACCCTTTCTCCTTCTTCTTCGATCTTCTCTCTTCTTCATCTTTTCTTTCCTTTCTTTTTTTTTCCTTGTTTTCGTGGGTTTCAGATCAACCCCATGTGTTCTCTGTCATGTCATTTTAAATGAGGGAGAAATGACCAAGTTGCCCCTCCTTTTAAGCCTATTTCCAAGTTTGTCCCTGCACTTTATTTGAAAAATCTGATACCTTGCGTCCAGAATTTGAGCAGCAAAACGAAATAATTTAGACAAGCTTTCTTCTTGAAAATTGTTCCTCTCAATCATACGAATCCAACGCCACCGACCGCGCTCAATTCGGATCAGAAACGAAGAAGTTATAGCCGAAATACTATCGGACCTGCGAAAAATCAGAGACTGAACATTACGCTAATTTAATTCCAGAAATTGACAATCTTAGGGATGAAATTAAATTTCGATCCCTTCACAAGAGTTGTAGCCCTATATCTTAATTTTATTTTGCCTCAAGAATCAACTCAATCGGAGTTGTACAGCTCCCAAATTTCGCAAAATACTGAACCATGTTCAGAAAATTATCCAACTTATAACCTATAACCAAATCTCTTACTTTGGTTCAATCAATCTCTTTCCATTTAATCTCCTAAAAATCATAATTCTTCATAAAATAAAATTAATTGTCTTAGAAATCCAATGCTTCGAGAATCAAATCAATCGGATGTCGGACGAAGGAATTATAAGCAAAAGATTACAAAGGGGATCGGATTAAAAACAAAGTAATGAAACTTCAAAACCGAACTTTTCAAAAACTATATCTCTCGATCCCGAACTCGGAATTTGACAAATTTAATGTCAATAAAAAGATCAAAGGAAACTCTACAACTTCCCTGAAGTACTCAAAATCAAATTAGGTCTCGAAAGAGGTCAAAAACTCAATCAAAGATTCTGTCCAAAACAGCTTTTCCTAAACGACTTCCAATTTTTAATCGCTCATAACTCCTAGATCCGATATCGAAAAATTGCAAACTTTATATCAATGGAAAGATAAAAACATCATCTAAAACTTTCATGAAGACTACTTACTCCAATTTAGACTAAATATATACGACGAGTGGCCTCGAAGTATAGAACACACAAATCTATACTTAATAGCATTTTCAAAACAAAGCATATCTTCGGAAAATCATATCTCTCAATCCCGACATCGAAAAATAGCAAACTTTATGGCCAAAGAAAACTCTTAACATAATCTACAAGTTTCATGTATATCATTTTCTCAAATTTTGCCTAAATCAAAAGTCAACCCTCAAAGGCCAAAAAGTCAAACTTTTCACAAATTTTCATTTTTTTACACTTTCTCTCTTTATTTTTTGATTTTCAACTCAATTTCAACCAACTCATCCACTTTTGAATATTTCTTATTTTTACTCAAAAATCGGAGTCCAACACATACATCCTACATGTTGCCTTCAAAGTTTATGAGACATTAGTCAACTCAAAATGTCAATACATTTTGTCGTCTATATGATTTTGGCATATCTTTACAACTTTGTCACCATATCCTCAATAGGGATTATAGCAACATTGCATAATGAACGTACAATTTTCTATCTAACTTTTGATAACTTTTCTCAAACATATCCTATGTCCAAGAATTTGAGTTCACTAACTTAGTATCAACTATACTAAATAAGGTGAATTCTACTAAGAACAAAATATAAATGTAAGAAAAACAAGTAATCAATTATATGCCATAACTACCAAATAAGATTAGGACCTTAATCATGCATTTGGTTACTCCCACTATTTTATTCGAAATAATAGCCCTCACTACTATTCGGAAAGATTACTCTAATCTTTCTAATGGGCTAGAATCCCATTCAAGTATAGTTGACCTTGAGTTTGCTCAACAAACCAATTATACTTAAATTAGGTAGATAACAACTTTATCAATCATATCTCATGTGACTCCTAGATCCGTTAGGTGACAACTCTTGCCACAACATATCTTATATGTCGTTCCTAACCTTACCTCTATATTCATGTGATCATGAGTTTACTCATCCAAATCACACAAATTTAGTTAAGTAAAACCCACTATTATAAGATTAAACATATTCGGGTTAAAGAGGCATTGAGTTTGCTCAACAAGCCTTACAATAAACAAAACTCTGGTTTATTCTTATAACAATGGAAGGCATCAATCACGTTCTTAACGTGTACTTAATATTTTAACGAGGGGTTTTAATTTCATATGTCTCATCAAACATAAATTGCATGTAAAATATCACACATATAAAACATACAATTTATCATGCATCCAATATATATATCAACCATATAAATAAAGTATGCAACTTATGCACTCATAATCAAATTATATGCATAAAATATGCATCCAATATATATATCAACCATATAAATAAAGTATGCAACTTATGCACTCATAATCAAATTATATGCATAAAATATGCATCCAATATATATATCAACCATATAAATAAAGCATGCAACTTATGCACTCATAATCAAATTATATGCATAAAATATGCATCCAATATATATATCAACCATATAAATAAAGTATGCAACTTATGCACTCATAATCAAATTATATGCATAAAATATGCATCCAATATATATATCAACCATATAAATAAAGTATGCAACTTATGCACTCATAATCAAATTATATGCATAAAACATCAAGCTTCGTTTGATTCTAGTTATTGATCTTCATAATCTAAAATAACTTTTCCAACTCCTTGGAAAAATTAAATTAGATTAAAACAATTGATTCTTAAATAAATTAAATTCCTATTCCAAATAGAAATTTGATTTGATTTGAAAACAATTTTCAAATCCAATTGGAAACTATTTCCATTTTTTTACTCCTTTAATAATAATTTAATTGAAAACAAATTTTCAATTAATTATTCTTCTTACTTATTATAATTTAGAAAACTTTTTTCAAAATTATATAAGCAACATATTCTAATCCAATTAGAAAACTATTTCTAATCTAATTAGAAATCACCATTTCTAATCTCATTAAAATTATTATCCCTTAATTAGAAAACTATTTTATAATATTAAAAGGAAACTACTTTCAAAATTAAATAAAACACTTTTAAATTTAATTAAGAAAGTCTTTATATTATTTATTTAGAGATTGATTTCTTAATAAATTAGAAAATCTTTCTTTAATAGATTAGAAAACTATTTTTCAAAAATATTAAAGAAAACTTATTTTCTTGATAAATAAATGAAAACATTTTCAAATTTTAATCAAGATAATATCATTTCTAATAAATCAAGAAACTTATTATTTATAAATAAAGAAACAATTTCTAAATAAATAAAATAACAATTCTCTAAACAAATAAAATTTATAAATTTAATTTATCTCAATCAAATTGAAATAAATAAATTTAATTAAGAAACATCTTTCTTAATTATTTAAGAAAACAATTTTCTCAATTTTAAGAAGTCTAATTAATTAATTTCAATCTAATTGAAACTAATTAATCCTTATTCTAGAAACTATTTTTCTAATTAATTAATTTCAATCTAATTGAAACTAATTAATTCTAATTTTAGAAACTACTTTTCTAAAATTAATTAGGAATCAATATAATTATTAATCTTAATCAAATTAAGAAAATAATTACCTTTGAAATTGAGTTTTGAATTTTAAAACAATTTTAAAATTATGTTTAAAATTTAATTAAATTAGAAATACATTATTACTAATTTAAATAATTCCTTTTAAAGATTAAGTCAAACTTAAACTTGTAACCAAACAAACCTATCTTCTTCAACTAAAGAAATCCTAAACACTTTACAACCCTAGCCGACAACTGCCGCCACTAACATCTGCTTTTCTACTCTCGCAAAACAACCATTTTCAATGGGCATCTCTATGCCTCTTGCTTTGCAACTTGAACCCACTTGTGAACGTGGCAACAATCAGTGGAATCCTACAGATACTAGGAATCAAGTCATGGTCTGGGTTGGGAAGCTAACGGTTTCTTCAAAACCACTTCTGCTTTTAATTAAAACTCCGAAAAAAAAAAAAAAAAAACCTAAACTCAACAGCCGCACACGATCTGGTTTTCTTGCCTCCTTCTTCTTTACTGTACATTGATAAGACAAATAAAGAAGAACCACCATCTTTATTGTTCACGCCCCTGTTGGCTTCTTTTCGAACATCTCACTCCAATTCCAAAAATGGAAAAGCAACCGCAGGCCAATCACAAAACAATTATATTCTTCGAGTGTTTCAGGAATCTAATCCGAACTTTTCAGATTTTTGGGTTTATAATATGAACTATTCATATTTTCAATTCCAAAAATTATATAGATCAATTACACGTAAATAATTTAATCAAATTATAGAAATAAATTCTCGCTCTGATACCACTGTTGAGAAATCAAGTCCGGATATAATCCGACCGCAGCGGAATAATCATGAAATTTTTCGTGATTTTTAATTTCCCGAAAACTAAGATCTATTTAATTCTATAAAATGATTAACACGAATTATAATAAAGCGAATTTAATTAAATCTTATTCAAGCTCGATCTTTGTCTTGATATATCCCTCGACCGTTTTCAAACCGATCCGTCTCAACCACCGTAGTAAGCACAAGATCCCACTTCTAACAAAGATCCACGAGCAGGTTGAGAACTCGTAACTTTTACTGAGAGGTTAAGCGTGAAGTCTTTAATTACATGAAACTTAAGCCTTATTTATAATAAGTTTTGAAAATTTTAGTATTTTAATTGAAATTAAATATTAATTTCAATTAAACTTTAATTAAAATTACAAATAATTCTAATTAAATACCAATTGTGTCCATATAAGATTCAATATCTCATATTGATCCTTATTTATTAAATATCTCATATTTAATCTTAAAGTTTCCCAAACTTTATAATTAAGTCCAACTTGATTAAATTAACTTTGCTTTCTCCAACCTATTCTATATGTATGACCCATTAGGTTCCCAAATATGTTGGCAATGATTATAAATTATAATTCTAATTCATAATTAGAATTAGATAAATTAAAACTCATTTTAATTTATCTTTAATTCTCCAATTAAACAATTTATAATCATATATCAAGATTGGCGTCTAGCAACGCATCATGACCACCCAAATATTTAGGAATGTCAAAGTAGTTTTGACTAACCTTTCCGTGAATGATTTTTCTGTATAATTCAATCCTTTCATCAACTAATGTTCCAATTAGACATAGAGCATGTAATTAATGTCTACTCTATTTTGAGTCTAATTTTATTAGTTCTCTGCCATTAGCTATTGATTCAATTAATGATATTTGTAAACTGTTTACAAAATATCATTCCACCTTAACCAAGGATTTCCGAATCAATATTAATCGAGAACAACGAACATTCTCCTAATTACTTTAGGGTGATGAATCCTATCTTAATCATTCAACTATCTCCATACAATTCATGCTATATCCAATGACTACCGCTTTAAACGACCATTGATAAAATAGATCACAAGTAGTATCAAACATAACAATCACTATACAAGATAACTTTGATGACTTCAAGTCAAAGGATTACTTATACAATCATCACAATGAGAATTTCATGTATATACAAGTAATGTTCCAAATGGATTTCTCATATCGGTCTGTTCAATGAACTTGTTATCTACAAGACCCACACGCTTTATTTAAGATCTCTATACTTTAATTTATGAGATCGACTACTTCCTTCATAAGGAAAAACAAACGTGTGCTAGTCTTTTTATGTTCTATTAAAGTCCAATCTTAATAGAACAATGACTAGGAACATTTTAAGAATAATACATAAATGCAATATGAATCTCATAATTATAATCTCATTATAATTTCATTTGCATTGTATAATTATCCCATGGACTTTATCATATACATCTAAACTTGTACAAGATAAAGAATGCCTTTAAATAATTTATCACTAAACTACAACCAAAGCGATTGGCTGTAGGGCATAAACCAACAAGAACTACGAATGATATGATGAGATTCATTGCATTTTATAGACTCTGTATTTTTCTCCACCCAACCTGTTTCAATTGTTAAAAGATTCCTAAACCCACGTCAGTCACTTTTACATTGCAGCTCATATCCTGTATTTGGTATTGTCACATTCAGGGTCCCTTGTATATGGTCTGTTTCTCTCATTGTTAATTGTGCTGAAGAGGATGAGGATGAATTCTACAATTTTCGAGATGACTGTCATCGGGGACTATAGTGGGATGGCAATCCTTTGGCGTGTCGACTCTCCATTTCAAAAAGCATCAAGGACTTCTGCCTCTGATATCTGTTTCTCTTTGCAGCCATTGCTGAAAGTTACAAACATATAGAATCAAATCACGTGTTTTCAAGAAAACTTGATAATTATAAAGACAAGAAGACAAGGTTAAAAAACTTGATATTTATATAGACAATAAGACAAGGTTAAGGAACATAAAGTTGTGAACATTCAGGAGCTCCACCGCCTCTTTCATGATATGATAAAGATAAAACTGTGATTGCCTTTGAATCATCACTTCTTAACAGTAGGCACATAAGAATAACTTAAAAGCTTTTGAAGGGTATTGAAGCAATTGCGAAAGGCTTTGTCAGAGGTGATACAGCATTAAGAACTCTACACATACTGAAATAGTTAATGAAGTTTAACTTCTTGTTAGTTTCAAACACAATCACATGAAAAGAAAAAACAATCTTTTAAAGATGTCACAAGATAGTGAGATTTCCATGCTCCAGTGGATAAGTAGTCACCAATGTGAGGACAGAACCTACGTAGGATAGAACTTTTCTTCCTGTAATAGTGAAATTTGGTAGCAGACATGAGATTTGAAGATCGTGTATATTCCAACCTCCATGCAATGTTATTGTAACTCAGAACCATGATTTAACTCTAAAAACATTAGTCAGAACAAGTCACATGATAAATGGTATGCCACCTAATAGCAGATAGCAGATTGCAAATTTGCAAGTATTGAGCACCCATAACTAAGATTTTCCTACATGCTTGAATTAAGTTTGTATAGTAATACTAATCCTACTGAGCATCCTTAGCTTGTCTTAATCCATTTCCAAGTTCTGAAGCACCAACTCAGGTTCAGGTTCCAGATCGCATGTTCTTCTGTAACATGAATTCCAAATTCTCATCAATCTCTTTACTCATATTTCCAGGCGAATTTCATAGTAAAATTGGCTAAGTGGTGATAGCAAACTAAAAAAGGTCTTCAACCAGAGTGTTATCTCGACTGTAAAAGTAAACACTTGCTGGCTGCTTGTTGACCCTTTCCTAATGCCAATTAGACAATACAAAATAATAAATCGCATGGAAATGATTATGATGTATAAAAATTGTAACACCAGAATAGCAAATACGCACTTGCATTTCTTCAAAGTCATACTTACACATTAAATGGTGAGGTGGAGCATAGTCGTAATCATATCTTCCCCTGCTGATGTCACCAATGTATGCCACCACCATACACACAGAATTACAAAACATGATAAGGCAATAGCCACTTTCCCACCTTCAGATAAATGGCCACTTCCCCAAAATAATGAGAATTGAGAGGACTAAGATAAACCAGACAATCCTTTGTTTTTGGAGAGACTGTACAAGGATTACAGTAATTGATTAGGTGATGAAATAACAAACTTGATATGTTTCTGAAAGAATGTAATAAAATTATTGTTAGTGAAAATAAATAATTGAAAGCCTGCAATAATTGACTGTCTTGACAACATTTAACACAGTAGCTTAGTGCCAAGAGCTTTTTTAGCTAGAAATGACATACCCAATAGCTCCACCATGTACACCAACTGAATAAAGTTCGTCAGGTACTTGCCCCCCAAGTAAGTTATCATTCAATAGCCTGCAAATAGAGAAAGGTATTCAATATGAGACAAATTCACCAATCGTGTTTGTAATGCTTATGCTAATTTTAGCCATGCCCTAGTTGATACTTTTCCCATTAAATTGCTGATAAAAAATAAGACCAAGGGTAAACAATGCCTGCAATTTCTAAGAAGAGAAGACGTAAAGAAGACTAAAGGATAAACAAACCACTTACTATGGTGAAAAGAGTCTTCCAGCATAACACCGTTGGATGGGCAAAAAGACCACTGAATGGATGGTAATGACTCTTTCTAGCTTCGTTTTAACCAAAATGTCTACTTTATGCAAAAACAGAATAGAAACTCCACTATACGAGTTATAGATAATGCAATAGTGAACTAGATAATCACAAAATGTTCAAGGAAATGATGTTGGAAATCAAATTGAAAAGTTTAAATCCTAACTAGATAATAACTCTATCTTAATAGATAAAATTTTATCTTTTAACAAATATCTTATCTTTAAACAAAAATTTCAATTTTAACTTTGAATCAATATTTCCAACATTCTCCCTTGATTCAAAGTTACAAAAAATTCAAACTTTATGGAGCACATCTCTTCAAAAATTTTATTTATTTATTTGTGAAGCACCTTCTCTTCACTGTATGATGCACTTTCTCATCACCTTATCATTGTTGATGCACTTTCTCACCAACTTATCATTGTTGATGTACTTTCTCACCAACGTATCATTGTTGATGCACTTTCTCACCAACGTACAATTATTGGAGCACGTCTCTCCAAAAATATTTTGGTGCACATCTCACCAATACTCAAAAAAGAGTTTCTTCACCAACCAACTCCACCATATTTGCTTGCTCCATTTTTCAATCTGCAATTTTTCTGTAGGTGTCCAAATTTTTTACAGTTGAAACATTGAGGTTTTCCCTTATACCAACAATCTTTCTCTTCATGCCCTGGTTTCTTGCAATGATCACATTGAGGAATTTTACCTTTTCCTTTTGACGATTTGGCTAGAAGAGCTCTTTCATCGATTTGCTCAGTTTCAACTCTCCGCATAGCCCTTCTTTACTCCTGTGCCTGCAAAGCATTAATCAATTCGGATAAAGTTAAATCATTAATATCTCTTGAATCTTCAAGAGAGGAAATTTTCGCCTCATATTTTTCTGGCAAACTTATAAATATCTTTTCTACAATTTTGCTCTCGGATAGATCTTCCCCCAATAGCCGTATTTTGTTCACCAAAGTCATCAATTGATCAGAATATTCTTGTATGCTCTCATGTTCTTTCATGCTCAAGGCTACAAAATCTCTTTTGAGATTTAAAACTTGCATCCTCTTCATTCTTTTATTGTCTTGATATAATTCTTTCAGCATACCCCAAGCGCTTTTAGCTGTTTCACAAGTCATAATTCTTGGGAAATTTGATTCTGAAACTGCAGAGAAAATAATAGATAACACCCTTGGAGCTTTTGCTGCTTCTTCTTCATGAGCTTTTATTTGATTTAGTGTCGGTTTATTTCCCAAGGCTGGTAATTCCCTTTCTTCTTCCACCCATTGCCATAAGCCGAGACCTCTTAAATGAGCTTTCATCTTGACAACTCATATTTGATAGTTTTCACCATTGAAACTTGGAGGTAGAAGAGTAGCTGAATTGCTAGCAGTCATTGGAAGAGTTTTTTTTTTTTCAAAGTTAAAATTGAAAATTTTGTTTAAAGATAAGATATTTGTTAAAAGATAAAATTTTATCTATTAAGATAGAGTTATTATCTAGTTAGGATTTAAACTTTTGAATTTGATTTATTTTATCTAGAGATTAGCTAAGGTTGTTATTTCATTCTCTATATATTTAGACTTTTATGTCAATGTAAAGTAGAACCGATCAATAAATTATCTCTTTCATTATCTCTTTCCTTTTTTATTTCATTTTAGATAGTTTCCCATTCTCAAAATTCCAACAAATGAAATTTCATAATTTTCGATGCTTCTATTTTATGTCAGTAAGAGGTCAACATCAGTCAACTACTTTCCATATTAAATAAAAGATTCATCGATGAACAGTTTCTTCATAATATTCAATTCTGTATGGACATTGTATATAACAGAAACTCTGCCAGATTATTGTTCAAGTGTTATGCAGGTACTTTGCAACAAAGTAATGCCATAAGCATCAGTATGAAGCTGAAGATTTGAAAGGAACATTGTCAATAACAGCAGTAAGAGTTTACTTCAATTCACATACCATTATGTGATAACGATACTTATCTCTGACGATTTAAGAGTTCTTGCATACAAAGGACGTTTTAGTATATAAATACTGGACGTTATAAAAAGGATCTGTGCAATCAATCAGTAATTAGGCTATTCAGTGGGTGATAGAAGCAAACTGCTTACACAAACTGCAGACCTGAATAAGTTAGGCTTTACGGTATAAAGCCTGAATATTGATTGCCTGACAAAATCCCTATGAAATGTGAATTAAAAATGGTATATGAAAAACTCTGAGATGTCATAATCATCGCCAATCATCTTAAAAAGAAAACACTAGATGTTCAGGACATTACATCTGAACTTCTAATAAGAAGAAAAAAAAAGACAAATTATACAAATCAGATAAGAGTTGCATACTAAAGTGCTTGAAGTGGGTAAACGTTAAAGTTTGCAGGATGAAACAAGTTAACCAGCCATGCAGACTAATCAAATATTTATGATGGGTGCAAAACCAGGAATGAAGACCATATAGAATGACAATAGACATCAGAACTCAAAGTGAAAAACCTTGGTGTATATCAGAACTTTGCTGTTAAAGACTACAACAACGACAATAACATCCCAGTAGAAGTCCTGCTGAGATGATAATCTGGAGAGGTTCAAAAGTGCAGAACCTTACCTCTAACTATTAGAGAGGCTATTTTCAATATACTCACATAACCTTCGAATAAAGTAATGAACCTAAATAGAATAGGCAGGCTCTAGCAGAACTTGAATCGAAGAAACAGAAGCACCAATGATACAAGTCTTATCCACAATAAGCACATTACATACAAGCATAGTGAGGTTTAAATTAGCTTTAATTGCAAACAAGAACCCAGTACTGGTTGAAGGCTCAAGAAAGTATAAGACTAATCAAGTACAGTCAATTAGGAGAGGACAATCGTGAGATAATGCATCAAATCCTTTCAGCTCAAGTGACACCATGCATAGTGCTTCAAGTCCAAGCAGCTTCAACTTGGGACATATTCCCAAATTGGGTGATCAAGGAGAAGCCCAAACAAACTTCCTCATTTGCAGTTAAAGACTCATTTGATTAAATCTTGGATTGACTCCATTGAGTGCCTCTCATGCACATGTCCATTCTACTCCGGATTCACCTCTAACTACTTTCATTTTTATATTTCAAAAAGATCATTAAACTTCTAGGGGAGAGAAAAATTAAGGTTGTAATTTAAGTTAAGACTTGTGACACAAAATGGGAACCGCAATCACAACAGCAAGTGACATGATAACACATTCTGTACTACTTACAATTATACAAGAGACTTATGACCCAGCTCAAATGGTAGGGCTCCTTCCAAAAAATTTGAAACTCAAATTCCTGCATATTTAAGCGTAAAAGAAAGCTTGAATTGTTTAAGTGTCAAAGCAGAAAAGTGTGAGATACTACATAACATAGTTCCAGAACCCTAGCAGAGTTATTCAAATGTAGAAAGTTTTAGCAGATCCATTGATGTTAGGATAGACTCCTTGAGATAGGCTAAAAGCTAAAGCATGTAGCATCAGACGAATCATAGAATGGATGAAAGGGCACAGAACGATCCAGATTGTACTACAGCATAGTGGAGATTATATCACTGAACTGTCATCACTTTACCATTAGCTATTTGATATTAATCAGCATAAATAGGATACTTGACATTATATCTGTAGGTTTTTGAGGAAGAAACTTTTTATTTCACTCACTCATATCTATGATAGAATACATCGAATTTATAGGGTACTTTGTACCCTAATACAAACAGAAATAATCTAAATATAGTAAATAAAATATATGCTACCTTATTTCTAAGGATCCTTAACCCCTAATTTAGGGATTCGGATCCTTTATAGAAACAACTAGAAATTAGGAAAATGAAATCAAACTAAATATTTCAATTTCTAACACTCCCCCTTAAGTTGGTGCATAGATATCATGCAAACCCAACTTGCTAATAAGGAAGTCAAATGATGGCTTGCTCGGTCCCTTTGTGAGGATATCTGCTGTTTGTTGTTTTGTTGGAACAAATGGTATACAAATTAATCCTCCTTCTAATTTCTCTTTGGTAAAATGTCGATCAACTTCAACGTGTTTAGTTCGATCATGTTGCACTGGGTTATTTGCTATATTGATTACGACTTTGTTATCGCAGTATAACTTCATAGAAGTATAACTTCATAGAAGTCTCAAAAGACAACTTTAACTCTTTTAATATCCGCTTCAGCCATAGTACGTAGTTCACAAACACCATTAGCCATTGCTCTATATTCAGCATCAGCACTACTTCTTGCTACTACACTCTGCTTTTTACTCCTCCAAGTTACCAAATTACCCCACACGTAGGAACAATATCCCGTTGTTGATCTCCGATCAGTAGAAGACCCAGCCCAATCTGCATCAGTGTAGATTTCGATCCTGAATTGATTATTTTTTCTAAAACAGAGGCCTTTTCTTGGAGATTTCTTCAGATATCTTAGAATACGATAGGTAGCATCAAGGTGTTCCTTTGTAGGTGAGTGCATAAATTGACTCACAAGGCTGACTGCGAAGGCTATGTCTGGCCGAGTGTGAGATAAATAAATTAACTTACCTACTAGCTTCTGATATCTTGTTGTATCCACTGGACATCCTCCTTTGCTATTTCCCAGTTTCACATTTGGATCCAATGGTGTATCTACTGGTTTACATCCAGTCATTCCTGTCTCTTTCAACAAATCTAGTACATACTTTCTTTGGCTAACAACAATCCCCCTTTTTGATCTTGCTACTTCCATTTCTAGGAAATATTTGAGAGAACCTAAATCTTTGATTTCAAATTCAGTAGCCAAATTCTTCTTTAAGCGATACATCTCTTCTAAGTCATTGTCTGTCAAGGCAATGTCATCGACATAGACTATTAAGACTGTGATCCTTCCACTTGATGAGTGCCTAAAGAACATTGTGTGATCTGTTTGAGATTGTGTATAACCTTGCCTTTTCACCGAACAAGTAAACTTCTCAAACCAAGCCCGGGGTGATTGCTTCAAACCATAAAGGGACTTAATTAATCTGCATACTTTTGAGTTAAATTTTTCTTCAAATCCTGGTGGAGCATCCATGTAAACTTCTTCTTTCAAGTCTTCGTTCAAGAATGCATTCTTGACATCTAATTGTTGTAAAGGTCAATCTAGATTGGCAACCAATGAAAGAAGCACTCTTATAGTGTTAAGTTTTGCTACTGGAGCAAAGGTCTCCATGTAGTCGATTCCATACGTCTGGGTGAAGCCTTTAGCAACTAACCGGGCTTTGTATCTCTCTAGGGATCCATCCGAGTTGTATTTTACTATAAATACCCATTTACACCCTACGGTCCTCTTGTCCTTTGGCAAATTCACTTCTTCCCATGTTCTGTTTTTCTCAAGAGCTCTCATCTCTTCTAGAATTGCTTCCTTCAATTCAGGAACTTGTAAAGCATCTTGAACATCTTTTGGAATCTCCACAAGTGACATTTGATTAGTGAAGAAAGAGAAAGCAGAAGATAGGTTTTTACTAGCATAGAATATGAGGTTGCGTAACTTTAAGGAATGACTTCAGAAGGTAGTAGACTAACTAAAAGTTCAAAGAAGATGGCCCAAGTTCCTAAAACCTAGTTACAAAGATTGCAGATGTTGTTTGTAATAGAAATACCTTTCTCTTTGTCTATCGTACTGAGACTTTGATTGTCGACCAACTTGTATGTTACATGACGTTAAATTTCTTTACTTCTCCTATAAAATCTTAAATAGGACAAATTGAATAAGAAAATAATTGTGGAATATTCTTATACATTAAAAAGGTACAAGACATAATTATACCATATGTTTTAAAACTTTAAAATTCTCTAATCTTTAAAATTTTCCTAAAACTTCTTTTCTTATCAAACATGGACTAATCAAATATTATTAATATGGTAACTTAACTCAACTCTTAAACTCAATTTGAACTTATTAAACTTGACCCACATTAATAATTTGTTATAATTATCTTACACTTTTCCTAATGTTCAACTTATCCCATTACTAATTTAGGTCAAGTTTAATTAGATATGTTTGAGTATAGGATTTAGGTTAGATCATCATATAAATAGTATTCAATTATTCAATGAATAACATTTATGTCGTATATATTTCTTCATTATTTTAATCAAAATTTAAGGAAGGTATTTTAGAAAATTAAAATCTTAAATATTTTTCAAAATTTAAAGATTAAGAAATTTTCTATAATTTCTTAAATCACTAGAAAGCTTCGTATTTTTTACCCTTATATATTATCTTATCTTATTAGCGAATCATTAGTTAAAAGGATTGTTTAGGTATTATTTATAAAATATTTAAATATTATTAAAATATTTAGATAGATATGAATGTGTGGTAATTAGAGCAAGATGAATATATGTCTATACTTAATCTAATGAACCTATAAATATTCAGCTCTCTTTTATTTCAAAATCAAGAAATAGTATCCCAAATTAGAACTTTTAAGGATCTAACCTTATAGGTTCTAAGCTACAAATTAATATTTATAACTTAAATTTAGTTAGTACATGAGTGTTTTAAATGTAACTCCTATTTTTTTATAATAATATTTTCCTACTTCTTTCAATCTTAATTCGGTTACAACCTTATTCTATTTGCCTAATTATTCCAAATTGGAGCCTAATTAGGTGTGTATATCTACTTATCATACAATTTAAAGTTGTCACTATAATCGGATTCTCCATATCGAGAAAAATATGTTAAATATTATTTACCCTTTTGAAGGTATTAGATATTATTTACCTATATAATTATTGTTTATTTGAAATAGTAGAAGCTATTTCTTTTTAACTCAAAGTGGTTTGGAGTAGAATCACTGGTATCTAAATTTAAGATTGAGAAGTTCAACAAAAATAGTTCATCGTGGAGGTTGAACATAAAGAATATCTTCACAAAAGATAATTACCTCATAGTCATTGGTGGAAGGCTGACAAACTTACAAATGATGCCAAGTGAAATAACATAGATGTGAATATTATTACAAATCTTCATCTATCTTTAATTAATGAAGTTTTGTCAAGCATAGAGGAGAAAAAACAACATTAGAGATATGAAATCATCTTACAAAGTTTCATGAAAAAATATAATATAGTGACCAAGCACATTAACTATTTGACTACTCTATTCTCTTAAGTCACATTATTAGGCTATACAGTGGAGTTATATTTATCACCAAATTAAAAAATAAATTTGATGATATTAGAACTGTGATTTTAGAGAAGAAAGTCAATATAAGAATAAGAAAAACAAGCAGTCTGACTTACAAGTTGAATACTTAATGGTAATAAGAGGGAGATCAAAGAAACATGACCTTAGTGGGAGCCAAAATCATAGTGGATCAAAATCAATAAGTAAGAAGAATTTAAAATGCTATAATTGTAAGAAAAGTCATTTGCAAATGAATATTATAATTTAAATAAGAACAATTCAAACCCTCAACAAATGAATATATTAAAACTATCAAATTGAAGATATATGATGGTATAAATTCGTACCATTCAAGAGGTATGACATGTGGAGGGATTAGAGAAGAACTTTTTAACTTTAGGATGATTAGATAATCTTAAGTGAAAAATAGAAAATTTTAGTTAGACTTTAAAGATAATTAGAGACACACTTTTAATTATAAAGGGAGAGAATATAGGTGCAAACTTGTACAAGTTAAAGAGAGAGACATTACTAGAAGTAGAAGCAGCAGTTGTTACAAGCAGTCCAAGTGAAAGATCTTTAATGTTATGACATAAAAGAACATGGATATGTATCTAAGCAAGAAATGAAGATCCTTACTAAACACAAGCTACTCCTTAGGCTCACAAAGATATCAGTTCTCTTTTGCCAACATTATGCTTTAACTAAGCAACATTGTGAAATTTAATATATAAAATTTTGAAAGCAACATTGATTTTAAATTGGTTCATTATGATGTATGGAGGACACCAGTTTCATTCCCATGATTAATAAGGAATTCTATATCTTTTATTGATGATTATTTTATGAGATGTTGGGTATATCCTATCAAGAGGAAAGCATATGTCTTCTCATTCTTTAAAGTTTTCAAACTATGCATTAAACTTAACTTTGGTGAAAATATAATGTGCTTAAGGAAATATAATGGATGAGAATATATTATAATGGATGATAATATATTATGATGAATTTGAAGCATTGTGTAAGTCATAAGATTCAAAAGACAATTTTTTATTGTATACACTCTTCAATAAAATAGAGTGGCAACATAGATGAACAAAACTTTATTAAAAAGAAAAAGATTATTATTGAGAGCTATAGACCTAAATAAGGCTTTTTGGATAGAAGAAGTTAATATCACCTTTTATATGGTGAATTGGAATCCATCAATTAGAGTTAGAGATAGAAAAATTATCCCAATATGATCCAATTTAGTTTGAAGTCAATGATCTAAGCACGAATTGACAAAACACTTGGCTAGGCTCATATTAGAGGGTTGGCCTAGTCTAAATAATTTCAAACAAAATGAGGTTATTTTATTTAATAGTTTCAAAACATCATTGTTTTGACCATCAAACTATTAAGTGGGAGATTGACTAAGCTTCATATTGAAAAATTTGCGATTAAGTTGAAGACATTGATGGAGATATAGATTAAGAAGCTAGTAGATTATTTCTAACCTACATATATTTAGAATTCTTATGGTGTGATGTAAAATTTCGAAGAGACCTTAAAGCTAAATAAAAAATTCAAGAAATGCTTATTCTTAGGATATATTAATAAGGTGAAAGGTTATCCCTTATGAGATCTCATTACTTATATGGCTATTATCAGTAAGGACGTCAATTGTTTAAGATAAATTACAAAGGGAAGAAGAGGGAAACAATACGTCACAAGAAGTTTAGAGACCGTGATATAAGTGGAAAAGCAATTTCATCAAAATTTTAATTATGAAGCAACACTAGAGTAAGAAGATCAAGAAGTAGTTTAGTTTTAAGCTTCAGAAGTTTTTCGATTAGATCGCATAAAAATATCACCAAATTGATACTTAAATTACATAATAGAGAATAATATAGTATATTTTATTTTAACATATGATATAAAGCCATTAGCTCTCCAAAAAGCTCTTAATAATCCATATGTCTCTTAGTGAATAACAATAATTAAAGAAGAAATTGGACCTATTTACAAAAATAAAACTTGAGAGCTTGTACCATCACCATAAAGAAGGAAGCCTATTAGTGATAAATTGATTTCAAGATAAAACAAAATTATGACAATCAAGTAAATCGATATCATACAATATTCATAATGAAAAGATAAGTCTAGAAAGAAATAATTGAATATAATGAAATAGTTTTTCTTAGAGTTAGACTTAATATAGTTATAGTATTCTTGGTAAAATATGTTTAATTTAAATATAGAACAATTAACTTAAATATAGAATAATTAGATGTGAAAACTACTTTCTTCATTTAATTTTAAAGAAAAATTGTAGCTTTAACTAAAACAAAAGGAAAGGGAACTTAATTTACAGGTTAACAGGTTCTAAGGTATTATTATAAGAGATTTAATTCTTTTATCATGAGCCTTGGATACAATATAATTAATGCAAACTCTTATGCACATTTTAAAACGATTGGTAATAGTGATTTCAATGTCTTAATATTGTATGTTGACAACATATCAGTTATAGGTCCCATCAAATATTACATTAAAGGTATAATTGACTAGAAATTTGAAATGAAAGACTTGAGACCAACAAATAAGATTTTAGTAATGCAAATTTAAAATAAAAAAATTAGATAGAAGATTTGGTTTTATAAAAAATCCTGAAAAGATTTTGCAACATTTTATTATGCCAAATTGTTACCTAATATATATTCCTCTTCCTATTAATTTCAAGTTGTCTTCTAATATAAGCCCTGATACAATGAAGATTAGAGGATGAAGTTGTCTTGAGTAATGTACAAGGTTTTGAATTTTGTACTATGCCAGTCGGTACTAGCTGGAATGTATCGTGCCAACAAAAAAATTGTACAAAATTATTTTGTTTACCGATATTCGGCATAAAATTTAAAAAATTAAGGGGCTAATTTGTAAATAAAAATTAATTAAAAACCCCCTCCAACCGATATGTCACTATATCTAGCCCAACCCCAACGTCGTAGTCATTTGCCACCACCTACCATTGCACCACATGTCTCCGTCGTAGGAGCACGTGCCCAATTTCTCTCTGCAACTACCTGCCCAATCACTCTCTCCAGTCTAGCTGCCAACATCTCTACTCTCTCTCTCTTCATCACCACTCACAACTATCATAAACTTTGTCCAAAATGATCCTCTCTAGTGACAAGTCAATGATGATTTCGTGGGTTTTATGATTGATATATGCAATAATGAGAGATTGGTGAGGTAGGGATTTCATGATTTTTCTTTTCACCCAAGAAAGAACTACGTGGTTAGATGGATCTTCTGGACCTACTTAGTGAAAGGCTTGTGTGTGTGTGGTTGGAGGTTGTGTAGAACCTTTGAACTATGATTTTGACTAGTGAAAGCTCAGTTGGTCTGTATTCTTTAGGAAAATACATTCCTTGAGGTTATGAAAAATTTTGAACAATTAAGGCAACTATTACAGTAAATAACGCCCTCAACTGCTACAGTTCTCCACTCTCAGCTAGTTACTCCGATCGGACAATGGCTTCCAATGTGATCCCAATGCCTCCAGATCTCCACGTCACTGTGAGCAAGTCCTCTGAACATGATCACCAGGCAACAAAAAAGGTCCACATACGCTAGAGAGATGAAGATCCCCCTCCCACTGTAACTGAATTACAGAGCAACCCCCTAAGCTACAATGCGGTTGTCACTGGTCACCCTAACACTGGCCATGGGGATAAACTTCTGGACTGGCTTAAGCACGATCCCATTGAACTCACCGAAGGAGACATATCTGTCATTCAAGGAAAATTTGGGATGGGAATAACACTTTCAGAAACATTTAAAGGCAAATTGGACAAGCAATGGGCAAAGGTCGTGATTATCAAATTGTTAGGCAGATCAATTGGTTTCAACTTACTCAAATCTCGACTGCTCTCCCTGTGGAAACCCAGATGTCCAATTCAAATAGTCGACATAGAAAATAACTTTTACCTTGTTAACTTCTGGTAAGAGGAAAACTATGTGCACACCCTTACCCACGGGCCTTGGATCAACGCGGGTCACGCGTTGTCTGTTCAACCTTAGTACCCTGATTTCCGACCCTCCTCTTATAAGATAACTCACGTCGTGGCATGGGTAAGGTTTCTTGATCTTCCCGTCACTCGATATCACCCTTCGATCCTACATGCTCTGGGAAACCTCGTGGATCGCACGGTAAAAATCGACAATCATACCCAACTCACACAAAGAGGAAAATTCGCACGGGTGGTGATAAACATTGACCTTAGCGCTCCTCTCCAGCCCTTAGTCGAACTAAATGGGGAAATCATTAGGGTGGCACATGAGGGCCTCCCTCAGATTTGCTTCGATTACGGTAGGGTCGGGCATGGAGAAAACACCTGCCCATGGAAATCGAATGCCAACCCAGCAAACACGCAAACCACTAGAGACCCGACAACCTCCACTTGACCCAGCAATCAGGAAACTGCCTTCCCAGGAGACCCCCAACCAGACGAATTTGGCATCTTGATGCAGATTACTCGTCGACCCCTTTGACCTTCGTCGAACGATACAACTCAATGACTTGACCGCACCAACGACTCTCCACGCATCGCCTCCACCAGCTCGAGATTTATGGCTCTGTTAGAGAAAGAACCGCTGGCGTTTGATGTTGACAACCCTCAATCAAGTGTGGAGACCTCAACGATTTTGGTTCATCAGTCGAAGCCCCGAACCCCTTTTTCTGCCAAATCCCTAAAACCTTTGAAACTTAAAGGAGGAAGACCAAAACGCATGTCGTCCCAGGGTAAACGCGGTTCAAGCAACGTCATGTGCAAAACGACAGCGCAAGCTTCTCCCCAGCTCCACACAACATCGTCCTCTTCCCTGGCGTAGGGCCCAACTACGAGTTGGACTGGACAGGCCCTAGCGATGGGACAAGATGGACTGCCAATCTTTAAGAACTCTAAACCCCTATTCCAAGTCCAATCTTTTTCAAGGCCCGCTCCAATAACACCCCACAGCCCTCCATTAAACCATGTAGCACTCAAAATCCCCTCCCACACAGACCTTATAATTCAAGATACTACTCTTCAACTGGCCAATAACGGAGTTGACAGCTACCAGGATATGGAGCAAGAGGACCATACCCACACTAGCTCGACTTTGGTGGCGCAACTACAAGCAATACCCCCACCATGACCTCCAAATCCCGAAAACTGTTCAACTTCCATTATGGAAATACCTGGCCTAACTGATGCCCTCATGGTGGAGTCTACACCGGCCCTCCTACCTGGTCAGGGACAGGTTTTGGACACAAGCCCTACAAGCTCGTCTACAGATTAAAATCTACTCTTTTTTTTTTTATCTCCATGTCCATATTATTATGGAACTATCAAGGGGCTAGAGGCCGGTAATTCAAGCCCACATTAAAACACCACCTTAGAACCCATAAATCGAGTCTTATTGTTTTAGTGAAACCTCGTTTTAACGGGGCACGAACGATGACAATTATTAGGAGTTTGGGTTTTACCCAATCTTTTGGTTGAAGTAGAAGGTTATTCGGGCAACATCTGGCTCCTCTGGAAAACTGACATTGAGGTTCGTATTCAGTTAGCTCACCATCAATTCGTGCATGCAAGAATTGTGTGGAGGACAGTGTCGTTCAATTTTACAGCTGTGTATGCTAGCCCTATGTACTCTCTCTAGAAGTATCTGTGGCATTATCTGTGAAGCATCGTCAGGATTACGAACAAGCCTTGGCTTATGAGCAGCAATCTCAATGCCAAATTAGAGAGTCTTGACAAATGTGATGGGTCTCGTACCCAACCGGTGGTAAATACCTACTTTCGGGATTGTGTGCAAAGCTGCCAGCTCTAGAACTTAGGCTTTTCCAGTTCTAGATTCTCCTGGAGGCGAGGTTTAATCCTCGCTCGACTGGACCGGGCCTTCTATTCTCATGATTGACACTCAACTTTCTCCCACACTATGGTATCTCATTTACCCTTCCTTAAATCGGACCATAGGCCGCTCTTAATGACTCTTAATCATCGCGAGCAACCAACGCCTACGGTCAGAGCTTTCCATTTTCAATTAGCTTGGTTGTCTCACTCATATTTTAGCCGTTTTGTCACTACTAATTGGACTCCCTCAAGTGCCGACCTTAGCCGAGGAATTAAAGACTTTGCGAATCGCCTACAGCTGTGGAACTACACCACATTTGGGAACATTTTTCATCAAAAGAAACGTCTCTTGGCCCATCTCGAAGGCGTTAAAACACAGCTTGATGTTGATAACTCGACCTCTCTCTGTGACCTCGAGGAACACCTCCAAATGGAGCTGGAGCAGGTTCTTAATCAAGAAGAACTTTATTGGCACCAACGATTCAGGAGTCAATGGCTTAGTCAGGGTGACTGAAATACCAAATACGATCATGCCATCACCATGACCAAAAAGAGACAAGCGTCAATTATCTTCCTAAAAGATGAGAACGGGATTATGTGGTCTAGCCCTCAAAACATCAAAAAACTCGTGCCAGAACTTCCTCGCGAGAATTTACACCAAAGAGAGCCACCATTCCATGGATCCATTGTTACACGGTCAATTTTCCCATCTTTCCCTGTCTGACATCCAAGAGTTAGGTCGTCCTCTCCATCCTGATGAGATCAAATTGGCGATTTTCAGTATGGCGCCTAATAAGGCCCCAGGTTTTGATGACCTACCCGCATTATTCTACTAATCCTAATGGGAGATTGTGGAACATATGCTAATTACTTTCTTTCAAAGAGTTTTTAGGCACGAAAAATGGGAATCCGAACTTAACCGCACCATTATAGTGATGATATCGAAGATTCCTTCTCCCGTTTCTATTACCCAATACAGGCCCATTGCCCTTTGCTCAGTGCTTTACAAAACCATTACAAAAATTATTGTTAATCGGCTCAAACCTTATCTCGATGGTCTGGTAGCTCCTACCCAAAGTAGCTTCGTCCCTGTGCACTCGATTACAAATAATATCATAATCTCCAAGAAGTTATTCACACCATGAAACGAAAAACTGGACGAAAAAGAATCATGGCCATCAAAGTCGATCTTAAGAAAGCGTACGATCGGTTGTCTTGGGATTTCATCCAAGATACTTTATTTGACGTCGGTCTCCCCGCTTCACTTATCAATCTCATCATGAAGTGCATATCCTCGGTCTCCCTTCAAGTTCGATGGCAAGGAAAACTGAGCGACATTTTTCATCCTTCCCGGGGAATTCGCTAGGGAGACCCCTTGTCACCCTATCTCTTCATCCTATGCATAGAATGCTTAGGACACACTATTACGCAAGTTGTGACACAAGGCCACTGGCGGCCTATCAAATTGAGTACAAATAGGCCACCTCTGTCTCATTTGTTCTTCGCAGACAACCTCATCCTCTTCTCTTAAGCCTCCAGACTCAAGTCAATGTGATTAGAGATACCCTCACTTCTTTCTGTGCTGCTTCCGGAAAACAGATTAGTCAGGTTAAATCTTGGTGTTATTTCTCCAAGAATGTCTCAACCTCGACATCCCACAGTTTAAGCCAAGCTTTGGGGTTTAACTGGACCAGTGACCTAAGGTGGTACCTTGGAGTTCCGCTTCTCCATGAACACGTTAACAAACGCACCTACCAACACATTCTAGACAATGTTCACCAATGACTTACGGGTTGGTTTGCCAAGCTGTTGTCCTTCGCGAGTCGCCTCACCTTAGCTCAATCTGTCCTAATGGCGTTGTTCAGCTATACTATGCAGACAATCCAGTTGCCCCGTTGTCTATGTGACGAACTGGAAAAGGCTATGCGACAATTTTTGTGGGGTTCGTCCAATGGATCCAAGTTGATTCACTTAGTTAGATGGGAAAAAGTCTGTTAACCAAAGGAGTAAGGGGGCCTTGGCATTCACAAAATCCTCGAAACCAATGATGCCTTCTTGGACAAATTAGGATAGACTCAGGTCAACAAGCCACACGTTCTATGGGTTCATGTGTTATCTACAAAATACAAATTTGTGCCACCACCCTACCCACCACCTTACACACTAGGGGTGGCTTCATAATCTGGAGGAGCATAAAGGCTACTTGGCATCTAATACTCCAGGGGTTGACATGGGTGCTTCGCAATGGTGCCAGAACTTAATTCTGGCTAGATCCTTGGGTTAAAGGCGTGGGACTACTTATCAACCATGCTCTCACCCCCATCCCCACTCCGACTACCAACCTCAGTGTTCAACACTTTGTGGACAACACTGGGAATTGGAAATGGGATGACATTTGCAACACCCTCTAGATAGCGATCTCTCGTTCGATTGCAGGAACCTTTCCACCAAAACTGTACTTAGGGCCGGATAAGTTAGTTTGGGGTCCGTCCGATTCCAGACAATTCACCATCGTTTCCACCTACTCCATGATAATGGATCAAGAAGCCACTGTAGGTACTAGATTTTGGAATGCTATATGGACCCGGCCTGAACCACAACGCATTAGATCCTTTCTCTGGCTCCTCGCTCAGGACGATCTCCTCACTAACCAACACCGTGCCCAATGACACCTTACTACGAATGGATCTTGCCCTCACTGCGTTCTCGAAGAATTCGCGTAAAACACCATGCGAGATTGCATCAAAGCCCACCAAATGTGGGACATCTTTCCTCTATACCTAGTAAACAGTGCTTTTTTCACCATGCCAGCTCGCCAATGGATTCTTACTAATCTCCAACAACACCACCGGGTGTTTGGACAGGCTTGGTCGACTTTATTTGGTGTCATATGCTGGCACATCTGGGGCTGGCATAATAAGTCCATTTTTGACACTCAATTTTTGTGGTCCTCCTTACTTATTTCTGTTATTTTGTCTTTTGTAGATCAGATCTCAAAGTCGACCGAGTAGCAACGACGCAAGGATGTGGGACAACGGCTCCGCCAAACACATCTCATAGGATGGCAGCCACCTCCTACTAGGTGGGTCAAGTTAAACACCGACGATGCTTGCAACTGTTTCTCCTCTTCCGCCATCACTGGGGGCCTTCTTTGGGACAACACAGGCAATTGACTAGGAGGCTTTGTCCAGAATCTCGGTTGGTGTTCTCCGGTGTCCATAGAACTCTGGGAAGTGTATACTAGACTCATGCTAGCATGAAACCTAGGCTATCGACGACTCAAACTTAAGGTGGACTCGGAAGTGGCACTTAATCTTCTCTCCTCCTCGACCAGACGGTCCGAGATCCACAATCCCATAATCAAAGGGATCAACAAACTGTTCACGAGGAACTGGACTGTGGTGCACTGGCATATCTACCGCGAGGGCAATTGATGTGTTGATTGGTTAGCATCCTATGCCAAGCACTTTGAGTTAAGTACCACTTATTTTGACACTACATCCATTGGGTGCCACGTACTCCTCTTGGAGGATCAGTCGGGACTTTGTTTCCCTCGACTCATTATGTAATGTGTAACATCCCACTCTCACTGGGAAGGGTAAAATAGTAATTTAGAAAGGGGTCAAGAGTGTTTAGTATTGGGTTGCAACATTTATGCATATCATTGCACGTGTATAGTGAAATTGCACATGAACTTGACTGTACATGCATTCATGACATTTCCCGGTATTTGTGCCTAAATGGGATTTTATTTTAGAAAATGTGGTTTATGAGCTTGAAAATTAAATTAGAGTGGATTGTTATGTGTTTTATATTTTCAGAGAATTTTAGGATTTTTTCGGAGAAAATTTTCGAACCAAAAAAATCGTCAAGTGGCGAACCGGTTGATTTTTGGTATTGAAAAATTCCGTCCATTTGGCACTTAGAAATTTGATTCATGATTTTGGAAATTATTGGATTAGAGCTATTGAAAATTGGATGACCTAAACATTAAATCCTAGTAAGGTCTTTTATTAACCATTTATTAAATTCTAGTAAGGTATTTTATTTACTAGGTGACAAGTGTCATGACATGTGTCATGACACTTATTAAGCTTTTATTAAAGCCCTCCTTGGGTCTTGATTCTCGACACTTCCATTTTGAAGGCCAAAAGCAAATTGTTTTTCATGCTTTCCATCACCTTCGTAGCCTATCTCTTCCTCTCCTCTTTTTGATTTTTGCTAGCCTCTTTTTTCCATCTTCTTCTCCATGGTTAGCTCTTCCTTGGTCTTAACATACAAAACAAAAGTTTAACCTAAGCTTAAGTTGATGGTGATGTCGTGGATGTGAAAAGTGAGAGAGAGATTGAAATAGTTAGAAGATTGAGAAGATTCAAAGCTTATAGGTAAGAAGTATGTTCTATATTCTTAAATTGAAAATTAAATGATTCACGAATTCGATGCCTCGAGAATCAGGGCAATCGAAGGTCGGATGGACAAGTTATAAGCAAAAGAAGGAAAATATATGATCCTAGTCGACTTGTTTGAGAATCCTAGTCGACTTATGCTACTGTGTATGCTCTAGTCGACTTGTCTGAAGATGCAAGTCGACTTATGCTACTACAATGGCAGCTCTGGACAAACATTCACCGACATCCCAACTTTCACAATTCATAACTCCTTGCTCAGAATTCCAAATTGGACAAACTTGGTCTCTATTTTATAGAGAAAAGAGAGCTCTACAAGTTTCATAAAGGACACAAAAACTAATTTCACCTCTAAGGGTGTCAAAAATACACTCAAAGTTACTGCCTTTACAATGCCTCTCAAAACAGTGCAACATTTTATAAAATCCATAACTTCTCATTGCCTTTGCTAAAAGTTACAAGATTTATGCCAAAAGAAAGATCAGAATGTGACCTACAACTTTCATGAACAACATGAAATCAAATTCAATTTCTAAGTAGGTCAAACAATTCAATGAATGGTTTTGCCCACTGAAACCACCTGGACTGAATAACAATTTTATAAGAAGCATAACTTCTTGTACAAATGTCAGAAAATTGCATACTTTATACCTATGAAAAGATAAAACAGAATAATACACTTATCATGAAGGGATTAACAGTCAATTCCACCTATAACAAACTAAAAACTGTCATGCAAGTGGCTGCCCTGATCACTAGTCAATGACCTAACTTAAGTCCAATCTTTGAAAATTCATAAATCCCAATTCTGATATCCAAAAATAATATAGTATATCTCATTTTCAAGATAATTACTTCCTATATAACTTTCCAGAGATCACTTGAGCCAATTCAAATCACAGAAATCTCTAAATTTGCTTCCAATCACAATACTCACAAAACCTACACTTATAGCTAGGTTTCACCCAAAATGCACATAACCAGTCAATAGTTAACGATTCATAACTCCCAACATACATATTGAAAAATTGCAAAATCAGTGGAAATGGAAAGATAGCAAGATAAGCTTCAACTTTCATTAAGACCAATTTTACCAATTCAACCTCAATCAATCTAGAAAAATTCATCAAAAGTTCAGGTCATCAAGCTCGAATCACTGTTCATACTACACCTATACTTCACTTTCAAAGCAAGATTCAACACTCTTCTAATCAAAATTGGACAGTGCTTCCTTCACAAAGATTGTAGCCAAATGACTCAATTTTAATCCAGGACAAACCTCACCTTATTTGTTTAACCACACAAATAGTTATGGTAAAAATATTAGAACATGTTCAAGGTACATTTTCCAGCTTTACTACTCACTCCAATTCCTATCATTCAAATTCCAATTCTATACTCATGAGCATCCAATTTAGTCATTAATTCACCCATACTATAATCAAAACCCCCACTTGAACAATGATCACAAAAATGACAGCAACTCATACACATTCATTTATCTATTTTCTACACCATTAACATTACTTAATGCAATTCAAACCCTTTCAAATGACAGACATGATACATCACATATTATCCTTACATGCATCATCCTACTTCATCAACCATCAATTAATCACTCAAAGCTCTCACCCAACTTTACCAACACAATATTCATACACTTAGATGCACAACCATCACAAGAATGCATTTAATTTCCAATTTAAGAATATAGAACATACTTCTTACCTATAAGCTTTGAATGTTCTCAATCTTCTAACTATTTCAATCTCTCTCACACTTTTCACATCCACGACATCACCATCAACTTGAGCTTAGTTTAAACTTTTGTTTTGTATGCTAAGACCAAGAAAGAGCTAACCATGGAGAAGAAGATGGAAAAGAGAGGCAAGCAAAAATCAAGAAGAGGAGAGGAAGAGATAGGCTACGAAGGTGATGGAAAGCATGAAAAACAATTTGCTTTTGGCCTTCAAAATGGAAGTGTCGAGAATCAAGACCCAAGGAGGGCTTTAATAAAAGCTTAATAAGTGTCATGACACATGTCATGACACTTGTCACCTAGTAAATAAAAGACCTTACTAGAATTTAATAAATGGTTAATAAAAGACCTTACTAGCATTTAATCTCTAGGTCATCCAATTTTCAATAGCTCTAATCCAATAATTTCCAAAATCATGAATCAAATTTTTCAGTGCCAAATGGACGGAATTTTTCAATACCAAAAATCAACCGGTTTGCCACTTGACAATTTTTCCGGTTCAAAAATTTTCTCCGAAAAATTTCAGAAAAATTCCTAAAATTCCTTGAAAATATAAAACACATAACAATCCACTCCAATTTAATTTTCAAGCCCATAAACCACATTTTCCAAAATAAAATCCCATTTAGGCATAAATACCGAGAAATGACATGAATGCATGTACAGTCAAATTCATGTGCAATTTTACTATGCACGTGCAATGATATGCATAAATGTTGCAACCCAATACTAAACACTCTCGGCCCCTTTCCAAATTACTATTTTACCCTTCCCAGTGGGGGTGGGATGTTACAACTTTTGCTTATAACTTGTCCGTCCGACCTCCGATTGCCCTGATTCTCGAGGCATCGGATTCGTGAATCATTTAATTTCATTTCTATGTAAAAGTGGGATTTTTTAAAGGCGAAATTGACGAAAATTGGTTAGGTTAAAATGAGGAGATCGGGTAGCGATTTTTGGACCTTTTGACGTCCGAATTGAGCGATTTTAGTGTCTATGGTTTCTTTGGACATAGGGGAACATTTTTACAGTGTGATTTATGGAATGACACCTGGAATGTTACGAACATGCATTGTACACATTTTCATTGATACATGTGCATCTTTAAATAGTTCTGCCTGTACATTCGGTAATGTGTATGCAATTGCACTATTATAGAGGCACATTTGGAGCGTCGATCCACCGACGTTACTAAGACTTCTAGGTATTAGCTCAGAAGTGCAGGTGAGTAACCTAGATGGTTCCTCAATTATTATCTGTTTATATTTTGCACTTATACAACTGTGGAGAATAATGGTAGGATTAGTGATTGTGTTTGTTTATGACTGGCTCCGGACAAGGATGGTCCGATGAATTGGGAGATTTGACATAGAAGTGCCTTTATGTGCTGATTGTCAAATTACTTACTGTTTATTGTGCTTCATTGCGTTGTTTCTACTGACGATCTGCTTCTCGGTGCTTCATTCGTTGCCTCTCTTGTGATGATCGGGTATATGAACGGATAATAATAGTTGTGACCAGAGTCGCCACTGATACTGAAAAAAAGCCTTGAGCTCGAAGGGAGATAGTGCATACCCAGAGGGCTCTCCTACTCCCCAGACGCGTCTACTGTCCACTGTTTACTTTTTAAGCGCTCGGTCACAACACTAAAATAAAATGAAAAAGTGTCACATATGCATTGCATTCATAGTTGATTGAATACTGTAAATGTGAGCAAGGCAAGAGTGCCTTCTACAATTGTGAATTTCTTTTGTATAATGATATGGTACTTCTGACTTTGTTATTATGAATCGAATCTGAATTGCTTGTGTGATGCATGAATTGGGCGAACCATCGATGATGGTTCTCACCGAGTTCATAAAACTCACCCAAAATTTGCAACTATTTTTCAGTTCCTCAAGAGTACTCAGTTAGACACGAGAGTATGCTCAATCGCATATCGAGAAAAGATAGGGGTCGGGATCAGTTCGTGTCTGCATTAGTGTCATCTTACTTTTATACAATTATGGATTTTGCATTTTTCTGAAAAATAGTGTTGTAGTTCTAGTGGGCCCCAAATGGGCTATTGTAATTTTATTAATTGTAATGTGATCACTGAAATGTTTATGAATAAAATTGGGCCTAATGTGATTATGGATTTTTGTACATTCGATGGCTAAATACTGTGACTGTATTATGATGACCTAAAATGTTTTTTAAAAAAATTATACTGAATGTTTGACGGTATTCGAGTACTCTAGCATACCACTCTTGTGAGGCACGGACTCGGATATCACCCACGATATCGGGTTCGAGTCTTGCGGGAGTGGGGTGCTACATAATGTGTCTTTTCCCTATAAATAATATATATATATATATATATATATATATATATATATATATATATATATATATATATATATATATATCCTTAGATTTTGAAACTATTAAGCATAGTATAAGGACAAAATTAACCTAACATTATAAACAATCCTCGAGATAACAATGTATATATATATATATATATATATATATATAAGCGTGCCTACCTTTTACACTGGACTTATTAGGTTTATTAAATTGGAAAGAATAATTGACACCATTTAGCAATATTAGAAATAATCATAATTAAAAGTAAAAATTGAATATTTATCACTAAAATCAATTTTTATTTCATCATTATCATCATATATTGTTTATCATTAAAGTCAAAATTTATTTGATCATTATTTAAAAGTTGTCTTCTTTATTATCCATTGTTTAATATCTTTAGTTGGTTCTTCGAGATGAACTCTCATTGTAAATTATAATTGTTAGAGAGTCATAGATATCTATTATTCTTTTATTTAAAATTTTGATATAATTATTATTTATTGCCTGATGAAATTATAATATTAAATATTTTATATTGTTCTTAATTTTATATTTGTATGATGATTAAATAAACTTTTTATATTAATTGTAGTTATTATTTATATGTAAAAATGTAAAAATAATATAAATAAAATAAATAAATTATTGTTATTTTAAATGTCTATTATTATGATTTTGGAGACATAGTTGATTTAAAATTATAAATTATACAATACAATATATTGAAGGATATTTTTAATTTTAAAATTTTCATGGATTATTTTATAAATTTAAAAAGTACTCAAAATAGTACCTAATATTGATTAGTATCAAGACAATACTGTACTAGAATCAAATCTAGTACCAATAACGATACGATATTCATAACATTGTAATGTGTACAATCATAATAGGGTATTTAATATTTACTAAAATTTATATAAGTCCAAACATTACATAATAGGGTATTTAATATTTACTAAAATTTATATAAGTCCAAACATTACACATGCAGTGGGAGCAATTAATCGCTATATGACAAATCTTGATATAAAGCATTAGAATGTTGCAAATATGAACTTAAGTTATAATTACGATCATCTTTGATATTGCTTACAATAAAAGATTATACTATATTGTCAAAGAATATATTGATTGTGATTTTGCATGTGATAATGGAAAAGGTAAATTCACCGCTAGTTATATGTTCATGTTTGCTAGCAAGGTTATAATATGGGTTTTAAAGCTATAATTAGTTGCAGCTACGTCAATAACAAAAGTAGAATTTGCAGTACTTACTGAAACCAATAAATAAATAATATGGACAAAGTTGGCGTTGAAAGAACTCAGGTACAAATAACAGAAGGTTGCATCATTTTGTGGTAGTTAAAGTAGCTTACATCTAAAGAAGAATCTAACTTTTTATTAAAAAACCAAGCATAAATGGGGTTAATTTTATTTTGTTTATGAGAAAGTGGATGGAAGTTTGTTTGATATTGATCCCTACATTGTCATTGTGTGAAAATTTGTTTAATTCTCAATTAAATCTTCAAATGAGATACTTTTAGAAGAATCATCTATATATTATTTATAGATATACGTAGATATATGTGAACCCAAGAGATCAAAAGAAGCTAAAATCTATGACTATACTTAATTTGATTTACTTATATATACATCCATTTTCTTGTTTTAAATTCAAGAAACAAATTCAAACATTTTACTTGTTACTACCGAATGTTCGGATTAGGTTTTGGAAACGCACGCGCCCTATCCGAGTTATTTGGTAATTGTAAAAATCCTCTTACACGCTGTAAATAGTTATGAAATCAATTCTGTATGTTGAAAGGACATTACAATAAATAAAAAAAGGATCTTTCCATACATTTACTTTAAGATCTTGAGACTTCAAATATCGTTTCAATAATTAATGAATTCTATTAATAATATATAACCCATTGATGGGCTTTTGATTTCGTTTATATTTTTGGTAAAATTTGTTTGATTATTAATATTATCGTAATTACACTTTTATTATTGATAATAATAAAATTAATTATTTTATGAATTAAACAATTAATTGTATTTTAATTAATTTTATAGTATTTATTAATACATTTTATTAAAATAATAGTTAAACATTTGAAGTTTGAAAATTTTCTTTGGTAAACTAATATTTAAATTAATGTTATTATATAAAATTGAAAATTATTGATTTCTTAAAAATATTTTTGAAGTATGAAAATTTATGTATTTAAAATTTTATTTATTAAATAACTATCGAATTTAAAATATTTTTTAATTTTAATTATATTAATCATAATTTTATAAGATATTAATATTAAATAATCAGATAATATTTAATCAGCTACTTAAAAATAAGTGGTATAAAAAATAAAAAAATGTATTTCAAAATTTAAAAAACTGTTAGAAGTCTGATTAAACGATGGCACGTTTGCCGTAAGTGAGAAAATGACAAGGACACAATCTACACGGACTAACCAGGCGCCTCAGACCAAACTCCATTTTGTACAGGCATTCATTCTTGTTGCCAGCTGGTAGCTGTCACTGCAAAAATTCCGCTGATAGTTGATCATCGTTTTACTTTAACATTTGTTACTTAATTTTTCTTTTTAAATTCGCAAAATATTTTAAGAGAATTTTAATTATAAAAAATATTTTTAAACTATTTATTCTTAAATTAATGTTTATTTGAACTAGATAGGCTTTTTGTGAGAAGCAAAATTTTGACTTCAAATTTTAAACCGTTGCATATATGATAATGATTTGAACTTATAATTTTACTTAAATCAAAAAAATTTCTTATAAATTCACCTTAACTTTAAGATTAATTAGTGCTAATTATTAAAACATCACTCCTGGCTAATAGCCACGACAGGATAAGTAGGCCCACGTGTTAATTGCATAACGACAGCACGTGAACTTCACTCTCCAATAAGCTAACATGTAAGTTTTATCCCTCTTCCCTGACTTCAATTCTCACGCTTTCTTCTACAAATCTGAACCGTTGGTTAATGCAACAAAAAAAGAACGGCAGACACTTACTTGTCGTGTCAGTCACAGGCTCACAGCCAAGATCAACAGAACGCGTCTTTTGCCAGCTGCCCTTTTTTATCTTCTTTTTTTTTCAGTGCTCTGGTGGAAGCAGGTGCTGGTCTTTGTTTATAACAGGCTGTTTGTAAAAAAAAAAAAAAATGAATTTTTTAAATATATAATTGAGACTCCGAATTCACTCTTCTAAATATCAGAATTAAATTCAAGGCTTACGTAATTTAACAAAGATAGCAAAATTTTTCAGTCATTTTTACAAAATAAATAATATTTATATAAGATTAATAACTAAATTAATTTTTCTTTATTTTTATATTTAAAATTATAATTTTACATTAATTATAAAATTACTATTATAAATTTAGAAAATATGAATTTTTTCAAAAATAAAATAAGTGATAAAATCCTTTGATCAAACTATATTAATTTATTTACTACATCTTCTTTAATTTTATAATAATAATTAAAATTTTTATATTTTTAATCAAAGATAAAATGTTATATAAAATAATTAAATTTATTTTAATTATATTTTAAATAGTATAATTGAATTCAAATATAATATTATTAAATATACTTTAAATAGTATAAATTAAATTAAATTAAATTTTAATAATATAATTAAATTTAATTTATTAATAAATTCAATTTGAATATCTCCAAATAGCCCGTAAGTCGACTCTCGCTGCACAGCATTGTTAAATGTTCGGTGATGGTGATTTAGCGCCTTTCACAGCGAAGATTAATCTTAATGTAATAATAATTTAGAATCACCCAAAATACCTCACAAGTTAAATAGGAAAAAAAAAAAGGCCACTGGGATCCACATGCCACTATCCTCAAATTAAATACAAAAAGTACCCCCCTTCTCGCTCTACTGTCTCACACTCTGACCCCCAACTCCAGAGCCACATTCCTCACTAGCCCGGTCGTCGCCCACGATGCTCCATCGCTACCTCTTCCTATTTCTCCTTGCACTCGCCCCAACTCCGTCATGCACGTCTTCAACCCAACTCCCAGCGTTCCGTGAAGCACCGGCATTTCGAAACGGCAGAGAGTGTCCTAAAACGACATGGCCGTCAATGACCGGAAAACTACACCACGATCCTCACGTAATCCACATGGCTATGACTCTTGACTCCACCTATCTCCGCGGCTCCGTTGCTGGAGTCTTCTCCGTCCTTCAACACGCCACGTGTCCGGAGAACATCGTCTTCCATTTCATTACCGCTCGCCGCCGAGCCGACCTCCGGCGAACCATTGCCTCTACATTCCCTTCCCTAAGCTTCCACGTCTACGGCTTCGATACCGATTTGGTGAAAGACAAAATATCATCGTCCATACGCCGAGCGCTGGACCAACCGTTGAATTACGCGAGAATCTACCTCGCCGACCTGCTGCCTTCTAGTGTGCGGAGAATTATATACTTGGATTCCGATCTGATAGTGGTTGATGACGTGGCAAAGTTATGGAACATAAATTTGGGAGCACACGTGCTAGGTGCACCGACTTACTGTCACGCGAACTTCACAAGTTACTTCAATGCAGGGTTCTGGTCGAATCCCATCTTTGCAGCATCCTTGAGGGGCAGGAGGGCGTGCTATTTCAACACGGGGGTGATGGTGATAGACACGTGGAAATGGCGTGAAGGGAAGTACACGGAGAAGTTGGAGTACTGGATGAGGGTTCAGAAGAGGTATAGGATATATGAGCTGGGGTCGTTGCCGCCATTCTTGTTGGTGTTCGCCGGCGATGTGGAGGGGGTGGAGCACAGGTGGAACCAGCATGGGCTTGGTGGTGATAATGTACAAGGGTTGTGTAGAGATCTGCATCCCGGGCCCGTCAGTTTGTTGCATTGGAGTGGTAAGGGCAAGCCTTGGCTCAGGTTGGATTCCAAAAGACCATGTCTGCTCGACTCTCTGTGGGCCCCCTACGACTTATATCGTCACCCTTCATCACCGTTTCATAATAGCTGAACGCAAGGATGAGAATGATGAAATACGGATTGAACGGCGGTGATTTGGGCTGGTAAATAAATAAATACTTGTATTTTCTTGGTCAGCACGTGAATAAGGATGGTGCGTTGACTGGCTGTATAAAAAGGTGGGGGATTGGATCTTCTTTCTATTGGATGGCTGATGATGTTCTTTGTTGTTTGTAAAATAGCAAGAAGGTGATTGCTTTTATATGGTGGTTTCCAGTTAACGCAATCATTTGATTGATTTCATTAGCAATAATAAGTCATATTAAAATTGCCCAATGTCTTACAGGGATTGTTTTCCATTTATTTGTGTTTAAAGCAAAGCAGAGTGACATAATTCCTGTTTTGCCCTCTCTTTTTGGCTGTTTTCTTTTATCTTGCTTCTCTAAGGGATAACAATTTGTTTACTTCTGAAACGAATAAAATACCGTATAATTTATTAATTACGGCACTGAGCCACGTTTGCACACACAAGACTTTGGTGAGACCCCCAAAAGTTTTAGTGTGATAAGACAAATAAGTGTATAGTAATTAATTATGCATATCCGAATGCGTGGAAATATCATCCGAGAAAAGGCTAAAAAGAGAAAAAGGAAAGATGGTTTGATTCTTCTCAAACACAACACTAATACACTATACGTTGCCGCATAATTCCCGCCATACACAGGCTGTGACCTAAAAACTACAAACAAACATCCTATGAATAAGACCATTCCCATTCCCGTTCTCATCTGATGCTCAAGACGGATTTATATACATCTACGTATCAGTCATTAATGAAAGAAATAAGATAACTGACGAAACCAAATATTTAAAATCTTCATAGTCGAATCTAACATCATTCTAGTAGCCATTCAACCTAAAGCTAACAGACATAGATTAGGTATGACTACAAGACTGAAACCTAGCTTAACCTAATCCAAAGTGAATAGATTGAATTGGGCTTGAGCTGAGGGAGTTGACCCAAGGCCTAACCTAATAACCCAAACAACCATCCCCTACTACAAAACCACATAATTTTGGTCTTAAGTTTCAGAAACAGAGTTATCCAAAATAGTGTCACTTTAGTATAAGGAGGAGGCAGTCATTATAATTTATGAATATTTTCACTTGGATGATAACTTGATTAAGAATTTAAAGATCTTGGCAATGGCATACCCAATTTCACCTAGTTTTCTTGAAAAAGGAGGAGGCAGTCATTATAATATATGTGAATTATCATGTTTCCAAATTAAAATTCAACACTAAATTATAATTGAATTACTTCAATTCCTTGATTAGAATTTAATTTTAATAAATAAAATCTTATATTTGATTTTCAAAATTTATTAAACTTTACAATTAGAGCCAGTAATTTAACTTTTTAACATTTCATGCATAATTAGTGGAATTTATATTAATAAGGCATTGGTAAATTTAAAAGCAAGTGTTAATGTAATGTCTTATGTTATGTTAAAGAGATTAGGATTAGTTGAACTAGAACTCATTAGGAGAGTAATGTTACTTGGTGACAATTCAACGAAAAGTCCAATAGATTCTTAGCTAAAAAGGGTGTAAAAATCAATGTTAAGGAGGTAAATAGATACTTAGGATTAGAAATGAAGAACACGTATTTTAAATGATGAGATACCATTTACATTTATTAAAGACTTGAGGCAAGCTAATTATTCCAATCTTGTGTAGGGAATCATCAAATAACAAGTCAAATGTCCAAGAAAAGTGAGGATGAAGACAGGGATAAAGAAAACAGGTCCACAAGAAAGATGATGACCCTTTGAATGACACATCGTGTGATGTTGAAGAAGGAATCATCCATATTGACTAACAATTAGTCAAGTTTAAGAAAAGAGTCCAATTAAAAGATTTATAAATACACACTTATTGGAAAGTAACCCAAAAACAAGTTAAAATTACTTTTAAGTTATGCAAATTTTACATAAAGAGAAATAAAATATATAAAAGAAGAAGAAAAGTGGTCCTTTTATATATTTTACTCACCACTTTTCTTCTTTTTTATATATTTTATTTCTCTTTCATGTAAAATACACTTTTCTTCTTCTTTTTATATATTTTATTTCTCTTTTCATGTAAAATTTACATAACTTTCCTTCAACCTTCATACAAAATTCAAAAATATTCCAATTAATGTTTATGCAATATTCACACCATTTACACTCAATCTATTTCACATTTGGATCAAAATACAAAGATTTGTAACCAAAATCAAGATATGAAGGCAATTAAAATCAATAGAAACTAGACACAACAGTGATCATATCTATTAACCTGATGCAATTAAGTCACAAGACAATATAACTTATAATATATGAACTCAAACAAATCAATCTTTTTAATTAATTTCATAAAATTTAGTACTTACCAAGCTAAATGCAAGTGGACTAGATGCTTATAAATAAACTAAGACTCAAGTTAATCACTTTCCCACACTCAAGTTATATATTATCCTCAATTTATGCGTATATGGCACAACCTCCTCTCTTGTAGCTTCTTCCTTCTAGTCATCTATTGGCTCCTTATCACTCCTTGAATCAACTATTGTCAAACTATCTGTATGATTAAGCATCGTGTTACTTAGTAATAATTTTAAGATTTTTTGGTTACCAATTTGGCTAATTGACTAATTTGGTTTTTAAGATTATATATTGCACCTCATAATCTTGGAATCAATCCTCAGATATGGATATAAATTTCATCATTAATTACTTTTGGCTCAATTTTTCCTTATGTTGCTACTGCTGATAACATCCAAATGGAAATGGCCTTTAAGTTTCCTAACTACCTCATAAAAAGTTTGTTTCATCTCCCCATTTTGGATTGTAATTGTTGGTGTAAGGGTCGACTTGAAGTTGCTATTAGTTGTCCTAGTAATCAACTTATTTTGTTTTCTTGGAAAAATAATTCTAGACCGTATAATCATTGTTGTTAAGTTTTCCTATATACTAATTATGGTGCAATGCTTGTGTAAGTTCCACTGCTACACTTAAGTTATCGATATTCCATAAGAATTTTTTTGATAAGTGCTACTTAGAATATATTTCTAACATGATTTTGAGAGTATTATGCTAATATTTTATGTTTTAATACGATTTGCTACTTAAACAAAGTTATAGTAATCCTTTGGAAAAGTTTGATTCTTTTCTTCTTCAAGCTTTATGACATGCTTTGTTTTTAATACTATGTTCCAATCCCTTAATAGAGAAGGAATAAATCAAGGAAGATTTGAGTCAATATGGAGTAATTTTTTGTGATTTTATACTAAAAACTCAATACACGAAACCAAAAAAATTTATGTTTAATAACACAAGCCAAACACTTGTCATTTCCTCCTCATGTTCTCTACTAACACATTCTAACTCTTTGAGCATTTGCATATGAATAGACATAAATTAAACATAGGCATATGTTTATAACTTCAAGATTTGTTTTCTTAAGATGAACCCTCAAATGTGCACATTATTAAGTCACCGAGTTAATATGAGAGCAACATAAACCCATATTAGAACTATGTTGGTGATAATTTTTATAAAAATTTTAGGTTTTTATGTATAAGAGGAGAGAGAGAGAGAGCTAGAGAAAAAAGATACAAAATTAAAGATCTTAATAAAAGTATTTTGAAATAAGAAAATAACAATCTTAGAGTAAAGAAAGAAAGTCTATCAAGATTAATCAAGAATATCATGATTCAAGATCCATAAGAATGAACTCTTTTGTTTTGTGTTCTTTGTTATTTATTATTGGTTTTCTTTGTTTGAATATGATCAAATCAGTATTTAGATCTAGATGGGATGGACCTTAAAACTTTTGTTGAATTAATTTCTTGATCTAATAAAAGACCAAAATTTTCTTATGAATTATTTATGGTTAATCATTATATTGAATTAAAATATGGTAGCATTTTGGTTCAATTTTAGATTTCATATAAATACGTTAAGAAATTATATGTATGAATATATCAACGCATGAATATTAAGAGTTGCATGAAATATTTGAATAGAACTACATAAATATCTTAGATTCAAGTTAAATCTATCAAAGGAATTTATAGAATGAATTAATGCATTCTTAAGGGTTCTGACGAAATATGCTCTATTATTTCTAATGATGGTATTATTTAAAAGATCAAAACTCAATGCTGATTAAAGCTTCTAATTTCTTTTCCAAGTTGATGGGTACTATTAAACCTTTTGATTCATCCCTTTCTCTATTAAGCAACTACATCTCTAAGAAAATTCCAGAACATATTGCTTCCTACATGATTGTTCTAATTCAAGATAAGGAAACTACTAATACTATCTTCATGTTAGATAGGTTCAAAGCCCAAGGGTTTGATGGCTTAAATGGATTTTTCTATCAAAAATCGTGGGCTGTTGTTAATGAAATGATTTTATAAGCAACTCATGAATTCTTCAAATCTTATAAGCTCTTAAAGGATATTAATGAAACATTCATCTACTTGATTTCCAATCTGTCTAATCATGATTCATTCAGTGATTATAGACCCATCTCTTGTACTAATTTTCTCTATAAGATCATCTTTAAATTTATTGTTATAAGATTGAAGAAAGCTGTTAACACTCTCAATAATGAAAACTAAGGAGCTTTTGTTAAAGATAGAAAAATTGGGGTCAATATTTTACTTCTGTAAGATCTTCTGAAAAGATACTCAAGAAGTTGCACTCCTATTAATTGTTTTATCAAAGTGGATTTTAATAAATCTTTTGATAGCATCAATTGGGGCTTCTTGTTCACTTGTTAGAAGTTTTTGGATTCCTAGGTCAATTTATAACCTAGATTAAGGAATGTTTTTCTACTACTTCATATTGTGTTTTGGTGAATGGTATCCCTTCCAAGCTTTTTAAAGGAGAACGAGGAATAATACAAGTAGATCCTTTGTCTCCATATCTTTTCATTTTATTTAAGGAAGCATTATCTCTTCTTATCAATCACAATACCAATATGAATCCTAATTTTAGATTCCATTCTAAATGTAGAAAAGTCTCCTTGACTAATCTATGTTTTGCTGACAATCTACTCTTGATTTGTAAAGCTCATCCAACCTCAATCCATATTCTTATAAATTCTCTTCAATTTTTTAAAAGACTTTAAGGTCTAGAACTGAATCATAATAAAAGCCATTACTTTATCTCTAAACCTTAAGTATGGAAGCTTCCTCCTTTGATGTATCTTAGTCTACTTATATCCACTAGAAGATTTGAGTTTTTCAAATTGCTTTCCCTTGATTGAAAATGTTCAAAAAAGACTTTCCTCTTGGGTTAATAAATCTCTTTCTTATGTTGGAAAACTTTAATTAATTAAATCAATACTCTCTTCTTTACGAATTTATTGAATTTTCCACAATTTTCTTTCTAAAAAACTTATTAAATTGCTGGAATGATTGTTTAGAAACTTTCTATGGAGTCACCATGATGGAGTTGAGGCACTTGCAAAAGTTAAGTGGTTGGTATATTTATTCTCCTAAGGAATAAGGTAGGCTTGAAGTCAATGATATTAAGGTTATAAATACAATATTGATTGTAAAGAAACTATGGCAGATTATAGAGGATAAAAGCTAACTTTGGATGAATTGATTACATATTTTCTTCTTAAATGGCAGAAGCATATGGAAGGTGCAAAGGAGTCACTCACACTCTTGGTTTCTAGCACAACTTCTGTAGCCTAAAGACCATATTAAGGTTGGTATCTACTGTAAAGTAGGGAATGGTGAGAAAACTTCTATTTAATATGATAATTGGATAGGCAATGGTTAGATAATCCACATAATTAGACCCTCAATAGCTAGATCTCTTGGTTTTTTGGATGATAAAGTCTACAAACTAATATAGAACAATAATTAGGCTCTTCGTTATGATTTGTTGAAACCTGGCTACCAAATATTTATAATTTTGACTATTTCTTTTGGAAGGGAAACATTGTTAATATCTCTATTGAGCAAATAAGGAATATGTTGCAACCACTTAGTATTAAGGTGTATTCGCCAAAATTGTTTGGAATAAGTTTCTGATTCCTAGAAACTTATTACTGATGTGGCTTATAATGAAAAACTAACTAACTACAATAGATAGGTTGCATTTATTGGATGTGGATAGAAATTGTTTTTTATGTAGGGATTGTGATGAAACTAGGGATCACATATTTTTTTTAAGTCATTATGCTTCTTGTGTTTGGAAAGAGATCAAAAGATACTGTCATTGGGACCTTATAGGTAATTCATTGTCATAGACCATTTAGTGGTTAGTGGATCATCTGAGGAACTATTATAATACTTTGGAGATTTTTTTCATTAGTCTTGGGTCCTCTATCCATGAAATATGGAATGAAAGGAATGATGGGAGATTTAAAGACTTGTTTGCTACTAAGAAGGAGACAACAGTTGTGATCCTACAATATATTAAGTAGACCCTTCACTTGAGGTATAAATCAGTCAGTTCTTAGGAATTTTATTTACCAGCCTTTTGTTCTTATTTTTTTTTATTCTGGTAGGAAGATTCTGCAATCTTCTTACTAATGTTTAGTATCTTCCTATTGGACTATTTGTAAACCTTTTTATTATTCTTTAATATCATTACTAGTAATAAGTATTATCAATGTTTCAATGCATATGGTGGAGAGGTAAAAGGATAAGGAGTCCCCTTATCTCAACCCTTTAGCTCTTTTGAAGGGTTTAGTAGGCTACTTATTAATAAGAATAATATATGATAGAGTGGAAATGCATTGGTTAATCTATATGATGAATTAATCAGGAGAACCCTCGACTTTAAGTGTATTAAGAATTAATCCCTAATTTGTAATTTAAAGGTTTTATGAGGGTCGATCTTCGTTGCATAACTTCTAATACCTTTTTCTTTATACTATTTCTTAAATTAATCTTATACTATTAGGATGTTTTCTCCTATTCTTTTTCCTAGAACAAATTCAATCTGTTAAGTTTTAATAATCTCCCTAAATATTAGCTTATGCCTTTATGGCTATGATCTTTGAGATTACTTTATATATCATATTGCAACATGAAACTAGTTTGAAATTACCTAAGGTTAAGGCATTGGGGACTTTGAGGATCAAGCATATGTGTCTTGTTTACCTCTTGCAACAATTTCCTTTTTTTTTTAAATTCCAATATTGTGTTTATAATTATTTCCCTAGATGCTCTAAGTTTTATAGATAAAAAAAAGCATAGTTGCCATCAGGCCTTAGAGCTTTACGGGGGTTTAAACTAAAGTAAGTATTTTTTATTTCCAAGCTGGTGATGACCTCAATTAGTTTTAGTACCTAAGTGTTAGTGATTGGCTTGGAAAAATAAGTTCTTCAAGGTATGCAGAGAGAACTTAAGTTTGTTAATTGAGCCTAATAATCCTTTGAAGTATTCCACAACTAATTCCTTCAACTCCTAAGTTTCAGTAATTTTTTCTCTATTGGTGTTCTTGAGCATTACTATTATTTTGGACTTCTTTCATGATAAAAGGGAGTTATAATAGAACTTGGAGTTTCTGTCTCCCCTAACCATAAATTCCTAGACTTTTTCTTGGTAAAAGAAACATGTATGTTTAGCACCTTGGAATTAGTTTATAAAGCTTCCTACTCCTTCATTTTTAGAAAATCATCTCTTGGATTATGATAGAGTACTTCATGCATAATAATTAGATAAGGAAATGCCTTCTTCTTAGAGATTTCAATGCTACTCAGGTCCCTCTTATTGAAAGCCTTGAGCTTTTTCCTAAAAGCCTTTTGTTATCCTTATGCACCTGAAAGTTATATGACCACTAACTTCAATGTTAATTTCCCTCCTTACTGCTTCTTCAAAACTTTTTATGTTTATCAAATAGTTAAATTGAAAAGGAGCATTTTTCTTATAAGCGTTAATAATTAAGTTAATCTCTATATATAGGGGAGTGATTTGAGTAAAGAGCAAGTTAAAACAAGCCTAGATGTTGAGGAATCAAGAGCCCTAACTACTATTTACATGACCTCTATCCAATTTTTTCCCTTAAAATTTCATTTTGCAATTAATTGTTAGACCAAGTGAAGAATTGACCAGTAAATTTGAGATTTGTGAGGCCTAGCTTGGTGATACAACCCTAAAATCCTCATTATAAGGGCTCATTTGGCAAATTTATCTCCAATTCTTTAAATAAGTAGAGTGCATTTGAAATCACTAAGGATTAGTTATAGGGTAGTAATATTTGACTATATATTGATTAGATAAAACCCAAGTTCATTGACGTTAAATTTGATATTGAATTTAGATAAAATTTAGATTAATAAAAGTTCATTTCTAGAAAATTTTAGAGAGGATCTAGATTATTAGATGTCCATTTTTAGTACTATTTTTTAATTGATAATACTAGTCTATCAAGTGTAGCATAAAGTTGGATCTAATGTCCTTCCACACACTAAAACTAAAATATAAAGTTCCATTTAGTGCAGTTTATGGATATATTTGACTTCTTAAATTCTTTAAAGATCTCTATAATCCTATATATTATTTAAGGAGACAATTTAAAAGCCATCAAAATTGGTTCAATATGGTCTTTCATATAAGAATTGTTGGGAACCGATCCGGAAACCGGATCCCAACCGGAAGACAGAACGAAAGTAACGAAAGCGAATGGAAACGGAAATTTCGCATCGAAATTTCGAAGTGAAAAACAAAGCAATCGATAAAGCGAACAACGAATCGAATACAAAGGTATCGACAGCGAAACAAATACTTATCGATATCCAAAGCGAATCGGATCGAAATAAAAGTAGCGAAGCGAAATAATCGAATACGAATCATAAAGCGGAGCCAAACAAAATAATTAATCAAACTTAAACACATTCCGACATCCGTTGGAACCACAAAGTATATAAAACTTCTCGCATTGGGAACCTAGAGCCTTTTAATGTTGGACCCCACCCCCCACACCTGGGCTAACATTTCCCACCCAGCATGTGTTTGCGGGTTATACCACGGCGGGTATTTGCGAGTTATACCGCGGCATCCAACCTTAATCAGTACTGTCGTCTTTGGTCAAGGGTGAGCCACGGCTCGAACCCAAGACCTCAAGGTTTTGTTCTACTTTAAGTGGACGCCTCCCACCATTAACATTTTCTCAACTGATTAAGGTTGGATGCCGCGGTATAACCTGCAAATACCCTCCGTGGTATAACCCGTAAACACACTCTGGGCCGAAAATGTTAGCCCAGGTGTGGGGGGTGGGGTCCAACAGTTGAGGAGTCATTTATAGTTAGTTACTTTCTAGTTATTCTAGATATAAAATTGCTTTGTTGAAGAATAAAATTGAGTAATTAACTACATTTGGAAGTTTTTTTTATTCTTATTTGATTCAGAGAAGTTAAGATTATTGGACAATTGTTAAGTCATCAATTTGCACTGATTTTATACTTAATTATCTTTAATTTGTTGAAATTATTATCCGAAATTAATGAAATTATCTTATAATTGTTTACAGATGATTTTCAACGCCTTAGAGACAAAATTGAATCCAAAAGATGCAAAAGAATGAAGAAAATTCGAGATTCCAAGTTTGACAACAATTCAGTGACTAAGCATGGGCACGACTAAAGATGAAATAAATATGCGGATCAATTTTCAAGATTCAAATTCGAAATTTTCACAATATTTAAAGATTATATTGTCGTCTTTCAAGGGGATTGACCACCTGAAATTGGGGGATACATTATCTAACGAGAATCAAGGAAAGATAAGAGGGAAATCGAAAAAACAAACATAAAAGGAGGGAGAATTACTATTAACGCAAGCCTAGCTTAGATTGATTTTCGTTTTTTTGCAGTTTTTCTTTTCTTTTGGAGTCTTTTACGTTTTCTTCACTTCTTCCTTTAGTATTTTCATCCTTTTCAAGAAAGATTAGGGATGAAACTCGTTATGTTATTATTTCTTTGAATTCTATTTTCGTTATGAATAGTTAAACTTCTTTTCTTGGTTGAGGGAAGCCATGTTATCCGTTATTATGTGTGAGATGTTGCAATAAAGTTTATGCTGTTGATGAACATTGAATATCTTCTAAATTACTTTTTCTAATTGAATTGGTTTATTTCTAGGTGCACAATTAGGGATTAATTCGTTCAATAGCTAGATTAATGAAATGTGACGTTTAGTTTCGTTAATCACAAGTAGCAATGAAGATTACCTTCTTTACCTTACAGTTAGAAATTCTAAGAAGATATTTGCTTGATTGATTGCATGTCATACATGTATTTCTCTTGCTCATTGATTTCGTGATTCGTAAAGTTATTATTCAATTGAACCTACGATAGTATCTAGGTTGTTATTTAATAAGAATGCTAGGATACATGTTTCTAGTCATTACACTTAAGAGAAAACATCCCCAATGAATGTTTATTAATGATTGAAATTTTATGTCGAAGATCCATTTTAACGTGATAACATCGACGACCTAAAAACTAAGGTATTTCCTATTCAATTTTCAGATCCAATTATTTCTTTTGATTTTCGATTTTTCTTATAATTCTTCTTATTTTTCCATGAACCAAAACCCCCTTGTTGTTACTTTGTTTTAATTTTAAACTAGTTAAACTTTAGCATTAAAAATTCCTTGTGGGAACGATCCCTACTTTCCATTACTACATTATTTTGTATTGACGGAAGTTAGTTTCTTTTTAAATTTGATTATAGGCGACAACAAGTACCAAATTTTTGCACTATTGCGAGGAATTTCTTAACGGTTTTTTTAGTGATGTTTTCGTTTTTGTTTTTAGTTTCGTTGCTCTTGGTTACCTCATCTTTTATTTGTTTTAGTTTCACAGCCTTTTCTGATTTTTTGATCTTTTAGAGGTGACTCACTATCAGTATGCTTTCGATTATGATTTTTCATATTATCCTTGTTATGATAATGAGTTTTCATCTGTTGCGAATTCTAGGTTTGACCATCAAGTTGTGAATTTCACAACCTTAGTCGCGCAAGTACCGAGGGATGACCAACAAGCTAAGGTATGTGAAGTTTGTTAATTTTTGAGTTATTCTTTTTGTAAGTATTCCTTTTTGCAAGATACATAGTATAGATTCGCTTCTCTATTGAGCTACTATAAAAAGTAGCCCTACTTTGAGTTACAGGTAGAAGAAGAAGAAGAACAGGAAGAGCCGAAAGAAGTGCAATTTTTAGGAGAGCTGTGGGCAAGCGAGTTGAAGACCGAAGGTAGCAAGTAGGATGTCGAGTCTCCACACCCAATGGTGATACTCTTATAGAGACCATCCTGGTGTGAGAATGGTGATGCCTGAAAAGACGAGTGGACATTAGAGTATGATGGTGAAGCGATGAAGTCTTACTCATCAGAAATCATGGAGCATCGTGTTAATAAAGAGCCTACTTCGAGAAAAGGTGCTCCAGTCTCATCACGGAGTTTGAGCATGCTTCCTGTTAGACTCAAGCATTCATCCGATAATGGATGATGTACATTTTCCAATGGTCAAGCTTATGACCTTTAATAAGAGCTTAATGGGACGCATCCCATTCGTATCCCTTTCTTTTATATTTTTTTAGCAATTTTCTTTTATTTTCATTTTTAGGTTTAATTTAGTTCAGTTAGGAATTTAAATTCACATTTTTATTTCTGTCATTTTAATTTTCATCTTTTCTTTTTAAAATTAAAAAAAATGAAAATAAAAAAACTAAAAAAATGTGGAATTTTTAGCTGTCTCCCGCTACCCCCTTTTTCCCTCTCTATTTTCCCTTTTTTTGTTTTGCCCTAATTTCTTTTTCAACTTTCAATCTTTAGCTGCCGAATCTCCCACCTATTTTAGTCTATCACTCCCATTTGCCCACCACACATTCACGAAACTCCCAGCCTTCCTTGCCCACTCACTCATCTACCCTAACTTGTGCTTTTGAATTTACGTTATTGTTTTCCTCTTTTGTAGGTGGTCTTCCACGGAATTAGCACAATGCCCAGGAAGAAAAGTAACTCACGCAGGCTACCTATGCCCATACAATTTGTTACTAATTTTTCTCCATTACAGCCCACTCCCCACACAACCGAACCACCTTCTGCCACATCTGCCAACACCTTGATTTCGACACTTCCACAATAGAAAAGTTTTCTTTAATTTTTTTTCTTTATTTTTATGCTTATTTAATATTGAGGATAATGTTGGTCTAGGTGTGGGGGAAAGAATTGGACTTTTGGTATGAAAATTTTCAGTTTTGTGTACGCTTTGTTGATTTTTTTTTGGTATGGTTGTGCATGTTAAGCCATGAAGCTTTTTCATAGTTGTTTCGATGAGATTGGATATATGCATGAAATTAAATTTGGCTAAGTTTTAAGGTGAATCATGTTGACTGATTGCAATAACTGATCTCATAGACTTAGCCAAAATTTTGACATTTGAGTGATAAGGTAAATTGTGGAATTAAGGTGAATTCTTGAATTAAACCTGTGAGCGAAGTTTGAGCCTAAATGACATCACCTTTATGTCATGTTATTTCTTTGAATTGTGTGATGCTCCTCTATTCATGTTGCCTTCAGAACTTGCATAGAACCGGTTTGAATTTGTTTGATCACATGGGATATAGAAATGACTAAGGCCTTCCTTGTTTTTACACCTTTTGCAAACATGTTTGAGCCTTTAACCTTGTTTTTCAAGTAATCACCTCACATTGAAACCCAAAACCCCCATTAGCCTTACCCTATCACAAGTTGAATGAAGCTTTGAGTCATTTGGGACTTTTGTTTTATATTGTGTTATCAGATATTTTTATAGGTACTTCTACTAATGAGTTTATTATTTTGTTTTTATTGTTTTCCCTTATTCTTACTGTTATTCAAAAAAAAAGGGGGAAAGAAAAGAAAAGAAAAGGGACAAAGGAAAAAGAAAAAGTCAGAAAAAAAGAAAGAAAAAAAGAAAAAAATTAGAAAAAGAAAAAAATGAAAAAAGAGAAGAATAGTAAGGAGTAGTTGTAGTTCCTTGTGTGTCATGTATTTATCTCATAATTTTAATTTGATTGTTCCTTTTACTCGATACTTTGTAAATGCTTGTGATCAATCCTTTGCCATTTTTACCTCACTTGTGAACCTAGCCTCATTACAACCTTGAATAAAGTCCTTATGATCTATTAGCTCATGCGATCTGAATGAATGATAACTGGTGAAATTGCAAGCCTATGATAGTGTAACATGTTAGAGTGAGATTTGAGAGAAACACTTTGCCCTCAAACACTTGAGTGTAAAAGTGAAATTGTGAGAAGAATTTATTTTGATTTCATGTTTGCTTCTGAATAAAGATGTCTTATTTTGACTTTGTTTATTTGCATTGGTGAAAAGCGATTATGATATGTGTTGCAACTTAAGTCTTATTGGCCCAATTTAATGGATTGTGTGCACTTGATCTTGCGAAGGATGAATTGACAGAGTGTAGTGGTTTGACATGTTTGCTCGAGGTCGAGCAGAGGTTTTGTTTGGGTGAATTTGTTAAGTCATCAATTTGCACTGATTTTATATTTAATTATCTTTAGTGTGTTGAAATTATTATCCGAAATTAATGGAATTATCTTATAATTGATTATAGATGATTTTCAACACCTTACAGATGAAATTGAATCAAAAAGATGCAAAAAATGAAGAAAATCCAAAATTCCAAGTTTGACAGCAATTCAATGACTAAGTGTGGGCACATCTAAGGATGAAATAAATCTGCAGATCAATTTTTAAGATTCAAATTCAAGATTTTCACAATCTTTAAAGATTATATTGTCATCTTTTAAGGGGATTGACCACCTGAAATTGGGGGATACATTATCTAACGAGAATCAAGGAAAGATAGAAGGGAAATTGAAAAAACAAGCATAAAAGGAGGGAGAATTACTGTTCATGCAAGCCTAGGTTAGATATATTTTTGTTTTTCTGCAATTTTTCTTTTCTTTTGGAGTCTTTTACGTTTTCTACATTTCTTTCTTTAGTATTTTCGTATTTTTCAAGAAAGACAAGGGAAGAAGACTCGTTATGTTATTATTTCTTTGATTTCTACTTTCGTTATGAATAGCTAAATTTCTTTTCTTGGTTGAGGGAAGCCAAGTTATCCATTATTATGTGTGAGATGTTGTAATAAAGTTTATGTTATTGATGAACATTGAATATCTTCTGAATTACTTTTTCTAATTGAATTGGTTGATTTCTAGGTGCGCACCTAGGGATTAATTCATTCAATGGCTAGATTAATGAAATATGACGTTTAGTTTCATTAATCACAAGTAGCAATTAGGATTACCTTCTTTACATTAGAGTTGGAAATTCTAAGAAGATATTCGCTTGATTGATTGCATGTCATACATGTATTTCTCTTCCTCATTGGTTTCTTCATTCGTAAAGAAATTATTCAATTGAACCTACGATCGTATCTAGGTTATTGTTTAATAAAAATGCTAGGATATATGTTTCTAGTCATTACACTTAACAGAAAACATCCGTAATAAATATTTATTAATAATTCAAAATTTATGTCGAGGATCCATTTTAGCATGATAACATCGGTGACCCAAAAACCAAGATATTTTCCATTCATTTTTTAGATCCAATTATTTCTTTTGATTTTTGATTTTTCGTATAATTTTTCTTATTTTGTCGTGAACCAAAACCTCCCTTTTCGTTACTTTGTTTTAGTTTTACTCGCTAAACTTTACTGTTAAAAATTTCTCGTGAGAACGATCCCTACTTTTCACTACTACATTATTTTGTATTGATAAAAGTTGGTTTCTTTTTAAATTTGGTTGCAGGTAACAACAGTACCAACAATAATGAATTAAGAGAATATTGCACTAATATTATGACTTCTTTTTCTTACGATAATGTGATGAATGAGGATTTAGATGATCTTTTTTCTTAATTAAAAGTTTTATAAATAATTTTGTCAAATGAGTTAATGTCAGTAGTTGAGATCCAATTGTTTCAATTGTTTATCAAATCTTATTGATTGTGATTGTGACCGTAATATTAGTTGAGAGAAGTTTTTCAAAGTTAAAGTTATTAAAAACCTACATGAGGTAATAAATGTCATAGAAAGGTTGGATGCTTTGGCTGTTTATGTATCGAAAAGGATATATTGGACAATATTGATCTTAATAATATTATTGATGATTTTGCATCTAGAATTGGCGAAATTAATTTTAATGATCATCTATGCTCCTATTAATGCAGTTTTGTTGTTGCTTGGTGTTTTGCAATTTGATGTTGTTGTTTTGTTGTTACTATTGTTGTTTTAAGTGATTTTGTCATTGCTGACATTTTGTAAGACGTTGTTAGTTGATATTATGATTATTTAGCCTTAGTATTTTCTTGAGTATATGGGCTTATGATCTAAGTTAGTTATATATGAATATTTGATTTCAGTAATACAAACATGCTTCTAAAATTTATATATTTATATACTAATAATTTATTAGGGCCTTTTTTTAGAACTTTATCATGGGCTTATAAAACGTTAATAATGATCCTAAGCGAAGGAGTTTAAACTGGTGGATATAAACAGTGGAATTGATATATATATATAATAAAAGAGTAAGTCCAAAAGCTGACTTAGAGGTTGGTATGAACTACTGTTTTTCCTTACGCGGACCTATATTGATATGAAAAGGAATGAGTTTCAATAGAAAATAGACTGGTTTAATGGAGGAAACCAAGGCCTCTATGTTTTCACATATTTAAGAAGTTTTTATCTCATCCTCTAGTTTATTATTCTGCAGTTATAAATAGTAAAACAACCCAACAACTTGGCTAATTACAAGGAAACTAACGTCTAAAGACTTGGAATAGCATAGATACACGCAACTACTAATATCTGTAGCAAGACTTATTCAAACACAACTTAAATACAAATTAATAAATAAAGAGGCACGTGACACTCCCTAAACTTGGTCTTGATCTCATTAAACTCTTCCCAAGTGGCTTATGCAGGAGACAAGCCTCGCCAATGGACCAAGATCTCATGCTTTTTCCTCCTCACTCTACTATCCAAAATGGCTTCAGGTTGTGGAGAAAGCATACCAACCTCATCTGTGAAAGGAAATTGTGGCTGCATGGTAAACTTTGCTCCAATTTTCTTCTTAAGGAGAGACACATAGAATACAGGATGTACCTTGGCATCCCTTGGCAATTCTAATTTATAAACGACTAACCCAATTTTCTATAACACTTTGAAAGGTCCATAATGCCTTGCTGCTAGCTTGAAATTCTTCTGCAGTGCAAGTGAATGTTGCTTGTAAGGATGTAACTTGAGAAAAACCATGTCACCAATAACAAACTCTCTTTCTTGATACTTCGCATCATACATTCGCTTTATTCAATTTTGAGCCTGCTGAATTTTCTCTTTAAGTTCCTTAATCATGATGTTTCTTTTCATCAATTCTTGCTCCACAAGTGTAACTTTAGTTTTCCTAGGAATATAAGAAAGGATAGTAAGTGGAGGCCTTCCATATACCACTTTAAAGGGAGTCTTTCCAATGGTTGAATGAATATTGGTATTATAACAATACTCCGTCGAAGTTAGCCATTTAATCCACAACTTTGGTTGAGAACTTGTAAAGCACCCGAGATACATCTCCAATGTTCGATTTATCATCTCCGTTTGGCCATCAGTTTGGGGGTGATAAGTTGAACTAAAATTGAATTGAGTGCCATTTAAATTAAATAATTCTCTCCAAAATGAGCTGGTGAAGGTAGGGTCATGATCACAAATAATAGATTTTGACATTCATCTAACCAAAAAATATTTTCAAAGAAAATTTGAGAAATTGTTGCAGTAGCATAAGGGTGGGAAATAGGCACAAAATGAGCATATTTAGATAGTCTATCAACAACTACAAATATGGTGGACTTGCCTCTTGAAATTGGTAGGCCATCAATGAAATCCATTGAAATGTCTTCCTAAATTCTGTTTGGAATTGGTAGAGGTTGAAGGTGGCTAGCTGGGGAAGTAAGCTTTGCTTTATGCCTTTGACAAATATCACATTCTCTTATGAAATTTTGCACTTTAGTCTTAAGCCCTTGCTAATAAAAAGTGGAGTGTTCCTGTGGAACGTTTTGAGAAACCCTTCATGAGTACTATTGTGAAATTGCTCAATTATATCCTTAATCATAGGTGAATCCTTTGTTAGATAAATTCTCTCTTTAAAGAATAAAATCCCATCTCTATATTTCCATGGACCAAGTGCTTCACCATTAAGTACCCTTTGAACTATTTTACCCATATCAGGATTAGAACTAGTATCTTCTTTAATGGAATCAATCCAATTTGGAATTCGACATGAAATAGCCAAAATTTGGGCCTCTTCATCTCCTTGCTCTTCTCTTCCGGATAGAGTATCGGAAGCGATGTTTTCTTTTCCACCTTTATACTCAATAGTAAAGTCAAATCCCATCAGCTTGAATAACCACCTTTGTTGTGTTGTTGTTGTAATTTTTTGGCTCCATAAATGCTTCAAACTCTCGTGATCAGTCCTCACAATAAATTTTTGATCAAGAAGATACGATATCCACTTTTGCAAAGCAAGAACAAGTGCAAAAATTTCCTTCTCATATGTAGACAACAGAAGGTGTTTACCATGTAAAGGACGGCTATAGAAAGCAATTGACCGTTCTTACATCAATACAACTCCAACACTTGATCCTGAAGCGTCACATTCAACAATGAATTGTTTGGGGAAATTCAAGAGAGCCAAAACGAGGCACTGGTCATCACTTCCTTTAATTTGATGAATGCTTCCTCCGCCACAGGTGACCATTTAAATCCATTCTTCTTCAACATCTTGGTTAAGGGACTTGTTATTTTCCCAAAATGTTGAATAAATTTATGGTAATAGCTACAAAAACCTAAAAATCCCCCTAGAGCTTTTGGAGTAGTGGGCTTTGGACAACCTTGTATAGACTCAATTTTCTTTGGATCTACGACAACTCCACCATTAGTAATTACATGACCAAGGTACTTAACTTCCCTTTGGCCAAATTGACATTTCTCCATTCTTATAAACAATTGGTGAGCTTGTAAAATTGAAAATACAGCCTCTAAATGTTTTACATGTTCATCCCAAGTTTTGTTGTAAATGAGGATATCATCAAAAAAATACAAGAATGAACTTTCTTAAGTAATCTTTAAATACCTCATTCATTAGAGACTGGAATGTTGATGGGGCTTTCATGAGGCCGAACGACATGACCATAAATTCGTAATGGCCCTAATGTATGCAGAAAGATGTCTTCTCAATATTTTGGGAATGAAGTCTGACTTGGTGATAACCCGACCGAAGATCCAATTTGGTGAAGTATTGGGCATCGTCAAGCTCATCAAGTAATTAATCGATAACAGGTATAAGAAATTTATCTTTCACAGTATTTTTATTTAATTCTCTATAATCGATACACATTCTCCATAACCCATCATGCTTCTTTACCAATAGAATAGGAGTAAAATATAGACCTTAACTTGGTCGTATTATTCCTGCAGTTAACATTTCCGACACTATCTTTTCAATTTCTGACTTTTGATAGTGTGGGTAATGATACAGCTTCACTGAAATTGGTTCTAGATTCTTCAAGAGTATTTTGTGGTCATGGAATCGTTGCGGTGGCAGTCCAGCTGGTTCAGTTAATAGTACTATGAATTTCTTCAACAAATTTTGTATTTGAGGATGCAACACAAGTTCCCTTTGATGATTGGTCAGATTTCCTAAAATTTGAAACAAAAATTTGACTTTGTTCAGCTTAACCAATTGTTCCATTTGGTACACAATAATGAGCTGTTTTTTTGGAATTAGGGTGCCTTGCAAAATTACTTTCTTTCCATCTAACTCAAATGTCAATAAGAGTTTTGCAAAATCCCAAACAATCGTTCCTCATGTTCGCAGCCATTGGGTTCGCAAAACAATGTCATAGCCTTCCAATGGTAAAATGTACAAATCAACAATTACAGGAACTCTTTGAATAAGCAATTGAGTTTAAGTACATTTACCTAAACTTGCCAATTTTTCTCCTGAAGCAACAACCACTTTCAATTTCTTGCCCTTCGTTGGTACTAACCTAGCATTCTTTGCAAATCTCTCACTTACAAAGTTGTGAGTGCTTCCTGAATCCACTAGAATTATGCCAAACATATTGGATAATTTTTCGCAAAGTTGCAGAGTCTCTAGGCCTTCAAAACCAGAAAGTGCATGTAAGGATATTGTTGGAATTTCTATTGAATCTTGATCCTCAATTTCCATCTCTGCATCATCGTCACTATTCTCCAAAACAGCTTGAATGGAAAAGAGTTTTTTGCACCTGTGTCCCAACCCATATTTTTCATTGCACTTGAAACATAGTCCCAACTTCTTTCGCTCATTCAGCTCATCCCAAGTCAACCTTTTGATGTTGTTGCTTGCTGGTTTAAGTGGTGCAGAGGTTGGGGTGTCGAATGAGTGGGTGTTGCAGAACCCTTCCTATGGGATAAATTCCTTGCCTCATAGAATCTTGCAAGTGAAATTGCTTCCGACGATATTTTTGGGTGGCTTGCTTGCACATCTATTCTTATAGAGGTTATTAATCCACTCACAAAACAACTTACTTGTCTTGCTTGAGATAGGTGTCCCATTTTGGCTAACAATTTCTCAAATTGAGTTTCGTAATCTTGAACAGTACCAAGTTGCTGCAACTTTGATAATTCACCAAAGAAATCAAAGAATTGATTAGGACCACACCTTAAGTAAAGCCCCTCCTTGAATTCTGGCCATGTGATAATCGATGTCTTTTGTTTTAAGAGCTGGTACCACAACTGAGCATCTCCTTCCATATGAAAAGAGGCGATTGAGACACGCTCATTTTCTTGAGTATTATGGAACTAGAAAAATTGTTCAGCTCGGTAGAGCCAACTTGTAGGATATTCTTGCCCATTAAAACGGGGAAAATCTAGCTTAAGCAACTTGGGAACAAACGAAGAGCCACTTCCAGAGTTGTTTTCCCTTTCACAAAACTCCACGACTCTCTCCGCAATTGATTCCTCCCTTCCCTTTGATGATTGACCAGTAAACTGATCCATACGAGAGTTAAGTTGGGAGAACAGTTCTTCCAAGCGAGTAGCAATTCCTTTTTGCCCTCCAGAAAGGGACTGAACTTGTTGTTCTAATTGCTCCACTCTTTGATCCATGCCTGAGCTCTGATACCACTTTAGTATGAATTGTTGTTTTTCCTTGCGCGGACCCATATTGATATGAAAAGAAATGAGTTACGTTTTAACATAAAATAGACTGGTTTAATGGAGGAAATCAAGGCCTCTACATTTTTACGTATTTAAAAAGTTTTTATCTCATCCTTTGACTAATTATTCAGTAGCTATAAATAATTAAACAACCCAACAACTTGGCTAATTACAAGGAAACTAACGTCTATAAAGACTTGGAATAGCAGAGATACACGCAACTACTAATATCTGTAGCAAGACTTATTCAAACACAACTTAAATACAAATTAATAAATAAAAAGGCACATGACAGCGGTCACCCATAATTTGATAGCGAAGGACTCCTAGCTTTGTCTTCATGCAAAGGTTGGGCTTGCTACTCATACCCAGAGGATGATGGAAAAGCTGCCAAGTGCAAAAACTTTGGCTTTCTCATTTCCAAGAACTTATGGAAGTCTGTCCTATATCTATATTACACATTTCCACTGCCAGAAATAGGCACATATGTATGTTCTTATAGTTCAGGAAAGCCTAGGAAGAAAGCAAGCTTTTTGACTTCAAATGAAGCCCAAAAGGAAATTGAATGAGACCATAGAAAGAAGAAGGAAAAGCTTATGTGGATCTCATGAAGCTAATGACTGTGTAAATGTCTGGGTTCGAAACTTTATAAATGGTTGAGTTAAAAATGGAATAAGTTTGGTTGGAAATTGCGGAGAAAAACGCCCGATTCTTTTGACCAGACGTGTATGGCTCTTGGTGACTTATGACTTATGATCATGTACTGATGACATAAAGAATAAAAGGGAATTAAATGAAGTGAATGCCAGGAATTGTAAATTTCCTAGATGAGCTCCGGAGTTCAGAGATGGCAGTGTGACATTTCCTCGATGGTCCTTAAGTCAGCTGCGATGGCAGTTCGTGCAAGTTGCAATGATTCTCAGGAATATGTGTTATTCCTTTTTAATTTTAATTTTTAAATGGATGAAACTCAGCTTTTAAGATCCTGCCCCGTTCACCACCAATATTCTTTCTAATACGTTATAAAGCACAGAAGGTCTCACTAGAATTTAGTATAAAACGATTTTATCTTTTTAACATCATTTTAATAGTTTAAAACTTAGCAAAAGGTATGCCAAATAGTTAAAGCTTTTAATTTCTAACATGTATGTTATTGGTCGTTGCATTTTTTATTTATGTGAAATAAATTTGTGACTTTTTAGTCACAAAAGAAACAACCTTATTGGTTGCTCTAAAATTTGCCTTTTTTATTAAACATTTACAAATCCATTTTTAACTTATTAAAATTTTGTCCGAAAAGGAATTTGCTATCGTAAGGCAGAAATAGGCAATTAATATGTCAAAAGCGACTATTCGTATTGAATATTGATGGACAGCTAACTACACTTACATTGATATATTAATCATTCAAATTAATATAGTATATCAATTTGAGTGATTGATATATTAAACTATATTCATAACGAGTGGAAGTAAGTACATAATGTGGGTAAGGATGTTGCTTAATAAAAAAGGGCATTATAATTATAAGGTGATGAATACCTAATAAAATATTGGTTTCAAAGTTTATGGAACTAAGATAACGAACAAAAATGTTCTTGTTGAGTCTCGCGCGGGCAATGCGTTGTAAATCACGAGAAATTCACGTGCAAATCTGACCTTCTTGTTCAGTGCAGCATGTCTAATTTTCAATTTGGCACAGGGTACAACGACACAACCTCTGACAGAGACTCTCAAAGCGAGGCTGGTAAGTACACTTTGATTACAGTGCATTTCAGCGACTACTTTAATTATGTGAAGTTCATTATTTCCAACATTCAGTTGTTCATTATTGCTTCATGGCTTCCACTGTTGGCATAATAAGAAAAATCTGCTAGCTGTAACTAATTAATTTGATCCCTGATAATGATATAAGTCTAAGACATGAAGACAATAGCGTTACTAATACCATGTTTAATGGATTGATGCGTTCCAGCAAACTTGCGTTACCCAAATGATAGAAACAACTAGGTCTAGGTGCATGTGTTATTTTGGAGTCAAGCGGTACATATAGAATCTAAATATCCCAGTGTCATGTGCCAAATATAAGTTAAAGCCTACAAATAGCATCTCAAATATCTTGTCCTCGCCTTAAAAGAGGTTGAAAAGAAGCAACAAAATGCGGGTGAGCTCTTGGATCGATATTGACAGCTTACAGTTGTTGAAAGCAAGATTAGAATAATATTATTTACAATAAGGTTGAATGGGAGTTGGTGAAATGGGAGGAAGAGGAACACGAGGCCAAGCAAGTTGTTGCAGGGATTGAGAGAGATTTTATTTGACTCAATCTCTTCTTTTAATTACTTCTTCAGATTTTTGGGTAACTAGAAAAGAAAAACATTAGATCAAGTGGGTGACAACACCCAACATCTTATCAAGCCATTGTTGCATGTCAATATGTCTACACATATGGAGGGTTTAACATTAGAGTCAAAAGTCTTTAAACTTGTTAAAGGTAGTTAACATGGATTCTTATGCAGGATTCAAATACCCTAAATGCCTGTTTATGTGGATCCGACGGACAGCTGAGGAGGAAAGCATTTTAAAAAGATGAAAAAGAGGTCATCATCATACTACGAATATACTATAAAAATTTGTCACCTTATTGAAGTAATGGCCGACCCATCTTGCTGGTGGGTGACGCTTACACGAGTTAGGATATAGAGTGTGACAAGGCAAACCATAGAAAGAGACGGATAATAGAAATGGGACTATGTTTGTATTCATCATTTCTTCTTTTCTGTCACAATTTTTTTTTCCACTCGACTGTAAGGGTATGGTGCACAAGTGGGAGTGGGGTTGTGGGGTCGAGATGACAGTGTCGGGTGGGCTTGGGACACTGCACGCTCTTTCATGGCCCATCGTTGGCTCTTTTCTAGACCACTGTGACATAGGACCACACTCTCGGTTGCTATATAATACAAACCTTCGTTGCACTTATCGATCCAAACTCAAGCCTAAGTTTATCATACCTCAAACCCCGAAGAAAGAACACTCTTTTCTCTCTGTCACTGACTCAAAATTCTCTCTTTCCCGGAAAATCTCCAGCTATTTCAAGAATAAAGATGAAGATGGGTAGTGCTAGCATGGGAAGCACAAAGAGAAGGCTATCAAGCAGAGGACTAGGAGCTGTTCTCAGAGAGCAAAGGGCCAGGCTTTACATAATAAGGAGATGTGTGGTCATGCTTCTTTGTTGGCACGAGTGAGCTAACTGGTGATAAGGAGTTCCTTTTCCCACTTCTTTTTGGCTTTCTTGGTGGAGTGTACATAGCTGCTGCTGCGGGACATGGCTATTTAACAAATTTTGATATAAATTAGCCTTATGGGCTTAGATGTATACATGGATCGGATGGTATGAATTAGAACAATTTTATTATCTAACCAATTGTGCTTCCTCAAGTTCATTCATTTCTGTCTCTTCCAAGTTATTGTCTATTCTTTTGTAAATATTTCCACGGCTACCCAACTCCTTAACATGTTAAGGACTTATCCTTTGGAAGGAGGTTTAGCCATCATTGTATAAATTAAACTAAATCAAGAGCTTTAGCAACTTCTTAAGTTTTTATATCTTTCAGGAACCTTAAAAATATCCTGCAAGGAGGTTGAAATGGAAAGGATTTACGATAACCCACAATCGTCCCAAGTCCCAACTTTATTTTTGGTGGCAATTGGCTAGTAGCTGCCCGCCAACTGAGAAAGAGAGGCTCTTCCTTTACCTGCGAAATATACTGCAAATCACTTAATGATAGATGTGAAAATACATGGAAACTGAACGGAAGAACTGGCGCGCGTTGATGGTTTTTGACTCTTCTGTATGTTTCCCAATTTCTGAGCTGTCCTTGGCTTGAAGTAATCCAAGAAAGAATGGCTGTCTAATCTTGCACACCTAAAGGAAAAGCCAATTCCAAAAAATTTGTATTCTGATGCTTATCTTCTTGTTAACCAATTCTTGTTTGTTGCTACTTTTTGCAATTAAGTTAGTTGCAATAATCAGTTGGCATAATAGAAAACTCTCATATTATTGAGGAGTGTCACGACCAATTAGAGTTTCTACTCAAGAAGGGTATATAAAATTAGCAAGTCGTGTGAGGAATTTTTAACTCAAGAATTGTATTTGGACATTGATGAGAAAAAGGTTTAATATTTATTATATTATGATATTGGGAGTAAAATTCAAATATCTTTCATTTTTTGTCAAGCTCAATTAGTAGATATCACATAAACGAATTCAGTTTATATGATATAAAGAAACGAACAATATTAGATAAAATGAAATGATTGGTGTGAATGTGATGAGCCAGCATGTAGGCCCTTTAATCATATGAAGTGAGGTTTAGAGATATTGATAATGATTGATGCTATTTAGTTCTTAAATTTATGTGTCGCTCCTGCTTTGCATGCAAACTTTTTTCAAGGATTAGGTGTTCAATTAGATCTAATTATTGGATGCAACTTTGCTTTTCCACCAAAAAGCAAACCACTAAACTCTCGCTCAATGCTATTATTTAGTCGGCCCCTTTGACTGCTCTGACAAGAAGTTGTAGTAACCTTAAATTAACGTTTTATCTTGTCTTGATTCGCTTGTCTACAACCAAACAGCTTTAGGGCATAATAAAATCATGGTGATTAACAATGAAAGAAGTGCCACATCCTTTTGTCCTCTGTGTCATCTTACGGCAGCTGCTTGCTTTTCGTGGTCAAACTCTTAACTCAATATGTGGGACTGGAGAAAGAATTATTGGGCTACAATACAACCGATATCACGAGTGCCACGTGTGTAGTAAAGATCATGACTGCTCTGCTTCCAATAGTATTCTCATTTTGTTTCTACTCCTCCACCCCATCATTATAAATCAGAAGTACTGTTCTAGCATTTTGGATTTGGTATACATAATAAAACTGAAATATATTTGGCAGAAATGTGTTGATGGTGAATTAAAAAAGACAGAAATTTGAAGAACAACTGACTTCTCGCCCACCATATTGGATTTGGACGTGCTTTGGAAAAGCAAAAGCGAATCAACTTACAGTTAGGGACTAGATGTGTTATTTCATTTTTATTGGTTAGATTAGAGAGATTAAGAAGAGAGTAGAATCTCCTAAGCAAGTTATAAGATTCAGGCAGAAAAGATCGACGATGTGATACTTCTTTTAAATTGTGGCATAGACTGAGACATCACCTGAGATTCTTATGTTTGCTAGTCTCCTACAGTTGGTGAACAAAAAATTCATTGCTAAAAAGTAAAAAGTAAAGACAAAGTTACCGATGGTCGCAAAACCATGTTATTTTGAAAACATCATGGCTGTCATTTCCAAGGTGGGTACCGGTGAAATTGTGACTCTTTTCATGGTGGGACAAAGCTGTCAGGTCTACAGCAACTGAATTTCCAAATCCAATCCTATATTCCATCGTCGGCCACATAAGGTGGTGCCAACCACACGACGTGAAGTCTAAACCGGAGAGACAGAGAAAGAGAAAGAAAACTGGTCAAAATAGCAGCTTTAGCGAAAGCCCACGTGCGATTCCTAATCCCAAACCCCACCAGCACCACACATGTCTCTCATTCTTTTTCAATGGGAAAAGAAAAGGTAAAGGAAAATAAGAGGTCGGCCCTCAATTATTGTACTATCCGACTTCTACATGGGCCACTTCAATTGAGTTCATATATGAAGCTCACCAAATAATAAATAATTAATTCTATGTTAATACGTTGCATTGGGTCCTGTTTTTATGGCAGATGAGAATAACCTCCCCAGTAACAATGAGCTTGTAGCTCAACATGCGTTAAGAATACTCTTACATACTGAAGCTAGGTTCGATCTGGGTCACTGGACGCACGGGCCACTAAAACAAATCTACTAAATTCATCTGAGTTGTTTCCAATATTTAAAGTTATTATACGGCTTAAGCCTCCATCTTTTTTTTCTAAATTGTACACATTTTATCTCAACTACTGTGTGCTTTTTCATAATGGACTATTACACGCTTGTAAGAAGTTTGATCTATTAGCAAATGAATTTAAAGTCCTTTTAGAAGTTAGTTACTAGTCACGTATGTTAGTGATAGTAGTCTACCTTAACTTAGGATCAATTATGTGAGAGTGGACTTAGTTGCTGATTTGTTGGTCATACAATCAAGCTGCAAACTTTTAGGGGTTTTAGTTGAATTAGAGTCCTATTTCAATTGTATTCAAGAGAAGTTCTTGTTTTAGTTTCCAAATCTATCAATAAAATTTCTTTTTATTTTTATTTTTCTTACCTGTTCTTATTCTTTTAAGCTTCCAATTAGTATTGAAGCCTGATTTGAAAATCCCTTCCGAACACATTCAAATAGCTATAAATGAAAACTTTGTCTAACCTTCAATCCCTCGCTTTGATGGGCATCACTATGATCAATAAAGCGTGTTGATGGAGAAATTCCTAAGCTCTAAGGTGTACTAGATCGTTGTGGAGTTCGGAGTTCTTAAGCTAGCTACAGGTACAACTCATAAAAGACTGAAGCAGACAACTTGAAGTTGAAGGATTTAAACGCCAATATCGTTTTTTCTGGGCAGTTGATAAAATTGTGCTTGAAACTATTTAGCATAAGAAGATGTCAAAGTAGATTTGGGATTCTCTAAATAAGACATACTGGGGGAATGCTAGAGCCAAGAGGCAACAGTTGCAAAGTCTCAGGGTTGAGTTTGAGACTTTGCAGATGAAACCATAGGAATCTGTTTCAGATTACTACTCTAGGACTATGGTGATTACAAATAAGCTTAGAATCTATGGTGACAGAATTGAAGACATCACCATCATCGAAAAAGAAATGAGATAATTGACAACAAAATCCAATTTTGTTGTCACAACCATAGAAGATTCACGTGATGTGGATGAGATGACGATTGATGAATTGCAAAACTCATTGCATATCCATGAGTATTACAAATACTGACCGAAACATTACAGATAGGAAGAAGAAGCTGGAAAGGATGTCCAAAGGTTATGTATTAATAAATAACCAGATACGAATCATGTCGATAACAATTATAACAACCCGACCATATGATGAGAAGACACATGTCCTTATCCAGGAGCTTCTTGTATTGTTATTAGTAGCAGTTGTAATGAAATTTTATGGAATCAATGAAAGATTACGAATGAAATTTGTTGGAAAACCAGGTTGAGATCCGATCCCGACTGGAGCGGAATAATCACGAAACTTTTTTGTGATTTTTGATTTCCCAAAAATCAAGATCTATTTAATTCTATAAAATGATTAATGAATCATAATAAAGCGAAATTTAATTAATACCTTATTTCAAAACTTGATCTTTATCTTGCTGTATCCTTTGAACCGTTTCTGAAATCAATCCATCTCAATCACCGTAGCCGTATAAGTGTCTAGCCTCTAACGATATCCACATAACAAGTTGAGAGAATTCTATAACTCTTACAGGGAGGGTTAAGCAAGAAGTGTTAGCTCCATAAAGCTTAAGCTTATTTATAATAAGCTTTGGACATTTTAGTAATTTAATTCTAATTTTAATTAAATTTTAATTAGAATTACAAATAATTCTAATTAAATGCCAATTATGCCCATATAAGATCAATATTTCATATTGATCCTTATTTATTAAATATATCATTTTTAATCATAAAGTTTCTCAAACTTTACAATCAAGTCTAACTTGATTAAATTAACTTTGCTCTCTTCAACCCATTCTATATGTGAGACCTAATTTTCCTTGTCAGTGCTTATTCTTTCTGATAAACCTCGCAAGCCGTATATTTGCTTCAATAATTTAGTTTCCTGGTAACGTCCAAAAATCAGAGCTTTCAAGAATAGCATAACCGTAATCACAGTCACTTGGATTCAAGGTGGCTATGTTTGGTAGCTACAATCATTACTTCTATTATAAATGTGAGTATATACCTCGTGAATCAGAACCCATGTGCTTTCCCAAGGTGGTAGCACTATAAGAAATTAATACAATCCGCGACGTTTTATTGATAAAACGTCGCAGATTTTAAAGACTTTTTGTGACGTTTAAAAAACATCACAAAAAATTCTAATTTTTTACGACGTTATATAAAAACATCATAAATTTGTAACATTTTTTGCGACGCTTTTTCATTAAAACGTCACAAAATAAAAACCACGACCTTTTGTTGAATAAAACGTCGCGGTTGGTCTACTTAATATTTAAAAGTTAATCTCCCGCGTTCATTTTTCACTTTCTTCTCCAACATTTTTCTTCCATGTTTTTCTTTAGTTTCTCTCTGCCTTCTTTCCACCCAGGCCTTTAGCAACACCGCTCCTTCTTCCTCCACTAAGAATCCCAAGCGTTTCGAGATTAGCAGACTCTTTAAATGTGTGTAATTTAAATCCAATTTGGCTTTAAATTTCTTTCTGTGTTTTGTATTATTTTAGAGGTGATTGTGTTTGGGAATCGAGTATATGTAGGAGTGCCTAGCTCTACGATTATCTTCCTTTTGGTTCTGTTCGTTTAATGTAGCACACCACTCCCGTAAGACCCAAGCCCGATATCGATGGTAATATCCGAGACCGCGCCCCGTGAGGGTGGTGTGCTACGCACTCGATCAATCAAAATTCGGTATATATATTTTTTTCTTTTTCATAGACACACATGCGGAAGTCAAATAATCAAATAAGACATAAGCCCTTTTCAATCATACAAGGCCATTTACAAAATTCTCATATGGCCATTTGGCCCTTTCACAAATACAACACTTGAGTCATTTCAAAATATACATTTCATGACATAAATAAAGACATGCAATGCAGACGCGAATTGATCCCGACTTCTATCCATCACTTGAATCCTGCAAATATACTCCCGTTTGCCTAACGGGGTATTCTTCTGATCCTGAAAAAAATAATTGCAATTTTTGGGTGAGTTTTGTGAACTCAGTGAGTGACCATCATCGATGGCTCACTCATCACATATCACATAAGATATATATATATATTTCATAAATTACATTCCATTTCACCTTTTTTTCCAATAATGCACATGTTCATATTATTTCGCATTCAATCACAGAACCAATCTCACTTTGTTTCCTATATCACATTATTTCCCGTATTCATATCATTTCATTAACAACCAAATTGAATCACATCAACTTATTCACATTCAATATCATTTAAACGTTCATATGATGCATATGTCACTTGTATGAGACTCACATTCGTTCTTATTGTTGTGACTGAGTGCCTCTTCACATATACAGAGTACCAGCCCGTAGGCTTACTCGAATCAGAATACCAGCCCGTAGGCTTAGTCGAATCACAATACCAGCCCGTAGGCTTAGTCGAATCACAATACTCACGGAGCATAGCACTACGTGGAAACGCTTCAAACAGGCAATTCAAGTCACAACGCCTTTATATTTTATGCATTCATACCATGGAATGCATCACTTACATTGCATGTACTTATTCGATCACATTCACTTATCATTGGACCGTAGCCCGGCATTCAACATATAGTTGAGTATTCACTCTTTCTCTTGCATGCAATGCACATTCTGAAAACACTTAGTTCATCTTATCCACATATAATGAGCACTTCAATAATTCAGATCATTCACCTCAGAACAAATCATTCACATATCACATTATTTCACATTCAGTACATTCAATCAATCATACTTTGTATCAAAAATCACATTTTTCATTATGCATATGCAATGCACATGAGACTCATTTTTCATTTGTTACTTTGTTGTGACCGAGTGCCTAAACTGTCCCTTAAAGGGCTCATTGAACTGTCCCATGTAGGGGTCATTGATAACTATCCCATGTAGGGCTCATTGAACGTTGAGCTTATAGCTCTGATCGGTCGCTATTCGGGTCACAATTACTATTTTGTTTTATGCATTCATGCAATGGAATGCATCACTCACAATTACTTATCCCATTCAAATCACTTTCTCTTAACATCGGATCTTAGTCCGACAATCCACATTAAAGTGGAGCATTTCACAATTTCATCTACAACTAATATGCTTTTACCAATTACATATTTACACATCATTCATCTAATTGATAGTCAATAGCACTTCTATATTCAAATCAATATCACAATCACCGGACCGTGGTCCGGCATTCCACATAAAGTGGATCATTTCACAATTTCATTTATGTGCCAATACACGATTTATAATCACATTCACATACAATTAACACTTAAATATCTCATTCATATAGCACCTTCATCGGACCTTCATTGTTCGAATTTCAACAATCAAGACACATTCATAATTAGTCATAATCACTCAGTTTATAACATAAACAAAACAAACAATAAGGTAAGACCATCTAGGTCTACTCACAGTACGCTCCAAAATAGCATTTGCTTCCCAATTCTAGAACGTTAAAATGTGGACGCTTGACCTGCACAACCCATATATGCAAGACACACATTGCACACTCATCAATAATTACGCACATAAAAACATTCATTTTTACACAATTGCAATAATGGACTATGTATAATGCATGCTCAATGACAATCCTGGGTATAATATGTTCTAATATACACTTTATGCTCATTTCCATTTTCAAAATTCATATACGTTTTATATACTTCATTGGTACATGATCGTTCTAACTTCTCCTTTCAATCTTTATTCTTTTTATAAGTCTAGCTTATTCATAAGCTTACACTTTAAGAACACTTGGTTACTTTATATCATAACTTAATTTCTCATCATCTCTTTATAACCTTATATGAACTCATAATATCAAAACCCTATTCATAGCTTAGCAATTTAAACATATGTACACATTTAGGCATATTGCCCATTACACAAAAACCATAAATATATATATTACTCACCTAGTTGGCTTGCAAAACTTTGAGTCAAATTTGTCTTTCCCCTTGTTCTTGGGTAGGATTCTTTTGGTTTTCTAATACAAACCAAATCTCATTCAATAGAAATCCACTTAAAAATCCCACAAAGAAAAATCTCCAAAATTGATTCTAGAACATTTAAACCCAACCAATTTCTAAACTCCATAAGCTAGAATCCTTCCAAAAATTCAAAAGAGTCAAAAAGATCTTACCTTGATTCATCACCAAAAAGAGATCTTTAGCTCAAATGGAAGCTCTTATCTTCCTCTTATTCTCTTCTTGAACAACTTTAAAATCTCTCTTAAAGGCTAAGAAAATTAAAACCCTAGCTTGCTCTCTCTTCTTTCTCTCTCTTTCTTTCTTCTTCTCTTCGTATTTCTCTTTCTTCTTCAAGATATTTCTTTTTTTCTTTCCATTTTCGTTCTCCCCTTAATCTATAAGCCAGACCATACTTCTTTTTCCATTTATGCCCTTAATGAGTCCAAAAAGTCGATTTTATCCTTCATTATAGGCTTATGTTCTTTTAAACTTAAGTGTCTTGCCAGAAATATCCTTGACCATTTTTACACATCACTTTCTTCTAGAAGACTCTTCTCTATTGTCTTACGGGTCTAATATCACTAAAATCATTCAATCTGGTTCAGTAATTCAGCAGTTACACTTTAAACATTTTGGACTGTTCTTGTCCATAACAGTACACTATGCATAACTTCCATAAGAATTTTAGACATCCTAGAGACTGAATTAGATTCCAAGTCCTTAATACCATTTATAGCTCCATGTCTCTAGTTTACCACGAATTAGAAATCATCTCATTTTGATTTCTACAAATCAAGATATCATTAAAACACTGAAGTATGTTCAGTGGAATAACACCAGTTCATATCCTTTAAGAGCATACTCACTGTACCCGTCTCACTCTTTTCACTAAATCTTTCTCCATTAGTTTCATCTACTATGATTCTTGGTAGAGAGGTAGGGAAACGTCTTACGAATCCAATGGTTCAAGAATCAAGTCATTTGGAAGTCCAAAGAAGAAGTTATGGCCAAAAGACTCCAACACGTTTCTGCCCTCACCTGAAATGTACATGTCTCAGTACGAATGCTATAACTTTTTCTATAGATGTCCAATTGACTTCGTTTTTAGACCATTGGAAAGAAAACTTCAATATCTACAACTTCTATGAAGACCTCAAAGGCCAATTATATCGTCTAGCTTCTGTATCGTCTCACTTTTCTTTCGTTTGCCTTTCTGCGTCTGCTTTTCTGCGTCTGTACATATCTTAGTGCGAATGCTATAAATTTTGCTACAGATGTCCAATTGACTTCGTTTTTTGATCATTGGAAAGAAGAATTCAAGATCTACAACTTCTATGAAGACCTCAAAGGCCAATTCTATCGTTTAACTTTTGTATCATCTCACTTTCTTTCGTCTACTTTTTTAAGTCTGTACATATCTCAGTGCGAATGCTATAACTTTTGTTACAGAAGTCCAATTGACTTTGTTTTTGGACCATTGGAAATAAGACTTCAATATCTACAACTTCTATGAAGACCTCAAAGACCAATTCTATCGTCCAACTTCTGTATCGTCTCACTTTTCTTTTGTCTGCTTTTCTGCGTCTATACATATCTCAGAGAGAATGCTATAACTTTTGCTACAGATGTCCAATTGACTTCGTTTTTGGACCATTGGAAATAAGACTTCAATATCTAAAACTTCTATGAAGACCTCAAAGGCCAATTCTATCGTCTAACTTCTGTATCGTCTCACTTTTCTTTCCTCTGCTTTTCTGCGTCTGTTTTTCTGCGTCTGCTTTTCTACGTCTGTACATATCTCAGTGCAAATAGTATAACGTTTGCTACAGATGTCCAATTGACTTCGTTTTTATACCATTGGAAAGAAGACTTCAAGATATACAGCTTCTATGAAGACCTCAAAGGCCAATTCTATCGTCTAACTTCTATATCGTCTCACTTTTCTTTCGTCTGCTTTTCTGCTTCTGCTTTTCTGCGTCTGTCTTTTTGTGTCTGGAACATCTCTACTTAGAAGACGCATACCTTTTGACTCAGATGTTTAAAATTTACAAACTTTATACCGTTGGAAAGATAAAAGAAAGATCTACAACTTTACAGAAGGCAACTTTGCCAAAATCTATCTACATTAAGTCCAGATTTGCCCCAAAATTTCGAAGACAAACTTTTTATTCATACACCAACACTGCACCCAATTCTTCACTTTATGACAATATTTGAGACTCTTAGACATAGAATTGAAATTCGATGTCTTCATACAAAATGTAGCTATATATCTCTAGTTTAATTCAAATTAAGAATTATCTCGTTTGGATTACTAGAGAAAACGTTGTGGCTAAAAGATTGAAGCATATTTAGTGAACATTTTTCAGATCTCAACCAATCTTGTTTCTAAATCTTTCCTTATTACAACTCATACCAAGATCACTCTTTCTACTCCTTCTACTCCTCGTTTTCAATAAAAACAAATTTAATATCAATTATACCCAGAAGTTGTCAATGAATACATGTACACTTTTTTTTATCCGAACATTACGTATTTATGTGCATATATGCTAACATGATGCATGAGCAAGAGAATGCATTCCTTAATCTCAATTTCTCTTAAAGCTCACATGTACTGAAATTTCGGGTCACAAATCTTAATATGGAGACGGGATGTTACATTTCTCCCCCTCTTAATAAATTTCGTCCTCAAAATTTCCATCTGATTGATCAATACAGTAGAGGTGACCATTTTTCATATGCTCCTCTATTTCCCATACACTTCATCACTTTCAAAAGGCCACAGTAGACAGACTCAATAAGTCTTTCAATCACTCATTTAGCTACTACACTGTCTTGACTGTTTCAGGAGCATATTTCAAACTACTTACCAACTTATACTTTGTATATTGTCAATCTATCTCTGTTGACCATACCATTATTTCAGAACCTGATCATATATCATATATTATGAATTTAAGACCTCTCTAATTTATAGAACTTTTCATACATACCAATGCATATAGCTTAACTTATACTTTCTCCAAATCTGAGCACATCTTTCTAAGGTGGTACTCACAAAAACATTTCATCTTTCCCTTGACAGTTCACTTTTCTTTAATGTTAACACATTCAACTCTTATATCCATTTCACTAAATTTGGAAACCTCAATATCTGAATGTGAATTATTCCATCATAGAATTGTCCATTCGGTATGTCAGATTACACACTAATTTTACCAGTAGCACTCATTTGTGCATTACCTCTAAACTTAATAATTTCTTCAATCTTATATAATGTACATTCCAATTTTATCATCAGTGTCTTATTCCTTAAATATTCAAAACGTCCCCTTTTTGCCTTGCAGACACTCTCACAATATCATCTACGATCACAGTCACTACTTGATACAATTTTGCTTGGATCACTTAAATCTTCAATATCATAATATCATTGGGGTATCATTAACTATCACTCACATTTTCCTTATGTTAATTTCTTACAATTCCTTAGGTAACTAATTTCCCCAATGTAAGTAATTTTTGTCTCATGTCATTTTCAATCTCCCACTTGACTTCTTGTCTCTAATGATTTTCTCTTTTCCTTCGAATTCCTTTAATTCACATCGGCTTACTCAAATGCCTATTCATTCGTATTAGTTCTTCAACACATTTCAATTCATTTGAATGCTTCACTTTGTGTGTTGGTATTTCATTCCTTAGATTGAATTTGTATCTCCCGAATATGTTTGCATTGAATGTAAGGGGGGACCTATATTTTCCTCACAGTTGCAATAGTGTCACCTCGAGTTTATAATCCACTCATGTAGTTGATGTATACACTCTCAGTGGCATATTCCACTTTTTATGCCTGAGTTTTTGCTTAGGATCTGACTCCTTTATTCACTTTTGACTTAATATATATTCATTTCCGATTTGTCTCTTCATTGATTACTCTTAAATCAAATCGTTAGGTCAACTTAACTCACTTTAGGGAGATTCTTCTTTGAAAGAAGGTTTCTTACTACAATCATCAACACTATTCATAAAACCTTATCAATCAACTATTTTTCTTCATCACATATCAGTTATCCTTAATACCTCGAGAAGATCAATTTCAACTATGCATAATATCTCAATAAGATCAATTTATGCCAAAGCATACATTATCAGAACATCCCTTGAAATGAGGCTCTGTAGGGCACTTAAACAATTTCATTTACTCTAATATCTTGGCATACATCGCCAAAATCATCACATCATATTTGGAGATGTATTCACATCAATTTACCAATTAGTAGCTTATACTACTAAGAACACTTTAATCCCATTTAATTCTAGATAACCTTTCTCTTTTTATGCCAGTTCGCATCATAGGGGCTTTGCTATAATCATGTCCCTGTTCATTTCCCTCAAGCTCAGCACCTATGTTAACATCATTAATAGTCTTAATTCTATTCCCAATTGATCATTAAAAGTACCCTCACTAATAACTCTATCTTGAACTTTGAACTATAAGAACTATAATTGACACTTATTCAATAAGTCGCCAACTACTTCCTATGTCATCTTCACGCATATTGTTCACATATGCTTAATAATTTCACCCGTAACGGTGATCCCACTATCAGATGTACACTCACGATGACAATTTAATCTGAACTCAACAACTTTTTCCTATATCACTATTATCATCTCATCTTCCAATTGTCATTTATTTCACCTTACACGTCTTTATTCTCAATCAATTTATAATGGTAGGGCATAACCTATGTGAAGCTTAAATCTCCACTCCACAGATATATTCTCACACTGAATTGTAAACTCTTATATCGAAAATCAACTTAACTTATATACTTTCATCTTATTATTTCTACTTATGTCCTTATTTTTTGCTTTTTAACAATCCAAGACAATACGGAGATTCACAATTATTTCACCCCCAAAGGATATATCACCTTCAAGGATATGCACTCTTTTATGGGGGACTCTTATCTACCATGCAAAACCAGATACTATTTCTCATTTCCAATATGTCCATAAACCTTATTTTCTCATATTCAGTCAAATCATCATTTCTCTCAATGCTTCTAACAACTCAAACTCTTAAGGAATGCTCATGCATGTGACTTATACTGGGGATCAGTTGTCGTTGTCTGCTATGACATGACTAATGTGCATGTAACTTGACACATATTTCAGAATGCCCACACAAGATTGTACTTCTGGGCTCTGATACTACCTAAATGTAGCATCCCACTCCCGTAAGACCCGAACCTGATATCGATGATGATATCCGAGACCGCACCCCGCGAGGGTGGTGTGCTACGCACTCAATCAATCAAAATTCGGTATATATCTTTTTCTCTTTTTCATAGACACACATGCGGAAGTCAAATAATCAAATAGGACATAAGCCCTTTTCAATCATACAAGGCCATTTACAAAATTCTCATATGGCCATTTGGCCCTTTGATAAATACAACAATTGAGTCATTTCAAAATATACATTTCATGACATAAATAAAGACATGCAATGCAGACGCGAACTGATCCCGACTTCTATCCATCACTTGAATCATGCAAATATACTCCCATTGGCCTAACGGGGTATTCTTCTGATCTTGAAAAAAATAATTGCAATTTTTTGGTGAGTTTTGCGAACTCAGTGAGTGACCATCATCGATGGCTCACTCATCACATATCACATAAGATGTATATATATTTCATAAGTTACATTCCATTTCACCTTTTTTTTCCAATAACGCACATGTTCATATTATTTCGCATTCAATCACTGAACCAATCTCACTTTATTTCCTATATCACATTATTTCCCGTATTCATATAATTTCATTAACAACCAAATTGAATCACATCAACTTGTTCACATTCAATATCATTTAAACGTTCATATGATGCATATGTCACTTGTATGAGACTCACATTCGTGCTTATTGTTGTGACTGAGTGCCTCTTTACATATACAGAGTACCAGCCCGTAGGCTTAGTCGAATCACAATACCAGCCCGTAGGCTTAGTCGAATCACAATACCAGCCCGTTGGCTTAGTTGAATCACAATACTCACGGAGCATAGCTCTACGTGGAAACGCTTCAAACAGGCAACTCAAGTCACAACGCCTTTATATTTTATGAATTCATACCATGGAATGCATCACTTACATTGCATGTACTTATTCGATCACATTCACTTATCATCGGACCGTAGCCCGGCATTCAACATATAGTTGAGTATTCAATCTTTCTCTTGCATGCAATGCACATTCTGACAACACTTAGTTCATCTTATCCACATATAATGAGCACTTCAATAATTCAGATCATTCATCTCAGAACAAATCATTCACATATCACATTATTTCACATTCAGTACATTCAATCAATCATACTTTGTATCAAAAATCACATTTTTCTTTATGCATATGCAATGCACATGAGACTCATTTTTCATTTGTTACTTTGTTGTGACCGAGTGCCTAAACTGTCCCTTAAAGGGCTCATTGAACTGTCCCATGTAGGGCTCATTGATAACTATCCCATGTAGGGATCATTGAACGTTGAGTTTATAGCTCTGATCGGTGGCTACTTGGCTCACAATTACTATTTTGTTTTATGCATTCATGCAATGGAATGCATCACTCACAATTACTTATCCCATTCAAATCACTTTCTCATAACATCGGATCTTAGTCCGACAATCCACATTAAAGTGGAGCATTTCATAATTTCGTCTACAACTAATATGCTTTTACCAATTACATATTTACACATCATTCATCCAATTGATAGTCAATAGCACTTCTATATTCAAATCAATATCACAATCATCGGACTGTGGTCCGACATTCCACATAAAGTGGATCATTTCACAATTTCATTTATGTGCCAATACACGATTTATAATTACATTCACATACAATTAACACTTCAATATCTCACTTATATAGCACCTTCATCGGACCTTCATTGTCCGAATTTCAACAATCAAGACACATTCATAATTAGTCATAATCACTCAGTTTATAACATAAACAAAACAAACAATAAGGTAAGACCATCTAGGTCTACTCACAGTATGCTCTAAAATAGCATTTGCTTCCAAATTCTGGAATGTTAGAATGTGGACGCTTGACTTGCACAACCCATATATGCAAGACACACATTACACACTCATCAATAATTGCGCACATAAAAACATTCATTTTTACACAATTGTAATAATGGGCTATGTATAATGCATGCTCAATGACAATCCCTGGTATATGTTCTAATATAAACTTTATGTTCATTTTCATTTTCAAAATTCATATACGTTTCATATACTTCATTGGTACATGATCGTTCTAACTTCTCCTTTCAATCTTTATTCTTTTTATAAGTCTAGCTTATTCATAAGCTTACACTTTAAGAACACTTGGTTACTTTATATCATAACTTAATTTCTCATCATCTCTTTTATAACCTTATATGAACTCATAATATCAAAACCCTATTCATAGCTTAGCAATTTAAACATATGTACACATTTAGGCATATTGCCCATTACACAAAAACCATAAATATATATATTACTCACCTAGTTGGCTTGCAAAACTTTGAGTCAAATTTGTCTTTCCCCTTGTTCTTGGGTAGGATTTTCTTGGTTTTCTAATACAAACCAAATCTCATTCAATAGAAATCCACTTAAAAATCCCACAAAGAAAAATCTCCAAAATTGATTCTAGAACATTTAAACCCAACCAATTTCTAAACTCCATAAGCTAGAATCCTTCCAAAAATCCAAAAGAGTCAAAAAGATCTTACCTTGATTCATAACCAAAAAGAGATCTTTAGCTTAAATGGAAGCTCTTATCTTCCTCTTCCTTATTCTTTTCTTGAACAACTTTAAAATCTCTCTTAAAGGCTAAGAAAATTAAAACCCTAGCTTGCTCTCTCTTCTTTCTCTCTCTTTCTTTCTTCTTCTCTTCGTATTTCTCTTTCTTCTTCAAGATATTTCTTTTTTTATTTCCATTTTCGTTCTCCCCTTAATTTATAAGCCAGACCATACTTCTTTTTCCATTTATGCCCTTAATGAGTCCAAAAAGTCAAATTTATCCTTCCTTATAGGCTTATGTTCTTTTAAACTTAAGTGTCTTGCCAGAAATATCCTTGACCATTTTTACACATCACTTTCTTATAGAAGAATCTTCTCTATTATCTTACGGGTCTAATATCACTAAAAGCATTCAATCTGGTTCAATGATTCAGAAGTTACACTTTCAACATTTTGGACTGTTCTTGTCCATAATAGTACACTATGCATAACTTCCATAAGAATTTTAGACATCCTAGAGATTGAATCAGATTCCGAGTCCTTAATACCATTTGTAGCTCCATGTCTCTAGTTTACCACGAATTAGAAATCATCTCATTTTGATTTCTACAAATCAAGATATCATTAAAACACTGAAGTATGTTCAGTGGAATAACACCAGTTCATATCCTTTAAGAGCATACTCACTGTACCCGTCTCACTCTTTTCACTAAATCTTTCTCCATTAGTTTCATCTGACTATGATTCTTGGTGGAGAGGTAGGGAAACGTCTTAAGAATCCAATGGTTCAAGAATCAAGTTATTTGGAAGTCCAAAGAAGAAGTTATGGCCAAAAGACTCCAACACGTTTCTGCCCTCACCTGAAATGTAAATGTCTCAGTACGAATGCTATAACTTTTGCTATAGATGTCCAATTGACTTCGTTTTAGGACCATTGGAAAGAAGACTTCAAGATATACAACTTCTATGAGACATCAAAGGCCAATTATATCATATAGCTTCTGTATTGTCTCACTTTTCTTTCGTTTGCCTTTCTGTGTCTACTTTTCTGCGTCTGCTTTTCTGTGTCCGTACATATCTCAGTACGAATGCTATAACTTTTGCTAAAGATGTCCAATTGACTTTGTTTTTGGACCATTGGAAATAAGACTACAAGATCTACAACTTCTATGACGACTTCAAAGGCCAATTCTATCGTCTAATTTCTGTATCATCTAACTTTTCTTTCATCTGCTTTACTGCGTCTGCTTTTCTGCTTCTGTACATATCTCAGTGTGAATGCTATAAATTTTGTTACAGAAGTCCAATTGACTTCATTTTTAGACCATTGGAAATAAGACTTCAATATCTACAACTTCTATGATGACCTCAAATGCCAATTTTATCGTCTAACTTCTGTATCATCTCATTTTTCTTTTGTCTACTTTTCTGCGTCTGCTTTTCTGCGTCTGCTTTTCTGCGTCTATACATATCTCAGTGTGAATGCTATAACTTTTTCTATAGATGTCCAATTGACTTTATTTTTAGACCATTGGAAAGAAGACTTCAAGATCTACAACTTCTATGAAGACCTCAAAGGCTAATTCTATCTTCTATCTTCTGTATCGTCTCACTTTTCTTTCGTCTGTTTTTCTGCGTCTGCTTTTCTGCGTCTTTTTATATCTCAGAGCGAATTCTATACCTTTTGCTATAGATGTCCAATTGACTTCGTTTTTGGACCATTGGAAATAAGACTTCAATATCTACAACTTCTATGAAGACCTTAAAGGCCAATTCTAACTTTTGTATTGTCTCACTTTTCTTTCGTATGCTTTTCTGCGTCTGTACATATCTCAGTGAGAATGCTATAACTTTTGCTACAGATGTCCAATTGACTTAGTTTTTAGACCATTGGAAAGAAGACTTCAATATCTACAACTTCTATGAAGACCTCAAAGGCCAATTCTATCGTCTAACTTCTGTATCGTCTCACTTTTCTTTCTTCTGCTTTTCTGCGTCTACTTTTCTGCGTCTGTCTTTTTGTATCTGGAACATCTCCACTTATAAGACGTATAACTTTTGACTCAGATGTTCAAAATTTACAAACTTTATACCGTTGGAAAGATAAAAGAAAGATCTACAACTTTCCAGAAGGCAACTTTGCCAAAATCTATCTACATTAAGTCCAGAGTTGCCCCAAAAATCCGAAGACAAACTTTTCATTCATACACCAACACTACACCTAATTCTTCACTTTATGACAATATTTGAGACTCTTAGACACATAATTGAAATTTGATGTCTTCACACAAAATTTAGCTATATATCTCTAGTTTAATCCAAATTAAGAATCATCTCGTTTGGATTACTAGAGAAAATGTCGTGGCTGAAAGATTGAAGCATATTCAGTGAACATTTTTCAGATCTCAACCAATCTTGTTTCTAAATCTTTCTTTATTACAACTCATACCAAGATCACTCTTTCTACTCCTTCTACTCCTCGTTTTCAATAAAAACACATTTAATATCAATTATATCCAGAAGTTGTCAATGAATACATGTACACCTTTTTTTTAATATGAACATTACGTATTTATGTGCTTATATGCTAACATGATGCATGAGCAAGATAATGCATTCCTTAATCTCAATTTCTCTTAAAGCTCGCATGTACTGAAATTTCGGGTCACAAATCTTAATATAGGGATGGGATGTTACATTTAAGGTAGCGAGAGAGAAGAAGAAGAAGAAGAAAGAGCCAAGACCTACCTCGAGCTTTTCTTGCTTTCTTCTATGTGGGTTTATGACGACTGGTTTTGATTTGATTGTGACCGGGGTTCTGCAACTCTGCTTTTGGTTTTGTTCATCAATAATCACCATAACTTCTTCTTCTTTTTCTTCAACCATTGCTTTCTGCATTTGCTTTCTCCGATTGTTTCTCTGCTGGGTGCAGAGGAGCTTCAATCTCGCTTCCTCGTCTGTTTCGATGAGTTTGAGACCAAAAAGGTAACTTTTTTTGGATTTGTGCTTTGTTTTTCAGTGTTTTTGTTTTACTTAACTTGGTATTGTTTGGTTTTTGCAGGACTTGTTCTGGTTTGGAGTGCTTTGAGGATTTTCACATAAAAAGATAATTTAACCTTTTCCTATTTTTGATAGGAAATCTCACTTGATACTTATCTTCAGATTCTCTGTTTATTTTTTGGTTTTTGTTTTCCTTTATTGGTTTTCTCCAATTTTGTAGCTTAGATTTTGGAGATTTTGAGGAGGGGTTTAGGAGGAAAATTTTAAGGAATTATAAATTTCTACTGTCGGTCTCAAGATAGCAATTTCTTGTTTGACTTTTTGCAACAATAAGTTGAATTGGAATTTGCGTGCTAAGGTGTCTATACCTCGTTGTTGTTGGAGTTCTGTATGTTTTAGAGTGTTCAAGGATTGCGATGTATACGTGGAATGATTGTGGGGTTATGGTAAAATCATTTTCTCATTGCTTGTTGCATTTTCTATATATAAAAGGCTATTTTTTAATGGATGTATGAAGTTTTTCCAGCCCAATTTCTTGCCTACCACTTGTTTGATAAAAGTTCCCTTATAGCTTTTATTCTTTTTGGCAGCCTAGTCTCTTATATATATATGTACACTAATGATATAGAGATCGAGACCCTTTTGAGAGCTGATGAAATTAAGAATATATATATATATATACACACACGTGGTTGTTCTTACAGTGTTTTTTTTTTGACAATTCAAAAAAAGTTAATTTTCCTTTTATCTTTAAACTCAAGCTGCATTCATTCCTGATGAACCTTTGAAACTAGATCTGCTAGTTGCTACTCACTCTTGAATGCCATCTTCAAATTTTTCTCTAGTTTAGTTTCATTTCTGAATGACTTTGTGAAGTCAATATGTCTTCCCTTGCAGTTGCCATAGTTTTTTGATTATTTAAGTCAATAATTTCTTGTTCACTACAATGCCTTTGGACCCTTTTTTGGAAATGATAGGTAAATTGGCTTGGATTTATTGTAATGTATGATGAGTTCATCTATTGCTATTAAGAGTAGTTTTTCTGATCTAGTTAATTAGTTGGGTTAATTATCCAACTAATTAGTTGGCTTGGATTTGCCATATAGGTGAACTGATGATATTGAGCTGCCTCAAGTGTGTGTACAATAATGTGTTCTTACTGTTGTACTTTCTTTGCGTAACTATGGTTTAATTTCCAACAATTGCTCAGATGTTGCTTTGGACTAGTTACAAGGCTAAAGTTTTTGGTAAATTTGAAATTGAACGTTGATGAAATGATTGACCTTAACTTGCTAATGTCAAATGAATGATTATTGATGATCACGCCAAATATGGGCTTCAACTGCATCATGAACATACCCTCCTTTTGCTCTGTACCTGATAAAATTTATTTTTCAACAAGTATAGAAATGATAAAGAGAACTAGGAAAGATTGAGGCGGGAGTGATCATCTGATGGTTTCTTCTTTGGTTATTTGGCTAGGTACTTAAGCATTTGCCTCTTAATTTCCACAGCTGGACTCAAACACATTGTTTATTATGCCCCATCCCAGAAAGTTTTATGTCAACCTTTTGTTGTTGATGCAGTAGAAAATCAGGTGCTTGAATTAGTGGACTTTTATTAGCTATTTTTAGTTTCATGGCAATGTAGAGCCAAAGGCACCCATTTACTTTTGTTGTTTCAATTTGTTTGAGTTTCATATATCTTGCGTCCTAGGGTAAATGAGTATGAGATTTAATACTAAGTTATGAAAATTCTCTAGTTATGTGTGTTCTTGGAGATCCTGCAAAATGATTCTATAGGTTGCCAAGCTGCACAGATGCTTTTATCTGTAAAATTTTGAATGCTTAGCTTATATGTGCTTGATATTTGTTTTTTGCAGCTCAGCAGGTCATTGTTCAACCACCTTAAAGTTTACAAGGGCCCAGAACCCGTAACTTTCTTGGATTTAATGACATTGATATTATCAGCAATGCATACGGTATTTTCATATTCTTATTCCTCTCTCTCTCAGCCTTAATACTTCGGCAATAAAGAATTAAAAGTAACCATTTTCTGTTTTTTCCCCCTTTGTGCATTTAGGCCTGTCAGTGATCACACTAATGCTCATCACAACACTCTTGATGTTTTTGATCGTTAGCACCTTTTGGAAGCAAAGCGTCTTGATAGCATTACTATTTGTATTGAGTTTTGGATCAGTTGAGTTGGCCAACGGAGGGAGAAGGGTTTATTCTTAGATTGAAGACAACTTTGGCAATACAGTTATATAGAATTGGATTTGTATGTCGTTAGGTCTTTTAATTAAATATTCTACTTTTTGTTTTAAATTTATTTATTTATTTTGCCCTTTTCCTTTGTTCTATTCAAAGAAAATAACAATAGCACTAAAATATAAAAAATTTGTATTTTAAAAATAATTATTAAATTAAAATAATTTTCAAAAGTGGAAAAATAATGGAATGTTTAAAATTAATAACATATTAAACAATTGAAAATTTATTAAATAAATAAAATTCATAAATAATATTGAATAGTTATTAAACAAATAAGATTTAAAATTTTTTGTTATTTAAAAAATTATTAAAATTTAAATTTTATTAAATTTAAATTATTTTCAAAAAATAAAAAATTAATAATTAAAAAACGTCACGCAACACTTTCCGCGACGTTTTCAAAACGTTGCGGAAGACTTTTTGTGACATTTTTTAGAAAACGTCGCAGAAAGTCAAAATGTATGATGTTTTCTAAAAATGTCATAGAAAGACCAATCTTTCTGTGACGTTTTTCAAAACGTCGCGAAATGTCAGTATTTTCTGTGACGTTTTACAAAAAACGTCGCAGAAATCTTTTGCCTACACCACATTTCGCGACGTTTTTTGTGATATTTTTTAAAACGTCGTGGAATGTATTCTGCGACGCTTTTTGAGATTCTGTGACGTTTTTAGAACGTCGTTAATTGTCCTATTTTCTTGTAGTGTAGGATCTTAGCCACCGAAAAAATAAATAGCTGTTTGAATAAATTATCTGTACATGATTATTTATACGACGTAGCAGGTAGAAAAGGATTTGATCTCCAAAGTGGGGTGATACTACACATCAACATTTAGATCCCACCGTCGTCTTGCCCACCGTCCGATGGAGAACCGTCGTTAGTTGTGAGAGAGAAGCAAGGACGATTTTTGGTCGAGTAGACAGAGACAAATAATTTTTGTCCTCTGGTTTTGGAGTGGACAAATATCTTTGTCCATGTCTACCGGAGGCGGATGACACAAATGTGGGGGCGTGAACCAAACAAGCACGGGGGACATGATTTCTTTGTCTTGTTTACTGTCCTTATGAACGACGTCAGTAACCAAACATTACGTGAGAACCAAATTACGACAAAGCAAGTTCTTTACTGATTTTTCAAAGGTTCTTTACTGGAAGAACTATATATTCATGATTTGATCATTTATCTACTACCATTCTTCATTTTACTTTTATCCTAAAGAATTTCAGGATATCATTATACCTGTGCCCTTCATTCAAAACTTTTAGTGAGTTGGAGCAAATATGAAGCTCAAGTGCATGAACATTGAAGATCCGGACGCCAATGCCTAGCTGAAATAGTCATTTTCTTATTAGCATGAAAAGTGCCAAAATGGCCATGATGTTGATCAGGCCCTCTCTATCTGTTGTTTAGAGAGACAGCAGAGCAGTGCTTTAACCTCAAGAACTCTTTTACCAATTGCAGTGGACCTGTTTCGCGAGCTATTCAAGCAGGAAAGGTCCGTGGAGCCCATCTGCCAGCAAAGATAGTTTCTAGTTTCAGTCTCATTCGGCTTCGCCATAACAAATCATGCTGGCCATCAACGAGACAACTATGGCCTGGGACCTGTTAAAACATAACAGTTTCTTGGCCCAGATGTCTCTTTCGAGCCATTTTCCAGCCACCTTGGAACAATGTTCACTAGTTCATGAATGTCTTCGATTCCAAGTTCCAAGCTTCGTTTTTTAGTTGTTAACATACCATGAGTTCATGATATGTCAACGGAATCTATATTCAAATTGATCATCGTTTGAATCATGTGCAGTAAAAGCATGAGATATCAAAATCAGGAAGAAACACTAACGCCCGTCTGAGTCCCTAGCAAGCATTGATGGAAGCAGTTAACACTAGGAAACGTCTCTTCTTTCACAATAAGCCAGTATTGCAATTTGCAATTTGCAGTCTTAAATGTGCACCTCATGAATATTGGGAATGCTGAAAATTGGATTCTTTGTCACTGCCTAAATAATGCTTGCCTTGCTAGATGCATAAAAGGAAGCCATTGGCATCTAAGCGTTAAATTAAGATTATAAAAACATAAAAAAAGTATAAACTACAACACTTCTTCAAATTGAGGAGGCAAATCGGACAACAAACTTAAACCCATTCCCAAGTGTGGTTCCAAAACAGACTGCGGAAATAGGAATTCGCCACCATGAGTGCCATCCAATATTAGAACATCAATACAAATCCACCACCAAGTATACATTTTGAGGCGATCGAACAAAGACACAAAATGTTACACATGTACATTCATTTTAAATTCGTCTGACGTCTTTACACCCCATGAATTTTGCTATCCTGTGATCCAAAATCCTGTCAGTGTAAACAAGACATAAATAACTATCCCCAAAACCTCGAAAGTATGCTTGGTTTGTGTCAAAGAATAACAAACTAAAAACACAATATACAAGCAAGCTTAGGCTGAACTCACACGTGTATCGAGTTTTATGCTTGCTGGATCAAGGACTAGGCTTTGGCAGTCCTCGAGATATTTCCTGTAGTCCTAACATGCCATATAATGAGAATGACGAGGTCTACAGCCATTTTCATTCCTTTCTGGGGATTGCCTACGAAGGAGCTCATCAAATAATGAAAAAGCCCTTTCACTAGTTGTTTTGAATCAAACAGATCTGTTACTCACTTTCCCAGCACTAGGGAAATTCCTCATCCCAATCATCATTAGCTTCGTTCACTTGATTATAATGATATTCTCTCTTGGGTTGTTCATTATCGTTTTGAATCTCAGACCCAAATAGAAACTCATCTTCTATAAAATTCATGCCAGGATGCTTTAAGAGCCAGCGGAGTAAAAATTATAGATTTAAGTACTTTCTTTTTGCAAGATCAACCTTTTTAGATGGTGAGGGAATTTGTTCAAAGGAAGTAAGCATATTGCAGATTCCATTAAATGGTGTAGTCAACAAACATTCTACTCGTAAAAAAATCTTGAATCGAAAAATTAGCTTAATAAAGGTAAAACATGGTTAACTGGCGGTTAAAACGCGATGGCGATGTAAATGCAATTCACAAACTTCTGAACTATAAAAATCCACATTTTCCTACAGTGTAAAAGAAAAGAAAAGAAAAGAAAAGCAGGAGAACATGCTTTTAGTTCTTCAGACAGACCGACAGAGCATATAGAAGAAAAGAAAAGGTCACCTGAAGAAAGGGAACTGGACATTGGTATCAGTAGGTTCTTTAACCAGGTTTTCATCTTGGTATCGTCTTTCACTTTGGGGAGGATCGGGAGTCATCTAATTGGGAGTTAAAGGGGCCACTTCTACAGTCATGTCATCAGTGCTTTCAGATATACGCTCTTCATTTTTGTCATCCTTTCTGACCTGTTGCTGATGATAAAATATCTTAGGTATCACAGTCATTCTCCCTTTCATCCTCTACCGCAACAAGGTGATGCATCAGCAATTAGCTTTTTCAGCTTTACCTCCTTTAGAGGGGCTCATGTAAGAACCACAATCTTCTTACACCCTCCCTGGATTCCATCCAACATCATCTCCCAGTCTTGTGTCAACAACATCACCAAAATCATCGCTTTGAATCTTTCGATCTATGAAAGATGTTGAGATACATTCCATCTTGTTTAATACCTACAAAGAACTAAAACAAACAAAATATATGATCCACGAGCCATATCAACTTGAGCTCTTGACAGCCAACCTGGTAAATTCATAGGATGGAGTGTTAACAGATTCTGTCCTTCTTTTTCAATAGTAGGGATAAACTCAGTACTAAAATGATGAGGTGTCACACCCCACTCAGGGACCCTTACAGGCACACACGGAAACTATAATACCTCTCTAGCTAACTCAATGGTTAATACTCACTTTAAACAACTCAAACTGGTTGTATCATCGACTAACTAAAATCGAATTGGAAGTATGTATCATTACGTAGGTAATTCCAGATATTGGAGCTAACAACCCTCGACGCCTATCCTTCGACTTACAAGGGCACAAATGCTCTCGCCTTTTAAGAATCCTACTTGCTCACATATTCTTACTTGTCATTCCCAGTTAATGTTTCTAACTCAAGGCAACAGATATGTTTAGAAGTAACAGTTTCCAAACTGTCATAGACTTCCTGTTATACAAGATTCTCAACTGAGGCAAGTGTAGAGTACACTCATCCTATATCTTAGGCACTAAGGAAACATGATTTCTTAGGGTTTGAAATTTTCATAAATGAGAAAAGGAGTTTAGAAGAAAACTAACTTCTTCATTTTCAATCTCAAATTTAGCATATTCATTTAATGTACTTACAATGAAGGCAAAGCCTTGCTTTTATAAGCGAAGCGAGGGACTGAAAGGTAAAACTACCTAAAGACAAAATAATTAGACTTTAAAAACAGTAGCCTAATAATTTACCTAACCTTATAAAAAAGGAATATACTTTTACAAAAGTCTTAAAGTAAACAATACTATTTTAAAAAAAGCCTAAAGGTGAACAGAAAGATGATAAGATGGAATCTTCAACAGTGTTGATAGTAATATGCATGCCCATCTTTCATCATGCCAGTAGTTGTCTCAAAAGGCGTGCTTATTTTACAAGTGTAAAGTAATGTCTCACTCAATCATAGATCCAAAGCATCCAAGAGATTACTTATGGCGAATAGGAGATTGTTGTGCTTGAAGATTGGATGGAGAATCTAGATCACTTGAGTCATTAATGTCAGCAAGATAATTTATTTTTCTTTTGTTGGAACTGAACTCAGCCATATATAACTGATGTAGGAATATATCTAACTTAGTTTTGTCAATGCTAAGATTATCTTCATTAGGATTCTGAGCATATTGGAAAACTGAGTTGGAAGGTTGAGAAGGTCCTACAGACTGTGAGATGTTAGTTTTAGTGTCTTTGAGAACTGATCATATTCAGGACTCTTGGAACTATGAATGTTGATTTTTGGTGCTTTAGGTTCACCAGGCATAAATTCTTCGGGTTGAGGTCCAATAGACGTTGTCAATATTGGAGGATCAAGAAAATTATTAATATCCTTAAGTAAATTTCTTAAAGAGTTTAAAACATTTTCCTTATGTCGTGGCCAATATAAAAATGTATGCTAGAATTGGACATGTTGTTTAGTATAAAGCACACTAGTATATGATTCTCAGTATGGATGATGTATAATAAAGAAGCACTGAGTGGTTTGTTGTCTAGCTGAGGCTGTCCAGACAATGCTGTTGAACTATGATAGCACACTGATGCTTCCATTGAGTTAATGGTTGAAACCATTCTAAGGGTGTCCATAATAAAGAACTGCCATTGTTAGGATCACAGCGATGTTGATACAATTGAAGAGGAGAAACTATAAAAGCATAAGAATAAAGGACAGAGAGTGCCCAAAGGTATCATAATGTGTTTTCAAATAAAGGATCTTGAAGAAGATTCACATTAAGGTAGGGTGTTTTGATGTTGAACATAATAGGATTTCTAATGGAATTATGTTCATGCAAAAGTAGGTGCAAGTAATAGAACAAACTACTACGAGCAAGTGAGGCAACTTCAGAAACACTAGCAGGATGGCTAATTATAGGAGGAAAAGACTTCTTTGTGAAGGCAAAGAAAGGTTGGTCAACCATTCTAAAAAATTGAGTAAAAGAAATATTGAATTTTTTTGTGATTTTTCTGAACAGAAGAGGGATATTTATAGTGCAAAAAAGTATCTGGTGCCTATGGTGGATGTTGTCGGAGTAGTGTAGAAGAAGTTTCAGCTTCTACAATGATCGGATTGACATCTGTCTAAGAGAGATAGTTTCTGATAAGAAAGCTTCAAAAGTGAAAGATTATGACAGATCTGCTTAAGATGTTTGACATTTGTAGTCTGTTCTTTTCCCCATTGTGGTAGATTTTTTCGTAAGAGCTTAGATAGGCTTGATGTATAGGTTGCCACATCTGGTATGAAATCTCTGATGTAATTAACAATTCCAAGGAACTGTTGAATTTGTTTCACAGTGAGATGTCATTCGGAAATTGTAATAATTCTTTGGCAATATATGGGCCTGGCTGGTAGAATCCATCTTTGAATTGGATACCCTGAAATTCTATTTCTGTTATACCAATAGTGCTTTTTGAGGCCGAAAGCATAATTCCATACTGTTGTGTAAGATCCAAAAATCTGTTTAGAAGGGCCCGATGTTCCTCATGATTCGTTGAGAACAGTAGAATATCATTGATATAGATAAAGGCACTGTTGAGGATAGGCTTATAGATTTTTATAATAGACTTTTGAAATAGTGATGGTGCGACTTTAAATCCAAAAAGCATCATAGTCTATTGGTAGAGAGCATTGAGAATGCAAAATGCAGTCTTATAACATTCTTCAGGGTGGATACCCAATTGCCAAAAACCTACTTTAAGATCAAACTTTGAGAACATAACAGCTTCCTTGATAAATAGTACCTATGTAATGATTTTTGACAAAGGAAATTTGTCATCCTACAGGAAAGCATTTAGAGGTTTGTAGTCTATCACTAGATGTTTCTTTCCATGTTTATTCTCTGAACGTTTATTGACATAAAATGCTTGACAAGCTCAATCCGACTTTGTAGACTCAATCAATTCTTGCTACAATAGTATTGCACACTCATCTTGTGCGAGCTTTAAGTTGTCAGGGTTCATACCCAGATGTGTGGCTTTTGTAGGATTAATAGCCTCATTTTTCTTGAAAGGTGGACTTATGAAAAAGTTAGAATTTTTCCACAGAGGATATGTATGAGTAAACTATATATGGGAATATGGACAGTATTCCAACAGTTTATCTCAAAATCCAGTGTAATGTGTTAGAACCTGTATAAGTTCAAACACATTTTTTTATGTTAGTGTATAGATTGAAAATGTTTTGATACTTGAAGCCTGCGGGTAGGATCTATAAAGATTGGGCTTTACTGTATGTATTCATTCCAATAAGAGTATCTAGGCCTGGTAGATTGCTTCCAAGTACTTTAATCCAAACTGTACACTGAGGAAAGAAGCAAATGTCAAATTGGTCTTTTTGTTATGAACCCACTTTTGAAAGAATTACCATCAGCAGTAGTAAAGTATTCTTCATGAGAAGTCCATGCTTTCGATGATAAGATATTAGGCTTCATAATCGTACGACTGGAGCCAGTTGTATACTAGATTTAGATCATATCATATTTATCCTGCTGAAACGACTGGATTTGGACATACGGTCATTGTATAGGTGTATGATTTAACTGTTGGATCGGAAAAAGAAAACATGCTTTGTTTGAAAAAACGGTAGATTTCAAAACTTTTAAGAAATCATTACTTGCAGCGGAAGCAAGAAATCCAAATCAACATGCCAATCTATAAATGATATGGTATAAGGATAATAAAATATAAACAAGATCAGGAGTATTACCGACTCCTTCGCTATAGCTTTAAATCCTCGCTGCGCTATCCTCTCCTTCTTCGTGCATCCAAATCCTTTGCCTTTGACACTTTTCCTTTAGCAATCTATTTTCTCCTTGTTGTAGTATCCTCAACCAATTAGATTTACTACCTGTTCTTTAAGGACAATTAGGTTAACAAAATCCTTTGGTGGGAAAGGAGAAGAAATGTTTGGAGGAGATTTTCTTAGAAGAAGAAGAAGCAAAATTGAAACTCTTTCAATTGGTATTTTCGATTCTCTCTTTCATGAAAGGAGAGAAGGTGTAAAGAACATGCAAGAACTCTTTCTTGCCTACCAATTTCGTATATGCATGGATGGAAGGAGAGAGAGGCATCAAATGCATCACTTCTTTCATTAATCACTCGTAAAATAGCCAATAAATGAAATTATCTTCATTTATCTTTATGATGGCTATTTGAAAAGACCATAACCTAAAATTCAATACCCAATTTCGATTTTGCCAAGAAGAAAGAAGGAAGATGGTCCATCTAATGTACATCTTTCATCTTTAATCTAATGAATGCAAATAGGTTACAAGCCAACATTAAAAGACAACCATTAAACTATTTATGGTAAGTTCATAACTTTATTTAATGATGATTAACCATAACAAAGACAATCTTTATTTAGAATTTTAATGTCAAATGTGTGGTTACTTTATATGGTGATTAAAACATAAGATCTCATCTCAGTGTTAAGACTTGATGGGTAACTAGTCCAACAAACTACTGGCGCCAGTTTAATCACCAAATCTCCTTAAAACATCTAGAAGAGATGATAACACTATAAACTCTTTATTTGAGTGAATGTTCCTTGATACATGTTTCAATTAATAATTCCAACATGCAGACACTGGATTAATACTCTGTAAAAATCTATTCCGATCATATCAAGAATTATAATGAAACATGTATGAGTTTACCACTCATCAAGATTATGGTTCATAATAAGCGAATGCTTAAGTTGTATGTTTTAAGATTAAAGTAATGACCCACTTTATTCTTGAAAACATACTTGATTCCAGATTCATTTAATAGTGCCATTATCGACAGTCAACTACTATCATGATATGAAACTCATCATTCCTTTGAAGTAAACTCCTTTACTTATATGGAGATAAATCGCAACACTACAGTCTAAACCATAATCAAGCGACCAACTTGATTATTCAACTGTGAATCAATTAATTCAGATTCTAATAATATACATATTTCCCATACATCTCTATGTATATGTATATTACATACAAAAGAATCTTGGTACCTTATGACCAGATATATAATGCTCATACTGAAAAATCAAACTCTTTTGTTTTATTAAAAATAAATATTTTTATTACAAAACTGTAACTGAAGAAGATAAAGTTGCATGTAAATACACTTGTTTTCCAGGGCACTATATTTACATAACTCCAACAATCTCCCACTTGCCCTAAAGCAAGTTTAACATACCCCTCATTCCCATCCCTTCTGGGTAACCCTCAAAGCTCTTTTGAGTCAATGTCTTTGTGAACGGATCAGCAAGGTTTTGCTCAGTTGGAATCTTTACCACATCCACTTCTCCACGTTGTATTATCTCCCTTATAAAATTATACTTTCGCTCAATGTGTTTGGCAGCTTTGTGGTTCCGAGGTTTTTTAGAATTAGCCACTGCCCCATTATTATCACAATAAAGTGTAATGGCCTTTTTTGCATCTGGAACTACCTCCAAATCATTTAGGAACATCCGGAGCCAGATTGCTTCCTTTGCTGCTTCACAATCAATAACATACTCAGCCTCTATAGTCGAATCAGCATTACAAGATTGCTTGACACTCCTCCAAACTATGGCTCCACCTCCTAAAGTAAATATAGAACCAGAAGTTGATTTCCTTAAATCAACATCTGATTTGAAATCAGAATCCGTATATCCTGTCGAAAGAAGATTACTTCCAAAGTAAACAAGCTTTAAGTTCTTCTTCCTACGAAGATACTTAAGTATACACTTAACCGCAGTCCAATGTTCCATTCCTGGATTGGACTGAAATCTACTTACCAGTCCCACTGCGTAACAGATATCCAGTCTAGTACACAGCATTGCATACATCAAACTACCAACTGCCAAAGCATATGGAATGATACGCAAGCGTTCAAGCTCCTCTTGGGTTTTAGGTGCTTGTTCCTTAGAAAGTTTGATTTCATGTCTAGTAGGAGTAAAACCCCTATTGGAATCTTGCATGGCGAACTTATTGAACATATTCTCAATGTAGGTTAGTTGAGACAAAGCTATCTGCTTGTTCTTTCGATCCCTTATAAGTTTGATCCCTAGAACATAGGTAGCCTCTCCCAAATCCTTCATTGAAAACTATTCATTCAGCCATCCCTGAACTGCAGATAACATTCTCACATCATTCCCAATGAGCAGAATGTCATCAACATACAGGATTAAGAAAGTAACCTTACCTTCTTGTATTCTTTTATAAACACAAGGCTCATTTAGGTTTTGTATGAACCCATAGGTTTTGATAGCCTTATCAAACCTAATGTTCCAAGACCTAGATGCTTGCTTAAGTCCATAAATGGACCTTTGCAACTTGTAAACCTTATGCTCATTACCTGGCTCAATGAATCCTTCTGGTTGGGCCACATAAATGGTCTCCTCAAGATCCCCATTTCCTTTTGTAGATCCATTTACACCCTATGGCTTTTAGACCTGGTGGTAGCTCTACAAGGACCCAGACTTCATTAGTATACATAGAATCTATTTTTGATTCCATCGCCTTGAGCCATTTTCCTGCATCAACATCATTAATAGCCTGTGTATAAGTAATGAGATCTATTTCTTCTTGGTCCGAGATTGCAATTAAGCCTTCTCCTAAACCCAAATACCTATCTGGCTGTCTCACAACCCTCCCACTACGTCTAGGCACACCTTGATGTTCAGGTTGCACTTCTGATTCAACTCTTGAATCCATTTCGACATCTTGTTCTGTCATATCCAAAACAACTCTTGGTTTGGATGAAATAGCTAACTCCTTTAGTACTACTTCACTTCTTCCTTTGTGATTTTTCACAAACTCTTCCTCTAAGAAGGTTGTATTTGTCGACATAAATACCTTCTTATCATGAGGACTGTAAAAATAGTACCCTCGAGTTCCCGTAGGATATCCTACAAACAAACAAACTTCTGACCTTGGTTCCATCTTTGTGGATTCAGGCTTTAGAACATGGGCTGGGCAGCCCCAAGTCCTCAAATGCCTCCATGAAGGAACTCGGCCAGTCCACAACTTCCTAGGTGTTTTAGGCACCGATTTGGACGGAGCAAAGTTAAGAAGATATGTTGCCGTTTGTATGGCATATCCCCAGAACAATTCTGGAAGGCTAGCGTAGGACATCATTGATCTTACCATTTCCAATAGAGTTCTATTTCTCCTCTCTGTTACACCATTCTGCTGAGGCATACGAGGAGCTGACAAATTGGAAACAATTCCATTGTCAATTAAATATTGCTGGAACTCTCCAGATAAATACTGACCACCTTGATCTGATCGAAGCTGTTTTAATGGCTTGCCAAGTTGCTTCTTAGCTTCAGCTTTGAATTCTTTGAACTTTTCAAAAGATTCACTCTTTTTATGCATCATATACAAATAGCCATGTCTTGAATAATCATCTATAAAAATTATGAAATATTCATAACCTCCTCTAGCTTGTACATTCATGGGCCTACACACATCAGTATGTACCAGGTCTAATGTGGATTCAGATCTGTTTCCTTTAGAAGGAAATGAGGCTTTGGTCATTTTTCCTTCAATACAAGATTCATAGGTGGGTAATGGATCACTATCCAAGCCCATAAGGATCCCATCCTTTACTAGTCTGTCAAGTCTTTTCTGATTAATATGACCCATTCTTAAGTGCCACAGATACTTTGAATTAATGCTAGAGATTTTAGATTGTCTTGGTTTTATCAATTATGTGGTGTTTAGTGAGCCTTTCATAGGTTCTATAAAAAACAATCCCTTTTTAGTTATCGCATCATAAATAAAATCCTTATTCTCATATATTGAAACAACCTTTTCAAAATATAAGGAATAACCAGATTTTATTAGAACAAAAACAGAAATCATGTTCCTCACAATTATTGGCATGTAATAAACATCCTCCAAATATAACCTATGACCACTAGGAAAGTCCAAGATAACTACTCCCACTGATTCTACTGAAACATAGGAACCATATGCTATCTTGACTTGAAACTGGCCTTTAGGTAGTCTTTTCCTTTGTTGGAACCCCTGCAAAGAATTACAAACATGGTTAGTGGCTCCTGAATCTAATATCCAAGAAGAAGATAAATCGGCCACATTTCTAGTTCTTAACAAACTTTGGAAGCCCATACCTTGTTTGCTTTTGAGGGACTCTAGGTAGACTGGACAGTTTCTTTTCCAATGGCCCATCTCAACACAGTGGAAACAGTTTGCTTTGATGTTCTCTTTGGCCTTCTTTTTCATGGAATTGGCCTTGACCCTTGTTGGGGCCATCTTTTTCATTGGACCCTTCTTTTTTTCCTTGCCCTTACCTTTGGGCCTAGAAGAAGAAGCTACATTAGCTTCTGGCCCATGAGCCTTAATGTTCAATATCTCCACCGTGCTCTTGAGGGTATTCATCAACTCACTCAAGGTGTAATCCTTGTTGTTGAGCTCATAGTCCAACTTAAACTGCTGAAAAGAAGAGTTTAAGCTATTGATGATCATAATCATTTACGTGTCTGCATCCATATCCGCACCAAGCATCTCAGCCTCAGTGACCGCGGAAATTACCTTCATCATGTAATCCCGCACCGGTTCACCAGGTTTCTGTCTGAGATTATGAAAGTTTGGATAGCTTTCACTCTTGCAGACCTAGTCCTCACACCAAACATCTCATGTAGGTGATGGACCATTGTACTAGCAGTTTTCATACAAGTAATTCGCTTTTGCAACATGCCGCTGACAGAAGCCAGAATATAACACTTAGTAGTCTTGTCAGCATTCTGCCAACGCTCATATTGTTGGACTTGCTCAGGAGTTGAATCTCCACTTGAAGGTGTAGGCTCATTTTCAGTTAACACCCATGAAATACGTTCATATTGAAGAATAATGTCAAGGTTATGTCTCCATTCATTAAAATTGTCTCCGTTTTCCAATTTGTTATTAGTCAAGAGTAGGGTGAGTGGATTCATTTTGTGGTTGATTATGTCTGAAAATATAAATTATTAAAACATGAGCATACTAGTCAACAATTTATGGAACTTTGTATAAAATCATGATGCATGTATGCATGATGATAGATTTAATAAAACTTAAAAAATTAAAACATTATACGACAGTTATTTTACTTATCTATAACAGACTAAGTGACAGTGGGCCATCTTATCCATTAAAAGAAAAAACTGGGACCCTCTCACTCAAAAAACTACCAAACATCTCATGCCTAATTTTTTAAGAAGCGTCTTAATTTGGTCCATACTTTTACCAACAGATCTACGGTGGGCAGTTTATTGATAAAAAATGTTGAGTGTTTAACCATTTGATTCATTCACTAAAGATACCTACAAACCATGCCTCGGTGGGAGGTCACATTTGCTATCATTAAGTGGACTTATCCTTAAGGAGACCCAAACCTTGCAAGATCTAGGATCCATGCCCTCTGATGGGGAGTAACACTTCACCACATGCAAACGGGCCATCATTTGGAGACCGTGGACTCTCATAGGAGCATCCTCTCCCACTCAATCTTTTTGGGCTTTAAGTTTTAAATACCATCTTGTCTAGATGCAATTTATTATCCATCCTATATTATTTCATTATATATCTCATACATAATGAATGCATGGCAAAGCCTAGGGTTGGCAATTTACTAAATGACATGCAATCACATAATATCATATATTATAAGCATTCATTTCTCCATTCATCACATGAACTAATAAAGCCACTTTTGATTGTCCATCCTAGAAAAATTAAATAATTACATGCCTTTTAGGCCCAAAGTATTCTTCTTGGACTTGGATCTTCCACTTCGAACTCTTTACAAACATGATCCGACCCATTCGGTAAACAAAATGTTATGGCATATATGAAAATCGAATTTTGTCACTTTGAAAAATAAAATTCCAGCACTAGATTTTTAGAAAATCAAATATTTGTTTTGACAAAAAATTCCAGCACTAGTTTTCATTAAAACCGAAGCTCATTTCATGAAAACAAAAAACCCACACTTAGTATTTTAGTAAAACCGAAATTTGATTCTTTGAAACAAAAATCCAGCACTTGTTTTTACAATAAAAATCGAAAACTGATCAATTGAAACAAAATTCCAGCAACTATGTTTTCACAAAACTTAGGCCAATACACAAAAGGATACACCGAAAATTTTACCTTTCTATTTCTTCAATCCATGGCTGCTCCATCTTCATCATTACATCAATTTGTACATTACAAAATCAAAGAAAATAGAAAAAAAAACCAAGGAGGAAACATGGTGATGATAGACCACCCTCCTTGTTACAACAATGAAGAAATCTTACAAGGTAAATTTAACTTCTATGGACAACCAAAAGAGCAAACATACACCATGTATATTTCTATCACATAAAAATATAAAGCATACATAAATTGTAACACCCCCCTCCCGCAAGACCCGAACCCGATATCGTTGGTGATATCCGAGTCCGTGCCCCGCGAGAGTGGCGTACTACATCAGTCGATTTAAAACTCAGTACACACATTTTGTTTTTATTTTTATTTTTTTGGGGTCATTATTTCAATGTTAGCGCGGCAACAAAGTAAGTAAATAAAACCCATGTTCAATATAAACCAGCCAGATTATTACACCATCCAAAGAATAATTTACAATCACCAATGCAAAAACATCAAAACCACAATGGGCTCAAGAATAATACAAAGCCTTATTATACGATGATTGCGAACACAATTTACTAAGACACTAATGCAGACGCGAATCGATCCCGATCTCTAACCTTTACTGCCTACAGAGACATACTCCGTGTCAACCGGGTATTCTTCAGACCTGAAAAATAGATGCAAATTTTGGGTGAGTTTTGAACTCAAAGTGAGAAACCATCATCGATGGTTCACTCAAATCATGATTCGCCCATGGCGTCTAAAGATCGAGAATAATCAATTACCAAGATGGCGATTAATAACAATGTCCATGTGAATGTAAAACCATTCACAAGAATACATACCATCACGAGGCAAGATTTATCACGTAGCGCTTACTTGTGCGAATGCAATGCATATGTGACTCTTTCCAATTATTCAAGACAGCCCAAGTGCTCGAGCGGTGTTTAGTGGGGACGCGTCGTGATTTCTCCCTCGAGCTCCAAGCTCGGTCAAGATGATATGAGAGCTCGAAGCTCTTATCAAAAAATAGCAACTGGGGCACGCCCATTATCCGATCATGCAATTATGCATGCGAGGCAAGATTCAATGAATGTACGGTGTTTGGCTATAAAGCCCGGTGTAGCGAGAAGTCAATGATATGGCTATAAAGCCCAGTACAACAATGTTCAGTATGATGGCTATAAAGCCCGATCTATCAAGACGTATTATTCAAGACAAGAAAATCATACAATACAATCCCATACATGCCAAGAGTCATGCGGTGATCATTCAATTCACTTTTGCACGTAATTCACGCTGAGCATGTAAACAACTAGAAATTTGAGAAACCAACTAGGTTACTCACCTATTACTTCCGAGCTAATGCCGGGAAGTCTCTGTGACGTCGGTCAATCGACGCTCCAATTGGGCCTCTATATGAATCAGAAAAAGTACGAGTCACTAAATATGAAATTTGTGCTCATGTTGATGAGATATGCATGTTCATGAATTTCCCGGCCCTAATCCCTTTTTCTTATACCCCTTATCCTTATATCTAACCTACTTCCAATACCCATAACTTTTTACATACAACTCAGAACAGTATAAATTATATCTCATTGGAAAGCTTATAAAATCCTCTATAACTTTCAAGAAGACCATAAAAATCAATTTCACCCCTAAGGGTGTCAAAAATCCCATCAAACCTACTGCCTACTCAATTCTCATTGTCACAGGGCAGTACATTGGCAATTTCATAACTCACTGATTCTTCAGAAATAAATTACCACAAAAATATGGTCAATAAGTTCACATTGTCCTCAATAACTTTCATGAACAATCCCAAATCAAATTCTATTGCTAAACAAGTCAATTAATTCATTCAATGTTACTGTCCCTGAAATCCTCCAATTTGGGCAGTAACCTTATAACAAGCACAACTCCCTGTATACAAGTCAGTAAAATCAGAACTTTATATCCCTGAAAAGATAACATCTCAAACTTCAATTTTCATGAAGCACTCATCATCCAATTCGATCTCTATCAATTTCAAAACTGTTATGGAAGCTACTGTTATGATCAGCCATTCATAACCTAATGTAGGGTCAATCTTTGAAAAATTATAACTCACAATTCTGACTTCTAAAAATTACACACCATATATCATTTTCAAGGTAATCTCTTCCTATAAAATTCTTCAGAAGCTCACTCACACCAATTCAGTCCACACAAAATGTTAAAATTGCCTCCAATCAGTAAACTCACAAAATCACACTTAAGCTAGGTTTCATCCAAAATGCTCAAAACCAGTCATTAGTAATCAATTCATATCTCCCAATATACAATTCTAAAAATAGAACGATCAGTAGCAATGGAAAGATAATTCAATATGCTACAACTTCCATGAAGACCATTTTCCATAATTCCATCTCAATTAATTCATAAAAATCAACAAAGTTCATATGTTGTGGTTTCGGTTACTGTTTACAGGCAATGGAACAGTAACTTTCCATTCAAAATTTCACCCTTCTAACATTGAAATTTAACAACACCTATTTCACACTAAATTGAAGCCAACATTCCAAGGTTTCAGTGGCCACTAACCTTACCTCATTTGCATTTCTACACAATAAGTTATGAATAAAATAGTAACATCAATTATAGTTCCAATTTTCCAGTTCAATGTTAGTCTTAGTTCAATCACTTCCAATGCCTTTTTTACATCACTAGACATCAAAATAAATACAAATTAACTGTTACTACAGTCATACATCTACTAGGGCTAACACTGAAAAATTGGCAGCCTTAAATTCCGCAATTCAAATACTCAAATAATTATCCATATTCAATTTAATATCAAACTATATCACTACTTTCCACTCAACATCACCTAGCCTTAAACCCATTTCTTCAAACCATATGAATCATCACTTTAATGCCTACATGAACCTAATACATGCACTAAACCTTTTATTAATCACTCCTTACTATCATGGCATTTAATTCCATATGCAACATCATTTAAAGATCAAATCTTAAATGAATACATACCTAATTCAAAACCTCCTTTCAAAGCTTCAATAACCACTTCTAACTTCCACACCAAAATACCAACCTCCCTTTCCTTCTCAAGTATACGCAATACTCATCATCTAGCTTTGATGAGAGTAAGAGATAATAGCTTGAAGTTACAAGGAAGATGAGAGAAAGGCAAAATTTTCGATGGTTGAAATGAAGAGTGTGCTTCGGATGAGTTTAAAACCAAAGGTACAAAATGCATCTTTCCTTTCTTTAAACAAGCCAAAACCGAGGAAATGGAGAGGAAGCTTTACATGGAACTTTTTAGTGGCAATTTCTCATTGGTCCATGGAACTTTTTAGTGGCAATTTCTCATTGGTCCACATTTATAAGAAAAGTCAACATATTATTTCTTTAATTCAGATCAAAATTTTACTCCATTTAACTCCAGTGACCCTACTTTCAGTCCCAAAATAAAATACCCAATATTACAGTACCAGTGGGTAGCGATTTTTGCTACCGAAAATCGACCGATTCGCCAATTGGCGATTTTTCCGGTCCAAGAATTGTCTCCGGAAAAATCCAGAAAAATTCCTAAAAATCCCTAAAAATGTAAAACAATTTATGGTGCAGTCCAAATAATTTTTCAAACTCAATTACTCCATTAATTTCACACAGAAGTTCAATTTAAAACCTAAGCCGGAAAATGTCATGAATGCATGTATACTATGTGCATGTGCAACCAATCAGTAATTATAGAGGCTATATGCTGTATGCGCATGCCGAGATATAATTTAATATCCCGAACCCGTCCCAATTACCAAAATAACCTTTCCTCTAGGAGGTGGGATGTTACATAAATAGATTGCCAACCCATGCATCCAATATATAGGAACCAAAATCAAGCATTAGAAACTGGCTCTGATACCAATTGTTGGATCAGAAAAAGAAAACATACTTTGTTTAGAAAAACGATAGATTTCAAAACTTTTAAGAAATCATTACTTGCAGCGGAAGCAAGAAATCCAAATCAACATGCCAATCCATACATGATATGGTATAAGGATAATAAAATATAAACAAGATCGAGTATTACCGATTCTTCGCATGACTTTAAATCCTCATTGCTATCCTCTCCTTCTTCGTGTATCCAAATCCTTTTCCTTTGACACTTTTCCTTTAGCCATCTACTTTCTCCTTATTGTAGTATCCTCAAGCAATTAGATTTACCACCTGTTCTTCAAGGACAATTAGGTTAACAAAATCCTTTGGTGGGAAAGGAGAAGAAATGTTTGGAGGAGATTTTCTTAGAAGAAGAAGAAGCAAAATTGAAACTCTTTCAATTGGTATTTTCGATTCTCTCTTTCATGAAAGGAGAGAAGGTGTAAAGAACATGCAAGAACTCTTTCTTGCCTACCAATTTTGTATATGCATGGATGGAAGAAGAGAGAGGCATCAAATGCATCACTTCTTTCATTAATCACTCATAAAATAGTCAATAAATGAGATTATCTTCATTTATCTTTATGATGGCTATTTGAAAAGACCATAGCCTAAAATTCAATACCCAATTTCGGTTTTGCCAAGAAGAAAGAAGGAAGATGGTCCATCTAATGTACATCTTTCATCTTTAATCTAATGAATGCAAATAGGTTACAAGCCAACATTAAAAGACAACCATTAAACTATTTAATGGTAAGTTCATAACTCTATTTAATGATGATTAACCATAACAAAGACCATCTTTATTTAGCATTTTAATGTCAAATGTGTGGTTACACATTTAACCTAGGAATAACCGAAATTGCTATCTTCTTCTTAAAAAAATTGTTTTAATATAATTAATCTAATTAATTACATTAAACCAAAAACCAAGCCCATTAATAAATGTACATTTGGGCTTCTTTAATTAGACCAAGCCCAAGATTCAATTATGGGCTTCTAATTAACCTCCATTTATATTTCTTACTTAGCTTGATAACCTTCCTTAAAGCCAAGTGGGGAATCTTATTGGATTTTGATAATTTAAGCTCCAATAAGCCCAGAATTAATTCAATCTCATTGGAAGTAATTCTAGCTTATTAACTAAATGCTATTCCACTAAAGACAATTAGTTGAACTCTTGAATTATTAAATATTATGAGAACATGTCCAATTGCAAACCCTATTTAGAACCTTATTATAGCCATCCGCATAACAAAGGGTAAAATTACCGTTTTACCTTATGTTGGTTTTTTCCTTCTAGATCTCTCATTTTACTTTATATGGTGATTAACACATAAGATCTCATCTCAGTGTTAAGACTTGATGGGTAACTAGTCCATCAAACTACCGGCGGCAGTTTAATCACCAAATCTCCTTAAAACATCTAGAAGAGATGATAACACTATAAACTCTTTATTTGAGTGAATGTTCCCTGATACATGTTTCAATTAATAATTCCAACATGCAGACACTGGATTAATACTCTTTAAAAATCCATTCCGAGCATATCAAATGAAACATGTATGAGTTCACCACTCATCAAGATTATGGTTCATAATAAGCGAATGCTTAAGTTGTATGTTTTAAGATTAAAGTAATGGCCCACTTTATTCTTGAAAACATACTTGATTCCAGATTCATTTAATAGTGCCATTATTGATATTCAACTACTATCATGATATGAAACTGTTAGACCCCGAATATTTTTTTCTTTTGATGATTAAGCATGCATTGTTGATGATTATGAGTTTATGGTTTAGTTTGATTTAATTGGGCTTGATATTGATTAATTGGAGTATAATTGAGGTTTAATTAATAAATTAGAGGATTAAATTGTGTAAGGGTATTTCGTGAAGTTCACTTAAGTTGAATTGGAGTTAGGTTTGAAAGGAGGGGTAGGTTGGTCTTTGACCATCCCTAGGTTTTAAAAGACCTAGATATAAAAGGAAAAGAAAAGAAGAAAGAAAATAGAAATAGAAAGGAAAGAAGAAGAGGTTTTCGCTCGTGAGAGAAGAGAGGAAGAGAAGGATTCGCGACTTGCCGATTTCAAGGATTTAGTGCTTCATCGGTAAGTCTATGACCTTTCTATCTTATTTCTGAATGGATTAAGCATTGAGATTGTTGGGATTAAGAGAAAACGATGATTAGGGTTTTAGGATGAGAAATTGGGGAAAATCCTTAGATTGATGATTTTAGGACGAATTGGAAGCAGAGAATGGGTTAGAACTGTGGTAGAAGGTTGGATCTATGGCTTGGGAGTATTACATCTGAGTTTGGAACGATTGGGAGTTAAAATCTGGAGATTTTGTGGTTCGGGAACGAAATCCCGATCCGCACGTCGCGACGTGCTCAAGAGCACGCCACAAGCGTCGAATTTCAGGCACGCCGCGTGCTCTTCGCGGCTTGCCATTGGGGACTCGCGTCATGGACGATGCGCATGCGTGCGCGACATGCGACATCTGGCGCCGCCGCGAGGCTTGGCCTTCGTCATGGCGACGCTGTCATGACGAAAGCAATGCCTTCGCCATGATTTAACTCCCCTTTTCCAGAAATTTGCTTATTTGATTTCCGAAGTTTTTTTTGATTAATTTTCTTTGATTATTATTTGATTTAAGACTTGGTTTAATATAGGCAACCAAGCAGATCAGTTTCCATCGCAAGTGGACGGTCATTAGTAGTCGGATTCTCGTGCGATTGATTAGGCAATTTCTTGACTATGCATGAGTATATGTTGTCTAATATGCATGTATAATGAATGATATGGATTTCTTATGCCATGAAATAAGCATGAATTATGATTCTGAGCATGTTATGTCTGGACCTCGGTCACGGCATTTTGATGAAATGATTATGAATATGAATATGTGCTTTGTTTGGGCGAGAGTGGAACCATTTCGTTAGTCACGCACGCCGACAAAAGCCTTCTCCCTGCCGCTTGCCAGGGCCTATGAGTCTCGAATGGACTCATTTCGCTCAGGATGTAAACTTGGTTTCTTCCTTTTGTTTCGTGATGCAAACTTCGGTTTCTTCCTTTTGATTCCATGGACCCTCGAGCCATTGTTTTGTGCATTGCATATTTGAATTGCGCTGATGAAGCATATATCGTGACATGTGGTAAATTTTCATGTATTTCTTGATGTGCATGTGAACACTAGAACTGCTATAAGTATATTAGTATAATATATATTTATGCATATGCTTGATCTTTGTTCTAATTGCCGATGGCTATAATTATATTAGCCATCGAAATGTAGCTCAACCCATTATCTTTCCCTCCTCGGTGCAACTCAAGACCTCGGTGATCCTCGCCAGACTTCAAGAACTCCATCAGAGTTAAAGACTATTTCATTAAGTTAGTATTTTAGTTGGCCCATCGAGTATGTTATCATGGAGCATATTTCTCGTATTTTGGATTTCCTTTAGATTTAGTATGGTGTTATGACAATACTTGTTGAATTTCATTTTTGGATTGATATGGCTTTTAGCCGGATTAAATGATTATGCGAATGATTTTGTTATAAATTGCATGTGCGAATCGATTGTTTGTGCAAATGTTGGGATTGGGTCCGACCGTTCGGGTCGCTTCGTTGAGGAGCAAATGAGGGTCGCCGATTCGGGTTACGGGCTCGGCCCAACATGTTTGGTATCAGAGCCTTAGGTTAGTGTGTCCTCGGCATAGAATGCATCGTAGGATGAATTGTGTGTTATGTGTTGCATTTAATTTATTGCATTAAGTTACATGCATAACATGCATACATATAGGGATTTCGATCGTATAGCTAATCCGTAATGTTTCCCTTTGAAGGATTACGATGCCGCCTCGTAGAAGAACATGAGGAGTTCTGCAAGGATCAGTTGCACCTGACTCTCCGATTAGAGAGGAGAGAACCGATGAGTCAGTAGCCCCAGGGAATGTTGAGGCTTCTGTAGGGTTAGTGATCGTCGGCTTATCGTTCAATATTAAAATTGATCCTCGGAAACCGGTCAAATAAAATTTATACCAAGGATTGCAATACAGATGCAACCTCGGTCGACTCTCAAGGAACCAAAGTACTAACCGATCCTAGACTAGCCTAATATTTGAATGATGCATGCAATTAAAGCAATAAAAGGGGTTTTGATTTGATTAATCTAAAATTAAACTAAACCAAAGCAAAGGTAAATATTTTGGGATTTTGAAAAGATAAGGCAATTGAAATTAATTAAGATTGAAAACAATTTACTAAAACTCTCCTAAAAATGTGGCTCGGTCATCATCGCTCAAATTAATGTCGGGTTTGAAATCCACTAAATTTCAAAGCTCAACCTTAATAACTCGTTAAGTCCAAAATTTAATTAATCAACTCGATTAACTAAATCTTGTTAAAACCTTAGTGTATGGTATGAAATGATTCATGCAATAAATCAATCGATAATAACATAACCAACTTAACCAAACACAACTAGGCGATTAGGTTAATTAATGCAAAATCGATCGATATACATGAGACTTCATGTATTCAGCACAATATTCAACACAAACCAATCCATAACATAAATCAAAGTTTAACATCTTACTAAACTATAGCAAGATTCATTCGGTCATACAATGCAATCTCCAACTCTGAGTTGTTACAAAAATACTGACGTAAATCTAAAACTAAGATCGACACCCTCAAGCTCATGAAACTCGCACCGTTGCTACATCTTCAGAGATCCGACGCCTTAGCCACGCATGACACGGGCAGACCCCATTACGGCTGGAAAATCTACTCGGTTCATGACTCCAACGATGAATGATGAATGTGGTGACGGCGGTGGAAGATGGGACAAAGAAACTAAAGTCGGACGTCAATCGGTGGTAGCGCGAATCGCAAAATAAAGAAAACAAAACCTATTAAATCATGGAGAAGACGAAGAAGAGTGTTACCTCGGATTGCGGCCTTTCAATTTAACCTAAACGGAAGGTTTTATAGGAGCCGAAAGCGGGCTGGCCTCGAACAAAGGCGAAAATTTGCCATTTAAGGGTCGAGATCCGACATTCGTCATGATTTAATGAAAGAGGTTCGTCATGATTTAATACAAAATGGTCACTGTCATGCGACTAATTAATTTATACCAAATTAATTTGTCACGATTTAATGGAGTGTTGGTTCGTCCCATTTAATGGATGGCTTCTCACGACGTGTTGACTTTCTCTTGTTGACTCCAATTGTTCCTACAAAATACAACATATTTGCAGATAATTGTCCCAATAAAAGTTATGCAGAAATTAATATCAAATCACAACAAACTACTGACAATATGCAAATTATAAAAGATTGATATGAGGAACCAATTTAAGCACAAAATCATGAATTAGAGTCAACAAGTGCATAATTACTTAAGAAAACAGGCCAATTTATAGTATAAATTTGGTCCAATCAAATTCCCCACACTTAAACCTTTGTACTCTGAACAAAGCTTATAAGAGTCAAAAGGTACAAGAGTAAAAAAATTTCTGCCCATGCTCAAACAACAACCAAAATTGACTCAATCCACTTTATCGTAATTCTAACGCAGCAAATTGAAAGAGTGCTAATAAAACAAACATTGAAAGAATTAAAGCACAAGAGATTGAACAACGAGAGAATCACTCAGATATGGTGTTTACGCCGTCTCACTTGTATAGTAGGGATATTTTCTCTCAATCTGCTTAATACATCTCCTACCATAGCTTGTATCAATTTTATTTCTCCACTACAAGGACTATCAATTTGAAGATCAAGAGGTCTTTAAGGGTTGTAATGAGCGGAAGGCTAGATGAATGGATGAAGTAAAAGAAAAATATATGAGCAAGCGCACTAAATGAGGAATTGATGTCAACAGCAAAACTAAAACACTACACTAAAATAAATTGAATACACACACTTTTTTTTTTGTTTTTAACTATCTCATTTTGAGATGCTAATCCCTTTTTGGGATGCAACACATTATGATCTCTTTTCGGGATACACAAGACTAACACTTTTCATTTTTCAACACTTTTTTTTTTAAACCAAACACAGACTACCGATATCATCTTAATATGTATGCAAATGCTCATAGCAAAAGGCTCAAGGGGCTAGCAAGAGGAAAAAAAGTGTTTAAGGGTTGGTGTTTGGGGAAAGAGCTGAAAGAAAGAACGCCTCTATCATATCCACAAAAATCTAGTCCATCAAGCTTTGAGTAAAAATTGACACAAGTTCTAGAGAAGAATGGACTAAGCAGATGCACACACAAAAATATAGAAGAAAAATTTGGCTCGAATATCCTTCCAACAAGGTTTTTGTCTCAATGATCAATCTCAAGTCTTAAAAACTTAAAATGCTACCTTGTTAGCATGCTCCCATTTACTTTGTTTTGAAAACTTCAAAAGTTAAAATTTTACCAAAATCAATTATCGTTCAAGAATGGAGAGCATTTTCAAAACTCAAGTATCGCTTGAAACTTATAAGGGTTTTGCATGCAAGGCACAAAAGAACAAGTGCAGAAAATGTTTTGATTGAGTCCAAATTTATCAAGAAAAGCAACGGCCCACAAAATTATGCACAAATTTTAATAGGTGTACAATGCAAAATATAAAAGGGAACGACATCCCCCACACTTAAACATGGCATTGTCCACAATGGCAAAGAAGGCACGTAATAGAAGCATGAAACAACTAGAACACAAAGAGAACGGGATATATCATTAAGCTCAAAAGAAATGTACAAAAAGTAATAGGAGCCAAAGAACTAACTAAAATTACAACGAAGAAAAGAAAATACAGGAAAAGAACAACGACAAAAGAAATGAAAAGAAACAGCCTTAAACTATTCTCGCAGGATCATCACGGGGCGGATCCGAGGGGCAGGCGTAAGAGCTGGGAGCGGAGGGGAATAGGCAGCCGAGGTGAGTCGCAATCATGGTCAGATCGAGCGATCGAACTCATGGTCGGCGGTCATCTGGCCTCGAAAGAAGTGAGCCGGCCTCAAGTCGAAAGACGCCCCGGCAGCAGAGCCACCTCAAGGAGCAGGGGGAATGAAGGTGGGAAGACACTGGGTAGGGATAGGAGGCGAGAGGAAACAGGAGGAAGGACGGAGGGGTGGGAGAAGGTGCTGGAGGGATCACAGAGGCGAGGAGGAGGTGAGGGAGAGGAAGGAGTTGTGGGGGGTCAAGGTGAGGCTTACCAAACGGACGTAGATAAAAGGGAAGCAAAGCGAAAAGGTGAGATCGGATGATGCTCCGGACTCGATAGTCTTAACAGTCGGAAATAAGATGGGGAAAAAGGAGTTTGAGTTTGGGGTTAGTGGCGAGGACACACCATGGAGGGCGGAGGATATGGCGGAAGCTAGTCCATGTGGTGGCCACCATAAGCGATATATGTACAGAGCCCTGCTCCTTTGGAATGTTGGTGAGGTGGAGTAGGTAAAATGTTGTTACATATAAATGTAACCATGGACGGCTTGTGGGAGGAGGTCGAACGCCGGATATAGCGCTGGGCCCCGGGTTGAAGCCACCGAGTACCCTCGTAGCGTAGAGTACGAATGACGCCATCCTGTGGGTATGCAACGATCATTTCGTAATAGTAACAACGAGGGACAACAGGAGGTGATAGTGCTTTTGATAATGGCGGATGTGAAAGCATTTGATAGAAACACCCCGAAATTAATTCCGTAGGTGTGAGTAACGGCATGGGTGTAGTAATGGCGCATAAAGGTAAGGTTGCCACCGGCCGAGGGTGGGCAAGGCCGGTCAACTCTAGTTGAAAGAGTTGACGACAAAAGGGTTAGATGGCCGAGTAAGAGGAATGGCTTTTACGTGAGTATGGTCTGCTCGCAACTCGCGTGGCTAATCGAACATACTCGGGATCTGTTAGGTGAGAGGAAAACGGAAGGTTGCGAGGAAGAGGAAAGGGTGTGATCGGAGGAAGAAGAGGATGGTCACGCTGCTCCACCGGTGGCTTGTTTCATTCTAGCATAATTCGCACAAACAAACGTTAGAATAGGCATTAAACTAAGAAAATTATACGTAATCAAAGTTTGACCATTCACGCGACAAACAGAACGTCACGCAATGAGAAAAGTCCTCTTCCATTCGCCGCAGCCAATGGGTAATCGCCGCAATAATCGGGCATCTGTGAAACCCTAAGTTCGCCAAGGCGAGACATGAATGTAGCCGCGGCGAATGGCGATTCTGATGACAATCGCGTGAACAAATGTTTGTTGTTTGCCTCAAATCTACGATTAATCAACGAAAATGGACAAGAGGAAGGAATAGGAACACTTACGTAAGGGTGAAAACACAGCTGGAAGAAGATTGAGGAGATTGGGAGCTTCAAACAAAGATGGCAAAGAGAGGAGCGACGGCGGGCAAATAAGGCGGCAAATAAATAAGGAGGAAAGGAGAAAGAAGAAGAAGAAAAGAAGAAGACGCGGAGACGAAAAGACGCGAGAGGAAAAAGACCAAAAGGGCCTCTGACAAAAGAGATGTCCAACGGTCCGTAGGGTAGAGATGTCCTTATTCGCCGCGACGAAGTAGTCGCTAGCCGCGGCGAACAAGCAGAAAAACCCTAGATTAGCCGCAGTGAACAACGATTCTCGCTGCGGCAAACTACCCAGAACAGATTACATTAAGGATCCTACTCAGTTTACACAATCACTCAATTAATCAATGCACAATTCACCCAATCTCTTCAATCTAATCATGCTTCATTAAACTAGGAAGAACATAGAGCTAACAAAGGGGAATCAAATTATTCAAACGGAAAGGAAATCCTACCTACTACAAATTATTCCTCTTCGGATGGGTTTCTCCCCACACTTAATCAACACATTCATGCAACACAACATTTCAAGTCAAATCAAATAATGTGCACAAATATATTGAAAATGCAGAAAAGAAACACCGGTGCTCACGGTGGATCTTGTAGCTCGGGATGGACGTGCGGTTGATATCCAAGCTCCATGTCAATAGCTTGGGTCCCGGGCGACTCCATGTCCATTCCCGTATCCGAATAAGCACCGCACTATCATCAAAATAGAAACCGCCTCCAAAGAAATCATTAGTGGTCGGGTTAGAGTTTCGCAAATTGTAACAAGCATCATCAATCACAACATCACATATTCACCCCAAGCAAGGAGTAATCCTCGTTAGGTGCTTCATAGCTTCATACATGTTGAAGCTAACGTGTTGATCACCAACCTCCATGGTGATCTTTCCTTCCTTCATGTTAATCATTGTGCTCGCAATCCGCAGGAAGGGTCGCCCAAGGATCGTAGAAGTGTCATGTACCACTTCGTAGGTCATGTCTAACACGTAAAAATCCGCAGAAACACTAAGTCTTTAACCCGGACCGTAATGTCTTCAATAATTCCCACGGATGCCTAAATGACCTATCGCCTAACCGGAGAATAACAGATGTGGGCTTAATACTCTTCACCCCAAAGCCTTATATACCGACTCAGCATCACATTTATCGCTGCCCTAGATCTAGCAAAGCTCTACCTATGGTCACTTTTCCTAAGGTGCAAGGGATGGTAAAAGATCCAGATCCCGACATTTTATCGGTATCTCGCGGCTTAAACAAGGTGACACATTTGAGCTCACTTGCACCCTCTCATTCGCCTAAACTTTTTCTTATTTGTACACGATCCTTCAAATATTTAGCGAGGTCGAACTCGCTTAACCAAGTCAAGTAAAGGGACATTCACTTCCACTTTCCCAAACAGATCAATGATATCCTTCTCATGTTGTTTCTCTTTAAACGCTTACTCATCATATACTAATTAGGAAACCAAGTTCATGAATATTTACCTCTTCACCTTTACCGCTTGCTTGCTTGACTCTCCATCCTTTGCTTGATCGTTGGAACTCTCTAAAGTAGTTCCCTTGTTCTTTGAGGCTTGCTTCCTTTCTCTCGAAGCTCTTCTTCGCGATCACTCTCGATCGCATGTACTTGCTTCTCTCTCACTTGAGGCGATCTTCAACCTCAATTTCCTCGCATTCTTCTTCTTCAGAATGTCGAAATGCACTTTCTTTCCACTCTCAACTCAATTGCATTTAAACTCTTCGGGTTTATTACCGTGTTGGAGGAATGGTTCCGCTTACTCTAGCTTGGTTGTCACTCAAATTATTAGACAATTGAGTGACATATGAGTTCAAGTTCTCTGCCTTGGTCTCCCATTGATCCATGCATTTTTCCAAGGCGCTAAAACGGGCAGCATTCTTAGCGGAGTCCTGTTGGATGAGGTTTGCTATGGCGTTGAATTGAGTTGCTATCGAAGTTCATTCCTCTTTCATCAACGTCATCATACTATGCAGCAGTTAGTTGGTGTCCTCCTTTGGTGGCGGTGGTTGTTGCACCATCAACGCTTGTTGATCCCGAACTGGTTTGTAGATTGACCACTCCACTCCTCACTGAAATCGGTTTGGTGTTCTTTCCGCTATTCCTCCAACTAAAATTTGGGTGGATCTCCATCCTCATTATACGTGTTGGAATACGGGTCCCATTTCCGATCCCGCTACCTTGATACATTATGGAGACTTCTTCATATCTGCCAGACAAACACTTGAAATGTGCATCATCGACCCATTAACTATCACAACCGGGTGTGACCAGCTCAATGGAAGGTGATGGCGATGCACATTCAAATTCTTAAGTTCACCAGTGATCGAGGATAACTCGAAGTTATCCGATGTTCAAAGGAATCTACCTTCGATTCCGTGCTCTCCATCCTCTTAGTTCGAGCCGACATGGCTCCCACTTCATTCACGCTCACGGAATCACGGACACTATATCGTTGATGATTCAGGCCATTCTCTTAATCGGGGCCCAAGCTTCAAGTGCGGTGAGGTCAATCAACGAACCTCCCGACGCAAAGATCCAACATTCCTTTCTCTTGATTCTTCACCCCATCGTAAAAATATTGAACCAATTGTTCATCGTGGATCCGATGATGGGGCACCGAGATAACAGATCTTGAATCTGCTCCAAAAGTCATATAAGGATTCGTCGTAATCTCGCTTGGCATGGAATAAATCTCTTTTCGCATCGACGAAGTCCTCGAGGCTGGAAAATATTTTTCCAGGAAAGCTTTCCGCAAGTTGGCCCAACTATGATAGGCATTCGCGACATGCCTTGGGAGGCTCATGTACCACTCCCGGGCCTTTCCTTCTAACGACAAGTGGAATACCTTCCACAGCACCTGGTCCAGATGTGCTCCTACAGTTTCATACTTTGATGATCATCAGAGGGCCTCAAGATGCATGTAGGGTCCTCACCCGCCAAACCGTGAAATTTGGGTAGGAGTTAATCAATAAACCTTTAACTTCAAATTTACGCCGGTTAAAGCAGCAGCAGAAAGGATCGTAGTTTACATCCGAGGTTGTAGCTTCTGATGGTTCTACGCCCGATGTTTGCATTGTTGTCATCAACTCTCTCCGGTCACCATTTAATCCATGATCTCCGCTCCTTGGTTGGTAACCTGGAAAATCTTGTTGTTCAGCCATATCGCTTCTAATCGCTCCAGCAGCTAAGTCTTTTCTTGCTCTCTCTTGTTCTTCCTAAGTCGCCTAAGGTGTCGCCAATTTCAGGTTGAAAATGAACTAACCTAAGTCTACGGGCATGCACAAGAGAAGTTCACCTAATAACGCCACTAAAACGACAATGACAGAAGGGTTTATTCACTATCGCTCGTCATGCGACTCGTAGGAACTTCTTTGCGCTTAAGCAGACAAATTCATGAATATTCGTCATGATTTAACGATGAACTCGTTACGACGAACGATGAACTCGTTCGTGACGAATGATGAACTTGTCGCAGCCAAGAATCACAAAGAAAGCACAATAATTCAAAATTAGGCACAATAAGGTGAACAATAACACTAAACACTTAAAGCAAAAATGAATTAACACTAAAAAGATCAAGTAAATGTAATAAAACAAAATTATGAAATGCAAAATGAATGCAAATAACTAAACTAAAATGCAAAACAAACACTTGGCTAACCTAGAAAACCAATTATTTTGGTTCCCAACAACGGCGCCAATTTGATCGTCGACTTATCGCTCAATATTAAAATTGATCCTCGAAACCGGTCAAATAAAATTTATACCAAGGATTGCAATACAGATGCAACCTCGGTCGACTCTCAAGGAACCAAAGGTACTAACCGATCCTAGACTAGCCTAATATTTGAATGATGCATGCAATTAAAGCAATAAAAGGGGTTTTGATTTGATTAATCTAAAATTAAACTAAACCAAAGCAAAGGTAAATATTTTGGGATTTTGAAAGATAAGGCAATTGAAATTAATTAAGATTGAAAACAATTTACTAAAACTCTCCTAAAAATGTGGCTCGGGTCATCATCGCTCAAATTAATGTCGGGTTTGAAATCCACTAAATTTCAAAGCTCAACCTTAATAACTCGTTAAGTCCAAAATTTAATTAATCAACTCGATTAACTAAATCTTGTTAAAACCTTAGTGTATGGTATGAAATGATTCATGCAATAAATCAATCAAATAATAACATAACCAACTTAACCAAACACAACTAGGCGATTAGGTTAATTAATGCAAAATCGATCGATATACATGAGACTTCATGTATTCAGCACAATATTCAACACAAACCAATCCATAACATAAATCAAAGTTTAACATCTTACTAAACTATAGCAAGATTCATTCGGTCATACAATGCAATCTCCAACTCGAGTTGTTACAAAATATGATGTAAATCTAAAACTAAGATCGACACCCTCAAGCTCATGAAACTCGCACTGCTGTTACATCTTCAGAGATCCGACGCCTTAGCCACGCATGACACGGCAGACCCCATTACGGCTAGAAAATCTACTCTTCATGACTCAACGACGCAGATGAATGTGGTGACGAGCAAAGGAAGATGGGACAAAGAAACTAAAGTCGGACGTCAATTCGTGGTAAAGCGAATCTGCAAAATAAAGAAAACAAAACCTATTAAATCATGGAGAAGACGAAGAAGAGTGTTACCTCGGGATTGCGGCCTTTCAATTTAACCTAAAACGGAAGGTTTTATAGAGCCGAAAGCGGCCGGGTCGAACGGGCGTAAAATTTGCCATTTAAGGGTCGGTATTCACATTCGTCATGATTTAATGAAAGATGTTCGTCATGACGAATACATAAATGGTCACTGTCATGACTAATTAATTTATACCAAATTAATTTGTCGCGATTTAATGGAGTGTTGGTTCGTCCCGACGAATGGATGGCTTCTCACGACGTGTTGACTTTCTCTTGTTGACTCAATTGTTCCTACAAAATACAACATATTTGCAAAGATAATTGTCCCAATAAAAGTTATGCGAAATTAATATCAAATCACAACAAACTATCGACAATATGCAAATTATAAAAGATTGATATGAGGAACCAATTTAAGCACAAAAATCATGAATTAGGAGTCAACAAGTGCATAATTACCTAAGAAAATAGGGCCAATTTATAGTATAAATTTGGTCCAATCAGTTAGGCAGTGAGCCTATGCTGTCGCAATCGCAGGAATCGCCGATTCCGCAGGAGCAAGTGCCTCAATTCGATCAGGGGATGTTTCAGGCTTTCACCCAGCGCTTGTTCAAAGCATGGGCGGATGCCTCACCTTCTGCTCCGGCCCCAGTTAAGAGGGGAAACAATTTGATAAGTTGAGGAAATTTGGAGTTGTTGATTTCTTCGGGACAGCAGATCCTGAGGAAGCTGAGACGGTTACGGGCGAAGAGCGAGCGAGTCTTTGGATCAGATGGAGTGTGAGGAGGAGGATCGGGTCAGTGTATGCTGCCATTTACTTGTGGAGATGCCTACATTGGTGGGAGATCGTGCAGCAAATGAGAAGACCGATAGTATTGGCATGGCGTGACTTTTGGCCGCATTCGTGAAGAAGTACATGTCGAGGTTTATGTCCAAGCAGAAGGTATGAGTTTCAGCCTTACACAGAGGATATGACGTGGCGGCAGTATGAGCGCGGTTTACGCAGTTATCTCGTTATGCTTCCGATCTGATGTTGAGCGAGACTCGGGGATGTCACCGATTTGAGTCAGGTCTACATCTGGTGATCAGGGAAAAGTTATTTGTCTTTGAATATCTGTGACTTCCAGCAGCTAGTGGAAGCAGCAACGAGGTGGAGAGCATAGAAAACATTAAGAGGCCGTGAATAAGAAGAGAAAGAACAGGAGCGATTCGAAGAGGAGGTAGTGCTAGTGCTCCTATGCCTCGAGCGAGTATTAGGGGTTTTCCTCCGCAATGGAGGTGAGGAGCGATGATGTGAGCAAGTCTCTACCGATGAGGACTCTTCTTGCTTTCATCAGCGCCTGACGACAGAGGCAACAGGAGGGGAGACGGGGACAAGTCGTCTATCCCTAAGTGCGAGCACTGTGGCAATTTCCATAGCGGTAAGTGCGAGCACTGTGGCAATTTCCATAGCGGGGAGTGTCACCGATTGACGGGTGCATGCTTCAATCAGGATGTAAGGGCACAGGCTGAGAGTGTCCTCACCGCCCAGAGAGAGGGATTTCAGATGCAGCTCCGAGAAGGACAGAGATCGAAGTCGTGGGACTTCGACACAAGTGGGCGCCTGATCTGCTAGAGGGCGAGTCTTCCGGGGAGACCGAGAGGGCAGGCACCGGCTAGGGTTTTCGCTATGACGCGTGAGGATGCAGAGGCCGCGCCAGATGTTGTTACTGGTATGGCTCACTTATTTGCTGATGATGTGCTTGTGTTGATTGACCTGTGTTCTACTCACTGCTTGTTTCGTCGAGTAGACTGCTTTGTGATAGAGTCATGAGTCCGTTGGATACTCCACTGATGGTGAGTACTCCGATCGGGCAGCACATTGTGATTAGTCAGATGTTTAGGGGTTGTGAGCTTAGTATTGGTGGAGGATGTCTAGTAGTAGATCTGACGCCACTGAAGATGCGAGGGCTAGATGTAATTCTGGGTATGGATACGTTGGCGAGGTACAATGCTCGTCTAGATTGTAGACAGAAGACAGTAGAGTTCGGATTCGACGATGGCAGAAGAGTTGTGTTTGTAGGGGACAGAAGGCCGTCCCTCTCAAATTTGTTTCGGCTTTAGCAATGAGAAGTCGATGAGAGGAGGTTGTGAGGCATTTTTGGCCCATGGTGGATTCAAAAGCGACGAGAGGAAGTTGGAGGACATTCCAGAGTCGTGATTTCTGATGTCTTTCCCGAGGAATTGCCCGGACTACCGCCATTCGGAGATTGAGTTTTCGATCGAGCTTTTGTCGGCACGCCATCGATCTCGATTCCGCCTTTATCGGATGGCTCGGCGGAGTCAAGGAGCTTAAGGAGCAATTAGAGGAGCTGTTAGAGAAGGGTACATCAGGCCAAGTTCTTCACCTTGGGAGCTTTTGCTCTATTTGTGAAGAAGAAAGATGGCTCTTTAAGGATGTGTGGACTATAGGAAGTCAATCAGTCACGGTGAAAAACAGTATCCGCTTCCTCGCATTGATGATCCGCTTGATCAATTGCAAGGGCGAAAGTCTTTTCCAAGATTAACTTGAGATCGGGATACCATCAATTGCGGGTTAAAGAGTCGATATGGCAAAGATCGCTTTCAGGGACCCTATGGACACTTTGAGTTTTGGTGATGCCGCTCGATTGATGAATGCCCCAAAGATTTATGGATTTGATGAATCGGGTCTTCGTCGCTCTAGACCAATTCATCATCGCTTATTGATGACATATTGGTGTATTCCAGAGTGATCGGGAGCATGAGGAACATTTAAGGATTTCTTTGGAGACATTGAGGAGCCATGAGTTGTATGCTAAGTTCGAGAAATGTGAATTTTGGTTGAAAGAAGTTACATTTCTTGGTCACGTGATATCAAATCAAGGAGTTCATGTGGATCCAAGAAGATAGAAGCTGTGGTTAGTTGGGAAGCCTCGAAGAATGTGGCAGAGGTGAGGAGTTTTCGGGATTGGCTGGTTACTACAGGAGGTTCAGGAGGAATTTCGATGATATCCGCCCGATGACGGTTACCGAGGAAAATCAAGTTTGTTTGGAGTGATGAGTGTCGAGGAGTTTCGAGGAGCTTAAGCACCGCCGACGAGTGCTCCCGTTCTGGTTTTGCCTTCCGAGGATGAGGGCTATTCTGTACAGCCGATGCTTCGAGGAAGGGACTTGATGTGTTTTGATGCAAAGAGATCGGTGATTTCTTATGCTTCAAGGCGCTTAAGCCTTACGAGTCGAACTACCCGACGACGATTTGGAGTTAGCAATGGTGATCTTTGCCTCAAGATTTGGAGGCATTATTTGTATGGAGTTCGCACTTGATCTTTACCGATCACAAGAGTCTTAAGTATTTGCGAGTCAAAAGGAGTTGAATTTGAGGCGTAGACGGTGGCTTCAATTACTCAAGGACTATGACCGCTGATTGAGTATCATCCGCAAGGTGTAGGCCCCTCATCGTAGGGTACACATCGAAACCCGTAGGTCGCCCACACGCATCCCACGATAAAGGTTCACTACCAGAAAATTTCGCTAAAATCCACATGGCATCGCAGAATAATAGCAATAAATCGTAAATCGTAAAATTAATATCCAAATGTAATTCATCCAATACAATCATTCAATCCAGAATAGACAAGTCTATCGCCTCCTAACAAAATCAAAAGGAAACCGACATGCGTCTATCCTAAGTCACCCCTAAAAATCCAACCCAAATTGACCACATGCAGCCATCACGATCCTCGCCAAAGCAACATTACAGAAAGAAAGATCTTCTGAGCTAGAGTCTATTCTAACAAATTCCGAAAAATAGGTTGCAATTTCGGGGTGAGTTTATGAACTCAAATGAGAAACCATCATCGATGGTTCGCTCAAATCATGCGTTACGCGCCTGACGTACAGCTTAATACAGTAATATTCATTACCAATATAATATAACAGTCTATAACAGCTTGCAAGATCGTGAGCCACTTACAAAGACAAGTAACAATAAACAGTAATTTAGAACGATTTGTAATAACAAGATACCATGATTTCATATTATCATGTATTTCAGAGTCGTCACAACACAACCAATCATGTAAATGCAATGCTTATGTGACTCTTTCCAGCTTATTCGCCAGTGCCCAAGTGCTCTGGTCAAGATATAAAGGACGCTGTCAGATTTCTCCCTCGCCAAGCCCAACAAGACAAAGGTACGAGCTCAAAGCTTTTTCAAAGGAAAATAGCAACTGGGACACATTCCATTACGTGATCATGCATTTATGCACGCAGGCCATGTTCAAGAATTTACAAGTACAGGGCTATAAAGCCCAAAGGTAACAAAGGCTCAATAGTTCAGTGGTATGGCTATAAAGCCCAATATTCAGTCCAGTATCACGTAACAGTACGATTCAGTTCAGTAAAACATGCAATTCAATCCATTACATGCCAGTAGTCATACGGTAGTCATATAATTCACCTTTCCATGTAATTCACAGTAAGCATGTAAGCAACCAGAAATTTGAGAAACCAACTAGGTTACTCACCAGAACTTCCGAAGCACGCTGAAGTCCCAAAGAATGTCCGTGGAACGACGGTCCAACAAGTGCCTCTGTAATAAAGAAAGCATGCGGTCCCATTACTAGATGCTCAATTTACCGTGACAAGAATGCATATGTCTCAATGAAATGATGTACAATGCATGTTCACGATTTCCTAAGCACACCCAATTTGGACTCTAGGTCCAATTCGACTCTTAGTTCAGCTTGATCGACAAGAATTGCCCCATTCCTATAATTCACCAATTTCCTCAATTCATACTCTATAACAATTTCCTATTCATTCGTCAAACCTCTATTGCACTTCCAATTAAAACTCCAATTTGAAATTAATCCTTAGTCGACCGAATTTGTAAATTCCTAAGTCCCAATTCCAAAACCTCAAACACACCTCTTCGGACAACTAGGTGGAGGTCACACCAGGTGCGCTGGTGCTCACCAGATGCCCATAGTCACCTCAGAGTTATCGCCTCCACCAGCCTCTCGCTCCCCACCGAGCCTCGCCTCCCACCACCTCGCCTGTCCCACCGAGCTCTCGCCCCTCCACCACCTCGCCCCACCACCTCACCATCCACGGAGCTCTCGCTCCCACCACCTCGCTCTGCCCACCGAGCTCCTCGCCTCCCACCACCTCGCCTGCCCACCGAGCCTCGCCTCCTCCACCACCTCGCCTGCCCACCGAGCTCTTGCTCCTCCACCACCTCGCCTGGCTCACCGAGCTCGCCTCCTCTACCACCTCGCCTGCCCACCGAGCTCTCGCCTGCCCACCGAGCTCTCGCCTCCTCTACCACCTCGCCTGCCTCACCGAGCCTCGCCTCTACTACAACCTCGCCTGCTCACCGAGCTCTCGCCTCTACCAATTCGCCTGCCTACCGAGCTCTCGCCCTCTACCACCTCGCCTGCCTACCGAGCCTCGCCCTCTACCACCTCTCGCCTCTACCACCTCCTTCTTCCCAACACATCCTTAAACACAATTCCAAAGGTTCCGCATCCCCGACTCAAACTCTAAATCCAAATTTTCCTCTCGTGAACAACTCTCAATTAATTCGATACACAAAATACAACAAATCCTTAGCTTCTATTCCTTCCAATAACCATTTCCTTAATTTTACACACTCACGATAACACCCAGAGTAAAACCCATCAAGAACACTCTCAACCACCCAATCGGACATAATAAATGCCATAAAAGCAAGAGAAACCATTAATGACAACATTAAAACCATAAAACTTACCAATCACAGATCGAATCCACAGATCTCTCAAAACCAATCAAACCCTAGAAATCCTTCAAAATCCTCGATCTACCAATCTCAAGGCTTCCAACCTTTATCAATCAAGAGACATATTAGACTAATTACCATAAGGAAGAAGCCAAAAGAAATCAAAGGATCTCTCACCATTGGGAGGAATCGAATCACCGTAAAGGGAAAGAAGAGAAACCGAAAATGCCTTAGCAAACTTTTCCCAAATTTCTTTCAACCCTAGTATTTATAGCCCAACTCTCCAAATCACCCAAATTTCATCTCAATTTCAATGGCTTAACACATAAATTTTCTATCGTAACAATTCTAATTTTACATTGCCATCGATGCTTCTTCCAAGATTATACGGTCAATCACCAATTGCTCAATTATTTCAAATCCGCATTTTCTCCCTAATTTCCAAACTTTCCTATAAGTCACTATAAATTACCAATACTATAAACAAAGGTTAAACCAACAATTGCACTCGATTACTCTAATTTCTCGCTTAATCCTCAAACCAATCGGTCCAACAAGATACTCATAAACTAATCCCTAAAATCATGAACGATGTACCAATAAATAAATGCATATGCAATAAACCTGCTCCTCTTATAATTAGAGGCCGAATATTGCTCACCAAGAATGCAAGGCAATCCTATCAAGATGACTCATAATTACCAAAATATCCTTAATGACAAGAACGGATGTTACAATTCACCCTCCTAATAAAAATTTCGTCCTCTAAATTTCATACCGTCTCCATCGAATAAATGAGGATACCGATTCCTCATATGCTCCTCGCCTCCCATGTAGCTTCCTCAAGAGAGTGGTTCTTCCAAAGGACTTTCACCAATGGAATCACCCTGCCTCAATTGCTTGACCCGTGATCCAATAATCCGCACTGGCCCTCCACATAACTCATATCACCGGCTATCTCAATGTCCCGAGCCTAATCACATGCGTCGGTCCGAACGGTACCGCCGGAGCATACTAACATGAAATACATCACGATCCGACATCTCACCCCAGAAAGCCAATCAGAAGCCAATGGTCCCATCCTCTCAAGGATCTCATACGACCAATGTACCGAGGGCTCAACTTGCCCTTACGGCCAAATCTCAAGATCTTTCCAAGGAGACACTCAAGGAACACTCACCCACACCGCATCTATATCTCTCCGGCGCCGATCCGCATAACTCTTCTGTTCGCCTCTTGAGCCGCCTTGATGCGACTCAATCAATCAGATCTTATCTATCAGATCTCGGATCAGCTCGGGTCCCTATCAATCTTCACCCTCTTCATCCCAATACAATGGTGATCTACACGGCCGCCATACAAGGCCTCATACGTGCCATCCCAATACCGCTCGACATCGTTGTTGTATGCAAACTCTATCAATGCCAAGTACCGATCCCATGCACCTCTGAACTCCAGTACACATGCCCGAAGCATGTCCTCGACAGTCCTGATCGTCCTCTCACTCTGTCCATCTGTCTCGAGGATGAAATGCGGTGCAAATTCGCCTAGTACCATATAGCATCAGAGGCTCTTCCAACTCGACAGAACTCGATCCTCGCTCAAACTATAGACAACGAACCCCATGCAACCGCATAATCTCATCACGCATTTCGGGCCAACCGATCGAGAGTATTACTTCCTCATCGGCAGAAGTGAGCCGATGAATAATCGTCCACTATGACCCAGATAGCATCATGTTGCCTCGGTGTCCTAGGCAACCTCACACAAAATCCATAGTAATTGCTCCCACTTCCACTCCGAATGGGCAACGAATGCAACTTTCCCATCGGAGCCTCGATGCTCGCCTTAACCTCGCTGACATATCGTACACCGGACACATACCGCCACTTGCTTCTTCATACCAGCCACCGTGTTGTCGCCTCAAAGTATTATACATCTTGGTCGCATCAGATGCATAACGCATACGCGCCTACATGAGCCTCCTCTAGGATCTCCTGCCTCAAGTCATCGATATCTCGCACACATGCCTCCCATCCCATCCACAATGTCCCATCTCTCAACTCAAACTTTGAATCAAGATTACCAACTCTATCAATCGGGTCTCATCAATACCGGGTCCCGATCCTCAACCCTCCGAATCTCGCATGTAGCATCGGCCTAAGCCTCAATGTAGCAACCGCTCCATCCCCACCTGATCCATCTGCACATTCAGCGCCTCAAATCAATCGGACTAGGCAATCTATCAACTCAATCGAGCCGCACTCCCAAAAGATCTCCTACTCAAAGGCATCGCCACCACATTGGCCTTTCCTGGTGGTACTCAATCGCATAATCATAATCCTTCAAGAATTTCTACCCATCTCCTCTCGCCTCGAGATTGAGATCCTCTCGCTCAGCAGATACCTCAAACTTCAGGATCGTGAAGATCCGAACGCCTCACCATACGTATAATGTCTCCAGATCTTCGTGAGCAAATACCATTGCAGCTAACTCCAAGTCATGGATCGATAATTTACCTCGTGAGGCCTCAACTGCCCGAGGCATACGCTATAACTCTCCCATGCCGCATCAATACACATCCTAATCCTCGATGCGAGGCATCATCAGAACCACAAAGCCTCCATCCCGTATGGAATACCTAACACCGCGCGATCACAACCGATGTTTCACCCTCAAAGCTCTTTCCGCATTCCTCACCCATCTGAACGGTACATTCTTCCTCAACAACTTCGCAAAGGGGCGAGATCAACGAAAACCCTCGATTTAATCTCCGATAATATCCGCCAATCCTAGAAAACTCCGCAACTCGCGCATGCCCTAGGGGCCTCCCAAACATCATCGCTCTATCTTGTGAGGATCCACCGATACCCTCACCGACACCACGTGTCCCGTAAATACAATTCATCAAGCCAAAATTCGCACTTAGCGAATTTCATAATAATCGCTCATCTCTCATGACTCGCAAGATAACCTCGATGCTCGGCGTTCTCGACTATCCTCGAATAAACCAAGATGTCATCAATAAATACAATCACAAATCGATCCAGTAGGCTGAAATATCCTATTCATCAAAGCCACGAAGGCCGGGCATTAGTCAACCCAAACGCATCACTAAAACTCGAAATGCCCATACCTACCCGAAAGCACTCTTAGGCACATCGGCCTCGCAATCCTCAACCGATAGTAACCAGATCAAGGTCCAACTTAGTGAACACCGAGCCCTCAGAATCGATCAAATAGATCATCAATCCTAGGCAAAGGATACTTATTCTTCATCACACCCGATTCAACCGCCTATAGTCAATACACGCCTCGTAGTCCCATCCTTCTTCTTTACAAACAATGACGAGCTCCCCATGGCTAAACACTTGGCCCGATAAACCCTTATCCAATAGCTCTCAGAATCGAGCCTTAAGCTCTCGCCCACCGTGCCATCCTATACGGAGGATCGATATAGAGCGGTACCGAACGAGATCGATCTCAAACTCTATCTCGCTCTCCGCGGCAATCCCAGAACTCCTCGGGAAAACATCCAAAAGTCCTCACTACGGAACCTCCTCCAATCTCCGCCCACTCTAGAATCCACTACGTGAGCCAAATAGGCCTCACATCCTCCCCAATCAATCTCGTATGCCATAAAGGATATCATCCTCGCAGTAATCGCCGATCGACTCTCTAAACACCACTGGCTGGCCAGAGATTCCAACTCGACCTCCTTGGTGTAACAAAATTCCATAACTCCTATGCACACCAACCAATCCATCCCCAATATCACGCCAATCTCTCTCAGAGGTAATATAATCAAATCAAGACTCAATACCGCTTTCGTCAACTGGACCGACATCCTATACATACCTCTCCCAATACAACAGATTACCCAGAGGTGTACTCACCTCCAACCCATATCAGTAACCTCTGCCATTCCCATGCAACTACATGCTAAATGCGGTGCAATGAAAGAACGGGTGGATCCAGATCCAACAATGCATATACTTCTATGCGAAATAAGAAGCATACCCGAACAACATCCGGTGAGTCCTGGCCTCCCGCCAGTCATGGCATGCACCTCTTTGGATTGCTACGCCACTCGGTCCCTGACCACTACAGTAACCCTTCGCCGGCCTCGGCCTCGCCTCGGCCTCTCCAAAGGGTCCACCACCACGATCATTGGACTGCGGGGTGTTATCGCCGATCCGCCACCATAGTAGACTGG